>CM064353.1:1323083-2566272 GCA_032595735.1 Pelochelys cantorii
AAGTGTGCTACAGACTGCGCCAGCGCCCAGGACCAGCAGAAGAGCCCCAGGGCTGCCATCCCGCTTCAACCCAACACCCACCGGGGAGGAGAGAGCCAGGCAGCCTCCCAGTCCCAGCGTGCAGCAACAGGGTGAAAGGGGTGGGACTCCTCATGGCGCAGGCCCTGCCACTGCACTAGCTCGGTGCTCGGTAGCACGGGGAGGCCCCCAGCCAGCGCAATGCGGCGTGGCGGGGGGGAAGTGCCCGCGCGAGGTGGCGGCTCCTTACTTTGCTGCGCTCTGCACTGGCTGTTTGCTCTTCTTGGCTGTGAGGCCGCTGCTCTGCTGCTGCCGCACCACATGAGCCACGCCGACGTTCAGAGGCTGCGCAGTTGCCAGAGCCACGTGGTTGGTCAGCAGGGAGGGCTGCTGCATGATGGCGCTGTACTGGTTCCCGTGGGAATGCGCGTTCCTGAGGGGAGAGACCCGTGAGCACGCAGGGCAGGGCAGGGCAGGGCAGGGAGCGGGGCTCTCGCACTAGTCTGTGGGTTTGCACGGGCTCACGTTCCCCCTGAGCTCGGCTCCCCAGCTCGCATGCAGTGCCATTCCGGACGCAGGCTGCACGTGTCCGCCGGCACCGTACTGCCGGAAACGGCGGCCCTGGCGCAGTGACACGCAACGCTGTGCACGCTTTCCTGCTACGGACTCTGCCGCCGCACCGCTGGGCTCGGAAGCCCCTCGGCACTAAGGCAGACCCTCACCTCCAGTCGGCGAGCTGCTGGCTGCCTCCGATCGGCTCCGGGATCACGGCTGTGGGCTGAACAGAATTGTGCAGGGCAACCCCTGGAAGCTGCTGCCAGGTAGACGGGAGCAGGATCTGCTGGGTCCCTCCAGGCCAGGCCTGCTGCAAAACAGCAAAGACAGACAGACGCGCTAAGCTTCCGCATGCACGAGCAGGGAGACAGACTGCTCCGAACACGAGACTCAGCGTGCAGACTGTTAACTTGCAGAGATAAAGGTGTGTGCCTGCACTTCCTCACAGGGCCTCACTACAGGAAGAGAACAAGAAAACCAGCAAAACAAAGTTCCTCAGCCACTCTGTCCAGCTTTCCTATCCCAAAGGGCACCTAAGGGAGAGGCGGGGGTTCAGACTGCTGCAGAAAGAGTGCCAGAGAGCGGGGGGGCTACAGCCGCTGGAACACTAGGGGCCATTTCTGCTGAGCACAACAAAATGAAAGACTCTTCAGCAAAGTCCTTACATTTGGCAGCCACCGAGCCCAGCCAGCAGCTGTTTTGCAAACCTGGGGTGCTAGTGCTCAAACGGGGGGGAAGCAAAGGCAGCAGAAACCTCTGTGCTCCCCCCATCTCTTCTCCAGCAGCGGAGAGAGGAAGTGGGGAACCAGCAGAAATGCCAATATCTCCCCCCCCCCCCCGAGTCGAGCACAGACCAGCACTGAAGGGCCGGGGGCGTGTTCTACAAAAAGGTTAAAACTGACTGATGAGATGGAGCCAAATGCAGGGTTCGGGAGTCTAGGCAATTGTTGTCCAAGGCGGGTTTTGTGCAAATGCATTCATCTCGCTCACATGACCCAGACATAAAAATCTAGTTACAGATATGGACTTTGGACCGTTTGGATGGAGTTGCTGGAGGAAATAAAACAGTCAATATATTAAAAAAGAATAAATGCATCTCTTGCTGTGTTTGTCACATGTGAGATGCTCGAACTCCATGCCCTTTCACCTCAGAGGAATACTGGCTGTTCAGCCTGCATTCGTAGCATGCAGGCTGGTCTGCAGGACAATAGCTCTGACATGCAGAACACACATGGCTCTGTTTCTTGCAGTTTAAACTGCAAAACCACCCGCTTGCTGTTTTGAACAAAATATTTCTGCAAGTAACAGATCCACAAATACCCGTTCCAAACAAGAAACCTTGAAGCAGAGAACTGCTAACACCTCTGCCGACATAAGCCGAATAATAAAAAAGAGAAATATGTTAAAAGTCACACCATGCGTCTTTCCAAAAGCCAACACCTGCACAAGACAAAGCAGAGAGTTTAATACAGAGCGAGATCTAACTTCCCAACGGGAGGCAGAAATCAGGCCTTCCAAGCGACGAACTGTTTTGACAGAGGAAGGACAAAAATAGGCAAAGCTTAGCAAATGGCTAATGCAAACGTAAGTTAAGCAGCAAAGAGAGAAGTGTTGGAAGCACTAAAGGTGAGCGATATGGGCCAAAGGCTCCAGGACACCAAATGGAAATATTAAATTCTCTGGAGCAAATTAGACTCCGGGCTCACGGTTTGAAGACAGATGGCTCTGGTCTCCTCCTGACGTACAGAGGAGTGGCGTGGCCAAGTCCCTGGTACACACTTCGAAAAGTGGATCCAACTGCCCTGTTAGCTCAGAACCCTAAATGCACTTTGAAAGAGTCACCAATCACTGAACGACGCCAGTGCTCGGTCATGTGCCCCTGCCGTTTTCAATGGCAGCCCTGCAGCAAGCGGAACTGGAGCTAAGATCCTTTCCGTACAAACTACTGTGGTCCATCAGAACTCACTTGCCTGCCTTTCCAGCCTCAAAACAAGGGAGCATTTCATGTTGGGACTTGTAGCAGACCCTTGAATGGCCAACTTAAGCCACCCTTTACAGTCAGCCAGAGCTCTGGCTTGAGCAAATTGCACTCCCAAAGCAATCTCCAGCTTGCAGGGCGGGGGAGGGGAACTATTTATTGCTATAAAACCAGAAGAGACAAAATGGTTTATGTAAGAAATGGAGTGTGCTTTGAAATACAGGTGAGGACAGGAGGACTTAAATTGCTCTGTAATGTTTCCATTTGCTTCACAGATCTGATTCTGGGGTTTTAAAACAACTGGCCTGTGACATCTGCAGGGTCAGTTCTGATCAGATACCAGGCAAATTCAGAGGGCAACTGTTTTGAAAGCACAGATTTTAAAACCAGATGCCACCCCGCCCCTAGCCCCATTCAGTTGGGCATTTAGCTTCATCAGAACTAGCCTGGGAAGCTACTGCCAGCTAAAAACCTAGAGCTCACCTTTAATTTCAACCACAAAATGTAATAAGAGCAAAAAGCATCTGTGGGGAGCAACATCTTTCTCTGGATGATGCAAGCTGCCAGTGATAGATTACAGATAATGAAAGGTCGGAGAATTATTGTCACTAGTCAATGAAGGTTAAGGGTTCTTGATTGCTAAAGCCATGAACTAAAAAGCACTTGCTATTTATTAGAGGATTTAGCCTGAGCTTAAGCACTTGAAACAATACTACATGCAAAGAAGCTTTAAAACAAAAAAAAAAAAAAATGCAACTAACTTGATAACTGGTTCAAATTCTGGCCATCCAGGTACCTGTAGCAGAGTAAACCTAAAGGCCTTTTCCTTAGTTTTCAACATGTAAAAGGTAAAGATAGGACAGTAAGCAGCAGACACACAGGGTTCCAGCTCTTCTGAGCTTAGGAGAAGAGCTTTATCATAGAGACTAGTAAAGAGCAACAGTCAATGGATCTGGAGTCTTTAGAGCGACACTAAACATCAGAGTCAGACAGTGCTTCAGCAATGTTGGGGAGGAAAACACCAAGACATTAAGATGTAGCAAGAACACAGCCACAAGATGGCACATGCTTCCATGCCCTCTGCAAGTCGAAGTTAAAACAAAAACTCCGTTAGTGAACACAATCAAGGGAGGCAATTACCAGTACTGCAGCCGTCTGTTCTACTAGCGCTGGCCGGCCGGCTGCGCAGTTCAGAGTAAAGGGCACCGCATACTGCGGCGTGATGGTGGCTACTTGAGGATGAAGAGTTGCTACCATTAGTGGTGTACAGCTTCCCTGAAACGCAGATTAGGCAGTGAGTGAAACACATGTCCGGAGGCAGGTTAACGGGGTTCATCAATAGGGCCAGAAAGGCTTTTCAGTCTATTGGTACTAACAATGCTCTACAGTGACTTGCAGCAATCAAATGGAGGCACCGAAACCACTATTCCTTCCGACCCTCCAGGCGGGCTCGTGACCAACTGGCAAACTTCCCTGAGGGGATACTGAGGGACAACTTTATACTCCCTTACGCATGGTGGATCTTAGATGTGTGTATTCCAGTCCCTCTCTACTATCTACTGTATTGGCCCGGAACGGTACATGCTGCACCACTGATGTGTGCATCTTGTGTAGTCACACACACGCTATTTCATGTACAGTGTTCTCAGGAAAGGATAAACTAAGGAAATGAATAATCTTGAAATCACTGGGCTCTTTAGATTACTAGAAATTAACATGAATCATGACGAGACTGCTGAGAAACCAACCGAACGATAAAATCATCTGAGAGGAAGTGTTTCTTGAAGTGGCGTTTGGTCCTTTCTCATGAAGAGCAGCAGGAATGGTCTGCTTCTCCATGGCTTCCTTAAAATTATTCTGGTCACTGAATCCTGTGGCCTGTGCAATTATACTAGGCCAAGTGCATTCATCAGCACATGCCACCTCCATTATTTGAACTGAGCAAATAAATTACGTAAGAGCATAAGAATGGCCATGTTGGGCAGACTAGCCCAGTGTCCTGTCTCCCGACAGTGGCCAGCGCCAGGTGCCCCAGAGGGAATGAACAGAACAGGGAATCACCAGGTGATCCATCCTCTGTCGCCCAGTCCCAGCTTCTGACAAACAGAGGCTAGGACCCCATTCCTGCCCATCTTGGCTCATAGCCATTGAGGACCGATCCTCCATGAATCTAGCTAGCTCTTTTTTGAACCCCGTTATAGTCTTGCAAATCACAACATCCTCTGGCAAGGAGTTCCACAGGTTGACTATGTGTTGTGTGAAGAAACACTTCTTTTTAAATATGCTACCTACTGAGCTCATTTGGTGACCCCTAATTCTCGTGTTTTGGGGAGGAGTAAATAACTCTTCTTTATTCACTTTCTCCACACCAGTCATGATTTTATAGACCTCTCTTCTATCCCCCATTAGTCATCTCTTTTCCAAGCTAAAAAGTCCCAGTCTTATTTCTCTCTCCTCATAGGGGACCCGTTCCAAACTCCTCAGCATTTTGTTGCTCCTTTTCTGAACCTTTTCCAATGCCAAGCTATCTTCTTTGAGATGAGGTGACCCACATTGGAATTCTGTGTGCAGAGGTGATGTACCATGGATTTACATATTGGCATTAAGCTATTCTCTGTCTTATCTCTATCCCTTTCTTCATGATTCCCCACATTCTGCCTAAGGGGCGGAACTTATTGCCTAAAGCTATTCCTGTATGACTAGACCAGTCACTGTGAGATACTTCCCCCCCGACTTCTTGGCCATTACAATTACGAGTTTGCACATCATTTCCCTGTGTAACAATCAGCAGTTACCAAAACTATACAAATAGGAAAAATTATAGCATTATCCTTACAGATGATAAAAAGTGTACAAGAGTGTTCTACAATAAAGGTACTTATCACTGCATATCCACTGTCTCTTTAAATAAAACGTTGCCTTGTTGGAAACAGAAATAGTTGTATTTTTATGGCAGAAGACAAGAGTTTAAAATTTTGGCAAAATACAGACAATATATCTCAAATTTCAAAGTTAATTATTACTTCTGGTAACACATTTGAAAATAAATATAATCAGTGAAACACATCCATGCATGTCAAGGATGCAACTATGCAAAGAAAAAAAAAGGATGCGAAAGTAATTTGAATTATTGATGTTGTACATTCCCATCTTTAATTCAACCATCACTTTTGTTTTCTGGAATCTCATTTGTCGCATGGTAAACAATGCATAGAGACCAATCCCTGGGGAATTTGCTGCTTGGCTTTGGAGCAGAGAGCCTGCCTTATGTGGGAAGGCACCTCTGTCCAGACAAGAACTGAATGTTTTGACCAGCAATTCCCATCCAGAGGCAGTGGGAAGTCTCAGGGGAGCCAGTGACCATAAAGAAATACGAACATAGAGGATCTGTAGCTGCCCTCTGCCTGCAGACTGCTAGGGCATGTCAATATCTCTCTGCAAATATCAGAGTCTAAGGAACTTGTGGACTCCACTCAGAGTCCCTGGTGCCTGGCACAGGACAGTTGTGAAGTGTCAAAGTAGAAAATAAGGTTCAGACTTACAATATCCCAACAGAGCTCCAGCTTGATCTGAACCTGCACATCACTGGGATCCAGGGCCCCAGCTCCTGATGCATTCTGAGATTTCTGTTAATAACAAAGACGACCCCCCCCCCAGACATGGCTGCCTTTCCGAGAAAAGAGAACAGAGCTGGGCTATGCTTTACACTGGCTGGAATTCCATCCACCCCCCTGCTTACCTGCGTGAGAACTCCCGACTGGATCTGCAGTGGCTGCGCTGCTGGTGCTTGTGGTACAATCGGAACAGCATTCTCCATCCGTACGGGGAACCCAGAATGCTTTGCGGTGGCCTGAAGTCCAGCTGTAGGGAACAAGAACAAGCCACAGTGAAGCTGCTTTCTTGATTAGTCAAATGTTATTTCAGGCTAATTCCTGCCAAACAAAGCAGGAGGATCAGGAGACACAGTCACAGCCTCAGACATAAGGGAAAGGGGGGCACTTCCTGCAGGGGTACAGTAATGGTGCCTCCCCAGACCCAGAGAGAAGGGCTCCTCCTGTCCAGCAGCAACCTGCTCCCTACTGTGAATGACAGGATTAGGGTATTCGCACACACACATGGCCACTTGCTCCTTTTACAAGGCCCAGCCGGGCATTAGCGCTGGTCACTGTGCTGCACGTCCTGTCTTGGCTTTTACAACAGGGCCACCTGTTCAGGGAGAACTGGCCTGAGCACACTGCTACCCAGTAACAGCGGTCGCCGCACAGCCATGAGGTGAGAATGCTTGCACACGCTGCTGGTTAGGGCAGAACTTGAATCCAAGTACCACCTAGTTCAGGGGTGGCCAATCCGTTCCGGACGAAGAGCCAAGATCCAGCTGGATCCAGTGCGAAGAGCCGGGACAAAAAGTTGTAGAGCAAATAAAATAAAATAAAGTAAAATAAAATTAAATTGTAGAGAGAAAAAAAGGACTGGCCCTTTAAGAAGGCTTTTTGGCATCAGCAGGCACCTGTCGGCGGCCGCCATATTGGATCTGCCATTGTGATCCAGACAGCTCCCCTGCCCTGGTGAGCACAGGGGAGCCAGGAGGCGTGGGCCGTATTCAGGCGGTGCAGGGGCGGCTTCGCAAACCGCACTGACGGGGGGAAAGAGCCACATGCGGCTCGCGAGCTGCGGGCTGGCCACGCCTGACCTAGTTTAAGGCCCAATTTAAATGGAAACTGACAAACAAGAATCGTTTCTGGAGTTCTGAGATCTTTAAATACTGTGCTTGGGAACACACCACCTCCAGCCACCCATTAGAAGATTGTAAGTCACTCCTAACTGGCAGGAAACATTACAAAAAACCCCACGTTCTAAACAATTAAAGACACAGCTAAGGCCATGTCTATACTGCCAGGAAAATCAACGCTCCGGAAATCAATCTTCTGGAGTTCAATTTAGCAGGTCTAGCAAAGACCTGCTAACTTGAACACTGAGGCAACCCTGTCGACGCTAGTACTCCATGGGGTTGCGAGGAGTAAGGGAAATCAACAGGAGCATTTGCACCCGTCAACCTCATGCTGTGGAGATGGCGCTAAAGATCAAATCGAGGTCCGCTGATTCCAGGTACACAATAAACATAGCTGGAGCTGCGCATCTTCATTCCATCTTCCAGGTAAGTATAGACAAGGCCTTAGACAAACAATGCCTCTATTAGGGTATGTCTAGACTACATGCCTCTGGCGACAGAGGCATGTAGATTTGGCTACCCGACATAGGAAAATGAAGCGGCGAGTTAAATAATCACCACTTCATTTAAATTAAAATGGCTGCCGCGCTGAGCCAATCAGCTGTTTGTCGGGTCAGCGCGCTAGTCTGGACGCTCCGCGGTCGACATCAAAGCCCTTTGTCGACCGCCCCGGTGTGCCTCGTGGGATGAGGTTTACCGGGGCGGTCAACAAATGCCTTTGATGTCGACCGCGGAGCGTCCAGACTAGCGCGCTGAGCCGACAAACAGCTGATTGGCTCAGTGCGGCAGCCATTTAAATTTAAATGAAGCGGCGATTATTTAACTCGCCGCTTCATTGTCCTATGCCGGGTAGCCTAATCTACATGCCACTGTCGCCAGAGGCATGTAGTCTAGACGTACCCTTATTGTCTGCAAGGTGCTGTCCCCTCCAGGGGAAGAGAAATTCTTATGTGGGCACACAGGGAACTGATCGGATGCCACTGGGTCACGATGCTCTTCTCTTCACAACCCTTCTCCTTCCTTTTTACAGTAACTTAGACCCTTGTGGCTATGAAAATACCTTGTCCACACTGAGTTTGGGTCCCTGCCTGCTCTTCTACTCTGGCAAGAATGGAGCCCCGCTAGTGCTCCTCCTTCTTTACAGTCTAGCCCAGGCTTCACTTTACACGTAGTACTTAAGAGAAATGCTTCAGCTACGTTCTCCCTCGGAAGACATCAGCTTGCCCTCACTGTCTGTGGCCTTCCTAACCTTTGGAGCATTTGATACTAAATGGACCTTTCAGACTCGCCGGCCGTGTAGCTGGAGTTATCAGACACACCCACTAAGAAAGCCCTGGCTACTGAATAATTAGGGTCTCTGCAAGCCCCTGAAAGTCTCAGGGTAGTGCTGGAGAATTCTCTAATGCTTAGGTCGATTCAAGCCTGCAAACTTGTCATCTGCATGCCAGCCAGCCAGCCAAATGCACTCCCCTCCAATCACATCTGGCGGGGAACATAGTCAAACATTGAATGTTACCGTGCTACCTAAAACCTTGTAAAAGCCACATACCATAGCTGCTGTGCCCTGCACTCGCTCCATTACAATTTTTTGCTTCCTTCATAACCTATCAGCACAAGCCAGATACAAATAGAGAAGCGTTCATGATACACAGCTGCATTTCTGACTGTCGCTCAATCTCTTTTCAATTGGCTTTCTTTGACTTGTCACCCCCAAACTGTATTAATGTTTGTGAACTGAGATTCCAAGAGTGCATGTTCACTCTAGAAATGTAAGGGAATCAGGGATGAAAATTTTAACTGCAATGGCACCCGTGCACATACCAAACTTTTTTTAACCCTTGAGTGTCTCTCCAAAGCTCTTGGTGCCAAAAACCAAAGCCTAGAAATACATTCCTGCTCCAGTATGAAAAGGAACAGGTATAGCTTCTCCCCACAATAATAGATGCACGAACCAGATTTAAGGGGGATTTCTATGGTAGGCCTTAGTTTCCTTCTCTTAAGTCCCTAGAAAAATCCGTTTTTCACCAGAAGTTTCTCATACCGGCTCTTACTGGGAAGTAGATTGTGCACATGTGTGAGTGTGACCATGCGAAGGTCAAACAGAAAGAACATTCTGAGCGCTGAGGTGTTACTCAGAGAATGAGAAACATTTCAGAGGCTCTTAAGTCTCAAATGAGTCAAGCTCCTCCCACAGCCCTGAGGAATGCTGCTGGGTTGCATCTGGGGAAAAAACTGGCTGAGCAATAAAGCGAGTGAAGATTGCCTAGCAGGCAGGTATGTGATCCTCACCTGTCCGAGCATGTCCTGGGAGAGGAGAACCACACGTCCATGCACACCTGACCTGATTTCAGACTCATGAGAGAGCACAGAGTGATCTCCTGGAATTTCTCTACTTGGCCCAGATCACAAGAGTTTATTGTCATTGGCTGAAACTCCAGGAGGATGCCACAGGGTTTTCTACTTACTCTGAAAAGCAGGAGGACAAACGATGAACGTTTGCTGGAATGGATCGGTCTGCGTGCAGATCTGCGTGGTTCCAGGCTGCAAGGAAACACTCTGCTGTGCCACGCCTGCCACGGGCGCTGCAGAGGATGGGTACAGAGCAGACTGATAGTTCAGCAGTGAGACATCCGAGTTTGCCAGAGAAAGGGTAGCAGCAGCAGCCGTAGAGTTGGAAGCCAAGACGCTGGCCTAGAAAACAAAACATTACAAGTGGGCATGTTTGTGCTGTGTTCCCCCCCCGCCACTCTAATTATAGGTAGAGCCCTGGCATGGTGTGAGATATCAGCTAAGGCATTAAAAGCTAGGGAGAAAACAGGCCTGAAAAAAACCTCTATTTGAACCTGTTTCTATTTTTTACCTTTCATAGAATCCTAGAGCTGGAAGAGACCTCAGGAGTCATCAAGTCCAGCCCCCTGCCCAAGGCAGGACCAATCCCAACGAAATCATCCCAGCCAGGGCTTTGTCAAGCCGAGACTTAAACACCTCTAGGGATGGAGATTCCACCACCTCCCGAGGGAACTCATCCCACTGCTTCACCATCCGCCTAGGGAAATAGTTTTTCCTAATATCCAACCTAGACCTCCCCCACTGTAACTTGAGCCCATTGCTCCTCGTTCTGCCACCTGTCACTACTGAGAACAGCCTCTCTCCATCCTCTTTGGAACCCCCTTCAGGAAGTTGAAGGCTGCTATCAAATCCCCCCTCACTTGTCTCTTCTGCAGACTAAACAGACCCAAATCCTTCAGTCTCTCCTCATAGGTCATGCGCTCCAGCCCCCGAATCATTTTGGTCGCCTTCCGCTGGGCATGTCTTAAAAAATAATTCACTCCACTAGGTGGGGAAGTGATGTCAGTTGCCCCTGAACTAGTCTGAACTAGCCCCCAGCGGGGGTTTACAGCCTATTAGATGGGCCCTATCTCTCCTTTCTACAGCCTCCTGAGTGGGCGGGGGAACCATTCTGAATCAAGATGTTACCAGGGATTTTTAACACATCACTGAAAATACCATTTGTGTAGAACGTGTCTAAATGCTTACGTACCACCACCACGTGAACTCATTACTAAAACACAGAACTTGTCCTCATATGGCAGCAACACAGTTTATTAATTTAGGGGCAAGTTCTGCTCTGCTACATTATGTGTAAATGCAAACTAACCGACTTCACTGGAGTTACTTAGAGCAGGATGTGGCCTATAGTATCAATAACATTTCCAAAACCTCAAGACTCACATACCTGATTGTGCACTGTATTGAGCTGGTTGTTGAAACTCATTGTTAGATTTGTGCTTGTATTAGGAGCTACGTGTGTTGTGAATGGGCTCTTTATTTGATTAATCGTATCATACATATTAACTCTTCGCTTGCAGATCTCCATATTCTGAAAACAGGACTTCACACTGAAATAAATGAATGATGGAAATATTAGACACACAATGCCAGTACATAAAGAGTGGATTAAAGAGAAGGAAGAGATTTACATAGCTCTCAGAATACTGTTTCACATGGGCATATATATGCCTTTAGCTTTACAGCAACAAAATGTCAGAGTTTTGGCAAAACTAAATAATACAGCTCCTAACTATCAGAGAAAAATATTTATGTGAGCCCAAAAGAGTCACCTGGATAAGCTTCCTGTTGAGTTTCATGGATTGAGAGAACAAATTCAGAACTAACTAGCTAAACTGGAATCCCAAGAGAAGCCACCCCTGGTAACATTCCTTTTGAACTGGCTGGTCAGACTGACACGCCAGCACACTGTAAATAAAAGTGGGCTATAGAGTCGCACGGAGAAATCCATCTCAAACAATGCAAAAACCACAGGGCCATCAACTCACTGGTTGCTGTGTGGGAAATCCAGCAGGTGGGTCATTGTAACAAATGAATGGTTTAAAGTCTTCAGCGGAGTAATTCTCTTATCTGCATCAATTGTCAACATTTTCTTTAACAAATCAATGTACTCCCTTCGGTCAGCCTTCTCTGCCAACATGTCTGTCCCTTCTAAGTCATTGGACATATTCACCTTGGAAAACAGAAACAAAACCAAATCAGTGCCAATGTGAAATCCATCGCTGCTGCACAAACCAGTCATTCCTTAGCTGACAGGAGTGCCAATAAGTAAGACTGGTCCTTGAACGCCTTCACCCGAGGGTCTGCAAAAATGTAAATGCACACAGAGTCTCTCCTTCCCCAGCCTGCATTCGCTAACAGAAATCTGAACCAAACGCAGGCATGAAATTCTTTTCCAAGATTTAGTTGGTGCACTGAGGTGCAATGAACTCGGCTGGATTCATGCCTTGCAGATGTGTGGTCCTGTAAGGACAACATTAACGGTGGCCTCTAGCCATTTCCATAACTTTGAAGGTGCACTTGAGGACTTGTTTGGCCGAAAGTTTTGCTCTACTGCCCCCACGTGTGTCTCCACGAGCCTCTCCTGAAGGCTCTGCTACCACTGCTTACAGGGTTGTTGCATCTGCGTAGACAAGGCATCAGCATTTTAACCACCGCAACTCCTGGGCCTGCTTGCACAGGTGAAAGCCCCAATGATGCTCTGTCTGCACTGCACTTTCCCCATTGCTCCTACTGGCAGAGTGGCACCAGTCTTCACAGTGGGGGGCAAAAGGAAAGAGCCGAGTCAGGACATCTGAGCCACAGCTGTTTCTTCCTTGTAACCCTCTGTGCACTGGACGGGTCTGTTTCACGTGGCGTCGTGATCACAGCCGGCGCTGGGCGTGAGCAGACCCAACACTGGCACAGAGCCCCAAGGAGCTGGAGGGGGTCCCCATTTGCTTTTTTAGTGCATGCGGGAGTGGGGACCTCCCAATGGTCTAGCACCACCTCCCTACCTCTCGTCATTATTCATTTTCCAACCATCTCCTCTGCTCACCTGCGCCATGTCATCCAAACAGTTGAATATGTATTTCCGAGCTTCTTTGGATTTTATGCCTGTCTCCAACTCATGTTCTTCTGGAGTCTGTAAAATAAAACATTGGTTTGGATCAGCTGGAGCCTGGTGCTAATATAGGGTTGGAATGAAAACACAGAAAAGCCAGTGAGGAAAAGGTTGGGCCATGTAACCATTCTGCCTGAGTCAAGGGCAAACCCAATAAGCCACTAGCAAGTAGGGCAGAAGTAAAGAGCCTCCAGATCCCTGCTCCATGACTCCGTGGGAACAACTCACTGCAAACGTGGCGTGCGGGCTCGCAGGAGGGTATTTGAGAGCGTGGAAGCAGGAGTCTTTAGGGCCTCGGCAAAAGCCAAACAGACATTTTGAAGTGAACTCTAAGGGGGCTGAGATGATCCCCTCACCTCTTTGGCTTCTGTGAGCTAACGGAGGCCTGGGAGTTTATTTGCCAGACCCAGGGTGAGGGTTTTTTGCCCTTTTTGGTTTTGCTTGTTTACGGAGCACTATCAATAATTTCAGGTATTCTCCTTCACTTCTCTTGGGGAATCCCTTGGAGGGCCCTAGCACTAGAGTGGGATTTTCCAAACTCTCAGAAAGTACATGTTTTCCAAACTCTCTCACAGAACACCTCTTTCTCCAAAGAGCTCACCAGGGGTTTGTTTCTGTTAAAAGCCTTCAGGAGCCCGACTAACAGGCGACCAGGAAAAGCACTCCATTTCACCCTCCCATTGTTCTGAAGCTGAAGTATGGGAAATATGTGCTAGGGATTTGTGCCGTTTCTAAAAGGAAATGTTCAAATCAACTAAATCTGAATGATATTTACAAGCTAATCTTTATCCAGGATACTTTCACAACATATTCAAATGGAGTAGCAATGAGATTTGGATAATTTGAATCAGGCCCATAATGGACAAACAGATTTTGAAGTCCCAGAGAGACACAAACCTTTAGCCTCCACAGTGGGTATCCCAAGTTTGGATCTCGGTTAAAAAACCTGCTTGTTTTTGTTCCTGCACTCAGAAGATACTCTGCTGGAAGGCCTTGGGTTTGCGAAATATACCGAATCTGGAAAGAAAAAAAGTGAGCAAAGATGCCAATAAACTGGATGAATAGGTAAGTCCAGAACAGCAAAATACTGAGGTTCTACCAACTTTGTTAATAATGAACAGGAAAAATAAAAATGTTAAAGTTTAATTTTTTATATGTAGGCTGTCTGAATAACTGAAATGTCATGATACAAACTACTGTAAAGATGCAATTCTCAAGGATGTACAAGCACATTTAACTGGTTCAATCTGATTTTCTGCAAAGATTTGGGGTACCGGTAAACTCTAATGGGCCTCTCTGCCTTTTTATAGAAATGTTCTTGGCCCAAAGCTGTTTTAACAGACTGAGAATAAGCTAATTATAAAAAGGGAAGGTATAAGGTAAATACAGCACTCCCCAACATAATCACTAAACATTTTTAAAGCTGAGGGAAGAGTTTACAAAAAGTTACCAAATATCTGTATTGTTTAAATATACAATTCTCAGAAAAAAATCTAGGTATTGTAATGATGCAGGTGGGTCTGGACATATCCGCCCTTGAACACTCTGCTTGCAACAGGTCCAGTGTCAAAGCACCCACTGACTTCCAGGGTTCAAGTTTGGACTCAAAGTATGTAGATCCCCTGTAGCTTTTAGTGGATCAACACCTGGAGTAAAAACAGCAGCCTCCCCCCAGAAATGTGTACGAAACCTGTCTGAAGAACGCTGACTACGGTATTAGAAATACAGCAACACGCGACAGAAAGGCTGTGTCTACATTGGCGGGATCTTGCACCAAAGCGGCCGCTTTTGCGCAAAAACATGCTGCCTGTCTACACTGGTGGGGAGTTCTTGCGCAAGAACACTGACGTTCTACTGTGTGAAATCAGTGCTTCTTGAGCAAGAACTATGATGCTCCTGCTCAGGAATAAGCCCTTTTGTGCAACTGTTCTTGTGCAAGAGGCCAGTGTAGACAGGCAACATGAATTTCTTGCGCAAGAAAGCCCTATGGTTAAAATGGCCATCAGAGCTTTCTTGCGCAAGAGAGCGTCTACACTGGCACAGATGCTCTTGCGCAAAGGCACATGCCAGTGTAGACGCTCTCTTGCACAAATACTTTAACGCAAGAACTCTTGCGTTAAAGAGTATTTGCGCAAGATCATGCCAATGTAGACACAGCCAAAAAGTACAAAGCTGTCCTTAAAAGGAAAAGAAAAAAGATACACCATTATAAAGCAGAGGAATACTTTTAAATATCAGCACCCTTTCTCAAATCTTCCCCAGGCTTCGTGGTCTAAACAGCTAACGCTATCTGCTCCTCGAGTTTCAGAGTGAGAAATGAGACAATTCATTATGACAAGAAAAAAATCAGTTTTTTGAAAGTATCTTTTAAATAAAAATACAGCTTGGTGAACCCAGCCCATCTGTGACAGCGCAGGACCGGACACACTGGCTGAAGGCAGCTAGGCTCTGTAGTTACTGCTACCGTAGTACGTAGCCCAAATCACTGCCTGTAATTCTGCCAATGCCCCTCCGTCTGAGCAGCTGAACTTTCCAGGGCACGAGGCAGGTTGCTACAGGTGTGCTGCTTGGGGGCCAACAGGAATCTGTGGCCTCGCTTTTCCTCTCTAGCAATCTGGGTTCAAGCTAGGGATGGGAAAGGTTAACCAGTGGGGGATGCTTATCGGTTCCGATTAACTGGTGGGGGCTAAAGCAACCCCTGCCTGTGGCGGAGGGCCGCTCCAGCCCCTTCACCCATTCCCCCCTTTAATCAGTGAACTGGTTAGACATCACGTTTAACTGATTAACTAATTCACGGAGTTTACACCCCTAATTCAATCTGACCGGTGTTCATATTTTTTATACTTAAGCAACAACATTTCCAGCAGCGTGATGGAGAGCTTTGTCATCCTTCTACGCAATAATTCCAACAGCCAGCATCCATTAGGTGCTGGGGTCCAAAATAGCTACAATGTCCTCATTGCTGTAGAGCAGATTATCTCAGGCAAGGCCACGGCTGCTTGACAAGGCCCAGCCTGGTATTCATTCTCAGAGATGTCTCTTCAAAACCCTGACTGCTCTGCAGTTACTACTGTAGCTCAGGTAAAAACAAACATTGTCCCTGCAGACGTCAAACTCAACCACATGACGTAAGAGCACAGGCTACCCCACACTTCTGAAGGGTTACAGAACTCGCTACTAAGTCATGAAAACCAGACCTCTGTCTCCACCCACCTACACACTGAGATAAGATTCACAGAAGTACACGAGCCTTACCGTAGAAGGAAACCACTATGCCATACCTTAGCTATTTCTAACTCAGCCTGCTCAGTAATGTACCACTGCATTTCCTCTGGAAATTTAGGGTGCTGAAGAGATGCTAAAAGCTAATTTCAAATAGACTTTTTGTGTAGAGAAAAATATACCAGACCCTGAAATGGCAACACCACAAAACAAACCACGTGATGGAAAAGCTGCACTTGTATTGTTCTAAGTCTCAAAGGAGTAATCGGGTTAGCCTGTAACTTTAAAAACAAGTGATCTTGTGACACCTTAGAAACTACCAAAAATATATATAAAATCCTAGAATACTAGAACTGGAAGGGACCTCGAGAGGTCATCAACTCCAGTCCTCTGCCCGCATGGCAGGACCAAGCACTGTTTAGATCATCCTTGACAAGTGTCTGTCTAACCTGCTCTTAAAAATCTCCAGCGATAGAGATTCCACAACCTCCCTAGGCAATTTATTCCAGTGTTTAACCACCCTGACAGGTAGGAAATTTTTCATGATCCTGTATATATCATGAGCTTTCATGGGTAAAACCCACTCATCTGAAGAAGTAGGTTTTGCCCACAAAGGCTCATGATTCTATACATATATAGATAAGGATAAGGCACCAGCCTCGGGAGTCAGGGGTGGTGGGTAAGAGTTCCTCCAGCCAGGGAACCACCGGACACCCACCACCAGCCTCTGGGGAAGGTGGGGCGGTCGGCGGGGTCCTACTTGTATTGTTCTGTTTAGGTTTGCTGCCCTTTCTCATGGGCAGGCAAACAGCCAGATAACACCGCTACCTGTACACGGTAAGATGCCTACACACACAGCACTTGGGACATGGTCTACGTTAAGAGATCAGAGCTCCTGTAGGAAGGAAGGTGACAGGAATTGCATGGCAGGACTCCAAATTCTCTCCCCGGGCCGACTGCCCATGCAGCTAACCTGTCCTTGTACTGAGTGTAGCGCACGCCCCAGAGAGACACTCCACTTCAGTTTTGCCAGGAAGGGAGGTGCAGGCTGCCCCACACACTGCATGCGTAGATTAAATAGAAGTGAGCCACACACAGGACCCTGCGTTCTCTGCCAAAGCCAGAGGTAGGCAGGGTGCCAGTGGGAAGCAGCCTCTGTTACCACAGGTAAAAGAAAAGTGGATCAAAGCAGGAAAGGAGCAGGGCAAGAGCTGGAGACCACATGTGGCTTGCATAGGCCAGAGCAGAACGTGAATTAGTGCACTTCCGTTTCACAGGGTGTGTAGAAAAGTGGCTCCCTTGGACTGCTCAGGCACTGCCCCGCAGGCACAACATGCTCTTACCTGATCGTATTCTGACGCGCCTGGGTAGAGAGGCCAACCCAGGAACAGCTCTGCTATCACGCAGCCCAGGGACCACATGTCAATTGCTTCACAGAATGGCAAACCCAGGATGATTTCAGGAGCTCTGTGAACGAAGATTGAAAAGTTCAGCCTGGCACAGAAAGCAAACGGTGCCTGGTCGCATGGCATGAGCCTGCTGTGCAGAAAAGCAGCGCTCCCCAAAGAGAACTTCCCTGCAACGCTAAGAGGGGCTCCCCGGAATGGTGCCACATTTCTCACTAGCCCAACAGAGCCTCTCTCATCCTCATTTAGCAGCACATAAGAACATAAGAATGGCCATACTGGGTCAGACCAAAGGTCCATCGAGCCCAGCATCCCATCTGCCGACGGTGGCCAATGCCAGGTGCCCCAGAGAAGGAGAACAGAAGACAATGATCAAGTGATTTATCTCCTGCCATCCATCTCCTGCCCTTGTTATGAAGGCTAGGGCACCATACTTTATCCCTGGCTAATAGCCATTTATGGACCTAACCTGCAAAAATTTATCAAGCTCTTTTTTAAACCCTAATAGAGTCCTGGCCTTCACAGCCTCCTCGGGCAAGGAGTTCCACAGGTTGACTGTGCGCTGTGTGAAGAAAAATTTCCTTTTATTAGTTTTGAACCTACTACCCATCAATTTCATTTGGTGTCCCCTAGTTCTTGTATTATGGGAAAAGGTAAATAATTTTTCTATAATCACTTTCTCCACACCATTCATGATTTTATATACCTCTATCATATCGCCCCTCAATCGCCTTTTTTCCAAACTGAAAAGTCCCAGTCTCTCTAGCCTCTCCCCATATGGGACCCTTTCCAAGCCCCTAATCATCTTAGTCGCCCTTTTCTGAACCTTTTCTAATGCCAATATATCTTTTTTGAGGTGAGGAGACCACATCTGCACGCAGTACTCGAGGTGTGGGCGTACCATAGTTTTATATAGGGGAAGTATGATATCTTTTGTCTTATTATCTATCCCTTTTTTAATAATTCCTAACATCCTATTTGCCTTACTAATTGCCGCTGCACACTGCGTGGATGTCTTCATAGAACTATCCACTATAACTCCAAGATCCCTTTCCTGATCTGTCGTAGCTAAATTTGACCCCATCATGTAGTACGTGTAATTTGGGTTATTTTTTCCAACATGCATTACCTTACACTTACCCACATTAAATTTCATTTGCCATTTTGCTGCCCAATCACTCAGTTTGCTGAGATCTTTTTGTAGTTCTTCACAATCCCTTTTGCTTTTGACTGTCCTGAACAACTTTGTGTCATCTGCAAACTTGGCCACCTCACTGCTTACCTCATTTTCTAGATCATTGATGAACAAGTTGAACAGGATTGGTCCCAGTACTGACCCCTGGGGAACACCACTAGTTACCCTCCTCCATTGTGAAAATTTACCATTTATTCCCACCCTTTGTTTTCTGTCTTTTAACCAATTCTTGATCCATGAAAGGACCTTTCCTCCTATCCCATGACCACCTAATTTACGTAAAAGCCTTTGGTGTGGGACCGTGTCAAAGGCTTTCTGGAAATCTAGGTATATTATATCCACTGGGTGCCCCTTGTCCGCATGTTTATTAACCCCTTCAAAGAATTCTAACAGATTAGTTAGACACGACTTCCCTCTGCAGAAACCATGCTGACTTTTGCCCAACAAATGATGATTTTGGCTTTACAGCCCCAGTAAACCAGCAGTGCAGTCTTCTAGCCCCAGAGGAAAGGACTCAGCAGCCCAGAGACGTCC
This sequence comes from Pelochelys cantorii, assembly GCA_032595735.1. Lineage (NCBI taxonomy): Eukaryota > Metazoa > Chordata > Testudines > Trionychidae > Pelochelys > Pelochelys cantorii. The sequence goes on from CM064353.1 coordinate 1,342,173, forward strand.
CATACCAACGTAAATTACCTATGCTACAGCCCCCTGTAAATGGCAGGTACATTGCCAGCTGATTTAGTCCTGTGACAGGGTGTACAGAGCGTGGGTCAGCCATCGCACAACCCATCCCACATGTCCCACTGGCATGTCAGACAGCAGCATGGGGGAGGGGTGTCCTACCTAACGATGTTTAATATCCGTTAACTGAATAGTCGAGTAACCTCATGAATTCTTATCGGTCAGTCAACTATTCTGTAGTTCCTGGGGGCGGGGCCGGCAGCCAGTGCGCTCCGGCCCCACTCCTGAGGAGCTCCGTGCCACTCCGCACTGCTGTTTCTGTGGGAGCAGGTCCACAGAAGCCAGGTGGGAGCAGGTCCACAAGAGGAGCCAGTTTAAAAACCAGAGGCAGCAGCACGGGGTAGCAATAGCTCCTGTTGCGGGGGAAGGGGGACTGAGCTCCCAGACCCAGCACGAGCCGGAACTGAGCTAGGCTGCCTGCCCGCCTGGCCTCTAATACACTTGAAATGCAGAGCCACAGCAGGGGTAGGTCCCAGACCCTCTTGCAAGCCAGGACTGAGCCGGGCTGCTGGCCGGCCTGCTAAAAAATATGCTGGCGGGGGGAAGGAGGGAATGCGTGTAGTCTATAGTATTAACCCATAAGCGTTTGCTCCTCGGTTCACCGGTTAATCGACTCCACTATTCCATCCTGAGTGCTACCCGGTGGCGATCCCTCAGCTCAGCTAATCAGCAGCAAGAGTCTAGGGAGATTTGGAAGGTTTACAAGGGCTGCCTTCTCCTGGAGAAGAGAGTGGTGTGCAGCACCAAGTCAGGGCACTCGGCAGAGTTTACCCTACTTAGAGAGTACATGGGCTGTGGGTAAGGTGAATGAAGAGAACACAGCCAGGCACCGTGATGGTGAGGGGTTTGGGCACATTCTTTTATGGGGTTTGAGCAACTGAACCTCATCATGCATAAAACCCCTGCCCAGCCTCTCTCAGGGACCTTACCAACGAAACAATGCTGCTTTTACAACTCATCCCCAGAGAGGATTTTTTCTGCATAACCCAGCTGGACAGAAACGTTGCAGGAGATATTTGAGCACAGCCGTCCCTTTGCCTCAAACACACAGCTGTAAAACAAACACCTGCAGCTCCGCCTGCTCATGGGCTGAAATCTAGCCTTGAATTTACATATGGTGAGGCCACGGGATCATGAAAGCCCGTACCAGAATAGACCCTGGACAGTAAAGGAAACACTAGAACTTCAGTCTTCTTAGAAATAACCAACTTCATTGTAACCCCAATGCGGGGGAGGAGAGAAAAGACCCAAGTACTGGTCTGAGCTGCTTTCTGGCCAGGTCTTGGGCAGCAGATCTTGGCAAGCACACATCAAGAAAGAAATGTGTTACATAATCATCTCATTAAGGAAGCTCTTATCTCGCTTTCCAGCTTTGGACTCTGGCCTTGCCTACTGGACTGGTATCCAGGATATGCTCTCGGTCACGTGGCATCCTGCAGCAGGACACAGAAAGCCCCGCTTCATCCCACTTCCTCTGAGCATTCACCTGACTGTGGTAAGGAACAGTCGCCAGGTCCTGCTGGGTGAGCAGGGGCCCACGTCTGGCCACCGCTGGTTCAGCTGCTCACACTATCCAGCCAGCTTTTCCTCAGCTGACGCGCAGGTCAGCGGGGAATGAGGCAATTGCTCCCGGACAGGCGAGCTTGGTTAACTGGCCCCCAGCCCTCCTGCTGCACTCTAGCAGCGGGGCGGTCACACAGATCCTGCAGGCTGCTGCTTTCATACGTCCGGTCTCTTACGCCAAAACCCTTTTAACCAGCCCAGCCCACGGGAGACAGAGCTGTGCAGTGAGGCTTTTACTCCGACTCTCTGAGTAACCGGCTGGGCCAGTAAGCTGGTCAGGAATCATTCCCATTCGAGGCTACCATGCTGCTTCACTCCCATCCCCTGCACTGCACCCCTGTGGGGGTGTTCGCTCTCCCAGCTAGTGCTCTGCTCCCTGCAAGCATCTAGAACATTACCCAAACAGGCCCAAAACGGAGCGACACCGTTTTGCCAAAGAATCGTACGCGACTATCGCAGAGCAGTCCGGAGATGAGCTGACTGGCGCAGCCCCCCATGGGATCCCGCCACATGGAAACTAGCCTCACTTAGCCATTAATCAGGAGTCTAAACTCCAAGTGCCAGTTCCCCATCCTCTCAAGGCAGCCACCGATTCCCAGCTGAGTAGCCTTGCTCGGCAGGTGTTCAACGAGCAGGCAGGAGGTAAGGCTGCTGCCTTTACCTGTGTGGAACTCCCAGGCAAGCCCATGGGAGTTCATCCAGCTCCTGGATGAAAGGGAGGTGGCTTGTGGTGGTGCAGAGCCCAGTGCAATCCTGTTCAAACCTGCATGACGTGCATGGCCCGACTCAAACGCGAGGGATGTAGAAGGTGATGGATGGTGGAGGTGGGATTATTGCTTTGTCCTGTGTCTGCATCCGCATCCAGGGGACAACCCAAAATGCTCCCTAGCTCTGAGGCATTTACACTAGAGTCTAAATAGATCAACCTCTCACCAAGCCTCAGTTTTCATACTGGCTCAGGACACAGCTGGTACCAACAGCCGTCAGCCTCCTTCACATCTGCTTTTAGGCTGGGGCTGCGAATGGCAGCAGTTAGCAGTACTATAATTAGTGACCACCGCAAGGGTTGTTGAAGCAGGACAGGAGCTAGATGCCACCTTTGCAGCTGGACTGTCTAGGATTAATTTTGCAGTGTTGTGGCCACATTCCTCCCAGACTATTCAAGACAAGGGGGGGCAAAGTAATGGCTTTTATAGGACCCATTTCTTCAGACCTGAAGAGGAGTCCATGTAGCTCAAAAGCTTGTTGCGTTCACCAACAGAAGTGGGTCCAATAAAAGATCCCACCCACTTGATCCCTCCAGCATTAAATTACTAATCTGAAGCTCATTCCGAGCCAGAGAACGAGAACTGACAGTCTCCCGAGTACCGGATTGTTACATTCTGATCTCCAGGCCCGCCAGTGCCCAGCCAGGCTACTGACACCGAACTCAGACTTCCACCCCCCCCCCCCCCCAACGTTCTCAAGCACGTGGGGCCTGTGGAGAGGGCACCTCTCCTTGCTGCCTGCAGGTAGGATCAAAGCCGGTCTCAGAGAGGAGAAAGCCAGGCTTTTGGCACAGCAGCTCCTCCGGCCAGGGTGCAAAGCTCAGCCCAGAGCTCTGGAGCTGGTAGGGCTGCACAACGGAGGCTCCGCTGAGCGACACACAGCACAGCAGTGGTAGCTGCCCAGTGGGATCTGCATTCTTGGCGCCCTTACTCTGTTTCCACCAAGAGCCTGACTCAGCCAGGAGAGTCGGCTTGTGCCTTTCTTCCCCCGGGAGGGCAGTGTACAGGTGCCCACCCCCGCCCGCCCACAACGGCCCATACGCGCCCACACTAGCGGTCGCAGGCAACAGGAGGCACAGAACTGGAGATGGTCACTGTGAAAGTGCCTCCCCTCCTAGGCGTCGCTGACATCTGAGAACCTCTGCTTGGCCCCTTGCACTCAGATGCCTCTTCCCATCAGGACTTGCCTCTGCCTGATCAGCACTGCCCGCAGCACAACAGCTGAGAGGGAACCAGCCCAAGCACCCCGCCCCTAGGGCACCTCTCAGCCAGCGTTGGGACAGCAGTTGCACACTGTGTGTTGTAAATCTTGGCCTGACAAAGCCACATCAAGCCTTGGCTGGAACCACGGCTCCGGCAGCACCATCCAACTAGGCTGGCTGACCGACAGCCAGGAATGCGATGAGGCAACGCAGCATCCAGAAGCTGTTTCCCTTGCTCGCACACCTCCCGTGGCTGTAGCCTGTTCTGGGACAGCGACTACCAAGGATGCCCGCCTCTCTCCAACTGCTGCCAGTGCTCAATACTGCAGTGACAGTGCACAGATCACCCCGTGCACCCACGGAGGCTGCCCTCTTCCCCGCTTCTGCAACCGCACAATGTGGATTTACAGTCCAGGGTCGATGGCAAGAGGCGGCGTTTGGAAACGACGCTCCTCCTGTTGCGGGACATTCCTGGTTGCTCACAGCCACATGCCCCAGAGGGCCAGTTCAGCCCATCGTGCTCGCCGCAGTTGAGAAGTGAGGGGGTGAGGGAATCAGGCGCCGCACCCCCCCGGTCCATTCTGCTCTGGACAGTGACAGCCCACATACACTCACTACCACAGCTGGCCAGGGCCAAAGCGCTGGCTCCTAAATTCAGACACGCAGCCTTTCAAAGCTGCTTCTCTCAGAAGGGCCATGCTCCCATACACCCCACTAAGCTAGGGAATGTAGGACTGCTTGGCACTCCTGGAGAAAGCCACTGCTTCAAGTCCCCATATATAAATGCAGCAGCCTCTCCTAAGTTTGAAAGTTTTAGGCTCAAAAAGCCATTCCTGAGGGCACGGCCAAGACACTGGCCCAAGGCCAATAAGGGGACAGGAAACAAGTGAGTCTGTCGTAAAACTGCCACTGAAGTAAAACAGGAATTTGTTTCAGTCTTATCACAAACACAGGGCTGGAGCCTCTGGCCTCATCTCGAGAGCTCTTCTCAGTGTGAAAATAAGCCAGAAGCAACACAACTCTCTCCCAAGATAAACTAGTTTCTATGCTTAGAAAGCAGCTTGTGGTTGACCTCAACACTGATGTACATTTCACACCACACTAACTAGATTCCACACTGCTGGATTCTTCCTGGCTCCAGCCAAGCAGGCTGTCTCAGCCAGCATTTGAATACTCGCCTCTCCAGCAAAGTCACTCACTAGAGCATGGGGGAGATGGGTGTGGCTTTTAGATTAGTAAGACAGCCACAGCAGAGAAAGCAGCTTTCTTGCCAGAGGCCCCTTGAGAGACTCTCTCCCCATGCTCCTGCCAAGCCAGGGGACACCGTCTCAATATTCAGTTCTCCCAGGCTGGAAGGATCACGTAGTCAGTACAACTGGTTTGTTCCAAGCCAGCTGTATGACCATGAGAAAAAGCAGTGCACCATTAAGCATAACCCTAGACATGTAGGAACAGAAAGAGCTTTGTGCAAGTTACTTTAATAATGGGCCAATGAAAGGTTCCTGACGTACGAGCTCACACTACAATGTATTGCAGCTTACACTGAACTGTGAAAGCGGTCAGAGCTGAGCACAAGGCCTTCCTGTAGGAAGAACTGGAAGGGAAGTCACAGCCTGCTCTATCTACACAGACAGAGATATCTGCTGGGGCTCAATAACCCATTTGCCCCCATCCCTAGGAGTCACAGTAATTCTGGATAAGTGAGCAGGGCCCAGTGATATGGGCTGGAACAACTTCTGCCTTCCCCAAAGGGGATGAAGTGAGGAGTAGAGAGATGGCTCGCTGCGGTGCACTCTTTACTGACCTCGTCTCTCTGCAAGCCCACTTTCCTTCAAAGGATTATTAAACATGTCAGGGCTTATTTCAGTGTAGAGGAGCTCACTTGCAAAGCTAGATGCAGGGAGTGAGTGAGAAAAAGGACAACAGGTAACTGACTGTAGCAAGATGAAGGTCTACAACGTAAGACCATGGAGCACAGGCCTGGTCTGAGGCCTAGATACCAATGGAGAAAACATGGCTAACAAAGCAAAGCTAAGCTGTGAGCAAAAGGCAGGCCCCTGCCAAGAGAACTTGGCACAAACAGGGCTGAGAGTGCAAAACACTAATTGGTGCTAGGTACTGACTGCAGAACAAGAATTGGTACTGGTCAGAAGTGGAAAGCACATGATACCACTAGCTCATTTAAAAAAGACCTTGGTACCCACTCCTCACAGATACAGACCCAGGTTCAGGAAAGGGTCTAAAATGATGGCATGATGGATAGAGATGATCTAATCAAACCACGAGCTACAGGGTGATATTTAAGTAGCATCAGAGGGTGGCAACCTGATACTGTCAGCAGTGAGGTATGACTTGTTTGTTCCTGTATATAAGGTGGTGTCTTGGGGGGACAGTCTTTGAAGTCTTGGCTTGACAAAGCCCTGGCTGGGTTGATTTAGTTGGGATTGGTCCTGCCTTGGGCAGGGGGCTGGACTTGATGACTCCTGAGGTCTCATCCAGCTCTATGATTCTATGAATGACCTAGGGGGCAGTGGGAGTTTCCCACTGACTGAGTCATTCCATTGTGTCAAGTACATGTGCGTAGTGGTTCAGTAGAGTCTATTGGCAGCTATTACTGTACTTCGCTTAGCAATAAGCCTGGCCTGGCTCCTTTGATCCTTATCCGGTTTGTGGTCTTTGGGGGCTCTCTCGGGGTCTGCTGTGGAAACTAAGTGCACAAATCTACACAGCACACATCACTGAGTACACACGCAAGCAGCCTTCTGGTTATCATCATCAACAGAGCCAGAGACCTGCGAGGACACCTCGGCAGTAAATCCCAACCGCCTCCTTGAATAACTGCACTGACAAGCTTTGGACAAGTCAGGAACTGCTGACATTTACATTGTTAAGGCTAATTAAAGTTGGTGAATTAATTTTAAATTGGTCAAGAGACATTTTACAGAATGGGGACACAATTCAAGTCTTTTGCTACATCTTTTGGCAGTGTAGTGCAACAGCGGATACTCTGTTTAACAAGGCAAAATACGCTAGTTGCAATTTACTGCAGGCACGTGGCGTGAGGAAGAAGAGGACTGCCCATTTTGGGTGCGTCTAGTCAGCGGCGCTATTACGGGATACTTCTGATACCCCGAAATAGCTATTCTGCGTCTTTTAAACAAGCCCGTTATTTCAAAATAACTTTGGAAATAACGGGCTCACTATTCCAACATCCCTGTAAACCTCATTCCACGAGGCATAAGGGACATTTCGGAATAGCGCACTATTTCAAAATAAGCTATTTTGAGCTATGGGTGCAGTGCAGACGCACCCAAAGGGGTCACACTGCCAAGGTAGGAGCTCTGTTCACCTATGTCCTAATCTCCTCTCACAGCTACTTTCTTCAGGTAACATGTGGCTTGGCAGGTAGGGGAGTAATTTTCATTATGACTAGCCGAATTAGCCATCAGGCTAGCAGAGGAGCCAGGTAAATTGTTCAACTCTGGTGCTCATAGACCCTTTGAATCAAGATCTACCTCACAGGCCAACTCATCATCCCTTGTTAATGATGCAAGAAGCATACAGTCTCCCGCACTCCCCGTTTATGGTCATTTTATTAAAGGACTAGCTCTCCAAAATGCCAGTTAAAAACCACTATTTAGTCAAATTCTGAATGTTGTGCTGCAGAGGTTCCTAATGTGGGCTGATCAGAGAACCCTCAGTGTTCATTTCAAATGTCCTGGACTTCACAGCCGCAAAGAAAAGCTTATTTCTCTCGTGGAAGGTTAAGTGATGCAATACCGTCTTCCTGGGTCTGCAGACACGCTGCCACGACAGCGGAGCTGTATGACGCCCCCCCCCCCGCATCCTGCCCATTTATCTGCGTGTCAGCACTAAAGCCTGACAACACTATGTGCCCTCTCCATAATCGTTCCAGCGGATGAGGCAAGAAAGAGGCGGGAGCCCAGCATTGAGGGTGACAGAGAATAGAGGTAGAGAAAGGAGGAATAGAGGGAAGGAAAAGAAATAGAAGGCAATGGTAACAGCAGGCATAAAATGGAGCTTGTTTTCCTACGGAGTGATGCCAACTGTGACTAAGATACTGGGCAGAAATCATAGTGGTTACAAGTTTTTGTACTGCATGAAGGTCGTTTTGACTCTTATCTTTGTGTAAGTTTCGCACCGCTATCAGCGGATAGACTGAGTGGGGCCCTACATTTACACCTTGCCCTCTGGACAATAGTTCAGCCCTTCTAAGAGAAGAGGTTTGTCATCTCTTGTCTGGTTCTTGCACATTGACTGAGGAAATGGGGCTCCCTGTAAGTGACATCCTCCAATGCTTGTTCCCATGTGCAGATGCCAGGGTACAGAAATAGCTTCACGTATCAGTACTTACCTGTAATAGCGCGACTGCAAGTAAGTGGAGCACACAGCTTTAGATACATGGCTGGCTGAGCCAAAGTCTATAACCTTCACTCTGTAGGGCTGGCGGATGGGATCCACCAACATGATGTTTTCTGGTTTCAAATCAGCATGTATCAGACCCAGGCTCTTCAGTTTCATCAAGGCCGTGGCCACCTGCTGCAGAATTGGCCGGATGTACTTTAGGGGCAGTGGGCTGAACTTGTTTTGTTTTAAGAAGTCGTATAAGTTCTGTTCTAGCATCTCAAACACAAGGCAAGTGTGGTTCTTGTGTTGAAAGCACTCGTAAGAGCGAACGAAGTTGTACTCGTCCGCATTCTCGCTGCTCAAGCGAGAGAGGATGCTCACTTCGATCTGGCCTTGTCTAGCATAGGAGGGATGGTTCTTCAGGATTTTGATAGCTACAATCTCTTTTGTGCTGCGTTTCCAGCATTTTGCCACCTGTCCAAATGTCCCTCGGCCCAGAAACTCCAACACCTCGTAGCTGTTTGTCATGGAGCACAGGATCTCATGCTGGACCAGCTGATAATCCCCTTCACCACTGGAACTGCTGCTTTTCGTGGTGACAGTGGTGGTAGTGGCCGCAGCACCCACCGCAGGTCTGTTTTGCAGCATGAGAGGTGGATGTTCCTCAACTATCTGCACACTGCCGTTGCTGTCAACCTCTTCACTTTTCCTTTTCAGCCCACATTTCTGGTACGGCTCCAGTAGAGAAACGTTGCTCCTGTGTGCAAAGGTCTGGCTGTTCTGGAAAGACGTTGTTGCTCCGCTGCCTGTACTGTCTGCGGCTGTGACCACAATATGCTCAACCGAAGGAGCAGGGAGAAGGAGGTTCTGATCGTAAGTAGGGATGCTAAAATTTGCTACCTGGCGAGAGGAGCTTGCTTGCCCTGGAGCTGCTGGGAGGTTTTTGCTGTGGGTGTAATACTTGTCACTACTGCTCTGGCCTGAAGCATCCCAGCCAGCAGGCTCCACTTTCAGTTTCTTGGCACTGCAGAAGGCACTCGACGACACTGACGGAGGGGAGAACACCTGCAGCTGTGAGGCCATACCTGAAACGAGGAGAGAGAGCTGATCAGCAATGGTCCCATAACTGCAGGTCAGGATGCAAGGAAATCCCTGTGTGCTCAGCAAGCCAAGACCAGGTTAGTCACACGGCAGGGGTGGCCAGACTGGGATGCTCTAGCCTCTTTTGCAGTTCAAGTGCCACTTGCGGAGCCTCACCCCCCTTCTCTGCCTACCAGACTGAGGGACCGGCTCGGGCCTTCTGCCCAGCACAGAGGTGGCAGGACCAAGGGGCATGTGCCCTGTGGGTTTGGGGCTTTAGGCTTATCTGTGTCTCCGCACCCTGACGTGCCACAACATAACCAAACAAGGCTGGCAGGAATGAGGGCCTTCAAAATGTCAGTTTAATTTATTTGCTCAGAAGGTTTAAAGAGCATTTAATCAAACACAGATAAGAGCCCTAGAGAACTCAAAGGATCCCATCCTTCAAGAGATGGGCCAACAATCCCCACTGGGAAATGGGGCACTTAGCACACAGCAGGACCTGCTCCAAGGAGAATCACAGCGCAAGATGACCAGGGAAATAAGGAAGGGTGACAATCCAGCAGCTGCTTATGTAAGAACATACCCACTCACCCTTAAACAGTCTCTCAGTTTAAATCTCATTTTCTACCCAGCTTACAAACTGAAGAGTCAGTCCTTGGCAAATGGGAAATCCTGTATGTCACATCACCTAAAAGGCTAATTCCCCTCTGCCCTCCATTACTGGAGGACTGGCAGCTGAAAACCGATAAGCTTGTTTCTCAAATCTGCTGCTATTAGGCAGTGTGCAGAGACAAACTAAATTTCCGTCCTTGTGTTCAAAGGAAAATACTAAGTTTGGTCCTGCAGAGCAGACCAATAAGCCACTCATTTTGTCACCCACAAGTCAGACCCTCATCCACCTTGTCTGTCTACTGTCAGAACCTAAACTCAAATTCCCAGTATAAAGCACAATTAAAGTGGGGGGGGGGGGGCGCGGCGGGGAAGGGGAGAGGAAGAAATAGATACAAAGTCATCACGGAATCTGACTCACTTGGGGCTGACACAATACCATGTTTGATAGATTCCCCAGCAATCTGAAAGGTATACGGTCAGTATGAAGACCTAGAGAGACAACTTGAATCGTTAATAATGTAACCATTATGGGGAAGGTATTTTCTCTACACTTGCTTTTCAGGTACTGGCGCAATCTGTTGAACAGAAACAATCTAGCAGGTATGCAAACTATTAGCTAGGTTTGCCCACTACAGTGGAACAATCACTTGCATTAAAGTGAACGACCTGTCTTATGACCAGTTCCTATCTTCTAGCATCTGGACTGGGGTCAGCAACTCATTCCAGATGGCAATGCCTTCCAATTATTACTGACCTAGACCCTGAGACTCAGCTGGAAGACTCACTCTGAAGCAGTGGTTTCTAGTGATGGGCACAGTTGAGTCTTTTCAAAAACACATCTCTCCTGAATTTCATTTGAGGTGCTCGCTGAGAGCTCTGTTCCACTTCCCTTAAATATTAAGTAGGCAAAAGTAAGGCACCCTCTCTAGCCCAGGGGTTTGGCTGGTCACCTACCATATAGGTGTTTCTGGTTCAAGTCCCTGATAGGAAGGATACTGAACAGGCAGCTAAGTGCATTATCAAAATGCTGAGCTTTTTTTCTTCTTGAAGTTGTTCCACTTTAATCAAACATTAATTGGGCCAATGCAAGAAACAAACACAAAAACCCCTCTAGTGTAGTGGTCAAAGGACCCACCTGGAAAGTAATAGATACTGGTTCAAGCCCTTGGCCTGCCAGCTCAAGCCTGAACAGGGAGGGCCCAGAGAGTGAGTCTAATACTTTTGCTGGCCAAAAGCAAGATTTAATTGAAGTGAAACTGCTTCACTGATCTTCCTCTCCACCCCTATCAGCATAGCCCCAGTACAATGATGGGGGGGGGGGGGAACCAAGCCAGAATCTCCCACATAACAGAAACTGCATTAGGCATACTGAGTTCTGCATTACACTTGGCAGAGAATAGCTGTTTACATATCCAGTGTGCAGAGTAAGTGGAGGGGGACTTTCACAATAGGAAATCATGTCTGCATCCTCCCTGGGAGTTCTTTGCCAGTGTCTGCGCTTGGAGCGCTTTGCTGGTATAGTAGGTGGGCAAAGTTGGGCATTGTACCGGTAAATCCACAAACAAAGGAAGCAGACCCATGATTACATCTACACTAGGTAGCACTGCTGTCAGTCAGGAATCACCCCTTCCCTTGCCTGCCAGCAGGAACGGACAGTGGCCTATTTCCAGGAAACACTATGAGCTCGGTTCTAAGAACCGTATTTCAGGAAGAGTGTGCTCGCTGTCCTAGCGTCCCTAGTCTGCTGCCTGAAGCGTCTCTAATCCAGGACACCCTAAATTAGGAACCCTCCATTCCCATTTTGAGAAGCAAACCGACTCCGAAAAACAGTTTCTTCCGTCTAGAGTCAGGCGTCGCCAATCTTAGTCCCCTTAAAACGGAGCGAGCCCAGAGCGGCTGTTCCCAGCAGAGGCAGGCTCCGAAGGCAACGTTACAGCGCAGGCCGCCCCGACGTGCCGTGTGAGCCCGGCACAGGCTCCCCGGGGGCAGGGCGCTGGGAAAGCTCCGGCCTGGCCCGCGCCGGGCGGCCGATGTTCCCCGCCCGAGGGCTCCCGGGACGGGCTGGCCCCGCCGCACTCACCGCTGGTGGGGGGGTCTCAGCCGCGGGCTGGAGCTGCCGGGGGGACACGCGGGGGTGCGGAGCCCCGGAGCGGGCGCATCATAGCCCCGGAGCGGCCGCCGGTCCCGGCCCGCCCCGCCCGGGGGGAGCCTCCAGGCCGCTCCGCCGCCGCCAGGCCCCGCCCCGCCCCAGCGCCCCACGGCCCGGCCTGGCCCGGCTCCCCCCGCCGCCCCGCCCCGCTGCGGCCCGCTCCGGCTCCCGCGGCGCTCCGGGCCTTCGGCTGCCACCGCCAGACTGAGCCAGCCGAGCGCCGAGCGCGGCCCGGCCCCGGAACAGCCGAGCGCCGAGGCGTGGAGCCAGCGTCACGTGACGGGGGGGGGCGGGGGTCCGCCTAGCGTCACTGTAGTCACCGAGGCGCCGCCCAGCGGCGCCACTGAGACGGCAGCGAGAACGCTACGGAAGGACCCTCGCGCGTTTCCGTCCCTTCCGCCTGCCGCGCCGCGCCTGACCCCAACGGACCCTCGCGGGGTTCCGTCCCTTCCGCCCGCCGTGGGGCCTGGCCGTGTTGCCATGGGAACACGACATGCCGGTTAGGCCCATCAATGCCTGGTAGCCAGGGTGGGCAGGGACGGTGGCCCTGGCCGGAGGTGGGCGACAGGGGAGGGGTCCCGCGAGGATCCCTCTGGGGCAGACAGGACAGGGGGCCGGATGGGCCTCTGCTCTGACCCAGCCTGGCCGCTCTCCTGTCCCGATGGGAACGGGCCCTGTTCTCCCGCCCCAGCGGGGCCCAGCGGCGGCTCCCTGGCGTGGCCCGTCTCGGAGGCGCCGGCCCGGGTCTGGCGGCGGGCGGGGTTGCCGGGTGTCCGGGAAATGTCAGTGTCGGGCGTTCGCTCAGCGAGCGAGTTTCGTTACTGTCGGGTCGCAGCCGCGTCCGGCCGGGTTGGTCCAGCGCTCACGGGGGGGGGCGGGGGTCCCCCCCGGCCCGGCTCCCCCCGGCTCCCGCCGGCCGGTCCCGAGCCCCGCGCTTTCCCGTCCCTTCCCGCCTCCCCGCCGGCCCGCCCCACGGCCCCGCGGCCGGTTCCTCCCTCCCGGCCCCGTGGGCCCGGCCGGTTCCCCCCCGGACCCGCTCCCCCGGTTGCCCTCCGCCGGTCCCGGGGCCAGGCCCGCTGCCCCGGCCGGGTGCCCCGGGCCCGGGTCCCCCGGGTCCCTCTGGGCCGGCCGGTGGCCGGGCCCCCTGCCCAGCCGCCGCTCCCCCGCTCCCTGGACCGGGCCCTGTTCCCCCCCCAGCGGGCCCGCGCGGCTCCCGCCGGGCCCGTCTCGGCCCCCCGGCCGCGCGGCGGTTCCGGCCGGAACCGGGCTCCCTCCCGGCCGGTTCTCTCGGCCGCCCAGCCGCCGCTTGCCCCTCCCGGCTCCCCGCCGGCCGGTCCCCCCGAGCCCCGCTCCCCCCGGCTCCCCGCCGGCCGGTCCCCCCCGGCCCCGCTCCCCCCGGCTCCCTCCCGGCCGGTCCCCCCCCCCCAGCCCCGCTCCCCCCCCCCCAGCCCCGCTCCCCCCGGCTCCCTGCCGGCCGGTCCCCCCCCAGCCCCGCTCACCCCGGCTCCCCGCCGGCCGGTCCCCCCCCACCCCCGACCTGCTCCCCCGGCCCGCTCCCCCCGGCTCCCCGCCGGCCGGTCCCCCGCGACCCGCTCCCCCCGGCCGGCCCTGCTCCCTGCCGGCCGGTCCCCCCCACCCCCGACCTGCTCCCCCCGGCCCGCTCCCCGCCGGCCGGTCCCCCCCGCGACCCACTCCCCCCGGCTCCCTCCCGGCCAGCCCCACTGGCTGGTTCCCCCCGGGCCATCCCTGCTCCCCCCGATCTCCTCCTGACCAGCCCCGCTTAGGGCTGCCAGGTGGTTTAACCAAAAATACTGGACACTCCCCCCCCCCCTCAAAAAAACACTGTTGAGGAAAAAAAAAGGGGGAGACCAAACTTGTCGAGGGAAAAAAAAAGACCCTGACAGTTATTAAGAAAAAAAAAAATACAAAAAACCCCAACATGGCCCCTTTAAGGCCTTTGTGGGGTTTTTTTGCTGGCGGCCATCTTGTTTTCTTACTCTGTGCCAGAAGAGAGCTCCCCTGCGGAACCAGGTAAGTGTGGGACGGGGGAGGGAGGGGTCCGGGAGGGGCCCCAGTGGCTGGGTCGGGGGGAGGGGAGGGCCCAGGGGCTGGGCCCGGTTCCTGAGTGTCGTAGGGTTGCCAGGTATCTCGTATTTTCGCCTCCTGGCAGGGAAAAAAAATCAGAAAATACCGGACATTTTAGGTGTTTGGTATTTTCTGAATTTTTTTTACCGGACAGGAGGCGAAAATACCAGACTGTCCAGGTCAACACTGGACACCTGGCAACCCTAGCCCAGCTCCCCTCCTGGCTGCCTCCACCCCTGTCTGAGATCAAGCGTGTCCAGTGCTTTTTTGAAATCATCTGGTAACCCTAGCGGTGGGGGCAGAGTCAGGCCCCAGGCTGTGGGGATTGGGGCCATGGCCTAGGCACAGCCAGTGGTAGCTGGTGTCAGGGCAATGGCGCAGCGACCCTCCCCCTTGCCAGGCCGCCCCGTTGGGCTGACAAGGCCCGGCCCGCAGGTAGGGACTTTCTGACTGTCAGCGGCGGCCTGTGGGGACCTGGATCCGATGCCGCCCGCTGCAGGGGGCTATGTCAGTTCTGCCACGTAACCGTCCAGCGAGTCTGCTCTTTGACACAGGGACCCTGCCAGGTCTGACCACCACCTGCTCGTCGACACTGCCCGGTCGCAGCGGGGCGATGCAGAGACACTGCGCACAAGGGCTCGTCCAGCAGCTTGGATCCTGGAAGCAGCAAATCAAAGGCACTGAGAAGAAAACCTGTCATCTTGCCTCCTGTGCGGCCTCTGCCAAGCTCTGTGATGCTGAAGCAGAGACCCCCCCGGTCAGCCCTGCGAGACAGTCAGAGCTGACAGCGGATGGGCTATTCAGGTAGGTTGTGGGCCAGGCTGGGCCAAGCCCCCTTCTGCGATTGCCTGTGTCTCAAGTGGATGCCCTAACTATGGCCACATGAGAGCTGACCCTGTGCAGCCTAGCGGTCAAGTCATTCCCTTAGGGTATGTCTACACTAGCCACCCTAGTTCGAACTAGGGTGGCTAATGTAGTCATTCGAACTTGCAAATGAAGCCCGGGATTAAAATATCCTGGGCTTTATTTGCATGTTCCCGGGCGCCGCCATTTTTAAATGCCCGGTAGTTCGAACTCCCTGCCCGCGGCTACACGCGGCACGGGCTAGGTAGTTCGAATTAAAGCTCCTAATTCGAACTACTGTTACTCCTCATTGCAGTGAGCTAGTGTAGACATACCCTTAGGGTGCCAGAGCACTGGGGTTGAGGCTTGGCTGGGTCGGCAGAGGCCATTGGGCTTTCCTGTTGAAGTAGGGCCCCTTTTGTTAACTATTGATAGGGCCCAAGCAAGCACTTGCTATGTGAAGCCCTCCATAGCATGGGGGTGGGGGTTCTGGCTTGGAAGGTCAAGTCTGTGAGTTCTATTCCCCCTGGTCCTGGTAAGACAAAGGGTTTTGAAAAATTATTTGCCACCTCTTGGCCCTTCTAGCAAAATGCAGATCACTCTTTTGCCCCCTGTGGTCCTGGCCTGCCCAGGAGGTGGGAGATCCCAGTTCCAGTCCTGCTTCTGCCAAGGGACTGGAGCAGGGATCTCCTGCCTCCCAGGGACCACCCCCCCACCACCCACCCTCTAACCCCACCCCACCCCAACCCCCCTCCCCACCACCCACCCCTCCCCCTAGCCCCACCCCCCTGAGAAGTGAGAGCTGCCAGTCCAAGTCCCTGTCTTTTCTGCTAAGACAAATGGCTCCTTCCGGAGCAGGGACCTAAACAGGAATCTGCCACCTCCCTGGTCACCTGGGAGAGAGGGTTTCCCCAGTCAAACCCCTTCTAAAGGGGCAGAAGTAGGATTTGAACTAGGAAATCCAAGGATCTCCTACCTCCTAGGCAAGCACCCAACCACCAGGCTACAGAGTGATCCTAAATCTAGTGCTGCCCCACGCCCCACTTAAGTAAAGGGGAACAGCACCAACAGGTAAGATTAATGGCCCTTGCTCTTCAAATGAAACAGTTTCACACACAGCAGGGGCTTGAACCTGCTGGGTTAACAGCCCAGGCAAGTGCTGTGACCACTGCCCTAGGGAGAGTTTTACAGAGTTGGCCTTCTCTTTGGCCCAGTTAATAGTTTATTAAAGTGGAACAAGTGTCAACAGAAAAACCAGAACATTTCATTGCTCAAATCTAGTCACCCCACTGGGGACTTGAACCAGTAGCATTCACACCACTAGCCAATCCACTGACCACTGCCCTATGGAGATCTTCATAGAGCATGATCTCTCTTTGGCCCAATTAATAGTTTATTAAAGTGGAACAACTTTCAACCAAAAAGCCAGAACATTTCTTTGCTTAAGTCCACTTGTCCCACCAAGGGCTTGAACCGCTGGAGTTCACACCACAAATCAATACACTAACCATTGCCCTATGGGGAGCTTTCCAAAAGCTAGCTCTCTCTTTGGCCTAATTACTCGTTTATTAAAGTGGAACAAGTGTCAACAAACAAGCCAGGAGATTTCTTCATTCTAACCATTTTGCCCCACAAGGTGGATAGAGGAACTAAACAAGGGAGGTCACTCCCCCTCTCCACACACCAACCACTGCCCTAGAGAGCTTTTATGGGGTTACTACTCTCCTTGGCCAAATTAATAGTTTATTAAACTGAAACAAGTGAGCCAGAACATTTTTGTGGTTAAAGTCATTTGGCCCACAGGGGAATCAAACTAGTAGCATTCACACCACAAGGCAACACACTAATCACTGCCCTATAGAGAGCTTCATGGGCATGTACTTCTCTTTGGCCCAATTAATAGTTTAGTAAAGTGGAATAAGTGTCAGCAGAAAAACCAGGACATTTCATTGCTTAAAACCATTTGCCCAGTGAGGGAATTGATCCAGTAGTGCTTATAGTACCAGTCAACCCCTTAACCACTAGCCCACAGAAGACTTATTACAGTCAGCTTTTGCTCTGACCCAATTAATAGTTAATCAAAGTAGAAGGCACCTCAACAAAAGTTCCAGTTTTTAAACAGGAGACTCAAACCAGGATCACACATGCTGTATGTGCACCCTCACACTACAACAATAGACTTTTGCTCTGACTCAGTTGATTAAAGTGGAACACTCTCAAGAGAAAAACCAGGCTATTTCATCTTTCAAATCCATTCGCAGCATATGACAGACAGGAGACCTGAACCATTATAGCATACAACACCCCTCAACACATTAACCACCACCCCACAGAAGCCTTTCCACTTAGGTCTGCCTTTGGATCCATTAATAGTTAACCTACGTGAACTCACTTCAACTAGAAGGTAGGATTGTTCAAAGCCCTGTTTGCCCCACAGCCTCTGCAATACCAGGTGGGGGCCCTAATCACAGGGCTGGTGAAGGCTGCTCCTTCTGGGGCTTTGCTTTGGCCATTAAGGGTATGTCTGCATTGCATTCCTCCTTGGAGAGAGGAATGCAAATGCAGACAAACAAAATTGCACATGAAGCGTGGCTTTGAATTTCCTGTGCTTCATTTGCATAATCACGTCTGGCTGCTTTTCTGAAATACCATATTTCGAGAAAAAAAACATGGTCCACATGGAGTTATTTCAAAAATAAACCCTTCCTTCGAAATAACCCTTAAACCTCATTTTTTAAGGAGTAAGGGTTATTTCAAAGGAAGGGTTTCATTTCAAAATAACCGTTTTTTTCTCAAAATACGCTATTTCGGAAAAGCAGCCAGCCGCCATTATGCAAATGACATGCGGGAAATTAAAATCCGCGCTTCATGTGCAATTTCGTTTGTCTGCATTTGCTTTCCTCTCTCGAAGGAGGAACACAATGCAGACATACCCTAATGGTTAATGAACATGGGACAGTGGTATAAGGAAGGCTGAGGTTGCTCCCTGCTCAATTCCTGTCCCTCAGCCCACAAAGGGAGCAAGTGAATCTAAATCCGCAAGAGCCCAGGAGCCTTTCTAAACCACTGCACAATGCAGGACTCAGCAGGCAGCATTTTGCCCAATGACAGCAGAACAGCTTCAAGGGAAAGACTCGGGAACTCTCAGCCATGGTCACACGTCAAAGATGAACTGCTAGTCTAGGACAGTGGGTCTCAAGCTTTTTGGCCCGTGGCGCAATGCAAACCTTTCCGTGGACCACCAGTTGCTAATGAGATCTTGCCCTTAATTATATAATATGCCCAAGCCATTTTGCTAGTGCTGCAGCGAGAGAGAACAGTTTGATTTAACCAGTAAGAAAGGAACTAGTAATTGAAATTATTAAACAGATTAAGCGCTTTAACGCGCTCATGTTAGTTTACCAAACTCCATTTTAAATAAAGTAAAATATTAAAGGTTTCAACATTGTCTTTATTTATGGCAGGGGCAGGGAATCTTTCTTGGGTCGGGGGGCCAGTGACCTACAGAAAAAAATCAGTCAGGGACCACATAAGCGAGAAGCAAAAAAACCCCTCAAAAAATCCACACTCCCCTTCCCACCCCCACTCACTTGCTTCAACCATATGGGGATGGGGGGGTAGGGAGGGAGCTGAGCTCGAGCTGTAGACCACCTGCAAGGCATCTGGGGACCACTTATGGTCTGCAGACCCCAGTTTGGAAACCACTAGGCTAGATGCTAGAGGCCCTGGAGCTGGGGGTGGGGGGGGATCTACCTAGCCCAACCATAGATGCTAGAGGCGGTATTTGGCTGGGCTGGTTTTTCTACTGCCGTGCTGATTGCAATATACCCCTTATTACAATTGGAACGCTGCAGCTGCAAGCTGGGGGTGGCCTGGCAGCACTGGGGAGTCATGCAGCCATCTCCCTGCCCTGGCTCCCTCCCTGCAGGAGCCCAGGCCACATGACACCTGGTGCCCATTTTAATGCTGGACCCTCAAGGTGCAAAATGGCAGCAGCTGAGGGTTCCCCCTCCTCTGGGTGTGGGGGCCTTGGCAGCAGGCAGGCCACGCCCAGGCTCAGGGAAGATAAGGACTGGGAAGGCTCCTTGAGGTGTGGAGATGGGGGGTGGGGTGTCGTGTCGTGTCGTGTCGTGTCGTGTCGTGTCGTGTCGTGTCAAGGGCTCTTGTTTCTAGGGAGCGATGGAGCTTCCCTGCTCTCAGTTGCTGAGGGAGGCTCCTGGGAGCAGGGGGGTAGCGGGCTCACGGGAAGGCAAGGAAGCCTGGAACCCAGCTTCCTTCTGTGTGAGGGAGGGGCTCAGGCTACTGGTGAAGGGAAGAAGTGGGTCGTAAATAGCCCCACTAGCCAATCCAGGGAGACGACAAAGTGTGTGTGGAGCAGAGCCCTGCTCTCCCCTTTACGGTGTGCATTGCAGCCCCGGCCCCTTGTGATGCAGCTTCTGAGGCATTTGGTTCCAGGGCTCCAGGATTCGGCCTGCCCCAGAATCAGCTTCTTACCAGTGTCAAAGCGTCCTTAAATCCATAGGCTGCAGTAGCCTAGCAGAGAGCTTGTGGGGCAGAGCTAAGGCTGCTTTGCGTGTCCCTTGACTCTCTGGTGCCTTCTTTACAGAGGCTTGGGTCCAGCAGCTCTCCACATTTGGGAAGGGCACAAAGCTGTCCTGGGCACCCTTAAGTGTGCCTTAGTGAAGCCTGGGGCAGTTGCTAACAGTCAGGTGTGAGCCAGGGCAGTGCCAGCAGCTGTGGCACAGCAGGGCCAGGGAGATGCTAGCCTTTCAGTTAGGAGGGTTTGCGATCCCCATTGGCCTCTTGTTTTGTCATGAAGGGGGCACCTCTGCTGCACCCATAGGTCAAAATAAGCTACGCATTATGAGCTCTGCAAATTGTGGATTTAATTTCGATCTAATTCGAAATAGCTTATTTCTACACAGCGCCCAGTTTCGAAATAGAGCACTATTGTGAAACGTCCCTTAACCCTCGTGGAACACAGACAGTTACAGGGCCATTGGACTAGCAAGCCTGTTATTTCAAAATCTATTTCGAAATAACAGGCTGGTTCACAAGATGTGGAATCGCTGTTTCGGGATACCTCTGTATCTATGCCTCCATACCGCCACAGTCCAGGTGTTCCCTGACAGAATCACACTGATGCCCTGCCGCAGGCTGTCCCCTGCAGGGGGAGGGATGTTGAGAACGTTTCTATTATCTACGTTTCTACACTTGTGCAACCAAGAGCAGAGTAAGATCTATGCTGTGCACTACATCTAGGACCTGAGCCAACACCTGCTGAAGTCCACGGGCGTCTCACCATTGATTGCAATGTGCTCTGGCTTAGCAAGGTGAGTTCAGCATTCTTGGAAAGATGGCCCCATGGAACCCACCTTCCTGCTCTGCTCCCAGGCAGTTTGAAGCTCCTGCCCGTCTGTAGTGAGGGACAGTGCCTCAGCCTCACATGAGCAAGGAGGCGGCGTGAAAAGGAAGCGTTCCACTTCATCTCCTGCAGAGTGTTTTCCACTGGCAATGACAGGCCGCCTCAGCCTAGGTCAAAGGGCATCTTGTGCACCGTGTCTGTCACCAGCAGAAGCCATATGTGAGAAGAACATATTCGCCTTACTGGCTTGCCAGCTGTCAGCAGAGGCCTGGACTTTCTAGTTAAGAGCCAGTCATCACTTGTCACTGTGGGACTGTCCATACGGTGGTTGGCACCTGGCTGATTGTAAAAGCAAAACTCGATAGGAATCAGGTTTTAAACACAGTGGGAACTTCCCCAGAGAAATCCCCAGGCCTGACTGAGCCAGCCATAGATACCCACACCGCTTTATCAACCAGAGAACCCTACACAGCCTGTGTTTTTATAGGAGGCTCTACATGCTCCTCTTTAGTGGTAACTATGAAGGTGACTCAAAATGCCTTTAACTTTGTGTCCTAACTACTATTTGCTCGGTGCAGATTTGAAAACAGGGCTCAGATGCAAGGAATGACATAAAGCGGAGAGTTTCTGCTTTGGAGTTAGCTCAATTTGATTGTGAACCTATGCCAATGTATCAGAGGGGTAGCCGTGTTAGTCTGAATCTAAGGTGCCACAGGACTCCTCGCCACTTATGCCAATGTAAACTCCCTGAATCAGGGTGTAGCCAGACAGAGTGGCTGCCCACTGACCTGGAGGGGAAGAGCCCCTAGTGGTTTGGGCCTCACTGGGAGTGTTGGAAAGCCTGGCTCAAATCTCAGTGTGGGCTGGCTAGCTCTGCTGGGCATGTAACAATACGGCTTTTCTGTAGCCATGTTGGAAGGCCTGTGCTAGGCCTGAACCAAAGCCGCCTTCTGCAGCCAGACTGAAGAGCAGCAGCCATTACTGTAAGGCCTGGAGTCACATACAATTTAGCTGGAACTGTGAGTATTACAAAGTGTCACACCAGGCTGTGAGGAGGGGACTTTGCCCTGCTAGCTCCCCACTGTCACCAGATAAAGAAACAGATCTCAAGATGGGTAAAGAAAACTTAAGTAACATCATTCTGTCTGGCAAGAAACTGCTTATCAGTAGAGAATATTGTGGAATCCTCATCCTATGACACTTTCCTATTGTTACACTGTGCGATCTCTGTCTGGTGTGTAACTGTTTCTGTCTGCTGTATAATTAATTTTGCTAGGTGTAAATCAATTAAGGTGATGGGGTATGATTGGTTAGGTAATTATGTTATGATTGGTTAGTAAAATTATACTAAAATAAATTGGTTAAGGTCTAGCTAAGCAAGACTCAGGTTTCATTATATAAACTGGGGTCCAAAAAGGAGAAGAAGATCAGAAGTAACAGAAGGAAGAAAAGGCTGGAAGAGGACCAGGAAAAGGGGGAAGACCTGGAAAGAAGAACTCACCTCCGAGACACAGCCTAAGACCAGAGAGACTGATATTGCCTGGCCACCAGGGGAAGTCTGCCTGCACCCAGATTGGTGAGCATGCCACTGTGTGCTTAGCATGTGTATTCTGCTTGTTTGGGTATTGTCAATAAATAGAGGATAAGGACATTACTGTGTGAGGCGCTTTCAGTGGCTAAAGATCCTGCACAACCCACAGGAAGATGCGCCCTGAGCCCTAGGAATTGGGTACGGGTGGGTGTGTAAATTAACAGGATTGCACCTTGAGCCCTAGGAACAGGGTAAAGGTGTGTGCCCCTACAGTGTGGCAGGGAGAGAAATTTGTGCGGGTAACAGGCAGAGTATGGTGCTAACACCACCAAGGTCAGTTAATGGTTATGGAGTGGTGGAATGTCATTCTTTTAGGGGGGTACAGTTCAGTGGTATAGACCGTGCTTCGTCCTGCCGTGAGGGCAGGGAACTAGACTTGATGATCTTTCGAGTCCCTTCCAGTTCCAGTGTTCTATGATAGAAAGTCTGTCATTTCATCAGTAGAAATAATGTGCACACATCTTGTTACCCCCACAGGAGTTTTCCAGACATTTGATTTACACACACTGAATTAGATCAAACAGTAAAACAAGTTTATTAACCACAAAGAGATTTTGAGTACAAATTAAGGAGACATTAAACATCAGAAGAAAAACAAGTTAAAACACAGCTGGTGCCTAACTTAACACAGTGTTAAATTCAAAGCAAAGCTTTCTCACCACGTGCTCTGAGCAGTTCTTTCTGACTAAACTTTTTAGGTCAGGACACTTTTCCAGGCCAGTGGAGCGCCTTTGGTTGTGCTTCCTGCTTGATGAGTCTTTACAGCTTGCCTGCAAATTAAGCAGTGCTCATGTTTCTTTGTTTGAGGCAGACCTGTTTGCCAGCTGCCATTTGGAACAAGTGTTAGTAACACCATACAGTGGAATCTTGCAACTTCACATTGACAGTGTTGCCACACACACACTTTATCAGGACAGCAACAACAAGCAAATTATAAGTTTTCAAAGGATACAAATCTTTTTACAAAGATGATTGCAATAGCATATAGGGTGTGCACACAGCTGTATGGTTACAAAACCATGCCTAACCTAGACACCACCAAACACATGCCATGGCATGCTTCTAAACACCCTCTCAACACCCTCTGTTCTCACTGGCTGACTAAGTCATTTTGGCCTGATGAAGTTCTGAGCCACATTTAAAACCTCTTCAGAAAATGGATCAGGACCCAGATGGGGCGGGATGAGAAAGATGAGTTTATATTAAAAAGCTCTGGCTGCAGCAGAATGTTTAGAATGTGCTAGTTGACATCTGTCCTAGAACCTAAGTGCTGCTAACCTAACCCAGGCCAGTTCCTTCCATCCCTGGCCTGACCAGCAGCTGATCAAGGCTCATCCCAGATTCATTTTCTGGGGGGGCATAGTGGGTTTGTATTTCACAGTCCTCACCTCCCAGCACTGCAGGATTGGGCTACACAAGTTCAACAGCTTGTCCTGCTCTCACTAGGAAGGACATGGAGCTAGTGAGACCTCTTTTCTAACACCCTCTGGCCGTTTCCATTGGAAGCTCTGGAGTAGAGGTGGTCTGGAATATAAATGACCTGACGCTATGCTGTGTTCAGCCCAGCTCAGCTAGCACTACTCTCAGCACCAACGTACACCCAGCAAATGCCATGACAAGTGTGAGGCTGGACACCTGGCAGGATGCAGGACCCTCCCCGCATGGCTGTGCCAACATGTGGCATGTCCCCTCTGCTAGACGTGTCCCAATGGGAGCAATAAGTGTAGCGGGGCTCTGGGTTTAAGGCCCACGTTGTCTAACCATGCTCAGGGCAGATTGAGTTGATGTAGCAGCACACTGCCTGTACTTGCTCCCCCCCTCAGTGTTAGGAACCCAGGGGAATTGCAGGGGGAAGCATGCAGGCCCTTCCTTAAACTGGGAAACTCCATGGGACGGGGATCAAAAGTGTCCTAGAAGCTGCCAGTGGCAGGGTGGCTTATTCCAGCTCCATCCATAACGTGTGGCTGCCTCTGAACAAGCTCCCCAGAGAACAGTGGCCTTCACACAGGAAAGCTTGGGGTCCAACAGCAGGCTCCCATCTGGTGCCCCTGGGTGGGGGTGGGGGAAATGTGCCTCATGCACAGGCAGCTGTGGGCTGTCCCTCACTTGGGTCATTATTTCAGACTCTCCTGCAAAGCTGACTCACCATTTAACCCTGTTGGAGAGGCTTTAGCTTCCCCAGCGGGTAAGTCACATCCATTGACACGGCAGGAGATACCTTTCATGTTCCATGGCTGGACTTGGCATTTCTGCTGCAGCATGTCTCTGCATTCAGGCACTGGGAGCAGACCCTCCGCCTGCAGGACATTCACTGCAGGGGTGTGGTGGAAAGAAGTACACCCGTTTACTCTGAGGAGTAAACAGAGCTAAAGGGCCTGGGGGAAGAGATAGCTCAGTGCTTTGAGCATTGGCCTGCTAAATGCAGGCTTGTGAGTTCAATCCTTGAGGGGGCCATTTCAGGATCTTGGGCAAACCTGTCAGGGATGGTGCTTGGTCCTGCTATGAGGGCAGGGGACTGGACTCAATGACCTCTCAAGGTCCCATCCAGCTCTATTAGGTGGTCTATCTCTACTGAGCCATTCACCAAGGGGTAGGGATATTTTATTTATCACTGCAAGGGACTGACAGCTAGGGCTGGGAAACCAAGGGCAGTCACCAAGAATGCTCACACCACACTGATCACTTACAGCACATGTCAGAGGAGAGCTGTTCAGACAAATAGGGCTCTTCTTGAGGAAGGGAGCTGCCTACTGGTTAAAGCAGGAGCTAGAACATGGGACTCCTCTCTACACCTTCCCCCCAAAATTCCACATGGCATCCCCACCCTTCCCCCAGGACAGTGACACCCAGCACTTCACATACACTGGCCAGGAAGAGCCACAGCCACGGGGTGCAGAGCTAATGTGGAGCTGACTGTTCTTTCCCCTTCCCTACAAGTGCCAAATTTTAATACATTTGCTTTTAACTTGCACTGAATTTGTGTGCAGTGTTTTCATTAATAAAATTCCATTGTTTGCTGTGGGAAATAACTCAGCCTCCCTAGCTCCCAGCACCCGCTGCAGGATGTCCAGCAGGGAGAAGAGCACCCACTTGCTCCTGTGCAATGACTTCAGGGATCAGTGACAAACCCATGTGCCAATAAAGGTACCACCAGCACCACTGAATGAACAGGGGCTTTGCCACAGATGTGCAGCAGACAGCACAAGGCCTAATGGCAGGGCAGAGCATGCAACAGTTCCTCTGGTGCTCAAAGCTTGTGGGTCATAGAGCCCTGTGAGTTCAGCTCACAGCCCTCATCTGGCTGTTAAACTCAGTGGGCAGCTGCTCCTCCACCCTGCTTCCCAGATCTGAGACAGGACACAGCCAACGGCTTGAACCATCCTCGTAGTCAGCACTGCCAGCATCCCTGCAGCCTATCCAGCACGCCTTCCACTGTCGTGCTGCACCTGTTGCGCTGGACAGAGCTGTCCCATGCAGAGGCACTTTGGCAGGCCTGGGGAATTACTGGGGAGGCCTGCTGCTGGCCAGCCCCCACACTCACCAGCAGCGGCAGGAACCATGGGGAGCAGAGCGATCCAGCCCAGCCTGCTCCGTTGGGCCATCTCCCAGCTGGGGTGCTCCGCTTCACTGTGGGTGGTGGCAGGAAGCAGTGAGCTGGCTCCAGCCTACTCCACTGCCTCAAGTGGAAACTGAGAATCCTGGGAGCTGGGCTCAGGGAAACAGAGCAGGCTGGGGCTGCTGTAGTGAGTGTGGGGGCCCAACCCCTGCATGCAGCACAGGTCTATCCTGAGTCACACTGCTTGGGAAGGCAGCGCAATGGGGGCAGGAGCAGATCGGGGGTAAGGACAGGGGGAAGGGCAGAGCAGGGACGGGAAGAGGTAGGATGGGGGTGGAGGGTTGTCCTGGGCCTCACCCCTCCAAGGGACAGCCCTGGAGCTCATAGCTGGATGTTTCCTGGGTGCTTAAGGTGGAGGGTGGACAGTTCCCTGAGCCAGGAGAGTAAGAGGAGCTGTCTCCCCCAGCATTTCACCACAGATAGCTGGGGAAGTTCCAGCTGCCCCATTCTGCACCTTCCCTGACCAGCCCACAGACCTCGGGAAAGCCCGCCTCTCTGCCTCCCCTTTCGGTGCCAGTGCAGCTTCCTGGCTTTATCAGCAGTGAAACCTACTGAGAAACAAAGCAAGCTGCGATTCTGCTGGCTCTAGCCCTGCCGGAGCAGGGGGGGAAGGCCGGGGAAGCATGCAGTGACTGGCACTGTGTGCGCCAAAAATCCAGAGGGGCTGAGACCAAGTGCTCATGAAATCCCACATTGATGCATTTACACTGGGCCCACATGGGCTGGACAAGGTTCTTTGGGAGCAGCCCCCCCCCCAGCAAATAGCTGAGTGAGGCTGGAATAACTGTTCCGCTTTCATAAGTGAAGCCGCCTGCGAGATGTGTGGGGCAAGCATGGGCCCAGGCATGCAGCTGGTGAGCGAAGCAGGTCTGCATGCTGCAGCATGGGGCCCAGGTGCCTCCAGCCGCATAGGCTATCTTACAGCACCAGCCTGGCCCCTCCTTGGGCTGCTCTGCAAACATCAGACAAGCAGCTTTCTGGCAGGGGGGCTGGAGGGGAGAGTGCAGAGCAAGCCCCGTGGAGCTGGGCAGGGTTGGCTCAGAAGCACAAACTAGGCCCTTGGTCCAGTGTCTCTGGGGGACAAACCGTGGGAAATACTCCCAAGGCTGGGGTATGTTCTTGGCCTGAGTTTCAACACCCCTCCCCCCACCCCATGACTTGGGTCATGTCTGCACACAGTCACACTGGACTACGAGCTTGCTTGGTTTAGTACGACACTGCGTAAAACCCGTGCTCTGTGGGGGCGTAGATGGACTCTTTGCTGGGAGCAGCAGGTGCTTTTCCACCAAGGACACCTTCTGCCAGAACTCCTGGTTTGCCCTCTGCCTTTCCAGAGACGGAGGAGAAAGAATAGCAGATGGATCAAGGGATTCCCTGTTCCCTGGTGGCTGCCCTGGCCCCCAAGATGAGCGATTTGCTTAGGAGCAGGTTTCATTCGCTTCACTTCTCAGTCTAGTCTTTTCAAAGCACACAGTGCCCGTGTACATCCCAGAGCCAAGCACAGGCCAGTCACGTTCCAAGTCAGAAAATCCTGCTTTGCTTTTGGCGATACCAGACTGAACCGTGGCCCTCGGCAGGCATGCCGGCTCTCCCCTTTCCACACAGCCCCCCTTCAGGCTCCAGCCTGCTGCCTTCATCCTCAGCACAATACGAGCCAGCTGGATCCGCGGAAGGAGCCAGTCAGCACCATACGCTCTGCTCACCTGAGGCTGCCGGGCTGCAAACCCTAAAGAAAGCCCCTCCCGGCACTCCTGTAAGAGCAAAAAGAGGCATGGACAGGATTCCAATTGTTTCCCTACAGCCTTCAGGAGAGCTCACCGCCTGGAGCTTTCCAAAGCGGCTTCTCATGAGCGTTCTAGTGGGAGTCCTTCCAACGCACGGGAGAGGAAACCGAAAGATTCTAAACCAAAGGGCTGGCGCGATGCAGCCCGATTCCAAACACCCGCTGCTGCACAGCACCAGCTGACGGGCAGCAGAGCCCTGGGCCCCAGCAAGTCAGGAATGGCAGATCGTGCCCCATCATTTCCAAATGCACCTCAGTGCCCTGTGATTGACTGCATTAAAACCCCAACGCGAGACACCGATACAGGCTGGCAGCCACCAGAGAATGGTGCTGTCCTTCCGAGCCACTGAGAGCCCTCCCAGGCCCCGGCCCTCTGATTTCGTTGTCTGGTTGCTCCTTGCTGTGCGTGAGGAGGCGATGGCCCTGGCTTTCCTCCCTTGAGCTGGAGTGTCTCATGAAGGGTCACAAGGGATTCCCTGTTCCCTGGTGGCTGACAGCCCACTCGTACAGGGTCAGTGTGCGGATGGCAGCAAAGCCCTTTTGCCAGGGGACAGCCACAACCCTTCTGGGCTAGGAGTAACTCACTAAGGCTCCGTCTAACTACACCCCTGTCAGCAGAGGGATGTAAATTAGATGTGTCGAAAGTACAAATGAAGCTGGGATTTAAAAATCCCGCACTTGATTTGCATAATGGCAGCCGCCACTTTTTTCCTAAACGGGGCTTTTCGAAAAAACCCAGCAGTTTAGACGGGGCATTTACAACAGAAATGCCCCATTTTGAAAGATCCTGTACTCCTCGTTTTGGAGTGTAGTTTAGACACAGCCTAAGAACCTGAAGCAGGGGTGGGCAATAATTTTTAAAAGGGGGCCACTCTGGAAGGGACAGGGCCTCAGGCAGAAGGGGCGGGGCCAGACTTTGTTTGTCCCCCCCTGCATTGGCCTGGGGTGGGAGAGAGTGAGAAGTCTGCCTTCTCCCACCGCCCCCCCCAGAAACGCCAGCTGTTTTAAAACAGCTGGTGGTTCCCTCCAGGTGCCTAGTGGGAGGAGACCTCATGCGCTCCCCTTGTCCCCAGGCCAATCAGAGCCTGGGGGTGGGGGAGCGCGTGAAGTCTCCTCGCCCCCGCAAGAGCGTGCAGCAGCTAGAGATACAGGCCAACTGTTTTGTCTCTCTAGCCCAGGGGTGGGCAAAGGGCCCTCTGTGGGCTGGATTTGGCCTGCCAAGCCAGTGGATCCAGCCTGCGGCCACCCTGCCACTCCCTGGCTTCTAGGCCAATCTGGGCCTGGGGGCAGGGGAGCACGCGGCGGCTAGAGAGACGTGGCTGTTTTAAAACAGCTGGTGTGTCTCTCTCTAGCTGCTGCGCGCCCCGGGCAGGGCGGGGACAGGATGCGAGAGACTTTGCGCACTCTCCGCCCCCAGGCCCTGAGTGGCGTGCGCAAAGCTTCCCCCCCCAAGGCACACAGCAGCTAGAGATAAACGTGGCTGTTTTAAAACAGCTGGCGTGTCTCTCTAGCCACCCTGCGCTTTTGCAGGGCTGAGGAGACTTCACGCGCTCCCCGCACCTGATTGGCCTGGGGGAAGGGGAGTGGCAGGGCGGCCGCAGGCCAGATCCACAGGTTTGGCAGGCCAGATCTGGCTTGTGGAGGGCCCTTTGCCCACCCCTGACCTGAAGGCTGCCATGTCCCTTGCACCTCACCCACTGCCAGCACGGGGGCAAAGCAGCAGACCAAACACTCGTCTGGGAAAACCACAAAGGAACCACCTGCCCAGGCAGGTACAAGTAAAGTGAATACCCCGGGAGTCACCTCGAGGTCAGCTGAGCCAAGCAGTCCCTAACTCCCAGGCCAAAGAGAGTGAGGCTCATTATGTCCAGCTCATCAGAACTGAAAGAAGGCAAATCGCTTCCTTCAGAATCTCTGACACGTTCTTACCTAGGGCTTGGCAGAGGCCAGTGCCTCGCCTGGCGGCATGGCTAGCCCTGGCACCCCCCAAAAGAGCACCATACGGGGTGACTTAACACAGCAAAGGCGCCTGGAGTTTGCACGTTGCCGTGGGCCGGCGCAGACTCAGTGATACGGGGCACAAGGGTCAAGGACCGGTGGGTTTTTTTCAGTTGGATGGAGAAGAAACAACAGTTCACAACTGAACATACAGACTCCAAACAATAGAGCAAAATGCCCCAGGGCCCCAAGTCCCGGGAGTTCCCAGAATTCCTCCTGCCCCAGTGTGTGACATGAGAGAGCATTTACAGCTACCACCAAAAGCTGGCCCAATCAGTGTGGGATGGTAGCTGCCTCCCCCATGCTGGTGAGGCCAGAGTCGCTAAATGCAGCCCAACAGTGATTCATGGAGAGGCCCAAAAGCACTTCACTTGTCTCTTTCCAAGCCCCTAAGATAGCCAGCACACGCACCAGCTCCCTCCCAGTCAGTGTCAGCAGCTAGGAATGCAAATAGCAGGGGGAGAGGGTGCGGCTCTCAAACTTCCCTCTTGTTTTACTGTCAATCAGGATACGGTTCCCTCATCTCTGAGGACCACAAATGTGCAGTCAGGCCTGGCAGCTCATGCTGCCTGCTGCTCACCTCCCAGGAGCCAGGATCTGTTCCAACGCCCTTTGCCAGAAGGCACAGCAAACACAGTGCTCTCCTAGGGTCTGCGTTTGTGCCCCAGGGGGCAGACAGGGCACAGATAGTCCTTGAGGGGTCATCTGCCAACACTGGCCAGGAATTACACAACAAACTAGCAATTTTAGAATGGCCCACAAACAAATAAAAGGAGACTCTAGGAGCTGCTGCGAACTCTGCTCTCTCCTCTCAGGCAACGGAAGGGAAGCCCCTCGCTGGGCCATCTCCTGTCGGCTGGCTCAGAGCAGGCCTGGCAGATGGTGCACACCGACACAACACTGGGGAGAGCTTTGCTGCTAGCACTGCTGGCTGTTAGGGCCCCTGCCCTCGCCTGAAATAGTTCTCAATCTGCTGGTCAAAGCTCTCCGCAGAGCACTGCTTTAGGGTGTTTAATGGAGCGAGCAAATACTCTTCCGCAAGCCCACGGGCAACGTGACTGCTGGCATCAGGGGGCCAGCTGGCCAGGCTGCCACAATCACCAGCTGCTCCTGGGGAAAGAAATTCCACAGTCTGCAGGAAGGTTAAACTCTGTCTGTGCGAGGGGAGAGCTGCCTTCGTCTGTGCGGAGGCCAGCACTAAGGGTGTCCCGTCCCCCGGGGGAGGCTGGCATGGGGTGGTGTGGGCCACTTTTTTCTTCCTTGCATGCCAAGATAAAGGATTTGCGTGGGGCCGTGCTCGGCCCTCTCTGCTGCTTTGGGACCTGCAGGCATCAGTGTCCTTTAGTGGCGGCAGCTGCGTTCTGGCAGGTGTCTGTGTATTGGGCTGTGCTGACAACAGCTGCCTCTGGGAATCATGCACTTGGCATAACTCCACTTTCATTCCCATCCTCTCCCCTCGGCAACATCCAGGGCCGCCTTCTGAACGGGTGGCAGGCTGTCTAGGCTGCTCCGAGGAGCAATGCTGGCTGGTCTTCACCCCCCCGAAACGCTCCAGACATTCAGTACATTTCTCTGGGTGCGCAAAGGAGTTCTTCGGCACAGGCTGCAGGGCAGCTGTTCCCAGAGCCTCTGCAACTCCTTGCTGCTCCCTGCTCTCTCTGAGCTGTGTGAACTTTTGCCCAGACTCTGGAATCTGGGGCTCAGGAGACGGCTTGTGGTCGGAGCTCAGGTATTTCTCAAGATACTGGAGGCACACGTTTCTCTTGACAATTGGGACTATGGAGCAGGGATTCAGCCACTCTACAAATTCTAGCAGCTCCAGGAAGGAGGAGTGGTCTGAGTAGAGCACGAGGTGAACCCTGGGGTGGGTGATCTTCATCGGGCGGCTGGTGGGGAGAATGGCAATAGTGGGGCATTGCTGGTTCCATTTGACCATGGATTTCCAGGAGATTTCCGAGAGGTCCACGCCATGGATCCAGCCAGCCCCTTCCTCGGTGGTGAACACGTCCACCAGGCCCAGCACTTTCATCTCCTCCAGCCTCTTGGGACTCACCACAATCCAGGTGTGAAATTCTAAGGCCAAGTCCACCAAGAGCGACTCTTTGCCCAGGCTGTAGGTCCCTGGGAAGGAGCAAACAAGGGGCTCAAGAATTCAGACCTAAACAGCATTTTGCAAAGGCAGCAACAAGAGTGCCTGGGGCCGTTACCAAACTAGGGATGAGGGGCATGGGGACTGCAGGAGGGCCGTGCCCTGACAATCCCCGCTGGAGGGAAGGACAACCACCGCCTGCCTGCACAGCACACCTCAAAGTCATGAAAATGTTCCTGCACAGTCACCAAGTGGGACATCAGTTTATTCAGAGGAGTACAAAGCTGCTGTCTGATTGGCAAACATGCTCATAATATCTCCTCTGTGCCAGTCAGCCCAGGCTCAGCGAGCTGCCTCTCCCACCTCGTGTCCCCTCCAATGTGATTCCCTCCCATCAGGCACTGAGTGCTCCAGAAGTGCAGTCAGTTACCAGGCTCTGGGAACCAGCCCCACACAAGCACCTACTCACCAATCTTGACCTGGTGATTTGGGTGGGCCCTGATCAGCTCTTTGATCTGTTCAGTGGCCTGCCGTCGAGAAGGCAGCTTGACCAGAGGGTCGCAGTTTGTGTTGTCCAAGTAGAGAACGTCAATTTGTTTCTGGTTCCTTAAGGCTGGTTCCTGCCGCATGGTGGGAGTGTAACGAAAATCACCTGGCACGAGACAAAATCCAGACTACACAGAAATGTGGGCGCCCAGCTTGGTGGTTCACTTGCTATATGGCCATGGCAGAGACCTGGCTTCGATCCTCTGCCTGCCAGACTGGGAGCAGAGCAGGGCCCCACTGCCTGCTGCATCTAGCCCAGGGGCCATCTGAATGATGCAGATTTGATCCCTGGATTATTTCTCCCCAAGGGGTGGTGCTTGCAGGACTTCCCTTCCGAGCCAATAAATCCCAGCACAAGACAGGGCCTGGGGTGTGCAGGAATGGGCAGGGGGCGACCTGCGGTGGAAGCACAGGGCTCTAGTAGGAACCTAGAACAAAGCATGCTCGGAGCAAGGCAGGAAGGCAAGGGGGGGGGAGGTCTCTGAGTCCTGGGCTGGGGGCTCGTACCTGTGTAAAGGATGACACCAAAGGGGCCCTCAAAGAGGAACATGACTGAGCCAGGGCAATGGTTGGCATCTATCAGGGTCACCGTCATGGTCTTTTTACCAACCTCATCAAGGGCTACCATGTGGCTCTGCCCCACTTCCATGGGCCAGATCCAGCGCTCTGCTACCTGGAAGGAAGCATAGGGCTGGTCACGTGGAGACAGCCTCAGACCCACTCCCTCCCAACATGGAGATGAGGCTTCCTTTCTCATTCATTTAGCAGATCTGCTGCCCTGAGGTCTTAATCTCATTCCCTGTACTTCGTGCTTCACCCATGCACTTTCCTGCCCTGCACTATCTTCCTCTGGGCAGGAGGCCCCTGTGGCTGGTCCCATGGGAGAAAATGTCCTCCTCCAGGAGTCAGGTACAGCAATCTGAACAGAGTGTCTCCCCAGGGACAGGCTCCACTCTCATCTCCTCAGCAAGCCTCACAACAGACTTCTCAGGCTGGAGAAGCAAGTCCAATGTCCCCTCTTAATCTGACTCACTCTTCATTCATTGTGAAAAATGGTAATTCCTCACCCCCTTCAACACCTCGGTCTCAAGAGATCCCTTCCTCGTGATAGACTTCTGAGCAGTGACTACAGGAACTGTGTTCTTACCCTTCCAACACTCAGCTTTATTCAGCCATGACCCTGTGTTTGGCCCCTCTGAACTGCTGTCTGTCCCTGTGGGCTGCCCCTACCTTGAGCCTGTGGTGCAAGATGCGACCTGTCAGGGGGGAGCAGTAGATGGGCCGGTTCCAGGTGCTGGATAACCCCACCGTGTGGTCAGAGTGCATGTGAGAGAGAAAGAACAAGCGAGCATGGTTGGCTTTCCTGATGCTCCAAAAATCCACTGCGATGGGCGTGCCTGGGATGAGAGTGCCGTTCATGGCCTGGGTGCCGGGCTGGCAGAGGGCACTGCACTGCAAAACAGAGTCACATTTCCACCATGAAAGCCCCCAAGGCTGGCGTTCTAATTCTGCTGATGTCTATCGGGGGTGGGGAAGGAGCAAAGGGCTGAAACAGGAAGAGCTGCAGGTCAGGCATTACAGTGCCTCAGCCCAGCTATCCATGGGGATTGAATGAGAGCAGCGGGGCTGTGACTCAGGGCTAGGGCAGAGCCGTGGGCCACGGGCGTGTTAGGATTAATCCACTTCCTTGGCCTGTAACAGAGGATGCAACGAACCAGTCAGCTCACAAGAGGCTGCAAGGTTGGGACAGCAGCAAGATTGCTGGGATCAGCCTCACACACCAGTGCCAGGGACCTAGGCGCACAGCAGTGCGTGGCGTGAGCTAGCCACGGCTGTCTCTGCTCTGGCCAATGATACCACTCAGATCCATGGCGTCAGCAGCTCTGGGTCTGCTCACGTGAGGATGTTTTAGTGTTTCACTTCCCTCTGGCTCAGTTCAAGCCCCTGGGGTTTCATAGGCAGGTAACTGTAAGTTGCTGGGGAAAGCCCCCCACCAGCAGAGCCACAGGGCTCCAATGGCACGAACATGCCCAGGCACTGGCAGGGGCTCGTGCTGTCAGCTCCTTGGCTGCCCCAGTACCGAATGATTTCTTCAAACACGCACAAGCGCAGTGCACAGTGTCCTTTGGGCAAGTGGCCCCCAGATAGCCCCACCTCACACACATCACCGCCACCCCATCACACCCCTACACACACTCCCACCCCCACCCCATCACACCCCTACACACATCACCGCCACCCCATCACACCCCTACACACACTCCCACCCCTACACACATCACCGCCACCCCATCACACCCCTACACACCCCCCACCCCATCACACCCCTACACAACCCCCACCCCTACACACATCACCGCCACCCCATCACACCCCTACACACACTCCCACCCCTACACACATCACCGCCACCCCATCACACCCCTACACACCCCCCACCCCATCACACCCCTACACAACCCCCACCCCTACACACATCACCGCCACCCCATCACACCCCTACACACCCTCCCACCCCTACACACATCACCGCCACCCCATCACACCCCTACACACCCCCCACCCCTACACACATCACCGCCACCCCATCACACCCCTACACACCCTCCCACCCCTACA
Source organism: Pelochelys cantorii (assembly GCA_032595735.1). Taxonomy (NCBI): domain Eukaryota; kingdom Metazoa; phylum Chordata; order Testudines; family Trionychidae; genus Pelochelys; species Pelochelys cantorii. Next base: position 1,376,518 of record CM064353.1, read on the forward strand.
CACATCACCGCCACCCCATCACACCCCTACACACCCTCCCACCCCTACACACATCACCGCCACCCCCATCACACCCCTACACACCCCCCACCCCTACACACATCACCGCCACCCCATCACACCCCTACACACCCCCCCCACCCCTACACACATCACCGCCACCCCATCACACCCCTACACACCCCCCCACCCCTACACACATCACCGCCACCCCATCACACCCCTACACACCCCCCCACCCCTACACACATCACCGCCACCCCATCACACCCCTACACACCCCCCCCACCCTACACACATCACCGCCACCCCATCACACCCCTACACACCCCCCCCACCCTACACACATCACCGCCACCCCATCACACCCCTACACACCCCATCACACCCCTACACACATCACCGCCACCCCATCACACCCCTACACACATCACCGCCACCCCATCACACCCTACGCACCCCCCACCCCTACACACATCACCGCCACCCCATCACACCCCTACACACATCACCGCCACCCCATCACATCCTACACCCCCCCACCCCATCACACCCCTACACACCCTCCCACCCCTACACACATCACCGCCACTCCATCACACCCCTACACACATCACCGCCACCCCATCACACCCCTACACACCCTCACACACATCACCGCCACCCCATCACACCCCTACACACACCCCCACCCCCACACATCACCGCCACCGCATCACACCCTACACACCCCCCACCCCTACACACATCACCACCACCCCATCACACCCCTACACCCCTCCCCACGCCTACACACATCACCGCCACCCCATCACACCCCTACACACCCTCACACACATCACCGCCACCCCATCACACCCCTACACACACCCCCGCCACCGCATCACACCCTACACACCCCCCACCCCTACACACATCACCACCACCCCATCACACCCCTACACCCCTCCCCACGCCTACACACATCACCGCCACCCCATCACACCCCTACACACCCGCCACCACTACACACATCACCGCCACCCCATCACACCCCTACACACCCTACCACCCCTACACACATCACCGCCACCCCATCACACCCCTACACACCCCCCCACACATCACCGCCACCCCATCACACCCCTACACACACCCCCACCCCTACACACATCACCGCCACGCCATCACACCCCTACACACATCACCGCCACCCCATCACACCCCTACCCACCCCCCACCCCATCACACCCCTACCCACCCCCCACCCCATCACACCCCTACACAACCCCCACCCCTACACACATCACCGCCACCCCATCACACCCCTACACACTCCCACCCCTACACACATCACCGCCACCCCATCACACCCCTACACACCCTCCCACCCCTACACCCCCCCCACACATCACCGCCACCCCATCACACCCCTACACACCCTCCCACCCCTACACACCTCACCGCCACCCCATCACACCCCTACACAACCCCCACCCCTACACACATCACCACCACCCCATCACACCCGCACACCCCCCAACCCCTACACATATCACCGCCACCGCATCACACCCTACACACCCCCCACCCCTACACACACCACCGCCACCCCATCACAACCTACACCCCCCCACCCCATCATACCCCAACACCCCCCCCACCCGTACACACATCACCGCCATCCCATCATACCCCTACACCCCCCCACCCCTACACACATCACCGCCACCGCATCACACCCTACACACCCCCCACCCCTACACACACCACCGCCACCCCATCACAACCTACACCCCCCCACCCCATCATACCCCAACACCCCCCCCACCCGTACACACATCACCGCCACCCCATCACACCCATACCCACCCCCCACCCCATCACACCCCTACACAATCCCCACCCCTACACACATCACCGCCACCCCATCACACCCCTACACACCCTCCCACCCCTACACACATCACCGCCACCCCATCACACCCCTACACACCCTCCCACCCCTACACACATCACCGCCACCCATCACACCCCTACACACCCTCCCACCCCTACACACATCACCGCCACTCCATCACACCCCTACACACATCACCGTCACCCCATCACACCCCTACACCCCCCCACCCCATCACAGCCCTACACGCCCCCACCCCCACACACATCACCGCCACCCCATCACACCCCTACACACCCCCCCACCCCTACACACATCACCGCCACCCCATCACACCCCTACACACACCCCCACCCCTACACACATCACCGCCACCCCATCACACCCCTACACACCCCCCCACCCCTACACACATCACCGCCACCCCATCACACCCCTACACACCCTCCCACCCCTACACACATCACCGCCACCCATCACACCCCTACACACCCTCCCACCCCTACACACATCACCGCCACTCCATCACACCCCTACACACATCACCGTCACCCCATCACACCCCTACACCCCCCCACCCCATCACAGCCCTACACGCCCCCACCCCCACACACATCACCGCCACCCCATCACACCCCTACACACCCCCCCACCCCTACACACATCACCGCCACCCCATCACACCCCTACACCCCATCACACCCCTACACCCCATCACACCCCTACACACACACACTCCCCCTCCCCACCTATCCTCGTCTCCCCCGACAGCCACTTGCCGCGGGCCCCCCCGTGGCCCGGCCGAGGCCCGTTGGCGGACGCCGGGAGGCGAGAGGCGGGAGGCGGGCAGGAGCTGCGCGGGGGGGGCGAGCCCCGTCTCACCGGTCAACCGGCTTCTGCTCGAGCCTCCGCTTCCCGCCAGTAAGTTGAGTGGCAGCGACAATGTTCGCGCGCGACACCGCGCAAGCGCGCAGCGCATCCCGGCGGCGAGGCAGATTAGGCGCATGCGTCCGGTCGCTCCCGTGGCCGGGGCCGCACGCATGCGTCCTGTGAGGACGCAATGCGCGTGCGTGGCCCAAGGGCTGGGGCGGGACTTCCGGGGGGCGGGGCCGTGCCGGTGTGTCAGCGGGCGCGGCGATGCCGTACTGGGGCGCGGACGAGGCGGTGGCGGAGCTGCGCCGGGCCCTCGCCAACCGCCACGCGCAGGCCGACCGGCTGCGCTACCGCGGCGTCTTGCTGCGCGTCATCCGGTAGGGCCGGGCCCGCCCGTCGCGGGGAGGCGCAGCGCGGCCGGGTTCCCCCCTTCCCCCGCTCCCGACTCGCTCCGCTCCGGCCCGGGGCGGGGCAGAGCTCGCCGGGAGTCACGCGCCGCGCTCTGCCCGCAGGTGCATGGCCCGAGGCGTGGACGTGTCTGGGCTGTTCACGGAGATGGCGAAGGCCAGCGCCACGGCGGACCTCGTGCAGAAGAAGCTGGTCTGCTTGTACATGTGCACCTACGCCTCGCTGCAGCCCGGCCTCGCGCTGCTGGCCATCAACACCCTGTGCAAGGACTGCTGCGACCCCAACCCGGTGGTCAGAGGCCTCGCCCTTCGCAGCATGTGCAACCTCAGGTATGGCCACTCCGGGCCTCAGCCCTTCCTGCAGCTTGGCCGTGGGACCCGAGGGCACAATGTTGCTGAACCAGCTGTTAGTCCTCGCTTGAGTGAGAGTGGCTGGGTGCGATGTGACATGACTGCTCTGAAATGCTGCATGTTCTGGCAATGAAAATGTTCAGTTTGGAGAAGGAAGGTTTTATTTTCGGTTTGGTATTGGTGCAACTGCTACTGGAAGGTTGTGCCCACTTTTGGCATTGGTAATTCAAGAAGGGTGCTGATCCATAGGAGAGTCACAAAAGTGACTAAAGGTTTGGAAAACCTGTCTGAGAGCAGCAGTTCTCGAACGTGCAGCCCATGGGCTGCTTATGGCTCAGTCAGCACACGGTTGTGACCCAGGGGATATTCTGACAGCCATTTGATGTGACCCATAATGGTAAATAGGTTGAAAATCACTCTCATGTTACATTGAGTGCCTTGAATTTATTTAAAGAAATGGGGTGATTTGATCACAAACTTTAAATACCTGGAAACCAGTATTTGGTGATAGGATCTTCAGTTTAGTGCCCAAAGATATAAGAAGACCTAGTATTTGGAAGCTAAAGAAAGCTTGACTAGTTCAGACTAGAAATAAGGGGCACGTTCTTAACATTGAGGGCAATTAATAATTGAGACAATTTGCCATAGGTTGTGATGGATTCTGCACTAGCAAATTTTAAGTCAGAATTGGATGTGTTCCTAGATATTCTCTGGACCATATAGAAATTAATGTAGGGTCCTTCTATGACAGGGGTGGGGAACTTCGGGGCTGGGTGGGGAACTTCGGGGCTGGGTATGGCCCTCAGTTTGCCTGGATCTGGCCCCTGAGGCTCAGGGCCCTCCTCCCCCAGCATTTGGAAGCCCATGCTGCTGCTCTAGCCCTGCTTCTGCTCCCCTGGGGGCTGGAACACACAAAATCTACTAGGCTGGGCCCTCCTTGGCTCTGGTATGCAAGGGGAATGTGGAGAGTGTCTTTCTTCTTCTCAGTCAGGGGCCAAAGTGAGGTGTTTTTTTCTGCTTTTCATTTGTGTGTGACCCCCGACTGATTTTTCCCCACCCCAGTTCTGTGGCCTGTGGTATGCAGTGTCAGACCAGATGATAATAGTGATGATCCCAAGAGCCCTGCAAATCCATGGGTATCAGCTTTATAGGTGCTTGTATCCACATCTGTGGATATGGATATGGATACGGATACCCATTACTCTTTTTTGCACCTGCAGATAAAAATGTTGTCTAGAACCATGCAAATTTGTGGTTATCTACTTTTTATCCATGGGTATCCACATCTGTGGATATGGATATTTGCAGCTCATTTTTGCAGATATAGATGAGGCTGCAGATACAAAATTTTGTATCCATGCAGGGCTCTAATGATCCTTTCTGGCTTTATAATGCGTTTATCTGAATAACCAGGGCTCGACAAACTGCGGCGAAATCCACTCGCCAGCCCTGCACCGCGCATGCGCCAGACCCGCACTGCGCATGTGCGCACCGCTGGTGAATGGGGCGACCGGCTGAAATCTACTCGCCACGGGCGAGTAGATAAATGGATTTGTCGAGCCCTGTGAATAACAATGCCTGGTATTTCTAAACAGAGAGGGGATAGGGGACTCAGGACTTAAAAAATGATAGAAATGTCTTAGAATCATAGAGTACTAGAACTGGAAGGGATCTCAAGAGATCATCAAGTCCAGTCCCCTGCCCTCGTGGCAGGACCAAACACGGTCTAGATCATCCCTGACAGGTGTCTGTCTAACCTGCTCTTAAATATCTCCAGTGATGGAGATTCCACAACCTCCCTAGGCAATTTATTCCAGTGTTTAACCACCCTGACAGTTGGGAAGTTTTTCCTAATGTCCAACCTAAACCTCCCTTGCTGCAGTTTAAGCCCGTTGCGTCTTGTCCTAGCCTCAGAGGCCCAGGAGAACAATTCCCCCCCTTCTCCCCCGTCCTCCCTGTGACACCCTTTTAGATACCTGAAGTCTTGAATGTTTTCTTTATGCTGCATAATACTTACAAAAGAGGTGTGCACAGAATGGGCAATGGCTACCTTTTGTAGGGAAATTCTCAAAAGAGAATATTAAGGAAAGCCTTTGATTTGTAGAAGTTGCTGCTCTAGATGCGGGAGCTCCTACTGTATCTTGATGGATTTTGGATGAATACAACATGATACATACTTACTCATAGGATGCCTGGCATACAAGAGTACATCCAGCAGCCTATTCTCAATGGCCTGCGAGACAAAGCCTCCTATGTGAGGAGAGTAGCTGTGCTTGGCGCTGCGAAGATGCAGAAACTCCAAGGTGACACTGAAGTGGGTAAGTACTTAGAGTTACACAGCACGGTCATCCTTTATTCTACTGCTTTCATTGGGGGAGAGGAGGATTATGCTTCTGAACTAGATGAGGTACATACAGCTCATTTAGATCTAGCTAGTTAGAGACAAGGCACCCTGTCTGGTCTGGATTTGTTGAGCTGCGTGTTGGGTTTTGGCTCTGCCAGGGTGGGAGGCAGCCAGCTTGTGAACATAAGGCAGAATCCCAATGGGGTCTGCTTTAGGCCTTTGAGTTGTAGCAGGGTGAGATTTACTCCTTTCATATCTGCTTCCCTGCTGGGCTGGAGCTTCCTTTCCTGCTTCTTTTTTCTGTGCTATTTGGGAGCCTTTTCCTCCAGCACCTGACTGCAAGACCTGCAGTGATACTCTCTAGACTGTCACACTCTCTTACTGGAAAGTTGAGGATGTTTGTCGTTTGCTTGTAGCAATTCTTCCCTCCCATGCCCTGTGTCAAGGTTCCCGTATGCCTGAGGCTGTTCATGGACAGTGGCTATTTTGCCTGAATGGATGCAGTGCCTTTGTGGTTTCTAATGATCTAAGTGCCTTTGTGTTTCTGCAGATGGTGTGCTGGTGAATGAGTTATACAGTTTGCTTCGTGACCAGGATCCCATTGTAGTAGTAAATTGTCTGAGGGCTCTAGAAGAGATTCTGAGGCGGGAAGGAGGAGTTGTCATCAACAAGCCCATCGCCCACCACCTTCTCAAAAGGTCTGTTCTGTGTGTGTGGAGCTGAAAGCTTGATTCTAGTGAGCTCCCCATGTATTCTGTGGGTCAGCAAAGCAGATGTCTCAGCTACTGGCAGAGCTGAGAGGAGGCTTTGGAAACAAACTCCAGTAGTGTAAGGTGTGTCCCCCATCCCAATTACAGGAGAGTGCCAGATAAATCTCGCTGTTGCGTGTGAAATCTGAGGCCTTCCCAGTGACACACTGAACCAGTCAGAGTTTCCAAGAGTCCTGGAGAAGTTTGTAACCACCTGTTGGTTCATTTAGAATTACAAGTTGTATCATAGCTTATGTAAGGCTTCTTTCTTCTCTGACAAAGCTTGGGCACATCAGTGTAGGACCAGCTGTTCTAGCCTGTCTCTCCCACTACAACCCAGTATATGTAATGCGGCAGGGATGGTGTCTGAAGGAATCAGCTTCTCTTCAGACAGATATGGGTTGGTTTGCTCAAGGGAGTGGTAGGGATGTAGGTGACTAGTAAACTATCTGATAAGCAAATGCACTTGCTTATCAGATAGTTGACTAGTGACTTGACTAGTCGCTTCTCCCACCCCCCACTACCTCTATCCGAGAGAGGCAGCAAGGCGGGGGGGCAAGAACTGGTGCTGGGGGGAGTCAGCTTAAAAGCTGGTTCCCCCAGCACAGTCTCCGTGGGGAGAAGGGGCAGGGGCGCAGCAGGGAACTGGCAGCGCTTCCACCTTTGAAATGCAGCTAGGCAAGTCTCTTGCTACATTTTGAAAGCAGAAGTGCTGTGGGAAACCTGGGGTGAGCTGTGGACTCAAGCAGTCTCCTGCTAACCCCCGTGCTCCCAGCTTTTGAAATGTACAAGAGCTGGTGGGGGCTTTTGTACATTTCAAAAGCAAAGCATGGGACCAGCAGGGAGTCTCCTGCTGCCCCTGAGCGCCCAGTGCTTTACTTTTGAAATGTACAAGAGCCTTCTTGGCTCTTGTACATTTCAAAAGCAGGGAGCCCAGGGCTAGCCGGGGACTTCTTGAGTCCCCTGTTGGTCGTGCTCCCCACAGTACTTTGTAATGTAGCAAGAGCTGGCATCGACTATTCGATTAGTTGATTAAACTAAATTTAACATCCTTAGGGAGTGGTACCCTTTTCCTTTTAGCCATCCACCACCTTAGTGTTTCTCTGGTTTAGAGCTTGAGGGCAGGTCTGAGTGCCTGAGAAGAGTTCAGTATCAGTGTGCATGTGAACTGATTGGTTCCCTTGAGAGACACTGTTGGGTGGGTGTACTGAAACCATACAACCTGCAACAGCTGCAGGCTCTGTCCTGGAGTGATCCCTGTGTAATTCTACATCTCTTGTACACTGGTGACTGTAGATACTACTTTTTTGGCAGAATGTCTGACTTAGACCAGTGGGGACAGAGTGAGATGCTGGCCTTCCTACTGCGCTACAAACCCCGCAGTGAGGAAGAACTTTTTGACATCCTCAGCTTACTAGATGAATACCTCAAGAGCAGCAGCCCCAGTGTTGTGATGGCAGCTACCAAACTCTTCCTGGTGCTGGCCAAGGACTTCCCACAGGTACAGACAGATGTGCTGATTAGAGTGAAGGGGCCACTGCTGGCTGCCTGCACCTCTGAGAGCCGGGAGCTCTGCTTCACTGCCCTGTGTCATGTGCGCCAGATCCTGGGCAGCCTGCCTGGCCACTTCAGCAGCCATTACAAGAAGTTTTTCTGTTCCTACTCTGAGCCCCACTACATCAAATGCCAGAAGATGGAAGTGCTGTGTGAGCTGGTGAATGATGAGAATGTGCAGCAGGTGTTGGAGGAGCTGAAGAGTTACTGCACTGACGTGTCGGCTGAGCTTGCCCAGGCGGCCATCTTCTCCATAGGTAAGAGCTCTGCTTTTGCTTCAGAAACAGCCGGGGAGGGGGCACATCTTGGAAATCTCTCAAACAGGCTTTTTCCACTGAAACAAGCCCCGGCCAGTGACGAGAGCCGTGCTGGTGTGCCACGCCCCACACCGCCAGATCCCCAGAGATATCTACATGAGCATTTCAGAATTGCTCTGCCTGGGTTGGTGCCCCAGAAGCGCTAAGTTGCTTGCAAGCCATAGGTTTCCAGCAGGCTTGGCTGGGCTCTCAATAAAAGCTGATATGCACAAGAGGTGCTTTTAGCCACCCACCCAATAGGCTCATCTTGTGAGCATGAGAACATGGGATCATAATGAACCTGTGGAATGGGTGGGTGGGCCCTACATTTCTCAGTAGTGCTATAGGGGCAGTTAAGATGGTTAAGGGTCCCTAAAATTGTATTGAAAATCTGTTTTTATTTGTAAAGTGGATTGTTCCCTTGGGTGTACAAGTCTTTCTCACGTTTGTGTTTGTGCTGAGGGAACTAGAGGATTCTCTTGAGGATTTTGGTGGCTGTAATGAGTGGTAGATTGTTCTCCTGCCATACTAGCAGGCTAACAAGTGTTTCCGGACAACTGAGAATATTACTAATGAGACTTTGTGGTAGATCGTGTAGGTGCACTGTCTGTTTCTCTGACAAGAGCTTAACTTGTGTCCCTTGGTGCCTCCTCAGGCAGCATTGCCAGGACGTACACAGAGCAGTGTGTGAGGATTCTAACAGAGCTCTTAGGGCTTAAGCAAGAACATATCACTTCAGGTAAGGATTTGTTGCTGGCTGGGTTTGCTTGTTTCGCACTTTCAGGAACTAGCCAGAATGTCCAGTTCTGGAACAGGCAGGTGGCTCTGGGCTGGGATTTGGGAAAGCCCTGTCCAGGTGACTACAAGATAATCATTCAGTGTGGCTTGTAACCTGTTTAGTATCTTCAGCTAAAGGCTTCCTTCTGTGGACTTCATAACTTCTCCCATCTTAACTACCATACTTGTGCTTAAGCGGGGACTGGCCACGGCTCCTTTCACAGTGAAATGCGGACTGATTCCGCTAGCTCAGGGCAGGGCCGGCCTTACCATGAGGTGCACTGAGGTGGCTGCCTCAGGTGCCAGACTGGGGGCGGGGGGGCGCCACTAGTTCACACTTTTTGAACAAGGCATTTTAAGTTGTTAGTTCTCCTTTATTGGGGTAGGTAGCAGAGCAGTCCCATGAGAGGAGTAGAACAGGAAGGCAGAATTGAGACCTTTCAAAGTTTTGGCCCAAGCAAGGGGGTGTCATTTGAGCTCCCCACCTCAGGTGCCAACATGTTGTGGGCCAGCCCTGGCTCAGGGAGTGAGTGTACCAATACCTTCTTAATGGCTCTTTTATAAAAGTCAAGTTGATTGAAAGCTCTGACATGGTAATTGTTCCCCACTGGCCACTTTGGTCTCTGCCCCTTTCGTAATTTCAGCCATTGATGTAACTGACTCAGCTTCCCGTAGACTCTGCTCTCTCTGGTTTTCCTTTCAGACCTAACAGCACTCACCGTTTCTCTCTTTTTTCCTTTGAATAATTTTGCTCCACTTTTTATGGGCTTTCAAAATCTTAGTTTTTCCCCATCACAAAATGAATTAACTTTCAGAATATATTTGCATGTTTAAGTTGGCAGCAGTTGTTGTAGAGTGGTGATGAGCAGGGAGGTGAAAGATTAAGCAGCTAACTGGTAAGCATCACCCTGAACGGGTAATGCTTATCGGTTCCAGTTAACTATAGGGGCCAAAGCAGCTCCCTGCCTGCCCTGGGCAGGGGGCCGCTCCAGTCCCATGGGGCCCACCACAGGCCAGGGCTGCTCAGGCTGGCCAGAGTAACCCCTATCCTCCCCCTACCCTGGGAGCAGGGCTGGTAGTGAAGCCTCCTCCACAGGAGTGGGGCCGGCAGCTCTTGCTGGCTCTGTTCCTGGGGAAGGGACTTTGCCGTGGCGGGAAAGCCTCCTCCCTGGGAGCAGAGAGGGCAGCCCGAGGAAGCTTCTCTGTGGGCTCTGCAGTATAAAGCTGATTGATGCTATGGCAGAGCCTGCAGTGTGTGTAACTGTGAAACCACTCGTTTTTCGGTGGTCACATGGTTACTTTTTTAACAGACTTTTTACATCCCTAGAGGTGGGACCTGCCGTGACTCGCTGCTAGTTGTCAATTGCAGCGAGACACACTGTGCCTTCTCAAGAACAGGGAATGACTGAGGGAGATGGCTTTGCTGCAGCCAAAGATGCAATTTTGGCCATTTAAATCCTTTGGGATGGGGGGTTCACTTTTACTATGACAAGCCCCCCGTGCCAGGAGGCTTTGAAGAAAAGTGCTCCAGGTAGCATGAATAAGAGCTGCACTGACTGGCTCACTCAGAACTGGTCAAACCTGCGAGGTGGCAAATTATTCTCTTGGGGTGGTGGTTTTAGAAGCTGTTGAGATGCTGAAAACACTGTTCCACTGCAGCTGTGGTGCAGGCTTTCCGAGACCTGGTGTGGCTGTGTCCTCAGTGCACGGAAGCTGTGTGCCAGGCTCTGCCCAGCTGTGAGGAGACAATGCAGGACAGTGAGGTAGGGAGGCTGCATGCAGTTAGCTCACTGAATGGCATGGGGTGGGGTGGGATACGCTAGCTGGGCTGAGCTCTCATTACACTCCTGGCTCTACTGTTGCATGTGAGGAGGTTCATATGAACTCTCCTCTCATGTAGAACTCTGGTACTGGAGCACCAAGGAGGGGAGGAATCATTTGGGGTGGGATGAGGGCGTGTGCCTTTGTTCGGTTAAGTCCCATCCCTCGCAGTCACATTCAGCTGAATATCAAGAGCATCTGCATGGTGAGAGCTCCTAGGCTGTAAACGAGCCGCTCCATGGGGGTGCTGGCAAATTCTGGCCTTAGAATCTGTGAGCAGCGCTGCATAGCTGCCTTGCTAGTGTCTGCTGCACCAGCCTCCCGCAAGAGTCACTGCCATCCAGATGTCCACAGGCATTGCGCTCTGTGTATAGGTTAGCAAAAGGCATGTACCAGCTGCCAAGTCCTCCAAGTATCCTTCTGGACTGCCCAGCTCTTGTTCCACTGAGCGTTCACAGAACTCAGCTTCGCTGCTCCCACAGGAACAGTACACATCAGCTTACAAGATTCAACTCAGGATCCCTACTCCTTTAACATACAACACTTAAGAAATCTACTGTATAGGTTGTCCGTGTCCGTCCATCCATCCATCTGTGACTCCATTTGTTCAAGAACTCCTCCTAAACAGTAAGAGCTAGGACCACCAAATTTGCTATGCAGCTTCCTCTTTCCCTAACTTAAAGCAAGGTACGGGTTTGGTTGTGCCAGGACAAATGAATGTGCATGGAATTCGATTTTCTCATGAAATGGAAAAGAGGGACAGTTTCTCAGGTAGTGGTAGGAGGGACAGTTATATTGTAGAATAACCAGAAGGGGACAAGAAGGGGCCAGAGATTGGGGTTATAGCTGTCCTGGTCCCTTTGTGCCAGCAGGAAGCTGGGGTAGAGAAAGGGACAGCTATCCACTATATATTTCAGAGAGTTTGTCTGCTTGTGTGTCTGTCCTCCAGCTGGGGGACGTGCACCCCTCTTTTGGCTGTGCCCACTGCAGCTGCCATGGATAGATGCTTCTGACCTAGCCCTGAGCTGCAGTGGTGAGAGAGGGCCGGGATAGTTCTCTCTCCCCGGGGCAGCCCACATCCTGAACCCCGCCCCCCCATCTCCAGCCCCACCCCAGGACAATGATTTAAGTGATGGGGGGGGGGGGGGAACGGATGGACTTGAATTAAGAACCTGAGCAATACCAGGTAAATCATCTAGTAGATTTATAGTGAAAACTAACTTTCTATCCAAGAGCAGAGATTCAATGATAGTAAATAAAAGTATTAGAAACAGATGGTGTCGTGTAAAGGAAAAACATAATATGATGAACCTTTTAGAGCCAAAACTTAACTTGTAAGACATTCCCCCATCTCCTACCGGATAGCTTCCTACAAGTCCCTTTCTCTGTGTTTTTAGCCAGGATGACTGAGTTCCCCCTTTCGTAACATCTAGCTTACTGACCATTTGTCTTCAGAGACTGTGCAGGATGCCCGGATGTTTCTGTAGAGCCCCAGATATTCCAGACAAGACCTTTGATTTTAACCTGAAAATAGGTTTCTCTGCTTCCTTCAGCTGTTAATTTCCTTTTGAAGTCTCCAAATCCTCCTCTTTAGCATTTGATTCAATACCTTAAATTTCTGTTGTAAGGCCCACAGTACACAGTGGTCTGCCAGGAAAATAAATGTCTCCTGTCTGGAGAAGTTTGGCTCAAGACATAGTACCTTTGATTGACCTGCCAAGGGTTCCCTGTACTCCTAGGTACCCCTGTAATCTCTGTTGGCATCAAGAGGTCCTTGGGTCACATAGAAGCGTAGTATGGAGTGGTTTGGCTCTGAGCATACAGTAATGGTATTTGTCTTCCCAGGGCAAGCAAGCGCTGATCTGGCTCCTAGGAGTGCATGGGGAGAGAGTTCCTAATGCCCCCTATGTTTTGGAGGACTTTGTTGAGAATGTGAAATCAGAGGTGTTCCCAGTGGTAAAGATGGAGTTGCTGACAGCTCTGGTCCGACTTTTCCTGTTTCGTCCTGCAGAATGTCAGGACATTCTTGGGCGACTGCTCTACTACTGCATAGGTGGGTACATCTTGCTGAGACTCATAACTCAGCCCTGTGTTGAATTTGTCTGGGCACCTGCTTAGGGATATTAAATTGCATTTAATCAATTAGTTGATGGAATTTCCATCGACTAGTCAATAAGCAGGGGAAACTGCAGAGCTGCCGCGGGGTTAGCTCCCGGCGCTCCGGCTCTGCCTTCTAAATGTATTGAGAGCTGGCAGGCTCTTAGTATATTTAAAAGGCTGAAGTGTAGTGGGGGGATCAGGCACAAGCTGGGACAGCTGATTCCCGGCTCACGCCCAGTCCCCCGCTACACTCGGCCTCCCCTGCCCCCCCCAGCAGAGACAGTTCTGTGGGGAACTGGCTTTTAAGCTCTTGCTTCTGGAAGGGGAAGCGACTAGTCAAGTCACCACTGGACTATCCGATAAGCTTATGCTTATCGGATAGTCAACTAGTCGCTTTCATCCCTATACCTGTTGTATTACTGCATAGGTGGATGTGTCTCTGTTGTGGACTCTCGTGCACACTGCAGTAACAGATGGAGAATTTTATGGCAGAAACTCCTGAGCTCAGAGATCCGACTAGTTTTTTAAAATAAGTTTTTGACATCCTCCTAAATGGGGGTAAATGCAGAATCTAACCCTCTTCCTGTCAGCCTCTTTGTCCTTGCTCCTGTTTATTGTGGTCAGAAGTCACTGGGTGTCGTGTCCTGACAATAGGCATCTTGCTCTGTCCAAAGATAACCGTTCAGCTGCATGCTTGTGCTCCCCCGTATGTCTCACTGGCTCTGTGCAGGGAGCCAGCACAGCACCCAAAGACCTCAAAATCAGCTAATGGACGAAAGCACCAGGGCCACGTTCATTGTCAAGGAAGCATGATCCTAGTATCGAGCAGACTCTACCAGACCACTAACGCATGTTTGCTTGTTACAGTGGATCAGCTCAGTCAGACAAGGACAACTTCCCTAGGATGCATTTTCATACACAGATAGAAATAAGTTGTTACACACCATTCCTGACACATCAGGGTGCCACCCTCTTACCTACCTAGGTATACCCATTACCTTGTACATGGCGACTCATTCAAAATATTGCTGTCCATCAGGCTGTCATTTTAGACCCTGTCCCGAATGTCCCATTATTTGTGGCGAGTGTATTGGTACCAAGATGTTTCCTAACAAGAGGTTCTGTTGCCATCCCTCTGGAGGTGTTTATGGCATGTGCCTGGTACCTCTTAGGTCTGAGTGTTTCTGCAGTATCAGCCCTGGTCTTGCCAAGTTCTGTGAGCAGGGCCTGCCTCTTGCTTACTGCTTAACTTTGCTTTATATTAGCAAAGCCTTGACCATTGTTGTCTAGGCCTCAGGTCTCACACCAGGCCTGTGATAGGTGGGCCCTTATCTTACTACATTTACCACCTTGCTGCTGCTGTTTGGCCCCAGCTCGGCAAAGTGGTAGAGGAAATGGACAACTCCCAGAATACAGGTGTGATGGTGCGTCGGGGAGCCCCCGACCCTGCACCCCGTCCACAGCCAGACGTGACTCTCAGGCCGTAGAATAGAAGGGTTACTGCTTCTCAGAGACACAGCGCAGCACAGGCTCCACGTTGACATAGGAGTCAGGGCAGGCAGCCTAGTCCTCTTGGGGGGGAGGGTTCACAGGCCCCTGAACCCCCCTGTCCTGGACTTAGTCTGCTTCCTTCATGCTTCCCTCCGCCAAGACTGCCCCAACCCCCAGCAACTCGTCCCTCGGTCCCCAGGCAGCCACACCCCTTGCTTTGTTTCAGGTTCCACCACCTAGCCCAGGTGTCAGGCGGCTGGGCCATGCCTACGTGCCTTCCCTCAGGGACCATCCCCCGCTGGGTCCCTCACTCTCCTCACAGACACGGTCTCTGCAGACTAGCATAGGCCAGTAGGGGTCACACACAGCACAACACAGCAACCAGGGAATGCCCAACCAGAGTGGATCCAGGGCCACAAGAGTGTACAGCACACCCGCTACGTCACAACAGGTATGAGCCTATTAGTATGTACCACGTAAAGGTTATCCATTTGGGTCTCATCTGTGAGTGCTAGCATGCTCTGTGTGAACATGTGTGTGTTTGTATTTCCAGAGGAAGAGACTGAAATGGTGGTACGAGATCGGGGGCTATTCTACTATCGTCTCTTACAAGCTGGTGTAGAAGAAGCAAAGCGGGTGCTGTGCAGCCCCAAGTCTGAGCCCTCCCTGGGGCTCCTGGCAGATCAGACTGAGCGACCTGTGAACAAATGGGCTTCTGAGTTTAACACGTTGGTGCCTGTATATGGGAAAGCATGTTGGGCCGTTGTCACTGCTAACTGGGCAACGGAACCTCACTGCAGAGGCTTTCCCAGTGCTCCTCCCATGACTGCAGGAACAGGTAATCACATACTCAGCTAGAAAACTACCTTCCTCCATTGATAAATCTTCCTTGGTTTGACTCTGGGAGGATCCCAGGTTTCTGCACTGAAGTCTTGCATACAAAAGGCTGTTGCAGGGTATGAGCCTTTCATTTAACAGTGGCTGTCCACAGTCTGCTCCCCTGGTGGAATATTGGAGGCATTGCACTTCCCCAGTTTGTGTTGCTGAGAGGGCCCTCAGACCCTCTTGGGGCTCCTGTGGGCAGCATTGCCCAGTGCCATTTCTCACGCTGTTCCCATATTTGATTTTAGAGTCACTGATTTCGGACGGGAATAAGGAAGTTCTCCAGGTTCATTCGGACGTGGGTGGCTTGACTTTAATCCCCAGGGTGAACTTGACAGCAGAGCAATTTGAGAAGACCTGGCTGAGTCTAGATGTGAGCTGCCAGCAGGTTCTGCCCTGGCATGGAGCTGCTCAGCCAGACACCATACAGGCTGCACTTCAGGTTGTCCACATCCAGACTATTGCTCTGAGCAAAGCTGGTGCCCAGCCATGGAAAGCCTATCTCAGTGCCCAGGACGAGTCCGGCTGTCTCTTCCTTGCAGAACTGCTGCTTGAGGCCGAGAGCTCAGAGATGCAGGTTTCAGTGAAGCAGAGCGAGGAGAGGACTGAGGCACTGCAACTCTTTATCTCAGTGTTAAGAACTGTAATGGGGACCGTCCTAGGGCTGAAATACTGATTCCTCTAAGCCCTTGTTTCTTAAACTGTGTTCCACGGAGAACTCAGGTGTGCCACGACCGTTTGAGGAAAAATAACAGCCACTAGAGCCTCTGAGACGCAGCGAGTGGAGCGAAGGGTGGAAGAGGTGAGCGAGTGATGACGCTGCAGGAAATGAGGCGGGGCTACCTGCGTCGTTCCTCATGTGCTTCTGCGCCTGGCTTGCAATAGCCTGGGAAAGCTCCGCGCCTCAGTTGCTTGTGCCCCTTGCCAGAGGGGAGTAGCGTTGCAGGGCCAGCTCTGATTGGCTATCTCCGCTGCTGGTCTGGGGATCCTGCCTGCCAAGGGAGAGAACTGCCCTACAGCCGCCACCCCAACTGGGTCTTTGTACCGCTGCCTTTAGCCCTCACTTGTTACCCAGGACAGCTGAGGAGGGCCAGATACAATGTTCCTTCTTTGTTGGACAACTTTTTTTTTATTTGATGGATAGCAATTGACAGGTTATGTTTGGGATACTTAGATTAAAAAATATGTTCCACGTTTCAAAAGATACTTAAATTACCATTGGGCAGTGAGCGAATATTGTCATCAATAAAAGTGTCATCTGGTGTTCAAGGGGCCAGGTGGTGTGTGTGTGGTTTCTTTTTTTTTTTTTTTTCCCCTCAACCAAAAACTCTTGGTGTTCTTCATTAAAAAAAAAATTGTTTGGTGTTCCTCGGTCTTAAAAAGTTTAAGAAACACTGTTGTAAGTCCTACTCAGAACAGGCTCACTTGGATGCAGGGACGATCTTGTCGAAGACTCAGTGTGGTGGTGCTGAAGTTAAATTGCCCTTCCACATTGTTTGTAAGAGCATTGAACAGTGTCTCATCTGCCTTCAAGCTGCTGTTAGTTCCAGTGGGAACAGAGTGTGGTCCAAGGGCAGCATATCGTGGGAATGTAACTGTGTTATACAGGCATGGGAAGGACGAAAAATCCATCAAGGACTTGCAACCACAGAAGTTGGGGAGTGGATCATCTGTCTGGTGCTTCTGATGTGGTTACTGAAACAGGAGCAACTGCAGTCCTTAGCTACCCGAGAATGACAGAGCTTAAATATTGGAGTCAGATCTCTCTAGAGAGGAGTAGGAAGGGAGTGCGCTGTTAGGTTCACAATTCCTATTTGGCTGAGTAATATTTCCTTGGGACCAGAAACAAACAAGCTAGTTGAGGAGGGCACAGCCCAGGCTCAGACAGAATTGCTTCTAACCAGTTAAAAGCATTACTGAGAATTTGAGCTGGAGTGGCTCCTCTTGTGTTAAGAGGTGCAGAGTGCAGGGAGGGCAGAATAACTCCTTGTTCTATTTCTGGGAGAATCTGCAAGTGCTTGCTTTAGTTCCCTTCTTGAGGGATTTAACCGCTCCACCAGTGGACATGGCTAACATACCTTTACAAGAGGAAGATTTACTTCCTTTTAACCAACTTTACCCAAACTTGTTGCTTTTTAAGTAGGCCGGTTATGTAAAGCTTCCTGTGCTGAGCAACACTCAGCCCCTTGCTCATAAAATCCTGCCAGTGCTCTGTCCAATGGTGTGATGTATCATGCTCCTGGTCTTATTGCTGATGCTTTCCGTCCCATTATTCTTTACACCCACCCTGCTTTTGCTCAGTTATTAATTTCCTCACTAGATCCATGTGGGGCAGCTTGTCACTTCTGGATATTTCTGTCCTATATAGCTTTGTGTTTTCCCCTTTGTCTGGCTTCCCCTTTTCACTCTTAATGTTTCTACCCAGGATGGGCATATTTGACACACAATATTTTAGATATTTATCTGAGTGCATTTGTTATAATGGTCCTTGGCTACCTAATAGTCAGGCTTTGTTTCACTTCATCCTTCACTTGTTTTTTGTGTTTTGGGGGTTTTTTTGTCTGATCTATTTGAGTAAAGCACAGAGTTTCAATCATGCCTTCCTTGTCCAGTGACTGTTGTATGTTCTAAATAAACTGAACAAATGAGCAACATGTTTTAAGTGTGAAAGTAACATTGACTCCTTGTCTGGCAGTTCTTACCAGCGTTTGTGCTGGTGTCCGAAAGACTCTCAAAACAGTTTCCCAGAGACTCTGCATGACTTAAGGAGTCTTGGCTCCATGGCTCCTTAAAGTCATTTGTCTCCCAAGCAACCTCTTGTGGCCTTCAGTGGCTCTGCAGTTGCCCACCTTAGACCTAGTTTACACTATCCTGGGCCATCAATCTACGGTAGCAACTTCAGCTATGTGAATAATGTAGTTGAAGTCGACATACTTAGATCTATTTACTGTGGTATCTTCACTGTGGTAGGTCAACAGCTGACACTGTCCCCTCGACTCCATCTGGTGGAGTACTGGAATTGATGGGAGAACACTCACTCAACAGTTGATTTATTGCGTCTGTACTAGATGTGATAAATTGATTTTTCCCCCTCTCTGCTGGATCAGTCGCTGCCTGTTGATCCATCAGGTAGGAAAGACATGCCTTGAGGCGGTCTACACTGTACACTGCTGGTGGCGCAAGTAGTGTACATGTAGCTATGTGCCAGAGTGAAAAACAGGCTGTCTGTGCCATGGTGCTCAGCTATCGATTCAATGAAAAGCTCTGGCAGCTAGCCCTTCCCCACTTCCAGAGCCGGTCAGTGGGGTGTGGAAAGGCTTTGGCAACAGGACACTATACTGGTAAAAATGGGAGTATAGTAGGGGAAGGTCCCAAAACACAGTCTACAAGTTCAAATCAACTGTCTGCTTTTAACAGATCACTCCTAATCCTTCCTCTTTCTGTGTTTTCTTTTCCCCTTTATTCTATCTGCACCAAGAGACTCTTAAGGGCAGTCTTCACAGCAAGGCTAAAGCCGAAATAAGGTATGCAACTTGAGCTACGTCAGTTGCGTAGCTTAAGTTGAAATAGCTTACTTTCGCTTTTGGCGCTGTCTACTCCGCAGGAAGTTCAAGAAACAGCACTCTTCCTCCGACTTCCCTTTACTCCTTGTAAAATGAGAGTTACAGGAGTCCGAGTAAGAAGTCCACCAGCTTGACATTATTTTGACATTGTATCAAAATAATGGCTGCTTGTGTAGACGCAGACTAGGTTATTTCAGAATAATGTTAGTTATTCCGAAATAACACTGCTGTGCAGACTTACCCTTATTTACTGCTGCACTTACGCTGTTTGCCAGTTTCCTCTTTCTTATGCTACAGGGCTAGAGTAGTAGCCCTGTAGGCTAGAGCCCTCCCTTTGGATTTCAGAGCTCAGGCATTGGGCAGAACTGGGAATGTTTACACAACTATTTTTAGCCCTGAGTCTGTCAGCTGGCCTGGGCTCAGACTCACTGCCATGGCCTTTTGTTTTTGTGTGCAGTGTAAATGTACCCTCCGTGTCCATCCTGTAGCTCTCGTACTTAGGGAATAGTTTCTTCCCCCATAGTTATAAGCCCTGTCTTGTGCTGGTGAGTGGCTGCTCTTGCTACACTAGGACCTTGGAAGAAGCAGCACACAATTTGCTATGGAACACCACTGACAATCGTTGTGGATCTGTTCTCTGTAGTAAGCAAGCGGCCAGCAGGGAGTCACTAGTGAAACCTCAGGTAAAGCTGCCTCCTTTACAGTTGGGATTAAGCACAGACTGATAAGAGCATGTCTCTTATTACCAACTTGTGGGACCTTTTATATGTACCTTGAGCTCACTTAGCCACAACCGGGCTGTTCTGGGTGATGGGAGTGTATTTGCATTATGCAGCAAAAACACCTTTGTACCCTGTCATTAACCCCTCATGTTTACACAGTTGTCAGTAACCCAATCCCTGTGTTGATATGATCTTGGAGAGACTCTCTTAGGCAGGGTTTCCTCTGGTGAATGATGGACTTTGGAGACAATTCATGTTGGAAAACTGTTTTACAGTAACTGGAAAAACTTAAAACCCAACAAATGGTGTAGCAGCACCTTAAAGACTAACAACCCACTTAGCTCATGATCCCATCTACATGTTTTGTTAGTCTTTAAGGTGCTGCTAGACCATTCTTTTTTAAGTTTTTCCAGTCACGGATTAACTTGGCTACCCCTCTGAAGTTACAGTAAATGGTTATTGTAGAACTTTGCCACATCCATGTGCAGAGGAGCAAGACTGAGGGATGAAATAACCTGTCAGCACTTTACCCTGCCCTAGGGAGGAGGAGTCTGTAAGGAGCTTGCCCTGGGGAGGGAGTGACTCATACTGAGCTGACCAGGAAGGAGGAAAACTTCTAGACACAAACCTTACCGGAAGAAGACTAGCTGCAGGGGCAGCTTGGCTTCTGTCTGAACTTCAGACAATTCAAGGAAGAGACATATTAAAATGAAGAGCCCTAGGACGTTTGAGGAGCAAACTGAGTGCATTGTGGAGGCACTGCTCTCTGATCTCTTGGGGGAAGATGAAAAGGTTGCTTTCCGCAGTCTGGAGACTGACTCTGTTACTGGGTCATGTACAGGTAAGGTTGCCTGGGATCAAATCTCTGGCGGGAGGCAGGAGGCTTTCTTGGCTGAAAATTCTAGGCAAATGTCCTGTCACGGTATTCTGGAATGGATAGAGATGAGGGCTGCAATATGGGCTGACATGGGTCAGTATTTCCTTGAGTCTTCAGGGAAATGCAAGGAGCACTGTTGCCTTTCTCTCTGTCCTTGATGAACCATTTCCCTGATGTGGGGTATGGAGAATTAGGCTACTGGAAAGGACTGTCTTTTTAGTGAAATGCAAAATGGGGATCATGAGAGCTTGTCATTGAAAACCCCAGGCTGTATCACAAGTTTGTGGGTTAAATATATAACAGTCTGTAGAGCACTTGGGATTTTTGGATTAAAGTTTCCAAATCTCCATAACATGTCAGGTATCTGTGAGTATGAAAAGTAACTTGTCTTAACAGTGATGGGGAAAGTGTAACTTGTCCTGGTCTAATTATCATTCATTTACCAAATGCCAACACTGTCCTTGGTGCTTAACAAATGAGAGAATGGTCTCTGTCTTGGGGTGAGTACAGTCTAGTTCAGACGAGCCAAAAGAGAGATCCTACTCAGTTGCGGGAAGTGGATGAAAGTGGGAGGTGTTGTAAGCATCAAACAGCATTCATTTCTCAAGCATGCTCGGAGGAGGGAACTGAAGGCGGAAAGTTTGGCCTGGAGTGTCTCCCATCTGCCTGTTCCCTGTGCTGTGTTCCCATTGGGCTAATGGGTCACATGCAAATCTCTCTTCACTGACTAGTGTTGTGAAAACAGCCAGGTGAATGGCTGTAACTCAAATGAAGTTTTCTTGAACCTGTGGAATCTAGTGTGTATATGTTTGGTGTGTGTGGGGGGGGAAGGATCAGAATTCCACAGGGAGTGAGGGCTGCTAAGCACTGAAATACGCATATATTTGCACCAATAAGAGCAGTTTAGCAAAGTAATAAGAAAGGGCAACTAGGACTTACCCAGAAATGGGTGGAGCAACTAACAACTGGGAGATAGTTGTCCCAATGCTTCTTGTCTTCCGTGGCTTACAGTTGGGGCAAACTAACAATTTGGATTGAAATTTTCAGTGCTGGGTATTTGCCTCAAGGTGAACTCTGTTTTGGAAAATTTCAAGGAGCAATAGTTGTTATTTCTTAGAACGTGTTTAAGAAAAAAATGTGTTTTGCCCAGCTTAAATTTTAAAAACAGTTCTGCTGAGAAGCTTTATCATTTGCCCACAATGGAGCGGGAACTTGAAACTTGGGCAGAGTAATATTTGTGTCAGGATTATACAATCTCTGTGGAAAAAGCCCAAACTGGCCAAATTACTAAATCTTTGAAAAATTCTCATTTGCACGCATTTATTAGAAACTCAGTAGTTTGACAGGTGAATTTGCTGAAGATTTTGCCCATCCTGAGCATATTCTAACCTGGAAATGCAAGGGATAAGCAGAACTATCTTGGCAAATGCTTCTCCCACCTGACAGGGTCTGCTAGGGTACTGGGCACCAAAACAGAGAATCTCTCCTTTATTCTCCTTGCTCCCCCTGCTGGCTGCCAGACAGCATGGAGGAGGAAGAAATAACGAGCTGGGCATTGGGGAAGCTGGCAGAAGGGTCTGCAAAAGGTAGTGAACTGGAACATGAAGCTAACATGGGCCATGTCAGATGGAGGGACTGAGACAGACTGGAGGGAACAGAAAGTGTCAGCATGTGGGAGGTTGGGGGCAAGGATAAAAGGGTCTCACTATTAGACTCACTTCCCTCTAAATGAATCCAGTTGTCTGTTGCTCTGTCAGCAAATGTGTAACTTCCTTGGCAAACTCTGTCTCATATCTGTTGTCTGATCTTCATACTCTGTTCTGTTACCAGTTACTCTGTTAATTCAAGTAGTGCAGGTCTGTGCTGTGGATCTGAATTCTAAGTCCAGTGTCAGTATGGTTCCACATGATAGAAGTTGTTTTTTAGTCTTTTGGGGTTTTTTAATTAAGAACTCTTAGGAAATATTATCTTTCCATTATCACATAATGCATACGCACAAGGGTTCCAAATTAAGGTTGCATGGGGAATCTTAACTCTGGCATTACCTAACTTCTGAGTGCCTGACTTCACATTCTTTTAACAGAATTTTTGATGTAATATCATTTTCTTTTTAAAGAAGCAGTTTAGACGTGAACCAGGCATTCTCCTCCTCAGCCACTTGCCCTGTAGGCTGTACCCTTTTTCCTGCCCTCTGTCATCTTAGAATATCAACTCTATGCAGAATCAGAAGCTTCGAGTGCCTTTGATCCGACTATTATTGCCAGTCGTCTGCGGAGACTGGGAGACCAATATAACGAGGACCTGGAGCAGCCTGCCCAGCGCGTCATTGCTGGGGTGGCTAAAGGAAAGGTAATGCACAAGCGCTCTTTGTTTAGGCCAGCATTTATCTCTCTCCTGCAATATACTGTAGAGCTCCAGCACCTCTTTGCTTAACTGAGGTGCTATTATGTGAGGATCCTTCTTCTTGATGGAGGAGGGCTGCTCTTGAATGTCAGGGGAGAGGGACTGAGGAAGGGGAGCTGTCTGAACAGCCCCAGCCTGTTAGCTGACCCAACATGAGCCTGGTCTGAAGTTGGAACTCATCCCAGCCCAGTTGCAGTATGAATGCCCCCATGCATCTCTAGTTCTAAGCTCTTTGCAGCTCTAGTTAAATTGGAAACTGTGCCTCCTTTTTCCCCAGCACTGTGTGAACTACAGTAGCACTGAACAAATTCAGACTGTAAGGTCTTCAGGCAGGGACTGTATGTACTGCGCAGTACATACCTGCCCAAAGACCTTATAGTCTGACTTGAGCAGTATATTGCTTGGTATCATAGGGGTCACTGTCCTTAATCAATCATAGGCAGAGCAAGCGAGGCCTGGTAATCCTGTGGGGGTTTGAATCATGACTTACTTTAATGGTGGCATTTTATAAAGTCTCTTCTTGGTGTTTCCAGGTGGAGGAATTTGGAGCCATGGTGGATTCTCTCAGCAAGGTTTGGAGCAGCCGGAATCCGGAGCTGGGCTATGAGAGAGCATTTCTGGCAGTATCTGTGAAATTGTTAGCGTACCTTGCCCGGAAAGTTCCAACTGTGGCCACTCAACTCCGTCTTGAGGAGCTGATTAATGGGAACCGTGAAGTGAGAGGATACATCCAAGCTCATGGGGGCTGGGTGAGTGCTCATGGGTCACTGACATTCCCTGTTGGCACATGTGGCTCTGCTCCTTTGCTAGTCTGGAGACTGATCCAGTGTTCTAGGGGCACCATTCAGTGGCACTCCCAAGGAAGCGTCCTAACTGCCTAGCTGTGCAACGTGCCATTCAGCGGCATGCCCTGGCATTGTTGGCCACTGACCCCAAACATGCCAGCTTGCTCCCTCTTGTAGTCCTATGTTTCAGGTGTTCTCTGTATGTGAAGCACTGCTTTGTTAAATGTCTTGGTGACACCCTGGCATCAACAGTATGCTTCCCATTGATTCCAATGGGATTTCACCCCTGTCTCAGCACCCCAGAGTCTAACATTTCTGCCCTAAGTAAAGTTCCTAAGGAATAAAAGTTAATCATATTTAGCACTTTCTAGCTCCTTTGGGCTTTACAGACACTTTCATTCCCCTTGTGGAATGGGGGTCACCTTCTTACAGCTGGAGAAACTGAGGCATGGAAAGATAAAGCAACTTGCCCTGGGCCAGAGGGAAAGTTGGCATACAAGCAGGAAGGACTGGTTCCCCGTCCTGCACTTGGGCCACTTGTCTTACTGCCATTTCCTTTAACTGTAGTTTTTAATTTCCTTTTACATTTTTAGGAGAACTTTGAAAATTGATGCAAAAGGCTACACTACCTTCCTGAGAGTGAAATGGCAGCTTTCAGCGACTTGATTTAAACAGACTGTTTTCTGAAAATTGTTTTCCCAGATTTTTTTTTCGTCTCCCTGCCCTGAAGATTGATCAAGTCAGTAATGGGACATCTCAACATGTAGCTATTTCCCCGCACCAGATGCAGCTCTCCTGTTCCTGAACTTATTAGCTTATTTACAAATCATTTGTGGGAGTGACTTTTTTTGTTATTTTCCAGTATAGGCCATAAATGCAACTTCTAAGTGTGAGAACTGATAGCAACACTTGTTCCACCAAGTGACAAAGCATGAGGAAAGGGATGCAGATTCATAGTTTGTAAAGATACAGATCCATGTGCTTATTTTTATTAAAAGTAGATTAAGTTGTACCATAAACTCTTAGGTCATTGACCACTTTTTCTGTTCTGTTTGTACAGTGCCCAATACAAGGAGGTTCCAATCCTCTTTTGTAGTCTCTGGGCAATAGGGTAATTGTTAAATACTCAATTTCAAACTGGATCTGCGTCTTGTGGGCACCTCTGTGGAAATCCAGCCAGATGGATGGGCAGGGTGCAAGGTGGCTTAAGGGAAAGTAGCTGTACTGCTAGTTGATTTAATTAGGGCAGTTGCCCTTATAGCCTCCCGAAGGGAAGATGTCAATTTAAAAATCAGCTGGCAAACAAGCTTCTCCCTCTGTTACTGACACATCCTAAATCACTGGAAAAAAATATAAAAATCCACAGTGTCACTCTTATACACTTCATTAGTTACCTGTATTTCTCTCAACTTGAACAATGGTGTCGATTTCACTGGTTTACAGTTAGTTTCCAGGTCAGGGGTATGTGGCCATATTTAGGTTTTAAAATGGCTGTTTTCCTTACAATTTTACACACGTTTCTGTTGCTCTACAATGCAGAATTTCTTTTACAAAATTTAAATTTGACAGCAATGCCTCTTTTAGGGGTAGAAAGGTCTGTTGCCACTCAGAAAACCAGGCAAGACATCTGCAGAGGTACAGTGAACTGGATTTTCACAAAAATCCAATAATTCTGCTTTATTTTCTTTGCTAATCTGTATCTAACCCTGACATCCTTCTAAGGCTTGTCTGGCTATCTGTCCAGGGACACTCAATCTGGGATTTTCACTGTTGGTGCAGAATCTTTTTTAGTGTCTAGAAAGTTGAGGTTTTGCTCCTCTCATATCTGATTCTCAGTTTGAAAATCTTCTCTCTTCTGCCACTGCAGAGTCACTATGGGTGTTTGGCTCTTGTCAGCTAGAGAAGTTTCACTAGGAAGTTATAGAATGGGGAGTAGTTTGGCATAGGAGATTTTTTTAAAGGCTAATGGACTTGGAGCTTTTTCCCCGTCTCCTAGCAGTGATGTCTGGTGGAGCAGGACTAGGTACTCTGACCTGGGGAAGTGTGGCTGGGAAGGGTTGACCCAATATACACACAGGCATTATCTCTGTGTCTAAGAACTTTATGTATGTTTCAGATTAATGTGATGAATGTATAAGCTAACTGAACCTGTTTTGGGTGCACAGCATCTGTCGAAAGCACTTTCAGAACATAGAGTGCAGTTCACACACAAAAGTGTCAGTTATAAATGTGACTGGAAACTGTGAATTTTGCATACTGTCTTAGACTGTTCCAGCAACAGTCTATTCAGGGTTCACAAAACATTGCTTCCTGTATGCTGAATGGTGTACCGAGAAGTGTTGTTGTCTCTTGGGTGACCAGTGTGTGGGAGTTTGTCCAGATGTTTTAGTAATAACAGCTTCAGCTGAATGCATCATTCTATGCTAAGAGGTAGGCAATATCACACTGTTAGTGATGGCCAGGAAATTGTATTTAACCAAAGAGCACGCAAGTCTCTCTGTCTCTTCACGGGATGGGGGCACTCTGACGATTCTGAAAATGAAATCTTAAAAACAACATAGTTTTTCAGTTTATGATCTAAAACCAAAGAATATTTGTATTGCAAAGTGCTTTCTGGCCATGTGTGGACCCTGCACTCACAACCACTGAGAGCAGCCCTATATGGAATCCAGCAGGTGGTCATGTAGTTGAGATGTTACATGGCCACCTGCCCTTAATTATAGAACATCAGCAGGGTAATTATAGAGGCATCAACCTGGCACATTAGGAGTTCAATCTTGTATTATGGAATAATTTTTTAGATTCCCATGTAGGCTCCAGATTTGATTTAAGCTCATCATCCATGAATAATTTGGGCCTCTTAAAATTCCTTTATTGGTGAAGAAGAGCGTGGGTCAAGCTACATGCAGGCAGGTCCCACTTAAAGAAGCATGACATTCTCATTTATCACGGATTTGGGACACATCTATAATCCTTGGGTACGTACAATTTTGTTAATACAGTTTTACTAGTAGCTTTTTTATAATTCAAAGTATCCATATTTTAATAAAATAGCTCTAGGCTTATGGTCTATAAAGAAAGGAAATAATTGCTAAGGTGTTGTGACCACAATGTATCACAAGAGCATGCGTATTAGGTTTTTACTCGGTAAGAGCTGCAACTCACTATAGTAACCTTAGGACTCAACTTCTGTTGGTAAATGTTGGTATTTGGGTTTTTTAAACCTCACACCAAAACCACATGAGAATACATTTCCATTGATATGAACAGAAATGTAAAGCAATTAAAATCTTAGACTTAAAAAATCTTCACTGAATAAGTATACTATATGTTAAGACCTGGTGGGTCAAAGATTTACAGCCTGGGAGTAAGTATATCAGAGCGCACACTACTGGCAATATATAGAAGCAGTGTTCTATTGAGAGCTGTGATCTTTCAGCAGGGCAGAAGCAGCAAACTGCTTTTGTTTGTAAATAAACTTTTGTCCTTGATTACAGGTTTAAAAATCTTCAGTCAGAATGGAAATTGTCTTTATAAATATTGATATTTACAGCAAATAAAATAAAAAACTGCCCAGTCTCTCTAATCACATTTGAGCATATATTAGTAAAATGTACATTAAGAATACTTTAATAGCTAGCTAGCTTCAATATAGACCTATACACAGAAGTCTCCTTTGCTTGTCAGTTTTGAAGAGAATCGTTTAGCTCCATAATACAGTTAAGAGTATTATGAAAATTGTCTTTACAGTTAAAAGAAACTCACCACTTTTCTATGGCCTGTTGCTCTGAATGATAAGTAAAGCTGTCACTAGAATAACCAGGAATAGCCAGCGCAGAATAGCCCATGGAACTGGGATCCAATTTCTAAAAGCAAAAAGGAAAACAGATGATTTGACTGGCCACTGTGGAAATACTGGATCGGCAGTTAAAAGATGTGCTTGTTTTAAATGTTTCTTAAAAGCGTGTTCCACTGGGGGAGATTTTTCAAAAGTGCCCACAGAATTTAGGAGCACAAGTCCTACTGTTACCATTTGTTTTTCAAACAGCAGTGCTGGATTCTGTTGTCCCATTTGTTGCCCTTATTTCTAAATAGAAACATCGGAATTTCTATGATGGATCAGAACAGTGGTCCATCTAATCCAGTAACCTGACCTAATGCCTTAGAGGAAAGTTCAGGAAATGAAATGAGACAATTATGGAACACCATCCCCACCTGGAGGCCTTTCCTTAACCCTGAGTAGTTTAGTAATCAGCCTGTGCCCTGAAGCATGATTCTCTCTATAATTTATTACAGTCTTTCCTTCCATAACTGAAAGTTCTCAATGTCCATATAAGCACTGGATCCTCTTTAAAATCTTGCGAAACTCTTGTCCTCTGTGCCACTTTGGTGCAGTGCTCTGTCATTTGGATCGAGTTGGCAATTTCATTCCCTATAAAATCTCTTCTGTACTGATTTTTCTCTCTAGCATGTCTCTTTCTAATATTCCTGGTATGCCAATTGCCATGGTACCTAGGCACAAATATTCCCACTATGTTAGTTTCACCTGATTTTTTTCGACTGATGTGAAGAGTATCAGGACATTTTATAGGCTGTCCCTGAATCTGATCTCCTAGCACCTAGCTTTAAATGTCTTTAGACAGAATTTCTACTAGCACATAGCTGTGACGGCTGGTACCTACTCTTCTGTGCCAGGATGGCTAGATGAGTTGGAGCAAGGTGCTGAAGAGCCTGAGAAGGGTATTGTAGGCATCTCAACTGTAAACTCTGGGGTAGTTCTTATACAGTTGTATGATTCGCCATCTGTAATAAAAATATACAATCTCTTTTATAGAAACCAATGCATATCTCCTTGGCATAAGGCATTTTGTATTCTCCCCTTAAACAAGAGGAGTAAAGAAAACACTGTATTTACATTAAACAGTTCTCTATTTACATAGGAAAATTAAATCTTCCTAACCCTTTTAGCTAAGGAGCATTCTCCTTTAACTCAAGGGATAAAGATGTGGTATTTTTGGTAACATGTCTGACATTTTGTTCCCCATGCTGCAGGTGTGCTGGTATTTGCACATATACTAGGCGTCTAAGGACAAATTCAACAGGCAATACAAGATACTGCTGTATTTGTAGCTGGATTCCTTTCTGCGTTAGGAGGTCCATATTGGGCTAGCATAACTTAGTGTGAAAGGAGTTAACTTGTGTATTAGAATATTTTTCCAGTTACTGTAATTATTAATCAGTCCGTCAAGCAAACACTGAATTGAAAACATTACCTGCTAATTGTAAGCGGTATGTGCAGTTCTCTTTTGCTGGGTTCAGCACCTCTGCTCTCACCAAGTGGGTGGATTTGTTTGTTCTGCGAGTCAAAGCTTGGCAGTAATAGCTCTGACTCTCCAGGAGGTCTCCACAGCGAAGCACCAGATCACTGCTGTGCACAATGGCAATGGTGGTCGAAAAGCTCTTTCTGTACCATGTATAGTGAACATTAGAGCCTGTGGCTGAGTGACATCTGACAGTCACTGATCTCCCTAGGCAGGAGTCACTGGGATGGCTGGTGAAAGTAATAAGTGGTATGGAGAGAGGTTCTGAAATGGAACCAAATAGTTCTGGTGAGATGCAGTACACAAGAGGGTCAGAAACATTGTTTGGATTAGCCAATCAGAGTTGGCTGTAGATAATCCTTATCAAGTTCTATGCTCTTTCAAAGGATTAGTCTCAAGAGACTGCCTGGCTTTGCTGCTGAGTTTAGAAAGAGTGGGGAAGACAGAGGCATTTACATACCATTGATCAGTGAGTTCACACAGTACGTAAGCCGATGCCCTATCTATAGGCTTAAGAGTGCCTTCCTCGCCACACCAAAGGCTGAGTTGAATCTCTCTGGGCAAGTGTGTGCCAGCTTTGACACGTGTATTTATCTAAAACTGAATACAATGAGGGTTAATGAGGCAAGGTGGCTGAGATCATATCTTTTATTGAACCAACTTCTGTTTGAGAGAGAAACAAACTTTTGAATCCCGTGGAGCTCCTCTTCAGGTGGTTGTACTTTGAAAGCTTGTGTCTCACCAGCAGAAGTTGGTCCAGTAAAAGATACTACTTCACCCACCTTGCCTAACTAATATCCTGGGACCAACATGGCCACAACAACACTGCATAAAATTAGGATTGTGATATGGGTAATGTTGAAATGATCAATATGGCAAGGAATTTATTCTCAAGACCTATTACATGATATCCTTCTGAATCAGGAATCACCTGTTAGGATAAGGTGACGCTGCTACTACATCATGAATTCTGTGGTTGACAGGGATACCATGTATTCTTAAATCTCAGCTTTTTCTCTCATCACTTAAGAGGTTGGTTAGCTTAGTGGGTAAGTCCTGGACATGGTCTCAGGAGGACATCTGGTAGTTCTTGGCTTCACCCTAGACTCCATGGGACCTGGAGCAAGTCATGTAGGTCTTGTCTATACAGTGTGGCAAAACACACTACAGAGGTTTGAATTCTAAAGGGCACGAACGGGCCTGAGTAAATTTCCCTAGTGCATATTCATGTAGTACCAGTACTAACTACATGAATGCACATTAAGGAGCATTATAATTCACACCTCTCTAGTGCATATGGCTATACAAGCCGGTACTCTGTGTTTGGGTTCTCAAGCTGTACAGTGGTGGGGAGGAATAACAGTATCCCCTTTCACTCTGTGTTGTCTATTTAGATTGTAAGCTCTTTGGGGCAGGGATTGTCTCATCCTGTGTTTTTTAGAATGCCTACCACAATGGTGCTCTGATCTCAATTGGATACCCTAGAAACAACTGAAATGAAAACAATAATCGATATATATACTTTAGAAATGAAATGTCTCTTGGTGCTAGAACTCCTCTGAACCAGTAACAGCAAGGGCCACCAAATGTGATAGGCAGCCTCCCCTTACCCTAACTTAAAGCAAGGTCAGGGTTTGGTTGGGCCGGGAACACAGGAAGTGGCAGGAATGGGGCTGTTTTTCACAACATGGAAAGGGAGAGGCAAAGAAAGGAGGGACATGGTCCTCCTCACACTCATCATTGGGGGCAGCGACCGGGGACATGATACTGAAGAGTGAGCTTTGGGGACAGCCACAGCACAAGACTGATCGGCTGGGGATGAGGCTCTACATGTTGCCAGTCAGGCCACCTTCCCTTTTCCTCCCTACCTGCAGCTACAGGGCCTGTGATTTTCCACCTCCCTATGGTGGCCTGCACACTCCCCCTTTCCTGCCACTCCTCATGGGCATGTGGAGATTCCCCACCTCCCACTGTGAGGCTCCCACAGGGCATAGTGATTTCCCCCTGCCCTCCTTCATCCAGAGCGTGGGGATTCGCTTCACCCTTCCTCATGGGGTCTGAGGACTCTTCCCTCTCTCGTCCCGAGCAATGCCAGGTACATCTGCTAGTGCAGTGGTCTTCAACCTTTTTATGCCCAAGATCACTTTTTAAATGTCAGAACAAGCCAAGATCTACCCATCCTTTCCCCAAGACCCCACCTCTTTCCTGAAGCCCTGCCCTCTCTGTTCTCCTCTCCATCACTTGCTATCCACAGCCCTTATACACTCTCAGGGTATGGCTACACTGCCCGGTTTTTTTTCGATTCTTCTGTAGGAAGAGGTTTTTCCAACATTTGGCCTGTCTAGACTGGGCCAAATGTTGGAAAACTCCTTTTGGAAGCCCCCTTATTCCTCATGGAACGAGGAATACAGGGGTTGCTGAAAGAGCGGAAGAACAAATGCATCCCTGGAGGTGGAAGATACCTCTGGTATCCCGGGAAAAACCCTTGTAGTCTAGTGGTACCCTCACTGGGTTGAGGCGGGAGGTGCGGGCTCTGGGGTAGAAATGAGGGATTTGGGTGTGGGAAGGGGTGAGAGGTGCAAGTTCTGGGAGGGAATTTGGATGCAGGAGGATGTGGAGAAGGGGATGCTGGCTTGGGGAGGGGGCTCCAGGCTGGGGACTGTTGGGGTCAGGTGGAGGGTTGGGGTGCTGAGCAAGCCACAGGCTTGTGGATGTGAGGGTGCAGGAGTTTGGGTTGGGTGTGTGAGGGGCTCAGGACAGGGAGTTTGGGAGTATGATGGGCTCAGGACACAGATTTGCAGTGTGTGGATGGTGCAGAAGTGTTGTGGCAGAAGACAGGCTGTGGGGGTGCAGGAGTTTGGGGATGTGAGAGGCTCAGGACAGGGGGTTGCAGTGTATGAGAGGCTCAGATTTGGGGGGGGGGCAGTACAGGAGTGTTATGATGCTGTGGCCAGATGGGGGCTTGGCTCCAATTGGGGGTTTGTTGGCCAGGCTTCATTTTTAAATTAAATATTATGTCACACACACAAAGTTTCAGCGTTGTCTTTATTATGAGAAGGGCAGGGAACCTGTTTTGAGTCAGGTGTCATTGACCCACAGAAAAGTCAGTTGGGGGCCACACAAGTGAGATGCCAAAAAAACCCTCCTCCAAAACCCTACCTCCATTGTCACTGGAGGTAGGTAGTGGGGCTTCTTGGGGGGTGAGGGGAAATGGGGGGGGGGGCCTGAAGGCCTCGCGATCGAGTGGTAGGGCCCTCCTGATCGACCAGTCGATCGTGATCGATGGGTTGGTGACCACGGTGCTAGTGTTTCTATATAACTGCAGGGCACCTCTTGCTATTGAGGTGTTCAGCCACGTATAGCAGCTCTGTTCTTGTTTGTGACATTCTGGCTGTGCTTTCATTAGTTTTCACTTTTCTGGTTTTGCGATTGCAGTATTGTTCATTCCCATTTTACATCAAATAAAAGTAACTAAATCACTGCAGACAACATACTTTCTTCACTCTAGTTATGCAACTAATGAACATCTCAGAGACATTACAATGTTTAAAGCATCTTTACCTTCAGTTACAGAGAGTTTCACAGCAGTCATTATATCTGCATACGGTCTTCGTATTCCACACGAATACATTCCTGAATCTTCTTCCACCAGCTGGTTCATTGTGACAAAAAAGTCTCCTCTTTTGTTATCCAAGAGTAACAATCTTCCTTTATATTCACTCTTAACAAAATTCTCTGTGTCTCCTAAAATATCACAAGATGATCTGGATCCTCCATGGCACCAGTATTTTCTGTAATACATGTACCTCCCTCTGTCATAGGAGCAGGTTATTGTAGTGCTGGTTCCCTCCATAGCGGTCTTGTCCCCATCTGACCAGAGGGATAGTGCACACCAATCTGCAAGAGAAGCTGTCTGTTTTCCTCACAATGTCTCCACAGTTTTAAAAAGTGAGCTCATTCCATTTCAAGCAGACATGTGTTCCCTCCCTCTCTCATTCATTCTTGCTTCTGGTTGTGTTTTACAAAACTTTGGGTCAGACGTGGCCCTCATTCATACTTGTGCACCTCCTTTCAATATCATTGATCCTAAATTCTACCATCAGCTGCAGTGGCCCATTACAGAAAAGACCAATGGAATGAGATCAATTTTCACAGCTTTATATAGCAGGGATACAATTTTGTTCATCCTATAGGATTTAACAGAGGATTAAATCTGTGTATTGCTGTACAAATCTATAAAGTGTTTTTGCTTAAAACAAGAATATAGCAAAAGGATCTCATTCTGTAGGAATTTTCTATAAAAGCTATGCGTGGGTGGCAGCGAAGGTAGGGCTGGGCAAGCCCCACCCCTTCTGCTGGGGCCCTGCCACTACAAGGTGCCATGCTGCGCATGTGCCCCCTCCCTACCAGGAGTGGGGGAGGGGGAGAGAGGCGGGTGCATGGTCCCAGCTTCTCCAGCCCTGGAGCACGAGGAGGGAGAAGGGCACGTGGCTCCACCCTCCCTAGGCAGCACGCAGCCCCATCTTCCCCAACTGCATTATTGGTAGGTTGGGTGACACCTGGCCTGAGCCTCCCTGGCCCCGGAGCACGGGGAGGATAGGTGGTGCGTGGCTCTAGCATCCTGGGCTGGAGCATGGGGGAGGGAGGAGGACACATTGCCCCAGCCTCCCTGGGGCAACAACACTCCACCCCCAGAATGCCTACAGTAGTCATCCTGGGGGCAGAGTGTGGGGGGGCCAGGCTGGCAGTTTGGGAAGAGAGAGTTACTCACCTTGTGCAGTAATGTCTGCTCATCGAGATGTGTGTCCCGTGGGTGCTCCACTCGAGGTACTGGGCTTGTCCTGGCGCTGCAAACCGGAGGATTTTTACTAGCAGTAGCCCTACCAGACCACACATGCACGGCTGCTGCCTCGCGCCGTTCAGCTGAGCGCGGTCCGGTCTTGTCAGTTTCCTTCCAGCCGGAAGCATCTGAAAAAGAGAAAACAGAAGCTCTGAAGCAGGGAGGAGGGTGGGACGTGGAGCACCCATGGGGGGACACATCTCGAAGAACAGATGTTACTGCACAAAGTGAGTAACTCTCTCTTCTTCATCGAGTAGTGTCCCCGAGGGTGCTCCACTCGAGGTGAGTATGCAGCAGTGGTCCAATGCTACATGTGTGCTTCGGACTTATTGCCTCTGCGCTGTGGACAAGACAGCTTGGGCCACCGCTGAATAGGTCTTCAGTATGCTCGCCAGGGCATAGTGTCTAGCGAAGGTAAGAGCAGATGACCAGGTTGCTGCATGGCATATATCCTGCAATGGCACACCCCTAAGTTAGGCAGTGGATGCAGCCATGCCTCTGGTAGAGTGGGCATGAGGTCGCCTCGGAAGCGATTTGTTACGTAGAGTTTAACATCGTGTGATGCATGCGACAATCAAGCTGGAGATGTGTTGTGCGGAGAGCTGTTTGCCTTTGGAACACTCAACTGTAGACAGGAACAGGCTCTGAGACTTCCTAAAGGCACGTGTCCTGTCAAGGTAAAAGGCCAGCGCTCATCTGACATCTAGCGTGTGCAGTCGTGACTCTTCCTGCAAGGAGTGAGGTTTGCGGTAGAATGTCAGTAGGCTTATGGGTTCGTTTATATAGAAGGCAGAATTCACCTTTGGCAGAAAGGTGTAGTGTACGCGAAGAACCACACTGTGGTTGGAGAATAGTGTGTACGGCGGATCAGCAGAGAGAGCCACTAAATCACTCACTCGGCACGCCGACGTCATGGCAAGTAGGAACGCCACCTTCATTGTGAGCATCCGTAGGTCGCACGTTGCAAGTGGTTCAAAGGGGGGGGGGGCGAGTCAGAGTGTCCAAAACTAAAGGCAAGTCCCACGGTTCCGGTGGGATCCTGTAAGCCGGATATAGGTTGTCGAGCCCCTTTAAAAACCTTTTGGTGAGAGGATGTGCGAACACCAAATAACCGTTGATAGGAAGACAGAAGGCCGAAATTGCTGCCAAATGCATTCTGAGGGAAGGAATCGCCAGCCCCGCTGCCTTTAGGTGCAGAATATAATCTAGCACCTGTTGGATAGGTAAGGAGAGAGGGTCGAGATCTCTTGCTGAACACCAAGACTGAAACCGGTACCATTTCTGAAGGTAAGTCTTGTGAGTAGTGTGTCGCCTGCTGTTAATCAGCACGTGCTTCACCTCCGGAGAACAGATCAACTCATGCCCTTGGAGCCAACTAGGAATCACGCCGTCAGGTGCATGCACGCGATGTGTGGGTGGATCATTGTACCGCGTTGTTGAGACAGTAAATTGAACAGCCTTGGTAGTCGTCGTGGCTGGGCCACTGACATTCTTGATAATTGTGTTAGCCACGTTTGTCGGGGCCAGAAGGGCGCTATCAAAATTACTGTTGCACCCTCCAATGTTATTTTCTCCAGCACCCTTGGGACGAGCGGGAGAGGAGGAAAGGCGTAGAGCAGTTGGTGGCGACTCCAGTCGAGCAGTAAGGCATCTCCCAAGGAATCTGTGCTGACGCCTGCCCGTGAGCAATACTGATGGCACTTCCTGTTGCGACGCGTGGTGAAGAGGTCTATATTGGGGAACCCCCAAAGTTGGAAAAGGCTGCGAACGACTTTGTTGTGTAACTCCCATTCGTATTAGGGAAGGAAGTGCCTGCTGAGGGTATCGGCGATAACATTGTCCTTGCCGGGAAGGTATGATGAGGTCAAGGTAATACCCTACCGATTCGCCCAGTTCCACAAACATACGGCTTCTACACAGAGGGGGCGTGAACGTGTGCCTCCTTGTTGGTTGATATAATACACCGTGCATATGTTGTTGGTGAGTATCTGGATCGTAAGGCCTCGGATGATATGGAGAAAATGCTTGCAAGCGTTGAACACTGCCCGTAACTCGAGGAAGTTTATGTGTTGCAAGGATTCTTGGGGCATCCAGAGACCCTGAGCTCGATGTTCCTGCAAATGGGCGCCCTAGCTGAGCAGGGAAGCATCCATTGAGATCTGCAATGAAGGCTTCTGGCCGTGAAAGGGGACCCCCTGTTAACATATTCCTGGGGTTGTCCCACCATACCAGCGAGGTCCTGACATGTTTGGGAATAGAAACTGTCCTGTTTGTGCCGTGTGCACTGGGCGTGTAAACAGTGAATAGCTCATGATGAAGGCTGCGCAGGTGGAGTCTCGCGTGCAGTACCACATATGTGGTGGCCGCCATATGGCCAAGCAGCTGTAGACAGGTAAGTATGCGGGATTTGGGAGAAACTGATACAGTCTGTACCAAATCCCGGATTAGTTGGAACCTTTTCATGGATAAGTACGCCCTTGCGGTCAGAGAATTGAGTCTTGCACCGATAAACTCTAGTTCATGACTCGGTGTCAGGGAGGACTTCTTGAAATTGATTATGAGCTCGAGAATCTCGAACACCGTCACGGTAGTGGTAACTGCCCATGTAGCTTCGTTGAGCATGGGGGCCTTTAATAGGTAATCGTCCAAATACGGAAAGATCATGATGTTGAGGTGACAAAAGTAAGCCACCACCGCTGCCAGGGTCTTGGAAGAAAACTCGTGGTGCTGCTGAAAGTCTGAAAGGTAACACTCGGTACTGGTAATGGGTGGCTCCCACTACGAACTGAAGGAACCGCCTGTGGGCCGGATGTATTGTTATATGAAAATAGGCGTCCTGTAGATCAAGGGACACGAACCAATCCCCTTTGTCGAGAGCTGGGATGATAGAGGCTAACGTGACCATCTTGCATTTTTGTTTCCGCAGGTAACAGTTGAGCCCACGTAGGTCCAGGATAGGCCTCCAACCCCCCGATTTCTTCTGGGTGAGGAAGTAACGAGAGTAAAAACCTTTCCCGCGAAATTGATTTGGCATCCTCTCCACTGCGTCTATGGTAAGCAGGCGAGAGACCTCTTGCTGTAGCAGAGTCTTATGAGAGGGGTCCCTGAAAAGGGACGAGGAAGGGGGGGAAGGGATAGAATTGAAAGGGATGACGTATCCTGAAGTAACTATGTCGTGGACCCAACGGTCGGTGGTTATAAGAGACCAATGCTGTTGATAAGGCCTCAACCGATGATGGAATAAACCTTGCATGTTGTCTGGAGCCTCCGTCAGAGGGGTAGTACACAGTCCCTCGATCAACCCATCAAACCTGCTGCCGACCCTGCTCGTGAACGGGCGCTTTGTTAGGTTGTTGCCATTGCTTTTGCGGACGCTGTCTTGGCCTCTGCTGTTCGTATGGTCTAGCACGAGGTGTCGCATAAGAGAAGGGCCTCTGTTTGTTATAGGGCATGTATCTCTTACGTCTATAGGGAGGCGTGTACATCTCCAGCATTTGCAATGTCGTGCGCAATTCTTTGCTCGAGTGAAATACCTGATCGGTGGATTGAGCGAAGAGTGACTGGCGATCTAAGGTTAAGTCTTCTACCTTGTTTAGTAGATCTTTTGGGGCATCAGCTTGATGTAACCAGGACGCACGACGCATGACTACAGCAGTAGCTGTGGCACAAGCCGCTGCGTCAGCAGTGTCAAGTGCGAACTGCAACGCTGTTCAGGCTGTTGTGTAGCCCTCCTGTATTACCGCCTTTAGATTTGACGCTTCGAGTCCGGTAAATGTTCTAAAAGAGGAACTAATTTTGAATAATTGTCAAAATCGTGATTTGCGAGGGGAGCCATGTAATTGCACATTCTCAGAGCTGAAGTGGTGGAAGAGTACACTTTTCTGCCTAAGATGTCTAGACGTTTAGCCTCCTTGTCATTTGCGGTATTTTTAGTCTGTGCTGTCTTGGACCTCTGTTGTGCAGCATCCATGACAAGGGAATTGTTCTGGGGGTGTGTAAACAAGAACTCCATACCCTTCTGGTTTATAAAATATTTCTTATCCGACCGTTTATTGGTTGGTAAGGAAGTAGCTGGAGTCTGCCAGATGTCGTTGGCAATTTCCAAAATGGCGTAATCAAAGGGAAGCGCCAACTTCGATTTCTGGGAAGGTTGCAAGTTCTTCAGTAAAGGATGCTGTTTTTGTTGAACATCCATAGTTTGAATGTCCTGAGATTGAGCAACCCTCTTAAAGAGCTCCTGAAATTGTTTATGGTCTTCTGTTGGAGATAATTCCCTGGGGAAGACTGTGTCATCTGGCGATGAAGATGAGTGGTCGGCAGGGGAATCAGGGCTCTGAGGTTCTCGGCTTGGAGTGTGGTTGTCTTGCTGTTCCTCATGGGTATGGATCGAGGCAGCGTCCTCTGCAGGAGTTGGTGGAGCTGCCGAAGGGTGGGATTCTAATGGTGCACTATGTGGTGACACCGGTCTACTATAATGCAGGGATCGCGAACGCGGGTACCTCCTGCCAAGTGAGGAATGGCGGTCATCATAGTAACGGTCATAATACCATCTGTGATGGTATGAACCCTCTTAGTGTTCCCATACCGATGTGAATATCCTGAGGGTCTTGAAGACCTTGGTGAAATAGATCTCATGGAGTAGCGGAAGGGAGATCAAGAGTAATGTGCTCGACAATATCGGCGCGACGGTGAGTGATGAGGTGACCTGTAGTAATGGTCTCTGGTTGATGTATAACGATGAGCGTGGTGATAGCTGCCAGTGTATGCTCGAGTGGAGCACCCTCGAGGACTACTCGACGAAGAAGCCTAGCATACTGGTGCCCATGAAGCTATGTACATGGGGACTCCTATAGAATTTATTTACAGCTATGGGAGCAGACAGCATTTGCATGCTGCTCTGAAAAGAGTAAACACAATGTATGGAGTGTGACACACTTCTCTCCCTATGGTTTGGTTGTATTCACAAAGTAAGATTTGCTGATCGGGATCATACTAAAGAGCTAGATTTGCCTCCTGTATGTTTGAGGCAGAGTTGAGAAATCACTCCTACAATAACAAATCAACAGTAATTGACAGCTTCAGGCAGGTATCTAACACCAGCTAATGGGGTCGCTCAGTAGAAAAACCCAGCTCTCCTGCCTAATTCACTGAGCTTCATGCAACCTGTGCACTGAATGAAGCAGGGGACCTGTGGCAGAAAAAATAGGTATGGGAAGTATCAATGTTCCATAGGCAACCCTATCCTTGGCATTTCCTTACTTAGTGCTTTTCTCTGTACCTTGGACATAATAATGGATGTAACTTTTTTAAATTTAATTTACAATATATTTTGTAAGGTAACTTATTACATTATGTGAAATAGGTAAATAGGATGAAGTTCAATAAGGAGAAATGCAAAGTGCTCCACTTAGGAAGGGACAATCAGTTTCACACATACAGAATGGGAAGCGACTGTCTAGGAAGGAGTCCTGTAGAAAGGGATCTAGGGGTCATAGTGGACCACAAGCTAAACATGAGTCAACAGTGTGGCACTGTTGCAAAAAAAGCAAACATGATTCTGGGACGCATTAACAGGACTGTTGTGAGCAAGACACGAAAAGTCATTCTTCCACTCTACTCTGCATTGATTAGGCCTCAGTTGGAAGTTTGTGTCCAGTTCTGGGCACCACATTTCAAGAAAGATGTGGAGAAGGTCCAGAAAAGAGCAACAAAAATGATTAAAGGTCTAGAACATGGTCTCCAACCTTTTTACACTCAAGATCACTTTTTAAATGTCAGGGCAAGCCAGGCTCCACACCATCCTTTCCCTGATACTTCCACTCCTTTCTTGAAGTCCTGCCCTCTCTAACCTTTCCACGGACTACCTGTTGCTAGTGGAAACTCACCATTAATTACATAATTACACCTGAGCCATTTTGCTAGTGATGCAGCTGGGAAGAATGGTTTAATTTAAATTATTAAACAGATTAAGCACTTTAACTTTCTAATATTAGTTTATCAAACTTCATTTTAAATAAAGTAAAATATTAATTTATGTCCAACAAAAAAGATGTCAATGTTTTCTTTATGGCAGGGCGGGGGAACCTTTTTGGTTTGGGGGGTTACTGACCCACAGAAAAATCAGTTGGGGATCACACAGGTGAGAAACAAAAAAACTCCTCCCAAAACCCTCAACCCTCACTGATGTGGCCCCCAACTGAGACACCTCACTCTAGCCCCCACAGGGTTCTTGTGATTCAGGAGTGCTAAGGAGGCAAGTTCTTGCTTTGACACTTGTTTGCATAGGAAATGGTCAAATAGCAGGAAATGGACATGGTTATTGTTTAAAAAAAAATTAAGCAATAATGGTCCTGTAGCACCTTAGGGTATGTCTACACTAGCCCCCTAGTCAGAACTAACTGACCATGGCTACACGTGGCAGTCAAACGGTAACTCGAACTAAGTCCTTAGTTCGAGTTAACTGTTACACCTCATTCCACGGTGTAACATGGCAGCCGGACGGGAAGATGCAAATAAAGCTCGGGATATTTAAATCCCGGGCTTCATTTGCAATTTCGAATGCCTACATTAGCCTCCCTAGTTCGAACTAGGGGGCTAGTGTAGACATACCCTTAGAGACTAACAAAAATATAAACAGTTAAATTTTTCTTAGTCTCAAAGGTGCTACAGGACCATTGTAGTTGTTGGTTTTTTTGTTTTAGTTACAGACAAACACTACTACCCCTCTGAGACTTTTAAACATCATGGTTACTGTTTGTCTATGTGGTGTGCTCAAGTTGTAAGATAATAAAAATAGCCATAATGGGGCAGACCAAAGGTGCATTTAGCTGGGTATCCTGTGTGCCGACAGTGGCCAATGCCAGGTTCTTCAGAGGGAATGAACAGAACAGGGAACCAACAATTGCTCCATTCCCTGCAGTCCACTCCCAGCTTCTGGCAAACAAAGGCTAGAGACACCATTCCTGCCCATCCTGCCTAATAGCCATTGATGGGCCTATCCTCCATGACATGTAGATGCGGACTAAATTATTTCAAAATAACGCTAGTGAAATAATGTTACTGTGTAGACGTACCCCAGAGTGCTACTGGATTACTCGTTTTGTTTTTTTTTTTTAATTACAGACTAACACTCCTACCCCTCTGAGACTTACATTAGGTATTAGTTAAGGTAGCTACACATATAACATCCCTAACTCATGCACCTCAAAAACAAAAATTAAAACCTGTCATGTAACATCACATACTCTCTGCTTCTCTAGTCAGAGATCTGTACATCACCTCTAACACAACCAGCATGCACCACAACACCTGGAATCTTAGCTCTGCCAACCGTGCTGGCATCCTATGCAACAATTTCTCATCACTGCAAATGGAAATTCTGTGTCAGCTCTCCCCTCTTTATGAAAACTGGCTTATGAATATGAATATGCATAACTGAAGATGCTTTATGCAAAATGAATCATGTAACATATCAATTTTATAGGTACAATCTGCTGAATCTGTAAATCCTATTTTTGTGCATGTATCATTTTTGTATATGAAGTGTGGATCTGTTTATAATTCTAATGAGGGCCACTCAGGTATTTAATGACTCAGTACAAGAGTCTTCATGAAAGTATTCAAGCAGCATCAACTTTGAATTTCTTTTAATTGCTGACATTTGGTAAACACTGCCCAAGGGGCTTTGTTTCTCACCAAATTTCTTCATCGGATATTTTGAGAGGCCAGTGGCTGGGAGAAGGGCAAGGAGTGTCACTAGAGAGCCATGCCCGCACACTCTGAGTTAACATTTATTGCACATTTTAGCTATGGAAGAACATTCATGAAGATTCTGTTCTTCAAGCAGCAGTTGCTTCGTTGAGAATCCTCAACAGAACGCAACATGTTATCTATCAGCTGCTACATAAAATTTGAGGTTCCTCTTTCAAATTCATCTAATCAATTAATAACCCCCATAACCCCCACACACTACCCTCCACCCATCTCAAGAATAAATGCATGGTTCCACCCACATGGCTCTACAAGTACTTCGGTGTTTCCTCACAGAGCTTTTGCATGTCAATTTACATACATTTTAAGCTGATGAATAAAGGAAAATAATTACTCCTAATCCTAAACATTTCTGTGAATAAAACTACCCCATGTACTCCAAGATTCACTTTTTTGCAAAGTTTCTGGTAATTGTCATAGACAAATTTCAGGAACGTGCTATTAAAAATATATGAAAAAAACCAAACAAAAATGAACTATCTAGAAAAGTCCAAGGGCCTAAAACTTAACCTATGTGAAATTTCACATTATATGGCAAACCTGCGAGCAAAACTTGAATTGGGCCCCATTTCAAGCTCATTTACCTGGACTTGTGTAAAAAGTGACTGGCACCAGGGAAATTTACCCCAGTTTGAAAGTCTTTTTGCTATGAAGCTACTTCAGTGAAAACACACACACACAAAAAACAGAGAAGAAAAATTTTGAGTCTGACCAACACACACCTGTGAATCAAAACATTTTAGATAAGAACTGTGCTGTAGTATTTGTATTACCTGTACATAAAGAAATCCAAAGTACAAAGCAGGTTCTCATCTTGAGTTGAGGCCAGTTTCAAATTATTCTGTGCAGGAAATGCCTAGCTCCTGTTCTTGTTACCGCCCATCTACAAAAAGCCACTGCATTATTAGGTCATGCTTCTGATGTGGCTTTAAGAAATACTAACAGCTGAAAACTGTATGACTCCTTCAGGAACAATGCCACCATAAATTAGACC
The DNA here is from genome assembly GCA_032595735.1 of Pelochelys cantorii. NCBI lineage: Eukaryota > Metazoa > Chordata > Testudines > Trionychidae > Pelochelys > Pelochelys cantorii. The sequence goes on from CM064353.1 coordinate 1,419,317, forward strand.
AGTGGTTCCCAATCTTTTTTATACCATGGACCAGCAAACTCATTCAAAAACTTTTGACGGGCTGGTACCGAAATACTTGCATATTCATTATGGTAATTAATTTTAAGTAGTCACATGTTATTTTACATTGCATCTGTACACACACAACAAGGGAACTGGGGGAAGATGGAGAAGAAGGGAAGGGAAAGGGAAGAGGGAGGCGAGGAGTGCAAGTGAAAGAGGGGACCTAGCCAGGGAGAGGCTGGGCTGAAAGCGGCAGGGCACTGACTCCAACTTGGAGGGCTGCTCACACCTTGACCCCTCACTCCACCCCAGCCGCCTGGGTAGTGGCAGCCCCTGCTCAGCCCAGCTGCCCCACGAGGGGATCCCCAAGCAGAGCTCAGCGCGGCCAGGCAGCGGCAGGTCCCTGTGTGTGTGCACTGGCTGGGCTGAGAGCAGCTGAAGGCCAAGGGAGGCTCCTGCTGAGAGGGGAGGGAGGGAGGAAGGAGCTGCCCAGCAGCACCAGTGTGAGTGGGAGGAGACCAGGCCCGTGGGCACCTGGTTCCTTGGTCTCACCACCTGCATGAGAAGCAGGGCAAGAGACTGGTGTGGGGGCACCCAGGAGCTTCTCCTCTAGCTGCAGCTGCTCTCCATGTGGTACCGGCCCTGGCCACTGGAGCAGCCACCCTCCATGTGGCCCTGGTCACCAGAGAAGCCGCCCTCCAGTGGCTCCGAGGCCCCAGTAGGGACAGCCTCACTTGTGGCCTCAACTCCAGCCACAGCACATCAGCTCAATTAGCAGCTGTGTGGCCATGCTGCCATGCAGCTTACAGGGAATCCCGCTGAGCCAATAATCAAGCCATGGGGGCATGGCTTGGTAGTGTGCCGTGGCCCAGCAGCCAGTAGTTCACATCCAGCAGTGGTCTGCAGACCAGTGGTTGGGAACTACTGAGTTAAACCTCTGTTTGCCTTGCTAAATCGGAGACAATCCATCCTCAAAGGCCAATGCAGGGTTGTTCCTACAGTATCTTCCCTTGGAAGAATCCTCCACAGTCTGATAGACCTCGTTGTTAGGAAGCTTTTTTCTGGTCTGCCTAGTATGTTTTCTGTTGCAAGGTAACATCAAATGTCTTTCAAAGATGCTGCTTCTCAAACTGGTATCACAATGTATTGAAATAGCTGAAATAGGGTGCAGAATCCAGCACCTTCCCTTGTTCTCTAGACCACTCACATTTGTTTGTTAAAAGGCCACCTTGCTGCTGTTACAGTTATTATTTTTGCTGTGTCTTTGTTTTCATTGGCATATCTAATCTGATTGTTGTCAGTGTGGCCTTTCATTGGAGACAGCAGAATCGAAGTGCTGATTTTGGCAGGTATTTTTCATACAAAAGGCTGGATTCTTGGATTGGTAATGTGATGGGGCGCCTCTGCCCCGCACTGGGAGCAGCCCCGAGCCGTGGAGCACGGGGGGGGCCGAACGGGGACGGGGACGTGCCGGGAAGCACCTGTCCGGGAGCAGCCAGGGCGAGTGCGGGCGGCAAAGTGGGAAATGCGGCCCGCCTGCCGTCAGAGGCGCCCATGGATGATGTCGCCCATGACGTCATGCTGGGGGCGCCGAAGGGTGAGGACCTCAGGGGAGGGCCGTCCACAGATGCCACGGCGGGGAATTTTAAAAGGCGTGGGGAACCGAGGAGGGAGAGGAGAAGGAAGGAGAAGAGGTAAGTGGAGGCAGAGAGACCAGCAGCCAGGAAGGAGTCGAGACCAGAGCACAGAACATTTGTGAGGAGACACGGGACGGCAGCGGTGAGTCCTGCCCCCGACCCGGCGGGCCGGAACTAAACACGGGACAGGGGAAGAAGTGGCCCAGGGCGGGGCCGTGGAACCTGTGAGTGGAGGGGTTTAGCAGCTACAGCCCCCTCCACTGAGCAGGGACAGAGGTCCCCGCCTTAGGGCCCTGGGCTGGGGCTCGGAGAGAGGGAGGGCCCAAGCTCCCTTCTCCTGCCCCTGGGGCGAGTTGAGAAAACGCGCTAAGGGCGAGGTCACCGGGCGTTTCGACCGTCTGGCCAGTCTGGAACAATATAATGGTGAACACTGACATAGGCAAGGAGGGTAGAGACCGATAAGAACGGAGCCGTGACCGGCGGTGTGGGGGAGCAGTCAGGACCTCGGGGGAATGGGGAGACATACCCCCAAGGGGGGGGAACCTGTAACAGATAAGATATGATGGATCTGAAGTAATGTTTTTGATATTTTTAATCCAACTCTGGGTTGACCTCTGCTCTTCACTCCATGTGACCTCTCTGCCACTTGATCGTATCCTGCAGAGTCTCAATCCAGGCTTACAGAAGGGATATCTTCATGGGCCAACAAAACGCAGACTTCCTTCTTTTGATTGTTTTAAAAAACCTGAAGTTATGGACAAAAAGTATAGCCAAGATATGCCAATGACCAATCACTACTAGATTTTGCTCATGTATCTGGGGAGTCATTCACTTGACCCACAGACTTCTTTCATCTTGTTTAGACATTTTTTCAAAGGGTTGGAGATTTGCTCATACTACTTTATCTGAGGCAATATTAAAACACATTTTAAAGTTTAAACATATTTTCTGCCGATCTGTTTTTGCACAAAAACAAGCAGTGTAGACATTTTATTTTTGAGAAAACACCCCTTTTCCCGCAAGATCCTTATGACCCCAAAAAGAAGGTATACCGATCATGTGGGAAAAGGGGTTTTTGCGCAAAAAGAAAATGTCCACATTGCTTGTTTTTGCGCAAAAACCCCAGGGCAAAAATGGAGCGGCAGAAAATATGCAAATGAGATTGTGACTCATGCATATGAGTCCCTCATTAGCATATTTTTGCTGAGAAAATTCATAGTGTAGACGTAGCCCTAGCAAAGAGTAAAACATTACCTTATTAAACAGCTTCAGATTTGCTCTTTGAGAGCATGAGTAACTCTGTAAAGGGCAGCAAAGTTCTGATACTACAGTGATGAGAGCCTCATAAATACCTAGATGGTTGGTTTCTTTACTTGGGCATTTGAACTGGGGCTGGGGCCTGAGCAGCCCTTGAACACTGCTGAATAATGGATGTTGGATATCCAGATTGTGTATGGTTTGGGCATTCATGCTGCCAAATGTTTTCTTGTGCCAAGGAGCCCCAATCAGCCCAAGAAGCCAGCTTTGAAGAAACTGGCTTTGCTTGTCCATGGTCTAATCAGATCAGTTGCACAATGTGCGTGATACAGCATTTATTGGGCCTGACATTTACATGTCCCAGCCAAGAAACAGCTGGGGGCAGCATTCTCCTACTGCAAAGAAGAGCGGAAGTACTAACTTTCCAACCCTTTTAATAAGTAGTTTGCTAAAAATACAGGAAATACTTTACACTTCTGTTTTCAGCCAAACTGTCCGTATTGAAATGGTGGATTAAACATCCATTTTCTGGGATGGAAGCTCTGAGAATTGTCACATAAATAAACTGTAGTCCAGGACCTGCACAATCTCATAGTGAGTGGCCTCTGTGGACAGGTGATTTCCAAAGTTCATCCCAGGCCATGTGAAAACTCAGGAACTTCTGAGGATTTCAGGGTTTCCTGGAGGACTCTGGGCCTGAGGCACGACTAATGTGTTTCAGAAGCTATCTTCCTGGAGAGAGGCTTGTCAAAGTCTTCCACTCAGATGACTGTCTGTCAGCATAGGAACATTTCTGGTGAGACTCAGAACTATATATAATGCTGGTGAATGTGGCCAGTCTTGCCCTGGTTTGTACAGCTGATGCAATGCCTTTTTTCCCCATCTGTGTTATATGGCTCTTTGAAGTCACCTCCACTCTGATCAGAGGGGGATATGGTGAAGTCTGATTGCATAGATAAGCTTAGTGAGACCACCCAGCCTCCCTTATCTATTAAGAAATGAGCAGTTGTTCACACTCTAAAAAGGAGGCACTAGGGCCCTGAGTCTCTCTCTCTCTCTCTCTCTTTTTTGTTTTGTTTTTGGCCACACGGGTTGTTACGCACTAATTTCCTTTAAGACCTGCAATGAAGTCAGTAAACCACAGCCTTCGGCAGGCGCGCTCCATGCTGGTGCTTTCCGCTATGACATGCACTTGACATGTCCATCCTCCGCTTGGCCGGACCAGTTTTTCCCTATCTCACAACATGGACCAAAAAGAGATTCTGCTGCAGAACCTGCACAGGGCCCAAAGCAGGAAATTTAACAGAGAGGAGTTTGCAAATGAGTTTTTGGTAAGTCACCTACCAATACATTTCTGAGTCTGATTTTATGGGAAGACACAATTGCTGAAGAAAATTCTGAACTGGAATGTAATTATTATTTGTAACACTTTGTTTTTTTTACTAATTCTAGAACAAAAATGAATTTAAGAACAGTGTTAAAGAGAAAAAAACAGTTTAATAGTTTCCATCCTAAATGAGGCTGTGTTTAACAATTACCCGATTGATGCTTCCTGTTTCCTCATTTACAAATGTATTTGTAGGAATATAATTTACTTTTCCTGCAAGGCAAAGGGATTAGTTGCTTCAACCCTACTATTGTCATGTCTCTAAATTTTGTAAAAGCCTTTTCCCCTCAACCATCTATCTCAGAGGAAAGTATGAACTGAAGTGGGTCAACACTAAATTACCCACCCAGTTGAGTACGTCAGGTGATCACCTGGATATGTTTCAGACCAGTAGCCCATCTTGCCACAACGAAAATCCAACCTAGGGAGCTGATTGCGGAGAAAATCCCTGATAAATTCCTGCAGGGATTGGTCCAGTCATTATTTCAAATTGACATTTGGCACCATGATTAGAGCAGGAAAGAGGAAAAAATCAGAAACTGGAGGTGTTAAAGAATGCTATCCCATGTCTGCATCACTTAAGTCCATACTGGAAACTTCTAAGGTGTGATGGGCTGCACCAGTTTGCACGGAAATGCGCATTTTATCCAACATGAATGCATAGGTTGAAATGTTTGTTAATCTTTTAATGGACCAACTTCTGTTGGTGACCAAAACAAGCTTTGAGCTTCACAGAATTCTCTAGTTCCATAGGGCACAAAAATTTGTTTCATTCACCAACAGAAGTTAGTTCAATAAAGGTATTACCTCACTCACCTTATCTCTCGTGTCCTGGGACCAATAGCTAGAATAACACTGCAAGCAATATTGTTGGCATTTTGCTCTCCCCACCTTGAACAAAAGTTTTCTGTTGCTTCAGGTCACCAGGAGCAAAAGCTGCAATAGACCATCTTTGTCCTAATCTACATTTCAGGACCCCATTTTAGGATACATTTGGCCAGAGGGCTGAGCTCAACGCTTCCCTGCAGTTACATAAGAACAGCCCTATTGGGTCAGGTCAGTGATCCATCTAGCCCAGCATCCTGTCTTCTGACAGTGACCGATGACAGGTTCTTCAGACGGAATAAACAGAACATGCCATCATAAAGTGATCCATTCCCAGCTTCTGGCAAACAAGCTAGGGACACTTCAGAGCATGGTTTTGCATCCATGCCCATTCTGGCTTATAGCCATAGTTGGACCTATCCTTATTTAGTTCTTTTTGAAACCTTATTATAGTCTTGAGCTTCACAACATCCTCTGGCAAAGAGTTCCATCGGTTGATTGTGCATTGTATGAAGAAATACTTCTTTTGTTTTAAACAGGCTGCCTATTTAGTTTCATTTAGTTACACCCTGTTCTTGTGTTTATCAGAAAAAACAAATAACACTTCCTTATTTACTTTCTCAACACCAGTCATAATTTCATAGTTCTGTTTAATGCACCAGTTTTCAAGGCCCCAGTCTTTACCAGCTGGGCATGGGCTCTTCAGTGTGATCTTAGGAGTGAGGAGGGATTGTCATGTAAATCCAGAATCGCTCGTTTAATGCTGACACAATCCTGGGAATTTGCTGGAATTGTATTTGAGGATTTACCAAGTTAATTGGTTTTGTACTGCTGGAGATTTGCCTTCATAGTAGGCTCTACACTAGCCCCATAATTTGGGTTAGTCCCTGATGCTCTAGGATAAACAGTACCCATTCTTATTGCTCAGCAAGACTTAGAAACTTCAGAAAGGTGGTAAAGCCATTGCTACCACCAGCTTTCGGTACCCCTGAGGCATTTGTAGAACTAGTAATCTGATTCCCCTTCCCAGGAGGACAGAAGGGGACTGTGAATGGCCAAAGCTGCTGGCAAGAATCTGGAGTCTGCTCCGATGGCTCCCATGTGAGCCGGCCTCCACTATGTCCTGCTAGAGCTGAGTCACTTTAAAAACTTAGGGTACACCTAAACAGCAGGGCTAAAGTTGAATTAAGCTATGCAATTTCAGCCGCGTCAATTGCGTAGCTTAAGTCAAAATAACTTAATTCAGCGTTTTGCACTGTCTACACAGCAGGAAGTCGAAGGAAGAATACTCTTCCTTGGACTTCCCTTACTCCTTGTGAAACGAGGGTTACCATAAGTTGGAATAAGAAGTCCTCCAGCTCAACATTATTTTGAAATAAAGGCTTATAGTGTAGATGTGCACTATGTTATTTTGGAACGTCAGTTATTCCGAAATAACGCTGCTGTGTAGATGTACCCTTAGTGAGCAGATGACACTTTCCTATCACCAGCTCTCAGGTGCCTCTGTTGGAGAGCAGTGATTAATCTGAGCGCTGTGTACCTTGTAGTAACAGTCCAATTGTTCCATGGAAAAAAGCAATGTCACCGGTGGCTGACTTTCTCCACACAGTCTCTAAAGCACATGCAGTACTGTGTGAGGGAGGCTGAGGTAGCGGGCGTGTCAGACCAGGATGAATGTGCTGGTCTCTGGGGAAAGTGAGTGTGTAGCTTGTGCACTGCCTGCAATCTGCCAAAAATAGTAGGTAGAAAGTGTTTTCATTGGTGCTGGGAATGAATGTTCCAAAAGCCAAATATGGTCCAGACATCTTTTCTCTGTATTAAAAAGAAAACTGGTAAGGGCAAGATTTCCAAAGCTGCTTGTCATGCATAAGCCACAAAAATAAGCTTGTATCCTTTATCCCCATAAACACCCACTGTGTATAAACACGTTTGTGCATTCACATTGTGTAATTGCTGATGCCAATGGCAGAACTTGATTGTATCCAGATTTTCCATTTGGGTAGACTCACGTTGCTATTTGCAATGTCACAGGTATCAGTCTGCCAAATTGCTTCATGTCAAAATCCGTGGTGACAGAAGATGAAGATTAGAAAATAACCTTTGCTTGCAGTCATGCTTGAAAGTGTTGGCCCCTGAATGCCAAGTGGTTCCTGGTCTCCTTCATTAAAGTATTACTTGGAAGGGGGGCCAGCACTAACGGGGGTAACTCAGAAGATTCTACCTTTGGTGCAATCTACCACACATCTTGAGATTACAGATCTGAAATCCAGAGAGGCTATCCTGCTGTTCCACTGCCTTAGGGCTATCCCCTATGTTCTTGTTAATGTGGGACTGAGGCTAGGTCTAGACTACAAGGTTTTGTCGGAAAAAGCAATGCAAAATGTACGCCGCATTTTGTGTCGCTTTTCCCGATTCTTTTGTCGGAAGAGGCTTTTCCGAAATTTGGCCCATCTAGACTGGGCTAAATGCCGGAAAAAAACCCTCATTCGGAAGCCCCCTTCTTCCTCGTGGAAGGAGGAATACAGGGGCTTCTGAAAGAGGGCGTTTGCCCTTCCGCAAAAAAAAGCGGAAGTGCAAATGCGTTCCCTGGACACGGTGGTTTTCTTTCGGGATACCTCTGGTATCCTGAAAAATTCCCATAGTCTAGACATAGTCTGATGCACAATATTCTCCTGTGACTTCTGCAGCCCTGTTACTGACTCATTCTACCCAAATACATGACAATGCTCCTGTCTCCCTCTGACTGTAGAACAAACATGACAAGTGACAGCTATTTCCTTAATTCAAAAGATGTTTTAAAATTAATGTTGATTCTAAAGTTAATGGAAAAACTTAAAAACCAACAAATAGTCTAGAAGTACCTTAAAGACTAACAAAACATATAGATGGTATCATGAGCTTTTGTGGGTACAACCTACTTTGTACCCACGAAAGCTCATGATACCATCTATACGTTTTGTTAGTCTTTAAGGTGCTGCTAAGACTATTCATTGTTTTTTAAGTTTTTCCAGTTACACACTAACTCAGATACCCCTCTGAAGCTTCTAAAGTTAATGTAGGGCTTACAGAAGAACTGTCCTACTGGGTCAGACCATGTTATATTTTCCCAGTGTCCTATCTCCAGCAGTTGCCCTTATTAGAGTTTTAGGGAGAGTGTACAGAATAGGGCTAGTACAGAGTGATCCTCCCATCTTCCATTCCCTTCTTCTGGCAATCAGAGGTGCAGGGCCTTTGCAAGCATTGGGTTGTGTCTGACCATCTTGGCCAATACCCATTGATGGCTCTAGCTCCATGAATGTATCTAGTTCTTTTTAAAATCCAGTTCTGGTCACCACAACTTCCCATGGCAGTGAGTTTCACACATTAGTTGTGCACTGTGTGAAAAAGTACTTCCTGTTTGTATTAATTTCATTGTATGATCCCTGGCCTTGTATTTACATGCAGGATGCATAAAAATCGATGATTTTTAAAAAATTGGATTTTTTTATTTAAAAAAAATCATCAATAAAATACATTTCTCATTAAAAATAACAGTTACAATTAAATCTCATCACAAACATGATACACCTACACACTCAGAAACATGATTAATGGCCCTAGACTGTCCAGCCTACCTACCAGCTCTTGCTTCTTCAAAGTTCTGGGCTTCCAATTTCTGTTTCTCAGCAGATGAAAAAAGTAACGTGCAAAGAAAAACACAGGCTGGATAGGACTCTTTGGGTGTGTCTAGACTACATGGCTCCGTTGACGGAGCCATGTAGATGAGTGTATTCGGCAAAGGGAAATGAAGCGGCGACTTAAATAATCGCCGCTTATTTACATCAAAATGGCTGCCGTGCTGTGCCGATCAGCTGTTTTTCGGCACAGCACGGTAGTGTAGACGGGGATCAACCGACCCCAGATCCCTTTGTCATCAGATCCCTTATGCCTCGATGAGGCTTACAGAATCTGACGACAAAGGGATCTGGGGTCAGCTGATCCCCGTCTAGACTACCGTGCTGAGCCGACAAACAGCTGATCGGCACAGCGCGGCAGCCATTTTGATGTAAATGAAGCGGCGATTATTTAAATCGCCGCTTCATTTCCCTTTGCCGAATACACTCATCTACATGGCTCCGTCGACGGAGCCATGTAGTCTACACACACCCTTTTTGTTCATGCTTATGTGGTGGTGGACCTAGGCCAAGCACAGCAGAGAAGTTAAGACATTTGTCTAAACACAGAGACAATATGTAGGAAAGGACGGATGCAGCACAGAAAGGAACAGCGGCACACAGCTTCCTATCTTCCCCCACATTTTTGCCACAGAAACACTGTCCTGGCTTCAGGGCATGAGAAGCCCTATCTGGGAATATTTTGAAGGATTTCGTTCTTTGAGTAAAAAAGGAAAACTTGTTAAATATAAATAGGGCAAAAAGAAAATACAGGGCCTAGATGCAAGAATGAAACCTCACAAGGAAAACTGCTTATTGGGAGAAAATTATGTTGATGAAGATGTGGATATGGCTGAGTGGATCAACTGGCTAGTAACTTAAGTAATTCACTTTGCAGTGCATCATTCTTCAAGACTCCTGCTATGCCTTTTAGTATAAATGTGATTTGACAAGTAAATCTGCAAGCTGTTTGCTGTGTTGGATGTTGCTAGAAAAAAAAGTTTAGCTTAGCTAAACTTTATGGCTTCTTTAATTAGTTGATTAGGTTTAGAATCTTTCACCCAAGTATACAATACAGAAAGCTGCAGTAAGAGAAATCTAGAGTTGCCAATTGCCACTGAGTGTCATTTTCTTATTTCAGCATAACTCAGCTTTTCCAAGGGAACCCCACTGTATGCTTGTTTTCTCAAAAAAACCACCAAAAAAAACCAAAAAACAGAAGTGCTAGTGAGTTCAATGGGGCTCACTGCAAAATTAAGTGCACTATAAGCATAGTCAGTCTTTGCTTTTTTCATAACTTGATTTAAACCAATGATTTTTGTGGTGATTTTAAATAAATAATTTAAATCAACTTGATTTAAATCAACCCACCCTGATTATATGAAAGGGTAAATAACACTTTCTCTAGTCTCTTTTTTTGGCAGCTTTCCCAGTGTTTCAAACTTAGTTTCATTTTATTAATGCATTCCCTAAATGTGTGCTAAATTGGGGGGGGGAGGGGACAAACTTCCTCCAAGTTCACAGTGACCTATGTGCAATGATGATGGAAATGCAATGTAAATGTAAACAGAATTGTGAGCTGACACTGGTTCTGACCTTGACTATCTCCCTTGCACAACACAGGGGAGAGAAAGGGGGGATCGTGGAAGCACTGCTTTCTGGGACTGTAGTCCTCATAGGCTGCACCTCCTTTGTTAAACAGGAAGTGTGCTGCTATCCATTTGTTTGATGCAAACTGGTTGCCTCTTCTGAGTTTCTGGAAAATTGCTGAGTGATCCCTCAACTGGAGGGAAAATGTGGAGTTCCGTTCCTATAAACTGATGAATCAAATATATTAGTTTTTATGGAGAAAACTACCTTCCAAGTGTATCTTTCCCCTGGGGATGCCAGTATTTCAATGCTCACCCATCAGACCACAGATCTATTTTTGTCCAAGTGTCATGAGACCAATGTGTTTTGTTTTTCCTCTAATGCCTGATTGGTTTAGCCACCCTTTCCACATCCTGTTGGAGAGCAGCCTCAGCTGGTAAGTCAATGCATATTAGATGCAAAGAAAAGCAGCCTCCCCTCCCCCAGCCTGTGTACCCCATTAAGTGGAGCAGGACTTTTCGGAAACCTTCCTTCTAATAGGGCACATTTGCCCAAGTGATCTCATACTTTTGGCCCAAAACTTCTTGTTTACTTTTTTGCATCTTCAAATCCAGAGATAAACACAGAGCTGTCATGAAATGGGCTATAAGGGCATGAGAAAGCATCAGCTCTGTCATACTGATTTCAACCTTCATTTCCTAGAATCATTCCACAGCAACAGAAGATCTGCATAATAATGCAACTCCAGGAGCAATAGAAAAATAAGTACTAGACTTCAGGATTACAAAGCAAAAATGTGTTGGGACCATCCCCAATTATTAGGTTTGAGATTCAGCAGCATTAATTCCTTGCTTGTCATCCCACCATGCACGGTGACCCAGACTTATAACTAAGAAATGTGGGCAGTAATAATAAAATGTTCAGTACTCAAAGGTCAGTGTGTAGTGAAGCAAAGAATATGTTTCTAATGGCTCAGCTCAGTGGAATCACAAATCATTTTAGTATGCAGCAGCAATATTCCACAGAACCTCTCTGGCAGCAGGGAAACCAATCCACAACTGATGCAGCAGCCTTATCCTATTGGAGAGAACTGATTAGAAGTCTCTTGGAACCATGTGTTGACTTTTTGGAATCCCATTCAGCAGTACATGCAATTGCTTTTCTTCAGTTCCTCTTGTTGCACAGCATATTCTAATATAGGCGGTACTGCAAACCAAAGAGTATTTGACAAAGATGCTGCAGTGTAGAGAAAAGTAAATTGCTTGTCATCTGTTGGAGATCACTTAATGTCACTATTGCCTGTTGTCTATTTGGCATCTATGCTGAAAATGGTTTGTGTGTTTTACACTTGTTTATAGGGCAGACGTTTTGTGTTTCATATACATGTATAATTTTATAGCGAGGCACTTCAGAAGCCTGTGTCAGAGCCTCTAACATCCTTAGCTCAGCACTCAGATTTTCTGGTCTTCTGAAGTCCTGGCTGCAAAATGGTTCTTGAGTGGCTACTGTTGCTTTGCTTGTGCTGAATGCCTCAAGAGAGAGGCTAATGAGGAAAGAAAGAACGATACACACCTTGGTTTGTGGTAGTGAGCCTGGGCCCCCAGGGACCATCAGACATGCTCTCTAGCACTGTGCTATCTAAAACACATTCACTTTAATTTGTTCCATTGTTTTACCACAGAAGCTGAAAAAGCAGTCGACAAAATACAGATCAGACAGAATATACCCAACTGCAGAGTCTGAGCGACCAGAAAACATCAAGAAAAATCGCTACAAGGACATTTTACCTTGTAGGTGGAAACAGCAAATTTGTCATTTAGCCTTTCTTACTGGTTACTGTCATACTAGCTTCTCCCTTCTCCCCTACCTAGTACATGCATGTATGCAGACATCAGTATGGAAGCCTAGCAGAAATGGGCATGCATACACCAATGTAAATTATGCAGCACACATCAAGATATGCGTACATAGAGGCATATGCTCTCCTATGCTCGTCAGATAGACATACCTGTGCATATATCGATGTGACCCTTCACAGACCAATTCCTAATATGCTTTGAATGCCATGACTAATATTTCAGATGTCACTTTTTAATATTTTAATGTATATACACAGTTGTGGGAATTTATAGGCTATTCAGTGGGGGAAAATATTTTTTCTTATTTATTAGTTAATTGTTACACGAAAGTCTGCTGTGTAAGGTGAATGCTGCCCAACTTCAGAGAAACTATATAAAGCAAGGCTTGGACAGAGATCTCTTTGGGGCATGTAAATTCCATGTAAGTTCTTTGGGGCAGAGACTGTCATACTGTGTACTTGTACAGCATCTACTACAATAACCCTGAGGACTTGATGAAGGAATCACAATAAGAAATTATATTATCTAAACTGGGCGGAAGGTCAGATTAGATGATCATAATGGTCCCTTCTGGCCTTAAATCTACAAAATGTGAAGCCTCTAAGTGCTAACAAGATACAATAATAATAATAATAGTAATTACTCCTTTCTCTCTCCCTTGCAGTTGATCACAGCAGAGTGGAGCTCTCTCTCATCACATCAGATAAAGATTCTCATTACATAAATGCCAACTTCATCAAGGTATTGCCTGGTTTGTGGGACATACTTTCAAGTGCATCACACTGAGCTGTTAAAAGCAGCTCACACGGCAGTGCTGCATGGAATGAGCGGAGAGTGACAGGCTGATATAGAATAAGTACCAGTCCGGGGAGAGCTCTGTCCCCTCTACATTGGCTATGGAGTGGCTTACAATGGTGGAGGTGATAATAAAATTGGGGGAAATTAAGAAGGCCTTTGAGAATGCTCCACAGCAATAGACCCTAAAATGGTCAGGAAGCCAGGCTTTGGTATATGAGAAGTGCATGATCTTGGGGAAGGGAGCAATTTCAGATTACAGCACCAAGCTCAGAGCCCTGTGTCCCCATTACATTTGTATGTATATACTCAATGGAAAGAGACTCTACACTGCCTGCTACGAGCAAAGGTCTCTGACACCACTGTTCAGGCAGGAAACTCTGCAACCACATCAGTGCTGAGACCCAGTTACATCAGTAGAACTCAAGGTATCTGTGGCCAGCAAGCGATGGGGGCAAGTCAGTACCTCATTCCTCCATCCCTACAGCTTTGTTCAATTTGTAAACTCCTCTCCCCTTGTTGTGGTTGAAACAAAGATGTTTCTTTCCATCCGTGCCAAGCAATGTTGCCTAACCATTCTGTACAGGGCACAGACCATGTCAAACAATGCCAGGTCAGAATATTAACATGGACCCAGATCAGTATTTTGAACATTTATCACCAAACTCCCCCCCTAAAATAGATGCTCTTTGGAAGTGAGGAGGGGTGTTTGTTTCAAACCCATCTCAATATCAGTGGAGAAGAGTAGATTCTACTTGTTAGCTGTTGACTGGACTGTAGTCAGTCCAACTGGTGGTACCGTAGGGGCTAAAATACATAGCTTTTCAGAAAACCAGACAAAAAGCTGAAGGAACTACACTTGTCCTAGTCATTAAAGTACAATAGTACTTCCATATAAATGCAGTACAGTTCTAAATTAATTCTTTTGCTGCTTAGTGCCCATACAAATGACATATTCATATGCAATTTGAATTTCGTTTTAGGGGGTATATGGGCCAAGGGCTTATATAGCAACCCAGGGTCCTCTCTCTACCACTGTTCTTGACTTCTGGAGGATGATTTGGGAATATGAAGTCCTGGTAAGGTGCAGATCAGTGCTTTCTGTTATATATTTTTACAACTTTGCAATATACTCCATATGTGTTTGTGTTACTGGCTGGACAATGGGCGTGTGTTCTTGTTCTAGGCTCATGACTTGTGCACTGTGGTCACTGTATCTTTCATGAGGGTCTTTATCTTAAACAGTATGATGGACAAGTATTGTCTCATGACAGTCTTTCATGGGAGAGCTTTGGAGCTGAAAGATCTCTGGCACCCATGCTGTGAACAGTGTCCAAATTTTGGCTAGTCAAGAAACATAAGAGAGAAAAGGCCTTATGTGGCCCAATTTTTTTTCTCACAACTGATAAATGTCCCCAGATGCTACTTAACTCGCACATCTAAAATCTGACTCTTTCCCTTGGTTAAGAGACATTAAGGCTTTTCTATACTTTATTTTTACAGATTGTGGTTATGGCTTGTATGGAGTTTGAAATGGGGAAGGTGAGTAATGTGTCAGAGCCTCTGTCTTGGTATCACCAGGGGGAGGAAGAATGTGCATTTCCACTGGATTTCACTAAGAATTTGTGCAGATTTAGAAATCAGTGAATAGTTAATATCTGGAGACTTCCAACTGCATATAGTTTTGTTCAATCATCTCCAAACTGGTGAGATTAGAGTGAAATTAGTCTCTGCAAGAGAGGTCTCTGTAGTCCATACATTGATGATCTTGGCTCACTCCAGCAGCCAAGCAGGTGCTTGGATTTCAGAAAATGGTGCAGTCTCTCTGGAGAAATTATGTATTGGGAGTAAGGAAGACGGAGACCAGAGTCAGCTCAGCAGCAAAAACCATGATTTTGGAAACAAATAACTGTCCATTGGGGAAGACAAGGCAGGCGACATGGTTCGCAGGTGTACAGACAAATAACCATTGACTCTTCCTGCTTTTTACAATAGAAAAAGTGTGAGCGGTACTGGGTTGAGGTGGGTGATTCCCCACTACAATGTGGTCCTTTCACCATCACTTGTGTAAGTACATCATTCTTTTCCATCTTGCTTAAAAATGTTCCACAATCTCTCATACTCTTTATGGAAACCACTGTCATATATCTGCAGAAAGTGACTAATGTATTGCTTCTGCAGGAATTGGAGGAAAAGAAAAATGAGTATGTGATTCGGTCTCTAAAGGTGACACTGAATAACGTAAGTAGGGAAATGGCCCTGCAGAAAGAGCTTTATTCTAATCAAATGGTATCACTGTTGATTGCAGGAGATACAGGGTTTCTATAGTAAGCTTGAAAGAGCTGCCAATATTCCACAGGTGTTATTTTTTTATTCCATAGTGATTACAAGACAGTAAAAATAGCCAAGTGAGCAAATACTAATTTCTTCAGCTGTTTTAGCTGAGAGACAAGTGGATTATTCTCTTGATAAGGAAAAAAACATAGGACTTGCCTATACTTTAAAAAGCTGCACAGAGCAGCTATGCTACTTCAGTGATGACACTACAGTAGAAGCTCAGAGTTAGGGATACCAGAGTTACAAAATGACCAGTCAACCTCACGTCTCATTTGGAACCAGAAGTATGCAGTCAGGCAGCAGTCAAAACAAAGAAAAAATAGCAAATACAGTACAATAGTGTGGTTTTTTTAAAGGGAAAGCAGCCTTTTTCTTCTGCTCAGTAAAGTTTCAAAGCTACATTAGATCACTGTTCACTTGTAAATTTTTTAAAGAATAATGCTTTGATCAGAGCTGCAAACATCCTCCATTCCCAATGTGTTTGTAACTCTGAGGTTCTACTGTACGTACACAGAGGGGTTCTCCCGTCAGCATAGGTAGTCCCCTGAGAACCAGCAGCTGAATCAAAGAGAGAATTCTACTATTAACCTAATGCTATCTATGCTAGATCACAAAGGGGTGTGGGCTTTTCATACCAGTTGCTATACCAGTCTCATTTCCTAACATAGACCAGGGCTTTGTCTCACTGTTCACTCTGTAGCAGGCAATATAGAGTGCCATATAAAATGGAAGGCCTAAGAGAATAGTTAGCGTGACACACAGGCTTATGTGCCAGAAATATAGTATAAATTGGTACTTGTGAGGGTGTAGAACATATCGACTTTCATGCCTTTTTGATCTTGGAATGGTCACCAGTTTGTAGACTCTGTTCCCACATGCAATCTGAAATAAGGGACTTTCTCCTCATGTAAAACAGAACTGCTGGCCTTAGCGCCTCCTCTTTCTTGTCTTTTACAGATAATTCGCACTATTTATCATTTCCATTATAAAAACTGGCCAGACCATGATGTACCTTCCTCCATCAGTCCTATCCTTGAGCTTATCTGGGATATGCGCTGCTATCAGGCAGATGACAACATCCCCATATGTATTCACTGCAGGTAAGTGGGTTTTACTAGCAAGGTAAATGCTGTTATTTGGCCCCAAGTGAATGGAACAGCTTCTTTCTCACTGCTTTTTGAGATTCTGTTTAGGCAGGTATTAAAGGGCCTCTGGCACTTTTTAACGTCTCTGGTCAAATCCCCTCTCTGAGGAGAGCAAATTCTAAAACCAGAGGCTGTATCTGAGCAGATTGGATGGCTAGATGTAGAAAAAAGCTGGCTAATTTGCCTGTACTTTTGAATATATATTTGTATTTACAACCCAAGAAAAATATTATCAGTCCCCATGCATCAGCTGATCACACAGGGGTTATGGAAGGAATTTGTTCATGTGCAATATGGGATTTTTCACCCTTCTGCAGCTAATCCCTCAACATTGTGTGGTGGACTCAGGGAGGGTATTGGTTTTAATGTACAAATGGTCTCACATGATCTGGCAAATGTACGTTCCAACTGCCAAGGGCAGACTAGCTGCCACATTTGTTTGCAGAGAGTGCAATCCTGTGTGGAAGTGATTGCTCTGCATAGTGCTCTGAGACTGAGTAAGGTGATAAGAGTTCTGCATTTAGAGTAACATGGCTGAAATGAACAGGGCCGTGTACTGGTGTCAGCATCTAGCATTATTAAGGTATCATTTCAGGCTGGCTCAGGGATAGGAACGGATATGATATGACATGATTGTGGTTGGAAGATACAAGTGCTAGGCTTAGATAATGTGGACTTGCATCAGATGCAGAACAATAATATTGATCTATGAATAAAAACACAGAAGTGGGAGCGGAATGTCCGAGAATAAGTGAAAGCAAAGCCCCTCCTCAAATCTCAGTAATCCCTCAGGGCTCTAGTTTTCATTTCAGTGCTGGCTGTGGGAGAACAGGCGTTATTTGTGCCATTGACTATACCTGGAAGCTACTGAAGGATGGGGTAAGTGTCTCAGAAGTGCCTGGGATCTGTCTTCTTCTGCATGCCCTCTAGTGCTTGCTTTTTACCCTAGGCTCTTTTACTCCTCAAAGTACCTGTGTCTGGGTCATGCTCAGTCTTTCTTGAACCATATTCCCAATGACAGCAGATTCTCTTGCTGCCTTTGGGTGTATTTCACATGCTAATTCTCTCATAAACTCCCTCTGTTTCACAGTGGTGCTGGAGCAATTTTTACAGTGGAGGGTACTAAAGGCAGAAAGCATGTCTTTGGGTTGTTATTACTACTTCAAGCCAGGGCATGCAGCAGCACCCCTAGCTCCAGCCTATGCTGGTCCAACTCTTCAAAGGCAGTTTATTAAACTCCATGCCCTGTTACATATTGTCCTAATTTCACTCTGCTTCTTCCTCCTCCATGCTGTTGACTGTTCCTCCCAGACTTGTGTTCTTGTCACATGCTGATATGAACAACTCCTGAGGCCTTACAGCAGGGGTCTCAAACTCCATTTACCTTAGGGCCAGTGCCAGTTCTCAATTCCGACGAGTAGGCACCCCTCCCTAGCAGGGCTCAGAAAGAGGTGGGGGTCTCTGCGGGTTCCCTCCTATATGTCTCCCAGCCCTGCCTGCTGGCCTGCATGCTCCCTCACCCCACATGCTCTCCAGGTAATCTGAAATCCCCCTGGCACCAAGCAGCACAGCAGGGCTAGAGTAGCTTCTGGCTGCCCCTGTGGCCCAGTGGAGTTGTGTACAGAATGGTGAAGCAAAGCCACCAGGCTGGCCCGAGAGATGGCAGCAGAGCAGAGCCAGAGGCATTGTTCTGCTTCCCTGTGGCTCCTCCCACCACTACCATGAGTTCAGGGACGCTGATCCCTGCTGCCTTGTGCAAGACCTCCCAATAACCCCTGAGGTCACATCTCTCGGGGAAGGAGGCTTGAGAAAAGTGATGCCATGGGGGTGAGAGGGTGAAGCAGGGGCAGAAAGAAGCAGGATGGGGGCAGAGGAGGGGCTTGGCTTGGGGAAAGGGTATATACACTCCCGGGGGCCACAGGGACTCACATGCCGGCGGTAGCAGGCGGGCTGGATTGTGGAACTGCTCAGGACCAATGGCCTATGAGCCATGAGTTTGAGACTCCTGCTTTAAAACAACCTAAGACACAGAGCCAGTGAAGGGCCTTTTCCCTTTCCTGCCCTTTTACCTGGACTGCAGAACACAGAGTTGTGCCACTGCTCTGACTTCAGTTGTTAAACTGGCTTTTTGCCTACAATACTGTGCCTGGCTGCAATCCTGATCCTTTGTCCTTTTAGTGTAAGAAATTTAGGCTTCTAAAACTTCATTGCTTTCAAAGTGAAGTAATTCTGGATGATTATCTATCTCGATGCAGGATCCTCGGTGTGACTATTTTCTTCATCACAGTTACACTAAATCAATCCATGTAGATCACAATTCAAAGCAGATTGCCACAAATGCAGCTTCTCTTTGCACCCATGGAACTTGTACTTGTGTCTCATGCTGTTGTCAGAGAAGGGAATGCCTCCTAATGAGTGGAAGCTGGGAGGGAATATGTGAGAAGGGAAATGATTTTTCACAAGGAAATAATCACAAAGCAGTAAAGGTTCCTTGTAGTGATGGGCCTGAAGTTTGTATCCAGGTCTGAACTGCACCACCATTTGGGGTAGTTTTGGTTCAGACCCATCTCTAATTCTCATGATCTCTCTTTCATAAGATTGTTCCAGAGAACTTCAGTATTTTTAGTCTGATCCAGGAAATGCGCACACAAAGGCCATCAACAGTGCAAACCAAGGTATGTTCAGAAAGCTACAAGATACTGCCAGTCCACTGCTACTAAATGCTTGCTATAAAACCAGACCCATAACCTCTCTTTGGGGTTTGCAAGAACTAAACTTGTATTATTACACTATGGGGTAAGTCCCTCTATGGAGGAGGCATGTGGCTTAGTATTTTATAAGACCCCTTTCTCAAGGGAAGCTTATTAGGAAAAATCAAATGAGTACATGATGATGTAGCTTAGTACTTGTGATTGTCTTTGCTGAAACAAGTTACTGTCCAGAAAGTGAAACAGACTTCAACTGGGATATACTGAAGAGGAAGCTCAGCACACAACACAGTCATTCATGCTTGTTCAGTTGATATTAACACACACTCAAACCTTGACCATTTGAAAACAGCAGCTACAACCCCTTCTGAGAATTCACCTAACATAAAGACTGGAATTTCCAGCATTGTAAGAGCTAATATGTTGCGTGGTTCAGATGAACTGAATGCTTTCTGAAGTGGAGAAGTGGATGAGTGTAACTGGGGATGTTTGTTCTGTTTCCTATTAGGAACAGTACGAGTTGGTCTATGATGCTGTGATTGAACTCTTTAAAAGACAGATTGAAGTGCTCACTGACCAGGTAGACTCTACTACCACAGAGGTAAGATTGGCCATCAATACATATTTCCTTTGGCTGTCCTCTTATGTCTGAGATATGTTAGCTCAGATTCAAACTCCTCCAAGCCCTGCTGAACTGGAAAATGATTTTCAATAAAGGAACACTGTTGCTGCTCTTGTATATTTAATTGTTATATTATGGTTGCACGAACAAGCTCCAGTCTGTGTAGTTGCTTCCATGGCCCCCAGAACTGTAGTATGAGAACATCACACACACATTATTGTATTCATACTCATTAACCATCTACAAGGGCAGACAGATTACAGCCAAACAGGAGTCTATGGCAAAGACTGAACCCAAATCTCTAGAATTCCAATGAAGTGCTCTGAGCACAAGCTCAGCCTTCCCTTTGATTATGAAACTCCTATTACTATAGCAAGATGGAGAGGAGGGCTCCATTTGCTTTTTGTGTAATTATTTGTTATAATGAATGAATAAAGTATTGGCTTCCCCAAACAGTCAACCTTGATGGGTTGATTTCTTGTAGGCATTCCAGTAGTGTTGGGTCTTGAGGAGGGATCAGATAGAGCAGAGTGTAGTTTCCTTATGAATTAGTTCAGGAAGGCTGTCCACGTGTACAGAGCATCATGGATGAAAGTTTCAGAATATTAACTGGAGAGATTGGCAGTCAAGTTGGCATCATTGGCCAAATGTGACAGAGGCAAAAGCTAGTATTAACATCCTCTTGAGAGATTCCATACAGGCAGAAGCAGCTGTCAAACCAGGATTGGGCTTGTGTCTCTCATCTCCATTAGTTTTGATTAGAATCCAATGATATAAAAGAAGCCCCAAATTTCCCTGAGAAGAATCTACTGTAAGAGAACAAAACACAAATCAAAGAGATCACTACACAAGGTTCTGCTTCCAACAAAGTAGAGACTAGTTGCACTAGGTAATGCCCATTAAAACTAACTTCTGGCAGAAGAGAAAATAAAATGTACAGTGAAAATGTTCATGTAAATTCGTCATCCAAATCTTTTCAAGCCCTACGCACTAGTTATAGAGGATGAAGAGCCTGAGTCTGAATTTGTGTGGTCACATCTCGTTTGAGTTAAACACTTTTTAATTTTGATCTTTCTTTTGTTATAACTCAAATATGGCATATTTGGCTGTCTGTAAACATCCTGAAATAAATTCATTTCTAAATACAGACTGAGAAACTTCAGCAACAAGGGGGTGGCAATAGGGTTTACAAAGGAAAACATCTGGCAGATTCAGCAAAGGACCTAAAACTGTCTCCACAATAAAGCCCAACTTCCAAATTGAGCCCTTTAAAATATGTACCTGAGTTTGCTGTAATAAGTTGGTATTTGCAGAGGCTTCTCAGCCAGGCTTCTTTGAGCAAATTGTGGGAGTCAGCTTCCTTTTCTTGAGCTGTGGACAGTCACATGGTTAGGTGCAGCTATGAGGCCAGGTTGAGATAGAAAGCAGAGAAACACTTGAGTCCGGATGTGGTTTTTACAGCTCTTGGCCAAACCTCCTAGGCTGCAAAGACCTTGCTGTCCTTTGAAAATAATTAACTAAAAAAGAAGGGTATGGGCGCACAACAACAGTGTCAAAAGCAAAACCAACTTCCACTGATCAGATAGCATGTGGGTCCTAGAAGCAAAGCCAGCTGCACAGACTCTGCAAACTTTCTGAGGAAAAGTTTGATTCTTTCAAAAACATATAACGCATCTTCAAATAAAACAGTGTCTGTCTCTGCTGATCCTGAATTTTCATTTCCAAACAATCAGTGGTAGCTAGAGGTAGTTGGCAGAGCCAATCTCCAGGAATAACAAAGTGAAATGAAACCTCATGTATAGTCTGCATGCTTCCCCAACAGTCTTGCTGCAATATGAGTGCTAATCTTCTCTTTCAATAGATTCGAACAAACCATCCAAAGCTCCAGCCACTTCTGACCTCACTGGAAGAAACTTACTCTCTGAGTCTACCAAGCTGGTAAGAGGAGGTCTAATCTAGACACAGATAATGCAAGTGCTGTGAAATAACATTATGTAATCAGTGGGAGATGTGGTTGTTCTAGCACTTGGATTCTGTGTCTGCAATGAGTGCATACAAAACACTGAAACAAAAACAGACCGTTTTTTAGGGAGAAACAGATATGCTAATTGCCTACAAAGATTCAGGTACAAATGACCATTTCATATGGGTCTCTTTTTTGATATTTTTAGAAGGAAGACTGATTTTGATTTGTGTCTTCTGTATTGATTAGGAAAACATTTATTTTTCTATCTGGTAAAATTCACCCATGCAGATGAGTCAGCACAGGCTTATTCACTGTTTAAGCTCTCAAAGTAGGCTGCAATCAAGACTTCACTGGTTGATAGGTATACTGTAGGCTCACTGCACAGGGTCATCTTCCCTCTAAATACACGGCAGGAACTTTTGGGGACTTGCTCTTGTATGCACATGGGGACTGGAATGCTGTGGGGCTCTGTTTATATAGTGATTTCTGAGCAGTACATTGTTCTGCTCTCATATAATTGTATTTTATTGCAGCTCAGCACAAGAGGAACAGGAACTTCACCCACATTCTGATTGCATGGTACAAGGGGAAATGTCACCGCTGGCTGATGCATCAGACTATAGGACCTCAACAATGCATGGCAACTATTGGCACAGTGTTCCTCACGTTAGACAAGCCCTGTCTTCTGGGGCCCTGGACTTCAGTAGCAGCAAAAACGTAGCTGCTGCTGTGGAATGGGACACACTGCTGGCAGGGGAACCACTCCAAAAACATCACAGCTTAGACTTGAACAGAATTTTTTCCGATGAGCTTCCTGTGAGTTTGAAATCTACAGCTGCATCTAGTGTCAAGGCCCCATTAATACAAACCAAATCAAGTCCCTTGGAGTTAATGCAGCAGAGAGATGCCCCGGAACTGGACGGAGAGGATGCAGTAACCTCTTTGGGACCCCAACTACCAAACTCCTGCTATTCTGTGGGCTCTGAGGTTAAGAAACAGACAGGCTTCTCTTCTGTTGAACTGAACCACTCAAGCAGACTAATAGATGTTCCCCTGCGGCACCTGAGCAGTAGCCCACATCCTTCCTCATATTGTTTCTCAGCAGAAGACCCTTACTTTTCTTCACTCTCTTCAGATGATCCAGGGTCCCCGATGTTTACTGACTGCTTTTCAGAGTTGCATGAAACAGTTTCCCCTCCAGTGTCAATTCCTCTGTCCCAGCATATTCACTCACTGGATGGCAGGCAGACATCCCCACAGAGTAAGCTGTGTGGCAAGTGTTGCCAGCTGAGTTCACTTATTCTGAGGTTTTACCATTTGGTGTGTGATGCCTTTTTGAAATTCACACAGATTTCCAATAGCCTGTTCTATTTTAGAATCCAGCTTTCCCACTCAGCTATATAAGGGATTCAAATGTTCCTTCTAACATTTGTGGAGGGTAGAACTGGGCATCAAACTATTCATTATGCCTCAGTTTTCTATAGAAATTACCATCATTCTCTGAGGTCGCATGACCATCAAAATCCCTCTAGTATTCTGCAGTATGCGGAGAAATTAAGAGAAGGTCTTCAGAAGAGCAACCAAAAGGATTAAAGATCTAGAAAACACGACCTATGAGGGAAGACTGAAAGAACTGGGTATATTTAGTCTAGAAAAGAGAAGACTAAGAGGGGGTATAACAGCTTTCAATACCTGAAAGGATGTTATAAGGAGGAGGGAGAAAAATTATTCTCCTTAACCTCTGATGATAAGACAAGAAACAACGGGCTAAATTGCAGCATGGGAGGTTTAGGTTGGACATCAGGAAAAACTTGCTGTCAGGGTGGTCAAACACTGGAATAAATTGCCTAGGGGGGTTGTGGAATCTCCATCACTAGAGATATTTAAGAGCAAGTTAGAGAAACATCTGTCAGGAACGATCTAGATGGTGCTTAGTCCTGCCATAAGGGCACGGATTGGACTTGATGACCTCTCGAGGTTCTTTCCAATTCTATGATTCTATAATACCATGTCACCTCAGGTTGCTGTGACCTTGGTAGATATAATAAGATAACTACAGCTGGGTTTGGTTAGTACTTGGATCGGCTCTGCTTACTTCATGGAAAACTTCAAGGGAGCTGCAGGAAGTGATTTTAGTGACTCTACTAAAGATCCCTGTCCTCAGTCATTTAATGATTCAGTAGTTCTTTCTGAAGAGTCCTAAATGGAAACCCTGGGGGAACTACTGTCTTTATTGTAGTTAGTGACAAAATTCCCACTGAGGTCAAGTCTATATTGGTGGAGAAAATTGATGGAAGATATGCGACTCCAGCTATGTGAATTGTGTAGCTGGAGACGATGTACTTTGTATTGATTTTCTGGAACTGCAAGGAATTCCAGAGTCAACAGGGGCACCCTTGGTGTTCTATTTAGTGGGTTATTGCCAGACCTGTTAAATCGAACACTGGAAGATCAACCTCCAGAGTTTCGATCCTCTGTTAAGTGCAGACATGGTCTGAGCTAAATAGGACCAGGATTTCACCTTAGGTGTCCTGCCTGAACTTAAGTGTGAAAAGTTACATTCTATCCACATAAAATTTACTCCATAATTTTCATTGTGTACAGGATTGTTCTCTTCATGTCCAGTGCAATATTTATCAGTTACTTTGGATTTGCTATAGAGAGAGAGAGCAAAAAATAAATAAAACTAAAACCATCTTTGCCCTGTTCATACTCTTTATGACCCAAATGTCAAAAGTGCTCTGAAATCCCTCAATTACTAGAAATTCTCCAGCTTTCTGTGGCATTTTAGATCCTTAATGCCTGATGAGAGGTGTTACACTGGAGTTGCAGAAGCTACTCACACAACTTCCAACTAGTAGTAACAATGTTACTTTTAAGTTTATGCATGTTAATATGCATAGAAACTGATCCTGCTACATAATGGGAGTTCTGCCGCCGACACTGGTGGAAGCAGGCACACAATTTTATATTTACCTAGAGCAAGTGGCAATCTTATTAGAATATACTCAGATTTTTAAAATCAGAGTTTTAGAAGATTTTGACCATAATCTGTGGTGCCTTGTTGGATATCAGCAGTCAGGGCTCAAAGTGGATTGGCTTTCAAACTCTGTGGATTGTTATAGTGCCAGTTCCTTGGCAGCAGATGAACTGTCAACAATAAGTGTATATGTACTGTTAAGTGTGGACAAAATGATGTGGCTGAGTCATTTCTCAAGGCAGCAAGGTTCTGTAGGTACCCTTTTTAGCTGTGTGTTGTGGTAAGGGTAGGGCTGCCCAGAGAAATCCAAATAACTGTCCATGTCTTTGATTAGCAGCTTCTCCAGGCCCAGATGATGATGTTCCTCCTCCTCTGCCTGAGCGAACCCCAGAGTCCTTTATTGTGGCCAATGAAACTGGTAAGTGCAAATATTCCGGTGCTAATTTAAGAAGTGGTGAGGTGACAGTTGTGATGATTTGATCGATGTGTGAGTCACAGCATTCAATAATGAATTACTGTGGCTATGCAGGAAGTGGAAAAAAAATTCCTCTTGTGTTGAATCTTTCCAGGTCAATGTTCACTGGCAACTTCAATCCACCAACCTGAACCAAGAAATGTAAACATTGGAACCTCTTTAGAATGGAGTGGGGTGTCTCAGCCAAAGATATCTGATGACTCAGTAAGACTGAGGCCAAGTAAGGTAATTAAAGTGATGTTTTTAATCTCTTCTCCAGCAATACTGCTATACAGATCCCCATGTAATGCTCCCTGCTTCTTCAACACACCAGTCTGGATGGCATGCACTTTTCCTAAACTACTGAAGATATCAGATTTGGAATTCAGTCTTCAGAAGTGGTGGTGGCTGTCATACTAGACTATTAGGATACAAGTGCCAAAGCAGTTTAAGAGAAAGCAGAAGTGCCACTAACCTCCACACTAATGTCTGCAATTGTAAGGGACAAATTACATTCCAGAGTTTCACTGGGGATGGAAGAGAAGAAAGTCCAAAGGGAGACATGTGTGCGCTCAGTTCCATGAGCTTGCATGCTGATGGGATGACAACAATGAACTGGGATCCTATATTAATGTAGCAAAGATAAATAGATTTTTAAAAAAATATCCAGCAACCTGTAATGCAGCAGATGTAAAGTGGCAAATAAGGGAATATCTGGAAATGAGGAAACTTAATCATGAATAAATATTTGGAGATTGCCCTTTTGTATTACAAGCATAAATAATGATGAACCTACCCACGCCATTAAAAATAACAATGTCCATTTATACTGCAACATTCTTTCCAAAGTTCACTACAAGAGTGCATCTTCACTAGGAAAAAAGTTGTATGCATAACTTGAGTTAGATAACACAAGCTATCATTGTTTTCACAAGTTCACAAGTCAAGGTAAAGACAACCAGGGAGCCTGTGATTTACTTTAACCTGTTAACTTGTGTAAAAACAACCAATTTTCATAATCTTCACTAAGACTTAATCTTCAGTTAGGTAACTTGAGTGAACACATATCTGAAGTGCCTACGTGGGTGTCACTAACTCATTGCTGAAATGCCAAGTCAAGAATAACGTCTCTGAAATTGCAGGGGGAATTAGGAATGTGGAATGTGATGAAATTTGACCAGCGCTCTACTACTAATTAACCCTCCTATACAAAGTGCTTCAGGATATTTAATGACCACATCTAACCCACGCTTCAAGTTTTACACGTGCCTTTGTACTTATGGGGTCCCCTTCCAGTAGCATCTGAGGCATGGTTGCTACTGTGGTAGAAGACGTTTTTCCATCACTGTAAGAATTCCAGCTCTCCATGCAATGGAAGCTACATCAATGGAAGCATTCTTCCATCAACCTAGCTGATGCTACATCAGGGGTTAGGTCTGCACAGCTACGACTCTTGGACATGTGGATTTTTTACATCCAAGTGTCAACCTAAGTTTGAAGTGTAGACCAGGCTTGAGTGTCTCCTGAACATGAATGAATTTACCCTCAGCTCTTTTATGATATGGGAAAATACTGCTGCTCCCATTTTAGAGATGAGTAACAGAGACCTACAGAGTTAGTAACTTGCCTAAGGTCAAATGGAGACTGCAGAAGAAACATGAATTGAACTCCCCAGACAGTGTCTTAACCACAAGACCATCCTTCCTTTGAAACACAGATTCAATTTAGGGATTTGAAGGACTAGTCGACTATCCTATAAGCAAATACTTATAGGATAGTTGACAGGATAGTCGACTAGTCACTTCCACCCCCACCCCCCAGCTGCCTCTGTCAGATAGAAGCAGCAAGAGTCGGGGCAGAAGAGGGGAGTACTTCAAGGTCAGCAGCTCCATGCAGTGTTGCCGCTTTGAATGCCACGGGGAGCCTGGCATTAGGCTCCCCACAGCATTTCAAAGTGGCAGTGCTGCTTGGAGCCCACGATCAGCTGGAGAGTCCCCAGCTGACCCTGGGCACCATGCTGCACTGCCGCTTTGAAATGCTGTGGGGAGCCAGCATTTCAAAGTGGCAGTGCTGCACAGAGCCCGGGATCAGTGGGGGAGTCCCCAGCTGACCCCGGGCTTCAGTGCTTTTGCCTTTGAGACGCCCTATTGACTAACTGAATAGTCAATGCAAAAATGCATCGACTTTTCGATTAGTCAATTACCCGATACTTACCATCCTTAAGTCATAAATAATAAGATTGTAATAAATATAGTACTCATCTTCCATCACGAGAGGTGTGTGTTTGACTGCTTGCAACATAATTTCCTGTTCATTGCCTACCTGTTCAAAATACAAAGATTCTTAGTTGGCTTTTGGAATTTCAAGTGTTTTCCCTTTGTTTCCAGAGTGTGAAGGTCCGGAGCACCAAATCAGGTAAAATTTATCTTATCTTACCGTCACTGAGTCCACTGAAATACTTATCTGTCTGTTTGATATTCAACTCTAACTGTACCAAATTGCACTTTGTAAAAGCCACTAGGCTCCAGGCCCAGAGGAACAGCTTTGTGATACATATAACTGGGTAGTGGCTCAACCAAGCTAGTGGCAGTTTTTCAATCTCCTAATCAATGCCTGAATCAGCTGGTATCCTTTTGTGCTGCTGTTACTTTCAGTCTCATCAGGCAAATGAGTTATTATTTTCTTCTCAGTCTGTTTTTGCCTTGGGAACATTCTCTGCCATTCTTTTCTGAATGGGCATTTGTAGCACCTTAGGGATGTGAAGTATCACCCTTAAAGCCCTGCAGAGCCTATTGCAGACAGGGGCTACTTGGGCTGTCTGGAGCAGCCCTTGTCCGTGGCAGGAGGGCCGCTGCAACCCAGCCAACTTAGAATGGCCCCCCCATCAGCTCCCCCTTTAATTGGCTAACCAGTTTAACATTACATTTAACCGGTTAACCAATTAAATGGGATTTTACATCCCTAACAACTCTTGCATGTTCTCTTGAGAAGGATTGTAGATTTATAATGATTGCATTAGTGGTGTCACCGTAGGGGATGTCAGCCCAATACAATATAAGCTGATATGAGAACTGTATTGGATGGGCCACATTGAGAATGATACCCTCAAGGCAGACTGCAAGTAATAGGGCACAAAATCACCAAAACAGGTGGCTTATTCTATAATTAGATTAACTAAGCCAGTAACAGTTTCTATAACACCATACTGGTCACCAAGAAGCCAAATACAGAACCTTTAAGCATTCTGACCCTTGACTTCCAGCCAGCCAGATAAGTCTAATACAGTGAGTGGTTACTGAAAACCTGTTTCACCATGTGAGGTTTGCGAGTTCCAAAGAACCGGCCATTCATTCTCTTTTGTAAATAAAAGTGAAAGTTTTATAATAAAAAGAGATTAAAAAGATTTAAAGATCAGTACAATATGTACAAAGTCCTCAGTTAGAGTACGTCTAAACTGCAACACTATTTTGAAATAACGAGCACTATAACAAAATTACTTAGTCCGCGTCTACACAGCAGGCAGTTATCTCGAAATAGTGTCAAAATACTGTCAAGCTGGAGGACTTCTTACTCTGACTCCTATAACCCTCACTGTATGACGAATAAGGGAAGTCGGAGGAAGAGTGCTCTGTTTCAAAGTGCTGCGTAGACATTCCCTATTTCATAGAATCATAGAATACTAGGACTGGAAGGGACCTCGAGAGGTCATCAAGTCCAGTCCCCTGCCCTCATGGCAGGACCAAGTACTGACTAGACCATCCCTGATAGACATTTATCTAACCTACGCTTAAATATCTCCAGAGATGGAGATTCCACAACCTCCCTGGGCAATTTATTCCAGTGTTTGACCACCCTGACAGTTAGGAACTTTTTCCTAATGTCCAACCTAAACCTCCCTTGCTGCAGTTTAAGCCCATTGCTTCTTGTTCTATCCTCAGAGGCCAGGAAGAACGAGTTTTCTCCCTCCTCCTCATGACAACCTTTTAGATACCTGAATACTGCTATCATGTCCCCCCTCAATCTTCTCTTTTGTAAACTAAACAAACCCAATTCTTTCAGCCTTCCTTCATAGGCCATGTTCTCTAGACCTTTAATCATTCTTGTTGCTCTTCTCTGGACCCTCTCCAATTTCTCCACATCTTTCTTGAAATGCAGTGCCCAGAACTGGACACAATACTCCAACTAAGTCCTGATCAGCACAGAGTAGAACGGAAGAATGACTTCTCGTGTCTTGCTCACAACACACCTGTTAATGCATCCCAGAATCATGTGTGCTTTTTTTGCAACAGCATCACACTGCTGACTCATATTCAGCTTGTGGTCCACTATAACCCCTAGATCCCTTTCTGCTGTACTCCTTCCTAGACAGTCGCTTCCCATTCTGTATGTGTGAAACTGATTGTTCCTTCCTAAGTGGAGCACTTTGCATTTGTCTTTACTAAACTTCATCATGTTTACCTCAGACCATTTCTCCAATTTGTCCAGATCATTTTGAATTATGACCCTATCCTCCAGATTAGTCGCAACGCCTCCCAGCTTGGTATCATCTGCAAACTTAATAAGGGTACTTTCTATGCCAATATCTAAATCGTTGATGAAGATATTGAAGAGAGCCGGTCCCAAAACAGACCCCTGCGGAACCCCACTTGTTATACCTTTCCAGCAGGATTGAGAACCATTAATAACTACTCTCTGAGTACAGTTATCCAGCCAGTTATGCACCCACCTTATAGTAGCCCCATCTAAGTTGTATTTGCCTAGTTTATTGATAAGAATATCATGCGAGACTGTATCAAACGCCTTACTAAAGTCTAGGTATACCACGTCCACCGCTTCTCCCTTATCCACAAGGCTCGTTATCCTATCAAAGAAAGCTATCAGATTGGTTTGACATGATTTGTTCCTTACAAATCCATGCTGGCTGTTCCCTATCACCTTACTACCTTCCAAGTGTTTGCAGATGATTTCCTTAATAACTTGCTCCATTATCTTCCCTGGCACAGAAGTTAAACTAACTGGTCTGTAGTTTCCTGGGTTGTTCTTGTTTCCCTTTTTATAGATGGGCACTATATTTGCCCTTTTCCAGTCTTCTGGAATCTCTCCTGTCTCCCATGATTTTCCAAAGATGATAGCTAAAGGCTCAGATACCTCCTCTATCAGCTCCTTGAGTATTCTAGGATGCATTTCATCAGGCCCTGGTGGCTTGCAGGCATCTAACTTTTCTAAGTGATTTTTAATTTGTTCTTTTTTTATTTTATCTTCTAAACCTACCCCCTTCCCACTACCATTCACTATGTTAGGCATTCCTTCAGACTTCTCGGTGAAGACCAAAACAAAGAAGTCATTAAGCATCTCTGCCATTTCCAAGTTTCCTGTTACTGTTTCAGCCTCCTCACTGAGCAGTGGGCCTACCCTGTCCTTGGTCTTCCTCTTACTTCTAATGTATTTATGAAAAGTCTTCTTGTTTCCCTTTATTCCTGTAGCTAGTTTGAGCTCATTTTGTGCCTTTGCCTTTCTAATCTTGCCCCTGCATTCCTGTGTTGTTTGCCTATATTCATCCTTTGTAATTTGTCCTAGTTTCCATTTTTTATATGACTCCTTTTTTATTTTTAGATCATGCAAGATCTCGTGGTTAAGCCAAGGTGGTCTTTTGCCATATTTTCTATCTTTCCTATGCAGTGGAATAGCTTGCTTTTGGGCCCTTAATAATGTCCCTTTGAAAAACTGCCAACTCTCCTCACTTGTTTTTCCCCTCAGTCTTGAGTCCCATGGGACCTTACCTACCAGCTCTCTGAGCTTACCAAAATCCGCCTTCCTGAAATCTATTGTCTCTATTTTGCTGTTCTTCCTTCTACCCTTCCTTAGAATTGTGAACTCTATGATTTCATGATCACTTTCACCCATGCTGCCTTCCACTTTCAAATTCTCAACCAGTTCCTCCCTATTTGTTAAAATCAAATCTAGAACAGCTTCCCCCCGGTAGCTTTTTCAACCTTCTGAAATAAAAAGTTGTCTCCAGTGCAGTCCAAGAACTTATTGGTTAGTCTGTGCCCCGCTGTGTTATTTTCCCAGCATATATCTGGATAGTTGAAGTCCCCCATCACCACAAATCTTGGGCTTTGGATGATTTTGTTAGTTGTTTAAAAAAAGCCTCATCCACTTCTTCCACCTGGGTAGGTGGCCTGTAGTAGACTCCTAGCATGACATCACCCTAGGTTAGCCAGTCTGTGTCCAAGTAGGGTCTTCCCCTTGTTTGAAAGGTGAACGCCATCTCTGCCTAGCAGTCCTTCCTGGAATAGCATCCCATGGTTGAGGAAGCTTATTTCAAAATAAGCTATTTAGAAATAAGATACGCAATTGACGTAGCTCAATTTGCGTAGCTTATTTAGAGTTAAGCCTGGCAGTGTAGATACACCCTTAGTTACAAATAAACAGCCTAACCTTCTCTGCTATGATAATTTTTCTGGAATCACTTTAAAAGGTTATATAATCAAATAGGCAGTCAGTCCAGAATTCTAAGGTAAACCTGGAAATCAACCCCTTTCTGCCCCAGGTCCCACCTCCCCTGGCCCTTGCTCTGGCTCCGCCCTATCCTTACTCCATCCCTCTGCACTGCATTCCCCCGCACATATTGGTGGCAGCGGGGAAAGTGTAGGCTGGGTGGCTCCAGCTTGCATGGCACTGCTCCCCAGCCCTGCCATTCCGGGGAAGGGAAGGACTACCCTGGCATTCCCCAGAACAGGCTCCACTTCCACTTCCAGGGAGTGTTGGGGCAGTTCCACCCCACCCCTGAAGCAATGTGCCCAGGGAGTGGCACTGCATGGGCTGGAGCTGCCTGGTTTGCACTTTCCCCGCTGATGCTGCTAGTGAGTGTGGGAGGAGTAGGCACAGCCTCCTGCTGCCGTGCCAGCCCTCAGGCCTTGGGGTGTGTGTTAAGGATTTTAAATAATGATTAATTTACTAGTCAAGTTGTCGGTGGAATTTCCATTGACTACTTGACTAGTCAATAGGCACTTCCGCATTTCTCCTTTGAAATGTGCAAGAGCCCCTACTGGGGCTCTTGTGCATTTCAAAATTGGAACTCCGCATGCAGCCCAGGGCCAGCGGGAAGTCCCGCTGACTCTGAGCTACACGAGGGCACTTCCACTTTGAAATGCACAAATGCCTGGGGACTCTTGTGCATTTCAAAGTGGAAGCACCTACGTGGAGCCCGGAGTCAGCAGGACTTCCCGTTGGCCCCGGGCTGCACGGGCGCGCCAGCTTTGAAATGTACAAGAGTCCCCAGAGGGGGCTCTTGTGCATTTCAAAGAAGAAGCGCCCACATGTCGACTAGTCATTAACATCCCCAGTGCGTGTACACCTTGGGGGGTGTATGTGGCCCCTCGTGCAACCTCACCCAACACCTATGCGGGAAACCTCAGTTTTATGGCTTAAACTAGTCCCCACCAGTTAACCAGAACCAGTAAGCATCACCCATTAAGGGTCATGTTTACTGGTTAACATTTCACATCCCTAGTTTCCTGTATTATCTTACATCTTTGATATTAAGATTAACCGAACCATCTGCATGCAGAATATAATGCAATTAAGACATTAAAGGGGATTAGCATATACAAACTAATTTGGAGATACACTGTTAAACTTCTAATCAGATACAGATAAGCTCAGCCAAATACACTTAGCATCTACTCTTGATTTCCATTACTACAAATAAATGGGTTTATGACTGATGGTATAGTTATAGTACATCTCTTTGAAATTCATATACAAGTTGATTGTCTTGATTACATTTCAATCCCTCTTAAGTTGCTATAGATCATAAGGATGTGAACAAGTAGTCAACTAGTCGATTAATAAAACTAGGCTTATTCACATTCCCTCCCCCTCCTCCCCCCGCTATCTCTGTATCAGAGACAGGAAGGGGAGAGGGGAAACAGGAGCCGGTGCTGGGGGGAGCCAGCTTAAAAGTTAGCAGGGTGGGGGACAGAGGAAGCTACTTCACAGCAGAGGCTGCTCCTCTGGCCGTGGACAGAAGCTGCTCCAGCAGTAGCCACTGTCCATGGAGGGGTCTGAGCTCCCTGAAGACAGGGGCTGCTGCTGGAGCAGCCTCTATCCACAACGAGCCAGGGCCCAATGCAGACAGAGGCTGGTCCTCAGGAACAGCCCCTGTCTGCGGGTGTCCAACCACTCCACGGACAGAGGCTGGAGCAGCCTCAGACCCTTCTTCCCCACTCGCGGACAGGAGCTGCTGCCGGAGCAGCCTCTGTCCGCAGTGAGCCTGGGCCCGCTGCAAACAGAGGCTACTTCATGGCAGCCTCCATCGCCCCCTGCCTCCGCAGCAGCTTCTGTCCATGGGGAGCTTGGACCCTCCTGTGGACAGGGGCTGCTGCCACCCAGCACTGCTGCTTCTGTATCAGCAGGCAGGCAGGCAGGCAGTCTGTAAGGGGAGCTGGTTTTTAAACTGGCTCCTCTTGCGGACCAGCTTCCGCCTGGCACCCCGCACTGCTGCCTCTCACAGAGGCAGCAGCGTGGGGTATCAGGGGGCTCCCCAGGAGTGGGGCTGGATTGCACTGGCTGCTGGCCCTACCCTGGGGACTACAGAATAGTGGACTAACCACTAAGAAATCATGCGGTTACTTGACTATTCTATTACCCGACAGCTAACATCCCTAATGGGTCACACCCAAGTTGATGTAGCTGTCAGTATCACAAAGGACTTTAAAAAGCTAATAAAAAATATTGTTTTGTTTTCCTTACTTGTGTCACTCTTGCTATCTCAGAGAAACACCGAGATCGCTCTTCATCCCCTCCTCCACTTCCTGAAAGAACCCCTGAGTCATTCTTTCTTGCTGATGAGGAAAGTAAGTGGTAAAAGTTTTCTTCACCTGTAATAGACATTTAGCACAATAAAAGATTAACTGAAGGAAACAAGATCAGGTATCCAAACAAATAAAATATCCTATTTGAAAAACCTGTAGCTCACTGAATTAAGCAAATTCCAGAAAGCAGAGATGGTAGAGACGTTGAGTTCCTCTCTAATCATACTCTGTCCCCTGCTCCTTGCTAATTGTACTTCACAGTGTATTCTTATAGAATCACAGAAATGGAAAGAACTATAAGAGGTCATCAAATCCAGTCCCCTGCATCCATGGCAGGACCAAGCACCCTCTGAACCATTCCTGACAGGTGTTTGTCTAACCTGCTCTTAAAAATCTCCAACAACCGATATTCCACAACCTCCTTAGGCAATTTATACCAGTTCTCAAATACCCTGACAGTTAGGAAATGTTTCCTCATGTCCAACCTAAACCTCCCTTGCTGAAGTTTGAGCCCAGTGCTTCTTGTCCTATCATTAGAAGTTAAGGAGAATAATTTTTCTCCCTCCTCCTTGTAACAACCTTGTAGGTACCTGAAAGCTGTTACTATGTTCCCTCTGTCTTCTTTTTACAGACTAAACAAACCCAATTCTTTCAATCTTCTCTCATAGATAATATTTTCTATACTTTTAATCATTTTTGTTGCTCTTCTCTGGACCTTATCCAATTTGTCCACATCTTCCCTGAAATGTGGTGCCCAGAATTGGACACAGTACTCTAGCTGAGGCCTAATCAGGGCAGAGTAGTACCTTTAAATATCCCAAGTGATGGTGCTTTCACTATTTCCCTGAGGATAATATGTATGTAAAAAACCAAAATTGCAACTGGGAAATTTGCTGGGCAGATTAGCAACAAAATGGCAAATATAAATACCTACACCAATTTAAAAAATTACTTTATAAAGAAAGTACAAAGACAACACACACAATGTTTAGAAATGAAGCGTGAGGATGTGCATGTAATCCTCTGGAAATATTTTGCTGTATGTTGTTTTCCTAGGTCTGCAGCCTATTGTGAGGAATTCCCCTAGGACCTCTGGGAACTCAGGAAATAAAGCTTCTGAAGAGTCATCAAAAGAGCCTGTGAAATGCTTCAGGAGGAGTAAAGTAAAATATCAGAGGGAAAAGGGAGGAAAGAGAGCTCCAGCTTTCTAACTGCAGCAGCTTTTATTTTCTTATTACTTACCTCATATAGATGCTAGGAGAACAAAGGCATGCGTTTAGGACTTCTTGTATTGATGGCAAGAGTACACACTTAGGCAGCATGATTTGTGGTGACACTGCAAATGGAGCTGCAGGAAAGAAGAAAAGATTCACAGTTGCACAACAGGGACAAAAGCAGTCTCTGTCAAATTATGTGACTCGCTGCCTAACTATCATCAAACAGGACTATGTAGCACTTTAAAGACTAACAAGATGGTTTATTAGGTGATGAGCTTTCCTGGGCCAGACCCACCTCCTCAGATCAAATAGTGGAAGAAAATTGTCACAACCATATATACCAAAGGATACAATTAAAAAAATGAACACATATGAAAAGGACAAATCAAATTTCAGAACAGAAGGGAGGTGGGGGGGCAGAGGTAAATGTCTGTGAGCTAATGATATTAGAGGTGATAATTGGGGAAGCTATCTTTGTAATGGGTGAGATAATTAGAGTCTTTATTCAAACCTAGGTGTAAAGTGTCGAATTTAAGCATGAATGATAGTTCAGAGGATTCTCTTTCAAGTGTAGTCTTAAAAGGCCTTTGAAGCAGGATGCAGGTAATCAAGTCGTTGAGACAATGTCCTTTCTGGCTGAAATGGCAAGAAACTGTTTTTTCTTTGTGATCCTGTCTAATATCTGTTTTGTGGGCATTGATCCTTTGGCGAAGTGTCTGAGACGTTTGTCCAATGTACATAGCAGACGGACACTTTCGGCACATGATAGCATAAATTATATTTCTGGAATAAATATAATTCTGCTATCATGTGCCGAAAGTGTCTGTCTGCTATGTACATTGGACAAACGTCTCAGACACTTCACCAAAGGATCAATGCCCACAAAACAGATATTAGACAGGATCACAAAGAAAAAACAGTTTCTTGCCATTTCAGCCAGAAAGGACATTGTCTCAACGACTTGATTACCTGCATCCTGCTTCAAAGGCCTTTTAAGACTACACTTGAAAGAGAATCCTCTGAACTATCATTCATGCTTAAATTCGACACTTTACACCTAGGTTTGAATAAAGACTCTAATTATCTCACCCATTACAAAGATAGCTTCCCCAATTATCACCTTTAATATCATTAGCTCACAGACATTTACCCCTGCCCCCCCATCCCCCTTCTGTTCTGAAATTTGATTTGTCCTTTTCATATGTGTTCATTTTTTTAATTGTATCCTTTGGTATATATGGTTGTGATAATTTTCTTCCACTATTTGATCTGAGGAAGTGGGTCTGGCCCAGGAAAGCTCATCACCTAATAAACCATCTTGTTAGTCTTTAAAGTGCTACATAGTCCTGTTTTTTGTTTCAACTACACCAGACTAACACGGCTACATTGCTGTCACTAACTATCATCAGTTTTCCATGAATTGTGCCAACTCTTCTTAGAAAAGCTGGTCATATATAGGGCCTCAAATTCCAACTGAGGGGCAGACTTCACTATTCAACAATCCTGAGCTCAGGTGCTAGTCTAGGGAATGTCCTCATTTAGTTTTTGAATGTGTCTGCTAAAGGAAAGAGTTATTGAGAAAAATATAATTTGAACAATACTAAGGGGACATCTACACAGCACCCTATATTCGAAATAAGATACGCAATTTGTGCTACACAAATTGTATATCTTATTTCGATTGTATTTCAAAATAGCTTATTTCGAAATTTGGCAAGTCTACATAGTGCCAAATTTCAAAATAACATGCTATTTTCAGACATCCCTTAACTGTCACGGAACGAGAGTTACAGGGATGCCAGAATAGTGTGCTTACTATTCTGGAAAATATTTTGAAATGAAGGGTGCTTTTAAAAGACGCGGGGTAACTATTTCAGGATACCTGCGGTACCCTGCTGTGTACACTCCGGGAAGTTTTCATTTTGGCTGAAAAAAGCCAGTGACCAAGGAAACTATAGGACTCTGCACATGTGACATGTGATAAATGCATGTTGTTTTGCATGGTTGTGTAGCAGTGAATTTTTTTTTACCTGTAGGCACTGATCTCCAGCTTGATGCAAATAGTTGTCTCAACAGCAAAATCTTTAATTTAAAAACTTTTTTTTACAGAGCTTGAAAATTTTACGAAACGTGAAAAAAAGTAAGTCTTTTGATCATTAACAAGTCTCTCTCTGTCTGGTGGGATATATGTATATAGCATCTGTTTTTCTTTTAGGATATGAACCAGCAAGATGCTAAGAGTCCTTCATTTCTACCACTCTTGTTTGGAGCCCAGGGTACTTACTACCTGATTGGATGAATAGTCTGTTGCTCTTCTCTAATATCTTTCTTTTAGACATCTCAAAGCACTTAGCATTGCAGACAGAATTCATTAAAGACCTATATATGTCTCAGTGTCACTATTATTGCTAATGGGTTCACTCAAGGTTTGTAGTGTATATGAAATCTGCCTTGGCCTGTCATCCCAGTTCTAATCAAACTAATCAATCTTTCAGCTTGTTTTGCCCAGCCTTTCCCATACATTCTGAGGTGCTGTTATATAAAAAGTGTTACCTAAAACTGCAGGTATCCTAACATCTGATCTGTCTACTTTTAAATTAGTCACAGTCAAAAACACTGTGAAACTTATATGTTGATTTGGTGCATTAGCAAAACATTTACTTGGAGCAGAATTAAGAGTATTATTAACATTTATATGGTCACTTCAGCTTTATTTATTAAAAGCTTGGGGTCTGATCCTACACTAGTACTCAAAAAGTAATCCTATCAAAACTGGTATAGTAAGGGTCTGTGAGATCAGGTTCCATATCCACAAGGACATTATCTTATTTGGCACCGGTTATGATGGACAGTTCTGAAACAGCAGCTGCCAAGACCGTCTGTCATTCACAATCTGTGATGGGCACTCCTAGGCCAGATCCTGGTCCATGTTCCATTTGTTTTCTACCGCTCTCGTAGCCCAAAGGAGGTGGAAAACTGTCTTTACAATCTGGTTGTGCATTTCCCCAGCACAGGGATATTCCCAAGTGGCATACAACCAGAGTACCCAGGGCTATACGCCATCCCCCCTTTCTAGCTCCAGACTAAGAGGTATATTGGGGTGATGATCTGAATGCTGAGGTAATCTGGCAATTATGAGATGGCATACCAGCTTGGAAGGCTATTCCAGTGGATGCAAGTTAGTGCAAACTCAAGTCTGTTGTAGCTTGTATCATAAGCTAATCTGGCCCCATGATTGGGTGGCAATAAGGAAAAGCAAAAATGGCATACAGTCCCATTTGCCTTGCCTCTGTCTTGGATCTTGCATGGAATGCAACTCCCTCCTGTGTTTCTTGCATTAATAACGAATTTCTCACTAAGAGTGTATGGTCACTTTAACTTCATGGTGAGTGTCTGAAACTAAAACGACTTGTTTTAAAACTTGGATTGCTGAGAATTCCAAACCAACTCTGAGCACGCAGGATGCCCAGTGCATTTTACTATGACATCTTCATTATGAATGCATATAGAACATTATTAATGTCTATAGAGCTCGTATGTTAGAGAGATTACCTCTCATATTGAAGTAAAAATTTGCTCGTAGCCTCCCCTCCCAGGACGTGAGGAGGTGTTTATTTGTCACTAAAGCTTTCTTGTGTTTTTCTAGGTATCTGTAGCCCATCTTCACTGGCAAAACCACCAGAATCTGTCCAGTCAAACCCCTCCAGCTCTTTCCTGAGCTTCGGTATGTTCTTCACATCTTTCCTTTCTATTTGGACTTTTTGATAACTATAAAGACTTTTAAAAAAACTAAATAAAGATATGGAGCCCAGCCACTAGCTAGGGCAAGAAAAGTGACATAAATCACCAAATGGGTGCGTTAAGTATATGATGCCAAAGTAATTTTAATATGTGCCTTAATTATAACTGCAAACACTTTTTGCCAGGTGCTACAGCAATTGCCTGGTGGTCTGTGTAATTTTATGCCACATACATAAAAATTAAGACCACTGATTTGTTTAAAGCTGAGTGACCTTATAACTTAATAATTTTAAAAGTTTATATATAATTTTACACATGAACTACATATGCCTTATATCAGGGGTTCCCCAACTTTTTGACATGGAGACCAGTAAATCCATTCAGGAGCTTTTTGGAGGACCGGTAATATTAATTTGCATATTCATTAAGCAAATGATGAAGATTCAAATAAGTTGTTTCTGGTCCTCCCAAAGCCCCCAGTGCCAGCTTTAGCAAAGCTTTTGATACAGTCACCCACAATATTCTTGCCAGCAAGTTAAGGGAGTATGGACTGGATAAATGGACTGTAAGATGGACAGAAAACTGGCTAGACCAGGGTTTCCCAAACTTTTTACTTTAGTTGGAACCCGTTTTTTTTTCAGTACTGTTTTTTGCAGCCCAAAAATATAAATGCATATTAAAAAAAGAATGAAAAATTAATTAAATTTTCACTGTTTCACAGCGGCTGCATCCTCTACCCAGCCCGGGCCAGGGCTTGGGGGACCTGGTGCCACACAGGCACTCCGGGAGGCGGAAGCAGGAGCAGATTGGGGGTAGGGTATCTGGCTAGGAGGGAGGGTGCAAGGAGAGGTAGGGTTGCCAGGTGTCTGGTTTTGTACCGGACAGTCCGGTATTTGAGGCTTTTGTCTCGGAAACAAATTGAGAAAATACCGGACATATAAAATGTCTGGTATTTTCTCATTAGGTAAGTTTTATTATTATTAGGTGTATCAGTTTGTAGTTGCGAACTGCCTAGCTGGTAGATATGCTCAGGCTGGTGAGTGTGTCTACTAGCCAGACAGTTCGCAACTACTCGAGGGGGTGTGTGTGTGTGGGGGGGGCAAAATGGAATCCCCGGGGCTGGACTCATTCGTGCTTCGCTCCCCCCCAGCCAGCCCCACTTCCCTCAACCCCCTCCTGGCTGGCCAGTTCTCCCCCACTTCCCCTCCTGATCTCCTCTGGCCAGCCCCGCTGCCCCTGTCCAGCCCTGCTTCCGGTGGCCAGTTCTCCCCGTCCAGCCCTGCTACCCCCGACCTCGCACCCCCCCGGCCCTCCAATCTCCCCTGGCCAGCTCTGCTGCCCCAGTCCAGCCCTGCTTCCGGCGGCCAGTTCTCCCCTCTTCCTCCTCCCGATCTCCCCCA
The DNA here is from genome assembly GCA_032595735.1 of Pelochelys cantorii. Classification (NCBI taxonomy): domain Eukaryota; kingdom Metazoa; phylum Chordata; order Testudines; family Trionychidae; genus Pelochelys; species Pelochelys cantorii. Next base: position 1,459,712 of record CM064353.1, read on the forward strand.
GCCAGGTCCCTACCCCCAACCCTGCCCCGCCCCCCCCCCCCCCCCCCGGCCAGCCCTGCTTCCACCTTCCACCGGCTGGTTCCCCCCCATTTCCCCGGTCAGCCCCGCTGCCCCCGTCCAGCTGATCCCAGGCTTCTAGCGGCATGCAGTGTAGAATGGAGCCCGGGGTCAGCGGGGGACTGTGACTCCCCCGCTGATCCCAGGCTTCATGGCTTTGAAATGCACAAGAGCCCCTGTTGGGGACTCTTGTGCATTTCAAAGTAGGCACCTGCATGCAGCCCGGAGTCAGCAGGACTTCCCACTGGCCCTGGGCTATGCGCCAAGTTCTGCATTCCTCCTTTGAAATGTACAAGAGCCCCAGCAGGAGCTCTTGTACATTTCAAAGGAGGAATGAGGATGTGCCTATCAATTAGTCAATGGAAATTCCATTGACTAGTCAATTAACTGCATTTTAACATCCTTAATTAAACTTCATCCTATTTACCTCAGACCATTTCTCTAGTTTGTGCAGATCATTTTGAATTTTGAACCTATCCTCCAAAGCACTTGCAACCCCTTCCAGCTTGGTATCATCTGCAAACTTAATAATCATACTCTCTGTGCCATCATCTAAATTGTTGATAAAGATATTGAACAGAACCGGTCCCAAAATAGACCCCTGCAGAACCCTACTTGTTATGCCCTTCCAGAAGGAAGTCAAAGCATGACCTAATTTCTTGCTTATGAGGTACCTTAATATAACAGCATGTGTACAGACGGAGTCTTCTTACATAAACACTATCATTTTGTTTGATACCATTACATTCACTTAACATGATTAGAGTAATGTACCACATATTGGGTGTGTCTAGACTACATGGCTCCATCGACGGAGCCATGCAGATGAGGCAGGACGACAAAGGGAAATGAAGCTGCGATTTAAATAATCGCCACTTCATTTAAATCAAAATGGCCGCCACACTGTGCCGATCAGCTGTTTGTCAGCACAGCGCAGCGGCCATTTTGATTTAAATTAAGCGGTGATTATTTAAATCGCCGCTTCATTTCCCTTTTTCGAGTAAACTAATCTACATGGCTCTGTCGATGGAGCCATGTAGTTTAGACGTACCCATTGTGTATAGAGCTCCAGTCTCTTCAGAAACAAATCTCATGGAATTGTATGAGCAACGTATAAAATATATAGTGTATTTACTGTATTCTTGTAATATTTTGCTTTTGCTCCCAGGCTTTACGAATCGATTTTTGAAGCCTAAAGGACCAAGAAATCCTCCACCAACTTGGAATATTTAATTCAGTTTCACAGATGCATATGGTTCCAAATACTGCAGATTTGCCATATCCCTCTGACATGCTGCACATGCTCTTCACAACATAATTACTGTCAGAACATTAGCAATAAAATTTTATCTTTGTTATATAAAGTCAGAGGGCATAGCATACAAACTCCTCCATGTGGTTTTAGTATAACAAGGGATGTACAAATGCACATGAGCTGCTTGACCCTTCCAGTTAATGTAATTAAAAACATATTGGGGCAATTTTGTTTACTGTTCCTGAAAATAGAATAATTTTTTGGAGAATTACAATTTACTATATGACAACAGACCTGATTCTCCTATTATGGTAGTAAGTCCCAATTAAGTTAATCAAGTGGCACCACTACAAAATGATGGTCTGGATTCTCCCATCACTTAAGCACATGCATAACTTTACTCATAGTCTTATACAGCTAGTCATAATTAAAATAGTTATCTCCAAGGTGTGAATGCCTCAGAAGCAAATTGTATCCCTTTGTTCTGTACCTTTGCACTTGTCATAGGGTTGAGCTTGCCTTTTACCAGCTCAAAAGGTATGCTACATCCACAGGCAGTTTAGATGTAAATGGTTTCATACAAGTACCGTGACTTGATTGCCATCTAAGATTATCTTATGTTTTGGGCAAACATGGAGGGGTGGGGGGGAGCAAAAAAGATTGCAAGACCTTTTTGTGCTCTTCTTCTTTTGGGACAGCTGGGACCTGCTCAACTTCCATGTAAGGTAGAGCAGCCTTGTAAGACGGTATTAAAAATTATCTGGTATCAAATCAGGCAAATTACATTGAAAGCTATCCTTTTAATTTTTAAAATATTGACAAAGTAATAACTAGAAGTCAGACATGAAATCTCAGTGAATGGAATAATGAATGTGAAATATTTTATGATATGTATGAAAGATGCTATACAAAATAAAGTTTATTTATCTAGCATGCCAGTTTTTCTAGATTTTTTTATAAGTTCAAAGAGCACTTGAATATAACATATGCTTATCTTTAGAGTATCTTGCCCCATTTTTCGCAAATGTCAAGTAAAAATAAAGTATAATTTCATGTTCATTGAAGTGTCAATAGCTAGATTCCCATTACTAGTATTAAAGTCAAACAGATAGGGAGTACCACCCACATAAAAGCAAAAATGTGAGTAACCAAATACATTAAGGGCTTATGGGAAAAGCGACGAGGAGTCCTGCGGCATCTTACAGACTAACCGATTTATTGGAGCATAAGCTTTCGTGGGCAAAGACCCACTTAGTCAGATGCATGTAGTGGAAATTCCAGGGGCAGGTATAAATATACAAGCATAAGAAAAGAGTACCAATCAAGAGTAAGGCTGGAGATAACAAGGTCAATTCAATCCTTGTTCAATGTATAATAACATTTAACATTCCTGTGGTGGGAAGAACACCTCAGCAGTCCAGAACTCTGGCATTTAATTTCAAAAAGGGGAATTACACAAAATTGAGGAGGTTAGTTAAAAAGAAATTAAAAGGCACAGTGACTAGAGCCAAATCCCTGCAAGCTGCATGGAAACTTTTTAAAGACACCATAATAGAAGCCCAACTTAAATGTATACCCCAAATTAAAAAACATAGTAAGAAACCTAAAAAAGAGTCACCGTGGCTTAACTACCATGTAAAAGAAGCAGTGAGGGACAAAAAGTCATCTTTCAAGAAGTGGAAGTCCAATCCCAGTGAGATAAATAGAAAGGAACATAAACACTGTCAAATCAAGTGTAAAAATGTAATAAGAAAAGCAAAAAAAGATTTTGAGGAACAGCTAGCCAAAAACTCAAAAAGAAATAACAAAATGTTTTTTAAGTACATTAGAAGCAGGAAGCCTGCTAAAAAACCCGTGGGTCCCCTAGACGATCGAGATATAAAAGGAGCAATCAAGGACGATAAAGCCATTGCGGAGAAACTAAATGATTTCTTTGCTTCAGTCTTCACGGCTGAGGATGTTAGGAAGATTCCCAAATCTGCACCGTCCTTTGTGGGTGATGAATCTGAGGAACTGTCCCAGATTGAAGTGTCATTAGAGGAGGTTTTGGAACAAATAGAAAAACTTAATGTCAACAAATCTCCGGGACCAGATGGCATTCATCCAAGGGTTCTGAAAGAACTCAAATGGGAAATTGCTGAACTATTATCTGTGGTTTGTAACCTATCCTTTAAATCAGCTTCTGTACCAAATGACTGGAAGGTAGCTAACGTGACACCAATATTTAAAAAGGGCTCTAGAGGCAATCCTGGCAATTACAGACCGGTAAGTCTAACTTCAGTACCGGGCAAATTAGTCGAAACAATAGTAAAGAATAAAATTGTGAGGCACGTAGAAAAACATAATTTGTTGGGCAAAAGTCAACATGGTTTCTGTAAAGGGAAATCATGTCTTACTAATCTATTAGAGTTCTTTGAAGGGGTTAACAAACATGCAGACAAGGAGGATCCAGTAGATATATTATACTTAGATTTTCAGAAAGCCTTTGACAAGGTCCCTCACCAAAGGCTCTTGTGTAAATTACATTGCCATGGGATAAGAGGGAAGGTCCTTTCATGGATTGAGAACTGGTTAAAAGACAGGAAACAAAGGGTAGGAATAAATGGTAAATTTTCAGAATGGAGAGTGGTAACTAGTGGTGTCCCCCAAGGGTCAGTCTTGGGATCAATCCTGTTCAACTTATTCATAAATGATCTGAGAAAGGGGTAATCAGTGAGGTGGTAAAGTTTGCGGATGATACCAAACTGTTTAGGATAGTCAAGACAGAAGCAGACTGTGAGGGACTCCAAAAAGATCTCACCAAACTGAGTGATTGGGCAACAAAATGGCAAATGAAATTTAATGTGGATAAGTGTAAAGTAATGCACATTGGGAAAAATAACCCCAACTATACGTATAGTATGATGGGGGCTAATTTGGCTATGACAAATCAGGAAAGAGATCTTGGAGTTATCGTGGATAGTTCCCTGAAAACTTCCACACAGTGTGCAGCGGCTGTCAAAAAGGCAAATAGGATGCTAGGAATTATTAAGAAAGGGATAGAAAATAAGATACAGAATATCTTACTGCCCCTGTATAAAACTATGGTACGCCCACATCCTGAATACTGTGTACAGATGTGGTCTCCTCACCTCAAAAAAGATATTTTGGCCTTGGAAAGGGTTCAGAAAAGGGCAACTAAAATGATTAGGGGTTTGGAACGGGTCCCATATGAAGAGAGGTTAAAACGACTGGGACTTTTCAGTTTAGAAAAGAGAGACTGAGGGGGGATATGATAGAGGTATATAAAATCATGAGTGGTGTGGAGAGGGCGAATAAAGAAAAGTTATTTATTAGTTCCCATAATAGAAGAACTAGAGGACACCAAATGAAGTTAATGGGTAGCAGGTTTAAAACTAATAAAAGAAAGTTCTTCTTCACACAGCGTGTAGTCAACCTGTAGAACTCCTTGCCAGAGGAGGCTGTGAAGGCTAGGACTATAACAGAGTTTAAAGAGAAGCTAGATAATTTCATGGAGGTTAGGTCCATAAAAGGCTATTAGCCAGGGGACAGAAATGATGTCCCTGGTCTCTGTTTGTCAGAGGCTGGAGAGGGATGGCACGAGACAAATTGCTTGATCATTGTCTTCGGTCCACCCTCTCTGGGGCACCTAGTGCTGGCCACTGTCGGCAGACAGGCTACTGGGTTAGATGGACCTTTGGTCTGACCCAGTACGGCCGTTCTTATGTTCAGTCAGGGAGGATGAGGCCCACTTCTAGCAGCTGATGTGGAAGTGTGAACACCAAGAGAGGAGAAACTGCTTTTGTATTTGGCTAGCCATTCACAGTCTTTGTTTAATCCTAAACTGATGGTGTCAAATTTGCAGATGAACTGTAGCTCAGCAGTTTCTCTTTGAAGTCTGTTCTTGAAGTTTTTTTGTTGCAGGATGGCTACCTTTAAATCTGCTACTGTGTGTCGAGGGAGACTGAAGTGTTCTCCTACAGGTTTTTGTATATTACCATTCCTGATATCTGATTTGTGTTCGTTTATTCTTTTACGTAGGGACTGTCCAGTTTGGCCGAGGTATATAGCAGAGGGGCATTACTGGCACATGATGGCATATATTACATTGGTAGATGTGCAGGTGAATGAACCTGTGATGGTGTGGCTGATCTGGTTAAGTCCTGTGATGGTGTCGCTGGTGTAGATATGTGGGCAGAGTTGGCACCGAGGTTTGTTGCATGGATTGGTTCCAGAGTTAGAGTTACTGTGGTGAGGTATATAGTTGCTGGTGAGAATTTGCTTCAGGTTGGTGGGTTGTCTGTGGGCGAGGACTGCCTGCCTCCCAAGGCCTGTGAAAGTGAATGATCATTGTCCAGGATGGGTTGTAGATCACTGATGATGCGTGGGAGAGGTTTTAGCCGAGGACTGTAGGTGATGGCCAGTGGTGTTCTGTTGGTTTCTTTGTTGGGCTTGTCTTGTAGTAGGAGGCTTCTGGGTACACGTCTGGCTCTGTTAATCTGTTTCCTCACTTCCTCGGACAGGTATCGTAGTTTCAAGAATGGTTGGTGAAGATCTTGTAGGTGTTTGTCTCTGTCTGAGGGGTTGGAGCAAAGGCGGTTGTATCTTAGTGCTTGGCTGTAGACAATGGACCGTGTGGTGTGTCCGGGATGGAAGCTGGAGGCATGAAGGTAGGCATAGCGGTCTGTAGGTTTTCAGTATAGGGTGGTGTTTATGTGACCATCACTAAGTTTCACCGTAGTGTCCAGGAAGTGGATCTCTTGTGTAGACTGGTCCAGGCTCAGGTTGATGGTGGGGTGGAAATTGTTGAAATCGTGGTGGAATTCTTCCAGAGCCTCCTTCCCATGGGTCCAGATAATGAGGATGTCATCAATGTAGCGTAAGTAGAGAAGGGGCACTAGTGGACGAGAGCTGAGGAAGCGTTGTTCCAGGTCAGCCATAAAAATGTTGGCATATTGTGGGGCCATGTGCGTGCCACTGGTTTGGAGGTACATATTGTCACAATATAGGGCTTATATGTACCACAAACACAAATGAGTCAATTAAATTAGTTACACAAGGTCATGGACATTGCAAAGCTTCAGCCTGCTTATACAACCAAATTAAGTCCCATCCACATTACAAATACGCAATGCTTTGTAATTGTAACCCTTCATTTTTGGTGTAATTTAGACCAAACCTCACAGAAAATAAAATCTGCATTTTCATTTTTATTCAAAGGACAGAACCATTCCTCACGTTCCCACAGAAGTTATTTTTATAATTGCAGTGCAGAAACACAAGGGAGGTGCTAGACACTGTATAAACACAAAACAGTGATATGGTTCATGCCCCAAAGATGAAAGAAGTGCTAATCTAATACAAGAGGCAACTGCTGGTCAGCGTAATGTTGCCCCAGCGCACTAGTGGCCTAACAGCTGCCAAGTCTTTAATAGACATCATTGCAAAGGAGAGTTTTATGTAGGAATTTAAAGAAGCGTTATGAGATAGGTAGTTTAGATAGCTCCTCTCAAGTATCAAGGGCAACAGACAAGCAAGCACAAAGCGGCTTGCTTTAAATTTTAAAGAAGTGGGCAACGGAAGCTGGCATTATTGGAGACAGGAACTGACATCTCATGAAATGATAGGTCAGGTGTAAGGATATTAAATAAAGACTAACTGACTAATTGAACAGTCGACTATTTGTCAATAGGGTGATTCTGCCTTTGAAGTGAAGCAACAGCTGTAGGGCTGTTGTTACACTTCAAAGGCAAAAAGCTCTGTGTGGAGCCTGGGATCAGTTGGGGACTGCAGCTGATTGTGGGCTCCCTGCAGCGCCACCGCTTTGAAACACCATGAGCCTGACGCCTGCGGCATTTCAAAGCGGCAGTGCTGCATTGAGCCCCCAGCTGATCCTGGGCTCCACGTGGCCCTGCCGCTTTGAAACACGAGGAGGAGCCTGACACCAGGCTCCCCGTGGCGTTTCGAAGCAGCAGTGCCGTATGCAGCCCAGAGTCAGCTGGGGAGTCCTCAGCTGATCCCAGGTTCCACATAATGCTGCCACTTTGAAATGCTGCGTGCAGCCTGGGGACACCTCAGCTGGCTCTGGTCTGCATGCAGTATTTCAAAGCGGTAGCGCCACGTGGAGCCTGGGGTCTGGCCTCAGGCTTCAAGCCGTGCTGCCGCTTTGACGTACCTCCTTCTCTTCCTCCCCCCCCCCGCCTTTGCTGCCTCTTTCTGATAGAGACAGCAAGGGGGGGGGGTGTAAGTGACTAGTCAACTACCATGTCAAGTAGTCCTTCACATCCCTAGTGGGTGGGAATAGACTATGAAGCGTCTTGAAAGTGCATATAAGTAGCTTTTCTGTGATAAGGGTGGGAACTAACGGAGGGATATAGAGTAGGGTGACATGGCCAAAACATTTATTTTTCTTGTTTGTCTCCTGCCCTGTCAGTCAAGTTGAGACAGAGCAGGAGACTGATGTCTGTTCTCTTCTGACTTTGTTCTCAATCTCCATGCTCTTCATGGCCCTGCTCCAGGAAAGTTTGGGGCTGGGTCTCTCCCTTGGTCATACCTGCTGTTGCCATGTGCTCCCCCCAGCATGCTCCTGTCCCACCTGGCAATTTAAAAGGGTGTACAGGCCCCCTGTTGCTACCACTGGAAGCACAGTAGAGCTGCAGCAGCCTCCTGCCCACTTGCTCTGTGTGGCTGTTGGCATGTGCCTACAGCCTTGGGCAGGGGTGGTATCTCTGTGAGCTGCCCTTACCCCAAGTACCCCTGCGGTCAATGGCAGCTATGGCATGGTGGCTACAGGCAGCAGCACATATAGACCCCTGCCCCCACCACATCCCCTGCTTAATAGCTGCTGCCACAGGGGGGTGCCTCAGGTAACTGCTGCATCCCTCCCAAACTCCCTTCTAGAGCCTGCCTCCCTGTACCCCTTCCCACACCCAATCTCTCTCCTAGACCCTGCACCCCAATTCCCTGCCTCAGCCCAGAGCCTGTGCATAGCACCCAAACTTTGTCCCATAGCCCACACCCCACATCCTCTCAGTCACGTGGGGGAAGAGTGTGGGCTCTGGGCACCACCAAACTTTCTACAAACCTACTGTCCCTGCTCAACGCACAGGACCACTAGCATGCTACCCCCGTCTCAGACACACCGGGGGGGGAAGTCACATTAGACCTGCCAAACTCAGCCGGTTCAGGCCAGACACAGTTCAGTAAGTGCATGTGTAGGCTAGTCTGTATTGTGCTCTGTGGCTGGCCGCACCTGGCAAGGCAGAGCAAGGAAAATGTATGGTTCGGAGGAGCAGAGAAAAGGGCCCGTCAAACAAACTTGTTTTCTCTGAAGCGGCGAGCTGGTCGCACGAGGTCAGGGAACAGGGTGGGGCTTCAACCCGCTGCACTTCCAGCCTTTTTAAAGCGAGGACACTCTCGAGCCCCCTCTGGCGAGTACCTGACGGCGACCGAGTCTGTCAGCCGTTGGGCTTCCGCCCTGGAAAACGAAAGCGCTTCCGCGGCCTTTACAGCGGACTGGCAGAGCGGGGAGGAGGCATCCCCGGTGAAGGAACCGCTACGTGAGGCGAGCGGTAAAGCCGCCCCTGGACAGCCTCTTGCAGAGCTCGCTGCACCCAGCGCCCCCGCCCCGCTTCCCCCTGCACCCACAGGCGGGGCGAGGGAGCAGCCAGGGTGGCTGTGACTGGGGCGGGGCGGGGCAGGGAGCGGCTGCGGGCAGGCTCGGCATGAGGAGGCGGTGGCCTAGAACAGACGGGGAGGGACTAGTGCGAGGAGGCCGCTGCTGACGGGGAGCGAATCCTACGGGGTCCGGACTGCGCCACGGCTGTGTGGGCGGGACACGCGCCCCACCTCTGTCGGGTGTTTGGGCCGTTATGACCGTTGGGGACCACGTGACTGTGCCGGCCTGCGTGACTCCCGGCACGCTTTTCGCCCCAGGACCTAGCGGGTAACCCCCAACAGAAACTCTTTTCCCCAGCAGGCTCTGCGCTGACGCATGCGCTTGGAGATTAGGACGAGGGGGCCCGCTGTAGCAGATGGAACTACATTTCCCATGAGGCATCCCGCGGCGCCTGCGTGTTAGAGCCTGGCGCTCGGGCCATTTAAATGTGTGTGAGGGAGACTGTGAAATGGCTGCGCAGGTCGCTGCGGTTCGCGCCGTATCCCGGGGCCCAGAGGAGTCGCCCCCGCTGCCCTCGGGGGAGCGACCTGGTCGGCCCCGGGGAAGCGGCAGGAGGCGGCGGGCACCCGCTGGAGAGCCTGTCGGCGGCAAGCGGGTCAAGCTGAGCCAGCCCCTCCTGGTGGGGCCCAGCCCGGCGGAGCCAATGTCTCCGGCCGGCCTGCCTCCGGCCGCAGCCGCGGGGCTCTTCACCTTCTCTCCCCTCAGCCTGCCGCAGGGGCCTCCGCACCAGGAGCGGCACCATCGCCACCGCCACCGCCCGGCTGCGGACTCCGAGCCCGGCCACCCTGCCGGGGCCAAGCCGCACAAGGGGAAGCGGGGGAGTCCCGGGGACGGGGCAGCGGGGCGGCCCAGCAAGCGAGGTGAGGTGGCGGGCAAGGGCCCGGCGCTGTGTGTGTGTGTGTGTGTGTGTGTGTTTTTGTTTTTGTTTTTTTTTGGGGGGGGGGGCTTGAGGCGCCCCTGGGGCTGTCACCCGAGCAACGCCTTCGCGTGGCTGCGTGAGCGTGCGGGACACGCCGCTTCCTGCCCCAGGCAGGGCTCTGCGGGCCGCAGGCTTAGCTGCTCCTGGGGGTGGGAGCAGCGTTTGGCCCTTGCTTCACCCCCAGTGCTTCACAGACCAGAGGTGCCGGGTCTGAAGTCTCTCTCCGCCGGCAGCTCTGCAAGCCTCATCATAGGGGACGAACAGGCAGCTGTGGAGCAAGCCCGTGTTGTACCTCGGCTGCGTAGTGCCTAGCTAACCTATTGCCTGGCGTGGTGGAAGTGGACTAGACTAGAGTGTATGCCTAAAGGGGCTGGTCTCTCCTAATATTGCAGTCCCTCTAACTGGTGTATAAGCGAGGGAAAAGTCGTAGTTTCAAACAAGATGAGGGATCTTAATTAAAGAAACTTAAAATAAAGGACTGTATTGGCATAATTACTTGTCGCAGCCTCACATCAATATTGTGAAACTGAAACCCAGTTACCACAGCAAGAGTGGATTTTTCTGCTATCCATCTGTAAAGTTTTAGTATTGGCATGTTTGGGAACATAGGGGCATGGTCGAGTGTTACCTCTTCTAGAGTTAGGCTCTATTGCTTCTGGCTTCCTTTTAAAAAAAAATCACAATATTTAGGCAGTAGGGAAGGCTTAACTCTGTTGGGAGAAAATGGGGCTCTAATTACAACTTTACCACTCCATGTCTTATTTTCATAGTACTGGATATAAAAACTAAAGCCAAACTTGACTTAAAATAATGGTATATTTATTCAGTTATGAAAGAGATGTCTTTGATTAGAAGAAAATCACAAATATAGGGCTACTGTATAAAAAAGGAAATAAGGACAACCTGGAGACTTACAGACCAGCCATCTTAATTTCAGTAACTAAAAAGATAACTAACAGCAAATAATTAAGGAATCAGTTTGCAAACATCTAGAAGATAAGGTGGTAAGTAACAGCGTCGATTTAAGAACACATCTTGTCAAACCATCCTGGTAACTTTTCTTGATTGGACAATAAACCCTGAATTTGGAAAAATGTTCAAATTTTTGGCACTTAAGTATACACTTAATAGCTTGATCTGACAGTTTTTTTTAATCTGTAAAACATGAATGAGCATTTATAATGTAATTCTTATTATGGGTAGACCTGTACAAGAATCATAGAACACTAGAACTGGAAGGGACTTCGAGAGGTCATTGAGTCCAGTCCCCTGCACTCATGGCAGGACCCAGGACTGTCTAGACCACTCCAGTAAGATGTCTGATTAACTTGCTCTTAAATATCTGAAGAGATGGAGATTCCGCAACCTCCCCAGGCAACTTATTCCAGTGTCTAACCACCCTGACAGGAAGTTTTCTCTAATGTCCAACCTAAACCTCCCTTGCTGCAGTTTAAGACCATTGCTTCTTCTCTTTGACCTCTGAGGATAGGACAACAACTTTTCTCCTTCCCCTTTGTGACACCCTTTTAGATACCTGAAAACCGCTATCACGTCCCCTCTGTCTTCTCCTTTCCAAACTAAACAAGCCCACTTATTTCAGTTTTCTTTCATAGGTCATGTTCTCTAGCCCTTTAATCGTTCTTTTTTGCTCTTCTCTGGGTCTTCTCCACATCTTTCTTTCTCTGAGACCTAATCAGCGCAGAGAGGAGTGGAAGAATGACTTTTTGTTTCTTGCTCACAACACTCCAGTTAATGCAGGGTGAGCTAATATGCTAAAAAGAGTGGATGTTGGGTGGCCAGTGACTGGTAAGTATGGACTAGCCTCCAAAATCCAATGTGTCACCAGTATTGCAATGTCCACACTGACATGCGTGTTTTTTTTTTCTCGTGACTGTGAAACTGGTAGGGACCTAATCATAAACCTGTTATGTGTTTGGTTAACATAGTTTTTCCTCCTTTCAGCTGTTCTGAAAATTCCCTTTACTTTAGGCTGAGCTGATGACTATCTTGGCTATCAGTAACACATTTCCTTGAAGACACTTACCTTGAACTGATGTCAGGCTACGTTAGTGTACCAAACTTCAAGTTGCCACATTAACAAGTTCAAAATACTGCAATATTTCTAATTGCCAGTGGTGCTATATTTCCTCTTGACATCATGGTTTTGGTGCTGTGCTCCTAATCTAATTTTTAAATGCTTCTAAATTCACTGAGGTGTGGGGAGAATTTTTTGCACTAGTAGGTAAATGGGCAGTCTTCACTAAACTCCCCACTTCAAACTAAACGTTCTACATGACTCGATTTAAGTATCACCACAAAGCTGCAAGGCTGTTTTTGTCTACTACCAAATGCACTGTTAACTAGGGATTTAGAAGGCTAACTGGTAACATTAGGCTTACCTAGTAACTGGTTAACTGGCCCAGGGTAGTCCAGACCACCACAGCTGGGCTGGTAGTACCATGGGTCTGAGGCTCTGACGTTGAGAGACAGGGCACATGGTGGGTGGGGGCATGCTGGCCAATAATTAAATGGTATAATTTTAATTATTTAACCAGCTAACACTTCTAATGGATATTTATATCTCTACTGTCACTATAATAGTGAGATTCTATACCATACTGAGCAAAGGTTAAGTGCAAGAAAGTGCAGCAGTTAATAAGATTAACTTGATGTGTCTGCTGTTGATAAAGACTGACAATTAGTTGATGCGGTAGTCAATGGAAATCCTTAAATGTAAAATACAAACCTTTGCTTAGCTGTTCTCTTAGGAGAGCATCCTAATGCTATAATAAAACACCTACATATTCAATAAAGCATGTTAAAGTTTAACTGTTAAAATGCAACTTCAGGAGTATTTCAGTGTTTACTTTTAAGTGACTAATAAGTAGACTTTATTTTCCTCATTCCTCAGTTTTTGTTGCCTTGAAATCTCTTACAACTTATGTTGGCTCACCTTAAACTGGCAAGTTTCTGGTCCTTTTTAGGGGAAAGATTCTTACTTTTTGGTCTTGGAAGACAAGGGAGGCCTGGGAAAGCTCCCCTGCTGGATGTATTCCAGACTTTGCATATGACATGCTGGACCCATTTGCTTTTAAGCTTTCCTTTAATTCAGTAAGCTTCAGGACCCTCTCTCTATCTCTTCATAGAAGCAGAGCCTTGTGGTCCAGTTGCCCTAGGCACCCAGCGCCAGTGCTGACTCCCAAGGAGTCCCAGTTGCAATGAGCTCCTGTCTTGTGAACACTCTGGTTTACTGTTTCTCTCCAAGGATGTGTGTGTTGAAGCACATAACACACAGGCTTTGTAAAAGTACTCTGAATTGTGGAGCATTCTTTGAGCTTATGTCTGTCTGTCTTAAAGGAGTCCAAGGTCTTTCGCTATTGCTAGATTTCTGCTTCTGCTTTCTTCTCCCTGTTTCTAAAATGGCCAGGCAGAGACCCATTTTTTTGTAATCTCCTGTCATTATTTTCAGGTGGTATTGTAACTAAGCAACAGATCATCTGGGCAGACTGATCCTTAAAGGTAGCCAGCTTTTTGTCCAAGGGGTTTAATGATACTCCATTCTCAGTCCTGTACCCCTACCCCTTGGAATCTCAATCCATCATGGATCAAAAAATACATGAGTCTTGTCTGCCTTCTGAGTTTGAAATTATGAACTCCATGTTTATATTCTAACCAAGCTACAAACTGGAATTCATACATTGTACATAAATACGTTCATTTCATCACAAAGGGGTTTTATTTCTCTGAAATTAGAGAAATGCAAAGTATATTACTCAACACCTTCTATCCAGATCTATCTAAAAACAATCTGTCTTCATGACCTCTCACAGGTAGCATTGCCAGTTCATTAATGGACACACTGAAACACAACATTCACAAAAGTATGTGTAGTAGATGCAGAAAGAGAACTGTCTCCTGACTGAGGTCTCGTGCTTTGGATACGAGATAATGCTCTAAATCCTGAATAGTGAATTGCATTCTGTAATCTGTACTTCATTGCTCAGTAAGGCTATGTCTACACAGCAACGTTATTTCAGAATAATTGATGGCATTCCAAAATAACATAGTCTGCATCTAAACACAAGCAGTTATTTTAACATAATGTTGAGCTGGAGGACTGCTTACTCGACTCCTGTAACACTCGTATGAGGAATAGTAATAGAGATGTAGCCGTGTTAGTCTGGTCTAGCTGAAACAAGACAGGACTATGCAGTGCTTAAAGACTAACAAGATGGTTTATACCAATTTTCTTCCACAACTTGATCTGAGGAAGTAGGTCTGGCCCACAAAAGCTCATCACCTAATAAGGTGGTGACAGAAGCTCATCACTTTAGTCTTTAAAGTGCTGCATAGTCCCGTCACTCGTATGAGGAGTAAGGGAAGTCAGAGGAAGAGTACTCTCTTGAAATAACTTTTGTGTTGATAGTGCCAAAAGTTGAAAGGCTATTTTGATTTAAGCTATGCAATTAGTGTAGCTCAAGTTTAGTTCTGCCCTAATTGAGTAAACACATTTACTGTAAAACACACACTTACAAAGACCTCACTGTCCATGGTAGCTGTTACTACAATAAAGCTGAATGATCAGAACCAATCTTTATTGAATTATATTCTGGAAGGCCTATAGAATGGATGACGACTTATCTGGTGGTTGTATTATGGCTCCTTGTTTGTTATGGAAGTCATGGATTCTCTAACTTTGCGTGATTTCTGTGGCTGACCCCAGGGCTGCTCAAGCAGCTGGTTCTGGGGACAGCCTGACTGCCTCATGCTAGGGATGTAAAAGAGTAGTCACCTCAGGCAGCAAGGGGGGGAGGGAGCAGGAGCTGGCTTAAAGCCAGTTCTCCTCTTCTCTCTCTCTCTCTCCTCTTCCCCCCCCCCCCCCCCCTTGGCTGGTGCACCTTTGCCTTTTAACTGTAGTAAGACTCCAGCAGTCAACATGCCCTCTCCCCCATTGACTAATTGAGTAGTCCATGGAAATTCTGTCGTCTACTGGATTAGCTGATTAATTGAAGTTTAACATCCCTAGCTCATGCTGGAGTGGTTGCACAGCCAGCTTAATTAGGCCCTGGGGGAAGCCATATTAGACCCCCCCCCACACACACACAGCAGCATACCCTCTGGGGTGCTGCTCCCCACAAATTTGCTTAGGGGTATTTATCGTATGTGTCATGGAGAGATCATGGGCCATAATTTGCATTTACTGTTCATTGCCTGTCCATGACTTTTACTAAAATACCTGTGACTAAATCATAGCTTTATTTATAGTAGTGGCTTGAGAGTTTAAAAAAAAAAACAAAAACAAAACAGCTTGGTTCTGACAGGTTTGACTGTCATTTGCAGTGTTCCTCACATCAATCTGTTCCCCGTCTATAATGTTGGAACAACTTTACTTGTTAGTAAGGTACTATGTAAAAGGTAAGCATAACTAGCAATGTCACAAGATTGATATTTCAGGGATTCAAAGTTAGTTATATAAACTTAATATTAAACATAGATTAATTTTTTGCTTTTACTGGTTTTACTCGTTTAAACTAGTACTGAATTCCCTTGGTTTAAAGGACTGTAATGCAAATTTCAAACAAAGTTTCTCAGTCTAGCATTTTAGTGATGTTCTTATGTAGAGTGTAGGCTTCAGAGGGTTCTACAGTAACTGTTAACTATTTTGTGTTAAGAACTTGTTTTCTAAAGTTGCCAAGGCAGGACTGCTTTAAATTTAGTGTATGTGAATTTATAACCATGTTTTTCCTGCTTGCCAATCATATTTATAGCAGTTTTCTTTTTATTTGGGGCACTAATTGTATTGTTTAACTTTCAGTACTGCAAGCGAATCGACTGGGAATACAAATGAGTTTGTGAAGTCAATGAAAGTCTTGCTGTGAAAGCCCTGTGCTGTTACCATAGCTAACATATTTTCCATGTTATCTTCCTGTCAGAACACTTTCAGCAGCAGACTGAGCTTACCGTACCACTTAAGCAGGACCTTTGCTTCAGTGTAATTGCTGTGTTCATGTGCGTTGTTGATGTGGAATGACAAGTCACTCTGACTTCAGGCAGTATAAAATATGATCTGTTTGGGGAATTCCTTGACTTTTATAAGTCAGATAACTACGTGTTCTGATCACTCCCCTCCATTACACAAATTATATACACATCACCATTGCTATTTTCTCCATCTCGATGTTTGAACTACTTTGGTACAATAATATAGGTCTTGACTGATTTTGCTTGCTAACTTGTGCACCCTGCCCCCCAACCTCCTCCCCAATGCAGATAATAAAATGGGCAGGCAAAAGCAGCTATTTACAAGCAGTCCCATTAATAGATCATAACTTAAGCTAATATTTGTTATTAGTCACAGATAATAAAGATGTTCAGAGGCTAGTGACCAGTCCCTGACTTTTTTAGTAAAAAATAGCTATGCTAAAATGGGAAAGAGATGGAGTGACTGGGAGCACTGGGCATCCCAACACCTGAGGGAGTTTAGAACTGCAGGGGTCTCCCTGTCCCTTCCCTGGTGGGGTACTTTCCACTATCCATGGTGGCTGGGAGCTTTGGGGCTCGCTGTCTCAGGTGGTGGGGGTACTTTTAACTCACTGCTCCTTCAGGAAGCTGTGGGACCCTGCATCTTCCAGCTGCTGGGGCTGAAGTCAGAAGTGGTGAGCAGTCAGATTCCACTGACAAAATGATAGCCTTATTCATAAGTGTCCCCTGTAAGCTGTGTGGTTGGGCAGCACCTCAGGAGAGATTCAGTGATGCACAGCTTATTAGCAGAGCACCCCAGCTAGATTTTTCTACTATTAATGCACATTCTCTCACCCCGGTGCATGTAAAAGTTAATCCTGCACATGGAAAAAATCTGCACATGGATGGAAAAGATTAGCCCTGGACTAGCTGTATTAACTCTCATCGACAGGAAAAATTTACCTGGGAACTTCTGATTCAACCCTCAGAATTGAATCTGCCAAACATAAGAATTCAAAAATCTTGCCAAATATCATGCCCCTTGTGACACCCATGCATTTTCACAGCCTTATTGCACAACTGTAGCTCTGCAGGATTCTCAGGCATCCAGTGTAACTGGGCAACAGCTGCAGTTCCTCTTGCTAGTCACAAGAGGCAGCTATGCCACATCTGGAGGAGAAAATGGTGATAAGTGGGTGGGGCTAGGGATGGGATTGAGACTAGATAGAGAAAGTGATAGGTTCTGAAGAGGGATAAGTGGGATGGGACTGAGAAGGGATGGGGGCAGGGAGAGGGTGGCTGCTTCTGCAGTTCCCCACATCCTGAGTTCCATGTTACTACGGTCTACCTGTCATAGCAGCCTTGGGTGGTACCGGGCATGCACGCTCCACTACCAGTTGCTTTTAGCTCAAGTGTGAGGGGCATATGTGAAGATCATATGGTTAGATACTAATAGCCCATGTGGGAAACAATATGTGGTCATGTAACAAAAGACTATATTGTATATGCACAAATGAGGGATGAATTGAAGCTGTACAAAAATAGCACTGATTCTTGCATTCCCTACTTAGTTGGTGTTAACTTCACAACCAACATCTTAATGTACAGCAGGGAGCTGGCAGTACTCACATTGCCTGAGACAGTGGGTCCCCCAGCTCCTATCTTAATATTGGTTGTGATAAAATAAATGTAGGCCTCTATAGGAACCACTTCCCGGTTAGCACTTAATTTCAATAGACTCTGGCTCATGCCCTTAATGGATCAAATATTTACTGGTATCTTGGATGCCAAGCCATTGCTGGTGAGCTGCATAGCCTTCCACTAGTTGGAGTCCAGCAAGCTTAGTAGGAATTAAAAAATATTCCTATCTAATGGGCTTTGACATCTGTATGAAATGAGTTTGGATCTGAATTTCAGTCCTATATCCCTTACTGCCCAGCTTTGAACTAACTGGCATTCAGCAGTGAGGTCAAGACCTGAAGAGACTGTGCAATAAGTCATTCAGTTCCCCTCTAGCCCCTACATACAATGTGGAGTTTTTGTTTAATGGGAATATTAACATCAAAACATAGTAACTTGCTGGCAAAATATTACATTTAGAGAAAGGTCTGTATTTTGGACTCCAGCTATTACATTTCAGGTGAGCATTTTCTTGTATTCAAAGTAGACTACTGAAGTGTGTAAAGCTTCTTTAAAAAGAAAAGATTTTCCTTGTGTAACTTGGGCTCATTTGCAGTTTCTCCACATTGCTGCCAGGTGTTCCGACAAGCTTTTTTGGCTTTGAAGACTTTGATTTAAAAGAGAAAATTACTGAACTGACTAGACTTGGTCAGAACTTTCTTGCTTTAAGCATTTGTGTTCCTAAATGTTGTTGTGAACTGCTATATTAATTCTTTTTAACCATGTTAGAGTGGTAATAGGCGTTTTCTTCATCCTTCTGTCCTGCCCCCAAAGCGGCAAGGTGCACAAGCAGGCCTACTATGCAAAACAAAATTTACAAGATTAGGATCTAAATGTTTAACTCCTACCCCACAGTTGCTGCTTCCATTTTATTTGTGTGTGTGTGTGTGTGTGTGTGTGTGTGTATATAAAATATATATAAATAAAATGTTGTGGAGCCACTAGTCTTTTGTGGTTTGTGATTTGTTGTGTTAGGCACTTAAGATGGCTCCTATTCTTAAATGCACTTAAAATGTAAAGTATTTAAATTAAAGAATCGAAGATGAATTACAGGTATCTTTTATAAAAAGTGTTCCAGTTTCTGATTCTGCCAAAATTCATTGATTCAAAGTTATTTTGTTTAGAAACTTGATGTTACTACTTAGTGTTTGTTAGATACATGCCAATCCAAAAGCAGACCTTCTAATTTAACCCAACTAATGTGAAACCTGCTAATTATCAGAAAAAGATGGCTTTAGGAAATGTGGCGTTTTTCTTAATTGTATTTTGGATAAATCTGCTCTAACTTTAAATTCTAATCTTTTTTGTTACCAGAAACTCCAGATGAAAATGGCAAAACCCAGCGAGTTGACAGTCTTATTATGAAGAAGATAAAGAAAAAAAAGAAAAAGAAACACCGGGAAGATATGAGGGGAAAACGCCTTAAAATGTACAACAAAGAAGTACAAACAGTTTGTGCTGGACTTACTCGTATCAACAAAGAGTTTCTGACTCAAGGACAGAGTGATAACACACAAGTGAACAAGGAATCCTTTAGGTATCTGAAGGATGAGCAGCTGTGCCGATTAAATTTGGGAATGCAGGAATATCGGGTGCCCCAGGGAGTACAGACACCATTTATGACTCACCAAGAGCACTCTGTTCGCAGCAGCTTCTTGAAAACTGGCACTAAATTTAGTAACTTTATTCATGAAGAACATCAGTCTAATGGTGGTGCTTTGGTCCTTCATGCTTACATGGATGAACTCTCATTTTTGACTCCAGTGGAGATGGAGAGATTTGCAGAAGAATTTCTTGCACTGTCATTTAGTGAAAATGAGAAAAATGCAGCCTACTATGCTTTAGCCATAGTACATGGGGCAGCTGCATATTTGCCAGACTTCCTGGATTATTTTGCTTTTAATTTCCCAAACACTCCAGTGAAAATGGAAATTCTGGGCAAAAAGGACATAGAAACAACAACTATTTCAAATTTTCACACTCAGGTAATGTAAACATTCTTAAATGTATGAAGATTCTAAGATTTAGTTTCTGGATTTACACTGATGGGCAAGAGATGAGGAATGATGATAAAATCCATGACCTTTGTGTCTTGAAGCCTCTTCTCCCCACCTGTACCAGATTCATCCCTATCCCATACTTGGGAGAGCTCCATCTTTTGAATTCGTGTGATGAGGAAGTTTTAAAATCTGAATCCCCGTTCTAGAGCCAACTCATTAAAACAGAGACCTCTGTACTAAGCTATTCCGTCCCCCGCTGGCCGTTTGCTAGATCCCTCTCCCTTTGAATAGATCCAGTGCCTGCCTCATCTATTGCTCCTAGTTCCCACAAGCAACAACAAAAAATTAGGCTTCAGAAGATCTTCTGCCAAATATATAGTAGCAGTAAAATCAGCTAGTCTTGTCAGCTTTGAGCTGCTGCTTGTGATGCAGAGTTTCTCTAGAAATATTTTGCTGGCAAGAAAAAGCCCTAAGAACTCTCTAATCACCTGTATGTGTAAACACTCAAGCTAAGATAAATCTACCATATGTTTTAGTTTGTCCGTTTGTTCAATAATTCAGATGGTAAGAGCTAGGACCACCATATTTGGTATACAGCTTCCTCTTAGCATAACTTAAAAGCAACATAAGGGTTCAGCTGTGCCAGCAAAACAGGCTGTGCCTGGAATGGGACTGCTTCTCATAAAACCAAACAGACAATCACCAAATCAAGTACTGTCCTCAAAATTGACATGACTGAGCAAATGTTGAAGGACCCAGCCAAAAAAGAACCTGGAATGGGATTGCTTGTCAAGTCTTACATAAGAGACAAAACAAAGCCTTATTCTAAATTTCTCTGTTTTGGCACAGCTTAAATCAGTGCTTCAGGTTCTAGAAGAAAAGCTTATTGCAAACTATTGACATTAGCTTTTTTGTTAAAACATAGCAAATAAGAGTTGATAGGTATGAAGAAAAAGACACTTGATGGAATGCCTGTTTTAAAAAAAAAAAAAAAAAAACCACTAAAACAACTAAACGGAGAAATTAACAGTTTCTTTAAGAAATCTAAAATAAAACACTTTATAAACACTTTAAATAAAGCACATGCCCTTTTTATTTTATAAAATAAAAAACCTTAATTACCTGAGCAATACTGGGTAAATCTGCTAGTTCCGTATATAACGTAGTGATTGTTTATACAGTGACTTTTAACTTAGGTTGTCGCAAGAGAATCTGCTTCAGTCCTGAAGTCAGATATTGGATCGTAATAGTGTCATGGGAGTTTGCTATTCCAGGCACTTATTTACTGATAGACTAACATCAATATTCTACTTGTGATACTTCTGCAAATTTTACTGTCCTGTAATAGATGCCTGCAAACAACTGTTAGTTGTAGGATAAAGTTGACACTTAAAGCCAACTGGAAACCACTTACAATATACATTTTAAAGGAAGTGTAGGGAAGCCTTTTTGGGTCAAGGCCACTGGCCCACAGAAAAATCAGTTGGGGGTGCTGCATACATGAGAAACAAAACAAACACCACCCTTCACCAGTTTGGGCTCCCCAGTGCTGGGGGAGCCCTGAGCCTCGGGCTTGATCCAGGCAAGATTGGGGCTGCATCTGGCCCCTGTGTCTTAGGGTCCCCACCCCTGTTGTAAAGCAGTTGTTGGTTATGCTAGAGGGTGCTGCTCATATGAGTAAATTTTTTAGCAGGCTGGCCAGCAGCCCAGTTCGGTCCCAGCTTGTGCCAGGTCCTGGAACTATCTATGCTGCGATTCTGCATTTAAAGTGTATTAGGAGCCAGGTAGTCAGGCACCTGGCTCAGTTCCAGCTCATGCTGGGTCGGGGAGCTCAAATGCCCTCGCTGGACAAACTCCCTCTCTGCTGCCACCCTGTGCTGGGTGCCTCTGTATTGGAGGCAGCAGCATGGGGTGGCAGACAACTAGTCTGAGCCGGGAAGTGGTGCTTTAAACTGCCTCTCCTTGTGGACTGGCTCCCACTTGACATGCCACACTGCTGCCTCTGATACAGAGGCTGTGATGCAGAGTGGCAGGGAGCTCTTCAGGGGTGAAGCCAGAGTGCACTGGCTGCCAGCCCCACCCCCAGGGACTATAGATTGAGTAACCAATAAGAATTCACAAAGTTAATCAGCTATTCTATTAACAATATATATCTCAATTCCCAAATAGGGATGCAGGAGTGTAGTTGATTAACCGATAAGTAAAAGCTTATAGGCTAATGCTATAGACCGCATGCATTTCCTCCCCTCTCCCCCTTGCCAGTAAACTTTTTTTAGCAGCCTGGCTCATGTTGGGTCTGGGACCTACTCCTGCTGCAGCTCTGCATGTAAAGTGTATTAGGAGCGAGCCAGGCAGGCAGGCGGCCCAAATCAGTTCCAGCTTGTGCCAGGTCCCATGAGGGGAACTATTTGGTGTCCGGGAGGTGGGCGGGCGTTAGCCCGCCCACATCAAAAGGACCTCCCCCCCAGCCTGTGGGGAGGACCACAGAACCCAGGAGAACCAACTAATTACTGGGGACAAATAATGAAAAAACAGGGATGGGTGTGAGGGTCAAAGGGCTAAAACGAGGGAGCCGGATGGGGATACCGAGCAGAGAACCCCAGACAGCGCCTACTGCTCCCCGAAGGTCTCGAGAGAGCCAGCGGACGCCGCCCATTGGAACTCTGCCCGGATACGTGAGCGGATACAGCAGCGGAAATAGGCCCCACAGTCGCAGGCCCCTCCCCCGGCCAACCTCTTTTCCCTGGTTTTATAGATTGCCAATTTGGCCATTGCCAGGAGGAGGTTGACCAGGAGGTCCCGTGACTTTGTGGGGCCACGGATGGGGTGTGCGTAAATTAACAAGTGGGGGGGGGGGGGGGAAATGCAGCCAGAACCTCAACAGGAGGTTCTGGAGGAGCCGAAAGAGGGGCTGTAACCTGGCGCACTTGAGGTAGATGTGCGCCAGGGTCTCCCTCACGCCACAGAAGAGGCACGTTTCGGGGGTGGGGGTGAACCGCGCCAAGTACATGCCCATGCTCACCGCGCCGTGCAGGACTCTCCAACAGATGTCCCCGGTCCCATGAGGGGAGCTGGCTTTTAAACTGGCTCCCTTTGCGGACCAGCTCCCACCTGGCACCCCACGCTGCTGCTTCTGATACAGAGGCAGTAGTCCAGAGTGGCAGGGGACACTGGCTGATGGCCCTGCCCCAGGGGACTATAGAATAGTTGACTGACTGATAAGAATTCGTGAGGTTACTCGACTACTCAATTAACCGATATTTAACATCCCTATTTCTAGATAAAGTTCCTTTCCTTGTTCTGTGGTGGTACTACACTGTCTGTAGAGGCTGGTTTCTCTCACATTTATGGTGGTATTATAATGCAATTAATCTTCTGCAGTCTTTGATACAAATGAATAGCCCACTGTCCTTGGTCACACCTGGCTTAGAATGTTGACCTCTTTCCTTTGTCTGGAAACTACTTATTGACTAGGACATGCTTGGTTTAAAAACATTTTAGTTACACATTTTCAGCATATATAATCTTTGTAGATTAACAGTACATATCATGTAAGCTATTAAAGATTAGTAAATAATTGTTCCAATTATAATTACATGATACTTTTAAAATGTGTGTGAAGTGTTTAAGCTGGTCATGCCATCTGAGTCTTAATTTTACATACCAAGGAGCCCTTTGCAAATTACTCTTGGAGTTTCTAGAATCACGAGAACTGTTGGGCTGACTCAAAACAATTTGGCATTATGGCAATCATGAAAGTATGTTAGCAAATATGTATACATGGAGTTAGTTGCAACGAGTAAACATATGAATACTTCACTGGGTTAGACGCTATCTATTCTGGGATTTTAACATCACTGTTTAGATAGCACTTTACTTGTTTTGTAGCTGAATCTTGTTCTACTATACTTGTCTTGTCTACTCTACAGGTCTGTATCAGTAAAACGATAACCTCTCCATGTAGATGGTTCTGTTTCAGTAGGAAAACTTCTCCCCTTGACATTTTACTGCTTCTTGGGAAAGTAGATTAACTATGCCCATAAGAGTGTTCTCCTGTTAGCATAGGGGTATCCTCACTTAAGCACTACCGTGGCATAGCTGCACTAATGTAATGTTTAACATGTAGATCTGCCCTATGTCTCTTGATTGGGCCAGAACTCCTTGCCAAAGTAGGGTCTAATGCTGTGTGGTGTCCAACCAGTTGTGAAGCGGTAGCTACTGTAGTTGCTATTGCTGTAGCAATCTAGCTACCCTCAGCTGGCCAAATAACCACATGGGGCTAGTGCAGGGGTTCTCAAACTTGTGATACCGCGACCCCCCTCTCAGTTGCTCGTGACCCCCCTCTCCATTGCTGCAACCAGCCTCTCAGTTGCTTGAGACCCCCCTCTAATTTGTTTGCAATCCCCGTCTAAGTTGCTTGCGACCCCCCGGGGGGTCAGGACCCACAGTTTGAGAAATGGTGGGCTAGTGTGTTGGACATCACAGCTCTAATGTGATCTGGGGCTGCCATCTCTGACCAAAGAGCATGAATCTAATTCAGTTCAACTTAGTGAAAGCCATGGATAAATACAGATTCAGTTCTGAACATCTGGTACTTGTTGCCTGAAGCATAATGTACAGCCTGTAAACTCCTAAAATATACACTTGCCTTTGTCACATAGATCAAGCTGTCATGAGAATTTAGAGTTGCACATGTCTGACTAAAAGGCTGTGTTGGCATAGCCCGGTGGTTAGAGCTACAGGGTAGTAAGTTGAAGTATACATTAGTGTGCTACACTGTAATTTCCCTGTGTTGATACTGCTGGTGTGAGCTAAAAGTCCTCTTTAAACAGGGATCCATGAGGGCAAACTAGGAGCCCCTTTTAGTTTGTGCCTTTTGGGCATGTCCACAAGGATGAATTACAGCACAGTATGCTAATACACTGCAGTTTACACTAGCTTGTGTGCTGTGGCCACTGTTCTAGTAGGATGAGGTGCTGGACAGAATTTACTTGATTTACAGGATCTTTGTAAAATCCATGTCTCTGTAGAACTTAAACTTATGGTAATATGGTCAGCTTAGTTGAATATCTTGGCAGTGCAGTTTTTGGAGTTTCAACTGCAAAAATCCACTTATCTAAACTAGGGATGTTAAATATTGGTTAATTGAATAGCTGATGAACCTCATGAATACTTATCTTTTAATCGATTATTCTACAGTCCCAAGGGGTGGGGCTGGCAGCCAGTGTGCTCAGGCCCCACTCCTGGGGAATCCCCTGCCATCTTACATTGCTTCATCTCTCTGAGGCACTAGTACAGGGTGCCAGGTGGGAGTTGGTTCATGAGGGAAGTCTGTTTAAAAACCAGCTCCCCCTGCGGACAGGCTGTCTGCCACCCCATGCTGCAGCCTACAGAGGCAGCAGCACAGGGTGGTGGCAGCCTGTCCAGGGGCAGGGAGTCTGAGCTCCTGGGATCAGTTCAAGCCAGGACTGAGCTGGGCTGCTGGCCAACCTGTTAAAAAGTTTACTGGCAAGAGGGGGTGGGGATCAGAGGCATGTAGTCTATAGCATTAACCTATAAGCTTTTGTTGATCGGCTAATTGGCTATACTATTACATCCAGTTCTGGGCATCGCATTTCAGGAAAGATGTGGAGAAATTGGAGAGGGTCCAGAGAAGAGCAACAAGAATGATTAAAGGTCTAGAGAACATGACCTATGAAGGAAGACTGAAAGAATTGGGTTTGTTTAGTTTGGAAAAGAGAAGATTAAGAGGGGATATGATAGCGGTTTTCAGGTATCTAAAAGGGTGTTACAAGGAGGAGGGAGGAAAAAATGTTGTTCTTGGCCTTTGAGGATAGAACAAAAAGCAATGGGCTTAAACTGCAGCAAGGGAGGTTGAGGTTGGACATTAGGAAAAACTTCCTACCTGTCAGGATGGTTAAACACTGGAATAAATTGCCTGGGGAGGTTGTGGTATTTCCATCTCTGGAAATAGTAAGATTCTCAAATTCTTAAATGTTACTTCTGGCATGCTGATCAACAGAGGTTTTGTAATCTGAATTTAGTAAGCAATTCTGTTTGTTCTGGCTCTCCTATCAACTCTAGCATGTTCTTCCAGAGCTGTATTTGATTCTGGCTGAGATTAACATTAGTAAGTGAGCATCAGAGTCTCAAAGCCAGCTTGACCCATGGAATGGGAACTAGGCTTAAATTGGGGACCAAAACAAGCAGCGCTCACCAACAGCAAATGCTTTTTGCCTGCCTCCCTTTGAGGAAATGGACCAAGGTATCTTAACAGGGGTTAAATCACATTGGTTTTTAACTTGTCTGTCTCTAATGTCTATCTTACCAAATGTTCTTCAATCCAAATTTGAAACCAGATTTATTTTGACTAGAGAGAACTTGTGCTAGCAATGGTTAAATGTGCCTGCTTTGTAAGGAACTTTGGAAGCTTATCTCTTTCTCCCTGAAAGGATAGGGAGGTAAGTTTGTTTAGCTTCTCCCTTTGGTAAAGGTGTTGGTTATTTTGCTTGTGGTATAAGACATGTATCTATAAACAAAATAGTTTTTGTTTGTGTGAAAATGTGAATGTTCTTCTTTTTGCTTCCTTTCACCACTTTCTCTTACTCCTCACTGGGTGAGGATTAGATATAACAATACTTCTATGAACTCCTGAAGCTGCTGGGTATCCTCACCTCTGAGCAAAGTGTTAATAGCTTTCAGTGGGTTTTTTTTGTCCTAAGAGTTCAATCAATTACCGCTGTGGAGTATAGAGGAATAAGACAGTCCTATCCATTCTTGCAACACAAACAATATAGGGAGACTGTAATTTTCATCTTACCTGCCTCTTCTCTTTAAACATCTGATGTGCTGATATTTTTACAAGTGGTGTAAAAGTACTTTTGTACCTGATTTAACTGCCTCCTGAAATGTTCAAGGCTATCTGTGCTCTTACTTTCCTGGACAAAGGCTTATTCTGTATATGTGATGTACTGATTATGTCTACTGAGCAATTGAAACCTCTTACTGAAAATATATGGTGTTAAGCCTACGTAAGTTTCAAACAGAAGCTTATCACTTTTAAAAGCTAGCAATGCTTATTTAGTGAAACAAAACATATCCTGGAGTGTCTTAACCATCTTTCTTTTTGTACTTGTTTTCAGCTGTGCTTTTGAGTAGTAAGCTTGCTTGTGTTCTTACTTCCCGATTTCTGCCCAAGTACTTGAATGGCTGGCTTACAAAATGTCAGATCAGCTGAATTGTGTATCCTAACTGAGTGTGTTTTAGTACTTTGGTCAGTGAACTGTTAACTTCAAGAGGCGTAATTTCTGGCTCTAGATGTTGGAGTGTATATACAATTCCTTAATATTGCTGATTATATCTGTCCCATGGGGTAGAGAGATCTGAACTCTTACCCCCACTATAATCTAAAATGATTATTCCTAAAACATGTGTATTTTGGCACTTCTGTTGTGGCTTCCTTTCAAATGGTTTAAGGTTTTACAAACCCTAATGCCTTGAGCTTCCCTTACTTTACAGGTCAGCTTACTTGCCAGTTTTCCAGCTAACGGAAACTTAGATGTATCATTCTTGAGTAACCCTGAAACGTATTACAGAAACAAGTGAAGACCTAATTTCTATTAACCAGAGAATATCTAAATGTGTCTAGCATGGGTTATAGGAGTGAGTAAGCATAAGTAAGGTACTCTTTTCTCTTCTGTAAGACAGATATTCTGAATATCAGGCTGTGTCTACACTGGCCCGATCTCGCGCAAGAGTGGCTTGCGCAAAAACTTGCTGCCTGTCTACACTGGCTGCGTGTTTTTGTGCAAGTAAACTGACGTTCTACTGTATAAAATCAGGGCTTCTTGCGCCAGAACTCTGACGCTCCCACTCAGGAATAAGCCCTCTTGCGCAAGAGCTCTTCCAGAAGAGGCCAGTGTAGACAGGCAACATGAATTTCTTGCGCAAGAAATTCTATGGTTAAAATGGCCATCAGAACTTTCTTGCGCAAGGCATGGATGCTTCTTGCCCTCTTGTGCAAAAGCACATGCCAGTGTAGACACTCTCTTCTGGAAGAGTGTTTGCAGAAGAACTCTTCTGCAAAAGAGTTTTTGCACGAGAACGCGCCAGTGTAGACGTAGCCTCAGTGTTTAACTAGTTCTGTGTGGTATGAACATCATCGTCATACTGTCACTCTCCGTTCAAAGTTGGTAAAGAATAAACCAAATTTATAAGTCGATCCGAGGTAAAAACTGTTTACTCAACATGTTACTGTTATGGAGTGAATAAATTTGGTGTTTAAAGTGCGGCACTAAGTGTGAGATTATTGGTACCTTCTGTCCTATTTTAAAAAGGTGCCTAAAACTCTAGCCCAAGCACTTAGTGGAATGAAGAAACTGCCATCTTAGTGACTTAATAATTAACCCACAACAGTGAGATCTAGTTGTCTAGGGTGAGGTGGCCACAAATATTTGTTGAGAAGCAATTGCTTAAGTTTAAACAAGAAGTTCCTTCTGGACAGGATGCTCTCATGGTTGAGCTTCTCCTTGTTAGTATGCACAGGCAAATGACCATGCCACAACCTTGCCCTCCCCCAGGCAGATGCCCTATTCCCAAGGCCATTCAAGAATCCAGTGCACTTCCCTACCTTCAGAGGATCATTTATCCTGCTTTCCTAATGCAGGAGACATGTGCCTCTCTAAGGCAAGTAGTGTTGGCTGCCCAGCTGCTGCCTGGGTAGGTAGAGGATAGTCTCACCTACCTGCCTCTGAAAGACATGGGGTGAGACTGTGTAAAGTGAAAATGAGTGACTTTTTTGGGGGTGGGAAGAAAAAGCACATTGCACGTGCCTTCTTGTGAATCCTTAGCAAAGTAACCAACAAACAGAGACTCTCTGAGAAATAAACTAGTGGTCAAAAGCTGAGAGAGATATTATTGCTGGAGTTTGGCCAAGTGCCCATCTAAACTAACATTTCCTTGAACAGATGCTGTCAGCATCGCTAAACAGTGTTGGCCACCCAGACCTCCTGTTTATATGTTAAGTGCATAAATAAAACTTCCCACAATTAAGTGACATGCCATTTGCCTGGGGCCTATTAGCCAGATTCTGCCACTTTGTGGCACATGTGCCACAAAAGGATCAGAGAATGTAAGTTACCTGCTTAGGGATTCTTTCATTGTGGGAGGATTCTCCTTTTGACACGTACATTTTGACAGGTTTGAAATTCAACAGAGACAAGTAATGGACTGTTCCACCACCTGCCCCGTAGTACTGGTTGTTGTTTGTGCTGTGCAGACTTGGTTCAGAGCCCTGATATCAGCAATGTGCTTGCAGCACAATAGCCTCGCCCTTGGTTCCACTAGCCTTGTTTAGTCTTTGCTTGGTGATCCCAACAGCCTCCCAGTCATGAATTCCTCCCTCTCTTCCAGTGTTATGTGTATTATATGCCATCTTCTGCGTATTCATCAGACAAGAGTGCAAACTGGCATTGGGGTGCTCTTAGCAGGTCACTTTCATCTTCCTCTTTGCAAATCCCAGAAGAGCTGAGTAAGAACACCTGGAGCATGGTGCTATCTGGCAGTCCCTAGCTAGTAGATAGTCTTTTGATGTTACTAGCTGGCACATGGTAAGTGATGATTACTTCATGTTCCAGAAGTCTTAAAACACAACACCCACTTACAGAAGAAGAAACATTTTAAAATCAACTGTTTCCTTTGATTTTTTTCACCTAATAATAAAACTTACCTAATGAGAAAATACCAGACATTTTATATGTCCAGTATTTTCTCAATTTGTTTGATACCCTACCCCCAGTCTGCTCCTGCTCCTGCCTCTGCCTCCCGGAGTGCCTGTGTGGCACCAGGTCCCCCAAACCCTGGCCCAGGCTGGGTGGAGGATGCAGCCGGGTGAAACAGTGAAATGTATTCATTTTTCATTCTTTTTTTCATATGCGTGTTTATTTTTGGGCTGCAAAAAAAATAAAAAAATAAACCTGGAAAAAAAGGGTTCCAACTAAAGTAAAAAGTTTGGGAAACCCTGGTCTAGTCAGCTTTCTATCTGTCTTACAGTCCATTTATCCAATGCGTACTCCCTTAACTTGCTGGCAAGAAGATTGTGGGTGACTGTATCAAAAGCTTTGCTTAAGCTGGCACTGGGGGCTTTGGGAGGACCAGAACCAACTTATTTGAATATTCATCATTTGCTTAATGAATATGCAAACAAATGTTGCCAGTCCTCCAAAAGCTCGTGAATGGATTTACTGGTCCCCGTGTCAAAAAGTTTGGGAACCCTTGCTGTGGAGGTTCGATTTAACACGAGTAGAACTATGTTATCTTACATGTGTAGCCTGGCCTATTGACCAAAAAAAAAGGAATTACTACTACTTCTCCAGGAAAAAAGTAAACACTAATATCAACTCTCTTGGAATAAACATGGGTAACACTGTTACAATGTAATTGTTGCATTATGAGGAAGATGGTCGCCCAAGCACTGGCCTGGACCAACACCACCACATTTCTATGCTGCTGGGAACATCCCTGGCTTTGTTTCTTCCAGCTAAGGGTTGTGTGGGCTGTGCTGCAGACACGTTTAATAGGATCAGAATTTGTATTCTGTGGGGCTGCATGGCTTTATTTTTTTCCCCCCCGCAATTCTTCATTGTACAAGACTTGAGGGCTGTGAACACTCAGGGATAATGCCCACTGCTGGAACTGATTTCACATCTGTGGAGGGGGGTAGGCTAGGGCAGTGGTCTCCAACCTTTTTAAGCATGAGATCACTTCTTGAATTTAAGTGCAATCCAGGGTCTATCTCAAACCCAAACACCCTTGTCCCACTTCCTTCCTGCTCCTTCTGTGAGGCCTGGCCCTGCCCTTCCCACTCTATCCTCCCTCGCTGTCCTCACTTTTCTCAGATTTGGGGCAGAGGGTTGTGGTGTGGGAGAGGGGGGGATGCATACACTGATCTTGGGCTAAAGGATTTGGAGTGTAGCTGGGGGTCTGAGCTGAGCCTGAGGCAGGGAGCAGGGGTGCAGGCTCTGGGAGGGAGTTTGGGTGCGGGGGGACTCAGGGCTAAGGCAGGGGTTTGGGGTGCAAGAGTGGTTCAGGACTGGGGTTGAGGTTTAGAATGTGGGCTCCAGCTGGGCACTGCTTACCACAGGTGGCTTTGGGTGGTGTTGCAGAGGGCTAAGGCAGGCTCACCCCTATCCTGGCCCAGCACCACTCCCAAAAGCAGACAGCAAACTCTCTCAATCCCTGCTTCCCGCGCCCCCCCCCCCAATCTGTGGAGATGGGGTACAGGGTGGGGGGAGGAGCACTCTGGCATCAGTACCCCCCCTTCTTACTGTGCCTTGCACAGCAACAGTCCTGAGGGTGGGGGGCACCTCAAAGGCAGAGGATAGGAGCAGCACTGGCAGTGCTGAAAGAGGCAGATTAAGTGCCAGCACTGGATAGCCTCCTGGCCAAACCTGCCAGGATCACCTGTCAAAGGTTCAAAGATCTACCAGTAGATCTCGATCTACTGGTTGGTGACCCCTGGGCTAGAGTAAGTGGAGTGGCTGTTAATGGGGGGTAGGGGTGGGTGATGGTAAGCAACCTCTTGCTCTGGAGGGGAATTCCCCTCCTGCTCTTCTCTAGTAGCATTGCTAGCAATACTATAAACATCTGAAATGTTCCAACTAAGGCAAACTTTATCCAGCACCTAATCTGTCATTGAGGGGCCTTGAGGTTTGCTCTAGTTACAATCTATTGGGGGGGGGGGCCAGCAACTACTGTAGCTGCTCAAGAGCAATCCCCTACAACCAAAGCCACTCTAAGCCTTGATTTGCTCAGACTAGAGTAAGGTAACAGTGGGGGGGAAATATCGATGTATGTCTATATTCCAGCTCCCACCATTGTGTCCTTCTGTGGAGAATTAAGGTTGTAATTTTTAGTGCAAACTGGACTTGAAATATTGGATAAATGACAGAGTGAATTGTCACACCCTCCCCCAGCCTCTTGCATTTCAGCATAGGAAATACAGCATGGAACTTCAGTTTCCCCATCTGTATATAGGGCATCATAGTGACTTTACAAACATTACATAAGAATGGCCATACTAGGTCAGACCAAAAGTCCCATCTTGCCCAGTAGCCTGCTGGTGGCCAATGCAAGGTGCCCCAGAGGCAATGAACAGGTAATCGAGTGTCCCACTTCTGTCTCTCATTCCCAGTTTACTACCTAAACATTCTGAGCCCGGGTGAACCTTTTAGGATCTGCTGACAAAGGCAGCTATCTAAGGGCAAAGGGTTACTTTTATCACACAGGTACTGAGGCTAAACTAACTAATACAAGTAACTTCAGATTAGATGTGATTCTAAGAAATCTGATTTTTACTAAACAAAACCAGGGGCTGTTTTTAAACATCCAATCACCTCGTGTCAGATATACATTCACAGAAGTAAATATGATTTTGCATCAATATTTTTCTTTTCAATTGCTTTTATATTACAGGATGATCAGATATATTTTTTTTGTCAGAGAGGCTTGCCAGATGGCTTAGTGCTTAGTCTATGAAATGCAGTAATGCAACAAACACATTTGCAGCTGTAGTGGATAGAGAGGCAAGACTAGTATTTTGCTTTCAGAGGGATATTAAAATTAGAAAGGAAAATTTGAACTGAAAGAATTCTTAACTCAGAAGGTGACACTTTTTACAAGTGTCCATCTGTACTTGGATTGTCAGTTGGGAGGGTGGACAGTAAGGGGGGGACCATGGCAGGAAAGGGGAAATAGAGATAAAATTCTGCCTTAAAGTAATCATGTACCTTGAGAAACCATATTTGGAAACCCAGCCTTCTAACTCTGGCATATGGATTGGGCTCAACAGGAGAAAACGCTAGCAATCAAAAGGCATGGAGACTGAGTTGGGTGTGGGATCTCTACGTGAGCATGGGCTGTCAGGGCATGCTTAGTAACATTAGCTCCTTGAGACTGGCAGGTCTGGATCCTGCTGACCTTCCCCAATTCAGGAAGTGCTTAAACATTTGTAGGGAACAAGTGCTTTTCAGAAGTGAAGCATCTCTGCTGATTGTCTCCCCTGGGATCAGGCACCATGGCAGGAAAACCCCACTAGGGCGAAGAGATAATAATGGCAGGAGAATGATGGAGCTATAGCATATTTCCAACAGTGGGCAAGGGGCACCTCTGCACCCTGTTTCAGGTGCTGGCTGAAGGAGGCCCATGTTGGTGTAAATAGTGGCAGGTGGGGCTATTATAATTGTCAAGCAGCTCCTGTTCTACCCAATCACAGAAAGGTCCAACTCACAGAAATGTAGTTTACTTGGGAGCAAAATTGGTAGAGGGCTTCTAAATACAAGTGATAATGCAACTGTTTACTCAAAATAGTACTGCTTTGGCAGCTTGGGAAAGATTTAGCCCCAAGTCATCTATTTTTAAGGATGTAAAAAAGCGGATAACTAATTGTGTAGTTAATACAATTTGTATGGACTACACAGTTAGTCGATAAGGGGCTCCGCTGTAGCTCTGCATTTTAAATGTAGTAGGAGCCGAGTGCGTAGGCAGCCCAGCTCCTACTACATCTAAACTGCAGGGCACCAGCGGAGATAGATTTGGGACTGGCATGAGCCAGGACAGAGCAGTCCCAACTCCTGCCCGGTTCTGGAGTGGTGTGCCTCTGCCCTCTCTTCCCCCTCTCCCCTGCACCACAGACAGTGCTGGGGGGAGGGAGGGAACCGGCTTTTAAACTGGCAGACCCCCAGTACTGGCTCCTGCATCCCCCCCTTGCTGCCTCCTGCTCCCCTCCCCTTGCTGCCTCTATCAGAGGCAGCAAGGAAGGGGGGAAGCAAGTAGTTGAGTAATGACTCGACTAGTCACTTACATCCCTATCTATTTTATGCATGTTTTTTCTGTGCTTTATTTGGCTTTGGTTAAACTTAAAGCAAGTCCATACTCACATGAGGTATGAGCTTGTTTGCACTGTATAATACAGGCACGGGCAAAATATGGCCCAGGGGCCAGATCTGGCCCCCCAAACTACTGATCCAGTCTGCTGACGCAGCGGGGAGCCTGAGGCAGACTGCTTGCTTGCCCTGTGCCCTCCCCCTCTATCACTCGGAAAAGGCTGCCGCAGCCATTTTTCTTTCTCAGCTGTGAGCTTGGGGTGGGGATAGTGGTGCTTCAAGTGCTGCTCTGCCCCCAGCACAATCCCATTGTGATCTCTGGCAAATGGGAACTGCTTGTTTGAAAAACAGGCAGTGCATGAAGCACCATTGCTCCCTCCCCTCAGGATCTTATTCACCAATGCACATGGCCCCTGCAGCCTATGTGGGGAATGGGCTGGCTGGCTAGCTTCCTGCCTGCCTGAGAAACCTGCTGGGCTGCTGGCTGGGAGTCACTCAGAGAAGTCTCCTGGCCAGAGTCTGCCTCTGGCACCCCAGCCCCTCCCTAGCACCCCACATAAGAGAAACCTTCTGTCCCCTCATGAACCCAAACCCCCTTCCAGACCCTGCATTCCCTAGGTCACAACCCAAACCCCTGTACCCTGATCCCCTGCCCTAGGTCACAATTACCTCCTTCACCTAAACTCTCTTCCAGACCCTATGTCCCCTCCTGCACCCCAGTCCCTTACCCCAAGCACCCTTCTGTGCCCAACCTGCATCCCAGAATTGGCACCTCCTCCATTAATACCATGGAAGAGTGGTGTTGCCCTTCACCACTTTCCAAAATCTTGGAGTGCCGCCCTGTCAAAAATCATTGCCCACCCCGATACAATACAACAAAATAATAATTATTAGAAAGGGTGGAGCTAAGAAGTTTCTCTCTGTGTTTTTGAACTTATGCAGATAAAGCCTCTAGCCCTGAATAATAAATATATATTTGATGTTCTCTGCTCAGCCAAAGACATAAATCTAAACTACACATGGCTCAACTGTAATTATCATCTTACTATAGCTGACTATAAGGGCAACACATGTAAACTACACATGTAACAGTAGTAATGAGTCTTTGGGAAGGGCTGTGAGTGTCTGCTATGAATAGATCATATGAATAAATAATTATAAGCAAGGACTCTTCTGGGTTCCCTTGCCCATAACTATGAGCTATTGAACATCTTAGGCAACTCCTCTGAGATTTCTTGACTCAAAAAAATAGTCACTGTAATTTGCAGATAGTTGAGACATTTCTGCTCCCCCCTCAGTCTATCTGATCTGTTCACTACTCTTACTATGCTCTTCATCACCACAGCTGCATGCCCTGGAGCACCCAAAGTCTTCCCTGCAGTATTTGCCTCTTTGTGTTGCACACACACCCTGTGTAGCTGGAGCAGGATCATGATGTTGAGAACAAGATGCCCTGTGCTATCGCTGGGCCATCTGCTGTTGGCAGGGACTCTTGAAGATACTGAACTGTGCTATGATTCCCTATTAGAGATAAAATGTCCATGTTTCAGGTGCTGGCTGAAGGAGGCCTATGTTGGTGGCAGTTTCTCACTTGTTTAGTGGACCATAGTAAATAACTCTCAGTGCATGTTAGCCAGAGCTGCTTGCTTCTTATCACACAGTACAGTAAAGATACTACTGAGCCCCAGGCTGCTGACTGAAAAAGCTGCAGTTCAAATGTTGCTAGCCTTAGAGAGTAAGGACTACTCAATTTAGCCATGACCTATGAATTCAAAGTACTGGTACTAATTTATAAAGCTGTCGACTACAAATGTAAAATCCTGTTTAAACAGTTAGCTAGTTAAATGTCAGAATAGCATCTGAGGTATAATTTTGGGACTGTGTAGTGAATCAAGTCTTCCTTTTGTTCATCTCCTATTAAGCTCTTTGACTTAAAATAAACAACTGTGAATTGGGCTTCCCAGTCCATCGCTCTCCAGTGCAGTGGTCAGGGTACTCAGGTAGTTGTGGGCCAGGCTGGTTCAATCCCCCTTTCTATTTGATGAGAAAGGACGTCCACTTGAGAGGTAGGCAATCACTGCTCAAATCCTAACTACTGGGCTATGAGCTAGTTTGGGCAGCTGCCTTGGTTTTGCCTCTTGAAGATGTTGTACTTTAACTGTTCGTACCCAAAGCAGAAGTCAGGCAGAAGCCTTCAAGGATATTTACATGGGGTTTTGGAAGCTGTGGTTCAATTTCTCCAGCACTGGGATGAGAATTAACAGATTTTTCTCTTGAAACTGTTAACTATTAACTGTGACAAGCGCCTCCTGCAAAAGGGACCTAAACAGGAACCTCCTACTTCCCCTTGGGGGGCAGGACAGCCCTCTCCAAATCCTTTTTCAAACAACTAGAGAAGGATTTGAACCCAAATCAGCAACACTAAGGCAAGCAGCCTAACTACTGGACTACAGAGTGAACTTAGGCCCAGCAGTGGTGTGGCTTGTAGTTAATTTAAGTGGAAGAGCTTCAAGAGGCAAGCACTGAAGTCCCTTCCCTTCAGGGGACAGGACTGTGACTTGAACCAAGTTCTCCAACACCCCAGCTATGGGCCAGTCCACCAGGCTATTCAGCACTTTCTACTGGTGAGCTTTAATTTGACCATTTAATAATTAATGAAAGTGAACAAACTTCAAGAGTTGAGGTGCTTGTTGCCCATCTCAAGCCCAGGGGAACATTGAGCCAGTAGCTTCAGCCCCCTAGTCACCAGGCTGTGTAGGAAGAGCTGTGAACAAGAGTTGTTTTGGTCCAAATAATAGTTAGTTAAAGTGGACCCATTTCAAGAGGAAAGCCAGCTGCTGCTCTAATCCTTGCGTCTCATCAAACACAGAGAAGGAGTTGAACCACCACAATCAGTGTCTGGGGTCAATACCTGACCAACAGGTTACCCAAGGCTTCTTACAGATCAGCTTTGACATGGCCCTTTTAATGGTTCATTAAAAAGCTTCAAGAGGAAAGGCAAAGCAACAACTGCACCACTTCCTTCTCAAACTGAAGCAGGAGTTGAACCAACTTTACCAGCACCCAGATGAGGACTCTTTCCACAAGTCTTGGCAGGGAACCCTGTGAAATAGGCTTGCTTTGGCTCAATTACCAGCCATTTAAAATGGAACAGCTTGACAAAGAAAGGCACTCAGAGCTCAGATCCTTCCCAACAAGCAAGAGGGGAAGTAAACCAGCATCTGTAGCACCCCATGTGAATACACTAATCCGGAGGCTCTCAGAGTTCTTACAGAGCAACACTGCTTTGGCCTAAATAAAGTGGAGCCGCTTCAAGAAGAAAGAGGCACCTTCTTCAGATCTCTTCTTAACAGGCTAAGGGACAACTTGAAGCAGGCTCTTGC
The DNA here is from genome assembly GCA_032595735.1 of Pelochelys cantorii. Taxonomy (NCBI): domain Eukaryota; kingdom Metazoa; phylum Chordata; order Testudines; family Trionychidae; genus Pelochelys; species Pelochelys cantorii. The sequence goes on from CM064353.1 coordinate 1,496,525, forward strand.
ACTATTGAGGTCAGCAGCCTATAGAGCAATTCTGAGCTTTTTAGTGGGCTAGTGCTCCCTGTCTAAAGCCTATCTCTTCAGCACGTAGGCAGGCAATTAAACCAGCGTAGTCAACTCCACCCTCAGCAGCATCTGACCCACCATACTATAGAGAGTTTCTTGTATTTTTCTCTTGCTTTACATAATTCATATATTTAAAATAGAACAGCTTCAATAAGAGCAGCCCACATCTGACTATTCTTTAGCTCTGCAATTAAGGGACTCACTTGAGAGAGAGTAGACCCCTTTACAAATGCTTTCAGCTCATTAAGCAGAAGGGCAACATGAAACAGAGTCTCCCAGATTCTTCCCTCTCTCCTCTCTGGTGTTAGGCAGGAACTTTATGATTTCATAAGACAGGTGTTAGGCACCTGACTCCAAGAAACTGGTGCTAGTTCTTGGTTGTGCATCTCAAGCAGAGAGAGGGCCCAAACTCTGTGAAAGGCTGAGTTTAACATCCCTCTTTAACTTTTGGCAGCAGCTCCCAGTGGCTGTCTTAGGGCACATCTACACAGCAGGGCAAAACTCAAATTAACCTATGCAGCTTCATCTACGTCAAATGCATAGCTGAAGTTGAAATAGCTTAACTCGGCTTTTGGCGCTGTATACACAGCAGGAAATTGAAAGGAGAACACTCTTCCTTCGACTTCCCTTACTCTTCATGAAATGAGGACTACAGGAGTCGGAGTACAAAGTCCTCCATCTTGACATTATTTTGAAATAATGGCTTGCTGTGTAGATGCACATTTTGTCATTTTGAAAAAATGTCAGTTATTCCGAAATAATGCTGCTGTGTAGATGTATCCTTAGGGAGCTCACGCCTAGCATGCTGGCTTTTGTGGATCCCATTCTTAAGTGCCTGTCTCTCCCCAGTGGTGCGTGTGTGTGAAGAGAAGAGCTCTAAATAGCTTCTCTACCCACTTCTCTGGGTTCTCAGCTGCTGTGTTCAGCCAGTTTTTTGCCATGCCACTGGAAGCGGGAGTGACAGCTATGGACAGCATGAATGTCTGGCAGCATAAAACACATGTCCATTCCCAGCTCTATAGCCACTCTATGAATGGGTATGCATCTCTTCTTTTGGCCCACACGTTTTGATTTTGAATTCATCTACCTTAAGAACAGAGCAATATATTGGGCACATCAGTGCAACCTCTCAGTCCATGCTCCCCTTTAGTCTCCTGTTTACTGTTGGTTTTTCATGAGCGACATGCAAACATAAGTGAATCTACTTTCTTGTTATCTGCTTTGAATTCTGGTACTGCAGAATGGGGCTTTTTAATGACATTATATTTTAGTCATGTATTAGTCATGGAGAAAGAAACCAAATTGTTACTAGCAGTGTCCAGTATACTGCTCCTAAACCCTCTAAACTTTATTTAAAAACTTCAAAGATGTATTCTGGTGTACGCACACACAGTTGAAGGCTGTAAATAACCTAGTCTCAAAGCAATTATTTATGTCTGTGATTAACTTTCACTGATAGAAAAGATGAGAAGGCATTTTTATGCACTGTAGCCAGCACAGCATTATTGTGCTGGCTACAGTGGCTTTTAGAATCTGTCTTAAATTAATCAAAAGCTTCAGGGGGTAGCCGAGTTAGTCTGTAGTCTGGTAGCACTGTAAAGACTAATAAAACACGTAGATGGTATCATGAGCTTTTGTGGGCACAACCCACTTCTTCAGATGACCGGACTCAATAACTTGCTGCTGATTTGCTAAGAAAACAACATATGTTTATTAGTATGCTGCATAACACTCTTCCTTTTGGAGTCACATTCTTTTTTCCCCTGACCTCTTGTGGTGCCCATGCTGGGTGTGTATTGGAATTGAACAGCTTCTTCATATATTCTAAATATACTGGCTGCTCTCAAGCACATAGAGGAGACCTGGATTTGAATGTAAACTACATTGCAGTCTGAAACACTGATTTTATAAACTTTAATTTCCTGGCATTCAACAAATGTATCTCATTTTGTCTTCTATTTCTAACCACTTTCAGGTCAATAGAACATACTGTTGCGGAACCTACAGAGCAGGTCCGATGCGGCAGATAAGTCTTGTTGGAGCAGTAGATGAAGAAGTTGGTGACTACTTCCCAGAATTTCTTGATATGTTGGAGGAATCCCCATTTCTGAGAGTGAGCATTGTACCATTGCAGTAATTTTGTTTAAATTGTTTATTATCAAGCATGACTATCTTAACACGTCTAATTAACAACTTAATGTGCCTAAATTCTCTAATTATTTAGCAACAGCTTTTCCATTCAGGTGAACTTTCAAACTTCCTTACTGAGGATGGTGATAAAAATGTATCCTCTATTCAAAGAACTAGATACTGAAAGGGGAAGAATTTAAAAGCCACAGCAATCAGTTATTTAACTGGAGAAATTATTGGGCATGTCAGTTTTACAGTTGCATGTCAGTTTTACAATGGCATGCTTTTTAAAAGCTGAGTAAGTTAACTATATTACTGCCAGAATATGTTTAATCTCTAAGAATAATATTTAGTTTCTGTATACAGCCGCTCCCCGAGTTGCGAACGGTCGAGTTACGACCGTTCGCACTTACGACCAATGCTCCCAAGGAGCTGTCGTAAAGGCGGTCCCCGAGTTACAAACGCGACCCACGCTTACGAACAACGCGGTCGCGTGTAACTCAATGGGATCTGAGTTACGAACAGTTCGAGTTACGGACCAAGTGTTGGTCTGTAACTTGTTCGTAACTCGGAGAGCGGCTGTAGTTCTTTTAGTAATAAACTTGAGCCAGTGCTTATCAAAATTTTACATAGGAACAGCCATACTGAGTCAGACCAGAGGTCAGTCTAGCCCAGTATCCCATCTTCCGACAGTGGCCAATGCTAGGTGACCCCAGAGGGAATGAACAGAAAAAGTGATCAAGTAATCCCACCCCTGTTGCCCGTTCCTAGCTTCTGACAGACAGAGGCTAGGGTTACCATTCCTGCCCATCCTGGCTAATAGTCATTAATGGACCTATCCTTCATGAATTTATCTCGCTCTTTATTGAACCTTGTTAAAGTCTTGGCCTTCACAACATCCTCTGGCAAGGAGTCCCATAGGTTGACTATGTGTTGTGTGAAGTAGTACTTCCTTTTGTTTATTTTAAACTTTCTATCTATTAAACAATTTTAACTGTTGTCCATTTGACTTAGCATTTTGTATTCCCATATTTAGATGACTTTGCCCTGGGGCACGCTTTCTAGCCTCCAGCTTCAGTGCAGGTCACAGAGTGATGATGGCCCCATAATGTGGGTGAGACCAGGAGAACAGATGATCCCGACAGCAGATATGCCAAAATCACCATTCAAACGACGCCGGTAACATTATTTTCCTTAATAGAAAATAAAATCACAGTTAGACAAAGCATTATCCTCAGGTTTTAATGTTGGTCATTATTGTGTATGATTATTGTGTATGAAATTAATCTCTCAAAGGTAAACCAGGGCTTTCTTAAATTTCCCATATGTTTTCGTTCCTTTTGCTTTAGAACCAAGCAGTCTGATTATTTAAGACAAACTAACAGGTCTTCAAGTGCTGTCCCTATGGATGCTCCACTGTAGGTGTCAGCTCGTTCTCATGCCAGTGATCGAGATTTTTCTTAGCAGTGCCTGGTCACATCGTGCCTGCACGGTAGCTGCCTCGTGGTGCCCTTTGTTGTCTGTTGACTGCACATGCAGCGCTGCCCCCCTCAGTTCCTTCTCTACCGTTCTCAGCAGCAAAAGGAGCTCTTAGCAGTCTCCACTCCTTTACCTTTTTTCCTTTCCCAGTTCTTCTTTTTCCTTTTTTTTTTCTTCAAAACAAACACAGTATTTTTTTCTTTTGGAGAGAAGAGGCATTAAGCTTTTTGTCCCCTTCCCCATCCTCCATTCAGCTCCTTTCTTCAACCTCTTTTTTGTTCTATGGAGTCAACCCAAACTCCTCAAACAAAAAAAACAACACCAACTCCTTTGTGTCCTCAAGAAACAAGATGATGAAAACCCCAACTGTTGACATGCCCAGTTCCCCTGGCTTCAAGAAATGCAACACCTGCAGAGATGCCATGCCAGGCTCTGATGGGCACTCTTCCTGTGTTCACTGTCTCAGAGAGAGCCACATCCTTTGGAAGAGCCCTCATTGCAGCAACATGAAAGCCAGGACCAGGTGAGATAGTGAACTACCCTGAAGATGATTCTCCTGAAAAAATCCTTTCAACTGGCACAGGAGGAACCTCCCACTGACCCATCAAAAGCTGGGTCTAAGGACACTGCTCAGACTTCCACTGCTCGTAGAAAGTGCGCCTCATCTTCCTCAACTCAGAACTCTTCTAAATCAAGGATTTCCCCGGAAAGATCTCTGCCTGCAGTGCCAAGCTCTTCTAGAGTAAGTCCTGCTGACAAGCCCATCACCCCAGCAGCACGCATTTTGACGGCACCTAAGAGGGCAGACTTAGAGCTGAGATGCAAGATCTCTGGCTCCAGAAACAGCACCGAAGCCAACCCATGTGGAGATATCACCAGCACCAGGCTTGGCGCACTCATCGGCACCAATAAGCAGGGGAGAACTGGCACCAACCTTACCACCAGGCCAACACTGAAAAACACGATGCCAAAGCACACCTCTGCACTGACTCAGTTCATCCACCACAAAGACATAGAGGTCCAGTTGGTGCCAGTTCTCCCCTAGACTAGCCATCTTTTTCTCCTACTGCCTCTATGCCATATAATGAAGGCAACGCAGATGGTCAGTATAATTGCTTCTCTTCTCAACACTTCTCACCCACCCAGAGAAGACCTCCTTGGGAACATAGATCATCCAAACCCTAATATGAACCGCCACCTCCTCATTGGTACAGACTGCTATGGCCATATCCACCACCTTCATACCCCATGCATTGGTCACTCTGGGATGCCTGGTCCCCATATAGACATCAGCACACAATGCCATCTATTACTGCCAGGGCAGCAATCAGCTCTCTTCCACCTCGCACCCATAATACTGTCTCCAAAGTGCCAGATGAGAAACCTTCTGAGGAAGAGGATGTAGCCCTTTGGCTGCTACAGAGTTAGCCCTCCCAGTGGCTCAGACCATCTGGAAACCCTGGATACGATATGGCAAACACTGTCATGAGCTCCTCCCACTAATAAATGAGTCAATAGAAAATATTTTGTTCCTGCCAAAGATGTAGACTTTCTATTTTCTCACCCTCCACTGAATTTTTTGGTAGTGGATGCTGTACATCACAGGGCAGTTACCCCAGGTTCATTCCACCCTCTGCTTTGGAGTCTGTACCCTTGATTCCATGGTAGAGAAAGAATGGAGAGAGGGCTGCGCCACATGTGCAGTCAATGAACACAGACAGCACCACGAGGTGGCTACTGTGCAGGTGCAGCGTGACCAGGCACTGCTAAAAAAATCTCCAATTGGCGGCACAAGGCCGCACTGACACCTAGACTACGTCTACACTGCGAGTTTTTGTGGCAGAAAATATGCTGATGAGGGGCTCATTAGCATAAGTCTTGATCTCATTAGTATATTTTCTGCTGTTTCTTTTTGCACAAAAACCCTTTGCGCAAAAAGAACGGCAGAAAATATGCTAATGAGATTGCAACTTATGCTAATGAGCCCCTCATCAGCATATTTTCTGCTGGAAGTACTCGCAGTGAAGATGACGCTATAGTGGAGCACCTGCAGGGATACATGTCACATATGTCAAAGAACCATTGTTACTTCACAAGGTGAACCACTTTTTCTTGCCCGTGTTCCAGATAAATGCATTTGAGTTCAAAGTTTTCTCAAAATAGACAGCTCTTTGTAGTGCCTCTTAGATAGATCTCTTGTGTTCCTCCACATAAGAATGGCCGTATTGGGTCAGACCAATGGTCCATGTAGCCCAAAATTCTGTCTTCCAGTAATGGCCAATGCCCAGTGCTTCAGAGGGAATGAACAGAATAGGAAATCATTAAGTGATCCACTTCCTACTTCAGTCTGTGAAAAAGCTAATATTTCGTGTAATTCTCCATCACAGTGCAGAGGGCTCTAGATTATATTAAAAGCTGGTCCTAATGCTAATTATTTAAGCAGTCTTGGTACTGGTTGTCTTTTCAAGAAATACCGTATTTCAGAGGAATGTTCTCTTAACTACTTAAGTCTCCTCAGCTGCCTTTTCATTGAAATGTTGCATTGGTAAGGTCTGTTTTCTGGATTTGTATTCCACTATATCTAAAACACAACACTTAAATCCATTATTCCAAATTTTTAAAAGAGTTACTATTTCAGGGTACCATATCAGGATAAATCATGACTTCAGCCAGCAGGCACAAAATTATGCCATTATTTTATAACTGGGTGGGAAAACAAAAAGGTATAATTTTCTATCAAAGAAGCTTTGTTGGAGAAAAGTTCTTGTCCTCTTAAAAATATAAAAGTAAAAAAACTTTGATTGTGAATTTTTAAAAGTGCTCTTGCCTATAATAGTTATTTTGTTTAACACTTTTTGGTAAAATGCACAGCTGTACATAAATTGTTCTGACACAGCTTTCCATCAACTAGTGGCCAAGAAAACTCCAAATGGACAATCTAACTCTATGGTTGTAAAGGAATTGTTAGTAGTGTTAATTTTGTTTAAAATGCTTTTTATTTTAATCTCCAAATTTATAATCTTTCAAGTTCTGAGTGAAATAATTAAAATCTACTCCCCACCATCTGCTTGAAATCCAAGAGGCAAATTTCCCTTTGATTTTCCTGGAGAGTATTATCATGCACTGGTCTTGGAGAGAGAAATAATTGAATTAATGTTTTCATTACAGCTTTAGGCAGAAAATCAAATATGTTCTCTCTACACAACGACGCAATTTTTAATAGTCTGTATTTTAAATTGAATATTTAAGTATGATGCAACTTGTGTAGTTCAAAGGATAATAAAACATCCCATTAATGTATATCCTTTTTCCTCCTCTCTTTACCTCATTTCATAGATCAATGAACGAAATAAAAAATCTTCAGTACCTACCTCGAACCAGTGAGCCCCGTGAAGTTCTCTTTGAAGACCGAACAAGAGCCCATGCTGATCATGTAGGTCAGGGGTTTGACTGGCAGAGTACAGCCGCTGTAGGAGTGCTGAAAGCTGTACAGTTTGGTGAATGGTGAGTGTGACTGAATTTTGTAACTACTTCATTTGGATTTGAGACTGACTGCTCTTTATAAAAAGGAGAAAATGCAAAGTGTCTGTTGCATAGCAGCCTAGTTATATAAATTAAGACCAAATTATTTGTGCCTATTCAAATGCTATGCAGAGTTTGTAAAACATAATCTAGTAAATACATATCTCTGGGAACTTTTACCCTGACTTTCTTCTCCCTTCTGAGGCCCGCGCAAAAACTGTATTACCATGAACTAGTTTGCAGAGAGCTTGAACTAGTTTGCTGAGAGGTTGTGTGATACATTGTAAATCGTTGTACCTGGGGCATACTGCATGTTTTTTCCATAGTCTCATAAGTGATTATAAATTCAGTTCCATAAACAGAATATTATCAGATTAATTGTTCATTTGTGATTGTGCCTACAATATTTTTCCACCTCCCAGATCCAGGGCCTTGCTGGTAACTAAGTCCTGGGAAAAAATCATAACCTTTGAATTGACAATGTTGTCTATACCAATTACAGTAGAAATTGGACAGCAGGAACAGTGTCATCAAGTTCAAGGAACAGTGTCATCAACAGATTATTCAAGATTAAGATAAATGAGCAGTGCCAGTACTTTCCTTGCCCTATGTTTCAGATCTATTGAACAAGTAGTATCTACTTATATTGTCCTCATCACCATAGTACCTGAGGGTACGTCTACATAGCAACGTTATTTTGGAATAACATCAGTGCGCATCTACACTACGAGCCTATATTTTGAAATAATGTGGAGCTGGAGGACTTCTTACTCTGACTCATGGCAACCCGCATTTCACAATGGGTAAGGGAAGTCAAAGGAAGAGTGTTTTTCCTTCGACTTCCTGCTGTGTAGACAGCGCCAAAAGCCAAATTAAGCTATTTCAACTTCAGCTACGCAGTTGATGTAGCTCAAGTTGCATAGCTTAATTCGATTTAGCCCTGCTGTGTAGACATACCCTAAGTGGACCTACACATTTTTCTTTCTAATATTCCTTTAAAAATATAAGTATTAGCCCAATTATAAAATAGGAGAATTGTACTAGTTGTGATGCTGAGAGCCTTATTATGGAATAGATATTTTCTTTACAGTAACTTGCTTTCCAGAGCTGTAACCATAAATTCTTTAAAACTCAGTCTTGACAATCTTCATCTCTAGGAGTGTCCAACCTCGAATAACCAAAGATGTGGTTTGTTTCCATGCTGAAGACTTCACTGATGTGGTACAAAGACTTCAGTTAGACTTGCATGAACCTCCAGTGTCACAGGTACTGAGTATTCCCTAGTTGCAAATTATTTCCAGTATTTTGGAAATAGCTTTAAAAGCAGCATATTTATTTTTAAAAAACTAGTGTTAGTCAAATATTTAAAATAAAAGTAGAAACAGTGGGTGTCTCATATGTGGTTCTAGGTTTGTTGCTAGAGCTGTTTATCTGTACCTCTTGTTGTAGTGGTGGTAGACTGACAACATGAAGATCATGTATTTTGATCTTAGCATGACCAAGCATCACAAAGCTCCTTTCTTCATAAGATAAGGAACTAGAAGTCTTGAGTATGGGTTTATTGGAATTTCACATAATTTGGGTTTCCATTTCCCCTACTTGCTTCACACTCCTTCTGGCATCCTCCATGTCCGTCTGGCACCCCAAAACATTAGAGCCTCTTGAGTAGCTGGTCTCCTGCAAGACAATAATACTGTGAAACATTTAGGATATGCTGTGCGCTACAGAAATCATTCTAAACTGGGTAGGGATTTACTGTGCAAACACGCCTCTACTTTTTCCCCTCTCCCAATATGATGCTAGTGAGTTGGAGTTTTAGTCTCATAGGATGCGTCTACACTGCAGGGCTTAACTCGAAATAAGCTGTGCAAATTGTGTCTCATATCGAAATAGCTTATTTTGAAATAGGGAGCATCTACACAGCACTTATTTCGAAATAGAGTACTCTTTCTCCGATTTCCCTTATTCCTTGTACAATGAGGGTTACAGGAGTTGGAGTTAGAAGTTGACGGAGAATTTTAATCCGAGGGTTCGGATGGGGGTCCAAAACCCCTACCAAATCAATTCCAGACACCCTTCTTAAGCAACCAGCTTTATTCAGGAATGCATTCCAGGGCAAAAATCTCCAGGATACTCTCAGGAAAAGTTTCTGCCACTTCCCAAACAAAAGGCAAGGTCTTTTGTACCACCTTACATGGTAATTACCTTTTTCTCACTGACCACTTACAGTTGCGTGCATATACAGGTTATGCCCCTTTGCACCAAATTCCCTCCAATCATTATCTGTCCCCCTATAGTCCCTTTGCAGGCCTTACAACAGGTTCAAACCAGTTTTACCTACCCCCCCGCCCCCCTTTGCTCACCTGAGTTCAAGCACGTACCTCTTTACAAAGACCAGACTTAACATCCAGGTGTCACAGAGGTCATACTGACAACAAATTAAGTTTATCCTTCAAAGTCCTCCAGTTTGACAGTATTTTGACACTATTTCAAAATAACTGCCTGCTGTGTAGATGCAGACTCAGTTATTTCAAAAGAGCCATAGTTATTTCGAAACAGTGTTGCAGTGTAGAGGTACTGGTAGTGTCAGACCAACCACACCCAGCTTTGTCTGGTAATGTCAGGTCAAAAGCTTCTTTCTGAAGCTCTAGTTCTTATTTTCAAATCTGCCTGTGATCCCATAATGCTGTAGCAACGGGGTCATTATTTGTCACTACAGCACTTCATCATGAGACATTAAAGATTTGTTCTTGCCCTAGGTAGCTTCATAGCTAAAGTTATATTCTATAAAGTGTAATTACAATTAAATGGGTTGCTGGACTGAAAGTGTACTCTTCAAATCTAACTGGATACCCAGTTTTGGACCCTGCATACAGATTAGCAGTAACTTTCCCCTTTCTTCCTCTCAGTGTGTTCAATGGGTGGATGAAGCCAAGCTAAACCAAATGAGACGGGAAGGCATTCGCTATGCTAGAATCCAGCTGTGTGACAATGACATCTACTTCATCCCTAGAAATGTCATTCATCAGTTCAAAACAGTGTCAGCGGTCTGCAGCTTAGCCTGGCATATAAGGCTCAAACAGTACCATCCTGTGGGGGAGTCTTCTCAAAATTCAGAAAGCAATTCAAACATGAACAGTAGTATTCCTGAAAAGACAGAGTCAGAAGGTGAACCCCAATGTGTGAGTGTAAAAACAGAGTCTGAGGAACCAGATGTAGAAATGCAGCATAAAACAGGGGCACCATCCTCCTCATCCTCCTTAATTTCATCAATATCGGGACTTGTTCTGAAATCAGATCAGGTGGCCCAGCCTCTTCCAGTTTTTAAACTAGAATCCGATCAGCAACATAATCCACAGGATCACACAGACTCTTTTGTGTGATATGTATATAGTCAAACACATTTTTTAAACAACTTTTTAAAATTTTGATGTGAAGTTATAGTTTTATAACTTGCTTATGTTTTATTGGAGAAATCTTGCCTATAATTCTATAAAGAAAGGTGACATTCCAAAATGTCAAGCATATCTTTTTTACACAGATTATGCAAAGTTCAAGTTGTATTTTACTCCCATAGTACAGCATGTAATAGTGGTCTACCACTTCTTTCTGTTTAATGAGGTAATTCAGTATCTCCTCATCAAAATCAGAACGGAATTCCTCCACAAGCTCAAAATCATTGAACTATCTAATCCCCTTACTTAATTTTCTTCTTTAGCCTTCACCATGAAAGGATGGCTTCTGTATAAGACTCTCCCATCTGATTTTAACTGCTAAAATCAAAGAGAAAGCACAGCACTTTTGATGACCAGTGATGTTATGGTCTGTCTGTTCTTAAATTCCTGGTGGATACTCAAATTACTAGATGTATAGATTTTTAAAATGTTAAACAGTTCATAAAAAGGTGAAGTATAACATCTTATCCTGTTGAAATGTAATCACTTACATCACTTTCCACAGTACTGCTTATAATGTTTGGTGTGAGGATTTTACTTCCTAAATACATCTTTCCTGAATATATGACGAATGCTAGAGTTAATTTTAAAAAAACAAACAAACGCAGTTTTATGGAGGTAACTGCATTCTTGTCAGCACTTTAAAGCATTAAATTACTAACAATCTTGGCAGCTTGTTTTGAAAAATTCACAATAAGCATCTGATGGAAAATATCATCTCCCTGGTACTGATGCACTTAATCTAATAGAGTTGGGTTGGTGATAACCCAGTTCTATTGGTTGTCCTTATTCTCTGAAGTTCTGTATTACTATTTCAGAATAAAATATTAAGGCATTGGCTGGCTGTTTCCACTTGTAGCTCTTGGGTGCCCTGGTGCTGTGTTTGAAAAATCAGTGACACAAGCTAATATGTTAAGTGTCATCTGCTGACATAGTTATTTTTATAGTCTTATGATATTTCTGAATGTTTGTGTGATCTGTATTTGACTTTCATTCACCAATTATATAACAACTGTCTTTTCTAGTCATCAGAAAGAAGAGTCCCCCACACACACCCAGGATACAAACTTGATTTTGGTGCCACTGAAGTTGTCCCAAGACAACTTCATTGTTCTAATCCTCACTGGGGTAGGAAAGAGATTTCTAACACTATATTAGGATAAGGAAAAGAAAAGATGCTGTGGTATTAGTTCTGGGTGCATCTTTTAAATATCAATTATAAATCTTCTCTTTAAAAGGTTCTGAAATATGTTAATCTGTTATTATAAATATTACTTTGTGCAATATTGTTTTGTGTAGACTTATATGCATCTTAGCACCTCAGTATAGAGGTCACAATTGATAGCAAAATAATCATCAGAAAATACTGCAATGATTAGTTAGAATTTGTATTACTCCTTATATATGTATATGTACGTATCGTCTTCAGTACAAAAATGAAGGCACGTTAGAAAATATTTCAGACTAATTTACAGATTGAAGTGGTGGTGACTTGTTTAGTAATCTGTGTAAATAAGGTGTTAGAATGGAAAGCTTTTATGAAAATATGATTCATGCAGGGGTATAATTTAATTTTAGCAAAAATTATAGATTATCAAAAGTGGTTCAGAAACAGGCTCTCTGTTCTCTGGCATTTTTCCCACTTTTTTGTTGAGAAGAATTTTATAGAGCTTTAATGGGGTTGTGCAAAGTAAAATTCTTCACAGGCGATATTGATTTCAGTGCCTCTTTCATTTTCACATTGAATAATATTATATTAGTGTTGTTTTCCCTTTCTTTTTTAACTTGATCTGCTTGTCTTCCAAGTGCTTGTTTCTCTTCTCTCATGTGCTATTCATTGGCCATGTCAAAGATGGTATCATGATCTCTAAGTCATTGCTAACTAATAAGGTGATTGTCCTTGGATGGTCAGCACTGTGTATAAATCACTCAGGAACTGATATATCTTCAAAGAACTTACATTTGAAGGAAAAGCTATTCATTCCTTTATAAAACCAGTTCTCCCCCTATATCTTAAAAAGCAAAAATTAAACATACTTAGGCTAAAAAGGGTCACAATTTAAGATGAAACCATGTACCATTATTTTTATTTGTATTCCTCTAGAGCTTGAAATAAAATGAAGAGACATGTAATTTTTTAAATGCGCATTGGAAGTGTCTGTAAACTATATTAAATAGCATGCTTTTAAACTAATGCGAACAGTAGACCAGCTGAATGCTTCACACTGCTCTCAAAACTGTTTCCTGCTTGTGTGAAATAATCTATTCTTTCTAAAATATCAAGAAAATGTTTCTCTTTTACTTCTGTGGATTGAATGACTTTATCCATTGTACCATACTTTTCTTTTACTCACTAGTTCAAAACCTAAAGTAATGCCCTCCTCTTCATTGCAAATTAGTCATAGAATGATTTAGATAATGTTGTTTTGTTGTTGTTATTATTTGTAGGACTGAGGTAAAGATGAGCAGATTTTTGTTTCAGATAAAATGTTATGAAGCTTTCAATTTTATTATGGATTTTGTCTTAATTTTGCTTATACAAAATGTATTGTTTAATGAAATACTAATGCAACTTTGGGACATTTGTAAAATCCAAAATTACCACTCTTCTTCCAAACCCAGATAATCTCTAAATATAGGTATAGAAAGTATTGCTCCTGAAATCGATAACTAAATCTGTTGCCCAGTAGACTGAAATCAATGCATTACAGTTGGAATAATACCTTCAGATACGCAGTACTCTAAAATGGTTGGCACTAAAAAATGGCTTACTTAATAATGAATATGAAGAATACAAATGCTGTACAGTTAGGAATGTTAGAGTGTACCTGACTAACCATTTAACTGATAAACTGATACTTACTGGTTAGTGGTGTCTGTTACATTCAGCTGGCTCCCAGGAACATGGCTTCGCTGTGGCAGAGCAGGAAAGCCTCCTCCCTGAGAGTCGGGTGGGCAAGGGCTGCTCACTTCACTCACAGAAAGGAGGCTTCACTGCGCAGCCTTCTCCGTGGGAGCTGGGCAGGGAAAGGAATCCGCCTCCTTGGGAGCAGAGCTGGCAGGGCTTGGTGGCCCCGGTCCCAGGGAGGCTTTGCTGCGGGCTCCGCAGTTATAAAGCTTAAATAAGTTTTTATACATAAGCTTTATACTGCAGAGCCTATAACGTGTAACTGTGTAACCACTGAGATCTTCATTGGTTACATGGTTACCGATTTAACCGACTTTTAACATCCCTAATACATTGTGCTTTGTGAGAAATTGAGTGACAGATGGACAAGTTAATCTTTTCAGTATAATATTGGCCACGTCAAATCTTTGTCTAGTCTTAAGAGTAAAATATTTGCAGATAATTGGTGGAGAAAGGCAACTTCTGATTGACTGTTATCACTCAAAGATTTCAGAAGATAGCTCATTAAATTCAGTGATAATGTCTATGCCGGGGTGGGGAACCTAAGGCTTGGGGGCCAAATCTAGCCCCCAGCTTTCTTGGATCTGGTCCCTGATGCTTGGGACTCCCCTCCCAGCCCACTCCTGCACTATTCCTCTTGCCCAGACCCTACACCCCAAACTTGCTTCTCAGCAACCCCCTCCCTCCCACACATTGAACCCCTCATTTTGGCCTCACCCCAGAGCTTAAGAGAGTCCACAGATTCTACTAGCCTGGTTCCCCCTAGACTCTGATGTGTGATGGGAATATGAGGAGTGTCTTTCTCCTCAGTTGGGGGTGTGTGTGTGTGTGTGAGTGACATCAGTGAGGTTGTGGGGTTTTTCTTGATTGTTGTTTTTTTGCTTCTTGCTTTTTTGAGGCCCCTGACTGATTTTTCTGTGGGTCAGTGGCACCTGACCCAAAAAAGTTTCCCCACCTTTGGCCTATGCACTTTATGCAAGCATATCTCAAATTCAATTGGTAAGATTATCTCATTGTATCAACAGCTGTCAGGAGACTGAGTACTTACGGATATGATGAAATAAAGCTATACATAAAGATGGAATAAATCTCAGAATAGTCCTTGTCACATTTTGATCATTTGATTATACTCCTCTAGAATTCATCGCTATATCAGGTCAGCTGGTGTAATTTACAGTAATTCCATTGAGTTCACTGGAGGTAAATCATTATAGCGCCATTGAAGGTTTGTCCTGTTGTTTAGAAACTTAGAGCTTGGTTGAAGTCTGGAACTGAGATATGGAATACTCTCTTGCCTTGAAACCAACTCAGATTTTTAACAGCGGTAGTCCAGGGACATGGTACTAAAGGGTATAATTAGTTCTAAGATGGAATACTGGGCGTGGCTTCTCATTTAAACACAGTTTACAGTTCCTTTTTTAGGCGCCAAGGAAAATGGTAAACTGGGATAAAGGTGAAAGGCCACATTGTGTCAGAGTAAAGGGGCCCCTGGCCAAATAAAGACTCTAAATATGAAACTTGTCAGAAATTATAGTATCATTTTCCTCTCCCTTGAGTGTCCTCATACTGTCTGTGCAGAAACTTAACCTGTTTTAAAAGTACCTTGTGAAGCCAATGGCTCAATTCTCTGTTAACATGTTTTGTTAACAGAGAAGATGGAATACACACTGAATTGTTCTCCAGGGATATGTAATAAAGTAGTTATTCATGTGTACCTTTTTTATATAGAGAAACTGTTAATCTGTCAACTGTTTTCCTACATGAGTACTTAGTTCCAGTTTCTTGACATAATTTTATTTTATCAGAGCTACAGGAGGGATGTGAGTTCAAGTCCTTCATTTCGCTTATTCTGCCATTCACATGCTTGAATTTTAATGGGTGATAAGCACTTTACATTTATTGTTAAAAATGCTACGTGTGTGTAGCCATATTGGTTGTTTTAAAGGGCATAATAAGTGGGGGAGGGACATTATCTTCAACCCCTGAAAAGGAACCTTTTTTCACCTTATGGCTGGTTCTGTAAATTGACTTATGTTGATCTAAAAGAACATTTCCGAACTTTATGGCCTTCCATTAATATACATAATTGTTATGATCAAATAGCACATGTAGCTGAGGGGTTAATATTGTTAAAGCACTCAACTGTTTAAAGAAATACTTATACTTCTAATTCCTTTGTACAACATGTAAAGAGATTTCTTATTTGATTTTAATTTAATTGGCAGCTAATATATTTTCTGTAGGTTTTTAATTTATCTAAGTTCTTTGCATATAGGGGACACGATCAATTGCCTGGAAGATTGTTTGCTTTGTGCGACCCTACTATATTTATTGACATTTAACAGAAAAGTTTTAAAGAGGTTTTTATAAAGCATAGTGTAAACAGAACCTCTATGTGAATAATCCTCTAACCAGTGTATTTCTTTCAGTAGCTGATTGTACAAGCGTGTCAAATTGTTAAGCTATTTCTTTGTAAAATAGTACAATGGAATGCATAGATTTTTCCTGTAAAGTATTTTTTTAATAAACCTGATTTCGTCCTTTACTTCAGTTGCTCTCATTATTTAAACTTATTTAAATTTAATAGCAGTAACTCATGTCTGCTGAGCAATTGCAAATGTTTAGAATATAAACTTCTCCTCTCTTCTCAATGCTCTCTTGAAAGATCAGTAAGACAGGCAGTATCAGAGGTTGATTTTTGTCCCCCATGCCTCTTCTCACCTTTTTTCATTTCGGGTACAGCAACATTATTTCGAAATAACTTAGTGCTCGTCTACACAGCAGGCAGTTATTTCAAAATAATGTCAAAATACTGTCAAGCTGGAGGACTTCTTACTCCGACTCCTGTAACCCTCACTGTATGAGGAGTAAGGGAAGTCGGAGGAAGAGTGCTCTATTTTGAAGTAAGTGCTGTGTAGACGCTCCCAATTTCAATTTCAAAATAAGCTACAAAATTAACATAGCTCAATTTGCATAGCTTATTTCGAGTTAAGCCCTGCTGTGTAGACGCACCCTTCCTGAGGTTAACTAATGTTGCACTGGAATCACTTTGGTCACTGCATAACTGGCTGGATAACTGTTCCCAGAGAGTAGTTATTAATGGTTCACAATCCTGCTGGAAAGGTATAACAAGTGGGGTTCCGCAGGGGTCTGTTTTGGGACTGGTTCTGTTCAATATCTTCATCAACGATTTAGATATCGGCATAGAGAGTTTGCAGATGATACCAAGCTAGGAGGGGTTGCAACTGCTTTGGAGGATAGGGTCATAATTCAAAATGATCTGGACAAATTGGAGAAATGGTCTGAGGTAAACAGGATGAAGTTTAATAAGGACAAATGCAAAGTGCTCCACTTAGGAAGGAACAATCAGTTTCACACATACAGAATGGGAAGCGACTGTCTAGGAAGGAGTATGGCAGAAAGGGATCTAGGGGTTATAGTGGACCACAAGCTAAATATGAATCAACAGTGTGATGCTGTTGCAAAAAAAGCAAACATGATTCTGGGATGCATTAACAGGTGTGTTGTGAGCAAGACACGAGAAGTCATTCTTCTGCTCTACTCTGCGCTGATTAGGCCTCAGTTGGAGCATTGTGTCCAGTTCTGGGCACCACATTTCAAGAAAGATGTGGAGAAATTGGAGAAGGTCCAGAGAAGAGCAACAAGAATGATTAAAGGTCTAGAGAACATGGCCTATGAAGGAAGACTGAAAGAATTGGGCTTGTTTAGTTTGGAAAAGAGAGGATTGAGAGGGGACATGATAGCGGTTTTCAGGTAACTGAAAGGGTGTCACAAGGAGGAGGGAGAGAACCTGTTCTTCCTGGCCTCTGAGGATAGAACAAGAAGCAATGGGCTTAAACTGCAGCAAGGGAGGTTTAGGTTGGACATTAGGAAAAAGTTCCTAACTGTCAGGGTGATTAAACACTGGAATAAATTGGCTAGGGAGGTTGTGGAATCTCCATCTCTGGAGATATTTAAGAGTAGGTTAGATAAATGTCTATCAGGGATGGTCTAGACAGTCCTGGGTCTTGCCATGAGGGCAGGGGACTGGACTCAATGACCTCTCGAGGTCCCTTCCAGTCCTAGTATTCTATGATTCTATAAGTAAAGGAAGAACACTGAGAATTGATCGAGAATGTGGTAAAGAAATGGTCTCATCAGTAGTCCAGAAAAACAAAATCTAAGCCAATTCAAAGCTTACAAAATTAGACTATTATAAAATGCTTAATTCCATATCCTAATGAAAAGATTAGAAATCTAAAGCCTGCAGTCATTTGATCTTTTAGCTAGGGGAGAAGAAAGAGAAACTACTGTTCCTGTGTGTTGCATATAATGGCAATGTGGGAAAGGTGGCTAACAACTCGAATGGAACTAATACCTCTGTCAGTTTGATTTTTAAGTTACAGGGCTTCTGCTACAATTCCCTTTTCTGTACCCAATACTGCAGACCATCCCTGCCAGGCATGAAGATGATGTTGATGATTTCCTGCTTTTTCAAAGTATTTTGGAGACAAGGTCTAGCTTTAGAATGCACCAAACTGCATGAAATGGCATTTTAAAAAATTTATTAAACCTTAAGGGCATGTCTACACTACAAGATAAGGTCCAATCTAATACAGTTGATTTCCTGCCACCTGATTTTGCGAAGTCAAAGGTCCATGTCCTCACTGCAGGAAAGAATCGAATGTACTCCACGTAGCATGACCCCAGTAGGAAACCTACTGTTGATTCAGACAGTGAGGCTCCAGCAACATGACCAGCTCCTGGGTCTTGTGGATCAGCTCCTTCCCCTTTGCCACCACGGTATCCTCCAGGCTGACACTAGGCATGTTTTGACAGGACTTGACAACCACACTGGGGATGCTGGTTAGGCCATCCCCCAAAACGGTATCCAGATGGTCGTAGAAGTGGCATGTGTGAGGTGCCATAAGGAAAAGTTATTTACTTATTCCCACAATATAAAAACTAGGGGTCACCAAATGTAATTAATAGGCAGCAGGTTTAAAACAAACAAAAGGAAGTTTTTCTTCACTCAGCGCACAGTCAACCTGTGGAACTCCTTGCCAGAGGATGTGGTGAAGGCTAGAACTTTAACAGGGTTCAAAAAAGAGCTAGATAGATTCATGGAGGTTAGGTCCATCAATGGCTATTAGCCAGGATGAGTAGGAATGGTATCCCTAGCCTCTGTTTCTCTGGAGGTGGATGACGGGAGGGATCACATGAGGATTACCTTTTGTGTTCCCTCCCTGTGAGGCACCTGGAATTGGCCACTGTCAGCAGACAGGATACTGGGCTAGATGGACCTTTGGTCTGACCCAGTATGGTCATTCTTATGAACAGGGCTTGACAAGCGGCGGCGAGCCCTGCTCGCCAGCCGCGCGGCTTGGCGCGCTGCGCATGCACTGATTGTGCTGCGGCGCCGTGCCGGGCTAAAATCTACTCGCCACGGGCGAGTAGATTGCCCTAATTGTCCAGCCCTGCTTATGAACATAGTTCTTATATTGTGGGAATAAGTAAATAACTTTTCCTTATTCACTTTTTCCACACCAGTCATGATTTTATAAACCTCTATCATATCCCCCCTTAGTCTCCTCTTTTCTAAGCTGAAAAGTCCCAGTCTTTTTAATCTCTCTTCATATGGGACCCGTTCCAAAGCCCTCATCATTTTTGTTGCCCTTCTCTGAACCTTTTCCAATGCCAATGTATCTTTTTTGAGATGTGGCGACCACATCTGTACGCAGTATTCAAGATGTTGGCATACCATGGTTTTATATAGAGGCAATAAGATATTTTCTGTCTTATTCGCTATCCATTTTTAAATTACTCCTAAAATTCTATTTGCTTTTTTGACTACCGCTGCACACTGAGTGGATGTTTTCAGAGAAGTATCCACAATGACTCCAAGATCTCTCTCTTGAATAGTTGTAGCCAAATTAGTTTCCATCATATTGTATGTCTCGTTGGGATTATTTTTTCCAATGTGCATTACTTTGCTCTTATCAACATTAAATTTCATTTGCCATTTTGTTGCCCAATCACTTAGTTTGGTGAGATCTTTTTGAAGCGCTTCACAGTCTGCTTGGTCTTAACTATCTTGAGCAGTTTAGTATCATCTGCAAATTTTGCCACCTCACTGTTTACCCCCTTCTCTAGATCATTTATAAATAAGTTGAATAGGATAGGTCTCAGGGCAGACCCTTGGGGGACCCCACTAGTTACCTCTCTCCACTCAGAAAACTTACCATTTATTCCTACCCTTTGTTTCCTGTCTTTTTTAACCAGTAATTAATCTATGAGAGGACCTTCCCTCTTATCCCATGACAACTTACTTTACTTAAGAGCCTTTGGTGAGGGACCTTGTCAAAGGCTTTCTGGAGCTCTAAGTATACTACATCCAGTGGATTCCACTTGTCCACATATTTGTTGACCCCCTCAAAGAACTCTAGCAGATTAGTAAGGCATGATTTCCCTTTACAGAAACCATGTTGACTTTCCCCCAACAAATTATATTCATCCTTGTCTGACAATTTTATTCTTTACTATATTTGCCCAGTACTGATGTTAGATTTACTGGTCTGTAATTACCAGGATCACCTCTAGTGCCCTTTTTAAATATTGGGGTCACGTTAGCAATCTTCCAATCATTAGGTACAGAAGCTGATTTAAAGGATAGGTTACAAACCACAGTTAATAGTTCTGCAATTTCCCATTTGAGTTCTTTCAGAAGTCTTGGGTGAATGCCATCCGGTCCCAGTGACTTGTTACTGTTAAGTTTATCAATCTGTTCCAAAACCTCTTCTAACAACACCTCACTCTAGGACAATTCCTCAGATTTGTCACCTAAAAAGAAGGGCTCAGGTTTGGGAATCTCCCTAATATCCTCAGCCATGAAGACTGAAGCAAAGAATTAATTTAGCTTTTTTGCTATGACTTTATCATCTTTGAGGGCTCCTTTAGCATCATCCAAGGGCCCCACTGGTTGTTTAGCTGGCTTCCTGCTTCTGATGTACTTAAAAAACATTTTACTACTTTTTGAATCTTTGGTTTTATGAGGATGACTTTATCCCCCCCACACCTTGATGGAGTCCAAGATCTCCTGGACAGTCCATGCAGGTGCTCTTCTGTGGCCCAGGAACTGGAGTCTCTGGGAGCAGAAGGCCTCGTAGTCGTTGCACTGTTGTTGGGATTACTCGATGGTATCTGCATGTGAGCTCGCAGAACCTTCTACTGTTCCCGGGGCTTTTTGAGCTCAGTGGGAGTGAAGTAGAATCACAGGTTGTAACCAGAGCGGTCAGAACAACACTGCCTCTACACTAGCATAAATTTGACCGTGCAAGGTCAGGAATAGTATTACTCCTTGGCTGCGTCTAGACTGGCATGATTTTGCGCAAAAGCAGCCGCTTTTGTGCAAAAACTTGCCAGCTGTCTACACTGGCCGCTTGAATTTGCGCAAGAACACTGACGTTCTTATGTAAGAAATCAGTGCTTCTTGGGTAAATACTTCGATGCTCCCGTTCGGGCAAAAGACCTTTTGTGCAAAAGCTTTTGCGCAAAAGGGCCAGTGTAGACAGCTCAGATTTGTTTTGCGCAAAAAAGCCTCGATCGCAAAAATGCGATCGGGGCTTTCTTGTGCAAAACCGCGTCTAGATTGGCACGGACGCTTTTGCGCAAATACTTTTAACGGAAAAACTTTTCCGTTAAAAGTATTTGCACAAAATCATGCCAGTCTAGAGGTAGCCCTTGTGAAAAGCAGTACAGAAATAGACTTCCATGGCCCTTGAGGTTGATGCGACAGGGTTGGTAGTGTGGACACATCACTTAGAAAAATTGACCGTATGCAGCTAAAGTCAATCTAAACTCCTAAGCTACATCTACTCTGCCGGTTTTACTGGCAGTGAGTATGCAAATGAGATGCAGATTAGCATATAATTGCACCTCATTTGCATAATTTATGCACGCCATTTTTGCAGAAAAAGTAGTGTGGATGGGTTTTTTGCGCAAAAACCCGTCCACACTACTTTATTCTGCAAAAACAGCATGTATAAATTATGCAAATGAGGCACGGCAATATGCTAACCCGTGCCTCATTTGCATACTCGTTGCCAGCAAAACCGGCAGTGTAGACAAAGCCCTAGTGTAGACCAGGCCTAAGAGCCCTAGGATGGATTTAATTCAATTCCTCTGCAGTCTACTTCAGTTTGAACACTGTATGACAATACTTTTCTCACCAGAGGAGATACTGTTCACCCTTGGTCATTTTACTTAAAGTTAGTAAAACGGTACTGCACAAATGTGAAGTGATGGTGAGTTAATATTGGGTGTCTAAATTGGGGGGCCACATCAGTGAAGGCTGGGGGTTTTTGGAGGATTTTTTTTTTTTTTTTTTGCGTCTCACGTATGTGGTCCCCAACTGATTTTTCTGTGGGTCATTGGCCCCCACCCCAAGAAAGATTCCCTGCCCCTGCCATAAATGAAGACAATGTTGAAACCTTTTGTGTTGGACATAAATGAATATTTTACTTTATTAAAATGAAGTTTGATAAACTAACATGAGAGCGTTAAAGTGCTTAATCTGTTTAATAATTTCAATTACTAGCTTATAAATGACAGCATAGAGTGGGGTGCCCAAGCCCTCTGCAGCCCTGTGATTAGGGCCCCCACCTGGAGCTGCGGAGGTCATGGGGCAAACAGGGCTTTGAACACTCCTGCCTTCTAGTTGAAGTGATTTTGCTTTGGTTTACTATTAATGGGCCCAAAGACAGACATAAGTAGAAAGACTTCTGTGGGGCAGTGGTTAGACTGGTGTTGCCTCCTGTAGTGGTTTAGGGCTCCTATCTGCCATGTGCTGAAAATGGATTTGAAAGATGAAATGGCCTGGGTTTTCTCTTGAGAGTGTTCCACTTTAATCAATTATTAACTGGGTCAGAGCAAAAGTCTACTGTTGTGTTCTGAGGTGTGAGGGTACACATACACCATGTGTGATCCTGGTTTGAGTCGTCTGTTTAAAAACTGGAACCTTTCTTGAAGTGCCTTCCACTTTGATTAACTAATTAGCTGGGTCAGAGCAAAAACTGACACTAATACTTCTTCTGAAGAGCAGTGGTTAATGTATTGACTGGTATTGTAACTGCTACTGGATTGATTCCCCTTTCAGGCAAATGGTTTTGAACAGTGCAATGTGCTGGCTTTTCTGTTGACACTTGTTCCACTTCAATAAACTATTAATTGAGCCAAGGAGAAGATCTAGTCTATGAAACTCTCTATAGGGCGTGGCTGATGGTGTAAGCACTACTGGTTCAATTCCCCTATGGACCAAGTGGATGGGAGCAATGAAATGCTTGACTCTTCTTTTGACACGTGTTCCACTTTAATAAACTATTAATTGGGCCAAAGAGAGGCTGGCTAACATGAAAGCTCTCCATAGGGCAGTGGTTAGTGTGTTGACTTGTGGTATGAATACTACTGGTTCAAGTCCCTGGGGGAGCAAGTGGATTTGAGCAAGGAAATGTTCTGGTTTTTCTGTTGACACTTGTTCCACTTTAATAAACTATTAATTGGGCCAAAGAGAAGACTTGTTCTGTTAAGCTAAGCTCTCTCTAGGGCAGTGGTTACAACACTTGCCTGGGCTATTAGCATAGGGGGTTCAAGTCCCTGCTATGTGTGTGAAAGTGTTTCATTTGAAGAGCAAGTGCCATTAATCTTACCTGTTGGTGCTGTTCCCCTTTACTTAAGTGTGGCCTGAGGCAGCACTAGATTTAGGATCACTCTGTAGCCTGGTGGTTGGGTGCTTGCCTAGGAGATGGGAGATCCTTGGATTTCCTAGTTCAAATCCTACTTCTGCCCCTTTAGAAGGGGTTTGACTGGGGAAATCCTCTCTCCCAGGTGACCAGGGAGGTGGCAGATTCCTGTTTAGGTCCCTGCTCCAGAAGGAGCCATTTGTCTTAGCAGAAAAGACAGGGACTTGGACTGGCAGCTCTCACCTCTCAGGGGGGTGGGGCTAGGGGGAGGGGTGGGTGGTGGGGAGGGGGGTTGGGGGTGGTGGGGTGGGGTTAGAGGGTGGGTGGTGGTGGGGTGGTCCCTGGGAGGCAGGAGATCCCTGCTCCAGTCCCTTGGCAGAAGCAGGACTGGAACTGGGATCTCCCACCTCCTGGGCAGGCCAGGGACCACAGGGGGCAAAAGAGTGATCTGCATTTTGCTAGAAGGGCCAAGAGGTGGAAAATAATTTTTCAAAACCCTTTGTCTTACCAGGACCAAGGGGAATAGAACTCACAAGCCTGACCTACCAAGCCAACACCCACACCCCTGTGCTATGGAGGGCTTCACATAGCAAGCACTGGCTTGGGCCCTACTTCAACAGGAAAGCCCAATGGCCCCCCCCGCTGACCCAGCAAAGCCTCAACCCCAGTGCTCTGGCACCATAAGGGAATGACTTGACCGCTAGGCTGCACAGGGTCAGCTCTCATGTGGCCATAGTTAGGGCGTCCACTTGAGACACAGGCAATCGCAGAAGGGGGCTTGGCCCAGCCTGGCCCACAACCTACCTGAATAGCCCATCCGCTGTCAGCTCTGACTGTCTCGCAGGGCTGACTGGGGGGGGGGGGTGTCTGCTTCAGCGTCACAGAGCTTGGCAGAGGCCGCACAGGAGGCAAGATGACAGGTTTTCTTCTCAGTGCCTTTGATTTGCTGCTCCCAGGGTCCGAGCTGCTGGACAAGCCCTTGTGCGCAGTGTCTCTGCATCGCCCCGCTGCGGCCGGGCAGTGTCGACGAGCAGGCGGTGGTCGGGCCTGGCAGGGTCCCTGTGTCAAAGAGCAGACCCGCTGGACGGTTACGTGGCAGAACTGACATAGCCCCCTGCAGCGGGCGGCATCGGAGCCAGGTCCCCGCGAGCCGCCGCTGACAGGCAGCGCACAGCCCCCAGCAGCCCTTCCTCCCGGGAGCTTTCCTTTGGCCCAGTGACTAGTGAATGACAGCGGAGCCGCTTCCACCAGCAAGACAGGGAGCCCCACTGCAGAACAGCCTCAGCCCCGCCGCGGGGCCGCTCAGCTGCCAGGCCGGGAAATGCTGCTGCCCAGCCCGCAGGACAAAGCACGACCCCGGGCTCGCTGGGCCCAATCAGTGCTAATTAGAGCCGCGGCCCCCCCGGCGCCCTGCAAACCTTTGCACCAGCTGCCCGCGAGCCGGCCCGTCCGCTGTGCACACCCCGAGCGTGGGGCCGCGCGCACCGGCACGTGCTCTGGGAGCAGGCGCGCAGGCGCGGCGCAGGCTGCGGCATAACTGGCGGGGCAATCGAGCCCCGCCCCTCCCCCCCCCAGCCGAGGAGAGCGCGCGGGCACGCTCCGCTGCGTGACGCAGCCCCGCTCTCTGCGGCCCCGAGACCCCGTCATGGGGGCGTGGCCCGCGCCCGGGGCGGAGCAGACCCACTGCGGCGCCGCGGCCTGGGGCGATGGTGCTGGGCGCTGTGGCCGCCCCGCCCGGGGCACCCGCCCGCCCCTCAGGTGAGTGGGGCAGGCGCCGCGGCCCGCAGGGAAGGGGGGGGCAATGTTCTGGGGAGGCGAGCTGCGCGCGCCCCCTCCGGCGCGGTGACTGAGCGCGCCCTCGGCGTAGGGGACCGAGCGGAGCCAGGCAGAGGCAGTCGAGCGCCATTTCCGCGATTCGGCTCCGCCGGCTGCTGTTGCCATGGTAACAGTAGGGCCGGCGGGGACAGCGCGAGCGCGGCCGGCAGCGCGTGGGGGGGAGGCCGGAGCGGCCCGCGGGGTAAGGCCGGGCCGAGTTGGGCCTGGTGGGGGCGGTTAATGGGGGACGCGGCTGTCGGGGTTGGGGGCTGTTTGGAGGATGCGGGGGGTTGGCGGCACTGACTCGAGCGGGCAGGGGCGCCGCTGGACCCGGGGGAGGGGTTGGTGGGGGGCAGGAGATTGGGGGCTTGCTGGGCTTCTGAGGGGAGGGGTTGGTTGGGGGTGGGGGAAGCTGTTTGCCCCAGTGGACCTGGCTCTTGGCCGTGGGAGGCCCCTTTGGGAGCTAGTGGTGGTCTGAGCCTCATTCCCTTCCTTGCAGGGCGCTGGCCCGGTGGGGGCTGAGGAGCCCGATGGCCATGCGGGGCAGAGATGCCATCGCCTGGTACCAGAAGAAGGTCAGTGCCAGGGCCACCCTGCAGCTTGCAAACCACTGCTTCGCCCTGTGCTACCTGAGGCTGGCCCCAGTCACGGACACCCACCCCCCTATGCCCGGCTTCACTGGGGCACCATGACTGTGACTGTGCTCTGTGCTTAGCACCACAGAGCATTGCTATCAAGCTGTTTTTGTTTATATTTTAAATATTTCAGCTCCCTTCCCTCACTCCTAATGTTCAGTCCACAGGATTTTAAAAATATTTTATTGCTTTCTGGAGATATTTGTCTACAGTCTTGGTTTATTTTGGCCTGCTTAATTGATATTGATTTAATGTAAGCCAGCAAATTAATCACGATTTCCTTCAAGCAGGAAACCCTGATTTCAGCAACAGTTGAAAAACAATTAATTTTAGTTAATTTAGAATCGACCTTTCTTTACTAAATTCTAAATAATATATACTATATTTAGTGCTTCTCTCTGCAAACCAGGAGGATTGGCTACATTTATACATGTTTATTTAGGCTGTTATATAGCTTACCTTTCCCTATGTTTATCAGATTTGTTTTAATTGTGATTAGTGTCAAGCTCTGTTTGAGCAGAGATGAATTCATTTAAAATACACAAACATTTAAATTGTTTAACTAAAACTACCTTAAACTTACTGTGGGTATCTGATATTTTTCAAATTCACACCACACCAACATTCATTAATAGATTGGAAGAGGAATATAAGCCTTACTGGTTTTCAACTCCCAGCTGCTTTTTTTTTTTTTAACTTTGAATGAATTAATCAAGTCATTAAACTGAACTAAATAAATAAATTATTTCCTTGATTTCTGGCTGCAGAAGAGTCTACTGCTGTCAAAAGCTGGTTTAGCACTTTGACAAGTTAGCCAGTGACTTTCAGCAGTTCAGTGGTTTGCTGTTTAAAAAAAAAAAAAAAATGGTAGGAAATATGCAGTGATTAACATTTTTAAAATTGTTGATTTTAATAATAGTATGGTAACTTTAGGTCTTAACATGGACTGTCCTAAATAAATCACTTTTGTTAAATCATATTTTATCCACCCTGTTTTGATTTGTAGTAAATTAAATAATTTTGTCACAAAGAAAATTTGTTTTCTCAGATTGGAGCCTATGACCAACAGATATGGGAAAAGTCTATAGAACAGACTGAGATGAAGGTAATATTTTTATTTATATTTTCTTTTAATTTGCTGTTTGTCCCATGCCATTTATTGATTCCCTGTGATGTGGTGCACCAATTCTGCTTAATGCAGAGCCTGGGAGCCTACACAGTGAAAAGCATTGCATACCATAGATATTCACTGGACAGTACAATTTGTCTTTGATTTTTCGCTGTCTGAACTTTTACTATTTGGTTCACTGCCAAAAGTGGTAGATATTGTACAGAACAAGTGCAAAGACTTAGTCCCTGCCCTGGAGAACTGGTCATTTATTTTCAGATATTACTAAACAACTAGTGGTGACTGGTGGTGGTGTTTACATGTGGGACTACAATTCTAATTTAACCATCAGTTTCTTTATTAAATCCAAAAGCTAACTAGTATTTATTCTTGCATCATGACAAGTATCAGAGGGGTAGCCCTGTTAGTCTGAATCTGCATGTAAACTACATGCATCGTGGGTCTTTGCCCATGAAAGCTTATGCTCCAATAAATCTGTTTAGTCTATAAGGTGCCACAGGACTTCTCGTTTATGTAGTGTTTATCCTGTTTCAGAAGGGTAGCTGTGTTAGTCTGTAACTTTTTTTAAAAAAATGAGTAGTCCTGTAGTACCTTAAACTAACAAATATATAGCTAGTATCTTGAACTTTTGTGGGCAAAACCCACTTCCACAGATGAGACATTTTGTTACTTTTTATCTTATTTCTCTAAATATGCCTAAAATAAGCAATTTACTACTTATGAACAGTAACAAAACTTTTATAGGTATTTGATCAAGATACAACTGGCTAAACCCAGGGCTGTTTAGATCCATATTGGTCAACTCCAACTTGGTCAGACAGGTATTAGCAATAGTTTAGAGTTTATTTTTATACCCTTTAACAAAATGTGAGGTCACTGCAAATTACTACTAATTGATCCTTCTACTACAACCCTGAGTTTGTATCTTCCCCTTTGCCCAAGACTTCCACTTGTTAGGGGTTGCCCACTTTGGTTATTCCTTACCAGTAGTCCTGTTGCAGATACCATCTGAGCTCAGGTCTCTCCACTTGGTCTCATGAAGCTCCCTGAGTCTCAGGCAGCTCTTAGCCTTGCTTCCTGTACTGATTTGTCATCTCTCCCCTTTCCAGGGCCCAGGTGCCCTCTGGTCAGATGACTCCCAGCTCATCTTAAAAATCAGGAACACTGGTCTCTTTCCTCATTATCCACAGGAAATTGAAGTAGTGGCTCTAACTGTGGTTCCTACAGGGTGCAGTTCTTGTTTTAAAAATAAATATTAAGTAAAAGCTCAATTAAATAGGCTCTGACTAATAAATTTGTCTCCAGAAGAGTATTAGCAATACTGAATGATGTTCCTGATCTTAGAGCTAGAGAGTATCATGGTTTCTGGAGAAAACAGAGTAAAGGAAATGCAGGCAGTCTTTTCTGTTCACAACAAAAACTAATAATCTTTTGTTTTTCAAAATGTGCAGGGCTTCAAAAACAAACCCAAAAAAAAGGGCCACATACAGCCTGACCTGATAGATGTTGACTTAATCAGAGGTGGGTATCCTTTGAATAATAGAAGTTCTATCAAATGCCCCAAGGTTAAATGTGACATCCCAGTACTGCATAAGAAAGAAAGTGTATGAGGAATATTTTACCTTTTTCCTATGTCTGACATAATTGAATACCACTGTCTGGTTTCTAAAAGGACTGTTTAGATTACAGGTCAGTAGTGCTACAATTTAGATTGGAGGACACACAGCCCAGAGTGTTATCTGGCAGAGGGACTACAGGCCTGTATGGTCAGCTAAGGGCTGAAGTTGTAGAGAATACCTTTGAAGGGAGGGGTAAAGGGTGGTTATTGCAGGCTTGTATTTTGGGTTGATGTTCCACTTAAGGTAGAGGTATTTGAAAATGACTAAGAGGAGGGGAAAGGGTTCCTTTGACCCAAACTCATGAACTTGACACTTCTGGTGAGTGACTGAAATGTGGATGTTTTCCAGTTTCAAATTCTACTGCATTTTAGAGGAATTTTGCATTAGCTAAGGAAGAAATTACAAGTAAGGCAAAGATTCACAGTTCTATTTAAAGTCACAGGCAATAACCACAGATTCATGGAAGCCTGTAGCCTGTCCCTAATTTATATTAAAAATGTATAAAATGGAGAGGGAAGAGTGTAGTTGTCAGAAGTAACTGACAGGTCTCTTGCTCTGTCCAGTGATAACTGTTCAGGTACATATGTGTGCTCCTCCTGTGTGTTGTGTTGACTTACTGCGATTCACTGTGTCGAACCACTATGCATATGCCTCTCCTGACAATGGACTAGCTCAGTAAGTGGGAGGTCCCACTGCCCCCTAGGTTAGACAGAGACAGCCCCAGCCCCCTCCAAGACAAAGCTTTATACACAGGTACAAACAAATTACACACAATTTCTGATACATCAGGTTGCCACCCTCCAACGTTACCTACATACCACCCATAACCTTGCTCCTGATGATTCAATCAAAACATCTCTATCCATCATGCTGTCATATTAAACCCTGCCCTGAAACTGTGTTGGTATGGCCCTGTCATTTGTGGGGAATGTGTGGGTACCAAGGTGCTTAACCAGCTGTTACCGTCCTTCTGGAATGTGATTTCAGCCCGTGCCTACACCCAATTAGTGTTTTACACGATCAGCCCTTTTCATGCCAAGTACTGGGAGCAGAGGTCTGCCTCTTGCTCAGAGCTCAGTTTTGCTTTATATTAGCAAAGTCTTGGCCATTGTGCCTAGGATTCAGTCCTCACACCAGGCTTGCGAGGGCGTATG
Organism: Pelochelys cantorii; assembly: GCA_032595735.1. Taxonomy (NCBI): domain Eukaryota; kingdom Metazoa; phylum Chordata; order Testudines; family Trionychidae; genus Pelochelys; species Pelochelys cantorii. The sequence goes on from CM064353.1 coordinate 1,526,171, forward strand.
TTTCAGGCCCTCATCTTACTACAAGGAGGATTCAGCACCAACTGCTGCTGGAGCCCCAAGGTTTCCCCTATGGATGATGGTTGGGAGTGCAGGGTCCCCCTGTTGCTGGCAGTAACTTTGGATGGTGTGGGGACCCCACAACTCAGTCGCAGCTAAATCTTCTGCAGTAGTAGCAGGGGAGCCCGTGCCACCTGACAGTTTGAACCCCACTGCTTCAGGTCTGAAGTGAAAATGTCATTAAGGTCTCTGGAGGTCATGGATTCTGTGACAAAATTTTAGCCTTGGTTACAAGTAAAGCATTAAGTAAAACTCGCATTTAACTGCCTGTATATTTTTGTGCATTTTCAAGGCTCCACATTTGCCAAAGCCAAGCCTGAAATCCCATGGACATCACTAACTAGGAAGGGAATCGTGCGGGTCGTGTTTTTTCCATTATTCAGCCATTGGTGGATACAGGTGACATCCCAGCGTATTTTTACGTGGCTTCTGGTGCTTTACTTCATGCAAGGTAAGCATTGGCGTGTGTTGTTCCAGAATCATTTGTTGGGAGTTATGAGAGCGTACTTGTTCTGTGGTAGCACCCTTACCGTGGCAAGAGGCAACTCGGAAATATTTGTTTGAGCATTATCTGCAGATACTGGATAGCTTTTTATGCAGTGCTCTCTGGGTGCCACCTTCTTACCTACCGCAAGCAGGGCTCGACAGACTATACAGTCGGGGCTCACCTGGGGCGAGTAGATTTCAGCCGCGCGCCCCGTTCATTTGCAGTGCACGCGCAGTACGGGGCTGGCGAGCAGTTTTCGCTGCCGTTTGTCAAGCCTTGACCATAAGGATATTTAAATGATTTCCTGTGCTACATTTGATTCAGCAAAAGGGGGGAAAGATGGACTTGTGGTTGAAGCAGTGGATCAGGGCTTATATAATTGACAGAGATCTGGGTTAAATTCTTATCTAGTGCTTCTTGAGTAACTGGCCAAGTCATTTAATTCAGTGACTCTCAACTGTTCCATTACCATTGTGCCCCTTTCAGGAAGTTGGTTTGTCTTTTGTATCCTATATTTCACCTCGAACAATTAGCTTAAAGTTAAACCAATACATATGTTACTTACTTTTTTTCATTTTTACCATATAATTATAAAATAAATCAATTGGTGTATAAATATTGTACTTACATTTCCATGTAAGACTCTAGGTGAGAAAGGATTAACATGTATTCTGGTGAAGCTGCTGTAGGCACTATAGTTCAGGTAAGATATGTACTAGCTCAACAGAAGGTGTAGGTCTGATGCAGGAATTACTGCATGAAATTCTCTGGCCCCTGTTAACCAGGAGGTCAGAATAGATCAGTTGTTTTCAAACTTTTTTCTTGTGACCGAGTTGAAGAAAATTGATACCTGTGACCTATCATAATGATATCATCTGACTAGAGTGCAGGCTCCAGGGTGGGGCCACAGGGATAAGGGGTTGAGGGTGCAGCCTGGGGGTGTGGGGCAGAGGGATTCAGTATGTAGTGGGGACTCTGGGCTAGGCCCTGAGGTGGGGTAGAGGGGCTGCAGAGTATGGGATAGGGTCAGGGATGAGGTGTTGAGAGTGCAGAAGGGGTTTCTAGGCTGGGGGGGGGGGCCCTCAGAGCTGGGACGGGATTGTTGGGGCACAGGCTTACCTCTGGCAGCTCCTGGCCAGTGATGCTGTGGGATAAAGCTGGCTTTCTGCCTGTCCTGGCTCAATGGATCTCACTGCACCCTGGAAGTGGCCAGGAGCAAGTCCAACTCCACAGGCTGCCCCCATTCCATGCTCTGGCTCCACACTCCCATTTACTGGTTCCTGGTTTGTTGCTAAGCATTGTCAAGCAAACATGGATGGAGCTTGTTTTAAAATGGGATTGGCTTAATTTTTTGGTGTGTTTCGCTTTCTCTCTTGAGTTGGGTACTCGCTTCCACCTAGGAGCTGGACCTGCTGCTGACTACTTCCAGAGCACAGCATGGTTTGCAGTGCCAGGAGAGACAGAAAGCTGGCCTTAGCACCCCAGCTGGTCACTCTACAGCTGTGGTCACCAACCCATCAATCGTGATCAACCGGTTGATTGCGAGGCATTCGGGGCCCCCCCATTCCCTCCCACCCCCAAGCAGCATGGGAGGAGGCACGTGCTGGGGACTCCCTTCTCCTGCTGCCTTCCTATGTGGGGGGGGAGGGAGGGATGTAGGAGTCCCGGGTGCCAGGGGACTCCCTGTACCCTGCCCCAGCACCCACTGGTACCTTGACCCAGCACCTTATTTCCTGACCCAGCACCCACCATTACCCTGCCCTCACCAGCACAGTTGGGCCCACATTAATGAAGCTTGGGGGATTTTGGAGGGGTTGTGTTTTTGCATCTCACTTGTGTGACCCCAGACTCAAAACAGGTTCCCCGCCCTCTCATAAATAAAGACAATGCTGAAACTTTTTGTGTTTGACATATTTTATTTAAAAATGAAGCCTGGCTGCCACGCCCCCATCTGGTTGCAGCCATCATAACACTCCTGTACACCCCCTCCCTCCCCCGACCCAAATCTGAGCCTATCATATATTGGAACCCCCTGTCCTGAGCCACTCATCCCCAAACTCCTGCACCCCCACATCCTCAGTCTTCTGCCACAACACTCCTGCACCATCCACACACCGCAAATCTGTGTCCTGAGCCCATCTTACTCCCAACCTCCCTGCTCTGTGTCCCTCACACACTCCAACCCAAACTCCTGTACCCTCACATCCACATGCCTGTGGCTTGCTCAGCACCCCAACTCTCCACGAGCCAGCATCCCCTTCTCCACATCCTCCTTCATCCAAATTCTCTCCCAGAGTTTGCACCTCTCACCCATTCCCACACCCAAATCCCTCATTCCCACCCCAGAGCCCACACCTCCTGTCTCAACTCAGTGAGGGTACCAGAGGTATTCTGGAAAAACTCTTCCATGTCCAGGGACGTGTTTGTTCTTATGCTTTTTTTAGTGGAAGAGCAAACACGCTCTTTTGGCAACCCCTGTTCCAGTAGGAATAAGGGGGCTTCTGAAAGAAGGGGTTTTTCCAACATTTGGCCCAGTCTAGATGGGCCAAATGTTGGAAAAACCTCTTCTGACAGAAGGATTAAAAAAAAGCGGCAGTGTAGCCATACCCTGAGAGGCTGCGTCTAGACTGGCATGATTTTCCGCAGATGCTTTTAACGGAAAAGTTTTTCCATTAAAAGCATTTGCAGAAAAGAGCGTCTAGATTGGCACGGATGCTTTTGCGCAAAAGCACTCTTTGCAGAAAAGCATCCGTGCCGATCTAGACGCGGTTTTGCGCAAGAAAGTCCCGATCGCCATTTTCGCCATCGGGGCTTTTTTGTGCAAAACAGTTTTTACCTGTCTACACTGGCCCTCTTGCGCAAAAGCATTTGCGCAAGAGGGCTTATCCCTGAGTGGGAGCATCATAGTATTTGCGCAAGAACACTGACAATCTTACATTAGATCGTCAGTGTTCTTGCGCAAATTCAAGCATCCAGTGTAGACAGCTGGCAAGTTTTTACGCAAGAGCATCCGCTTTTGCGCAAAAACTTGCCAGTCCAGACGCAGCCAGAGTGTATAAGGGCTGGGCACTGCAAGTGATGGCGAGAAGGAAAACAGAGGGTGGGGCTTCAAGGAAGGGGTGGGGGTCTTGACTCTTCTGACATTTAAAAAGTGATCTTAAGCGTAAAAAGGTTGGAGACCACTGATTTACAGCAAGGTGACTGGATTACAACCAGTACTTTGAAAATCACTAGATTAGATGGCCATAATGGTCCCTTTTGGCCTTGAAGTCTAAAAATTTAAGTAGTCTCTTTACTGTTGTCTGGGTTCCCATGGATTTTTCCATGAAGTTCCAGGAATATTTGATATCTGTTTCTTCATGCTGGGGTTGGATTCCCCTCACCTTCTTTTGAGGTGATTTTCTAGGCTAGAAAGGAGGGCACAAGATGAAAGAAATTTACTTTACCATGTCTCATGCTGGATCTGTTCTGTGGATGAGTTACTTATCCGACTTTGCTTTGGCAGAAGTGGTTAGTGAAGGTGATGTATATCCTCCCTCGGGTTTGTATTGGTCCACTTTCTGTAATGGTCATTTCTTGAAGTGGTCTGAAATTGTATCCTCTGAAGATTGTGAATGGTTCTGGCAGAGCAAAATAATTTTTGCACATATTTTTTATCCCTTTCATGGTCCTGTTCTTTGTTTTAATGTACTTACAAATCCCACTGTGAAGCGAGAAGGAATTTCAGAGAAGCAGTACCAGGACCACATAAGATGAGGGCGGAAATAGTATCTGCAAAATAATTTAAAGTGAACAAAATGAATCATTGCGACAAACTGAGACATGCCTCTTTCTGCCCTTACATAGGGGTTTCCCAGTGTAACATTTGCATTTGATACTATTTTTCCTTTTCAGTTACTGCACTTGTGTTGTACTTCATGATACCTGTTGTGAGTGCAAGTGAAATCATTGGACCAATGTGCCTTATGCTACTGATGGGAACTGTTCACTGTCAGATCGTGTCCACTCAGATCAACAAACCCCCAGGAGCCAATGGAAGCAGCAGGAGAAGGAGGTGAGATGTAAGAGTGGAGTGGTAGCTGTATACATTTGTAGGAATTGGAGTAATATGATACTGCGTTATGTCACCTGATAAAGGTCCTGTTTGCGGCTGTTTTAAGTAAATATATTATGTGACCGTAAAATGCAGGGATATGATGTATACCATGTGGTTGGTAGTGAACAACACACCTTCTTTCACAGTTTTCTCGAGCTGTTGACACTCAGGAAGTCTGGCCATGATACATCCTCTTCATTCTATACTTTGCAGTTTGACTGTTCTTCTAATGCAGTAGTCCCCAACCTTTTGGGGCTGCCGGGCGCCCGGGGGCGGGGCCACACATGCATCTGGGGGTGGGGCCACCCATACAGCATGTGCCCAGTGCTGGCGCCACCCGCGCGCCCAGGGGCCGGGGCTGGCCCTGTTCACTAGGCGGGTGCACAGAAATGGCCAGGCACCGCCTTGGGGACCACTGTTCTAATGGAACCTCACTAGTCCCGTTTCTTTTTTGTGGTCATTGGTGTGCGCTCCTCAGAGCTGACCACATTTACGGCCTTGGGAGTTTGACCTTTGTCTTAAGTTCACATTAACTGAGAAGTTTCTTCAGCGGGGGCAAAGGGTGACATGATTCCGAGAAATGAGATTCTTGCTTTTTCTTTTTTTTTTTTTTTCCTTCTGCATAGGAGGCATTGCAGCTTTTTTTGAAATTTAAAACTGCCCAATGTCTATCTCAATACATCTTTCCTGCAGAGAGGTGGTAACTACCACCTTTAGTATATTTCCACACAGAAGACTGTGTTTGCCCCCTGGGGACACATACATGATTCCTGCTGATACTAGTAAAAGTTTCCCGTGCATATTGAGTGGGATTGATCCCAGTATCTGAGTAATGTTTGGATTTGTTTTTTAGGGTGTTACAGATGCTTTGTTGCAACTTAATTCTCTCCCCACACAATTTTTAAATAGAAAGTTACGCAAACCTGTGGGTAGTGATGGGAGCAGAGATGGTGGCAGCTGGTCTTCCTCTGACAAAGCCAATAAAGGAGACAAGAGTTTGGAACCTACATCCTTTATCAACAGTTTCTTTGGCATGTTCTTCCGCAGGAGGTGTGTATGCTGCACCTGGAGGGTGTGAGTATTTGTAATGGTAGTGTATGAGCAGCTGAGCATTCAGAAAATTTAAACAGAATATTTAAGTACCAGTCACACATCCCCAAACTGCATAAGTTACAGCTGTTCTTCAGCAAAATCCAAGTAGTACTGCTATTGGAGGAAGTCTTTCTTATCAGGAGTCCATATGTTTGGTACCTTATTTTAGGCACACAATTGCAGACAGTGTTAGGGATTCTCTAGTCTGTGAGTGATCCTTCTAAGCATATGTACCCAACTCCCCTGTAGGTCCCATGTTTAGTTACATTGCTTCAATCAGTTCAGAGTTAATTTACCCTTTTTGTTAACCTCATCAACGCTTAAAAGAATTTAAGACATAATAAAAAACTGGGAAAAGGAGGATGCACTTCCTTTTCCCTATTTAGGTTAGTACCTTCTATCTTCTCTTCCCACTGAACGGCTCGTTTAGCCATACACTTAAACTTGGCTGATTGTTGACCTCATCTAAGGTAGGAGGAAATTCAATAAAAACAAATGCAAAAAAGTCCACTTGGTAAGGAACAATTAGTTGCACATATATAAAATGAGAGATGATTGCTTAGGAAGGAGTACAGTGGAAAGGCATCTGGGGGTCATAATGGACCACAAGCAAAATAAGTCAGCAGTGTAACACTATTGCCAAAAAAAAAAAGCATATCTCATTTTGGGACATATTGCAAGAAAGAAGTGAGAAGTAATTCTAGTTTACTCCATGCTGTTTAATTAGGCCTCACTTGGAGTATTGTGGCCTGTTCTGGGTGCCACATTTCAGGAAAGATGTGGACTAACTGGAAAAAGTTTAGAGAAGAGCAACAAAAATTATTAAAGGTCTAGAAAACATGACTGAGGGAAAATTGAAAGAATAGGGATACTTTTGTCTGGAAAAGAAGACTGAGAGGGGACATAAGTTTAAGTACCTGAACAGTTGTTACAAGGAGGAGGGAGACAAACTATTCTCCTTAACATCTGATGATAGGACAAGAAGCAGTGGACTTAAACAGCAGTAAGAGAGGCTTAGTTTGTACATTAGGAAAAACTTGCTAAATATCTGAGTAGTTAAGTACTGGAATAAATTGCCTAGGGAGGTTGTGGACTCTCCATCAGGGAGACCTGTCAGGGATGATCTAGATGGGTGCTTGGCCCTGCCATGAGTGCAGGGGGCTGGCCTTAGTGACTTCTCGAGTTCCCTTCCCGTTCTCATTCTATGATTTTTGTCACTATTTGAAATGTATCTAAAACTTTCTCCTTTAACTACTTTTTAAATGAATTACTCCTGAATCCTGCCTTCCCCCTAGGTTTAGAATCTTTAGGACACTGGGCTGGATAACAAAAGAGCTGGCATTTGAAAGTGGGAGAGATTTATGTTTCCTATAAAGCAGGGTCGTGAGGTGCCTGAAATAGCTGAAAAGCTACAGAATTCTTTCTATCATTTAATGCTGCACCAGGCAGGCAAAGGATAGTAAGTTGACATTTTCCTGTCGAGAGCTTTGCTCTGAAGTCAGAACCATTCTGTTGCATTTTGATTCCCCAGGTTAAGGAGGGTGAAATTGGTAGCAGATAAAGGGACTGAAACTGAAGGTGGTGTGAGCTCTGTGTATAGTGACACCAAGCATAGACTTCCCAGATCCGAATATAGGCTGCTGCATTTCAAAGAGAGAGAGACACTTTCAGATGGGCCAAAAAGTCATCAGGTAAGATTTTGAGTGGTTATTACAAAATACCTTTCTGCATTTGTTCTTCAGTCATATGACTGACTTGGTGCTAGCACCTTAATGTCAGATGTAAATATAAACTCCATTTTAATTTACAATAGAATACAAACATGATTAACACAGAAACCCATGGGAAGAATAAAGCAGGCCCCTTCATACTGAAATGCATATTTATTTGGCTGGTCTTCAATTCAAAGGTTGGTTGATTATTGAAATTCAAAGTTCTCCCATGTAAAAGATCTACCTTGCAAACAATTCAGTGCATTTTTATTCTGTTGGAAGATAATTCAGATTCACCTGATGGAATTTTTGGACTTAAACTTAAAAAAAATTCTTCGTCTTTCATTTGTGCGAGTCACTTAGACAAGAACAGGTGATGCAAACAGCATTGTTCCCAGAGTGTCTAATTCCTGAAGGAGGTATTCAGGAGGGCTAATGTGTGCGCAGCTTTCATAACAAGCTAGTCATGTCTTGTGTGCCCAGGTTACACAAAGACGTGTGCATGTTGCTGGCCTTCGAGGCATCAAGCTTTGGGGGATCAGGAATTATCTCCTTTAGCTGCTGGAGAGATTGGATGGTTTCTCCACCTCTTTCCAAAGCTGGCCCATAAATTGCAGAACTTGTGATTCTTTGACTCCTTGTTATACTAGTGCATGTAGTTGTATTGTAACTAGTATCTAGGATACACACTGTTAACCACAGTACTCCTGCTTGATACAGATCTGCTTAGTTTTATTAGCCCCACACTTCCTAGTTTAATTGGCTGCTTTTCTTTCAGGATGGTTGCACACAGATGGGCACCATTTCTGATGAGCTGTCAAGTGAGGAGGACACTGAAGCCATGGCACAGAGGATTTTGTTACGCAGAAGTGTAGAAGGGGCTTCCAGCGACAATAGCAATGAAGGCAAGAATAGGAGACCTCTTATTTCTTCAAACCAGTCAGTTTTGCAGGTAGTTCTGTTGTGTCACTGTAAAATTCCACAAAACATACTGTTACTGGCATTCAGTTTACTTTTTCTTTTTTATTTATGGAAGGTCAATCAAGCCATAAAAGGTACCAGAGAGTCTGATAGTGTGGCAGAATCTGAACTAGACTCAACAGCCTTTAGTCAGGTAAGTGTCCTAAAACACCAGAGACCTTTGCATCATCATTTAAGGGGGCAGAGTGATACGTCTATTCTTTTCGGGTTTTTATAGGGTGCTCATCACCATAGTACTCAGTGCCTTCCAGGAGTGTATTGAGTATGGGACTACAGGTTTGACCTTCCTGGTCCAGCACCCTCGGGACCTGAGTGGAATTTGCCAGACAAGGAGAGGTCAAGACTCCCTTCACAGCCGTCAGTCCGTCTGATGTGCCAGTCCCAGGCTTTGGGCTCTGCTCCCAGCCCCAGCCTGGGCTGTGCTCCCTGCTCTGCTGGCCCAGGCTGCCACTGGCCCACACTGTGCTTTTGGCCACTGGACCGGCAGGGGCTCTGGGCCACAGGACCTGTTGCTGCCGGACAGGGCTTTGCTGCTGACTTTGGGTGCCCCTGCTCCCAGCCGGGTTCTCTGGTCCAGCAATATCTGTGGTCCTATTGGACCAGACTACAGGATTTCAGCGGTTCAATCTGTATATATAGTTCACTAGTTTTTATCCTTTCCTCATGGGGATAAATATGTACAGTGTCTTGTTTTGGTACTTTTTTTTGTTAAATATACCCACTGCTGTGTGTTGGAGCAGAAAGTGATGAATTTTTTGATGGTCCTTAGCTCCTTGGAGTTAGTTTCATAGTCTCAGACCATTTTGAGTAGGTTCTGTGTTCCACAAATGCATTTTACACTTCCAGAGGAGCAAATTTGTTGATCAGTCTTCATTCTAGAGCTTTAAGCAGCCTGCTAGGAATCCTGGACTGTCACAGTCAATGCTGTCTTGGTTTTCTACTGATCCATTTCCCTGTTAATACTCTTGTACAGTCCTGTGTTATGGTCACAGATACAAAAAAACTAAATTCTAAGAGCTTCTCCATGCTTGTGGATCATAATAGATATGCATGAGATTTGTTCCCAATGCTAAGCACTTGTATTTGATGCCATTGTCTATTGCTTGCGAAGTCTGGAAGGCATAGTGGTTTCTGCAAGACAGGAAGGCTACATGTGTTTCAGACAACTGGCTAATAACAATCCAGTGTTACCAGCAGGCAGGCGAGGCCACAGTCGTTTACTATGTAGTCTTTCCAGGTTGGAAAAATTTAGATGAAAATTATGTCCTCCAGCGAATAGCTGAGAGTTTTTAAAGCTTTGTACCTGACACACCATTAACAAAAACTCTAACTTCTGTATCTTTTCAGTGCTCTGAATTTTGAATTTTTTATTCAATTTATGAAATTCTACTGGCATCAGCTCAGAGGCCTCTGATCACTATTCATTGGAGACTTGGCTGTTGAGAGGATAAGATCGCACTGGACTAAACATCAGGCACTCTAAAAATTAATTCTATTTTTCATAGAAATCAGGAAAAATCTCCACTCTAGCTGTATAAATGCTCACTAAACTCTGCCCCACAATGAAGGCAAAACTACTAATGTATTATAAATTCTGGTTCCATTTTCTTGGTCTTCAGAGTTTTCATGAAATTGAAGGTGGGAAAACATTAATAGCTTGTCAATGTTTTTGCAACAAACTCACAGCCCTTTGTAGAAATGGTCCTTTCTGTTCTAAGCTTGTCAGCATGGCTTGAGATTGGCTTGGCTTGACCATGTGGTTGTGATCTGAACTTGAACACTGAAGGCTGATTTTTGTGATTGAAGGCTCAGTATTCTATATATTATTATCAGTATGGAGAAGTTACTTTTGTAAAACTTCCTTTTTCTTTAAAGGAATCAAGGTCTTGTTTTAGCAGTGAGTCCCGGAGCTGCAGCGTATCTCGGAGAGACTCTGAAAGCACCCGCCATGACTCTGAGACAGAGGATATGCTCTGGGATGACCTTCTGCATGGGCCAGAGTGCCGTTCTTCCTACACCAGTGACAGCGAGGAAGGGAACGTAAAAGGAAGTAAACGGGACTTGAAAGAGGATGTTTTCCAACAGGTTTGTTCAACCACTTGTAATAAATGAGACACCCGTGAAATATTTTTCTTTCGATATAACTTGTACCTGTCTAAGGTAAATTCTGTAGCTTTAACTTGTGCAAACACATTGCTAGAAATTGAATTTGCCAGACCAAAATAGAACGCAAAAGCCATGGCATAGTGACTGCTTCCTCTGTAAGGATAGACACAGTGGAGGAGATGGACATGTCTGTAAAATTCAGTCTTTCTGCTATGTTAATTATCTATACTTAACTATCTTCCTTTGGATTTATAAAACAATTAGTTACCATCAATACCTAGATGCTGATCTAAGTAAAAGTTAAATAAGAATGTAAAAACAAATGAGGGAAGTGTTGGATAGGATGCAGGAATGATCTGGTGCATGGACTTGACCTCTGGGATTCTATTTAGCAAAAGTACCCTGAGGGAAATAGTGTGGAAGTTCAGGACACCAGCTATAGCAATTCTTGCTGTGAAAGCATCAATGTAGCCTGTAAAACTTAGATGGGAAGATGCTGTATTGTTTTATTATTTATATCCTCCTAGTTCAAGGGAATGTATGTGAATCATAGCTTCTCACTTGTTGAATCTAGTTTTTCAGTCTTTAGTATTCCTGTACTATCGCTTTGGGTGCTATTACTGCACCCAGTAGAGTGAATGTGAAATGTGCAAGTAGATAGAAGCCATAAAAAAACCCTCAGTAATAATAATATTGACTGGGTATGTTACCTCATGATGGGATGCAGAGAAAGCTTCTTGACACCTTATATGACTGCTTCTTAGAGCAGCTGGTCTTGGAATCCACAAGATCAGAGGCAATTCTTGACTCAGTTGTAAGTGAAACACAGGATCTGGTCCAAGATAAGACTGTGCCTGGGATGCTTGGTAATAGTGACAACAACATAAACTTAACATCCAGCAGGGAATACCACAGTAGTATTTAATTTAAGAAAGGGGAATGACAAAGAAATTAGGAAGTTAAATTAAAAGATAGTGTCCAAAGTGAAATCCTTGCAAGCCTCATGGAGGGGGTCGGGATGTGGGAGGGAGTTTAGGAGAAAGAGGGAGTTGTGTGGGTCAGAAGACTGGGGTGCAGGGTCTAGGAGAAGATGATGGGTGCAGAAGGGCATTCTGACCTGGGGAACAGGTGTAGAAGGAGTGCAGGGTCTGTGAGGGGGTTGTGACACAGGGCAGGAGGGGTTGTAATATGGGTCAGGAATGCAGGTGGGGGTGCAGGGATTTGGGTTGTGACTCGGAATAAGGGAGGGGGTGCAAGACCTGGGCAGGGGTTGTGACCTCAAGGAGGGGGTGCAGGGTCTGGGAGGACGTATGGGTGCAAGAACAAGGGAGCAGAGTTTGGGTTATGTGGAGTGGAGACAGGGGGGGCAGAAGGTTGGGGAGGAAATTGGGGTGCCAGAGGCAGCCTCTGGCTAGGAGGCACTTACCTGGGCTGTTCCCAGGCAGCAGCCCTGCCCAGCAGTTCCTCAGGCATGTGGGGGCTCTCTGTGCTGCTCTAAATGCTGCGAGCCCAGTGGGAGGTGTACTTCATGTGCTGCCTGTCCTGCAAATACAGTTCCCATTGGCTGGAAACCAGCCAGTGGGAGCTGCAAGATTATGTTGGGGGTGGGGGCAGCATACAAAACCTCACCTTCCCTCAGCTCCTGCCCAGCTCACAGGGCTCAGAGAGCTGTTCTGAGCATCATGTGGGGGTAGGGCAGGCAGGAAGCTCCCACTGCACCCATGGGCTGGATCACCTCTTGACAAGCTCGATCTAGCTCCCGGGCCATATTTTGTCCACTCCTGTAATAGAAGCTCGATTTTAAATGTATACCCCAAATTTAAAAAAAGACCAAAAATGCTACCCTGGGTAAACTACAAGAAGCAATGAGAGGTAAAAAGGCATTCTTTAAGAAGTGGAAGTGAAATCCTACTGTGGAAAATAGGCAGGAACCTGCTAAACACCCAGTAGGGCAACTGGCTGCTCGAGCTGATAAAGGAGCACTTGAGGACTAATTGACTTTTTTGCATTGGTCTTCATGGCAGAGGAGGAGAAGGAAATTCCCAAATATGAGCCATTCTCTTTAGGTTATAAATCTGAGGAACTCTCTCAGATCGAGGTTCTGTTAGGGGAGGTTTTAGAATGATAAACGAAACAAAGTTACCAGAACCAGATGATGTGAACACCCATGAGTTGTGAAAACTCTTCTGTGAAACTGCACCGCTAACAACTGCGGTTTGTAACTTACCATTTAAATCAGCTTTTGTACCAGATATCTGGAGAATAGCTAATGTGATGGAGCCTTTCAAAAAATTGCCAGTTACAGGCCAGTAAGCTTAACTTCCATACCAGGCAATTTGGTTGAAACGATCAGATTTATCAGACATAGATGGACATAATTTGTTGGGGAAAAAGTAAACATTTTTTGTTAGGGAAAAATCAATGCATTACCAGCCTAGAAGAATTCTTTGAGGGGTCAACAAGCAGGTGCATAGCATTCCTGGGACTCTCAAAGCTTTTAACAAGGCCCCTTACCAGGGCTCTTAAGCAAAGTAAGTTATCATGGGATAAGAGGGAATATTCTCTCATGGATCACTATCTGGTTAAAAGGACAAAGAGATAAAATGTCAATTTTCACAATAAAGAGAGAGAAATAGTTCCCCCAGGAATCTGTACTGAGTCCAGCGCTTTTCAACATATTCCTGAATGATCTGGAAAAAGGGGTAAACATTGAGGTGGCAAACTGGCTGATACAAACCTATAAATAATGGACAAATTTCCACCACTCTATACCGGAAACCCGCCGACCGCTACCTTCATGCCTCCAGCTTCCATCCCAGACACATCTCTCAGTCTGGTTACAGCCAAGCCCTAAGATAAAACCAGATTTGCTCTGATCCCAAAGAAGAGACAAACACCTACAGGATCTTTATAGAGCATTCCTAAAACTGAAATACCCACCTGGAGAAGTGAAAAAACAGATTGACAGAGCCAAAAAAGTACTCAGACATGAACTACTTCAAGACAGACCCAAAAGAGAAAACAACAGAATTCCACTTGTCATTACTTACAGTCCACAACTCAAACCCCTCCCACGCATTATACACAATCTGCAACACATCTTGAAACATGATCCCTCACTCTGAGGCCTTGGGGGGGAAGTCTATTCTTGCTTACAGACAACCCCCCAACCTGAAATGAATTCTTTCCAGTGACCATGCTACGCAACCACATCATAAGCATCCAGGAACCCAGCCCTGCAATCAGCCGTGGTGCCAACTCTGCATATCTATACATGCAAATTCATCTCTGGAGCCAACAACATAAGCTACCAAATCAAAGGCTCATTTAACTGCTCATCCAGTAATTTGTCCTACATATAGCGCAGTGGGGCATTGATCAAACGAGACAGTCCCTATGGGAAAGAATCAGTGGACACAAGTCAGATATATGTAAAGGGAACATACAGAAACCTGTTGGTGAACACTTCAGTCTACCTAATCACTCTTTAAAAGATCTCCAGATGGCTGTTGTCACAAACCAATTCTACAAGCCAAATACATAGAGATGTTGGAATCACAATTAATCCACAAATTCAATTCTCACACTGATTACCTCCTCAATCTAGATAACGGATGGCTGGAACATTATCAACCTAACATTCAATGAAGGTGCCAACAGCTCTTTGTGTGTGTAGATTGTGTTAGAACCCTTCCTATCTAATTACTATCCTATGATCCTTATCTGCTTCTTTTAACTATCCAATCTTTAGGTGCTTATAGGTTACCAGTTCTGCCTACTTGTTTTTCCCTTTGATATTTTCATACCCTCTGTTTCTTGTTTCCTTCTTCCCTCTTCTTTCTTCCCTATTTATTTTGGGTCTGCACATCCTAAACTCAAAACTCCAGTCATCTGAAGAAGTGGGCTGTGCCATGAAAGCTCATGATACTATCTACATGTTTTGTTAGTCTATAAAGTGCTACTAGACCATTTGTTGGTTTTTAAGTTTATCCTGTACAGACTAACTCAGCTACCCCCTGAAGCTTACAAAGTTAAGCCCAAAGCAGATTGAGAGTTAATGGGATCTCATAAAACTGAGACTGGGTAACAAAATGGCAGATGAAATTCAGTGTTGATAAATGCAAAGTGATGCACATGGGAAAACATAATCCCAACTATAAATATACAGTCCTAGGGTCAAAATTCACTCAAGAAAGATCTTAGAGTCATTATGGAGAGATCTCTGAAAACATCCATTCCATTGTGTCCTGTTCTGGGCACCTCATTTCAAAAAAGACGTGGAGAAATTGGAGAAGGTCCAGATAGGAGCAACAAGAATGATTAAAGGTTTAGAAAACATGACCTATGAAGGAAGACTTGAAAGAATTGGGCTTGTTTAGCATGGAAAGGAGAAGACTGAGAGGGGACATGATAGCGTTTTTCAGATATCTAAAAGGGTACACGAGGAGGCAGAAAAATTATTTTCCTTGGCCTCTGAGGATAGGACAAGAAGCAATGGGCTTAAACTGCAGCAAGGGAGGTTTAGGTTGGACATTAAGAAAAACTTCTTATCAGGGTGGTTAAACACTGGAATAAGTTTCCTAGGGAGGTTGTGGAATCTCCATCTCTGGAGATATTTAAGAGCAGGTTGGATAGACCTCTAGCCGGGTTGGTCTAGACCAGTGTTTTCCAATTTTATTTGGCCACCGAACCCTTTTAAACTCGAAAGAATTTTGCAGAACCCCTAATAACAGTCTTGTATATGGAGCTGAAAAAAGGCGATCACAAATAAGTAAGGATAATAATAAACCAATGCTAAACAAGGTCATGATATCAACATTTAGTTTAATTGCACATATTTAAAAACAAATCAAATTTAATGTGTACAAATTTTTTTTAATCATAAAATGTTGTTGTACTGGAATTTTCTCACGGAACCCTTATTTTCACTTTGCGGAACCCCAGGGTTCTGCGGAGCACCACTTGGGAAACACTGGTCTAGACAGTACTAGATAGATGGTCCCTTCCAGTTCTAGTGTTCTATGATTCTATATGCAACAGCAGTGAAAAAAGCTAGCGGTGTTGGGAATCATTCAGAAAGGGTTATGGATAAGATAGAAAATATCATATTGCCCCTATATCAGTGCATATTACTCCCAGACCTTGAATACTGTGTGCAAACCCCATCCCAAAGATATATTGGGATTGGAAAAGTGTTCAGAAAAGGGCAAAAACTGGCAAGGGAGTGTGGAACAGCTTCCATATGAGGAGAGATTAGCAAGACTGGGACTTTTCAGTTTGGAAAAGATGACTAAGCGGGGAGGGGGAAAAGATATGAGAAGGTTAATAAAAATCATGACTGGTGTGGAGAAAGTAGATAAGGAAGTGCTATTTATTCCTTCTCATAAAAGAAAAAAGTCTCCAAATGAAATTAATAGGCAGCAGGTTTAAAAAAGCAAGAATTGGTTAACACCATGCACAGTCCTGTGGAACTCTGTGCCAGAGGACGTTGTGAAGGTTAAGATAACAACAGGGTTCAAAAAGAACTAGATAAAATCATGGAGGATAGGTCCATCAATGGCTGCTGGGCAGGATTGGAGTCTCTGATTTGTTTGCTAGAAGCTAGGAATGGGCAAAGTGTGTGCGGGGGAGGGGTCATGGATTACTTGTGCTGTTCATTGCCTCTGAAGCACCTGGGACTGACCTCTATCAGAAAACAGGACACTGGGCTAGACGGACCTTTGGTCTGACCCAGTCTGGTCATTCTTATTTTCAGAGCCAGGATCAGGGCCTTGTGAGAAATCAGCTATAAATGAAAGCAGATTGTCTGCTTTGATAAGTGTAGTTTCAATGTTGAAATAATTTAGAACTATATTCAGACATTTTCAGTAAAAATGCCGCCTATTTTGAAACCATTTCCTGTATCTAGTTGAGAAATGTTTTTAGTATGTTGTAGTACTGTTGCATTTTCTTCTCCAGAACCATTTGTTCTGGCCTCAGAATACAAGCCCTGCATCTGCAAAAGTAAGTGCCCTGATCTGGGAAGGAAATGAGTGCAAGAAGGTGGACATGTCTGTGTTGGAGATCAGCGGGATCATCATGAGCAGAGTAAGGACTGATTCCCCTCCCTTGCTTTCTAAGGGTATAACCGTGAACTACACAGTTAGTTGGCATAAGTTAGATTGACTTCGAGCCCCGCCCTCCCAGCAGGGGCTCACTCAACACCAGCTTTCGATAGGTTGACCTGGCACCCTTGGGACACAGGAAGGATAAGGGGGGCCCTGAAAATAGTAATTACTGCAGTTGTTCATGTCCACTCTACCTCACGTCAGTGGTGTGTCCCCTCACCAGGAACGCTTACCTAAGGAGGAGAGGGGGCACTAAAAGCCCAGGTTCTCGGCTCTGAACTCCCCATGAAGCAAACTCCCTGCAGAGTGGGGGGATCTGAGAGCCTTTTTTTGGGGGGGGGGGGAGATTTCACTGTGAACTCCCTGCAGAGCAATTAATGGTAATTTCATTGCTCCAGCTGTCAGGTGCCCTGACAACAGGTGATACAAGTAACCTAAGACTTGCACATGTCAATGAGGTGGACTTACTAGGTTGGTGTAGTGGGCACGTTACTGTGGAAGGACAAACACAGTAGTGCATACACTTACATAATTTGGTTGTCAAACTGCTTTATGGCAACAACTACATAGTATAGTTATGCTCTAAATTGTGATGCATCTGCAAACTTTACAGGTCCAAGCATCTTTTATTAAAGATGGCCCTAAATACTCAATCGTTCTAGAGATCATAAAAAAGTACATTAATTTGAAGTGGAGGATATGATTTCTGATCTGAGAAACAAAATATCTAGCTCTTATATAGCACCTTTCATCAGTAGATGTCCGCATGAAGCAAGCAGCACTCGCTGTCCTGAGTGACCGGGAGTTAGAAGGTTTGAGTGTCATTAAAATTAGTGACTCATGGTTGCTGCTCCGTTTTGGTCAGTCTTGTACCTTTCTCAGAAGTGAGATTTTTTTTTTTTTAACTCAAGGTAGGTGAGAGATGGCCCTGGCGAGGACGGAGATGGACAGATCATTACAAGGGGGAAGAAGTGGTCATAATATGGAATCATTTTATGCCACACTTTCAGTTTTTGATTTTTCTGGTTCAGCCTTGCTCGTTTGCTGTTCCACTCTGTGGAAGAATCCTTCCAGTGGTGAGTGACTGGAGAGATGTGTGCAATGGCTGAACATGAGCATTATCTTACAGCCACTCAAACACGGTTTCTTTTTAAATGTCTGTCGAAGCGGGAGGATACGTATATACTTACACACAGGACTCCTAGTGGAGGTTTGGATTTGGAGGTTTTCACCAGTGGTTTTTAACATCTTACAGTCATTTTAAAAAATAGTTTTAGCCTACATACTGCTAATGATCTTTCCCTATTCTCCAGGTAAATGCCTATCAGCAGGGAGTAGGCTATCAGATGCTGGGCAACCTTGTCACCGTTGGGTTAGCATTTCTTCCTTTCCTCTACCGGCTCTTCCATACAAAGAATCTTGAACAGCTGCGATCCATTTCAGTGTTGGAGCTTTTGAATGTTTTTTGTGGCGCTCCTACTATCACCCCTGTCATCATCTTGGCTGTGATTAACTTCTTTGAGCGTCTCTGCCTGACTTGGATGTTTTTCTTTATGATGTGTGTTGCTGAGAGAACGTACAAACAGGTTTGTCTAAATGTGCAGTTATCTTTCATGAACATACACATTTCTGTTGCAAGGTTCAAGCTCCTGTCATTGATTCCCATCTTAAAGTGACTGCTGAGACTTGTGTTTGGGAGCAGTAAGTTGCTGTGCAGGTTTGGGGAATGCTGGGATATCTTGGTGCGCTGTGGCTTCTGCTAAGACAGCTGAAATGACATTAACTTCCACCAGAAATTAGTCTTGGAACTTGCTGTTTTTTTCTTTGTATTGCTGAAAGGAAATTAACCTTTAAGTACTTGCTATGTTACGAGTAAGGCAAATTGGAGCAATCTGAAAAAGTTACTAGCGCTATATGTACTGTGAAGCCGATAGTTGAGACTTGTCTTAGAATGAAAAACGTGCCCCCCAGGAAATAATGTGATTCAGGTGGAAGACTATTGCTTGGCTGGACTTGATTGCCCAAGAGATGCATGGTCTGATGGGCCCACATCATATGGATGTGTGTTTGTATCTATCACATTCCTCCACAAGGGAAGGGGGCCAGCAGTTTTGAGAGTTTGCTACTGTTGATACAGATGTGGCATAGGCATGATTGGTATCCTTTAAGTGAGATCAATACTAAAGCTGTCATGGCTTCCTCTTGTTCAGGAATGTCTTTGCTACCAGTGGCAACCACAGAACTTGTTGAACAGCTATATTATATATTATGTGAGGTGCATAGTCAGTTAAGCACCATATGGATGCTAACATTTAGAAGAGACCAATATGTGGATTTTCATTAGTAACACATTTTTCTTTTGCAGCGGTTCTTGTTTGCCAAGCTTTTTAGTCATATAACATCTGCTCGGAAAGCCAGGAAGTATGAAATCCCCCACTTCAGACTCAAGAAGGTGGAGAATATTAAGATTTGGTTATCGCTGCGTTCTTATCTAAAGGTACGTCCTGATCCAAAGAGTGCAAGTGAGAGTTTAAAATATGTTAACAGACTAAAGCAAATGGTGTAAACAAAGTTAGTTGAAGGTGGCTGGGTAGCTAAATACTATTGGTGTGTTTTCTGCTGTCTTTTGTGGAAGTTCAAAATGTTTCCCAGATTTTATTAAATGTTTGTTTCCACAGAGGAGAGGCCCCCAACGATCTGTGGATGTAGTTGTATCTTCAGTCTTTTTATTGGCTCTATCAATTGCTTTCATATGCTGTGCACAGGTGAGATTTCCACATTTGTAGAAGTGGTTTGTAGGTGGATTTTAGTCCTTAAGCAAAGGAGAGGCTCCCCCCCTCCCCCCGCTTTTGTCAGTAGTATAGTTGTTAGCAACAGTTGGCAGAATGGTTTCATTGAGCTGCAGATGAAGGCTTATGCTTGCTAAGTAGCTGCCCATCACAACTTTGGCTTTGCAGTGCTGGGATTGAGTTTCATGCCTGCTGAGGGAAAGACTCATCAAACTAGTTCCTCTAACAATCAAAATATATTTACATTGGGCAGCACTCCTGCATATCTAGGTAGCAGGTGGTAGGGGATAAAGGGCATGAACACTTCCTGCTTTATTTTGCAGTAGTGGTGCCTAGATAAGCCAGCTGCTGTTGTGTAACTTCATGATTATGGATATAGCACAATTTGGCAGTTATATCTGACTGTGCACGGTAATTGTGGAACAGAGCTGCCATGGTAGTAATAGAGGGTGACATGGGTTAATCAGGCTGATGGTTGGTATAGAGTGGTCTCACCACACTGACTGTCCTACTTTCATTCATGTACTAGAAAATTTACGTGATGCTGCTCAGGTCCTTCAGAGCAGGGGGCTCAGCATGGGGTTGCGGGGGGTGGCAACAGCCTGTGGCTGCTCCCTGGGCCAGCAGGGCCCCCCCAGGCTGGCAGGTGGTTGCTCCCCAGGGATGGCCCAGGACAGCCTTAAGTTATGATAAGAGGAAGCTGCATTCCCAGTTTGGTGGTTCTAGCTTTTAGGGTTTAGGAGGATGGAGTTCTCGAACAGACTTACTCAGAGTGATAGACAAACTCTCATATATACAAGTTTATGGTAGGTGAATAGGAATATTTTCAGTCCCTGCCAATTTGTTTGTTTAAAACAGGTTTTAAAAGGCCACAAAACATTCCTGAGTGCAGCTTACAACTGGGAGTTCCTGATCTGGGAAACAGCTCTGCTCCTTTTTCTGCTGCGCCTGGCATCACTGGGCTCGGAAACCAACAAAAAATACAGTAATATTTCAATCCTGCTCACTGAACAGGTACAGCAGCTGCAGTTCACCTGCCCTTAGGCTTACTGTTGTCTAATATAAAAATGGTCTTTGCAGTTCAAATGAACTCCTCATGTCAACTTGGGGCCGCCTTAGTCATCTGTTAATTGTATTTGTGCATAATAGAGTACAATTACAGCAGGCTTTAAAGGAAGAAAGCCAGTTGTTAGCCAGGCCCAAATTCCGAGTGTTTCCATTTTTGATTGACTGCTAGGGGTGAGAAGAACCCTGGCACTCTGGGGAAAAATTGGATGGTTCTGTTAAATGTATTAATGCTGCATGTGAAGACACAATTAACAGCATTTAATGGACAGGGTGGTAGTGACTTTTGTATAGACCTGCACAACTGACTCAGGTCCCTATGCTGTAACAGCTGTGTCTTGGGTGAAGTGCTTGGATGTAAAATGTGCTCCAAAATACCTGTTTGTCACAGATCAACTTATACCTAAAAATGGAAAAGAAGCCAAACAAGAAGGAACAGCTTTCTCTCGTGAACAATGTTTTAAAACTGTCTACAAAGCTACTAAAGGTGAGTTCCTGTCCTTAAGTCTTATGATGTCCCAAAAAGATAAGTTTAGTTCACTAATGTGCTGAGAACAGTGCATGTCATACTGACCAATATCATCTCATTGCTTCCATGTCTGCCCCTCTGTCGTAGCCTGTAAGTCTTCTGGGCTACTGTCTTTGTACAGTGCATAGTACAATTGTTGCCCTAGAGAATATTCTCCATCTTTATGATGAGGTCAGTAAATGCCACCTCAGGGCTGAAGCCTGAGATGCCTCATGTATCCAGTCTAGGGTATAGCAGGCTATTAGAGTAGTTGAAAATATTGGTGATAACTGGATCTAGGTTTAATTTCCATTTTTTCATTACAGGAGTTAGACACACCATTTAGACTCTATGGCCTGACTATGAACCCTTTAATCTACAACATCACACGAGTTGTAATCCTGTCTGCCATCTCAGGTGTTATAAGTGATCTTCTTGGCTTCAATATCAGAGTAAGTGCAACTGCCACTTGTGATGGCAAGGAGCATGTTCTAATAGACAGGATACCTAATTAACTTATGGGTTTAATTCTGGTTTTGCCATTGTGTCTGTCTCTTCACTTGTTTCCCCCTCTTTTCTGTTTTGGGCAAACCCACTCAATGTTAGGACAGCAGGAATAGTGAGTGAATAAATTCAGATGAGCACACGAACAGGTTTTTGTGCTGTAGTAGACAGTCCTATATACAAGCTTTTGGCTGCCTCAGAAGCAGAGCTTCAAAGACCATTCCTTTATTGGGTCTCTAACCCATTATTTATGTACTAGTATGTGTTCTTGCTGTCTGAAAGACAAGCAGCTGCTCCTTTTTTACAATGGCATTAATTCATTCAAAAGATTTCTTCATTTGTTTATTATTTAAACTGTCTCAGCTCAGTACTAATTCCTAATGTGTATTTTCAGTTATGGAAAATCAAATCCTGAACTGGCCAGCTATCAAGGCTCAGCCCTCTCAATGGTGGATGGATTATCAGACCATCAGAAGGGCACACTGGATAGAGCAAGACATTGACTTGAGGCAGAGGTGGTCCTAAATTGGGCATATTTCTTACACATTTGTGTCTTAAAGAGGTTCTCTCACATTGTTGAGTTTCAGAGCTTATAGAATAAACTAGTTTAATTTGTATGGGTGGCCCAGGACTTGTAAACTAAGTAAACAAAACTTGATTGCTCTGCCAGCAGAGCCACACTCTTGTAAGGCCATAGCCCTATTAAGTAAGGGCATCATAACAGTAGGAAAATAGTGTGGGGATCTGTATAAAACAGCTTGCACATCCCTGGCCCTATTAAAGCCCATTTGTATATGGATTGACCAGTTAGTGCAGCAGACTGGCTCTGTTACACAGTGAAGGTGCAGAGGCAGATCTCTATTTCCTCTGCTAATATGAGACCTTAATTTCACTGCAGAGAGTCAGTAATGTGACTCCCAATTACTGCTTTGTTGTAAGAAAGTATGGTTTTAAGGCCTGGACATGAGGACTCACTTTGCTAATAATGATGCAGGCTAAATGCATTACAGCTGAGCAGAACATTCCAAGTACTTAGGGGTAGATTTCAAAATTCTTCTCAATTAATGCCTTTTTAGTTTACATATTAGAGCTCATCCCTGTTCCTCTTTCTTTCAGCTGCAAGTCAATACATGTTCATTAAATGCCTCTAGGCTGCAGAGGCAAAGTCTGCTTTGGACTTTGCCCCTTTATCCTGAGCTACTGCAACCTTTTATGAAAGTAAGTCCACCCAAGATAAATATTACCTCCTATGG
The DNA here is from genome assembly GCA_032595735.1 of Pelochelys cantorii. NCBI lineage: Eukaryota > Metazoa > Chordata > Testudines > Trionychidae > Pelochelys > Pelochelys cantorii. The sequence goes on from CM064353.1 coordinate 1,548,928, forward strand.
CACTTGGCAGTTAAGGCTTTCAGTTTCACAACATTAAAGCCGCTCAGGTGCACATGCTGGAAGAGATGATAGTTTTCATATAATTGTTCTTCAAAACTCATTACTCTTGAATATAAGACCTAATAGAATGAGCAAAGCATGCTCCAGGAGGAAATATGGTAACACTTGTTTGCTAGGACTGGTCAATCTATAAAGTATTAACATATAAACACCTTTTTACCAGGCTGCTGGCAGCTAGAAAACAATAAGTAACAGCTATATGTAACACTTAAATCTTTGGTAATGACTTGATTATAGAGCTTTGAGGTGGATTAATACAGTGGTGAAAGCATTCTGGAAAATATTAATGCTTTCTACTTCTATAGTGCCTTACCTTTCTAATACAGGTAAGTATTCAGAGATGTGGAAGAACAGAAGAATCCGCTGTTCTAAGGCACAGCTTCCTGAAAGTATAGCTGCTTTTTATGCAACACTACTGATACTTCACCTTGGACAAAGGAATAAATGGGGCTCTATGGTAAGGACTGACTGAAAACCAGGGAGGAGGAGGAATGTGATAACCTCCCTTTCAGTATGAGAGCTGTAACAATCTTCACAAATGGCACAAGGAAAGCAGTCTCCTGAGGAGAAATTGTGCTGTAAGTGCAGCTTGTATTTTCCTTACTATTTCCTAATTTATTAGAAACCAGTGTAAGTCACTCATTAGATTAATATTGTCAAAGAAAAGGATACCTTAAACTCCACTGTTCCATCTCACACCATAAAGGGACAATGACATAGGTCACTTTTTGTAGTAAATTGTTTATGCAAAGCTATTTTCTGTACAATGAAAAGAAGTAAAAATGTAAAAAGTGACATTTTAAAATACAAATAAACGCATGGCAGCAAACTACATCAAACAGTTGGTTACTGTGTTTCGCAGAACTGTGGTTGAGCATGCGTTACTCAAAGGAGGCAAGGTAACTTGCAGATGACAAATGCAATTTCAGTGGAAAATATGGATGTTTATAGGTAAACTGGTCTGTTTAGCTAAGGCAGTCTGGTGTCATTGTAAAATGATAGACCACTAACATTTTACAGTACAAGAATGAGCAGGCTCTGAATGGGAGTTTCTTTTTAATATATCTATATAAAAAATAATGAGCAATTTACAAGTCTCTAGTCAGAATCTCAGAAGTATATATAAAGGTGCTGTACAATATATAAACATTTACATCCAGTACATCCATCTGTTGCCTAGCATTCCAAGGCCACATTGCTAAGTCATCTTATACAGTAAGTACAGATACAAGTTTTCTGGAAAAGAGACTCACAAACAGAGGACACCAAATCCGGTCACAATGTTAACAGTTAGAAAACAGCATTTGGATGGATGGGTACTTAACCATTTCAGCGGTGCTAATTCATCGTAGTATTACTTTCTCTGAATTTGGTACTATACTCAATGGTTAGAACAGGTGCATACAACTCTTACTGAAGAGAGGATCCCACAGGTTTCAGTCAAGAATACAGGATTAATATCTACATAGGCTAACTCAAGTATATCACAGTCATACTTTACAATATTGAGGATTTTGTACATTTTATGCTACAGCAAACTGATGGATTCATAAAATGTGAAGCAGCAAAGGACAGAGGTGCTTGAAAATCTATTTTAGAACTGTTCATTTAAGCCTGCTGCTGAGTAGTTGTCTATTTCTAAAGTCTCTAACTTAAATTCAAATTGATTTTTTTCAAATTGAGTGAGGCTAATTGACTTAACCATTAAAAATAGAAAAGGAAATGTTATAAGTTGTTAGTCTAACACAAGGGTCCAGGCAACTGATCTGGACTTGACTTACCTTTTTGGCCCTGCTTTTGTGAACTTGCCTGGCTCCTTTAACTGCCTGATTTGCAGTTATTGAGAATCTAGCACAGATCAGGAAATCAAATCCATTAAGAATGCTACTGAGTAAATTATTTCCTGAAACTTCTGCTGACTGCTATTCCTATAGGTAATTACATGACTGATATACAAATATCTTGTTTAACATTCCTCAGTTTTACTTAAATACATATTTTAAAGCCCAAACCATAGATATTAAATCTCATGTACCCTGTATGTCATCTATTTCTCACAAAAAAAAAAGACCCAAATAACAGAGGAGACTTCTAATAGTAGGCACAGGTAAGAGGGACTTTCTAGAGAAGCTGTTTGTTCTTAGTTTGCAACAACAGGATTGGTTGTTTCAAATACTATTTTTACATATCAGTTTAGTTTTACAGGTGAGGACAGGACATTTCCAACGGTTATTAAAACAAATCCGAGGTGGAAAGCATAGCAATGAATCCAATCCTTATGTCCATAGAACAGACAAGGTGAAATCCTAGCCCCACTGAAGCTAATGGGTGTTTTGCCACCAACTTAACAGGCAGAATTTCATCACTTAATCTTCAAAGTGATGTTGTGGTGTTCTGTAGATAATTACAGTAAATCCCTCACATGAATTAAAATATTTTTTTGCTAATAGGAAGCATAACTGCAATACCTCATTGGTCACACCAAAATGCAATTCTCTTTTAAAATTTCTCAATAGGTATTAGAAACTTTTAAGAAAAGAATCCTGTGGGGTAGCATCAGTGGCTCATTTGCTGCCCTGAAGTTGAGAGAACCAGTACACAACTTCTTACTGAAGTCATGAAAACTTGAAGTATTTCTCTATACAAACATGCAGCATGCCTTCGAGAAAATAGCTATTTTCAAACAGTCTGGGCTGTGTCTGGGGAAACATGAGATGGATTAAATTGGCTACAGTAGATAACTTGGCACAAGAAGTGAATCATGATCACATTGGCAATACAGGCATTAAGAAATTTTGTTCAGACACTCACAATACTATCTGAGAAAGCCTTAGCAGTGCAATGTTGAGAGCAGCAGGACACTGCCTTCAAAAGGATGAAGGGACAGCAGCTTATAGAAGAGACTTGCTTGTAAGCAATCCGAAAGGTCCTTCATGCAGCTTATTTCATTTGTACTTAAATGTATTTTCCATCCTCTATAGGTGTAGTTTCTGAAAAATGACAAACTTTGTGGAAAAGATACTTTTGACTAGATGAGAAACCTGATTAAAATGTGTTCTAAAAAAGTTTGTCAGTTAAACCCGTTTTTCAGTGACACCTGTTGCTTGTGTGACTTTACTTGCACTTGGTACCTTCCAAGGTCCAGGAGTTATTGGAGTTTTCTTGATTGGAGAGCTGCTTTCAGGTTTTGAAATTCCACCATCTTTGGTTTCATCAATTGGCTCCAAGTCTTTTTCTGTACAGTCTTTAATCAGAGTAACTGGATCTTGTGTTTCAAGCCTATTTTGTTTCTCTTGAGAAAGCTGTGAACTACCAGAAAGACTGGTACTTTTGAAGTTTCTACAGCTTGACTCTCCAGCATTGACTTGCATTACTGTTTCATCTTCATTTACTGTTTTCCTAGGCTCATTGGTCTTATTTAATGGAAGAATCTTTTCATCTGTTCTTAGGTTTTTTCTCTCTTGAGAAAACTTCTCATTTCTTGCAGAAATTTTCTGATTTGTGTCTTGTTTGACTGATTTTTCATTTCCATCTTCGAACTGCTCAGTAGTCACAGTATCAGCAGCTATTTTATCTCGATAATCTGGTAACTTTTCTAATTTGTCCCTGCTTTCTCCTTTTTTGGGATGCTTGTGGGGACTGACAGATTTGCCTTGGTTTCCTCTGGAAGTTTCTTTCACATTGATTTCTGAGTGTATATTCTCATGTCTCCTGGGGCTCTCAGAGTGGTCCATGAGATTGCTAGATGTTTTGTTTCTCTCACCTTTTTTTGGAATATGGAGCCCTGCCTGCTGAGATTCTCCAGGTATGCCCAGTTTTTTTGGACTCTCAGATCTGCCTCTCCTAATGTCATCAGTTATTAATTCTAAATGATTTTTTGTCAGCTTATTCCCTGAACTGATAGGGAGGTCCCATCTCTTCATATGCTTCAGCTCAGAGTGGTTTTCCATTAAAGTGCTTTTCTTTTCAGGCACAGTGTTTTTCACTTCTTCCAGTTTCTCAGATACGTGAACGTTCATTAAAACGTCTTCCAATACTGGTAAATCACATGCTTCAGAGGTGGGTAATGGTGACTGTTCATCATATATTATATTTGCAGATGATAGATTAAAACTCTCTCGATCACCTGGAAATGGAGCAGAATAGTTTGTCACAAATATTTAACCAATATTCACACTTATCTAAATTATTTAATAGTAATGAACATCCAAAATGTGATCTAAACACTCTAGCTTTTTAAAGCTAACATGTCAGGTTTTTTTTAACAACAAAACACATAACACACAATACGCTAAACAAAACAATTTTGAGGAGCTGAAAATTTAAGTTTATGGCTAATGGAACATCGTTTTTGGAAAAATACAAGGTTGGAATGTTCGTAAGATCTTTGCTGAGGCTGGTAAGGGCTTGTTAGATTTACATTAACTGAACATGGAGGTTCATCATAGCTTTAGGCCTCATGCAGCAGAATCACAAATTAAAAATACCTAACCTACAGCGTTGCAATGAATGCTAAAAGAAAAAATTAAAATAGGGAGAAGGTGAGGTTTATAGCATTGTTCTTAAAAAGAAAAAAAAATGAATCACAAGACATGCAGATTTACCAAGTCTTTAAGGAAAGACCAAGAAAAGCACTGAAAGTCTTAATGTTGCTCAGGTTTCATGTAGGAGCACAAACTGGAAGGAGCCAGACCTGAATAAGGAAGAGAAAAAGCCCAGGACTATATACCAAAATCATTGAAAGGAAAAGATCTGACGGGAAGCATACAATCCAAATGCAGAACACAATAGCCAATATAGTGATAGTATAAAAATGCCACCCTCTCCCCCTTACATGGCTGCACTTAGGCCAGGGGGTAAGGGAGATGTGGAATATTACTGATGGCTGCCACTACATTTATAACTGCATGAAAAAGCAAAACAGCTCTAAGGTTTCTTGTGGAAAGCTTAAATGCCTACATGGTTTAAATATGTTTCTGGTGAAAGCCTGATTGCAGCTACAGAAGGCTAAAAAGACAGAATTGGAATTGGGAGGAATAAATTCTTTTGTTCTCAAAGTGCCCTGGCTTTGAAAGACTGCAATAGCCACAAATAGTTTTGATCTGTGATTTTGGAGCACGCCCTAAAGTCATTCCCATATTAGCAGTTCTGTTTACACTGCCTTGCATGCATTTCTGTCCAAGCAATTTGCTTATAGATTTGGGCTTGATTTTTGCGTGTCAGACAGCAGTCACAATTAGGAGTTTTCTATTTCAAGAGCAAGCCCTTCACTCTTTCAGAAGCTGTTTTTGAAAAAATTAACATTTTTGTAGGTTAGAAAGTTCATAAGGAAGTAAAAGGACCACAGAAATCTTTGCTGTGAATTTGACAACAGCCCTATATCACGTGAAATTTTCAGTCAAATGTCAAAGCCAACTGTGTTTTTTAATTATCACACCTGTAGAGAACAGAACTCAAAAACTGTTGATGGTAGGCCTCATCAGAACAAATCATGGCCTAAAGAATATTTGCAATAACATTACATTTTGTGTTTGTCTTCCCAGGTGTTGCTACATAATAGTTATCTCACCGAAAACATTTGGATTTTTTGGGGGCACATTCTTTGTGCTTGTATGCAAACAGGTAGCCTGAAAGTCAGCAGAAATGGAAGGATAGTACTAAATGGTTTTAGTGCATCAGCACTATAGCATCCAACCTCTTTAGACATTAGTTCACATTTCTTTTAATCACCTTTCTCCATTCCCTCAAACAAACTGGCATAACTTGTAACTTACCGTGGTCTGGTATCAAGCCAGTCCCTGGTCTTAGAAGAAGAAGAACTTTATTTCCACCTGCTTGAATCAGCTCAATAGCTCGTGTGTGAGTGATACCTTGTGTGGGTTCGCCATTGATTTCAACAATCTGGTCACCAACCTGCAGAGACAATACCAACCACGTTAAACTTCATGAAACACTGCTGCTGTAAGTGGATTTTCAGTATAGGGGAAGCCAGAATCAAGCTTTTCTTTTTCCTAGTCCTTTCCTTTATATGCTCTGTCCTATAGCCATTAACATATTAATGTAATTTAACTAGCTAGATGTTCAGTGAGTTCTTTGTGTAGATATTCTGCTGAGTGGGCTTCATGGAAAGATCTCAGGTCCTTGAAATTAATTTTCCATTTGATAAATGTTTAATAGATACATCTCTGGTCTTGAATAAATCTTTATCTATAAAAGTAATTTGTTGATGCTCTGATGTCAAGACTTGCAAATGAAGCTACTTAAAATCATGTTGGGGAGGTGCTTAAATAAATTGTTGTAAGGGATGTGATAATTATTCTAAAGTAAACAGCCAAACATCCGTATATTAATATAGCTGAGTGGGTTGCCCCTAGGTTTCCCATAAAAGAAAGGGTTTATTATTCTGAGTGAGAGAGATCACTGCATGACAATACTAGCTCATTCCTGAGTAGTGAGATATCATCTGTAAGGACTAAAATGCAAATTAACAAACATATCAGATAATGGATGTCAGAATATGAAAGCATTTGGGTTCATGAGGTCCATCTTGCAATTCAGTTGATTTGCCACTAGATGTCACTACTGCACAAAAATTGTGGTTTAAAACTCATGCATCTGAGCTCAGTTGTTAATTAAAATAAAAATGTTCTTGAAGGTGATTAGTTACTATTGCAGGAATTAAAGTTTTACACAATCCCACAGACAACCCTGAGATCATGGTGAGCTAATACAATAAGTGAATTAGAAGAATAAAAAACATTTGGGACAAAGGTGCTGTTTTACCATCTAATGTTCAGACCAGCTTACAAACTGGGTGTCAGTCTCTGAAAAGCTCCTCTCAAAGTATGAAATTGGGGCTGGGGACAGCCAAGGGCCATTTCAGGAGCTGAACTGGTAAAAAACAGGAAATCACAGAATAGGGAGTAAGCTATCTAGGCACGCAGCCATTCTGCCCTGGCCCAGGAGAATCTGGTACCTTCTGCCTCCCATTTAATGTCACTCCTTATGTTTGCCACCATCATTAATTCCGGTCATCCCTCTGAGCTCTGCAGCAGAAGCTATGAAAAGCGGCCCTTCCAATAGAGTCAGATACCACGAGGGAGATGGTTGCAAATATTTTCCAGCCGATGGAGTATACCACCACCAAGGCCTTACTGGTCCTCAGGCTAATGATTCCCAGTGAGGTTTGGCTCCAGTGGTGCTAACAACAGTGGAAACACTGGTACAGACTCGGGTGTTTATGCTACATTAGTGCTGCCATTGTGGCTACCACTGCTGAAGCTGTACAGTGATGATAAATAGATCCCAATTTTTCCCATGTATATGCATGACCAGAGCCCAGTAGTAGTAGAAATGTAGCCGTGTCAGTCTGATCTAGCTGAAACAAAAAACAGGACTCTGTAGCACTTTAAAGAAAGCTCATCACCTAATAAACCATCTTGTTAGTCTTTAAAGTGCTATAGAGTCCTGTTTTTTGTTTCAGAGCCCAGTAGACATGGAAAGCAAATTCACCAACTTTTTCACTTCAGAGTCTAGTGGGGGCACATACCTGCTGCCCAGCCACAGGGATGAGGCTGTCCCATTATGAACTCATCTTTCAGGATGCTGTAGTTCAGGTGTGACACTGACTAAACAGCTGAATATGCCTCTCCCACACAGGGTGGGTACCCAGCTAATCCACTGGTGCCCCCTGGGAAACAGTCTAGCTAATTGCACCCTCTGTTAGTGAGCGAGCATGGAGGTCTGACATGGAACAATTTCTGCCTCTAGGATTGGGCTGCCCCATACAAACTGCTACAACAGAAGGAACCCTGCTAAACCCAATAACCATGAATAAAATGCATCCCCTAAGTTTAGCTGACCAGGAAAAAGCTGGGTGCAAGCAGCCAATTAAAATGTCCTGAGGGGAAGAACAGGGAGACACCAGAGTGTTGTTTTTCTCTCTGTGTAGAGGAAGAAAAGATCTTATTACACAATATCTGGCCTCCTGGCTCCACTGACAAATAAGAATATCACCTAAGTATAACCAAAGAAAGATGAGTTTCAGTGTCAGGGTGAATATTTGAGATTTGTTTCACTATGAATAACTCTGTCAAGTTTACCCCATTGCCCAACCATTCTTTGGCACAAAGGATTGATGGGACAAAGCAGCGAAGCATGCCGAGGTCATTTCTGAGGACGGAACTCAAACAGCATCCTCAATAGACAGGGAGTTTATAAAGCTGAACTGAGAGTTCAGGGAATTGTAAAACTAGTTAACTGCTGTGAATAGTCATTGGCCCATTGCCACCTTCATTTTGCAGGCTACAAAACTGACACAGAACAAGATGAAGTGACTTGTGCAAAGGACCCTAGCACATGTTCCTAGTAGGAAGGGAATCAGAACTCAGAGGGCCTGATACTCAGTTCTGTGCTCCAGTTGGTAAAAAGTCACGTTATGGACAAAATGACAGAACTGTGTTTGGTCTCCAACTGTTGCCATGCTGCTGCTGTTGCTCTTTGCATGTATTTGGTTTGTTTAGGGACAATATTTAAACCCTCTGATCCTTAGACACAACACAAAAGAACTAACAGTAGGGAACACCTTGGTAGGGCAGGAGCTTGGCTTGGAAATGTTACAATTCTAAGCTGAGTATAGATGCAGACTCACAAACTAACGTTGACCTGCACTCTGGGAACTTTCCAACAGACTTGCATCTCATTGTGCTATTTCTAGTCAGCCTCCAACTAAGTCACTCATTCTGGTAAACTACTGTCTATCGAGAAGAATTCAGTGTTGGAAACATCAATTCCGTGTATGCAAAGAGACACTTGCAAGGAAACAAATTCTTTGACCATATAACCTCTTTGAATTCATCAGTGAACACTCACATGAATTCTTCCATCCTTAATGGCAGGCCCATCCTCAGCTAGTCGAAGGATGAATAAACCCATGTTGTACTCCTTTCCACCGCGAAGACTGAATCCAAAACCTCGAGGGCCTCTTTCCAGTTCCACTGGATAACAGCCAAGACTCTGCATAAGAAAGAGATAAGCAAGGCGAAGAATTATGAACCGAGGAATTTTAACTTATTTCCTGGATTTTCAGAAAAGGAAATTTAATAAAACCAGAGAAATGACTTCAGTTTCGTGTGCAAGCCAGGTATTAATACAGAGCTAGAAAGGGATATGGTGTTAATTAAGTGTAACATGCAGTTTAATCTGACTCATCACAAACACCCATGATTCAGTATGAGGCAAAGTCATACCCAGCCAAAATCTGCAGAGCAGTTTCATTCTAAGATTCTTAAATATGTATGAACTGTTTTTTTTCCCCATACAGAATGTTCCTAAGATTTATTTCACAGGTGGTTTGTTTGTTTCAGAACTATAATGATCAGCAATATTAAGCTAGACTAAAGTTTATAACTTAGCCTATCCTATTAGCATACAAATGTAAGTGGCAGTTGAATTTTAGAACTTCAGTACCACCAGCATCTTGCAGACTCTTGACTGCTCGGGATAAGTGTCTACCTGAGAATGACGGCTGCCTACAACCGAGAGAACACTGCCATCGGGCTGGGACAAGTACTTATGCTCAGGCCAGGGAAGCCTGTAACTGTTGGAAAGTTCTCTTCCAGCTTCATCTTCTGTGACTCCCCTGCAAATTGATTGAAGAAAAGAAAATTGATTAAGTTACTCTGGTCACATTCACATGGAAACTGAGTCGATCTGCAGCAATGACTTGCTATCAGTAACTATTGGATGGACCAGAAAGAAACATCAGTTGTACAACAATATTATTTTCTTATGCAAAGTTGATACATTTCAAACCATATTTAACAGTAGTTTGTTTCTTCATCAGCTATAATTTATAGCCTTGCCCCACTGTAGCACCTCAACAGCTGATCATCAGTGGGCACAAGGAGTTGCATCAGCTATTTCATTCCCAAATTAGGATCATCTGATGCTAGAGATCTTCTGTAAACCAAAAGGCTATAACGAGTACAAAAAGTAGGAATTTAGTCTTACTCTTTGTATTCCATACTCTGTCCTTGCTGGAATCCATCTCTGTCATCTGAGAGAGAGGTGCGGGAAGTCTCAATAGTCTATTATGTCTAGTTTATCCTGAATTCAAGTGGCCCCAGTCCATACACAGATGGAACATGACCGGGTACTTCTGAGTAACATAACAAATATGCAAAATCCAGGAAACAAATCACTTAGGAGGATTTAGTCCCACCATCACAATGACTAGAAAAAAAGCAGTATGCACCCTCCAGAAAAAGACTCATCACTGCAAAGAATGGTGCAATGACCCCATCAAGACTTTATAACTGCATAGGTTCATTTTGACTGAAGCCGGTAAGAAGAGATCATTTGCACAGCTGCCGGCAGTAGTGCCCAGGGTAAGGCTAAGAAACAAACGGGATACTACTGATATGGGAAAAATCAGGGGAAACCAGCATGTACATCTATTCGTTGTCCTCCATAACTGCTTCCCATGTTCCACAGCCAGTGCATCCCAATGCTCCCCAGGGCCAGTGTCTCCCAGGATGCCATGAACCATTTATTGAGTGGGAGTTTTTTGGGTCATTTCCACTCAGTGCTGAAGGGATGGAGGCTCCTCTCTGATCAGAGCTGGTCTTAGATCTCTGCCTTCTGCCTAGCCATACAGGAATGACATTTCCAATTTCTCCACAACCCTTTCAGCCGACACCCTCTTCTGTAACAGAACAAGGAGTCTTTACTAGGAGTGAGCACTGGCTGTGCATCTATTACTGGTCACCACCACATGTGCTGAAGACGGTGCATACTGGAACACTAATGGTTACACAAGACTAGAAAGGCCAGGCTGATAACCGTGTTCCTGAGGCCACACAATGTAACACACTTGTTAGATGCCTGGAATGATGGTGCATTTGTGCCTGCCTTAGATGCAGGCAAAGGCAGTGCCCTGGATGGTACTCCCATGCACAGAGTGAGCGCTTGCTGCAGGACACGGGGAATGTGACACACAGTTGTTTCCTCCCTTCCCTTCACTTCACTTCTGTACATGGATTGGCCCAAGGATGACTTAGGCTGGGGCTGTCACGCCAGCCAGGTGCACTCTTTGTTCAGCTTTGGTTCCCATCTGTCTGAAAACAAAGGACTCCTACCTGTCTGCTGCTGATGTTCCTATGGGTCTGTGCTGTGGGGCCGGACTTTGTCTGGCAGAGTTTGTTCCTGAAGGGGGGCCGCGGTGCTCTAATAAAGTCAAACAAAGCAGAATTACAGACAGACCTCTACAAAACCCACAGTGGGGTGTCAGGGGAGTAAGCAGCACAAGAGAATGAACTGCTGTTCTGAGCATTTCTGACTTTTCTCAGTAAACAGCAGCTCTTGCTGCCAGCTGCCCGGAGTGAGAACCCAGGGCTCTTAATTTAAAATTTCAGTAGAAGCAGAATTTCTGTTTTGCTTAGGATAAGCTACCGGGCATGTTTGTGCCATGCAGCCCAGCACACACAATATTTCTGTGCTGGCTGACAGCAATGTGCAAGGTAGATGCTGTGAAGAAGGGGTTCAAAGAGGAGTGGAGATTTCTAGAAACAGTTCCATAAATGAAGGTATTTGGTGGAGTTCATCCTCCTTCCATGGAGGAACTTTCTGCTAAGCTAACTATTCTAGGAATGACAGCACAGACTAAGCTGGTAAATCAAACGCAGATGGTTAGACTGTCACCTGGTAAAGGCAGAAGCAGTGCCAGGTAGGCAGAACCACAGGGCAGATTGTTACATCACCATTAAATGCTGTGGAGGGACAATCAGAAAGATCAGCATGATGCCTGCCCCGCTTCTCTAGCTCCACTGTGAACAGCATTTGAGCCCAACCCAGCAGGGACCATGCAGGTGCTACTGACAGGAGAGGGTTAATCCATAGTGGAGCAGATAAAAATCTCAGGGAAAGGTTACAAATGGTTCCTGAAACTGTATTAAAAGGACTCATCTATTCAATATTTTATTAGAGCTGGAATATCAGAAACAGATAATTAACCTATAATGACATTTGAACAAAACCTTTCTTAGTAGCCTTTACCAAAGCAAACCTGTCTTCTACACAGAAAACACGTTTACTGCATGTGTCTGATCAAATTACTTATGAAAACTCTGACCATGTTTTGAAATACAAGGTGACTACCACTCAAAGAGCAGAGTAAACCATATTCCAACAAAAAGCTCTCAGAAATCCTAAAGGGCTTGTTAGCTTGGAAGAAACATTTACAGTTCAGTTGCAAATTCTGAAAATTAGGGGCTTATAGTGGAAAATGTCTCAGATATTCCAGCCCAATGTAGCTAGGAGTGTGTTAGGTAAATGCATTTCTGGGTAATAATTCAAAACACACACAAGTAATTATGCACCTTGAGGTACAGGAAAGCATATTACTGCTTCTAGTATGGAATATTAAACTAAATTGCTTTTCTCAGCTATGCCAGACCCTGTAGAGTTCATCACAGGGCTGTCTGGCCTTATTGCAAGGACATGCCTTGGAGGCATTCCACCCTTACCCCCCTCTACCCCGACAAATGTCAACATTTACTCCTGGCTTACATTCCCAAGTTTTCACTAATAAGTACACGTAAGAAAAGGGCCATCTGCCTGCATGAATTCCAGGCTCCTCCACTCGCCCACATTTTTGGTTAGTACACAACTGAGGCCATTCTAGAAGGGCTGCTGGAGAATGGAGCAGAATCACGTACTCTAGAATGCAAAAGGCTACTGGGACAAATGACGAAAAGTGAAGAACATCTATGAAAGCTGGAAAGGAGTACTGGAGGGATGAGTTATATCCGTGGCACCAACCCGCCGATCACGATCAACCAGTCGATCGCAAGACATTCATGGGCCCCCCCACCAATTTGCTCCTACCCCCAAGAAGCCCCGCTACCTACCTCCAGCGACAATGGAGGTAGCACCAGCTTCCTGCGGGGTGGACGGAAGTCTGGTAGCTGCGCGCCACTTCTGGGGGTTCTGGAAGTGCGCTGGCTGCTCCCCTCCCCCAGGTCTGTGGTGTGCCAGGAACTTGTGGGGCGGGGCAGGGGGAGGCGTCCCCAGAGGAGGTGCATGCCAGGGCTTCCCTCCTCTGCGGGGGGGGGGAGGGGGTGAGTTGTCCCCAGAGGAGTCCCTGTCCCCTGCTGCAGAATACTGTCCCCACTAGCACCCTGTCCCCTGCTGCAAAACCCTGTCCCCTGCCCCCACAGCACCCTGTCTCCTCTCCCCTGTCCCCCACTAGCACCCTTCCCCAGTACCATGTCCCCTGCTCCCACCAGCATAGTTGGGGCCACATTAGTGAGGCTTGGGGGGTTTTTGAAGGAGTTACTGCATCTCACTTGTGTGGCCCCCAACTGACTTTTCTGGGGGTCAGTGACCCTGATTCAAAACAGGTTCCCTGCCCTTCTCAGAAATAAAGACACTGCACAAACTTTGTGTTTGACACAGTATTTTATTTAAAAATGAAGCCTGGCCAACAAACCCCCAGTTGGGGCCAAGCCCCCATCTGGCTGCAGCATCGTAACACTCCTGCACACCTCTCCCCCAGACCCTAGATCTGAGCCTGTCATACACTGGAATCCCCTGCCCTGAGCCCCTCACATACCCCAACCCAAATTCCTGCACCCTCACATTCACAAGCCTGTGGCTTACTTAGTACTCCAACCCTCCATCTGACCCCAGCACTCCCCAGCCTGGAGCCCCCTCCCCGAGCCAGTGTCCCCTTCTCCACCTCCTCTTGCATCGAAATGTCCTCCCAGAGCTTACACCACTCACCCCTTCCCACACCCAAATCCCTCATTCCCACCCCAGAGCCTACACATCCTGTCTCAACCAGTGAAGGTACGGCTAGACTGCAGGAGTTTTTCCAGGATTCCAGAGATATCCCAGAAAAACTCTTCCGCATCCAGGGACACATTTGTTCTTCCACTTTTTTTAGTGGAAGAGCAATATGCTCTTTTGGCAAGCCCTGTATTCCTCGTTCCACAAGGAATAAGGAGGCTTCCGAAAGAAAGGGTTTCTCTGGCATTTGGTCCAATCTAGACAGGCCAAATGTTGGAAAAACCTCTTCCTACAGAAAAATCAAAAAAAGCAGCAGTGTAGAGTATATAAGGACTGGGGATAGCAAGTGATGGATAGGAGGAGAATAGAGAGGGCGGGGCTTCAAGGAAGGGGTAGAGTTTTGGGGAGAGGATGGGGCGGTAGATCTTGGCTTGTTCAGACATTTAAAAAGTGATCTTGGGTGTAAAAAGGTTGGAGACCACTGAGTTTCATGGTAGCATCTTCACTGCCAGTCTAAGGCAACAAGGAAGATGCATTGGGGAACAGCAAAGTCGGTCAGTATTTGAACATTATCGTGCTCAATAGCTTCTGAATAAATGAGTACAGGAGGCCCCCAACTTGCAACGCGATTGGTTCCAGGGGAAGTGTCACAAGTCGGGGGCGTCGTAACTCGAGCCCTCATTTATGATAGGCACTGTGCGCCGTCGTAAATACGGGCTGAGGATGTAAGTCGGGGATTTCCAGCCCCTTCCACACTTACAAAAATGGTTGTAAGTGCGGGGGATTGGAACTCGGGCAGTTGCAAGTTGGGGGCCTCCTGTATGTCTCTGGGATTAGAGTCTACTCTCTCTCCTCAGTACTACCCACAAAGCAGCTAAGTAGCTGCAGCAGCAGCAGAGGATCAACCCCTATAAGGCCCAACTTACTTCCCACAGTGTGTAACTGATGGAGAGGTCTCTATGATCTAATGTCAAGACCCAGACTTCAGAGAGAAATTCAAAAGCTTCTGTTGGTCCAGGGCTGGCCACGGTCCACCTACTGTAACGCCTGCACTGGCATTCCCCAGTGTGACTGTTTTAGGCAGCATAGTGCCTGCCTAGAATGTTGTGATCTGGGACTTGGTGCTCATTGCTGCTGTGCTACAAGCTGAACTACATTCCCAGCCTTCAACCAGTGATTATTTTAGAAACAGTAATTTACTCATTTCTGAGCAACATGGATTTCTACATTTCCTCCAACTGTCACACAAATCCCAAAACCTATTGGTCACTTTGGGCTGGCTTTATAATTTGCTACTGACATGTTTTTCCGACATTGATTCTCACTCAGCCCCATGTTTTATCTCTGAAGTTTATCTGCAAATCTCAAGATGACGGAGGAACGGAGAAAAGCGAATAGATTAGTGTTTCTCCAGGGAGCATGATAAGGGGCGTTACTTTCACATAGTAATGGCAGAGGCAATTTATCCCAGAGACAAGGTTGATTAAAAGCTAGATAGAAATGGACTTTAGCGCAACCTCAACTTAAACTTCAACTGCATGAAGAGCAGTGAGATTGCTCTGAGCTGCATCCCTGTGGTCTGAAATGAATTAGGGTTGATAAAAATGAAAGCGTCACTGAAATAATGGATTTTATAAATCAAAGGAACCTGTTTCAAACATTAATTAGCAGATAAATTAACTCTTTGATATTCTATATGGAAAGCTAAGATACCATGTTAAATATCTGCAATAAACGTGAAATAAGAGGGAATATTGGCTTTGTCCTTGTGCTGGGCTTTAGATATTTATTAAGAGTGGAGAAAGCCATCCTACCGGCAAAATGATGATAGCAACTTTAATTAAACCTACAAGTAGCAATCCAGAAAAAAGCTCTCTTCAAATGATTGGCTTTTGCATATTTATAGTGAACTATTTGTGTAGGGAACAATATAGAATTAAGAGCAGTGTTGCATGGGAGCTTTCATTAAAGAATGCTGTCTCCGAAGGCGGGACTTTGGTACTGCAAATGTTAATTTTGCTGCTCAGAGGATGTGTGTGCTGAAATTGCTAGTACCCTGAGCGGCTTTGCAGAACAGCCAGCAGGAATTTCACGGTGGGATGACAGTTTTCTCCAAATGTATCTTTAGAAGAGCTAAGAGCCACCAAATGTTTCCATTGTGTCCCGGAAATGCAGCATCAGGCCAATCTGTGCCTGTTCAGGAGCTAAAGGAAAACACTGACACTGCCCAGCAGGGGAGGCTAGGCCTTAGAGTGCTTGGCTTCTGTTCATTAATAGGGTCCATGAGGCACAGCTGCCCTGCGCTACTGCCCATGCCTCCTTAGGCTTGCTGACAGGCAATATCACAGTAGGAGCTTACCTTTTAATTCTGGGGCAGGGACTCTCCTAACGTGAATTTTTCCAGCAGCAGAACTCTAGGATGCCAGGTAAGGTCAGAAAATTCAACCCAACTTTTCACTGGCATCCCAGAATGCTGAAATTTCTCCCTCATTCTACAACTGGAAGGATGAGATCTCTTTCACGCAGGTAAGTGCTAGAGCTGGAGGGGGAATATTCCTGTCACAAGCAGTCTCTTTGAGCTATATGGCCAGGCCTTCATACCATAGCTCTGATGCTCAGAATGCCTGAATCTTGTTTTTTCAAAAAAACCCATCTCTGCATCGGTCTCATTCCCTCACCCACTCCACTGCCTGTGCACCCAACTTCCATCAAGCAAATGAAATGAGTTTCATATTCTGCCACTCGGTGGATTATATTCCTAAAGCCTCTGACGTCTTTATACCACTTCCTTTTCAGTTTGCTCATTTAAGACGGTATGAAACCAGACTCTGGGCTTGACAGCTATTTTATTACAGAAGTACTTGGTGATCATTTGGCAGGGTGCCCCTCCCTGCAGGCTGTGCCACCATTAGCATGTGCACTGGAGAGAAACAGGCAGGCATTTTCCTTACCTTCCTCAGCAACGACAGTCAGGGTGACCGCGTGGCCTGCATCTTTAATCAGCTGCACTATGCTGTCATGGGAGAGTTCTATGATTGACTGTCCGTTCACAGCTGAGATGCGATCTCCCACTTTCAGCTTCCCACACTGATCAGCTGGGCTTCCTTCAATCACACGCCCAATCTTGTGAGGAATCACTGGGGAGCCAGGAAGAGACATGTCAGCTTTTTCAGCATGCGTTTTACTTTTAACAGGCAGCCATGGTTACTGTTCATTTATATGAAGCCCTACAAATGTAAACAATTGCTGTTAACTGCCTCAAATAAATCTGAGTGGCTCTACCAGAGTGTGCTCATAACCAGAGGGGGACTAGCTATTTAGAGTCACTTCAACTTGCATGTTTGAAGCTGGCAAGGAGGCAAAGATGGGGCAGTTATAGAGAATTCCACATTCTGGGTAATACCGGCTGGCAGCCATGCACGTGGAGTGCTAAGAGGAGGTGGGTTTTGTGGTAGGGTTTCACTTTGTTGGCAGCCAAGGTTCATTACCCTTAAATCAGCAAGTTAAAGATCAAGAGCTTTAGCGAAAAATGGTCTCATACAATCCCCCAAAGAGTTCTCTCCATCCTGGAGGCACTATCAGAGCAAAGGAAAATAAATCAACCTATTACGTTGGTGTGCAAAACGAACAGGAATGCATGTAAGCAGGGAAACATTCAGAGAAATGGGGGGGGGAGAGGGGAGACCCTGACTTTCTCCGTGTGGCTATCCCTGTAACTAGATGAAAGAGACAGAAAGAGGTAAACCATTGTTGGTTCCACTTCTGAAGTGGTTACTTGGTCAATCGGTCAGGAAGATCACACACACAGCATGTACAGCGTGACCCATAACACCTTTTTGTAGGAGATCTGAATGCGCCTTACACAGGAGCTAGGCATCAAGAAGCCTTAAGATGAATAGGTTGCTTAAGAAGAGGGTCAACATGAAAACAAGAAGAGCAGATGAGTACGAAGGGGCGGGGCTTTACAGAATCCCAAGGGTGACCATGGGAGCCCTGCCAGCCCTGTGGATAGTGCCGATGCCTCTGGAGTCCTGGCCTGACTCATTCTCCTGGCCATGGTCACTCCTGAGTGCACTGACCCGAATGTGCCTCTTGGGAATGCTATGTGGTCCCAGGCAGCACCACGGTACGGAGTACCAGTCTGGGATAGAGGTGTTCCACTTCCAACTCCCAGGTGTGTCTCTGCTATTGTTTGCGGTGTGCAGAACCAAAGGCTTATGCTGCACACTTTCCTAAGAAACTTCCATCTACACGGTCATTTTCCCTTCGCTACAGCTTTACACATAAACAAGCCAACTCTGACAGATCCGCTGGAACAACAAAAACCCACACAGCAGGAAAAGGCAGCAGAGTGAAGGAAAAATATTAACCAGGCAAAGCCACTAAGAGCCTTACCCTGGCACATGAGAGCTATTATTATGCTTAAACGAAAACCTTGAAAGGAAGCAGATCACATCTGCATGAACGAATACAATCTTCTGCAGCAGGAGGCAATTTGTTCTGCCATATGCAAGAGGCTGGCTTGCTTGCTTAGAAGTACTGACACATCCTTGGGGGGGGGAGGGTGAACAGAGAGAGCCTGCTTGATGCAGCAATAGCAAATCTAGGCACACAGATTGCTTTTTACCCTGGGACACAGCCAGGACAAATACTTTGCAATACTCAGGTATACTGGGGGACAAAAATCAAACCTTCAGGCTGCATATTCACTTGAGAATGTGGCTCAGGACCATGGTGCTGGGCGTAATCAGAATGCAAAGGTGAGCCAGAGAAGTCAATGTTCTGGACAAAGATTTTTTTTCTCCTGCATTTCTAGGCTTTAACATGGATCTGCTCCAGCTGCTCAGCTTGTCTGGGCTGCTCTCCTCACTGCTGGTCTCCTTCTAATGCTCTGGCTTTTTTCACAGTATAATAAACTCCAGAGCTAAGGGTCCGAGATCTTCCTGTTAATGAGGGAATTTCAGATGCCTCCCTCAAGCAGCTCATCTCCTACTGCTACTTACAAAATACCTTCCTATTTTCACATGGTCTTAAGCAACTGATCCACCAGCCAAATCCACAAGTCAGAACCCTAAGATGTGCTGCATTACTTAGGACAAAACTTCTGGTTTGTAACACATCACCTGGCTGATACAGAATGTTCTCCAGACAGTGATTCCACCATTGCCTTTTGGAGGTGCTGGGACATGAGACAGTCAGGGACCCGAGCAATAAGCCACACACCCTGACTGGCTGTCACAGGGCTACGTTTGGAACTCCACTTCCATCAGAAAGAGATTTATCCAGCACAGGGGTCACCAACCAGTATCTCAGGATCTACTGGCAGATCTTGGAGCCTCTGACAGGGGATCCTGAGTGGTCTGGCCAAGAGGCTATCAAGGGCTGGCACTTCAGCTGCCCCTCCCCCCACTGCTGCACATCTCCTGCCTTTGCCTTGGTGTCCCCTCAGGAGCCTCTTGCTTGCTGTGCAGGGCAGGGGAGGGAGAGGAGGGTGCTGATGTCAAGGTGCCCCCTCGCCTACCCTGTATCCTATCTCCACAGAGCAGAGAGGGGGCACAACAGGACTTGGGAGGGAGTTTGCTGGCTGCTTTAGGGAGTGGTGCAGGGCCAGGGCAGGGATGAGTCTGCCTTAGCCCCACTGCACCCCCACCCAGGAATCACTAGCAGTGCCCAGCTGGAGCCCACATCCCAAACTCCTACCCCAGTCATGAACCCCCTCCTACACCCCAAGCCCTTGCCCTAGCCCTGAACAGCCCTGCATCCAAACGCTCTCCCAGAGCCTGCACCTAGAACCCCATCACCCCAACTGCTTGCCCCAAACTCAGCTCAGAGCCCTTCTCATACTCCAAATCCCTTAACCCAAGACCAGAGCCTGCACCCCAACCCTCTGCCCCAGCCTGGCGAAAGTGATGGAGGATGGGGAAGGGAGGACAGAGTGAGCAGGGGTGGGGCCTCGGAGAAGGGGCACAAAGGAGCCAAGGCAAGGATGTTTGGGTTTGAGGTAGAGTTTGGATTGCACTTAAATTCAAAATGTGACCTCATGCTTAAAAAGGTTGGAGACCCCTGCTCAAGGACTAACTACAAAGTAACTCTTTTCTATCAGGCACTATTCACAGAATGTGCTAAGTGTGTGCATATCTGTTCCCTGCATCCAGTAGGGTGGTGATAAAAAAAGTGGGTAAACTCAACTCCGTATTCTCCACATGATTAGTGAATAAACTTTGCTTACCTGCATTTACCCTGGACTGCACTCATCAGGTAGCTAAAATGTAGCCCAATGCAATGCAGTGCACCCTGCCAGCTACCCTGGGAGACTAGCAGAAAGGAATGGCCTACTGCTGTTGGCACAGAAAGCCTGTTTCTGTCTGTCACTGATGTCCAGGCAGGAACAGATGAGAAGGGTCCCGGTGACTCACTATGGTCACACTTTTACCCTTAGGGCTACCCTCTAAGAGTGTAAGAATGTCTTTTGTCCTGCGGAAGAGTTTATAACAGTAGCTATTTTAACCTTAGAATACTTTGTGCTACATTTGTTTTTGTTTTTAATCCTTGCTTATGTGAAGCAATTATGCAATTCTTGTTTGTGTGCGTGAAGAACGTGAGTGTTTGAAAATGGTTAGTCTGAAGGCCAGCACAGTATCCAGATGGTATGGCGAGGGGCCGGAGACTCTGGAACACCAAGAAACTACCAAATGTACCCACTGTAGCTGATGACTGGTGAGAGGCAAACTGACAACCCTGCAGTAAAAAGCAAGCACTCCCAGCACATAAGTCCCATTTTAAAATCAGGGTGGGGCAACACCCAGAGAAGATGTCAGCAAACCGATGTAAAGTAACAATGAACCAATGTTGCAAAGGAACAGATTCCCTCGTGATGCAGCAAAACCCATAGACTTGCACGAGAAGGAGTTCCTCTGACGGGTGAGGTGGCTTGGCAGGGTGGAACCCAAAGCTTCAGGACAAGATCTGGAACATCAGTCTGGAGCCCGGTTGCTACCTCACTTCAGCCTAACTAGCCACTCAGCTGATGGGAGTAACAGGCTGGTAACTCTAACGCCGTGGGCAGGACTGCTGGGCTGTGCGCATGCTTTTTACTTTGCCACCTCAAGTAACGCGGTGTGTTGCCATTTCCCCAAAAGATCCCATGTGCTTCTTAGAAGCACCACCACCGCCGCGGCATGAGCACATTACATGTTGTGCAAGTGACCGACCCACAAGGGTACATCTCCCTCTTCTCTGCCCTAGCACTGCTAATGAGTGTCTTCCCGCTCCCCGCCCCCTTACACATGCAAAACTAAGTGCTTGCAGCTTTGGCAGGAGAAACGGAGTTAAACAAATTCATCTCCCCCAGTCTGGCGCCAGTGGAGCAGGGAACACCAATACTCAGGAGTTGGCTCTTACCGCCCGGAGGAGGTTTGTTTTTTGAGGTGAGGATGACAAAGCCAAATCCTTCATTCTCTTTCCGCTGCAGCAGGACATCATAGGCCTCTGGGGACGGTCTGATTGTGACCTCTCCCCGGTTCAGCCGGGGAGATCCATTTTGAGAGGAAATGGGCAGATGTGACTCCTCCTCTGCTGGCTGCTTGTCGACTACAAAACATGAAGTACAAGGTCGACTCAGTAAGAGTGCTACTGGGCTGGGCATCTCCCAGGATAAACGCCACCAGGTCACTAGCAGAACAGAGCAGCACTTCCCCTCTGCCAAGAGGCTCATCAACAAGGCAGCTGAAACACGGGGCAAAGCCGTTTGCACTGTGGGCAGAGGCTGCTGCACAGGTTTAAGAATGTGTAATAAGAGTTTAACGTCTGCCAACACCATCCTGCAATACACACGTTTACAACCAGTGGTGAAGGAAAAATTAAATTCTTCCCAGTACAGGGGGCACAATAGCTAAGGGGGAGCCACGTGACCCTCCATGGCACTCTGCCTGGCCCCCAGGCTGGGGGCCCAATGCTCTTCCCCTTCTCTCCCCATCCCAGTTACTGAGGGGTGGGGAAGGGGAACACCTAGCCCTGCCCCCAAGCCTCCATCGAGCTGCATCATGCATCTGCTCTGATTCCCTGCAGCAGCAGCCCTGCTCTTCCCCTCTGGGTGGGGCAGCAGCATGCAGGGCAAGGGGCAGAACGCAGCAGCTCCTCCAGCTGCTGATCTGCTCCCAGCTCTCTCCCCCCCAGCCCTGTTCTCCAGAGAGGCAGCTGGTGGAGTGGCTGGGGGCAGCATGGTGTTCTCCGTTACGTATTCCAGCTACCAAGAGCCTGCTGGGATGGCGTGCTGTATCAACTTACTTCCACAGGCCCATACCCGCTTACTGTCACCACTGCTTGTAACTCAGAAGGGAACCCTCTCTCAGAGGTAGCGGATACTCAGCTGCTGCTGAACTTACTGCTAACCTCACCATGGCGATCTCTTCACTCTCGTTTTGGCAGCACTGGTTTTTTGTGTATGGCATAAACACAATATCTATAGTAGTATTCACCTTAGAACTGGGACTATCGCAATTTTTATTGCAGAGAATCAACTGTTCATGTCCAAAAGTGTTCTGGTATTTTAAATGGTCATTCAAATGTTGAAGCACAGCCTCTTGGATGGAAAACTAACCAAATCCCAGCCTTTGAGCTGTCTGGGAGGACACGCCTCTCTAGGAAGTTCACAGTAAAATAAAGCCATGTAAGGAAGGGGCTTTTCTTTTTCTCTCTTTTCAAATTAAGTCCACGAGAAGTAAACAGTGACCAGAAGTAAAGTTGGCCTGACACAGACAAAGCCAGGTAAGCTTTTCAAGATCTTTGAATCAGCGCCTCTTTCTGGCACACGTCACGCTGTGAAAATTAACCAGGGAGGCAATGCAACTGGAGATGCAAAGACAGAAAATTGCTTTTCCTGCGACTGAATTAATCACTGAGCCTTTAGGTGGCCTCTGTCTGTGCTTGGCTCAGTCTGCTCTCCTGGCAGTGTGCTATGACAGGCTGGCAGCAGCCAGAGATACAGCACCAAGAGAATACATCTGGAATTCCTAGGTGGGTAATTACCTAATTTAATACTTCATGTATTTTCACTTGAAACAAAAAATGAGGGAGAGAGAGGCTCCCAAAGCAGCTGCAATCTGCATAACACTGCACAGATATAAAACGTCATTATGACTGGAGACCCAGCCCCTCCTGGTTTCCATGTGGCACCTGGCAGAAACACCACTGACAGTGTTAACTCACTAATACCCCTAGGTAGATATCACTCCCATTTTACAGAGAGTGACGTGACTTCTGTGCCGTCTGTCATCAGCCACAGGCCTGGAATGAGAATTTAAGACCTTCTAAGCTTATATACTCAGCCCACTAGGCCATGCTGCCTTCCACATGCATGACCGTGAAAGGGGAGAGGCTATGAAAGTGACACACTTTGTATTTTTTCTCTGTTTAGAAAAGTACGATTCCAATGATCCTGACTGAAAGATGTGAGAGAGGTCGTGGTGTTTACCAATGTGAACAGGGGATTGCAAGCCAGGATTCCTGGGTTCTGTTTTCAGTTCTGTCACTGGCGGTTGACAGCTCAACTGCATGACAACCCTTCTCTACCTCAGTTTCCATATCGGAGCTGCTTCCAGAATGCCGCTCTATTAGCTTAATTTCTGCATTTAGTACAACAATGCACTTAACCCTGCTGAGCCAATTCTAACAAGCCTCAGAATGCAGAATGCTGCAACGCAGAAAGGCAGGCAGGCGGGCGTTTTACCCCACTCATCTGGGAGCGGAGGTGAGCTCAGGAAGTTGTTCATTCCTGATGTATTAATAGTTTTGTTACTGTCCAGCTTTATATAATTATCTGATTATGCTCATGGAACCTTTCCTCCACACCAAGTCCAAGAACAAGGGCTCCTCTGGCCACGCTACCCAACTCCAGCAAACCTAGCAGGACTGGGTTTAGTCTGGATACCTGGCACTTACCGCCAAAGATGATCTTCCGCCGGACAGTGAGTAGCACCTGGCCATTCCGTGCAGCACTGGTCATTAAGTCCAGCACCTGTTTGTGTGATTTCCCTTTGACCGGGATTCCATCGATGCACACCAGCTCATCAGCAGCTCGGAGTCGGCCGTCTTTCTCTGCAGCTCCCAGTGGGATGATGGCCCCAATGTATATCTGTCACAGAGAGCAATTATTGGGCCTGGGGTCTTGAACACACAGAACACGTAATGTCTAATCCCCAAAGAAAGAGGGTCTAAAAAGGGTCTTTTTGCAGGGTGTCCTTAAAAAGTCCTTATTATTTCCTGCTCTAAATCCAGCAGAAACGCATGCTACAGAAGCCACATTAGACCAACCTCATCAGCAGGTGTAGAAATGAGACTGTCCCAGCTTCCTGACATTCAAACTTAATGCTCATCATCTTTTAAGGTTTGTTTTTATTCATTAATTCCTATCAGCTGAAGGGTTACCACCTCATGAGCAGGATAAGCTCTGTATTTGTACACTTATCTGTCTGGCTGTTTTACTGTATTCATGTATTATTTATTGTATTTGTTCTGTGCATCAAAAATTATTCAAAATGACTGACAAGAAATGCTTGTGTCATCACACAACTATGGTACACTGTCATTACTGAGTCCTGCTAGGTGACCCCAGTGTGGAAATTCAAGTTCAAAGAGCCTAAAAAAAACCCTGCACACCCAAAATCTGCCATGTGCACGTATTGGTGATCAGAACATGCATTTGAACAGTGGCAGCACTCTCACCCCTTTGGCACGGACCTTTCCACCCAAACACACACCGGCTACACGCCAGAGACAGGAGCAGGGTACACACTGCAGTTATATACGCTAGGAAAAAAATCCACTGAAGCGAAGTCTCAAACCAATGATGTCTAGCAGGTTTCCAACGTTAAGCAGAGCGCATATTCCTTTCCCAACCACCCCACCCCTTGCACTCAAGGCATTGCTAGGACTATTACCAACATAGCTACAGTTGCTATAGCAACAAAGCAGAAGAATACAATAAAACCCCTAAAATTGTTTGTGATTTCCTCTAGAAGAAGCACTCGGGTCACCCTTTCCTTTAAATGCAAGTCACAAAACAAGCTGGCATTGGATCTCAGATGTGAATGCAGAATGCATTTCAATTGCATATGAAAGGACAGGCTTGCTATCAGTGTCTCTATCCCAAGGTTGGCAGAAGAGGAAGCAGTCACTGCCAGCAGGGGGCGACAGCTGCCGCCGGTCCTGGGGCCAGGTGTGTGTATGGGGGGGACCAGGCTCAGCACCCCAGAAGGGTGGGGCAGAGGGAGGAAGACACAGGGCAGAGGGTAATCATCCCTTAGCACCACCCAGACCAGCCTTCAGAGCTGTGTGGAGCAGCTTTCAGGCTGCATTTCAAAGGGGCCTGGCGCTTTGGCTGCTGCAACACCTGGCAATTCCGAGTCCCTCTGAATCTCCCGGGGGCAACTGCTCCCGTTCCCGCCCCCGCCGGTGGCGCGGCTGGTCACCGCCATACAGTCAGGGACAGAGTCCTACTTGTGTGGGGAAGCTGGGCTTTGGCAAGTGAGAAACAGGGCCGAATTCCCTAGAACTAGCCACACCATGAATAGGGACTCTGGGAATTTCCATTCATGTCTTTGCCAAACTGATGCCATCCTCACCCCTCTCTTGCATTCCTTCCCACCAAGGCCTCTCTCAAGCAGAACTTGTCACCCGAGTCACACTGTCTCACAGCTCTGGAGAGTGAAGCCGACACATGTATCTGAAAGGCTAACAAACCATTTCTGAACTGCAATTTCCAGAAGCGAAAGGCTTACAAAAACCATTCACAAAAAGACGCATACAATTTTCTCCTGGCCTCCTTCCCTTCTGCAGCAGAATAATGTAACTTTTCTGGAATAGCCAGAGAGGCCTCTCATATTTCCCAGTTCAACTGACATGACTGTTGTCCTGAGCAATACCACCGCGCACTGGTGCCAACCCCATTAATGCGATTAGATGCTGTAATGTGCAACGGTTTGGTGCCAACCCCATCTCTGAGAGCACTCTCAGGACAGAACCATTACGGCGTAGAGGCTCGATGGAGAACTGCTGCTGCCAAGCAAGATTCTAGGCAAACAGAAAGTGACAGAGCCTGGGGGGACTGAAATCAACCATGAAGAGGAAAGGGAAAAAAGGTAACAAACCATTTTATTGCCTTCCGTTGGCTCTTAATGAGACTGGAGTTAAATGACTGTTCAGACAGAACTGTGTCTTGTTTTAAAAAATCTGGTCTCATGCAACACACCAAAAAGCTCCACACACAACTCATTTCATTAACTATTGCTGCTGTCAGTCCTCACTCATTAACAACTCTACTGAGAACTAAGCCACATTCAGCTCTCTGGGCAGACCGACCAGGTTTGCTCTACCAGGAGGAATATGGCGAAGTTAAGTGCAAAACATGCAGACAAGGGTTTCTCCCCCCCCCCCTCCGCCCCCCTGATCTAATCAAAACAACAACTTTTAATGTGGCTGTCACTGAGGCCCTTTTCTCTCCATCAAGACACCAGTGTTGATATGGAGGAGTATACCAGTGATGCTTGCAGAAATCCAACAACTGCTGACTTTGACAAAGGAATCTGCTGATCACGGAATAAATACAAAATACAGCTCATCATGCTTAGTTGATTTGTTTACTCTTTTTACCCTGCTGAAGCTTTAGCTCAACATCTCATTGCTCAAGTATTTGTTCAAGTTGTTTTACTTCTAAGAACACGGTATCACCTTCCCCTGTAGGACTTTGGGGTACCATATTTCTCTCCTTCAAGGAGACAAACAAACGAGTTCCCACCTCAATTTGTGAAAGGCCGCTCCCAAGCTGATGGGCTCCTCACTGACCCAAAATCTGGTAAATTTGGTCTTTTTTGTATTTGAATATTAAGTGACAGTAGTGACTTCACAGCTTTCACGGTGAGTGAGCATCGGATTTTGCCCCAAGTTTCTCCTGCCAACTAAACATCATGAGGGCTCAACTGAATAAGTTGTGTTTGTAGATACTAGCATAACACCAAGCCCCACTGTCTCAGTTTGTCCATGGTATGACGCTGCACTTTGGACATTATTTCTCTAAAGCTTAAAGGCAGAGCCCACATGTCTTTGCTTTTCATTCTCAATTATCTCTTGCTCGTTTGCAACCAAATTTGTAGCAATTTAGCTCTGAAAGCATTCTGAGAAAGACAACCGGAACCACCCACAAAGCAGTGTAAAAACATACTTCTCTGTTTAAGGTGAATATGGTATCAACATACAATATAGCTGTTTAAGGTGAAGAAATAAAACTTATCCACTTAACTCAAGATAGAAAAAAAAATTACAGTGATGTGAGCTACAGCACAAGCTCTGGAAGTCCAGGAAATAGATAAATTAATTCACTTACTGACTGGTCTGGTCCATCCCCTCCGAGCACGCGGAAGCCAAACCCAGACTCCTGTTTTCGCAAGAAAACATCCAAGTCCTTTGTGTTTGGAGCTAGTACAGACAAAGGGATATGAAGAGTGCATAGTAAGTTACATTTGACCATTGGAAAGATGATTACAGTGTGTTTATATCTTTGTTTAGTCAGTGCAGTTGTGCAACCAATTCTAAGCTTGTAGTTCTCTACTGACAAGAACAAAGTGGTCAGATTGTTCCAGTAAGAAATGTCACAAAGTCCTCAGTGAAATTATCTTCCTAGCATGTGGAGTGAAGAGTATGTCCAAAACCAGCTGCAGACGTCTGTCACTAATGCCATTTCACAGAGACCAAAACACCTTCTACCATTGTGTTTGTATGAGTTGGGATTAAGGTGCAGTATATAATTGCTACAAATAGGGCCACTTTCACAATGCTGAAAACAAATTACCAATCAAATCAGCAGGGAGGAAGAATTTAATCAGAAAAGTGTGAATGGCAATTGGGAATCATTTAAGAACACCTTACTAGAGACTCACAATGCTACAACTGGGGAGGAAGACTGTGCTGGTTAAAAAGCTCACTTTGCTTAGAGGAGAAATAAAGGCAACTATAAAAATTAAATACATAAAAACTGGAAGAAAGGGGAAGTTGATAGTGAATATAAATTAGAAGTTAGGCACTATAGAAAAATGACAAGTGAAGCGAATGGGGGAGGCAACCTAGTGACAGATGATGTAGAAAAAGCTGAAGTACTCAATGCTTTTTTTGCCTCAGTCTTCAGAGATCAGGTCAGTTCCCAGTCTGCTGCACTGGGTAGCACAGTACAGGGAGGAGGTGACCAGCTCCTAGTGGTAAAAGAACAAGTTAAGGGCTAATTAGGCACATTTACAGGGGGACTTTTACTGGGGAAGCAGCGACTCAAAAATATTTGGGGGTTATGGCAGAGCTGAACTTAAGTTCCTAGTGATGCTGTAGTCAAAAGGGCTAATGCAATTCTCTGAGGAGAATCTTAAGTAGGAGCAGAGAGGTTATTCTGCCTCTGTATCTGGCATTCATGCAGCCACTGCTGGTACACTTATTCTGGTGCCCACAATTCAAGAAGGAGGTAGATGAATTGGAGAGATTTCAGAGGAGCCATGAGAAGGGCTGAAGGATTAGAAAACCAGCCTTACAGCAACAGACTCAAAGAGCTCAATCTTTTTAGTTTGCCAAAGAGAAGGTTAAGGAGTGACTTGAATACAGTTGGTAAGTTTAGTTTAATAACGAGCTCTTCAATCTAGTAGAGAAAGGTATGATATGATCCAATGGCTGGAAGTGGACATGAGACAAATTTAGACTAAACATAAGGCATACACTTTTAATGATGAGAGTAATTAACGATTGGAACCATTTACCAGGGGTCATGGCGAATTCTTCTAACTGAAAATTGTTAAATCAAGACGGAATATTTTTCTACTAGATCTGTTCTAGGAATTACTTTGTAGGGATATTACATTTCGACTGACTAATCGAATAGTCGATGCCATTTGCATCAACTATTCAATAGGGCACCTCAGCCCAGGGCTGCTACTACACTTCAAAGGCGAGAGCGCTGCGGGGACCATGGGGCAAATAAGGCAGTCCACTGCGCCCCGTGCTCCCCATGGCATTTCAAAGTGGCAGTGCCATGTGGAGCCTGGAGTCAGCTGGGGACCCCCCCGCAGACCCCAGGCTCTATGAGGCACTGCTGCTTTGAAATACTGTGGGGAGCCCAGTGTCAGGCTCCATGCAGCGTTTCAAAGCAGCAGCGTTGTGTGGAGCCCAGGGTCTGGCCCCAGGCTCCTAAGCATCAGCGTCGTGTGAAGTACCCCTTCCTCCCACCCCCCATCCTTGCTGCCTCTTTCTGATAGAGGTAGCAAGGGGGGGGAAGCGACTAGTCGACTAGTCATTCACATCCCTATTACTCTGGGAAGGTTCTATGACTTGTGTTATACAGAAGTTCAGAGTAGGGTCACAATCGTCTCTTCTGGCCTTGGACTCTATCAATCTACAGTTCATCTCAGACAGGACTATACCTGACAAACAGTTCAACTATCTAGTTTACTTCAGCTGCTTTGAATTAGAACATCTTAGAGTTTGGCAAGAACTCCTCGAATTACACAATACAGTTCAGCAAAAGCTGTGCAAGTTCCATCACTCATTTCAAATACAACAAAATATGAGTTCATATATGACTTGTACTTTCTTGTTGTACTTTCCAATTAAGTCTTGCTAACTAACCCACCATATGTTAAATTATGCATTTGCCTCCATTTTAATTTTGTTTGTACTCTGCTCTATGGTTTGCAATCTATGGTTCAATTATTAAATAACAGGACACTTTTTTGAAATAAGAAATTGTAGCTTCATTATGTAATAACTGCATATAAGCCTGTTTGTGGCCAAAATAAATCCAAAGTTCAATTAAGAATTTCTTCAGAAATGTCTTACAGAATACCTTTGCAGGGCTGGTACTATCCAATTATCAAAGCTCATATTTGCAAAATTATGGAGTGCTGATGGGGAGAATGGAAATAAAATAGTAATAAAACCTTGAAGACAGTTATGTAATATTAATGAGGTCACTATTGGAGAGCCTGATTGCTGATTTCCAATTTCATGTATGAAACTGATTACTGGGTAATAAGTGTTACCAAGGGAAAAGGTTAAGGTTAATTTTCTCTCAAGTCAGATGTACTGAAATGAAGAAAAAGGAAGCAGCAGCTGACTGGGATACCAGGTTAAGATAAAGTACAGATGCGCCATACTGCACACCACCTGCTTAGGAAAAGGAACCCATGTTTGCTTTTCCTGGGCCTGCAAACTTACGGCTTTATCCAGAAATCATCTTTTAGACAAACACCACAAAGCCAACTAAGATCATATTCACAGAACTTCTGTTAAATGCCATATAATTAAATGTATGGCTGAAACACTGCACTGGGAGCTTGCAGCATGGGAAAAAGTTCAGAAAGGGGCAACAAAAATTATTAGGGGTTTGGAACGGCTGCCATAGGAGGAGAGATAAATAAGACTCGGACTTTTCAGCTTGGAAAAGAGATAACTAAGGGGTGATATAACAGAAATATATAGAAGTCATGACAGGTGTGGAAAAAGTGAATAAAGTTGAGTTATTTACTCCTTCCCATAACACAAGAACTAGGGGTCACCAAATAAAAGGTATCAGGTTTTAAACAAACAAAAGGAAGTATTTCTTCACATAATGCACAGTCAACCTGTGGAACTCCTTGCCAGAGACTACTGTGTAAAGTCCAAGACTATAACAGGGTTCAAAAGAAAGCTGGGTAAATTCACAGAAGATAGGTCCATCAACGGCTATTAGCCAGGATGGGCAGGGATGGTGTCCCTAGCCTCTGTCAGAAGCTGGGAATGGGAGACAGGATGGATCACTTGTTGATTCCCTGTTCTGATCATTCCCTCTGGGGCACCTGGCGTTCTTATGTTCATGTTTGTTTACAGTGGTAAATCCACAGGCAACAAGCCCTTTGTGTTCTTGGTGATATTGCTAGGCATCACTTGCAGTTATGCAACTTTATTCTCATGTTGCAGCCCATCTGCTGAGACTTTAATCCGCACCCGCTCTTCCAGGAGGTGTGTTTATTTTATATGGCACGTCTGGCATACCAAATGGCTTTGGTTTATCCAGTGTAGACTATTACATTTAAACTCATAGTTAGGCAGCCATCCTGGATGTGCATCTGTTTTCAAACACCATTTGTAAATCTTTGCTAGCAAACAGACTAGGATAGACACGTAAAACAGACAGACTGCTGAGCTGTGGTTTCCAACAGAATCATTAGCTAGGAGATAAGCACACAAGACTGTGGTCATTTTACCTCCTTACATTCTTTCTAAATATGCTCTGAGGAGTGCCAAGTCTCAAGACTTGTTTAGGAGTGGACATGCATGAAGGAAACACGGAACACATCCTGCTGTGTTACCCCAGCATAAGAGGTTCGTGTACTTACGCTTGTCTTCAAATATTGTCTTAGACTTTAGATAGACTTCTGAAGGGTCTAGTTTTGGAGAGCCTGACCTCACAGCAGCAGGTGGGAATGGCATAGGCTGCGGAATGGAATCACTGATAGCCTCTATGCTTCCTGAATTTTCCTGCTTATCTGTTTTCTGAAACAAAACGAAGAAAAAATGCAGTCTAAGGAAAGTAAGCTGAATTCAAACCTGCAAATAAACTGGCTTTAAAAAAACATAAAATAGCAAACTTGTAATGCGTGGCATGCAACAGCAGAATTTACGCAAGCGTTAACTGGCACACAACTGAATCCAATAAAAACGACTCAACATATGCAGAGTATAAGGTTTTTAATCTTCTCTGTTAAATTGGTGATAAGATTGTGGCACTCACAGAATCTTTTAGGCCGGCATTTTCCAAACACTGCTATACATGGGCTGCAGAGAACTGGCTGGTCCCCTGGTGCTGGTTCCCTAATGCCAAACTGCATCAGAAAGCTAAAAATACATGAAGTTCTTCTCCAATGTCAGTTTTCCATTTATGCACTTGCTGCATTTATCATCGGAATATTATGCAAACATGAACTGTAGAAGAGGGAACTATGCAATTGTGAATGGCAAAGGTAGTGACCAGAAGATGCTATTAAAATGTGTTCCATGCTATGAAAAAGTTTAAGTCCATAGCTTACACTGCCCCAGACAATCAGTATATATTACTCTGACTATAAACTTTTTAATGTAGTCCTTGAACATAACTGTTGGTTGATTGCTTTTAGAGTGAAATGCAGGGAGATGTGACTATAAAAAGGCAATCTTCTTCTGAAAAGTCTTCCAGAAAGTCACTGAACTATGTTCATTTCATTTGTTCCATCTGAAGGTGGAACTCATCTTCAAGTATTCTCTACTGGGTTTATTTGGCAATTACATCTGAAAATAAGTTGACTATGGCTAGTCGACAGCTTTTTTTTGGAAAAAGGTATGAAAAGTGCACTCTGCGATTTGTGTACCTTTTTCCACTTTTTTTTCAGAAGAGGCTTTTCCAAAATTTGGCCCATCTACACTGGGCCAAATTTCGGAAAAAAACCCTCTTTCAGAAGAACCCTTCTTCCTTGTGGAACAAGGAACACAGGGCTTCCAAAAGAGTGTGTCTGCTCTTCTGCAAAAAAAGCAGAACAGCAAACGTGTTCGCTGGACGTGGTGGAGTTTTTTCGGGATACCTCCGGTATCCCGAAAAAAATCCCACAGTCTAGACGTACTCTATGTATCCTGAAATCTTGCACCCTGTTAAGCAGGTGCCCTTTTTCCGACAGTGTACAGATGGACAGCACAGAGGTAAGAAGTTCTGCAGCTATTTCTGACTTACCTTCTACAAGATAATGGCAACTGAGCACTTTTTACACTAGTTCAATCACACTAGAAAGCAAGGGATCAGTGCACACAAGAAAAACATTTTGTTTGTTGAAGTCAGGTTTCCCAGAGAAGTGGCTGTTTAGCGTTTTTAACTTTGTAATGAACTGGAATTGACCAAACTGCTGCAGTCAAATAAAAACACACAGTAGTAGATTGAGGCCCTTCTTCTGAAACATCCAAGCTATGAAGTTTCAGTGGAGGAAACAACTATCTACCCATGTTTTAGAATCTGAATTCTAAAAGAACCCTGAGATACAGCAGGAAATCAAGGGATAAGTTTAATGTTGCCATGTTGATTTTCTGATGTCTGATTTCTTGCTAATGGTCTTTGCTAAATTAGTGCTCACAGTGTCATTCATTTGCAGCACACTGGAAGTTCTTAAATCTAGAACTCTGCTGTAGTTTCTGTGCAGAAACTCAGTATTGGTTATTGCAGAACTGAGGTTTTGCTCTTGCGTGTAAGCCAGGTTCTGCTAATTTGTCCCTCTAATGCGTTCTGTAAACAAACCCCTCATCCTCAGATGGAAATCTCCCTGAATAAGAGGGAAATTATTCAGGAAGAATGAAAGAAAGTTAAAAAAAATTAAAAAATGAAAAAAGTCTAGTAGCACCTTAAAGACTAACAAAACGTGTAGATGGTATCATGAGTTTTCATGGGCAGAACACTGAAGAAGTGAGTTTTGCCCACGAACGCTCACGATACCATCTACAAGTTTTGTTAGACCGTAACAGGAAAAACGTAAACAATGAAAAGTCTGGTAGCACCTGAAAGAGTAACAAAACATGTAGATGGTATCATGAGCATTCGTGGGCAAAACCCACTTCTTCAGTCATCTGCCCACGAAAACTCATGATACCATCTACATGTTTTGTTACTCTTTCAGGTGCTACTAGACTTTTTGTTGTTTAAGTTTTTCCTGTTACACACTAACTCAGCTACCTCTCTGAAGTTTTCGAAAATAATATTTCAACTCTTAAAATTCCTCTCAGGTATTATAGCAGAAAGGGCTCATTACAACACTACAGATAGAAGAAGTGACGTTAAAGGCATCTCTGTTGTTTCAAATCTTCATTCCAAAAGGTTGATAACAACAAGATGGCTTTAAAAGTTTGCTCTGGGCAGAAACTCAACCTAAAAAGGCCCATTGTGGCAGGGCACAAGTGTGTTTAATATATAAAAAAAAAAAAAAAAAAAAAAAAAAAAAAATTAGAATTGATTCAGGTCTGCCCTTTTGAGAGCAGAAAATGCCCCAGAGGGTTCAATAATCTGAGACTTTTTACATGTCTATAGACATAAGATCTTGGCCTTTTTTAACTGAACTAACTCACGATGAGAATTAATGCCATCAAGGCATCAGGTTCCGTTCAGGAAAACTGCTACTGCACGTGCACTGTAATGTTATTTTTTAAGTATATTTTAGCAGGTGCTCATATAGTGCATTGACACTGATTAGTAGGTGTTTTTATGCTGCAAAGTTTTAAATTGAGGAATGTCTTTAACAGCTTATATTTCAGCTTCAGAATTAAATTAGCAATGTTTTGCAGTATATGCTCTGTTTTAAATGTGCAGAGCTAACAATCATGTTCTCTCTACTGTTAGCTGTCTGCAAGTGTCTTAGCTTCAGGTTAAAAATGAATTTATGTATTTGCACGGTTGAGAAAGAATTTACTTCTATACCTTGGGAATGGGTTTTGTTAAAATGTAGTGAACTGTGAGGCACAAGAAATGACTCAATTCCTGAAGGCTTTTTCCACCTCCATTAGAAGGGCATAGGCTTTAATGAACCCCATGCTGAAAAGCAGTCTCTTCCACAACATAAAAACATAGATCCCAATTAACAACCTTTGTTCTTTGACCTCCAGTGTATTTCATTAAGCCAAAGACTGCGGAATTTTCTTTCCACAAAATCCAATTTAAATCAAAGACATTCCTAGTTGACCAATCTTTTCCAACAACAATGAATATCAGAAATCAAGACACCTTGATGATTCTAGGAAAATATAGTGTGCCCATTCAAAGGTAACAGGAAATGGTGATAAACAAGGCACTTAAGAGGGGAACACTAAAGTTCATTTTTGGAAGTGTCTCATAAAAACAAAACAAAATTCTCCCAAGAAAGTAGAATGCAAACTTGTAAAGGTGCATGAAATTAGCTAGAGAAAAAGAAAACATCCTTTTTCCTTTCAACTGCTATTCTGAAAGTCTTTACATAGGACAATTATTTTGTACCAGGCAACAAAGCTTTGATAAAGGATGATCATTGCAGACTCCTACAAGGAGACCAGGATGAAGGTGACAGTGCAGTGTGAAAATGGGATAAAGGAAGTACATGGGAAGATGTACATGGGAAGATAAAATAAAAAAAGAACAAGTTAAAAATCACTTAGAAAAGTTAGATGTCTGCAAGTCACCAGGTCCTGATGAAATGAATCCTAGAATACTCAAGGAGCTGATAGAGCAGGTATCTGAGCCTTTAGCTATCACCTTTGAAAAGTCATGGAAGACAAGAGAGATTCCAGAAGACTGGAAAAGGGCAAATATAGTGCCCATCTATAAAAAGGGAAACAAGAACAACCCAGGAAACTACAGACCAGTCAGTTTAACTTCTGTGCCAGGAAAGATAATGGAGCAAGTATTAAGGAAATCATCTGCAAACACTTGGAAGATAATAAGGTGTTAGGGAACAGCCAGCATGGATTTGTAAAGAGCAAATCATGTCAAACCAATCGGATAGCTTTCTTTGATAGGATAACGAGCCTTGTGGATAAGGGAGAAGCGGTGGACGTGGTATACCTAGACTTTAGTAAGGCATTTGCTACAGTCTCGCATGATATTCTTATCAATAAACTAGGCAAATACAACTTAGACTGGGCTACTATAAGGTAGGTGCACAATTGGCTGGATAACCGTTCTCAGAGAGTAGTTATTAACGGTTCACAATGCTGCTGGAAAGGTATAACAAGTGGAGTTCCACAGGGGTCTGTTTTGGGACTGGTTCTGTTCAATATCTTCATCAACGATTTAAATATCGGCATAGAGAGTACACTTATTAAGTTTGCAGATGATACTAAGGTGGGAGGGGTTGCAACTGCTTTGGAGGATAGGGTCATAATTCAAAACGATCTGGACAAATTGGAGAAATGGTCTGAGGTAAACAGGATGAAGTTTAATAAGGACAAATGCAAAGTGCTCCGCTTAGGAAGGAACAATCAGTTTCACACATACAGAATGGGAAGCGACTGTCTAGGAAGGAGTACGGCAGAAAGGGATCTAGGGGTTATAGTGGCCCACAAACTAAATATGAGTCAACAGTGTGACGCTGTTGCAAAAGAAGCAAACATGATTCTAGGATGCATTAACAGGTGTGTTGTGAGCAAGACACGAGAAGTCATTCTTCCACTCTACTCTGCACTGATTATGCCTCAGTTGGAGTATTGTGTCCAGTTCTGGGCACATTTCAAGAAAGATGTGGAGAAATTGGAGAGGGTCCAGAGAAGAGCAACAAGAATGATTAAAGGTCTAGAGAACATGACCTATGAAGGAAGACTGAAAGAATTGGGCTTGTTTAGTTTGGAAAAGAGACGATTGAGAGGGGACATGATAGCCGTTTTCAGATATCTAAAAGGGTGTCGCAAGGAGAAGGGAGAAAAATTGTTATTTCTGGCCTTTGAGGACAGAACAAGAAGCAATGGACTTAAACTGCAGCAAGGGAGGTTTAGGTTGGACATTAGGAACTTTTTCCTAACTGTCAAGGTGGTCAAACACTGGAATAAATTGCCCAGGGAGGTTGTGGAATCTCCATCTCTGGAGATATTTAAGAGTAGGTTAGATAAATGTCTAGACAGTACTGGGTCCTGCTGTGAGGGCAGTGGACTGGACTCGATGACCTTTCAAGGTCCCTTCCAGTCCTAGTATTCTATGAGTTTACTTATTTAAAAAATGTATTTTTTCAGATGTGGTGCCAGGGTCTGGGGACATGAAGACACTGGAGTTACAATGAGCTGTTTACCTACAAACCATGGAAGCTACCTGCAGCCTCACCATCAACCTCTGCACTTTTCTTGTTCTTCCCTGCAACACTAACCCTGGAAATGATTCCTACTGTGACAGTGAATGATGACTGATCCAGCTTCTCCTTTAAGTGATATGGGTTCTTTAGAGGAAGCTCACAGTTGTGCTCAAGGCCGCTATGTATCTTACATTGTTTATCAAGAAGGCAGAACCTGCAATAATCAAGTTATCTGAGTTCTTAGACAGGACACCTCTCTCTCCACTAACAATCACTGTCAACATAGTGAGGAGCTATTCCATGTCTCTGATGTGATATGATTAATAAACTATGATCCTTAAGAACTGATCCCACTTACTCCCATGAAGTAGAGAGTAAATACAGAGAATTTCACCAGAAACTGGAGATCTGTATTTTGAAAAAAAAAATCCTTACAGAGATAACAAGGAAAACCTCCATCGAAAGAAGTAGAAAAATCACCAGCAGTCTATAACTGAATGACTAAAAACCACAGACAGCCTGGAATAGCCTATAGAAGTTCTCTGCATCTTGTAAAAACGGTCCAGAGATCAGATGTGTTTATTGTAGCGCACTCCATGCGTGCTTGCCAGTCAGAGGACACCTGTGTCTGAATACATAAAAGAACTCAGGTATCGGTAAATTAGTAAACAGCCTCCATGGAGACCCATGAATCTTTTGTTTTGTGACTGAAAATCAAATCCAGCCATCAGCACTGAACACAGTAAACAGACTATGAATGACATGAATACTTACCACTTTGGAAGTTTTAGCAGGTGAGGAGGGACCTAAAGAAAACAGAAAAATGTCTAAATATAAGAAGCAATTTTCATTATTTTAACACCCACTGTTTTACACTGAACAGAGCCAACATGCTCATCTCTTATTCTTGGCTTGAAACTTTTCATTCACTCCCCTTGTGAAAGCATAAGGTTTGCTGTATGTTCTAAGATTCTTTCAAAATTCTAAGTGAATATTTACTTGGCCAACAATATTGACTGGCAGAGGTCCCTTCAACTGAAAAAGCATGAAAATGAAACAACATACATTTCTCCCACTGCCAAGGCCTGTGGTTTGATGGCACTTACTCTGATTAATGTGCTGAGGCAAGTTACTGAGTTTGGCAGGTAGAACATTATTTACCACCAAGGAAATCTGATTTATTCCTGCATTGCTATTGCAACTAGAAATGGTAAATAGTGAAGACTTTGGTGTCTTTGCAAATGCTAGGCATGTGTTGTGAGGTACTTTTCCTGAGGCTGGAAGGAGAGCCTGAGGGTCAGATCTCACCTTGCAAACAAATTCCTATAATACATGTCATCACTGACAAGGCTTTGCTGTGCATCCCACAGGGCCAACAATGTGGAGTCCCTGGTAGGTTCCTAGATGGATATATATAACCAATAGAAGATGTCATTGTGACAGTTGGTGTGTTCTTACAGGCTCTGACCCAAAAACTCAAGTCAATGATAATCCATTTATTTATTTATTTATTTATGGCGCTTTGGAGCAGACCCTTGCCTATTCTTTCCCAGTCACATTAATATGAATTAGGTAAATGTGTTCTTATCTGTGTCTCCATTTTCAGTGTTATGTTTGAGCAGTTGGTCATAGTCAATAGTACTCACTGTTTATGTAGGGTGCTGAGGGGGGCTTTCAGGGTTGATGACCAGCACAGCCCCACCCACTCTGTATGGTGTCCTTCTTGCCATTTATAAATGTTCCTCAAGCACTAGTCAACCTGGAAGAAACTTTGCACCTTTGCCCTAACTTTCCCAGAGCCGCCAGAAAGGACTATGCATTCAGCACAGCCTACACTCAAATATGTAGTAAAACACAGAACAATATGCTCCACCAGGGTGTGGTTTACACCTGTAGCAGGGTAGGGAACGGAATTGATAGTTAAAGCTTTGCAGAATGCGCCACTTTCCGAACACCTTCATATTCGACAGGATAAATGATAATAAAGTCTCATTCCTACCTACCTCCCCTTAAGATAAGCAATGGGACCTCTGCTCCCACTGGAAACTGCTTCAGCACCTCCACCACCTGCAGATGCGTCAAGTTCTGTACGTTCTGATGGTAAATCTCTTGGATTACATCCCCCTTCTGAAGGCCGTGGCACCACTGGCTGTCTAAAATCATCTTCACCTTCTGCCCTGTAGGGCTGTCTGCGATTGCAAACCCAAACCCTTTAGGGCCCTTGACCAGAGGAACAGTGATGAGTTCTGGCTGGGAGCTTACTGGAGAAGACACTGAGATCCTCTGTTCAGCTGGGTCCATGGAAGGACTGTTCAAGCGACCATTGACCAGAATGTGACCAGGTTTCCCATTCTGGTCTAAAATGACTGTTCCAGGTATTAAATCTTGGCTGGTTACACAGACATCTCCCTTGGTCACTTGCTGGCCATTGATGATGGGTGCAGCTGTAAGGATGTCTACCACGGGGTCTTCGTTTTCGTCAGGAAGGGGGTAACCGCGACACAACGTCATATTCACATATTGGTTGACAGGAACTAGCTGAAACATCTGAACAACATCTGCATGGGTCTGGCCCAGGACACAGCTGCCATTTATGTCTACAATGACGTCACCTGTTATCAAAAAGGAGTTCTTCATCATCATCATCATCATCAAAGTCAGAAACTAAACCATATCTACTTTTCACACATTCTCATCTAAGGTGTAGAATGAAACACTGATTATCCCCTTGGTAATTACAAAGCAAGGTTATAGGCAATTATTTAAGATATTAATACATGGGGAGGGGTGAGGCTGTGTCATTCCCTTAACCATATGTCACCAGAAGGATTTTCCTCTTAGCTAAAATATAGACTATATTAAGTTTAAAAGACACAGTTCTAAAAATATAAAATTTAATCTGTTGCAGATTTAGAGAATGACTCTATATGGGCTTCAGAAAAGGAAAGTGCACACATTAATGCAAGCAGCTGTCTTACTCTTTAATTCGTGTTATACAACAGTCTAAACTCAATCCATAATAAAGCAGAATTTTTTTCCCCTGGTTTCTGTTGGAATGGCTGAACTTAAACTGAGATTCTAAACGAGCAGTTTCCTGAACACCTCTTTATTTTGCTTCAATGGAAAATGCATTCTCATCTGTGCATATTTAAATAGCAGCAAGTATTAACAACTTGGAAGTCTGCTTCACCATGTATATGTAAGTGTGTATATTTTCGAGCATGGAAATATTTCCAATGAGCAAACTGGCTAACCACTTAGGCTTCTTTGTCTCCAAAATATTAATCCTCATATAAGAATAATTATAATATGTAGGGACACGCCTTTTTTGGGTATGAAGGCCTACAAACACTATACAATAATGGTTAAGTACAACCTTCATTTTTACATGTGAGGAAAATGAAAGAGAAGAAGCTTGTCAAGGTCAAAGCACAGTTCCAGCAGCAGAGTTAGGAATTAGTTGCTAAATTTTTGTTATTAAGTAATAAAGTTGTTGACAGTACCAGATTATTCTCTTTCCAGAACAGTAGGAGTGGCTATCCAATACACAGGGATATGGGAACGTATCTTAGCAAAGGCAATATCATCTAGATACCAGAAACAACGTAGCCACAACATGCTTCATTCCTCATATAGAGCAGAGTTCTCTCACCTCTCTCGCCTCCTACATTGCCCTTTCTGTGTTGCTTTATTCACTCCCACTGCTGTTCCATTATCTGTTTTAACGTTTGGCATTTTACTTTTGGCAGCGACCACTTGCAACCTAAATAGGAATCCAAATTTGCTCCCAGGCAGAGAAAAAGCGCTATTTTTGCTTTACATGTGTACAGGGAGTGGAGACAATTCAATAAATGAGGCCGAACAAGCCCTAAATCTTATGAAGCTTTTTAGGTCAGATGTTTATACCAAAGAGTATACTCTGATGTTTAGTTTAAAAAGCAGAAGCAGAGCTCAAACAAATGCTTACTTTCCAGGAAGAAGGCCACATATTCACAGGTTAATGGAATAATACCACCTCTCTGTTACACAGCACTTTTCATTAACAGATCTCAAAAATGCTTTACAAATGAGAACAGTATCATTAGCTTCATTTTACCAATGGGGAATATAGGGCACAGAGCAAATGGGATTTCCCCAAGGTCACCAGCAGGCCAGTGGCAGAGCCAGGAATAAAATTCAGGTCTCCCAAGCCCCAGGGCCAGTACTCCAACTACTAGACCACACGTAAGCCACAGGAAGTGTTTCGTTCAAACAACGTGATGTTGAATGAATATGCCACTGATATGTTGGCAAGTTGTTTTATACTTTTTTTTTTTAATTTAAATTAAATGAGCACGAGAACTTGAGATAAATGGAGGAACAAGCAACACAGAAAAGGAAGATTTAAGTCAAAGGTTTCCACAGGCCTCATGTAAAGCAATTTAAATATACATGAATAATATGCTATGCTGCACAATCCTACTGTTACATCATGCATGGTTAAGATAAACCAAAATCTAAAATTAGAAAATCCTGCAAGATTGAGGAACAGCTGCGATTCATCCCAGCTCAAAACTGGAAAAAGAGGGGAGGGGACTCAAGAATTGAAACAGCAAACGTTACTTGTCTTGAAGTCTCCCTGCAATGCTTTAATCTGGTGATTAGTGCAGGTGCCTTTCAAGGGGAAAGGCTATTCCTGAATAATTTGTTTCTTATAAAAGCCATTCAGGGAATTATTTTTTTTCTGTATTATTCAATGTTATTAACAGGGCTTGACAAACTGCAGCGAAAGCCGCTCGCCAGCCCCGCACTGCGCATGTGCAAGAGCTGCACTGCGCATGCACACGCCGCCGGTAAACGGGGCACCGGGCCGAAATCTACTCGCCATGGGCGAGTAGATTCAATAGATTGTCGAGCCCTGGTTATTAATTAATTTACAGAAGCTGAAAATCAAACCCCGCTGTTATGCAGTGATTTTCCTTCATTGGGAGACTTTGTGGCCAAGAGCTATGTTGCATTTTGTATGCATACACAAACTGGATATTTCAGGGTCATTTGAGAATGTGAGGTTTTGCTGGTGAATGACAAGCTTTGGACCTACGCAGAGCTCTTCTTCAGATCTGGGAAAAGTGCTCAGTGTCATAACTAAACACAAGGTGGAAAAGATTGTTTTGCATAAGTAGTTAACGCAGTGATTCCCAACCTTTTTCCCATGGAGGAACCCCTAAAATAATTGTTCATATCCTGAGGAACCTACCTATGAAAACATTTGCTTGGCCAGAAAAAGTTGACAGCGGGAAGCGCAATTCAATTACTGCTAAATTATTGTCAAGAAAGTTTATTTGTAAAGAGCTGTTATAGATATATGTCAGTGGAGAATTCTGGGAAGCAGAAGGGCAGGCACAATACAACTAAATATAACCTTAGATAGAACTGACCAAAACAAAACAAAGAGGCAGTTGGTAGCGTATGAAGATTATTCCAGTATTGCCAATTGCCGGACAAAAATTCCCACAATATTTCGAGGGATATTTGGAATTGTTCGCGGTATTTCAAAATTTTTATTTATTTATTCCACGATTTCTCGCGAAACCCCTGACGATGGTCTGCGGAAACCCAGGGTTCCGCGGAACTCTGGTTGGGAAACACTGAGTTAACGTATAGTCTAGGTGACTGTTCAAGGTAAAGTTAATACCTCTTCAGTTAAAGGCCAAAACGGGGGCGGGGTCAGCGGGTTACAGACTGTTCTAAAAGCCATACATCCAGTGTCTTTATTAAGACCATGACTTTTAGTGTCAAGCAAACCTGTGAATTTAAGGTTCCAAGCTTCTTCTGAATGTGTTCTGCAAGTTCTCTCTGAGGATGAGGACTGAAGTTAGATACAGAGTGATGGTTTTGTGAAAAGCATTCATTCCCAGATGACACAGTGTTTTTTGGTCTTCTAATTTTTCCTCTGTGAATTCATTGGCGCGCGTAATGATTGTCTGGTTTCACCCAAGTAGTAGTTACTGGAGCATTTAGTGCACTAGACAAGGTAAACACCATGTTGTGCTAGGCATGTATGGGAACCATGAGTTTTGGAAGGCATGTTGTGGGGGGAGGGGGGGACCTATGGACTCGCTGGTGATCTTGCTTCTGGTGACGAGCACAGCGAGGTGCACAGGGGTTGTCTGAAGGTCAGAGGAGGGTGCGTGAGAAAGATTTCTTTCAGGATACTGTCCCTATCAAGTATAGGTTGTAACTACTTAATAATACCTTGTTTGGGTTCCAGTGTGTTTGGGAGGTGACAACTAGCCATGTGCAAGCAAGGGGCTTTTCCTTCCTAATGACACAAGTTCTCTCAGGGTTGCCTGTTCACTGATGTGATCTACTTCTCTGATAGAGTGGTCTTGCTTGATGCAGGTAGTTTTAAATGTGTTAAAACACGTCTCCTGGGCTTTCTCTCCAGGGCAAATACTCTGGTATCTGAGTGCCTGGCTACAGATAACAGATTTCTTGGTGCCTCTGAGGTGGTTACAGGATCTGTGAAGGTAAGCACAGATTTGCTCATTTCTTTTAAATAGCTATCTGTTGGGCTCCATTGTTTACACGATTGTGTAAAGAAACTGATTCCAGCGCAGGAGTGTTCTATAGAGAATGATGGATGGGTGGTGCTTCTCGAAGTGGTGGCGGAAATCATGCAGTGGATAACAATTCCTTTCATGTATCTCAGGAATGTAATTCGTTTCATCATGCATTTATCCAGAAATTCTTCCTCAGTGTGACTGGAATATGGCTCTTCCCAAGGTTTAGACCAGTGACAGGAAACCTAGACTAGCGAGTAGGCCACAAGACAGTTGTAACCAAGATGGTCTCCCAGGATAAGGCAAGTCTTGCTAATTGCACTTG
This sequence comes from Pelochelys cantorii, assembly GCA_032595735.1. Taxonomy (NCBI): domain Eukaryota; kingdom Metazoa; phylum Chordata; order Testudines; family Trionychidae; genus Pelochelys; species Pelochelys cantorii. The sequence goes on from CM064353.1 coordinate 1,592,466, forward strand.
CATACTTAGAATCTGTAGGATGTGCCAAATGAACCATAGCAGCATTTGGAATACAGAGGGACCACTCGGCTCTCATAGTCAATGTTGTGTGCAATCAGCATGTGCCCTTGCTTTAAGTGCCTGTCATTTTCGTAATGCTAGTAGGAAAAAACCTATGCAGAGAGAAACCAGGTCTTTATGGGTGCATCTACACTGCAGGCCTTACCTCAAAATAAGCTACGCAAATTGAGCTATGTCAATTGCGTATCTTATTTCTAAACAGCTTATTTTGAAATAGGGAGCATCTCCACAGCATTTATTTTGAAACAGAGCCCTTTTCCTTCGACTTCCCTTATTCCTCGTACAATGAGGGTTACAGGAATTGGAGTAAGAAGTCCTCCAGCTTGACAGTATTTTGACACTATTTTGAAATAACTGCCTACTGCGTAGATGTGAACTAAGTTATTTCGGAATAGCGCTAGTTATTTCAAAATAGTGTTGCAGTGTAGACGTACCCTCTGGTAGCTAGAGTCAAAGTTGTCAGTTGGCCTCATTGACAGTCATCACAGTCCAGAACTTTTGTCTGCTGGTTTGATCAGTATCTGAGGGTTGGATGTCAGGGAATGCATAGCTGTCCTCTCAATGGTGGAGGGTCTGTGGTAGAGGTGATGTTTGCTGCGGATTTCAGGAGATTTTTTTCTCTGAAGCAATCAGTCTAATGATTAAGTGTGTGATTTGATCCACTGTGGGGTGTCTAGTCAGAGGGTTCTTTTTTCTTCTGAGTGCTGAGAGCAATGTGGTAGGTGAGGGTGATGTTGTCATTATGAAGATTCTCTGAAGCGGAGAAGTAGAGGAATTCTTTTGATGGCTCCACATTAGTATGGTATCAGGTTCTGTGATGAAGCAGAAATTCAATCCCTTGGGTAGTAATTCAGCTCTGGTTGGCATAGTCTTGATAAACTGATGCTACGGGGATTTTGTGTAGTGCCAGTGGGGTGGGTCCTGATGCCACAGTATTGCTGAGTGTTTGTGTTCTGTGGGTTGTGGAGTCGTTTGTAGCTGGTTTCACTCTTTGTTTTTGGATTGGATAGCTGCCATCAGGTTTGAGGTTGGTTTTTCTTTTTTTTTTTTTTAAATTAACAATTATGAGTTTCTTCAATGATCTCCAGATAGGTTTCCTGATTTTTTTATTTCTATTGTGTGGGAGTATGTGACGATTTCTCGTTTAAGATGGTCTCTTCAGTAGTATGAGAGGTGCCAGAGATGGTTCCTCAATTTTTCTGCAGTCCTCCTGCAGAGCTGTTCAGTATATTTGAAGTTGTATGTAGTGGCCAAAAAGTTACATAGATAATGAGCCCACTGGAGAGGCTGTTTTGTTTCTTGCATTTGCTCAGGATGTAGATGTCAATGCTAAGTTTTGCTTCCTTTTTCTTCTCACTGTGGAGCTTTTGTGTCATGGCAATCAACTGAGAATTTTATGATGGCATCAGTATTGCATCATCCGAGGGGGAAAATATTCCTAAACAGGAAGAGTAAGCTATGCAAATCCTTTTCCTTTATTAAAGTGGAGAGAGAGTGGCACAATCTAAAGCCGGAAGTTCGTCAGAATACATAGCACAGGGATGCGTGCATTAAAGACATGTTGGCACAGACATTCCCTACAAATCCCTATAGCTGCTGAGAACAGGTGCTCTCCACAAACGCAGGAAATCCTTGCTAAGCCACTTGAAATACAGCCAAGGAGAGCGTGTGCTTTGCTAGAACTGCCATCCTTTATCTTTCCTGCATATACTCTGCAGGAACGACTTTCATTGTAAGTGTTGCCTATTTGTGTTGCCTATTGAGTGCTTTCTCTACTGGATTCCTTGCCTTACCAGCGCCTGTTAGGATAAACTGACAGGTAACATACTGCAGGTGGATTAGCAGCAATGCATGGAACCACTGGAATTGTAAAAGCCACTAAAATGAGATGAATTTTGAAGAATCTTAGTTAAAGCATATGCATCCTTTCTAAATACCAGCAAAACCCTTTTCTTCTTATTTATAGCCTTTGAGCTGAAACATGTCACTCAGTGACTGAGTTTTAGCAATGGATGCAATGCAATGCTGCACTAGATCTTACTGTCCAGAGAGCAGCAACAGTGTATAGAAAATACAACTGTTTTGCTATTGTTTAGGAAAGATCCGTGTGGAATCAAAGAGGTATGCATGATACATGTACTAAAAATTCCTACTCATTACACAGAAGGACTAGCTAATAGCATCCAGTCCCTGCTGCCCTTGCTGCTTCTGCATTTTCTCCAAGCAAAGCTCTGAACAAAGGACTGAATGACCAGCCAAGCTGTGGATATGTTCCAGCTGGACTTTCAAAGCCAGCAAACTTACCAATACTGCTAAGGACTACATTGAATCTTTGTATGTGGCAGCTTTACTATTTAACATTTCTCTTGTTCTTTTTTTCTTAATAAATCTTACATTTTAGATACTAAAGGATTGGCTGACAGCATGGCATTTTGATCCAAACCTATCTTGACCTGATAACATAGATGGTTTTTGGAGTCAGAAAAATATTTTGTACATGTGAGTAGAGTTTTAAAATAAACGTTTCACTGTAGTGGACGTAGGTGCTGATTTGGGGCCAGAGAACGAATATGCTATAAAGGAGGCTGTGCGACTTCTCTTTTGCTTCTTGATAATCAATGTGGGGGATTAGAAGATTGTTTGGGGAGTTTTACTTCAGTGTAACCCATCGTACCACGAGTATCTGCTCTCACTTTTGCATCCTGTCCTAACCTGGCATTTCCAGTGAGGGCTGCCCTAGGCACACCAGGTCACAGACTGATGATTACCAAAGACTGGCCAACAGACTGTAGAGACAACGATTCAAGAACGAATGGTGAAGTGGTTTGGGCTTATGCAGAGGACAAAGACTGTATTCCGAGACAAGCCCTTGCCATGTAATAGAAGACAGAAAAGAGGAGGACAATAGATAATCCATAAGAAAAGCATTGAAAAGTTGTCACTGTTGTGGAAGTGGACCACAATGGCACAAGACACATGGCACGAGACCGAAGTGGAAACACTGGGTTGCCTCATGTTCAAGGCACAGGAGCAACTCAACTAATCTAAATAATCCAAAGCTCCAGTGGAAGACCAGTTACTCAGTGCCTGGAATGCCTCAAGGCTCTCCCAGCAAGCAAATCTGAGGCTAATTTAAGAAATCTAATCCAGATTAGAAAACAAAATTACATATTGACAACAACTGAATATTTCACACAAATTATTCCCCTTGTAGCAATAATCATTTGGTAAAAAGATCAGAAAATTCAAGAAAATATCAGTATTACTAAATGTGTTTAAAATGGGAAAAATTGTACACCACACAAAATGCATACATTTTATCATATGTGGAAGCTAGACTTTCTAAAAACGCTTAAGGAAGACTGCATAAAAATCAATATGCACAACCTAACCCATACATGGCCTTCATTAACAGGGATCTAGAGCAGTGATACCCCGACCTCCAGTTCAGTAGCCACATTAGCCATAAGCGTTACCCCAGAACCACCCCAGTAGCATGAATTCTTTGTTTTATTTGCTATAGTATCTTACTGAAACAGTATGATAGGGGAATACTTTTATTTATTCTTACAGCAAAATGGCTGACCAAGCATTTTATCAACTACATAGTTGATAATAACATAGTAAATAACATAGCAAAAACCATCCTGATTGGTTAATGATTTAATCAGAGTTTTAGCATCGTGTGCTGCAAAGATGCAGGAGACACATTAATGAACTACTTTTGGCTGGTGAGCATCGTTATCACTGTACTAGAGGCAAAATCACAACCACCTAGCTACAACGAGGCAACATGCATACTAGACTGAGAACTGCACAAACTGGGCCAAATCAGCATACAAAGCCAGTCCAATATCATGTTAAAACTATAGGAGAAAAGCACTTCAAATAAACTAAATACTGAATATAGAGAAGTAACAAAACTAAAGCACAAGTTTGTGTTGGCAATATTGTTACATTGCACTCAGCCTTGGCATCAAAAACTTGGAAGCTAATAAGTCCTAAAAGAAACATTATACAAAAGTATAATTTCAACCATTTAAATTCTAAGCCTACCAGCTCCAATTTTCTTAGTAACAATTAACCATGATTGGCAGAGGAAACTAACCTCACAAAACAAATCCCGTAAAAAACCCCTCACATTGCAGTTTATATCATGACAATAACCCACATAAGCAGCAGGGTTTAACATTCATACTACCATCACCTTGAGATAGCTCAATAAGTACTACAGTGTAATAAATATTTATTACCCAATTATCCCTCCTCCGCTCAGTTTGTTATGCTCATTTGTAGAGTTCTTGTCTTAAATTAGACCATAAGCTTTTGCAGGACTGGACTGCTACTTAAGGCATGTTTATGACTGCCCAGTACAGTGAAGCTCCAGGCTGGAAGTACTGCCACAAACAATAAAATGAACACGTGGTAGTTCAAGGGACCCTTCAAGCGGCCCATCGGCTGAGCTTGACAATCTTTAGTAACATACAGCAAAGCATTTGCAATAGACAGAACCCCTGAACTTTCACAAAAATCCCAAAACATGGATTTGTATTAAAATATTTGCATCTTTTCAAATGGGGGGAGAGGGGGGTTGGACATTAGATAGTATTTTCCCCACTCTGACAAACAGCTTCAGGTAAGGGACCGTTTCAGAAAGAATGTCTGCAGGTGGAGTCATCTAATTCCCCATGGCCCATCAGCTGCTTCCCTCTCCTTTGGCCATGCAGCATCACTTGAAACAGAGAAATGCTACTTCACCTGGTGCAATTTTCCCATCCTGCGCAGCAGGTCCATCTTTCAGCACATTCTTCACCTGGAGGAACTCATCAGGTCTGTCTCCACCAATGATTGTGAAGCCAAATCCCATAGTGCTTTTCTTCAGCGATGTCCGTAGGAGGGCTCCTGTGAGTTGGGCTGGATCTCTGGTGAAGAGTGACTTCTCTGGTTCTGCATGTAAAGAGAATTCAATGTGTTTCATCGGCAGCAGCAATGCTGCTAACAAATGACCCACTGATACATCCAAATAGTGTAGCCAGTTAAGAAAAAAACAAATTAACCTGACTGCGAATGTACATAAGGTTGCAACACAGGATGGGATGAGAGGAGATTTTGAACAAATAATCAAAACCCCTGCAACTTCTGAGTTATGATCTCCAGTTCCAGTTCCCTTGATTCTGTGCTCTAATCTTTTTTACAAGGGCCAATTAAAAAATGGTAACAGCCAGAAACCTAAGAGTTCAGTGCTGCTGCTTCACATCCACTCTGACAGGTTCTCCCAACTCCCTTGCTAGCTAACCAAACCATGGTTTATGGAGCGTTCAAGCTGCTTATGACTACAGGTTGAATCTCTCTAGACTGGCAACCTCAGGACCCAACAGGTGCTGAGCCAGAGAATTTGCCAAATCACAAGAGGTCACTATAGTCTAGCAGCTTTACCAACACTTCCACTGCTTACTGGGCTCTTACAAGATGTTTAAGCTAAATAACAGAACAGAACACTGAGAGCTGGGAATGGTGGCTCTAAACAAACTTTATGGGATCTCGGGAAACTTGGCCACACCCATGATAAGCGGACATCCGGACCATGGATGTTACCGTACCAGAGAGGTTCAATCTGTACCAGCTTTAGAATGGCTGATCAGTTTCAAGTGCAAAAAGCTTTCCAAAACCTCCACAATGTTGGAGAAACTACAAACAGGGACAGGAAACACTAATATTGCCTTAAGGAATTCATAACACATACATGTGCAGATATGAAGATACATATTCAACTTGCAATAATCAGACATTAGTGGAGCGTTGACCAACTGGAGCCTGTTAAAACTATATGTGCATAGTTTCCTAATGATGTTGACAGACACAAACTAACCTATGAGATTGCTATAGCTCCAGTAACTTCTCCTGAAAAAGCTAGAAAATTCAGTATAACATACTACATTTATGCAAAATTAAAATTTCATAAATAAGAATTCAAAATGTTAAGAAATGAGAAAATGCTAATTAAAACAGATTTTTTTCAACATAACTTTTGGACCCCCTATATTTCACACAACAAAACATTTCAATTTAGTGCAAGTTTTCATCTCAATAAAAGTCAGGAAAAAAACTTTGAAGATCACACTGAACATTTAAACTAGTGGCAAAAACACAAAATGAAAATCTACTTGAAGTAATACACCCAGAAAACTTCATTTTTACGACTGCTCTTCATTCATAACAACACTGCAGCTAATAGTGAAGAACAGCCATTTAAAGTACCTGGTTTTGAAGGGCCAACATCAGTCTGTCCTAGCTGTTTTTTTCTCTTGGCTTCCAACACTGGATTTTCAAACTGGGTTTTCTGGTTAATATGACTGCAAAACATATAAACGTGTTAGAATTTCAGGGGGAAAAAGCTTCATTCCAATTCCACAGGGAACAGAACCACAGGTGGTATTAGCACAAATATTATTTTGCTTTATCTTAGATAAATACCAAGGAGTGACGAACACTAAGATAATATTACAACCCCTGTGGGTAACAGTTACATTTTTTTATCCAAACACTTTGATTTACTTTTCAAAGCCACTGATGCTTTTAGTGCCTGTAAGACACTTGTAGAAGCAAAGTGAATCATGTTCTGGCACATCAGGAGCCTTCATAATGATGTCTTTCAGCCAAGAGGCACCCTGTTCACTAAATTCCATTCTCTTTTACAAATTTTGTGAGTTGGCTCCATTTTAAAATGAGGTGCAATGTTATTAGTGAAGAGCTCCAATCATCAAATCAAAGAAAATGGCTAAGCCAGGACTCAAGGCTTCTTGAAAGTACAGGGTTTGTCTGTCTTTAGATAGGTTGGACCTATATTCAAATCTGCTCATAAAGACCCAAGCAAGATTCATTTTGTTCTCCATTGAGTATGTGAACATTAGGATCTCCACACAACTAAAAAGAAGAAATGTCCATGTAGTCTCGGCACTGCATACCTATCTTCCCTTTGTTTCAGTTGTGGGTTGCAATTCTTGGAAAGGTGAAACAATACGCTTCAGAACTCAGACTGGGAAGAGTCTGATTATGTGGTATGTAATTTCATTTCCAGTGCTTAATTAATATATTTTCAGCAGTTTTGGTAAGGGGAAAACAGAGAATGAGGTTGCAACACTGCATCCCATATTCAAGATGTGTCATGTGAGGAATGTCCGGAGAAGTTATGATTTGCTGAACATGACTACCTTATTTGTATGCATGTATCATTTTTGTATCTGAAGTAATGAATACTGACGATGTATCACTCCCCATTCAAGCGAACACCTGAGAAACAAAAACTAAACTGGGTGAAGTGCTGATTTTGAGACCATGTATAGAAACTTGGTGAATTGCTTGTATCATCAGTGTGGGTGATAAATTGCTAATTCAAAATCTGACTAGTATATTAGGCTCAGTTTGTATTTTTTGTATGGTAGGAAACCTGCGTTGATCTGTTTGCTATCACTTAAAACCTATCTTTCTGTAGTTAACACACTTGTTTTATCTTAACCAGTGTGTAAGTGAAAAGTCTGGGAAAATCTCAGCTTGGTTAACACAGACTTTTTGTACACATCTTTCCCTCATCAAGGATAAAGCAAACCATATTAATGAGTTTGCATTGTACATATCCTTGTGCAGTGCAAGAGGGTACAATACCAGTTTATACTCCAGAAAGGGTGCAAGTCTGGGGAGCAAGGAAATTGTCTGTCTGTCTTTGAGAGACTTGGATAATGCACTCGGGTAGCTCAGGTACGTTGGCTGTGTGGTGATAACAGGGCATTAGGAGGCTGGATGAATCACCAACAGAGCAAGTGAGAGGGATCAGCCCACTTGAATAGTTAGGTTTTTATGAGCAGAACTTATGTTTTACCTTAATACAAGTAATAATAACGACCTAATGAAAATTACCTACACTCCATATATTTCTGCAGAGAGAATATCTAATTGCAAAAAAACTAGAAAAAGGTGATAGAATCTTTATAAAAGGTATAGCATAAAAATAAGACGTACAGTAATAGAGTAAAAGAAGCCAAAGATTTTATCCCTACTCGTCCTGACAGATAGTATTATGATGCAATTTTTAAAATGGTTAGTTGCATGAGGGCAACTGCATCTATATTCCCTCTCTATAGGAAACTTCAAGGGAACTTATTCTTGGGGTTCTGACTCCCCAGCTGTTGCCTATCTTGAGCAGATGCTGGGATTGAAAGTTTTATTCTTTTTATATTTGTATTTTAGGATTAATAATGTAGCAATGTAAGGTAACACATTATCACATTTAATATTTTATTAAACTAAGCCCTTTAGTAAGATATATATATTCCTTTGTTTTAAAGCTTAGTGATTTTACTAAGTAAAGAGACAGAGTTTTGGTATTGTGTCTATGTTAATGAGATTGGACGAATGTTGAAGGCTGAAGTCTTAATTGTTTCATTTACAAGGCCTTTTTGCTTTGCCCAATATGGGATACTGTTGTATTATTGCTTTTCTTTGAAAGTCCTTGTAGAGGATTGTTTGTGTGTGAAAGTGGTATGTGTCGAGATAAAGGTGAGACGGTGATTATCCTCAGAGCCAGATGGCCAAATAAGCGAGGGGTGAAAACAGACTTATTGGCGTCAGAGGGACCATCAGTGCGTGCCCATGGTCAAAGAGTGATCGGACTGGCAGACTGACGGCCCTAAAGTGGAGCTGGCACCCCAAAGGATGATTGATTACAGGATGAGACTTTCGAGATGTTTGGGAATAACTGACATCAACAAGATAACACACCAGTCACAGACTGACAGCGAAATCCATAGACTTCAACAGAGAAAAGGATTATAAAAGCAGGGTGCTTTACTATGGAACTTTGGGTTCGTCTTGCCACCAACTCCAGAAGAGCATCAGAACGCGACCGACAAAAGGCCTTGCTCTCCCTCTGTGATCCATCTGGCTGGCCACTAGATTGATATAGACTCTGGACTGGTAACTATAACATCATCTGGCGGGACTGTGTGTATGGTGTTTGTGTGTGTGAGTGACTGAAAAGCATATGCTACTGTTGTATTCTCAATAAATGCGGCGTACTGCCTTTTCCCCTATAAAAGATCTTGTGTGCTTCATTTAAGCATAACACAGAGACATATCTCTCTGCCTCTCCTGCACAAAGTTCTTCCAGGCTGCATAGCTCCATGACTGCTGTGCAAATTCCCAGCAAAATCATACTGACTAAGCTGACCTGATTTAACCTATCTTCTTAGTGAAAGTGAACAGCTAACTGCCACACAGCTCCTTCTAAATTCATCTAAGTCACTGCAAAGCTCTAAGAAAGTACTTTTATTCTTAAGGTAAAAGCATTACAGAGAAAGCCATTAACAACTAGGCTAGGACTTTAACAGGGTGGGGAAAAAAAGCTAGATAGATTGATGGAGGGTAGGTCCATCAATGGCTATTAGCCAGGATGGATAGGAATGGCGTCCCTAGCCTCTGTTTCTCCGGAGGTGGGTGACAGGGGAGGGATCATGTGAGGATTACGTGTTGTGTCCCTTCCCTCTGGGGCATCTGATATTGGCCACTGTCAGCAGACAGGATACTGAGCTGGATGGACCTTTGGTCTGACCCAGTATGGCCATTCTTATGTTCTTAATAAAAGATCCATAAGCATGCAAATAGTTTTCTAGATCACCTCAACTCCAACAAGGGCTCTGGACAATGAACTTCTTTTGCTCAAAACAAGAACACCCATGAACCTGCAAGTAATCCTTTATGCCACTGGGGCCTTTTGATCCTAGAAACAGGTCATCTGTAGACAAAGATCACTTCAAAGACAAAGAAGCTTCAAAAGATCAGGGAGTGGAAGTGGGTGTTTACATTCCCAACTCACCTAGGAAACCTACTCAATCAATAATTCATTCTTATTTAAAAGAATCCTTCGAAGCTCATAACACTTGCACAGTTTACATGACTCATGTTTCCTAGACAATTTACATACAATTCCCCAACACCACAGACATTTGAATTTTTAATACAATGAGCTTTTAAGATGCTTAAAGTGAATTAAATGATACTGCAAAAAATTGCCATAACCCTCAGTTACAATCTGTAAAAAGTTATCTGGATATACAGACGCGCAGAGATTATGTGACTTGATTGGAGGTCATACAATGATGCAATGGCAACATTGGAGCAGAACCCAGGAATAGCTAGTCAGTCCCACTGCAGTCTATTTCCAATGCTAAATACAGTACAATATGTATCCAGCCTTAGTGCGTATGCATTTTCCAAACAGGGCTTGAAAGATGAAATTGCTGACTTTCTGCTATGTCCTTTTTCTAATCAAGCAAGGAAGAAGGAAATTCTCTTTTGATCCAACCTTATACTGGTTCCTGAAGATTTTCTCCTTTGGAAGGTCCCCGCTCTGTTCTCCCATACGTAAAAAGGAGAACAAACATACTCTGCTATTTCAACATTTAAAAGGATCTAAAGCCCTTCTGGTCCCAGCTCATGAAAAGGAATGTGGATTACCTCTGAGCTAAGTGGAGTAATCCAAGCACTTCTCGCTAATGATTTAAATAAGATGGAGTTCTTCCAGCATTAAACCACTGGGAGCTCAAACATGCAGTTGGCTCAGCTTCAGGTTTAAAGGCAAATCAAAAGACAGGCCAATTCCCCATTTCCATTCTAAACACAATAGAGGATCTGCTTGGAAACTAAGTACATGGTTGAGTGAGTTCTTCTAAGATGAAAAAAATGGATTTCAGAGCAGTGTAGACATCACAGGTAACTTTACTTAGGAGGACTTCATTATGATGGTGTACTGCAGCAATAGCTTTTTTCCAATTATGTGATAAGATTTTAGAGAACCCCTTCAAAATACATGTTTCTTAAGCCAGATTCTTGCACAGTTATTAAAGGCTAATTCATTTATAGAAGCTAGTGCAATGAAGAGGCATTACTTTGGCTACTTGTTCTGTGTGTTATTCAGAATGCAGATATATATTATTTTCCATCTACATGGAACTACTCGTAGGCAATTTAAGGAAATCAGAATTTTGAAATGAAATCACTTTGAACAGCTAAGATACAAGTGCAGCCATTTCAAAGCCACATCTGAAGAAGCATATTGGCATTACAACATTATCCATTTCTGATTTCATAACTCAGGGATTACCCTGAAAAATAATCATGCAATGCTTAAAATGAGAAAGTTTTGGCAGACTTTCTAACTGTGGTACAAACTCAGAAGCTCCATAGTCATCATCAAAAATTCAATATAGCATCTTTTTTTTTTTTTGGCCTTTAATTCCCCTGCCACAATAAAACCCTTTGAAAAAGCTTTTAAAAAACGCACAATTTTAGAGAAAGACCAGGTTTACAGATTAACTTTTCAGAACAGAAACGTGACACATTTTTGTCTCTGGGTATAACTGAATGAGACACAGCAGAGAAAAAAACCTGAATTTTAGATTTTTCTCAACTGTCATTTTTGACTGAATCCTTATAAATACCAATTTTTGCTCAGCTTTTTTTCCCCATAGCAGGTTGAACATTTCTGAGTATCAAGTATGAACTGTGAAGGAAAATGTGTTTTGCCTTGGGTGGTTTCTCGCAGTGAGGTTCTCAGGTGTCAAGAAGTCCCTCCTTTAGTCTCTTGTTTAATAGGCAGTCACCCAGTTTTTACTTATTTACCTGGAGACTCCCTATCATGCCAGAAGAAGCAAGACCAGTTATGTCAAATGTGCATAGCAGAAGTGATTTATTATCCAAGCAGAGCAATCTAACCCTTCAGCTTCCTCCAACACTCAAAGCCTTAAATTATTCATTCACATGATAAAGTATGTTGCAAACAGCATTGTCTCCATAAATTAGGATCAAGCACACAATACAATATGTAACAGGTATGAGTATCTCTTGAATAAGGAATCTTTCTAAGAATAAAGTAGTATCTATTCTATAGCATATCTGCATAGATGCACCACTCCGATTAAACCTCTGTTAGTTTTTCATCCAAGAACATATGAACATGCAAAAGATCTCTTTGAACTCATTCCAGAAAACTATTATTGATCCATATAGAATTACTGAAGCAAATGCTTCCTTCTTAGGCATTTGGAATATTATGGCTCATGAACATGTTTTATGAACTTACAAAACTCTGAAGTAGGAAGGTTGTGGGCCAAGGATCAGGAATCTGTACTACGTTTTTCTCCCAATTTTCTTTCAAAATTATTTATCCTGAATATTAGGTTTAAACAAAAATGCAATATTTACCTTTGCTCAATTGATAGATTATTATACTGCAGTTACCATGAATACAATAAAAAGGAGGCTGCTTGAATATATCTATGATGGTATCTGTTGCATTCGTTGCTAAGGACTGAAGTGTGAAAGCAAAGCTGAAGTATCAGTATACTTATTAGCCTGGACAATATTAAAACAACAGTGTTGGCTCTGCAGATCTCACTAACATTTTCCCACCAAATGCTAATATTTTCAATTTTCTGCTAATTTTTCTCTTGATTAAAGCTGGTTACCGTCCAGAGTACGTTGAAAAAATTAGTAAGCCAGTCACAGTAGGTTAGTGGTTTTCTGCTCCAGTGCTTTGGTACCCAGTGATGAGGGGAAAGCAATTTCCTGCTGGTTTGTGAACAGCAAATGCTACTGTTTTAACAGAGAGGCGCCACTGTAAAGGTATTTCAGAAGAGGGACATATATATACTCTGATCTCTTTAAAACAAAGGTGGGGAACCTGCAGCCCCCAACATTCATGTTTCTGGACCCCGAGGCTCAGTCCCTGACCCCAAAAAGGGTTCCCCACCCCTGCTTTACAACATACAACATTCAGTATCTTCAGTTATTACAGTCAGGATGGGTAGCAGGTTTAAAACTAATAAAAGAAAGTTCTTCTTCACACAGCGTGTAGTCAGCCTGTGGAACTCCTTGCCAGAGGAGGCTGTGAAGGCTAGGACTATAACAGAGTTTAAAGAGAAGCTAGATAATTTCATGGAGGTTAGGTCCATAAAAGGCTATTAGCCAGGGGATAAAATGGTGTCCTCGGCCTCTGTTTGTCAGAGGCTGGAGAGGGATGGCAGGAGACAAATCGCTTGATCATTGTCTTCGGTCCACCCCCTCTGGGGCACCTGGTGCTGGCCACTGTCGGCAGACAGGATACTGGGCTAGATGGACCTTTGGTCTGACCCAGTACGGCCATTCTTATGTTCTTATGATGTTAAGAAAAATTCAACTCTTGGGCAGGTCATTCATGCCAGATAAAGTTACTGCTCTCACAAATGATCTTATTTCTATATATAGTTATAAAAGAAAAGTGACGTGGACAACTGTGAGGCAGAGAAGCAAAGTGAATCCTACTGCTTACTTGCTGCTCCCTGGTTTCCAGCCCAGGGCAGTGGCTATTAATTGCTTCCTCCCCCCCCAGAAGAGAGCGCTCTCTCTCACTGAACGTGAAGGAGAGCTACATGCATTAGCATCCTACATACTAACTTCTAGGAATAGTGCATAATTTGGTTACAGCCACCAGGACTGGCTCTTAATTTGCACTGGATACACAACAATTAAAAGAGCTGCATTACAATTTGCATTCATTACACAACAATTGTTTAGTGTTCTTTACCATATCTGATAGCTACATGAAGTGAGTAATTGATGTAAACACGTACTCAACGTAGTATGTTCCATACTGAGGGTCCTCTATTTTCTCCCAGCCATAAGGAAGTTCTGTAATTAGAAGAGAAGGATTAACAAAATTCTGCACTATGCCGGAAAAGTATTTGAAAATGTCAAAGTTCATATGAAAAAATGAGTGGTGAGATTATGGATTGTGTTGGAAATATGAAAACAATTTATATATTCTCATGAATTACATGGTTGTATTTCCTACAGGGAAACGTTCCCACTCCCTGTACTCACTGGTCCATTGCAGGGGGAGATTTTTACTTTAAATAAAAACTTTAACAAGCTTCAAAGCAAACCACAGAATTATCTCAACAAAAGGAGGAAGAGAAACAAAGGTCTCGTTTTATTAGACGAAGCCAATTATAAATAGGGTCCATATTAATCGCTGATTCTGTGACTTCCTGTGACCTCCATGACTTCTGCAGCGCCTAGTGTGGCTGACCCTGGAGCCAACTGCTCAGACAACCTGAAGAAGCTCTACAGCCAGCTTGAAGGGCCCTGCCATCGGCTGGCCCGGGGGAGTGCCCAAGCAGAGGTCAAGGGGGCGGTGGGAGCAGCCATTGGCTGCAGCCTGAGTCCTCATAGCAATTGGCCCCTTCCTGCCCCAGCAGTGGGATTCTTCCTCCCCTCTTTCCCGGCGCTGTGGGTGCCCTGGGGGTCTCCTCACACTCTGCTCCTGGGGCCAAAGATTAAAACGGATATTTATGGCACAAATCATGGACAAGTCACAGATTGTGATTTTTTTTGTTTCTTGCCCCAGTCCATGACTTAATGTAAATTAAGTTGTAGCCTTAATCGTAATTAAATTGTAGCCTTAATCGTAAATAACTAATTTTATTTGTGCAGTTTTGTTTTTAACTCCCCAATCTGCAATTATAGGATAGCACTGTCTGTGGCTGACCCAGCATGCGGAAACGAGCTATGCAAGCATTTCCCGAAGCAGCACTTCCAATCCATCTCAGCCAGAAACCATGCTGTGCTCCAGAAACCTCTACCCGGGAGTCTATAATCTGACCAGCAGCCTCTTGTTATTCAAACTTTGCACACATATCTCCCTGTGACCCACATGGTTTCCAAGCCAGACCTGCAACATTCCAGTCAGGCTTTCCCAATGCATGGCAGCCCTGACTTACAGCACCTTGCTGCTGTACCACTAGGATCCTGAATGCAAGAGGCGGCACAGTGGTGAGAAGAGCAAATGAAGACTAAGACTGTATCATCCCCGAATTCATTTCCATTTGTGATGGTTATGATTTGAATCCAATCTCCAGAGTAACTCCCTACTGAGTACACCCACGAGGTCATCTCTCTGTGTTACAAACCTAGAAGGAAACTAATGTTCCCATATTCTGAAAGTTGTGTGCAAAATTAAATCTTTACAAAACAGACATTCATACTGAAACAGACTAAAAATCAGAAAGTTCCCTCAAGTCACACTCCTTCAGGTTGGCTTCTAGAACCAGAGCATTCCTGGTTGAATGCACGAAGCTGTCACCAGAGAGGCCTGATTAGAATAGCAAAGCTGTAACAATCTGGCCATAGAAATGTAAATATGGAAACGCTGTTTGAAAGACACTTGTCGTGGAAGTTCAGACAAAATGGAAATATTCCTTGTGGGACACAAATTGCCTTTTATTTTTCTTTCAAATGTCTGCATTATTCTGAAGGGTAAGATTCCTGTGTAATTATTTTGTTTCTTGTTTGTGGTCGCCCCAGGCTTGCAGGTAACAGCAATTTCCCTAGTGCGTGGAAGCATGTTACCAATTATGACTATCAGTACAGCTCCGCAGAACTTGACAAATACCCCAGTGGGACTATTCGGGTAAGCATTGTTCATTAGGATGTCCTGCATCTTTCTCTTTAAAATGCATTTTTTTGTCCCACCCTCTCCCAGTGGTGGGCTTCACATGTGTTGAATAAAGCAGCAGTAAGAGGCAGTGGCTCAAGCTGGCTTCATTAAGAGGAGATTTAGGAGAATGAGAGACTGTTTGCAGCCTCCCCTGAGTGCCTATCAGCTCTTGTAATACAGGAGAGGTCTGCTGCAGAGACGCTGTCTCTGCACATTTTCATTCCATTGGCTGGCTGCACTGCTCCGCTACCTGTGCAAGTGTTGGCAGGATTCACCTGTAGGCTGATTACTACCGCCATTCTCACAGGTCCGATTCATAATGTGAAATCCCCATGCAAAAGATGAACAAACAAATAAGTCAATTCCTCTTCTCTCCTCCAAACTATCACAAATTATACAAAAGCTTCAGGGGGTAGCCGAGTTAGTCTGTAACAGGAAAAACTTAAAAAAAACAACAACAAATAGTCTAGCAGCACCTTAGAGACTAACAGAACATGCAGATGGCTCTGCGACTTTGTCCTCACCCACAACTATTTCCAATTCAGAGACAATCTGTATCTTCAAGTCAGCAGCACAGCAATGGGCACTTGCATGGCACCACAATATGCCAACGTCTTTATGGCTGACCTTGAACAACGTTTGCTCAGCTCTTGCCCCCTGAGATCCTTACTCTACTTATGTTACATTGATGACAACTATTTCCAAATTGGGGACAATTTATACCTTCAAGTCAGTAGCACTGCTATGGGCACCTGCATGGCCCCACAACATGCCAACATTTTTATGGCTGACCTAGAACAGTGTTTCCTCAACTCCTGTCCCCTAGCATCCCTCCTCTACTTACACTACAATGAAGACATCTTTATCATCTGGACACACGGGAAAGAAACCCTTGAAGAATTTCACAGGGATTTCAACAACTTCCACCCCACCATCAACCTCAGCCTAGATCAGTCCACACGAGAAATCCGCTTCCTTGACACTACAGTACTATTAAATGATGGACAAATTTCCACAACCCTATACCGGAAACCTACCGACCACTACTCTTACCCTTCATGCTTCTAGCTTCCATCCCAGACACATTTCCCCATCTATTATATACAGCCACGGACAGAGACAAATACCTACAGGATCTAGAGCAGTGTTTCTTAAACTTTTTAAGACCAAGGAACACCAAACAATTTTTTTTTAAATGGGGAACAACAAGGATTTTTTGTTGAGGGGAAAAAAAAAAAAGGATCGGGGGGAAGTTATTGAACAAAAAAAGGTCACCTGCCCCTTTAAGGGTGGCCATTTTGAATTCTGTTCTCTGTGGCACACCTCCGACTGCCTCGTGGCACACCGGTGCGCCACGGAACACAGTTTAAGAAACACTGATGTAGAGCATTCTTAAAACTGAAATACCTACCCAGAGAAGTGAAACCATCTACATAAATTATGCAGAAGGCCACCCTCAGTTACCTTCTACCATCCAACCCGTCAGCTCCCTGCATTGTCCAAGATGGGAGAAGACTGTGCATAGGCATTATTTTTAACAAGTCAGTTGGGGTGCTAAAGAACTGACAAGTAAGACTAGAAGCCTCCTGAATTTAGTATGGAAAATACTGTATTGGAGGAATTGGGTGTCCCATGTTAAAACGGAAACAATGGTAAATCCCTGCTGTAGCATTCTCTGCAGGAAATGGGAATCTGGATGGAAGGCAGTTAGTTCGAGATACTGCTCATGATAACCATAGTCTGAATGTGGATACAGTTTTGGTACTAGTCTCTTTTTAAAATCCTGAATGGGCTAGACCGGGGTGGGAAAAAGGGCCTCTGGGGGCTGGATGTGGCCCGCCAAGCAAGCTGATCCGGCCCACAGAGGCCCTGCCACTCCCCCCCACCCCAGCTGACCTGGGGGCAGCAAGAGGGAGCATGCGAAGTCTCCTCCCACTGCCAGGGGCATGAGTGCCTAAAGGGAACTGCCAGCTATTGAGAACAGCTGGCAGTTCTCTCGTGAGGAGAGGAAGGCAAAAACTTTGTGCGCTTCCCCACCCACAGACTAATCAGGATCTGTGGATGGGGAAGCATGGAAGTGTCCTGGCCCCACCCCTTCAACCTGAGACCCAACCCCTTCCGGGGTAGCCCGGGACCACTTCAAAAATTTCTGACGCGGTCCCCAGTCAAAAATTATTGCATACCTCTGGGTTAGACCAACATTATTTCAGACAAAGGTATGAAGAGAGACATTGGCTGGAAGTGGGTGGTGCCCATGAAAGCTCATGATACATCTACATGTTTTGTTACTCTTTAAGGTGCTGCTAGATTATTTGTTGTTTAAGTTTTTCCAGTTACAGACTAACTCGGCTACCCCTCTGAATTATTTCAGAGAGTCGCAGATTCACTCCCTCCAACTCACCTTGGCAGCTGAGCTCAACGGGAATGCTACAGGCAATGATATACTTACGGTTTAGGATTAGAGCATTCTTGTTTGACAATTACTAGCTGTGGAAATTCTGTATCACCGGGGAACAGGTGAAGTCCAAGCTTTGCCACACGCAGGAAAAAATCTGACTCCTCCTTCCCCTAACAGTGACTGCAGAACAACAAGGTATCCTTCCATGGAACTGAAGGACCAGTTGATAGCTGCATTATTTCAACACCACAGTCTAAAAGCACTGAGTCATTACTCAGCTGGTCAAAATGTTCAGTTTTTCCTAACAAAATTAGATAGCTAGTTTGGTACTGCAGCTTGGCATTTACCTCTTTTCTATTTAACGGATAGGATTTTGTTTGGGGGGAAAAAAAAAAAAAAAAAAAAAAAAAGCATGACGGATAAGAACTTTAACCATGGAACCCTGCTTAGATTATGATTCTCAAACATCTCTGTCACTCTGTGAAGCAGTAAAATTCTGTCAGTGTTTGTCCAATTTAAGCTTTATTTAGTGAAGGTTCTCTGCCATCACAGGGAGACATGATACAGCTTAGGCAGAATGAATTCTCCTGGGCACTTGCACGTATCAGGGACTCAGACTTCAGTTAAAAAATTACTCATATGAAACCAGACAATCAGGGAAATGTTTAAATCAAATTAATTTAGGCAGAGTTGAGATGCCAGAGGGATATGAGAGGAGAGCGAGGATTTCTTTAAAAATCTTATGTTTCCTAGCGTCTAAAAAGTGGCTAATTATTTTCAAACGTGCTAACATAAATGCCTATCTTAATTATAAACTATTTATATTGTACTTTAAGGTTCTACCCTAGATGGAAATGAGACACACTGGTGCATAAAACTTGCAACTGCTTCAGACATTTTAAAATACTCCTACAATAAAGCCACCTGTTATTGGACAGTCTTGCCCCCAAGCTTTCTAGTTTGGTTTATGCCTAATGCACCTGTCCCAATTAAGGGGGAATTCATATGAAGACCAAAGGCTCTGCTCCCCTTCACTTTGGGAACAGCATTTATCTTAGTAGCTCTTCTAGTCCAGTATTCTTTACTCCAAAAACAACCAATATCAGAAGCGTCAGAGCATGGCACAGAATTCTCATACAAGACAATGAAGTTTCTTTCTCAAGTTAATGTCTCAAAGAATGAGTCTTCAGAACCTGTCTTAAAAAATAAATTCTAATTCATAGTAATGTCCAATCATTTAAAAACAATTTTTTGGCCCCAAAATCTATAGCGCAATGGGTTTTTCACTGGTCAGTTATGCATTGTATTTTGAATTTCCCTTCATCAGTTTTAAACCTGCCACCTTCAATTTATCTCAAATGCCCTTGTTCTTGTATTACGGCAATGGGTAAAAAAGAACACCTGATTTACCTTCTGTTTATTATTTGTTATTTTGTACACTTATTGTAGCACTATTTTTTTCAGATTATCCTCAAAAGCTTTTCCATTATTCTAACGTTGTTTCACTTCTTTCTCCCAACCAAAAACCAAACAGAGTATTTCACGCTGAAGCCTCTCACTGATACCAAGTGGCAAAGCAGTACTTATATTATATTCTAGTATGTTGTAACCCATCATCTATGCATTCTAGTATCTGGGGGCTTTTCCCTTGCACATTTGAAGAATGGCTTTCATTGAGCCTCTCAGTGGTTATAGTGAATTTAGAACCAAGTAATGTGTTGTTCTGCTCTCCAGAATTCATGTGCACCCACAATTCACCTAAACTCCATTGTTCCAGAGAAAATCTACTGGAGCTACTCTCCAGCCCAGTTATCCTACCACTACTGCCAAGCCAGAAGTAGCAAACACCATACCCTAATGATTTCAGAATAACGCAGAAAGAATAAAAATTATAAACTTCAAGAAGATACTTCTGCCTTGGCAGTGATAGATCTTATAAAATTGTGAAGAATCCTGGAGGAGAAGCCATAAGGGACATCTGTCAAACAGTATTATCTGAAGACCCCTGTATGGCTTAATTCTTCCATTAGCGCAGAAGACATCAAGTGCTCCAAAAGTGTTTAAGGATTCATTACTGGCTAACTCCACAAAAAGTCCCTTCATGAACCAAGACAAAGTGACTAGATAACCGGTTCTATTCTGCAGCACTAGTTTTGATTAGTAAACAAGCAAACATAACTAATTTCTTAGGAATTCTATTTGGTTTCAGATGAACTTGACCTTGAAACAAGGGCATAAGTAAATTCCTATTCCAGGTGGCATTTGGAGGTACAAGTGATCTGTCTGGTTAGTCCCAAACGGCAAAGAAGAAATGAAGTCTTTGAATCAAAACTAACCCAGTCCCAGAGACATGCTTTGTGCCTTCAGAAGCTCTGCTGACAGCAGCATGCTGATTGGACTCTGAGTCTCGTTTTCATGTAGGAAATACAACAAACATGCAGAATGTATGGAAGACCAACTGAATTCTGAACATCTCACCTCCATCCTCACAGTCTTCAGGAGCTTTGGCTTTCTTACAGAGCCGAGGATCAAGCCAAGTGGTTGTCTTGGTGTTGTGACTGCAGAATATAGGACAACCCAATCAGTAGCAGAAAAACAGCAAGAGATAGAGGGAGAAAGACAAAGAGACTCCCAAGGAAGGGATTTAACCTGTTACATTTAGCACTTCTCTTCATAAGTCTCCTTCCACATGCACATCTTTGCCTCTAGGTCAGTGTACCTGCTATTCTCACCTGTCACATCAAAAATGCCACCAAAGAAAGATACCACTTAAAAACAGGAACTACTAACATACTCGAAGCTCTTCTGTAGCACTGTGATATAGGAGGTTACAGAGGTGCCAACATTACTTAGCAGTTGAAAATATTTCCAAGGCACACATTCACAGCTGCAGCCCAAGCAATTTCATTCTAAAAGTAGCAAGTTTTTTGGGAGTGAGGTACGCCTAGGTTTACATCTGTCAAAAATACTGGATCGCTCAATAGTCAATGCAACTTGTGCACGGAGCTGAATTCAGTAGCTCTGTGGAACCATGTAGATGTATAAGTAAGTTAGCTCAGTAGAGAACAAACTAGGGATGTAAGCAACTAGTTGACTACCCGAAAAGCATATGCTTATCAGGTAGTCCAGTAGTGACTCAACTAGTTGCTCCCCCCAACTCCCTTGCTACTTCAATCAGAGAGAGGCAGCAAGGGGGAGAGAGGGAACAGGTGCTGGTGCTGGGGGTAGCCAGCTTAAAAGCTGGTTCCCCCCTGCACCCTCGGGGGGCGAGGGGGTGGCAAAAGAGGCAGAGGCGTAGTGGGGGACCTGGCTCACGACCGTCCCCCAGCTACACCTCTGCCTTTTAATGTATTAAGAGCCTGGTGACTTTTAATACATGTAAAAGGCAGAGCCACAGGGAGTTAGCTCCTGGGCTGGGAGCTAACCCTGCTGCGGCTCTGCAGTTTCCCCCTTATTGACTAATCAAGTAGTCGATGGAAATTCCATCAACTACTCGATTAGCTGATTACCTGCAATTTGACATCCCTAGAACAAACAGAACCAATGAAATAAGAAGACACTGAATACACCTGTCCCTTTTGGGTCTCATCAACTGACCCAAAACAAATGTTTTTCTTACCCGTTTTTTAAAATTTTATTATGGGGACTAGATAGAAGAAATTTTGTGCACCTTTCAAATGGCTGATCATAAAAAAAAGGCGTGGGAAAAGTAATGGAGGAAAAACTGATAAAACCTAAAGTAGCATCTTATAGCCGTTAGAGTACAACTTAAGTATTCCAGAAAACAAGTATTTTAAAAAAGTCACAATATGAATGTAGATGTAAGGGGGGCTACACTGAACCAAAGCAAAGAAGAAATTGCCAGTGAGTTTGGAAGATTAGTGATTTTGCTCTTCCATGACAAGTAGTACTTATCATTGCACTGCAGGAACATATGGTACACATTAACTCTGA
The DNA here is from genome assembly GCA_032595735.1 of Pelochelys cantorii. NCBI lineage: Eukaryota > Metazoa > Chordata > Testudines > Trionychidae > Pelochelys > Pelochelys cantorii. Next base: position 1,614,404 of record CM064353.1, read on the forward strand.
GATAACACAGAAACATTAGTTAGCAGAGTTTGCCAGAAACTGTGCTTTACCTCAGGTCTACTGACACTCTGATTATAAACCCATTTGCTCAAGGATTTCCAGCTCTGCCCTATAAATCTGCATTAGGCAGCTCCGTCTCAGCACAAAGTTCTTCTCCATCCAATATATTTTTCCATATACAAAGTATGACAAAGCCTTTCAGACATTTACCTTTGAAACTATGGCAAAAAACAATTTTGAGGATAGCAGGTACTTTTCACCTTTGGGGAAAAAACCCCTAACTTTTGCCTCTGCTTAGCCTTCAGTGTAGTCTGATGCTTTACAATTCATGAAACAATTACACTATCTAGTAACTCCTTTTCATGTTCTATTTCATACCAGACATCACAGGCAGAGCAGATTACAATGAAATTGTGCATAGCAAAAATACACATAAAATTAGATCCTTATCCAGCTAGCAACACAACCTCAGTTTTGCATTCTGTGTAATGCAGACTGCACATAAGTTAGTTAACTGATTTTGTAGAGGGAACCATTGTGCTTCCTCATCCAATTTATTCAGACACACAAAGCACTGTCATACTAATAGCATTTACATCAATTCTTTCCCTCATCTGCATTATGTAGCTTATGAAAATAAACTGAAGTCCCCATGTATGGTAACTTAAGATATCTATGGAAGTATCCATCTATACAGGAAAAACTACTTGGTGAAAATGCTAGTAACACCACAAGAAGGGATATTGTGATATAAATCATTCCTGCAACTTATTCCTCAAATTAAGACCACTGTCTCTCCCAGTAACATAGTTATGATCTTCACAGGAAAAACTGTTAAGTCAAACACACAAAACTGGTGATGTTGGGTGAGTAGCACAGAGTGGGAACAGACAGACTTCAAAGCCTGGCGATATTTTCATACAAAGGCATCAGCAATTGGAAGTGGGTAGGAAAGAAGACAAACAAAAATCAGCAGAAATCTCTCTAGAGACTGACTAGAGTCTCAGAACTGGTGCATCTCAGGAAGGTAACTTAGATGTATAATGATACAAAACTTCTACTCACTCTATGAAGTACACCATGCCTGTGTCCGTGTAGGCCATCTCCCAGTTCTTGGGTAGAGGCTCTAGGTTCTCATCCCTTGACAAGTAATTTCTGAAATCCATGGAGCTGCTTGTTTGGTTGTAACTAGGAACAGGCTTCATCCAGTCGGAAGAATCTGAATGTCTCTCTTTGTTTTCTGAAGTTGTTTAAAGCAAAGTGTTACAGTTAAAATGTTCATGCTGCTTTGCTCACAAAGAACCCCCCTTTTGCTCTCACTATGAGACAATGCCCAACATCACTGTATTTTATCTGTATTTTCTACTACTATTTTTTTTTCTGTGAACTTTAAAAATCTGAAATGAACACATTTGTTCTCCCCTTGCCAAATAGCGTTAACCTCATACTTGTCTTAGCCTAGGCGAAAAAACCAACACTGGAACAGAGCCAAGTAAACTACTTACTGCATTTCCTCTAAGAGGACACCATTTGTACTGCCCATTGGAGAATCTATACCATAATTTCTCTCAGTGTACCAAGATCCAACTGTGGTATAAGGAAAACAGCAGCACAGGAGGTTTTAAATAGTGTGAATTTAAGCATTTCAGTTAGAGACCATTGCCAATAACCTGTGTTTCATGAGTCTGTATTTGTGACAAATTTACGTGGACTGCAGCCAGATCAACTGCAATGTGATTCTTTCATCTCTGAAGGCAACCAAGACTGGGCCAGATCCATACTTGAAACCAAAAAATGACTAGACGCAGAGTCATTTGCAAACGTAATGTGCTGGTTATCCCTCGTTCGAGATAAAGATGTGAGAAAATAGGACCTCAGACTAATCATTGCAGCATCCCACTGGACACCTGGGTCCAATCTCAATGCATTGTTCTTCATTATCACTTGATGTACACATTCCTTCACCTAGTTTTCAGATCATGTAAAAATGCTCTTTCCCAAGTTAATCTGGAAGTTTTAGAATAACCATTTGATTAAAATCTTTACTGCAGTCAGGAATTTCTGCCCTTGTTACTGACCTGGACCTCCACTGCCATTAACTGTTTCCTTCTCTTCCTCATCTTCCTCCTCTGGGAGAGAGCTATCCATTCTTTGCATCTTGCTGACTGACGTGGTTCTTTTCCTCTGGGATTCTGCATCAAAGTCATTGTCAAAAAGAACTTGATCCACTGGGTCTGGCTGAAAGGGACTGGGTTCTGCTGGAGGCTTTGGGGTACCATAAAAATTACCTGGCATTCAGAAGTAGATAGTAATATTTAGAAGCAGTAATATCTGGTGAAGACCTCTACAATCTCAGGAACGGCTCATGTCACAGTACATATTCGACTGCCATAGTTTCATAGCTACCTGAAATACCTGAACGCAAAGATAATTTACTACACTGCTTAAGACATTAGCATTCTCAGTAACTGACAAATGCTCAGAAACTAATTTAAAGCTACATCCTATTTCTGCTCATTGTGTCATTGTGCATTTGGGTAGGATGCATTTAACTCTAAAGTTCACTGCTCTACACAGATTTCTCAATTAAGAGATTGATGTTATTTTACCCTGCATTCACTAATGCTCCAGAATGAGATTTATAGCAGATATTGGTAGGAGTAAAATGGAGGATTACTATGAAAATCAAAATTTTTGTTTTAATATACAGCAGATAGCAATTAACTGATCAGGAATAATCTGCAGCTTGTAGGTTAAAGTTAAGAGGCACATTTATTTTGTGCTGAAATATGAAATATTTATTTAAAAAAATAAAATTAAACAACTGATTTCTTAGAGCTGTAAATCCTATGATTTCAGCCGATAATTTGCTAATCTAATATAGCTTTTAATAAATCAATTTAGTATTGATTTATACCTGAGAAAACCAAAAGCAGTGATTCTAATCTGTTTTTTAACTTTTTCCCACTAAAATAAATGCTCAAACAGAATTTAAACAACCGGCTTTCTCCTCTTAATTAATCGCATGATTTTAATTAGAGAGTTGAGCACAGAGTTTAGCAGGACTCCTGCTGGGCTAACATTTGGTAGATAATAATTTGTGCAGTCAAAACAAAATCTAACTCTTAGATTCAAATACCATTAAATATAAGGCTGAAAGCTTGGGGTTTAGCCTGGCTTGTGAAGGTCTTGCTGCTGAGGGGCTCCTGGATCCTGGGCAACTGTGTATACATATGCTGCAAAACTGTGGCAGAATCAAAACCACTTGGCTTAGAGACCCTCTCAAAGAATTTCCTCTTTTGGTCTTTTTAAAGAGTAATATACATTTTCATGTATATTATTTTTCATATTAGTGCAGAATAAAATCTCATGAAACTGTCTAAAAATCATAATAGGTTTTTAGAAGTTTCATCATCTTTTACAGAGGTTTCCTACAATTTCTAGACTCCAGTTATTCTTGAAGCTTTATTCACTGAAGTCACTTGAAATTTACATCTATATTAGAAAATTTTCTATTAATAAAAGCAGCCTTTTTACTTCAATAGTTTTCATATAATTTTATATATACATACATACACACACGTGCGCGCACGCACACACACACACACACACACACACACACACACACACACACACACACCAGATTTTTCTTGAAAGAAAAAATAATCATTTATTTGAGCTAAGGGTACCTAAACGAGAATGTTTTAAATATAATGCAAAACAATTAAAAAATAAAAATATATATTTTTTTTAAAATAAGCTACTCCAAATTAGAAACCTTCAACACCAGGTTTCAATCCAGAAGACAACTTAAGCCAGGTTATGATGTTCTATATAAAAGGTTTTACATTTGAGATACTGATTAAGCTACTGTAGCCATTATCTTCAAGAGCAGAGTCCACATTCAGCTTCCAGAACAGCACTTTCATCATAGAATCATAGAACACTAGAACTGGAAGGGACCTTGAGAGGTCATTGAGTCCAGTCCCCTGCCCTCATGGCAGGACCCAGTACCATCTAGACATCTATCAGGGATGGTCTATCTAACCTGCTCTTAAATATCTCCACAACCTCCCTAGGCAATTTATTCCAGTGTTTAGCCATCCTGACAGTTAGGAAGTTTTTCCTAATGTCCAACCTAAACCTCCCTTGCTGCAGTTTAAGCCCATTGCTTCTTGTCCTATCCTCACAGGCCAAGGAGAAGTTTTTCCTCTCTCCTCCTTGTGACACCCTTTTAGATACCTGAAAACCACTCATGTCCCGTGTTGGTCTTCTCCTTTCCAAATGAAACAAGCCCATTTCTTTCAGTCTTCCCTCATAGCTCATGTTCTCTAGACCTTTCATCATTCTTGTTGCTCTTCTCTGGACCTTCTGCAATTTCTCCACATCTTTCTTGAAATGTGGTGCCCAGAAATGGACACAATACTCCAATTGAGGCCTGATCAGCGCAGAGTACCGCAGAAGAATGACTCCTGTCACAACACTCCCGTTAATGCAGGAGTCTCCAACCTTTTTAAGTGTGAGATCACTTTTTGAATTTAAGTGCAATCCAAGATCTACCTCAAATGTAAATACTCTTGCCCCACCTCCTTCCCGCCCCTTCTCCAAGGCTCTGCCCCTGCTCATTCTATTCTCCCTCTCTTGCCCATCCTCAATCACTTTCATCAGGCTGGGGCAGAGGGATGGGGTGCAGGCTATGGTCTTGAATTAAGGGATCTGGAGTGAGGGGCTCTGAGCTGCTCACGGGGAGCAGCTGGGATGTAGGAAGGGGTTCTAGGTGCAGGCTCTGGAAGGCGTTTAGATGCAGGGGTGCTCAGGGCTAGGGCAGGAGCTTGGGGTGCAGTAGGAGATTCATGACTGGGGTAGAAGTTCGGGATGTGGGCTCCAGCTGGGTACTGCTGGTGGCTCCTGGTTCATGGTGCAGTGGGGCTAATGCAGGCTCACCCCTGCCCTGGCCCTGGTCCACATTTTAAAGCAGCCAGCAAACTTGCTCTATTCCTAGTCCTGTTGTGCCCCCTCTCTATTCTGTGGAGAAAGGCTAGAGAGTAGGAGGGGGCACCTTGACATCAGCACCCTTCTCTCCCTCCCCTGCCCTTCCCTACCCTGCACAGCAAGCAAGAGGCTCCCCACTGGGAGGGGCAGCTCCAAGGTAAAAGACAGGAGATGAGCATCAGTGGGGGGAGGGACTGTTGAAATGACAGCCCTTGACAGCCTCTTGGACAAACTAGTCAAGATCACCTGTCAGAGGCTCCAAGATCTACCAGTAGATCCCGATCTACTGGTTGGTGACCACTGCGTAAATGCATGCCAGAATCATGTTTGCTTTTTTTGCAACAGTGTCACACTGTTCATATTTAGCTTGTGGTCCACTATGACCCCTAGATCCCTTTCTGCCGTACTCCTTCCTAGACAATTGCTTCCCATTCTGTATGTGTGAAAGTGACTGTTCCTTTTAAGTGGAGTACTTTACATTTGTCCTTATTAAATCCAGCCAGTTATGCACCCACCTTATAATAGCCCCATCTAAGTTGTATTTGCCTAGGTTTTTTTTAATAAGAACATCATGCGAGACTGTAGTAAATGCCTTACTAAAGTCTAGGTATACCATGTCCACCGCTTCTCCCTTATCCACAAGGCTCGTTATCCGATCAAAGAAAGCTATCAGATTGGTTTGACATGATTTGTTCTTTACAAATCCATTCTGGCTGTTCCCTATCACCCTATTATCTTGCAGGTGTTTACAGATGAATTCCTTAATTACTTGCTCCATTCTCTTTCAAGAAGGTTAGTGGTGACTGGACACCTAACATAGTGAATAACAGTGAAAATGGGGTAGGGAAAGAACAAGTTAAAAATTATGTAGACAAGTTAGAGGTCTTCAAGTCACCAGGGCCTGATTAAATGCATCCTAGAACAGTGTCTCTCAACTTTTGTTTTATCAAGTGCCCCCTTTTTAAAAAAAAATTGTAAGTACCACCTTTTTTCAAAAAAATAAGTTATAAGTACCCTCAGTACCTACAGTTTTCAGACACCATTTTTTTCTACCATTGAAATACATTTGTTTAAACCACTTAATTGTAGCTGGGCGGGCGATGAAATTGTTGTGTGTAAAAAGTACAAAAATAATAAAGCGCTGTAAAACTTAAAACAAAAATTCAGTTTTCTCCAAATTTCAGTTGTGTTGACATCTCTCTCAGACGTCTCTCGAGTATTCCTAAGGGTACTCATACCACTGGTTGAGAAACACTGTCCTAGAATACCCAAAGAGCTGACTAAGGAGATATCTGAGCCATTAGCTATTGTCTTTGAAAAGTCATGGAAGATGGGAGAGATTCCAGAATAGGGATGTAATCGACTAATCGACTAGTCAACTATCCGATAAGCAAAAGCTTATCGGATAGTCAACACACTAGTCGAGTAGTCACTTCCCCCCCCCCCCCCACACACACACTTGCTGGCTCTACCAGAAAGAGGCAGTGGGGGGGGGGGGGGGGGGGGGAGAGAGAGAGAGAGAAGAGTACATGGTGCTGGGGAGAGCCGGCTTAAAAGCTAGTTCCCCCAGCTCCGTGAGAGGAGGCAGGGGTGCAGCAGCAGCGTTCCATCTCTGAAATGTACAAAAGTCCCCACTGAGGCACTTGTGCATTTCAAAGATTGAAACACCATGTGGAGCCCGGGGAGTCTCCCACTGACCCTGGGCTTCATGCAGCGCTTCTGCTTTGAAATGTACAAGAGCCCAGTAGGGGCTCTTGTACATTTCAAAGATAGAAAACCTTGTGGCACTTCTGCCCTTGAAATGTAGCAAGAGCCGCTTGCCTGTTGCTACATTTCAAAGCAGAAGCGACCTTATCGACTAATTGAATAGTCAATGGAAATTCCATCGACTATTCAATTAGTTGATTAATCTAATTTTAAAATCCCTATTCCAGAAGGCTGGAAAAGGGGCAAATATAGGGCCCATATATTAAAAAGGGAATAAGGACCACCCAGGAATTCATGGCCAGTCAGCTTAACTTCTGTGCCAGTAAAGAAAAGGGAGCAAATAATTAAGGAATCCATTTGAAACATTATAAAATGATAAGGTGACAGCTAATAGCCAGCAAATCATGTCAAACCAACCTGATAGCTTTTTCTGACAGGTTAACAACCCTTGTGCATAAGGAGGAAACAGCAGGTGTGGAGGAAACAGCAGGTGTGGAGGATCTAGACATTAGTAAGATATTTGATACAGTCTTGCATGATCTTCTCATGAACAGACTCAGGGAATGCAACCCGGTTGGGACTATTATAAGGTTGGTGCATAATGGGTTGAATAACTGTTCCTAGAGTCATCACCTGTGGTTCAGTCATAACAAGCAGGGTTCCACAGGCATCAGTTCTGGGCCCAGATCTGTTCAATATCTGCATCAATGCCAAAGCATGCACTTACAGAGTTTCCGGATGATACCAAGTTGCGAGGAGTTGCAAGTTGGAGGATAGGGTTAAATTTCAAAATCATCTGGACAAACTGGAGAAATGGTCTGAGGTAAATAGGATGAAATTCAATAAGGACAAATGCAAAATATTGCACTTAGGGAGGAACAATGGGACATGACTGTCTGGAAGGATACTGCCTTAAGGGATCTAGCGGTCATAGGGAACTGACAAGCTAAACTGGAGTCAATAGTGTGACTGTTGCAAAAGCAGCAAAACAGAGTTTTGGGATGTATTAGTAGTACAGGGGTAATCAAGAAATAAGAAGTCATTCTTCTGCTCTACTCTGCACTGATCAGGCTTCAACTGGAGTACTGTATCCAGTTCTGGGTGCCACATTTCAGTAAGGATGTGAACAAACTGGAGAAGGTCCAGAGAAAAGCACTGCAAATGATTAAAGGTCTAGAAAACATGACTTACAAGGGAAGACTGAAAGAATTGGATTTGTTTAGTCTGGAAAGAGCAAACAGGGAACATGCTTTCAAGTCCCTCAACTGTCGTTACAAAAAGAAGGGAGATGTATTATTTTGTTACAGGGAGACAGGAGACTTCACAACACTAGTAAAGACATGAAGGCATGGGCTTCAGAACCTCACAAGCCCTCTAGGGAGCTGCAAGGAATTCTCAGGCTGCTGGCCTAGGCTGGAATCCATGCTGCCGTATTTTCACTGTTATTTTTACCGCACTACGTAGACAAGAGCGAGCATGCGTACATCTACTCACACTACAATTACTTCTTCTTTCCTACTCAGATTCCCAGCCAGGCTGAATATTCCTTGTTCCACAGTATGGACAGACATAGAATAGCGAGAGAAGACCCTCACAGCAACCATGAGAGCAGACTAATCCTTATGGCTTAAAGTATGAAAGCAAAAAAATCAAAATCCAGGACAAGGTAGCAGGCAGGGAAGAGGCCTCTGGAGCAAGAGGGGGAGCACAGACAAAGATCCACAGCAGTACAATGTGTGTGCACAGAAGAGAAGGAAGACAGGTAGCTGCTTGAAGTATCAATGGAATGAAGACCTACTAGGCTTTTCTTTGTGAAATATCAATTACAGTTAAAAGGGAAAGTGAAGACAACTAAGACTGCAGATTTCATACAATAAAGTTAAAGAGATGGTATATGCAAATGGAGAAGAGTTTACAATTACAAGTACAAAAGGTGTGATGGCAATTAAAGGACGTACACATGCTTGGACAATTTCCTAATTCAGGCTTTGATTCCGTAAACGGATTTCTGTAGTTGGAAGCCACTGCTGACTAGAGATGTGTGCTGATACAATATGTGTATCCCCATCCGATCTGCAAACATAGTCCATGGATATCCACAGATATGCAGGGCTCTAGATATAGAATTTGGATCCACATCTACATGCAGATATAAAGCAGGTATCTGCAGATTTGCAGGTTCTACTCTTGAATTCAGTTGGCTCCAGGACATATAGGACTATACAACTCAGACTGCCTTTGAATCCTACTTAGAGGTAGGGAGAACATTGGTACAGTGTGCAGAAAGCTTGGAAAAGTTACTCTGCCCAGAAGGATGTCAGCTGTGGAGAACACAGGTCATGGTGCAGAAGGGTTAAACATGAGCAAACAGAAGATAGGTTCTCCAGCCCAGGGATGACATTCATGTTAGCTATGACAACTAATTAATCAAGAGGAGGGTGGATTGCATGGGAAGGCTGTGGTTTGTAGTTTCCTACCAGAAGTAGCAGTATTGTGTATGCATGTTTACACATGTTTAGGATGCATTCAGATCCAGGTTGCTGACACTCAAATAATGTTTCCAAGTCATAATCATGATGAGCAAGATCTGGCGCTGGGACATGGATTCTCTGGCTGCAGCCCTCACTGTGGGAAGGGCAGCAATATGAAGGGGGGCTGCCTACAGCCTGCACGCCAAAGCTTTCCACTGAGGCCAGCATGCGTATGAGGCTGCCTCTTCCTGGCTGACTGGGGACTGATGCTCTGCATTTCCCTGTGCTTCCTTCCCTGCCTGCAGTCTCCTGGCAGGGAGTGGCAGTGTGCCATTCCAGTCTCTCCCTGTTAATGGCCTGACCACAGCTTCCCCTCCCAGATTGCAGATCCCTATGTTCTGTGTGATCCCTGTGAGCAGGCGGTCTTGCAGGGCTGCAGCCCCCAAAAGAAGCACCTGAATGGATGGATGGGCTGAATACTGACTGCAGGCAGGTTTGCAGGGCTGCAGCTAAAACAGACAGGCCCCGCAACTCCTTCCCTGGCTGTAGTCACATAAACCAACCTGCAGGTGGGGTCCTTCTTAAAAAAAAAAAAAAAGCTACTAAGCAGCGTACTGTTGCAAATATTCAAATACAATTAACACTGATGCTCGGAGGAGGGAACTGGTTCAGAGCAATATATTGCCATTAACGGGAAGCTGACAGTATCAGGCTTGCTATTATCCAGAAACTGTCATATTTACCTTTTAGAGAAGTGTACTTATCTGAGATTCTTTGCTTAAAAATTAACACCCAAGACAACTAGAACAATAAAAATCAAGTTAGCAACTAATTAGGATAGCTTCTAGCAAACATGATTGTTATTCTACAATACTAAAAGCAGAAAGATGACAGAAGTGGACTATTAAGTAGAAACCTTCAGAATAATTTATATTTAATAAATCTTAAGCAAGATATTAAAGTTACAGAAAACTAACCCACAAAACCCGAAGATATCATCACCATGCATACATTCAAAGCAAAAGCCAACCAAGCATACATACACATTTTTAGAATGACTCAGAAAAAGCAACAGGTGTTCAACAGAATACAGGTCAGGACACATGGCTCTAACACTGGAGATAATACAACTTCCGTACTCTTACACAAGGCACTGCTTCTCATGAGCATGGAAGTCCTAATTTAGGACTTGCCTTCACTAAAAAATACTGCAGCAGCAAAGTGCACCACTGTAGCACTCAAGTGAAGATGTTACCTATGCCAGTGCAAGGGGGGGATTTCTCCCATGGGTATACATGCGCCACCCCCCTAAGAAGTGGTAGTATGCCTATAAAAGAAGCCCATCCATCAACACAGGGCTGTCTACACCTGGAGTTAGGTTGGTGAAACTAAGTCACTCAGGGCTGTAGATTTTCCACATCTTGGAGTGATGTAGTTATACTGACAGACTGCTAGTTTAGACCAAGCCTTTGACAAAATGACTAGGCACTAATACCATCAAATTCCTCCAAGTCTTTATTTTTATTCTTTTAAAAGTTGGTAGGATTATGTGTTCAAATGCTGTAACATACCATCATATGTTCCACTTTCTAGCAAGGCTCCACTTTCTTCCAATGCTTTAAACTGTTCAACAGGAATGAAATTGTAGTCCACCCCTGGGACCTCCCCATCCCTGGGAGCCCGTGTAGTGCCTGAAAAACAGAGAAGAAACTGTTGTCTGGGGCTGTTGATTTACAAAATACTCTCTTGCAGGATTTGACATAAAAAGAAAGAGGCTTTACAGAGCTACTCTGGAAAAATCAGAACAGTCTCATGAAAGCAAAAATTGCAATATGTGAAACTAGGTCAATAAATTATGTAGGAATAAGAAAGGATATTTTAACAAGAAATAGAACACCTCATAAATTTATTAAATCTACTGTTATAAAGGGCATACAAAAAGGAATTAGATAACAGAGTTTAAATTTCCTAAGAACTAACATTCAAATCCCAAAACAGCAGGACCTTGATTTTATGAATGCCAATCTTACGATTAACCAGTTATAGGAATCTTTTTCCCAACTGCGGGGGGAAAAAGCAACAATCACATATCTAAATCACATGGCAGTATTTGGTCCTGCCATGAGGGCAGGGGACTGGACTCAATGACCTCTCGAGGTCCCTTCCAGTGTTCAATGATTAAAGTGATGTTCATGACAAACAAGTCAACATCCCTTCACATTTTGATGCCTTCTAAGCATTGGGAATCATTTTGCAGTGATTTGACGGACAAGAAAGTGATGCAGTGCACGATTCCTCAACTTACTTCCAGTTATTCTGCGATGCTCAATCTAAAGAGCTTTTCAGTGTTAGAAATTCCTCATTCCCTAACTTTCATTAATGGGGCAACCACTCTGAACACTTTTTATATTATTGTTTGCACAGAACAAAAACTCATAGATCTATCTACCATTTCAATGAATTCACTTATTAGTCAAAATTCAAGGTGAACACAACAAAGAAGTTCACAATCCCAATGATTCTATTATTCAAGTTACAACTGCACCTTGTGACAGGGCGTCCGAGCCCCGCACTCAAACTGGGCCCCTCCCCAGTGGGCAAGCCCATCCACAGCTGGACACCGCTGACCTGCCGCTGGGGGAAAGCCTGGACGTCTCCCAGCAGGCAGCAGAAAGGAGGCGGAACCAAGACAGGGAGCATGGCGTATGGCCAACGTCGGCATTGGTGGGACCTTTAAAAAGCAGCCCAGGCCCAAGTGCGGGGGGGCAGGAAGGCGGAAGGGCTCCGGAGGCACAGGGAGAGGTGGAGAAGTGGTGGACCTGGCTGACAGGAGTAGCACCTAGAGGAGGGTGGACACAGCCCCCTCCAAGGTGGGGAGAGAAGGGGCCCAGAACCCACCAATGACCCCTACGGGGCATAGAAGCGGAGGACCGGGAGCCAAGGGTAGGAAGCAGCCCAGGGCGGGGCATAACGGGACTCGCCCATGGGCTAGCATATTTTGGGCGTCATACCCCCACTAGCCATGCAGGGAACTATGCCCCTGCACTTAAGGGCCCTGGGCTGGGACCCGGTGGAGAGGGCAGGCCCAGGTCCCCCTACCTACACCCCCTCTTTGTACAGTAGTAGATCTGAAGAGTTGCCGGAGCAGAAAGGGATCCCACGGGAGGCTCACGTGGTCTTGGGACCTACAAACGCTGTGGAAGATGGAGCAGGGACTCGGCTCATACCTGCCCAGCATGCACATAAGTACTGTTTGGGGGAGTGGAAGCACTAAAGAGGTATGTGGGTACCTCCGGGGGACCTCTGCATGGCGCGTACCCCATTATACACCTGTAACATAAGCCCTCATCTTATTTCATTATTAAATGTGTACAATTACTCATTGCTCTTGGTTATTTTAGGGATTAGTTATACGATTTTTTATATTATATATATATATATATATATATACACACACACACACACACACACACACACACACACACACACAGGGCTTGCCAAGCGGCGGCGAGCTCCACTCGCCAGCCGTGCGGTTTCGCGCAGTTTTGCGTTCTGCGCATGCGCAGATCGTTCTGCGCTTGCTCTTCCAGGTTGTAATCTACTCGCCATGGGCGAGATTACATTATTTGTCGAGCCCTGTATATACACACACACACATCCCTCTAATATTTTTATGATCATGGCAATTTTTCTGGACAAGTCATAAAAAACCATTAAGGAAATACGCTCCACACACATTCTGATGCTTTTTGCTTCATATATAACTCAAACAGCATGGAATAGTTTGGGGTATTTTTTTATAATCATGTCAAATTATGCAAACAGGGCAAATTTCATCTTACTGAGATGGTCCTTTCAAGGGTATGTAGTATTTAATGGGTCTGTGCAGCAGACGCAACAAGCCAAGAGACCACAGGGAAGAACCTCTACATTATATGAAGGGATAGCTACACTAGGGATGTGAACATGGGCACACACTCACAGTTACATGCAGCCTTCCCCAGTCAGAGGCAGCAGCAGGGGGTGGGGGAGGGAGGCAGGGGAGACTGTTTACATGGGGGGTTAGCTCAAGGGGAGCTAGCTCAAGGGGAGCTGCCTCTCCGCCCTGCACTGCTGCTTCTACAGGCAGGAGCCATCTGCCCCCCTCCCATCCCCCCCCCCCACACACACACTGCTATCTCTGATACAGAGGCAGCGGAGGGCGGGGGAAGGAGGGCAGGAGTAGGTGGGAGCCAGCGCTCATGGGGTTGCTGAAGTGGGAACTTCCCAGTGAGCAGCAGTTGGAACATCAGATCACTTATCTGGCATCTAAGTACTGAGATAGAGCCTCAGCTTAGGACCTGATTTTTGAAAAGCTTGGGACTCTGGTCTTGGAGATATCAGAGTGATCATCCTGGAGTTCAGTTACGCTGATTGTGGAACTGCAAGAGCATAGCCACAGAATCACAAACCACACCCTCTGAGCCTACAGAAAAGGAGGACCTGTTGACTTCATCGCTATGTTTCCTTATTTCATAGGGGAAGGAGAGATGTATTTTACTCATACTATTCACAGCTCAATGACTTTTCTATCCTTTTTTAATGAGTTTTCTAATCAATGTTTTTTTTCTTTCTTCCAACAAATTATTCACTTGTTAGATCAGTGATTCCCATTATGCAGCATTGGTATTCATACATGTGTGTGCTCCTAATTTTACAATGCGTAGCATTAATCGAAAGCAAAGTTATGGCTGGCAGGAGTTACCTAATGAGAAACCGTTAAAGATAAAACCATTATTATAATGAAAACGACTTGTATGTAACTTTTTGTGAAGCTGTATTATTTAAAGAATGAGATAGTGTTCTAGAGGGCAGGTCTACATCTGCAGAAGCACACACTGTTGAAAAGATGTGAAAATTGGAAGTAATGAGGAAAAATCAATCATCTTGCTAAGATTTTAGGAGGAAGAGAGTTTTAGGAATTAGAAATTATGGTAAGAGGAAAAGACAATAAAAGCGGGAGGATGAGGTGATCTGAGAAAGAAAAATGTTCACATATGCTGAGAGTCTGACTAATTTACTATACAGAAATCAGAGACCTGGGCCAAACAATATTAATAGACGTTTTCGGGGGGGCTCTGGCATAGCTGTATGTAGTCTGCCACCATTATGATGATGTACCATTTTCTTAATGTCTCTTGAATGTTTTTGGGAATTCAGTAATCAATAAGGTCACTAACAAAGCAAAATTAATTTCTGACCACCTATGACAATTGGGTTCGATCAACTTTATTTCAGTCATTACAGTCATTTGTATGTCTGTACTCTATATTCAATTAATTCATTTCTGCTTTCATACTTCAAAATGTGACCCCAAGTGTGTAAATTATCACAAAGCCTGGAATGTGATATTACCACTGCATGAGTCCTCCTCTGAATAAACAATGCTGGATAGCAAAAAAGTGTGAACTTTCAAAGCAAAGTGGTCATGCCAGCTCAAAAAAGGTTACTTACGTTTTGTAACTGTTGCTCTTCAAGATGTGTTGCTCATGTCCATTCCAATAGGTGTGCATGCCACGTGCATGATTGTTGGAAGATTTCTCCCCTAACGGTACCTGTACGGCAGGCTGTGGAGCCCCCTAGAGTGACACCTGCAAGGCGTGGTGTATAAGGCTCAACCAACCTTCCACTTCTTCAATTCCTTCTTGCTGGCTCTCTGACAGTGAAGGTGGGTGGGATATGGAATGGACCTGAGCAACACATCATGAAGAACAGTCACAAAAAGTAAGTAACCTTTTTTTTTTTTTCCTTCCAGTGATTGCTCATGTGCATTCCAATAGGCGACATGCAAGCAGTTTACCTGGAGGATGGGTCAAAGATCATTGTGTAGGCGTCTGGAGGACTGCCCAGCGTAGTGCGCCGTGGATGAAGGACCACGTCGCCACCCTGCAGATGCCCTGAATACGGATCTAGGTGAGGAATGCCACCGAGGAAGCCTGAGCCCTCATGGAATGAGCTGTCAGGACTCGAGCTAGAACCTTAGCCAGATCATAGCATGTCCTGATGCATGTGATCCAGGAAGAAAGATCCCTTCTGCAATTGCAATAAAGAATTGTGTGATTTACTCAACCACTTGGTGCATTCAGTGTAGAAGGCCAGTGCTCTCCTGATGGCTAAGGAGTGTAAAGCATGTTCCCTAGAAGTGGCCTGTGGTTTAGGGAAGAACACAAGCTGAAAAATTTCCTGGACCACTTCAGGCAGGAAGGATGGGTGGGGAAGAGAGCTGCAACTTAGCCTTGCCAAAAAAAAAAAAAAAAGGGGGGGGGGGGGGGGAGAGAATCAGAGGTTAGGGCTTGGAGCTCTGAAATCCTCCTGGTTGAAGTTATGGCCACTAGGAAGGTGATCTTCCAAGAGAGATGGACAGGGAATAGGGAGCCAAAGGGAGGCCCCAAGAGACAGGAGAGGACTAGACTGAGGTCCCACTGAGGTAAAGGATGTTTAACTAGAGAGCACAACCTTTCTATGACCTTGAGAAAGTGCTCCACAGTGGGGTTAGTAAAAAGGGTCCTATGCCTAAGCCTGGGTGGAAGGCTGAAATGGCAGCCACATGAACTTTGAGGAATGACAGGACAGGTCTTGGTGAGTCAGGTATAAAAGGTAATCAAGGACCAAGGGCACAGTGGCCTCCTGAGGCCAAGCACTCTTCTAGAGAGACCAGAGTGAGAAGCACTTCCACTTCGTTACATATGTGGCCTAGTGGACATCCTCCTGCTTCATAGGAGGCCTTCCCTGAGTCCAAGCACTGAAGCTCCCAAGGATTTATCCCAGGAGTCTCCACGCCATGAGGTGGAGACACTGGAGGTTAAGGTGCTGTGGCCCACAGTGGTTCTGGGTGAGAAGATTGGGGTAGAACGGCAGAGCTATGGGCGTATCCACTGAGAGGCGAAGCAGCATCATGAACCAATGTTGTCAGAGCCATGCCAGAACCGTGAGAATCACATCTGCTCCGTGCTGCCGTATACTGAGAATAACTTTGTGCACTGATGGGAAGGGAGGGAATGTGTACAGCAGGAGGTCCTACCACGGAAACGTGAAATGCATCCGCACTGGAACTGTGGCTATGGTTTTGAAAGGAGCAGAACCTGTGGCACTTCCTGTTGGCCCTTCTGGCAAACAGGTCCATGCAGGGTTTACCCGACCTCTGGAAAAGGCTGATATCCATCCTGAGGGACCACTTGTAGGTCTTGAAAGAGTGACTGAGGTGGTTGGCAAGGTATTCTGGGCCCCTGGTGGGTGGGAGGCTTGCAGGTGGATATGCTGCTTGCTGTATAAGTCCCACCAGTCAAGGGCTTTGCAACAGAGGGGAGAAGAGTGAGCACCACCCGGTTAGTTTATAGAATACATTGCAGCCATGTTGTCCATCAGCATGGTGACAGCAGCCCTGTAAGATGGTGCTGGAAGGCATGGCAAGCGAGGTGAATTCATACTGAGTTCCCTGACGCTGATGTGCATGGAGAGTTCTGCTTGAGACCACAGCCTCTGAGTATTGAGTTTGCCTACATACACTCCGCACCCCGCTTCCAATGCATCCCTGACCAGAGACAGGAAAGAGAGAGTTGCGGACTTGCGCACACACCTCTTTGGGCTGCAGCCACCAATTCAGAGAACAGAGAACTGAGTCACAGGCAGGGTGACTAGACTGCCTATAAACAAGAAGGGTGTAAGAAACACACAGCTAGAGCAAGAAAAAAGGTGCTGCAACAACCATCACTAGCGGTAAGAAAGAACTGAGGGGGAGGAGGGCCGGCTGAGCCCTACATACTGTGCCATGTAGGTGCCACTCTAGGGGGCTCCACAGTCGGCCTGATGGGTACTTCTGGGGAAAAACTTTCCCATGATAATGCAGATGGTTTGCACAGGCTTGTTAGAATGCCCATGAGCCATCACTTGAAGAAGAATGTTCAAAATGTAAAAAAGTCTAGCAAACAAGGATGCTCGAGTTAACATAAGCAAGATTAACGCTCTCCTGAAGCACAGATTAGTGATTCATTATTGCATCTTGTTAAACCTCAATCTTTTCCAAACTTGTCTATTTTACCACAATGAACAGCACTGTGAACCTCATTTCCATTACACTGATTATTTTTTCCAACTCCTCATTCTCTTATTCATAAGATTAAGTGAATAGTTCACTTTCCCTGGTGTAATCCTGGACATGCTGAAAGTTACAGAACCCATTAATTACACTGGTCACAAAATGGGTAAATAAAAATGTGTTAAAAACAACATGCAAAGCTACAAATGACAAAAAAATACTTTAACATGTTCAACTTATTCATAAATGATCTGGAGAAAGGGGTAAGCAGTGAGGTGGTAAAGTTTGCGGATGATACCAAACTGTTTAAGACAGAAGCAGACTGTGAGGAACTCCAAAAAGATCTCACCAAATTGAGTGATTGGGCAACAAAATGGCAAATGAAATTTAATGTGGATAAGTGTAAAGTAATGCACGTTGGGAAAAATAACCCCAACTATATATACAGTATGATGGGGGCTAATTTGGCTACGACAAATCAGGAAAAAGATCTTGGAGTTATCGTGGACAGTTCTCTGAAAACTTCCACACAGTGTGCAGCGGCGGTCAAAAAGGCAAATAGGATGCTAGGAATTATTAAGAAAGGGATAGAAAATAAGACCCAGAATATCTTACTGCCCCTGTATAAAACTACGGTACGCCCACATCTTGAATACTGTGTACAGATGTGGTCTCCTCACCTCAAAAAAGATATTTTGGCCTTGGAAAGGGTTCAGAAAAGGGCAACTAAAATGATTAGGGGTTTGGAACGGATCCCATATGAAGAGAGGTTAAAGCGACTGGGACTTTTCAGTTTAGAAAAGAGGAGACTGAGGGGGGGATATGACAGAGGTATATAAAATCATGAGTGGTGTGGAAAGGGCGAATAAAGAAAAGTTATTTATTAGTTCCCATAATAGAAGAACTAGAGGACACCAAATGAAGTTAATGGGTAGCAGGTTTAAAACTAATAAAAGAAAGTTCTTCTTCACACAGCGTGTAGTCAACCTGTGGAACTCCTTGCCAGAGGAGGCTGTGAAGGCTAGGACTATAACAGAGTTTAAAGAGAAGCTAGATAATTTCATGGAGGTTAGGTCCATAAAAGGCTATTAGCCAGGGGATAGAAATGGTGTCCCTGGCCTCTGTTTGTCAGAGGCTGGAGAAGGATGGCAGGAGACCAATCGCTTGATCATTGTCTTTGGTCCACCCACTCTGGGGCACCTGGTGCTGGCCACTGTCGGCAGACAGGCTACTGGGCTAGATGGACCTTTGGTCTGACCCAGTACGGCCATTCTTATGTTCTTAACATGTAATGGATAGATTCTAAGGCATGAAAGGGCCACTAGTCTGGTCTCCTCTATAATATAGGTCAAAGAATTACCAAAATATTTCCTAGAAAAACATCCTTCTAGAAAAGCATCTGATCTTGATTTAAAAATGGTCAGTTATGGAGAAGAAATTATTCACCTTGTACAATAATGAGGGTTTTTTGAGATGTGTTAGCCTCAATTTCCTGGTATCAAATCAGGTTACACCTTTTTCTCAGACAAAGAACCTATTAAATTTTTTTCTCTCTCCTTGTAGATATTGACATGGGGTAATCAAGTCACCCCTTAACCTGTGTTTTGGTAAGAATTAAGATTCTCAGAGCTCTATCCCTGTGAGGCATACGTTCTAATACTTGAATCACTCTCATGGCTCTTCTCTGAACCCTTATTCAATTTACCAAATCTTTCTTGAATTATGGGCACCAGAACTGGTCGCAGTATTCCAGCAGCCATCACACCAGTGCCAAATATGGTGGTAAACTAACTTCTCTTTTCTGAGATTCCCCTGTTTGTGCATCCCAGGATCCCATCTTTTCATTCAGGCTGCAGGAGCAGCAACTTCTTAATGATACCTGGCTGTAAGCATATTAACAGGTGGGCTGTATGGATGGGAAAATGCTAGGAGATGCCAGCCATTCCAGCCTGCAGTGGATTAAGAGGTGAGGCTCATCCTGTGGTGCCTTCTCATTAATGTGGTGCCACTCTAATGCACTTAATTCTATGTTAGGAAGGCTGTACCTCCTTTTCCCAACCATGTACCATGCTACAATTCTCTCCTCCAGCCCACTAATTTCAGGCTCAGACATGTGACAAGTGCACCAACAACTTCCCTTGTGCACCCCACCTGGTTATTTTCCAGCAGGGTCTCCTTCCTCACAAGCAGCTCTTCTACTGTAATACCCTCTACCCTCCTTCCTGTTTTTTCCAACACCCAGCCTAACTACAGGTGGCTTCCTGAAGTCATCATCTCCCCTTTGTGCAAAGCTACAGAACTGCCTAGGCAGGTGTGCATGTGCATGTGAGAGAGATTAGCATAAAATCAGTGGTGTGAGTTATATTATGCTAGTTAAAATGATGGCTCACTCCCCCCACACTTGCTTATTCTTACACTGACATTAAATTTTTCCCCGTTGCACTCTGTAATGGTTTTCAGAGGCAGTACCAATGAGTCTAAAAGAAAGCAGACACTCTTCAAGTCCTCTGAACTTGGACTTTGATGTTTGTGGCTTATTTCAGGCCCACCGTGGCGGCGGGGCAGGGCAATAAAGGGGACAACTGCCTCAGGGCCCAGTGATTTAAAAAGGCCCAGGACTCCTGGCTGCACAGTCCAGGTGGTGCTGAAGGGCTGGCAGGGGGAGACTAGCTGCAGCCCCACCCCTTCTGCTCAGGGACCCACCTGCTCCAAGAGCATGGAACCTGCTCACCCCACCGTGCCCAGCAGCTGGTTTGTCAATTCCTGAATATACTGATAACCATCTTTATATAAACTAATTTTCCATTACATCCCAAGTTAACTCACAACATTCTTAATGTGGATTCTAACCAAGCACCTACATAAAAATAGCCTCATGCAAAAGAATTCCCACAGAAAGGGTAGAAGTGTGAACACACACAGGATCAAAGGAAAAAAGCTTACAGATTCTTGAGTGACATGGCGTTTAACTGAAACACATTCATTTATGCTAGCACTCTACATACTTACATGGGATGGTTCTCAGGTAAAGATTGTCTCTGATCACTTGTTGGAGTTTATGGTCTATTGAGCCTTTCTGGAACTGCAGACTCAGGTAGTGACGCAAGTCTTTGTTTATCACTTTTCCTTTAAAATAAGAAAAATATAATGAAAAACCTACCAGAAATACTTAAGATACTCATTCCAATTAAACTGCATTTCACTGCAGTAAGCATTTCTGCAAAATCCAAAAGAGAACAGAAACTACCAATTACTTCATTTAGTAACACTGGAGTAGATTGATACGCTGCATGCACCCATAGCCAGATCCTCAGAAGTGTAAATTAGTTCATCTCCACAGAGAAACTAAAGTCAGTAGAGCTAGACTAATTTATGACCAGCTGATGATCTGGTTCCTGGATTTCCACCTGCCCTGTTGACACTGAACACGAGTACCTATGACAAGACTCATCCCTTTTAATGCAGGACAGATGGTGTGTAAAGACTCATAACTTCACTAAAAGTTCAGAGCAGAATACGTTTAGCCAAACCATATTTATAGGTCAAGGACATACAAGCCCAGGAAGAAGCATAAATGTAACATCAATTTCAGTGTTGTTTGCTGCTGGTGGTAAGAAAAATATAAGTGAAGTACTAAGGAGTAGCAGCCACAACTGATGTGGTGCTGGCTAAAGACCACTGAATTTCCAAACTCACTGAATGGAAATGGATGGAAGAGGACAGAATGAGAAGAAATGCTGAGTAATTGAATAATGGCATACAGACTGTAGTTTAATGAGAGACTACTGCAGCAAAAAGTACTGCTAAACTAGGCTTGAAAACCCCCAAAGACATATCTTACAGTACTTGCAACTGCTTAACATACAGGTAGTGACGAGAAATTATACAATCCACGTACGCAATCACAACACAGCTGGAGATTAAATATTGCCTGAGTCACCAATATGTTCATCACCAATCAAAAAATCGTATCATATTGTTGTTTTGATTTGCAAGGTTTTATCTGGCACCCTTAGATTGTTTTCTTGGTTTCCAAAATATTTGATTTATCAATTTACAAACCCTGATGAAAGTTTACAAATCCCCCTTTGGATCTGTAATTCCCATTACAGATTGGCAAATTAAAAGTAAAGAAATCCAAAATATAAATTTTTGATTTCTAAATTCTCACTGGATTCTAATGACCATACTGTAAAGCCTGATTTATCAGGTTTAAAAAACTAACATTTGAACCAAGTCCCTACCATCAAAAATTGCATATGCGCTCCAATAGTAGTTTCTTATTTTGTACTGGGATATGCCATGTGCATCCAGTCAGCCAGTGACTCTTGAAGCCTACCCATTATTCAAAACAGAGCCCAGCTCAAACTGTTAAAAATAGAACAGCTCCACCAAAGTTGGAAGCACAACAAGAATATGAACTGTCATCATAGTGATCCCATTTCAAAATACCTTACAGAACGTTTGCCCCAATCATGACAAAAGGACGTGTGAAAAAAATTGAATACAGAGTCAGCGATCAGCTGAAGTTTAATATCAAATCATACGAAATGAGAGACTGAACTATGTGCTTTGCGTAGCTGTTTTCTGTAACTAATGGGATAACTAGCGCATTTTTGTCCTTTATGCTTCTGGAAGATTACAACAAATGGCACACATTAAAAAACCCACTGTGGTACAATAAAACCCATTTTCTCCCCCATTTAAAAGGTCATTAGTTTTCTACTGTGCAAATCGATTTTTCTGGAGCACCTTTTACTGATTTTGACAGACTTTTACATGTTGACAGACTTCTGTAACATAAAAATGGTTAGGATAATAAAACGATGTTTAGAAATCATTTAATTAACACCCATTCTACAAAGCTCTCTTCATATAGTACTCTTGCAGTATTTGGCTGCAGCAATTGAAAATATCAGATCTTAATAACCAGAGTAGTCAAATATTACGGATGTTAGGTATAGTTTAATTTAACAATTGTGTAACAACACCAAATCTTAGTGGTTACACAATTATTCGATAGTCTATGGGGGCAGCAGCCAGTGTTCTCCTGGCCCCACTCCCAGGGAGCGAGCCTTTTGTCAACCCACGTTGCTGCCTCTGATACAGAGGCAGCAGCATGAGGTAGCAAACAGGAGCCAGTCCGTGAGGGGAGCTGATTTAAAAACTGACTCCCTACGCAGACCAGCTCCCACCCGCTGCCCCTCACTGCTGCCTATGATACAGAGGCAGCAGCGCAGGGTGGCAGCAGCCTGTCCATGGGGGGCCCAAGCTCCACAGAGCAGCCTCAGTCTGCAGCAAGTCGGGGCCTACCGTGGACAGAGGCTGCTCCGTCATCCTACCTGTCCCCCCATGCTGCTGCCTCTTTGTTAGATGGGGCAGAGGAGGTGGCTCCTCAGAAGCTGATATATGCAGGGAACTGGCTTGAAAGCCAGCTTCCTGTGTGTACCAGCTCCCGCCTCCCCCTGCAGTGCTGCTGTCTAACAGACGGAGAAGGTGGCTTTGTGGGATCCGATGCTCATGGGGGAGCCATCTTAAAAGCAGGCTCCCCACAGGCACCAGCTCCTGCTCCCTCCCTCCCCCGGCTGCCTCTGATACAGATCCAATTCCCATCCCTAATTCTGATAATCACTCACTACATCAGTGGTTCTCAAACATGTAGAGACCCATGGGGTACACAGAAGTCTTCCGAAAGGTACACATCAACTCATCTAGATATTTGCCTAGTTTTACAACAAGCTAATGAAGTCAGTACAAACTATAGTTTCATACAATGACTAGTTTATACCGCTCTATATACTATACATTGAAATGTAAATACAGTATTTATATTCCAACTGATTTTATAATTATATGGTAAAAGTGAGAAAGTACACAATATTACAATTGTAGTAAGCTGTGACATTTTTGTATTTTTATGGCTGTGTGTGTAAGCAAGTAGTTTTTAAATGAGGGGTAACTCGGGGATACGCAAGACAAATCAGACTTCTGTAGGGACTATAGTAGTCTGGAAAGGCTGAGAGCCACTGAAGTCACCTTAAGCCACAACCACTATGCCTGTGTTACATCACTGGTAAAAAGGCAATAATATCCCTCAAATGTGCTTTGAAATCTGTAGACGGGATAAGAAAGTGTGAAGTATTACATTACAATAAAATCAGTATCTGTTGACAGAACAATGCCCCAAGCCCCAGTAAATCAGGCAATGACAACGCTTCCTACTGGAAGCAAGCAAATAGGTTATGCATCTCATCCAGTCTAGTTGTCAGCTGGGATTCTGCATTGGTGCTGTTTCAAGAAAAGATTTTTTTTAAAAAGTATTGTGTTACAGGAAGGCTCTTTACAATTATTCCTTTGTGACACTCCTGTCAGGTACCATTAGCAAACCTGTCATATCGCCAGATAACCACTGCCCCTCCAGCACACAAATAACTGAGCCCTTGTTTTACTGCTTTATCCATCTGACAGAAGGGCACAGAGCAATCTATTGTATGCTGTCATCTTGACGGAAAGCACACTTACTTGGGTTCAGTGAGCTTTGCAAATTAAAGTTATGTACTTCATCAGAAAGTCCAAATCTTAAAGTGCAAGAATTTTAATGATCATTTGTTTTCAAAGCCTATAACAAGGATAGCTGATAAGATGTGGATGGAGGTATATGTCAGGAACCACAACAGTAAAGGTACTGAAATTTATACTCATTGCTTTCTTTGCTATTTACAGTACAGAATTGTACCTCTGGGCTTAGTAATGTCACCAGCAATTTTCACAAAGCAAACAATACATTAGATGATAGATTAAAAATAGCTTTAGATTATAAACTCTTATGGGAGTCAATGTCTTAAGTGTTGTACAGTGGGGAATCTGATCCTGATATGGGGACATACAGCTCCACCGGAATACAAATGAGCAACCATCACCCACTACTACTTTTATAACATGTAGCATGGAGAATAGAGTTTCAAGGAATATTATCCAAAACTAATACTTTTGAATCCTTATTTAGCTAAAGCTAATAATTAATAGGGTCAACATTTTGAAATACTTTGAAGTGACTGTACAATAAGAGAGCTGTGATAAGTATTCTAACACATGTCTGGAAAGGCTAATGTGAGCTAACTGGTTAAGGTTCCAGTGAATAGTTGTCCCAGTTTAAACTCAGCTGCAAAGTCATTTGCATTTCATAGATGAAATTTTATGAAATTACAATTATAAAAAAAATTGTACCTTTACTGACCAGTGCTGGCACCGTGTGTCAGCAGTGTATTTCACAGACAGGCCTGGCTATTACAGAGGCAAGAGGACTTTCTACTTTTGGTGAATTAACACTTTGGTAACTCAGGGGTAATAAATGGATGGGCCCACTCTGCAGATGCATGGATGTCCAAATAAAGCTTAGTTGATAAAGTGGCACAGGACTCCTGGTTGCTCTTACTAAAGACCAGGGTAACATCTAACATCTATGAAACACATTTTACTTGGCTGTTTGAAACTAAAGGCTCATCTGTACTTACCCACTAAACTGAATGCTGAGGGTGCGCCGTCAACCACAGAACTCCTTGCTATTGCTATTGCAAGGAGTAAGGGAAGTTCATGGGAAAGTTTCTTCCTTCGACTTGCTGTGAGGGTGTCCCCAGAAAATTGACATTCTGGGCTGCATTAACAGGAGTGTTGTGAGCAAGACATGAGAAGTCATTCTTCCGCTCTACTCTGCACTGATCAGGCCTCAATTGGAGTACTGTGTCCAGTTCTGGGCACCACATTTCAAGAAATATGTGGAGAAATTGGAGAAGGTCCAGAAAGAGCAACAAGAATGATTAAAGGTTTAGAGAATATGAGCTATGAGGAAAGACTGAAAGAACTGGGCTTGTTTAGTTTGGAAAGACGACTGGAGGGGACACGATAGTGGTTTTCAGATATCTAAAAGGGTATCACAAGGAGGAGGGAGAAAAATTGTTCTCCTTGGCCTTTGAGGATAGGACAGGAAGCAATGGGCTTAAACTGCAGCAAGAGAGATTTAGGTTGGACATTAGGAAAAACTTCCTCACTATCAGGGGGGTTAAACACTGGAATAAGTTGCCTAGGGAGGTTGTGGAATCTCCATCTCTGGAGATATTTAAGAGCAGGTTAGACAGACAGCTATTAGGGATGGTCTAGATGGTACTGGTCCTGACATGAGGGTAGGAGACTGGACTCGATGACCTCTCAAGGTCCCTTCCAGTTCTAGTGTTCTACGATAAGTTACGCTGACCAGAGCTATGCAATTGTCATAGCTGGAATTGCGTATCTTATATTGATTTTCTCTGCCAGGGTAGACCTGGCCTAAGAAACAAGAAATGCAAAAGAATGAAGTGGAGAGAAAAATCAGGTTAATGTAATAGTGAGTCTATTTTTAAATCATAGCAGTCAGGTCAATTAAGAGTGATTTCTAAGTGAGCAGGAGGAAAAAAGAATAGCTCTGAAAATTTCCTTTTCTCAATTCAACATTAATCAAGAATTTATATGAGACGATTCAAATGTCATATACAATTCTCAAGACGCTGACAGAAAAATATATGCAGGCCGAGTATAAAAAATGGTAATTTTTTTCTTTGTTAAGCATTCAGTCCACTCTGCATAATCAGCAGCAGTGTTCTCAACAGTCCATCATTGAAAACAGATTTTTAATTTTTCTCAGCATCTTATCTTAGATGAGAATGAACAAAGAATATCCTATCATTATGCAAAACGTGCTCTCTATTTTTAAGGCTAGATTTTGCTCTGGTCTCAAAATGACCAGATTTCACCCATTCTTTACCTTATATTTAGAAAAACAGAATATACTAAATTATTCCCTTTCTACTCAGAGTTTATCAACTGGAGACACGGATTGTTCCTGAAATGTTAAGGAATACACACACTACATTTATTTTGTTTTAATATACTAAGGGGCTGTGTCCCCTGATAACTACACTCGCCAAGCCCCCTCTCTCTGGGGACAAACCACCTCAGCTCTCCCTCCCCAGCCAGTAGGGAGGGTTAGGCCACAGCCACACCAGCCCCAGCTCTCTTCCCCAGCCTTCCTCCAACCGAGGCTTAAACCCCCACTGCCCAGCCGCCTAACTGAGGTGCACCAGGTCCGGCTCTGCCCCCGGCAGCAGGGGAGGGCCGAGGCCACGGTGTGCCTGCCCCGGCTCTGTCCCTGGGAAGGGCTGGGTCAAGGCTGTGGCATGCCAGCTCCAGCTCTGCTGCTGGCGGTGGCAAAGGCTGAGGGCATGGCATGCTAGCCCCAGCTCTCCACGTGGGGCCAGACAGGGCCAGGCTGGCAGTGGTGGGGCCTGCTCCACGGAAGGGGCCTTGAGCGGAAGGGGCAGGGATGGGCTTTACCCACCCATGCCTACCCCTGAGCCTATGGATGCTATGACATGATAATGTCACTGTCATCTTGCAGGAAAATTTTTTTTTACATAGAGAGAGAGATTAGTGCCAGCTTTTTGATCATTTTCCTACTTGGGGGGCCATGTGAAATTCAGCATACTTGGGAATTAGCTGGCCATAAATGTTCCCCAGCGTGCATCAGTCCTATTATTGAAGGCACAAGATGCCTCTCCGATCCAAAAGAGGTTTGTGATCAGAAAATAGTCAAGTAGTGACTCGACCGGTCACTTCCCCCCCACTTCTATCAGAGAGAGGCAGCAAGGTGGGAGGGAGCAGGAGCCAGTGCTAGAGGGAGTGACCCTAAAGCCAGTTCCCCCCAGTACCATCTCCGTGGGGAGAGAGGGGAAAGGGGAGGCAGAGGCTAGAGGGGACCGAGAGAGAACCAAGAATCAGACAATTCCCTGGTCCCCCAGCTATGCCTCTGCCTTTTACATGTATTAAGAGCCTAGTGGCTCCTAAAATATTTAAAAGGCAGAGCCACAGTGGGGTTAGCTCGCCGGGCCAGGAGCTAACCCCACTGTGGCTCTGCAGTTTACCCCCTTCTCAACTCATCAAGTAGTCAATGGAAATTCCACTGATTACTCGATTAGCTGATTAAATGCAATTTAACATCCCTATTAGAGAGACAAAGGCATATCTTCTATTGGTCCACCTGCTGTTGGTCAGAGAAACTTTCAAGCATAAACAGAGATCTTCACGTAATGGAAACTTACTCACAATCTTGCCTGAAAAGCTTGCCTCACCAAGAGAAGTCAGTACAATAAGAGAGATTACCTCACCTACCTTGTCAGTCTCTAAGGGTATGTCTACACTACAAAGTTAATTTGAACTAACAGCCGTTAGTTCGAATTAACTTTCATAGGCGCTACACACGCAAACCGCTAGTTCGAACTTAATTCGAACTAGCGGAGCACTTAATTCGAACTAGGTAAACCTCATTCTACGAGGACTAATGCCTAGTTCGAATTAAGTAGTTCGAATTAAGGGCTGTGTAGCCACTTAATTCAAACTAGTTGGAGGCTAGCCATTCCCAGCTTGCCCTGGTGGCCACTCTGGGCCAAGCCAGGGAAACTCTTCTGCCCCCCTCCCAGCCCCGGAGCCCTTAAAGGGCCACGGTCTGGCTACAGTGCCCGTGCCAGGTGCAAGCCTGCCAGCACCCAGCCAGCAGACCCTGCACCTGGCACAGCATGAGCCAGCCACCCGCTGCCACCCAGCCCTCCCCCTCTTCCCAGGACCAGGCTGGCGGCTTCCCAGGAGCCTGCCCGGGGCCACAAGAGGCAGGCGCCCGTCTGGTCTAGTGCGGAGATCGTGGACCTCATCGAGGTTTGGGGGGAGGCCTCCAACGTCCACAATCTCCGCACTAGGCACAGGAATGCGGCTGTCTAGGGCACGATAGCTGCCAGCCTGGCCACCAAAGGCCACATGCGAACCCAGGAGCAGGTTTGCATGAAAATCAAGTTGGTCCAGTGAGACCCCCGACCTTGAGCTTAGAACATAAGAACGGCCATACTGGGTCAGACCAAAGGTCCATCTAGCCCAGTAGCCTGTCTGCCGACAGCGGCCAACACCAGGTACCCCGGAAGGGATGGACCGAAGACAATGACCAAGCCATTTGTCTCGTGCCATCCATCTCCAGCCTTCCACAAACAGAGGCCAGGGACACCATTCCTACCCCCGGCTAATAGCACTCCATGGACCCAACCTCCATGACTTTATCTAACTTCTCTTTAAACTCTGTTCTAGTTCTAGGCTTCAGAGCCTCCTCTGGCAAGGAGTTCCACAGGCTGACTATTTGCTTTGTGAAGAAGAACTTTCTTTTATTAGTTTGAAGCTTGCTACCCATTCATTTCATTTGGTGTCCTCTAGTCCTTCTATTATGGGAACTAATGAAGAACTTTTCTTTATGCACCCTCTCCACACCACTCATGATTTTATAGACCTCTATCATATCCCCCCTCAGTCTCCTCTTTTCTAAGCTGAAAAGTCCCAGTCTCTTTAGCCTCTCTTCATACGGGACCTGTTCCAAACCCCTAATCATTTTAGTTATCCTTTTCTGATCCCTTTCCAAGGCCAAAATATCTTTTTTGAGGTGAGGAGACCACATCTCTACACAATACTGAAGATATGGCATACCACAGTTTTATACTTCCCCTCCTCCTCCTTCCCCTGGCTTCCCCCTTCCAGCTCCCTCCTCCCAGGTTTTCACCTCCCCTCTCCCACCTCCTTTTTCCAGTCTCCCCAGAGGTTAAACCCCCCACCCCCAGTTTTGTTAAATAAAGAGAGTTTCTATTTTTGAACACGTGTCCTTTATTTTTTACATCAGGAAGTGGGGCTAGGGAAGGGTAAGTGGAAGGAGGTGAGGGAGGAATGGGGCACGAGCCCCCGATGGGGAGGACTGGGGTGGCTCTGCGGGCTCTTCAGGGTGGAAGCTCTCCTGCAGGGCCTCCTGGATCCTGACAGCCCCCCGAATGACACACCCCCCCCCCGATGGCAACTTGCGGCAAGTGCAGCCGTGCTGATGGCCAAGTGCTCTGATGTGCCAAACGTGGGCACTCAGGGCACTCCAAATCAGGACTGCTTTGCTGTCCCTCATTGAGGTAGACAAGCAAGCAGGGAACCCTGAGAACTGTCTGTCCAGGGAGGGGGTCGGGTCCCTTTAAGCACAGCCCTCAGCTAGCTTGAGGCAGCAGCTCCACGCTCTAAGCCATAACCTGATGCCCTGCCGGCACTGGTTCCGGCCAGCCTTAACTTTGGTTCAGGGTCCACTCAGTGTGGACATGCTAGTTCGAATGAGCAAAACACTAATTCGAATTAGTTTTTAGGTCTAGATGCACTAGTTTGAATTAGCTTAGTTCGAATTAACTAATTCGAATTAAGTTAGTTTGAATTAGTGTTGTAGTGTAGACATACCCAAAAAGAGGGAGAACCCATTCTTGCAGTATTGAGTGCAACTAGGGCAGGCACAAACTGAAAAGGATAAATTACTTGCATTTCTTTCACGTTCAAGAGAAAGCTGACTAAACAAAGGAAGAGGAACCACAGAGTTTAAATGCGAACAGTTTGGTGGGATAAAATCATACCCTAATTCAATTATTCCTCTCAAAAATAAAGTGAAGAGAAGACCCTGTAGGCATGGAAATTTGATTTCACAGGTTAAATACAGCATTAGACTAGAAAGGAAAGGGCAGAAAGCACATTTTCAGACTTTACAAGGTCATCCTATCCTATTTTGGTGATTTATTACAATTTAATGAGTTGTGGGACCTTCAAAAGACATCAATGAGGAAGACAGTCATTGTTAATATTACCGCTTCTTAAATGCAACATGGAAGTCCAAATGCTATTTATTACACACTATATGGTAATGCCTCCCCATGCCTTATGAATATGCATAACTCAAAGATGCTTTTTGCAAAACAGGTTGTGTAACATCTATTCATCTTGAAAGAGACAACAGGGATATGACAGGTCTATAACATCATGAATGGTATGGAGACAGTGATAAGAGTACTGTTCTTTACCCCTTCACATAACAGAATAACCAGTGGTCACCCAATGAAATTAGGAAGCAGCAGGTTAAAACAAACAAGGCCATGTTTCTCACACAATATGCAGTCAACCTGTGAAACTCATTGCCAGGGGATGTTGCAGATGCCAGAATTATCACTGGATTAAAAAGGGATTGGACAAACTCATGGATGATAGACCTATCGATGACTATTAGCCAGTATGACCAGGGATGCAACCCCATGATCTGGGTCTCCCATGGCCTCTGACTACCAGCTGCTGGGACTAGGTGGCAGGGAATGGATCACTTGATGACTGCCCTGTTCTGTTCATTGGCTTTGAAGCATCTGACATTGGTCGCTGTCAAAAGACAAAGGTACTGGACCAATGGTCCAACCCAGTATGGCAATTTTATGTTCTTGCTTATGGGACGTATTTTCCAGACATAGTGAAGGTTAAGAAATGATTGCATTTTATATCAGCTAGATACATAGGTGCCTATTTCCCCTCTAGCCAGGGGGTGCTGAACCCCCTCAGCCCCCACTCCATCCTGCCTCTGCTCTGCCCCACCCCATTCCACCCCTTCTCATCTCCTCCCCGTTCACTCCACCCCTTTCCCCAAGTTCCTGCCTCACCACCTACTCCACCCCACCTCTTCACCTGAGGAGTGCCCTTTCTCCACTTCTCTCTTGCCCTTCTGGAGCTTCCTGAACATTGTTCGCAATGATCTGAAAGTGATGGGAGGGCAGGGAGGCTACTGGTGGGCAAGAGGCACTGGGGGGGCAGGGGCGGCAGAGAGGGAGCTTAGCTTAGCTGTCAGTGGATGCTCAGCACCCACAAATTTTTCCCTTTGGGTGTGTCAGCCCCAGAGCACCCCTGGAGTCAGCACATGGCTAGATGAGATATTCTTTTGTCTTTGTGCCATAGTTTTCCAGTTGCAAACTTGATCACTAATGCTAACCCACTGTCTAGACAGGGAAATTGTGAAGCTTAGTATTTACTATGCTTTTTATTCAAGTTCACCCCAATATAATTACTCCAAATATGGGAAGTGGCTCTCAAGTACAGTCGCATGGTGCAATTCAGAGTTGGCAAAGCCAGATGAATATATCCTGGGATTAATGCTTCTGGAAACCTGTTTTTCTTATAAATGCCTTGCTTGAAATGCAGAGAGCTAATTTTTAATTGCAGAACCCCTCTGGCAAGCCACAATTCTCAGCACTTTCCATCTCTAATTTAAATGTTGATTAGCTTTATAAATGTAGGTGTTAGGAAAGCTCATAAGCAAATAGGAACAAAATTCTGATTGTGTCAATACTTGAAAGGCAGTGCCTTGTAAAACCATTGGGAGAAGAGAAGCTGTAGTACTCCATTGGAAGCTACTTTTTGATAGGTTGAGG
Organism: Pelochelys cantorii; assembly: GCA_032595735.1. Taxonomy (NCBI): domain Eukaryota; kingdom Metazoa; phylum Chordata; order Testudines; family Trionychidae; genus Pelochelys; species Pelochelys cantorii. The sequence continues at coordinate 1,645,972 of CM064353.1, forward strand.
GTAAAAATCCACTTTGAGCCAGTGTCACACATGCAGAGCTTTAAGCTGACAATAATACAAGTCTGAGATTATGTACTGTGTGTGTAACACCTGGTTTCAGTTAATTTCTTTCCAGTTACGATCAGAAGGAGTGCTGACCAGCACCCGGTGACTAAGGGGTAAACTCAGGTACCTAGCAAAGCGTTGGCAGGGGGGTTCAGGCAATCAACCAATAACAATGCAGGTAGGAATTCCAAACTGGAAAAGAAGGGTTTTTCCTCCCTCTCTTCTTTGTATGAGATCAGAGCAGTTTCTCCGAGGTAATGAGGGATATGGGAGATGCTTTCTCTCTCCAAGAACAGACTTCTTGGAATGTGTTAAGCAGGGGAAAGTTTAGATAGTCCATCATGGTTTATTGTTTTCTTTGTTTGGAAATCAAGACTGACCTGGCTAATTGTTTCTCTCTTTTGTAACTAAGGATTACAGTCCAGGGACTTTCCCTCAGTATATATATCAAATTGTGGCTCTTTCCACCTAGTCCATTTACTATGCTTGCAACTGTAGTTTTGTTTTGATAATAAAATATTGGGTTTTTTTTATTCTAATTAACCCGTGCTGGTTGATTGTTGTGTCCTTAGGACTAAGTGCCTAGTTACAAGGGCAGAGTCCATTGTTGTCTGTGGATTCCCTGTTTTTTTCCCAACTCCAAGCAAAACGGAGGTTGGGGCGGGGGGGGGGGGGGGGGAGAGGTTTACCTTAGGGAGGAGATTCCCAAGTCATCTCTTCCCTGATTTTCTTGGATCCACTTGGGTGGTGGCAGCGAAGAACCAGTCTAGGTTATTTTTTTTTCTTTTTGGATCTCAGGGGGACTGAGATTGAATAAATTTGTCTCTGAGAATCACAGAGACAGGTTTTGCAGAGATTATTCTGCTAACCGGCTCCCCAACTCTGCACGCAGAGTGTCAGGTTGGGGGATTGAGCTGCGACACTACTAAAATATGGACAAAAAGAAAGTTTCCAGACTTAACTCTATCAGCAATGAGTTGAGTGGATTTTAATCATCTTAAAATTTCCACATTCACTCTGAAATAAGCACTAACAAAAGAACACTGTCATGTACCATACAGGCAGGCAAAATGCAGCCTGCTAAACAGCTGGATCCAGCCTGCGGCCCAAAAGGAGCCCCAGGCAGGATCACTGCCATCTGTGCCTCCACACACTACTCAAAGTGGTGGGCTGCAGGGGGGCACGTGCTTTCTGCGAGCCCTGGGAGGGGTGCACAGGGAGCCCAAAGGTCCAGTCGGGCTGCTGGATGGGAGCTCCTAGGCAAACGCCTCCAGGCCACAGCCTGCACATGACACCCCTCCCTCTCCCAACCCTCTACTCCCCTTCCTGCACCCCTACCCCGGGTCACAACCCAACTCTCTGCACCCCTGCTCATGCAACTATATCCCCTTCCTAGACCCTACACACCAATTCCTAGCCCCAAGTCACAACCTCTCCCTGTCCTGGGTCACAACTCAAGCCCCTGCACCCCTCCTACATCCCTGCCCCAGGTCATAACTCCCTCCCAGACCCTGTGCCCCCTCCTACATCCCTCCTCCAACTCAGAATCCTCTATAACCCATCCGCTGCGCCCCCTCCCCCACGGACCGTACACTCCAATTCCCTAGCCCGAGCTCCCTTCTGTACCCAATCTCCATCCCATACACTGTAACTCCTCCACGATATTTACTGAGGAGTGCAGCCCTTAACCACTTACCAAATTCCTTGAGCATCCCCTCATCAAAAGTTATTGCCCATCCAGCTGTACTAGGCATATGCAGTACTTAATAGTAGCAATAAGCCACCTAGTAATTTGTTTCTCAGCTTCATTTAATAATATCTGCTATTTAAACAAATTATTTTAAAAGCATAATAGTAGTAAGATGATGCCACAGTACAATCCTCTCAGTTTTTTAGCAAGTGACCAACAGTTTACAAAGTATTTATCACTTTGATGGTGAGTATTTTACAAGAACAGTGGCACATTTTCCAACCTGAAATGCAAACACACCATCACTCTCCCTGGTTAAGCATTCTGTATTGGGCAGTGTGAATGTTATGAAACTCAGACCTTGAACTGAATTCCTTCTCTCACTGTCATGAACTGTTCTGCACAAAGCTTTGGATTTGCTTCCTACAGCATAATGAGCAAGACATGTCATGGAAAATGAAAATAAATAGTGTAATACCCAGAAAAAAAGTATTTTCCATTTGTTAGAACACACTGGTTTATGGCCTGTGGACAAGATGATTTTTCAATATTAAAAAATGTTTCATTCCTCACATGATCTCTCTCGTTTTGTTATATTTCACTCTAACAATACTAGCATATTTCAGTTCAATAAACTAGATTAATCTGGTTGATAACTGATTCAGACTGCTGCATGTTCTGAGAAACTTTATACAAGAGGTAAAAAACAAAGATCATCCCCCTCTAGCAAATGCGATATTACTCACTAAACATTGCTCAATAAAGTATCAACATGAATGGTACAAAGTATAAATAATGCTGCTATTAAAGATAGGCTGACATGAGTTTGCTTGAAATAAAAAAAATCTGTAATGCAAGGATTCGGCTGCATTCTCAGAATAATTCAGGACTAAATTACTATACAGAGCCTGAAATGATTCCCCCAGGGAGGACAGAAGAAAAGCAGAAAAAATATTGTAAGAAACAAAATGCCAGAAACCCAACTAGAGAATGGCAACACAAATTAGAAAGCACAAAATAAAGTCGAAGCAAAGACGCTTTAGGCAAGCTCTGAAGCCTAGTTTTATGTAAGAATAGTTACTACCACTCCCAGGGAGCTCCTGATTCCTCTTAAAAACATCCTATCACCCCTGTGACAGCACTTTAGACACTGAGGATTTCTATTCATGGTGCTGCAAAATTACCTCACAGGAACTAATATAGGGCCCCCAAAAAAGTACTTTAAACACACTTTGAGATCTCCAGAGACTGTGGCTATGTCTACACTGGCGCGATTTTGCGCCAGAAATATGCAAATGAGGCTAAGCGTGGAATATGGCCGAGCCTCATTTGCATATCTCATGAGCCGCCATTTTTTTCAGAAGAGGCTCTTGCGCAAGAAGGAGCGTCTACACTGCCCCTTCTTGCGCAAGAAAAACCCTCTTGCGCACTACCGTTACACCTATTACTTTTCAGGAAGAACGGTAGTGCGCAAGAGGGTTTTTCTTGCGCAAGAAGGGACAGTGTAGACGCTCCTTCTTGCACAAGAGCCTCTTCTGAAAAAAATGGCGGCTCATGAGATATGCAAATGAGGCTCGGCCATATTCCACGCTTAGCCTCATTTGCATATTTCTAGCGCAAGATCTCGCCAGTGCAGACATAGCCTGTGTGTGCAAGCTTCTTCTGTTCTCACTCCACTTAAAGAGGAAGTATGTAAAATAAATTAAGTCACCCTATCTGAAAGGCTTGATTTTCATCCCTGAGAGAGAACTAGCATCTGAGAAGTACACTACAGGCTGAACATCTCTAGTCTAGCACCCTTGGGACCTGACTGGTGCCAAAACAGAGAATTTGCCAAACCACAGAAGGTCAATATTGTCCAGCAGCATTACCAACACTTCCACTGCTTACTGGGCTCCTAGAAGACATTTAGGGATAAATTAGAGCTAAACAACAGCACAGAACACTGGGAGCCAGGACTGGTGACTGTAAACAAGCTTTATGGAACTGCAGAAAACTTGGCTGCATCTCTGGTCAGTGGACATCCAGCTAACTAAAAACACACTGGACCACAAATGTTGCCAGATCAGAGTGTGCCAAACTAGGGAGGTTCAACCTGTACTCTATGTTAAATTTGAGTTATTTAGCATTCTTCTACAAAGGAATTTCACCAGCCAATTACAGAGAGAGTGGAGAACTGGAATGCATCTACAAGTTTAACACTATTACCCTGGGCTTGAATAAAGACATTAACTGGTTAATGCATTGCAAAGCCAATTTCCCCTTCCTTTGACATCCACATATTCACATCAAAAGCTATGAATGGGACACATCCCACCCACTTAATTAGCCTCATTAACACGGGTCCTACAATTGACAGGTAACTCGGCTGTTATATGCATCTTGGATATTGTTATTTCCACTCCAACTCATCTAATCAAGTGGGTCTTACCCATGAAAGCTCATGATACTATACATTTTTGTCAGTCTCTAAGGTGTTACAGATGACACAGCTACCCCTCAGACTTTAACAAATTAACAGTAACTGTAACCCCACAGTTTAGAGATGTGAAGAATAAGCCAACAGAAACTAAAGGAGGAATATAAGACAGGCAACACACAATTTCTCAATCTAGAATTTAAGTAAAACACCGAGATTAAACAAAACTACTCTCGAGGAAAGCACTGAAATACTTTCATCTGAAAAACAGCAACTTTAAAAGAATAGTTTTACCTAACGCCATACGCAGATGCTTATAACTCTTGCCTACTGGATCACCAACACTACTTAAAAATAAAGACAAGTTTTCTTTAAGCTCTCCCAATGAAAGGCAAGCCTTATCTCACATATCAGAAAATTATAACCCAACGTGACATGGCTGCATGCCATTACAACCTCTTAATGTATTTAAACATAAATTAGTTTTATAAACCAGCTTTAAAGTTGTAACTACAATCTTGCCAAACACTCTGCATTAATAGAGTAACACACTAGATGCATATATAATCATATTTCACTGAGCCAGGTGTTCATTAGAAACACAAAACAAACAGTGGTTTACCAATTTCTTGATGTTTTGGGTCAAATGATGTTATAATAAAATTCAAGTGGCCATTATAAATTCTAATGATTTATAAAGTGGCCATTTGATGTGTGTTCCCATATATATCACACACAAACACAATAGGTCTGTTTCCTAATGTCTAGTACACATACTTCATGACAGACCTGGTTCCTGAGCTGAGAAGCAGAGGGTTATTCTTCCAGTGTCAATACTATCAGGTTCAATCCCTGTGTAAGGGACGCTGTATTACACACATGCAGCTGCACTAAGTTCCCACATCTCTTGGTCAAGGCATTCTAAAGGGCTCTACTCATAATAACTGGTCAGTGGATAGGATTCACAGTTGTCTCCTCTCCCTGATCTACACTCTTGATTTGTCACTGTACGTCACCGTTACTCATTAGCCATCAGCAGTGAATTCAGAAGCAGCTCTTTAGTTCCCCTGTAAGTTCAAGGAACTACTCCAATGATCAAGCACAGCAATTACACTCTGATCTGTTCACCACCATGTACTGGCAAATGCACCATGTTTTGCATTGAGCAGTCCCATATTCTCCTTTGAGCAACTGCAGAACATAGCCTCACTCTTGCAAACTGCATCTGCAGGCTGCCCAGGAGCCCCTGAAAAGGTGTATCATGAAGGGTGTCTGGGGCATATAGCACACCATTAAACATTTTGGCTGAGATTATGTTGCAGACTCTTATTTTCTTCCAGCAATGAAACTGGAAGTCCCCTGATCCCTCATCTAAAGTGGATACCATTTTTTTTAAAAATTCATGTTGACTTAGTAGATTATTTGGTCATTCCAAATGTGGTGTCATGCATGGAAAGGCCTGTGAAACAGAAAGTCTGCATTGCTTCTAGATTCTTTGCTGAATTTATTTATTGTCGTGAACCATTTTATTTTTTTATTCAATTTCCACAGACGCACTGAAAATAACTGCCCCTTCTTCCCCTTTTGTGGGTGGGGTGTGTGTATTAAAAGCAATCAATGATGGCTATAAAAGAGTACCATCTTCTGGGTCAGTCATCTGTACCCTAAATATCAGTCAACTGACAGATCTGGGGCAGAGGGTACAAAGAATGAAAGAATAAAAACAACCTTCACAGCACACAGGCCAATGAACCTATTCAATTATATATTATGACAGTACATGAAGATTTTGTGATGACAAGCTAGATGTGAGGAGAAGAAGTCATAGTGTAAAAAGTGTGTGAAGCTGAGTATTAGTTATAAATTCTGACATTTGATAGGGGCATGCAAGGGACCCCTGAGTTAAAGGTCTCTTTATCATAATAAATTATGAACAGGTTATTGTTAGTTTCACTTATTGTAAGAACAATTGCAAAGGATTGCAAACAATTGCAAAGTCATCAAGAAATAAAAAACCTGAAAAGAAAAGTGCTAGATTCCCTCAGCCTCTTGTTACTCTGAAAACTGAATGGAATCTCTTTTGTGTGACTAAAAAGAGAGAATCCAAAGAAAGGAAACAGATTAATTTTGTTTTAAGTATTTTTTTCGTGGCTTGTTGTCTTGCTTGAGTTTTCATTCTAGAGTCTACACTGGGCCAGAGTAGTAGCATCATTACCTGCCATTCTTATTCAAAGCTGATATATCTATTTGCCATTCAAAACATAAAGACAGGACAGGAAGCTGCATTCAGAGGGCAACTCACTCTATCACAGCCACGGGGTAACTGTACTGAATTTAGTCACAACGTCACAAAAGCCAACATTGCAAATGTCAGGGTGAGGCTGGCATTTTCACTGCTGACAACAAAATTAGGAATGCCAGTTTAATCATGTGTGGAAAAAAAACAACTGCCCATAATAAACATGTTGTTCTCTTCTATATTTCTCTAACAACCAGGGGGCCCAATTATGATCAAAGCTCCACTGGACAAGGCACTGAACACACACATAGCAAAACATGAACTGTGCCCTGAAAAACTTACAATCTAAGCAGATAAACAGAGAAATAATAATATACAGACAAGATATAAGATTTAGCAAAAAACAGTTTTTCTCCAAACTGTCCCACTCCACCTTTTCCGATTGAGCGAGCTAGTCTGCACCACCACTGTCCACCCAGTGTTCCCCACCCCCGCCTTCGTTAGATTCAGGTTCATGGAGAACGGGCATATTCACTAAAAACTGGCTAGTTCAAGGCGATAGCTTGACCTCTAGCCCCTCTGTAGTCCTTGGGAGCAGTTCCAAGTGCTCTTCCCACCCACACCATGGCATACGCTGTTTTATGTTTCTTCCCCTCAGAGTAAACTGGTATAAACTTCACTCCATTCCTGTCTATTGAGAGCTCATTCCATTTCCTCGCCTGTCAGCAGCAATGACGACATCAGAACAGTTCATAAAAATGCATATTATTTGCTAGAAAGATTTATGTCCTGCAAATCTTTCTAATGGCGAATCAGGCCTTTACGTGCCTCCTGCAACCAAATCACAGTGGCTAGTTAGATCTTTAAGCGTAGGTCTGAAACATATAAGTAAATATAAAGGAAATGTTAATTTCAGCAGGTCAAAAATTAATATGAAGATGATGCCATTCAGGTGACTTGGATATACACAACTAATATTTTCCTGAAGGTATCATCCATCAGTCCCATGAATACTTTAAGGAGCAATTTTTATTTTGCCATTGGTTAATTTTGTTGCATAAAAATTGAACTCAACTCTTTTTTCTGGTCAATAAAATTTTCAGTTCCTCTCCTCTCCCTTTGTTCCCCCCTCCCACCAGACAATCCTTCATAAATATTCTTCTCGCACATATATACACCAATCATAGTCCCACATATCGGTTGCTCAAAATGCATCATTCCTTATTTGCTGAGAGAAGGGCAACTAACTCAGTTAAAGAGAAGATCAGTACTACCAGCACGAACCTACTATCACAAGACTACCTTCTGTGTACTACAACAGCGCCTCTGCAAGCTATGCTTACAAAGTAGCACTCTGTTCACTTCTAGGGATAGGATCACACAGGTATGTCTACACTATAGCTGGGAACAAGCCTCTCGGCCCAAGTAGACCCATTTTAACAGGGATGGAACCAGTGCACTGAATAGCAGTGTGGACTCTGCAGAATGGGTTCTCAAGCTCACCAGACTGGTGAGTAACTGGTATAAGCCCAAGTTACAATGGCTGCACAGCTATTTTTATCATGCTACCTCAAAACTCCAGGACCTGTCTACATGATGGGAGACTCACTTCCAGATGCAGTGCAGACATTCCCAAAGACATTCCCAAGGAGATTAACTTCACAAAGCAACTCGCAGAGATACAGACAAATATCATCTTCCTCTCCGTGTGCCAACAGATGAATATCGTACCCAATGGACTGAAAGTGTAATGGATTTTTCAGTCAGCATACTAGGGATGTTAAATTTTGATTAATCAGCTAATTGAGTAGTCGATGGAATTTCCATCCACTACTTGATTAGTCATTAAGGGGGAGCTGGGGCACTCACTATCCTGGCTGCGCCTCTGCCTTTTAATGTAGTAACAGCTGCCTGAGGCTCTTACAACATTTAAAAGGCAGAAGAGCAGCAGGGAACACTGGGCGAGCGGGGACTGAAGCTTCAGTTGCCGCTCACCCTGCGTTTCCCTGCTGCGCTTCTGCCTTTGAAATGCAGCAAGTTTCCCCCACTGTGCCTCTGCCTCTCCTGCTCCCCACCCCCCCCAACAGAGATGGTGCTGGGGGGAATCAGCTTTTAAGCTGACTCCCCCCAGCACCATCTCCTGTTCCTCCCCTTTGCTGCCTCTATCAGGCTGACATTGTAAACAACCAACAAGTGACATATAACCTCAACCATGCAGAACACAATGCTAACCACAGCCTCAAAAACAACTCTGACATTATCATCAAAGAGGCTGACAAAGGGGGAGCTGTAGTCATCTTGGAGAGGTTAGATTACAAAACAGGAGGCTGCCAGACAATGCACCAACAGCACATTCTACAGGCCTCTTTCCTCTGATCCCACTGATATGACACCACCTGCTCAAGAAACTCAGTGCTACAACTCAGACCCAAATCTACACACATACACCCATAGATCCCCAACCAGAAGTGTTCCATCTGCTACGCAAACTCCATAAACCTGGAAATCCTGGATGTCCCATCATCTCAGGCATTGGCACCCTTACAGCTGGATTGTCCAGCTATGTTGATTCTCTCCTCAGACGCTATGCTACCAGCACTCCTAGCTATCTTTGAGACACCACTGACTTCCTGAGGAAACTACAGAGCATCAGTAATCTTCCTGAAAACACCATCCTGGCCACCATGGATGTAGAAGCTCTTTACACAAACACGAGGCCCCACAACATGTCAACATTTTTATGGCTGACCTAGAATAGTGTTTCCTCAGCTCCTGTTCCCTAGTATCCTTCCTCTACTTACGCTACAATTAAGACATCTTTATCATCTGGACACACGGGAAGGAGATCCTTCAAGAATTCCACAGGGATTTCAACAACTTCCACCCCACTAACAACCTCAGCCTGAACCAGTCCACATAAGAGATCTACTTCCTTGACACTGCAGTAAAGTAAACGATGGTCATAAACACCACCCTCCACCGGAAGCATACTGACCGCTATTCTTCCCTACATACTTCTAGCTTCCATCCAGGACACATCACATTATCAGTTGTCTACAGCCAAGCTTTAAGATACAACCAGATCTGCTCCAATTCCACAGGAAGAGACAAACACCTACAAGATTTTTATCAGGCATTCTTTAAACTTAAATATCCACCTGGGGAACTGAGGAAACAGATTGACAAAGCCAGACAAGTACCCAGAAGTCAACTACTTCAAGACAGGCCCAAAAAGGAAAACAGAACACCACCTACAGCCCCAGCTTAAACCCCTCCAGCGCATCATTATCAACAAATAACCTATCCTGGAAAATGATCCCTCACTCACAAACCATGGGAAACAAGCCGGTCCTCGCCTACAGGCAACTCCACAACCTGGAACAAATACTTATCAGCAGTCACACACCACCCCTCAGATGCACTCACCCAGGAACCTACCCCTGCCACAAACCCCGTTGCCAAATCCATCCACGCATCCATAAAAGCGATACCATCACAGGACCTAACCACATATGCTCATACAACTGCACATCCTCTAATGCAGTGTTTCCCAAATGGTGTTCCGTGGAAACCCGGGGTTTCACGAAGTGAAAATAAGGGTTCTGTGAGAAAACTCCAGTACAATAACATTTTATGATTTAAAAAAAAATGTGTACACATTAAATTTGATTTTTGTTTTTAAATATGTGCAATTAAACTAAATGTTGATATCATGACCTTGTTTAGCATTTGTTTATTATTATCCTTACTTTTTTGTGGTCTCCTTTTTTTCAGATTCATATATAAGACTTATTAGGGGTTCTGCAAAATTCTTTCGAGTTTAAAAGGGATCCGTGGCCAAATAAAATTGGGAAACACTTCTCTAATGTGATATACGCCATCAAGTGTCAGCAATGTCCCTCTGCCATGTATACTGGCCAAACCAGACAGTCTCTATAACAAAGGATAAATGGACACAAATCACACATCAGAAATAGAAACACACAAACCAATGGGGCAACATTTTAACCTTCCTGGACAATTTATAATGGATTTAAAAGTAGCCATTCTTCTACAAAGGAATTTCACCACCCAAATAACAGACTGCTGAAATGGAGTTCATTTGCATGGTTGATACTGTCTCCCTGGGCTTGAATAAAGATATTAACTAGTTAAGGCACTACTAAGCCAATTTTCCTTGCCTTTGACATTCACATTTCACATCTGTGAATGGGACACATCCAGACTACTTAATTAGTCTCATTAACAAGGGTCCTACAATTGACAGGTAACTGTTTTTGCTGTTACGTATATCTTGGATTCTGTATTTCCACTCCAATTCCTCTCATAATCCTATAACTTTGTTAGTCAATAAGGTGCCCCAGTACTACTCATTTCCAAAGTGGTTTATGAGTCTGCTGTTGGCTTTGAGCCAACAGGCAGTAGAAGTAGAGCAAAGCTTCCCAGGTTCATTCTCTACTAGAGATGACTTCCTGAGAGTATCACATTGCATTTCCAAACAATCTGCTAATGTAAAGCACTTTGCAACTACACTACAGTGTGCTGCCATCTCCAGGGGGAGATGTGGGATACTCCACCCTCCCTATACTCTGTCTTGAGCTTTGGACTATATTTTCACTGATTTCAATGGCTGAGAGGAAAGTCCTTGAATTTATATGACATAAAAGCACCTTCTTCCTCTGACTTGCTGTCTCATGCAGTTAAGCTCTTTAACAAGAGAGATTTAAAAACATTAATCTCAAGACTATTTCCAGGTCTCAAAGACCTTCTCATTTTATTCAAAACAGCTAATCATATTTAAGCATTTATTGAACCACACTGTCTAAATTAATGTAAAAAAAATCTCCAAATTTTCACTAATCCCTAAAGCTTTACAAATAGTTAAGATGCAATGTAATAAGGAGGACTGGTTTACTGATCCATATTAAAGTTCATCAGAACTATAACTTTAACCTTGATGTGCTAATGCAGTATAATACCCATCAATCCTACACCTTAAAGTCAGCAGAGCTTACTTCTCCCAAAGTTTATGTAGGTTTGGCTATTTTTACACAGTCAGTGTATCTTGAAAACTATAACAATTAAACTATAATTAGCTTTTGGAAATGGAAAAACACACACCTGCCATTTCAGGAAACAGACTCTTGGAAACTAATCAATCACTTAGATACAGAAATTAAAGATAAACTACATATATCTGCATAATGATTATTGAGAATCAGTCAAGCTAATTTGCAACTGCTATCATATATATTACCCACTACTACACAGGAAAAAATGTGATATTGATCACTAGTGGAAGTGTCAGTCACATTGTTTCTTCGAGCTAACATAAGAAAGATAGCTTCAGGGTGTAGCCGAGTTACTCCGTACAGGATAAATTTTAAAAAACAACAAATGGTCTGGTAGCACTTTACAGATTAACAAAACATGTAGATGGTATCATGAGCTTCCATGGGCACATATCACTTCTTTAGATGACTGGATTTTTGAGTTTTGAAAGATATTTGGTTGCAAGGGAAAAAAGACTCAATCAGAAATACATCTTATTTATTATATTTAGCACCATGGAAACAAAACTGATATACAAAACTGAGGTTACAAAAATGTAAAAACAAAAACTAGAATTCAATACAACTAGTAGGCCATTTTTTCAATAACGCTATATAAGTGTGTTATCAGCAATACATACAAAAAACCAAAAAATAACTGGAACGTGAAATTTCCATACAAAGACTAGGGCTAATATAATAGCCATATGGTTTATCTTCAGAGCAGCTAATCCGTTCAGGTAGAAAGCTGACCAAGTGGAAAACTTTTACAATTTTAATTAAAATCTGGAAGCTAGTATAACCTTCCACCCAGCAAAACAGAAAACAAGATGAAAAGGTAACGTATGATTATTTGATTCTAAGCACATACCATTTAGCACAAATTCAATTATACAAGCCAGATAGACTATATTAGGAAATCCATGTTTAATTAGTGTATAAGAATCATCAACAGTGACTTAAACCAGGATGCTTTTACACCAGTCAGATTGCCACAGCACATAAGGTTTCCTAGGATAAGCAAGAGAATAATAGTATTAATGCCTTGAAGCAAAGGGAAAATAAAAAAATAAAGGGGCAGAATAGTTTTCTCTTTTACGTGGAAAACAAAGAAAATCAGATGACTTATTATGCAGTGCACACTTAAAACGCTAAACCTTTTAATCATACTTTTAAAAATAAAATCTCACATTTTGCACACCATCTGAAATATTCGTTTATCCACAGCATTATTCATATGCAAGAGTAATAGTGGCTTTTTCTGAGTACATAATATCCAGGTAAATGTAAATTAGATGAAAGCATTTTGAAAATGGAATTATAGGGCCCATGTTTAACACTAACATCTTTTTATTTTTGAAAACCAAATTATTCTCTTTATTTACAGCATCTCAGTTTGGGCAATGGGAACATTCTATTACTACTGGGGACTGCACCCACTGCTCAATACGTTCACCAATCCAGACCCTGAGGATATCATTCTATCATGCGGCAAGAAAAACTTTTTTATACATATAGAGAGAGATTTGCTGTCCCCCAATCATACATTTAATTTCTTGCAATGAATGGGAGGGATACTACCCTTTTCTGGACAGCCCAGCCATTCAATTAACTAAACTGCTTGTAAGGGTTTAACCCACAATGGTTTCTAGACTGTCTCCAGGAAGTGTTGGCAGGGAGCCAGAGAACCAATGAAAAGAGTGTGGGTTTTTTTAATTGAAAAGCAGGACCTTCTTGCTGTAGTATTGGTGTGACTGGAGCTGAGCTGGAGATATGAGTTAAGCCAGGAGCAAGGCATAGAATTTTCAGTGATATCCATGTCTAGGGTAGGACGAATGTATGTGTATAGGACTTGTGTCCTATAAACATGTGTGTAGAACAGAAAAGGTTTAGACAGACACAATCAGGTTATTGTCTTTACTATGGGTTTGCTGAAATCCTCTGTGCTAAGCCCATGTACTTACAGTGTATGGGGAAAGGGTGTAACTTGTTAACTTTCTAACTGAATCCCAGGGAAGCAATTCTCTGTGTCTTTAAACTTGACTTTTTCAGTAGCTCTGTAAAACCTAGAAACCAAGTAATGCTTTACCAAGTATATATTCTTTGTTTCGTTGATAAATATCAACTTTTTAAGACTATGATCTGATTCCTGTGTCCTAGAAGGCAGGAGGCTCTGTGTGCATGTACCTAAAACTGTCACATCAGCTATTAGGAATTAAAGTTTGTTTTCAAACTCTCTCCAGAGGTAGGTTAAAGAGCTTGAGGGTACCACCCCACATGAAGAAATTCCCAAGTGTAATTTCCTAGGCTCTCAAAGGGGTTTTTGCATTTGGGTGGTGGCAGTGTACCACCCAAAGTCAGGGAATCTGTGTCCTTGGGGAGTTTAAGCAGAAGCCTTTAGTAGCAGGGTATTTGAAAGTTTCTTGTGCCCCCTTCCCCCCATTGTGCCAGAGTGGGGAACAGCCTTAACATTCCTATTACTGAAATTCAGGGCTCTTGGTCCAATAAGTTACATAAATATTGACTACATCCTAGACATTTAGAAAGCCCAGGTATTCTTCTTAAGGATAAGGGGTTTGCCTTAGTTCCTTGGCCAAAATTTCATTGGGTGACTATCACAGTTGGTGCCGTGTTTTGGGGAATTTTGACTGATGAAGACATCTTATGTAAATATATAACACTAGTAGTAAAAAAAAACTTGTTCCTGCTCTATTCCTGGCCCCCCTTCACTGCCCCATTTGCTCCTGTTCTCACCTTGCTCCAGTTCCATGCTTGATCCTTGCCTCACATTCAGTCCCGCCCTTACTCCTTGCCCCCAGTCAGTCACTACTCGCCCTGGTTCTCACCCTGGTTTGACCCTGACATTTCGTATCCGACCTGGTCTCCAACCCACAGCTTAGTTTCCTGGACTTGGCTTGCCTCCTGGCTCTGGCAATCAACTCTAATGTTGGCCTTTGGCTCTGCTCCCTAATCTGGATGCCTGCTCCACCCACTAGAGTCCTGTTCTGACTAGGCCAGACCGCAACACTCCTGTATCTGACATCACACTTTCTGACCTTTATTGGTGCTATGCTAGTTTATGAAACTATCCTTGCCGAAGGGATACAGAAACTTAATTATTATGTGGTCACGATTATGTAGTGCCTCAACATTAGCTACTTGTACTGGAAAATTGCTGGACTGATCAGAACTAACTACAAAAGGCAATCAGCAACATAATTTTAATCCCAGTTTCTGTTTCTATTCAAATTGTGTTTGCAAATTCACGTGGAAGCTGCAGCTAGGCAATGTTTAACATATGAGCTCCCTTGCACTCTTATCACCGAAACTGTGCACATTGTTTAATCAGCCATGTGCTTTGATTTTACTTTTCCAGTTTTGAAACTCTAATCTAAAACATGTGTTTATTATTTGTACTGCAACAGGAATGTGACAGACTAAATATTGGAATTAAAGCATATTAGGAATTGTATTAAAATTCTGAACCTTATTCATTCAAAACTCAGTGCTAATAATGTAAAAGGAGGCAGAATTCATTGTCACATTCCTGACTCTGCTACAGACTGTGACATTAGGCGAGAAACCACCCTTTTTGCGGGGGCTGGGACAGGCTATACATTTACTGACACCATAACTCCACGGGAAGACTCAAGGAAAAATTGTGTCACGGAGAGAACCCTCTCCTACCGTTTCCTCAAAGACTACACAGCCTTGCATACACTGTTCGAAAAGTCCTCTTCATTTTAAAAACAGGTTTTAAAGCTCTTTCTTTTATTCATCAGAGGGGTAGCCGTATTAGTCTGGATCTGCAAAAGCAACAAGGAGTCCTGTGGCACCTTATAGACTAACAGATGTATTGGAGCATAAGCTTTCCTAGGCAAAGACCCTCTTCGTCAGATGCATGTGACAAGTGGGTCTTTGCCCACGAAAGCCTATGCTCCAATACATCTGTTAGTCTATAAGGTGCCACAGGACTCCTTGTTGCTTTATTTTATTCAGTTAAATCAGAGACACAGCAGATCATTGTCACTACTAGATCTTAAATTTTATCTGAGAGTCAAACTTCCTAGTCAATTTCCCCTCCCCCCCCAGTAAAGAGCTGCAGTGTAGTTGCAATTGCCACAATATATTAGGTTTTCTGGGCAACTTCTTTCAGCACTTTTGCTGAGATTAATCTTACTGATTAGAGGAAATGAAATGTAGAATTTGTACCATCTTATAATTTGGATTTTCTAAAAAGAGGTTGCCAGATATTATCTGACCTGTCCTTCCCGCACCTGAAATTTTGAGGGCCTTTTGTGACTTCAGATACTAAGAGATATTTGACACTAGTTACATATTAATACAGCTGGCTCTTAGTAGTCTTTAAAATGGAACACGAATTCTTTTATATGGGAGATTCTAGGTTAAGCTTTCATTGCCACTGTATTAGGGGAGTGCAAACTATGGCCCATGGGACGCACCTGGCCCAACGGACCTTTTCTTCCAGCCCTTGAGTGCATGCCGGGAAGTGCAGCCAGGGGTTTGCTCCCCAGCTGGAACACTGGGCGGAGGAGGTCAGAGCTGCTGATGGCAAGGGAGTGCTCATTTTTCCAGGGCTCCAAATGATTTGAGCCCCTGGGCATGCCCCTTTGGCTCCGTGGCTAATCTGCAACTGGCAGGAAGCAGGTCAACAAGCATTTATGGCCCGCCATACAATTTGCCTACTCAGATTTCACCACCATGGCCTAGTAGCTATCATTTAAACAGTAGTATTATTAAGCAATGTTGTCTAGATCAAGACACTCAAATGGATTTATTTTTTGCTACCTCTTTCCAAGCAGGACTTCTGGTTCAAACAGGAAAAAAAGACTGCAATGTCACGGTCTTTCCCTATGCAAATATTATTTTCTTTTTATTTCTATTTCAATTCCTTCAATACAAGTAACTGAATTGTAAATGCATATTCATAATACAATAATAGCCCTCTAATGACGGACAGGTTCTGTTAATTACTCTGCTGTATAATAAAGGCTGCTACTTGGCTAAATGTTACTTGTGTCAATCTCCTTTTATGAAAAACTAATTAATGATCTTTTATGTAGTTGAACTATAGCCTTGTCATTAAAGATATTTTGCCAATTCAGGAAAAGTAAAGCATCAGTATGTCATAATGATCTAATTACATCCACATGACAGATGCAGAACAATTCCCAGCAGAAGTTACACAGTCTTTTGTTGAGAAAGCTCTTAATGCACTTTATAACCTTAATATCCCATTGAACAGAGTCACAAACTGAAAGTTTAAAAATATTAGAAAGCTTTACTTTAAAAGTGCTTGTTTAAATTTTAGTTCATTATACGCTGTACAATAAAACCTTGATAATGTATTCAAGTTTAAAATAAGCACACAGTAATACCAGACTTAATGTATCAAAATTCAGGAATAGATAAGAAAGGGCTTACAGCATCATTAGACCTTTCACTTAGAAACGAGGAAAAACTGAAATCTTCTTAAATACTGTCTAGTGTTTATAAAATAAAGGAAGGCATCTTTTTAAGAAGATTTAAGCAACAAAACATTCAAGTACCATACTCAAAATAGGATATTTCATTCTACCCTAGGGCTCCTCTGATTCTCTGTCTGCAACCTAATGTGCTGCCATGAAACTACCTTGTTAGTCTTTAAAGTGCTGCATAGTCCTGTCTTTTGTTTCATGAAACTAATCAATTACCCCTTTCACTGTCCCCTGAAAAGTCATTCAATTTGGATAAAGACCCAAAGTAAATGTTTACTGAGAACTCAAACAAAGCCCAAACTACCTCTATTAAAAATCATTTTGGATAATTTTCCTTCCTTATTTTTCACCTATACACTTCTTGGTTACAATCAGTGAAGCTAGTGTCACTGTCATCACGAGAAAAGCTACAGCTACACCAGAAACAGGAAGCACCCACAATTTTAGAACTTTTTAAAATTCTGCAGATTTGGGAGATGAAGATGATAAAATTTTGGACACTTATCTCGACAAACCTTTTGAGAATCATGTCTCATAAAAGTATACTATCCTAGCTGAAGAATACATATTCATTTAAACTGGAACAAAAGGGTCACTAGCACCAAACCAGTTCCGCATGGGTATATTCAACTGCTAGTAAAAACCTGTTAAGGAAATTAAACTGATGTGACCGATTAAAGTTGGTAATCAAAAGAAATACAAATTATTAAGAAAAATGCCTCTTACATTTTGCCTCCCACAACCCTCACATTAGTCACCTATACGTAGACAACAGGTCTTTTGACAACTAACTGTAAAGAACAATGAGTGGCAAAATAAAGTATTTACTATCAAAGAAATTCTGGAGCTGAGCTGAAAAGTAATCAAAATACAGAAAGAGCTTATATTCAGCCCTTTAGCAAACTGATAGCCAGAGCAATACAGAAACAGCAGAGTCAGCTGTGAAAGACGCCTAGACTTTCAAGGCTCAACAGCTGAGTTCCCCATTTTCTATAAAAGTGCTTGCTTCCTGATGGAATGAGAGAGAGAACCAGAAAAATACTGGCAGAGTGTAGACAGCATTACGTGGATTCATTCCTGGAGTGCCATTTGGCTGGTGTATGAAAACAGCACTTGTTACCCATTTAACTCAACAGCTGCCTCAGTCTTCAAACCAGTCATGTATAATAAAACCGTGCAGCGCTTGGAAATAAACACCATTGGGTCTGGCTTTTCTGAACTGAAAACGTTTTAAATGTTGTTGGAAATATCCCCTTATTCTCTCCTTTCTTTAGTGTGAAACCCTTTGCCAATATCAACATTTTCTGGCCAATGAGTTCTATTTGCATAAAAACACAAATTAAAAAAGGTTGAAGCAACTGTAATAGACGCAAAATCCACCTCTTATTATAAACCAGTGACTACTCTGCATGAAACTGATAAATATGGATACATTCTGTATGAAGACACAGAGCACAGATGCAACCAACAGAGGGTTCTACATTGCCCTGGTTTTTAAAGTTTCATAAAACTTTCACATAATGTACCATGTGAGAGAGATTTTTGGAAACTAAGCGAACTCCTCTCTACCATTCTGGGAATTGTGTGCCTAATTTTCTGATGCCATGCATCGTATATATCACAGGAAGCCATAAGCAGGGCTTGACAAACGGCGGCTAAAGCCGCTCGCCAGCCCTGCACTGCGCATGCGCAAGAGCCACATTGTGCATGCGCACATGCACACCGCCGGTAAACGGGGGGCACGGCTGAAATCTACTCGCCATGGGCGAGTAGATTCTATAGTTTGTCGAGCCCTGGCCATAAGAATAACCTATTTTTAGGTATACATAATATATCCAAAACAGTGAAGTTGAATTCTATTACAAAATTCAAAAAGTTACCAGGGAATTATGAAAATAAGTGTCTAAAAAAGGTAAAACCTTTGGAGTTAGCTGTCAGAAGCACATTTTCATAGGACTGAGACCTAAACTCGCTACAAGTGATTATTTTGGAGTTTAACAACACCAAAATATATTACCTGTTTAGATTATGAGAATTACTTGCAAAGAACTTTGCAAAACATTTTAAAATATTTTCTTCACTCCAATTTACAGCACATCAATTAAGAGATGCTCTTCCCATGCTGTGGGAACCATAAACACATTTTTAGAATTCTACCCTACACAGATACCATGGACTGCGGTACATGTTGTGTCTCATAACCATGACAGATAAAAAGAATGAAGCTGCATCAAACCTTCCCACTCTAAACTTTAATCTGTCCCAAATTACCAGCTAAGTGGGAAATCATAAGAAGTTTGATCTAAAGTGGACCAAGGAGGAAGCAATTTAGGTTGTACATGAGGAAAAACTTCCTACCTGTCAGGGTGGTTAAACACTGGAATAAGTTGCATTGGGAGGTTGTGGAATCTCCATCCCTGGAGATATTTAAGAGCAGATTAGACAGACACCTGTCAGGGATGATTTAAACCAGCCATGGCCAACCCAAGGCTCACGAGCTGCATGCGGCTTTCTCTCCCCCCACCCCCGGGTGTGGCTCATAATGCCCCCCCATGGCTCGAAAGCCACCCCAAAAAAACACGCCCCCAAAAACCGCCCTCCTGTGCTGACCTGGGCAGCGGAGCCGTCCAGCGTGGCCATGAAAGCTGCAGAAATAAAGATGGTGGCAGGAGCCTGCTGTGGCCAAAAAGCCTCAAAACATGTTTAAATGCGTTTTCTTAAAGGGCCAGAGCCTTTTTTTTTAAGCTCGACCAAACGCGACCGGGGGCTCCTTTTAAAGGGGCAGAAGAGGCAGGGGTTTTTGTTTTTTTTTGCTCGACAACTCTGCCCTGGCTTTTCGCGCTGGATCCACTGCTATCTTGGCTCTTTGCCCAGAATGGGCTGGCCACCCCTGACCTAGATGGTGCTTGGTCCTGCTGTGAGGGCAGGGGACTGGACTCGATGACCTCTCAAGGTCCCTTCCAGTTCTAGTGTTCTAGGATTCTATGAATTTCAGAGAGTTGGAGCACCCTGGTGAAAGCTCTGCCATTCAGCAGGCACCTCTGCAGACCTCACCTTCCACCAACATGGCACAAGAAGAGAAAGAAGCTGGCCTATTCTAACCCTCTTCTGAACCATTTTAGCCATTGTAAATTAAAACCAACACAAAGAACTCCACCTTGAAACCCACAGGCGTGAAGCATGGTATCAAGTGCATCTGACGAAGTGGGTCTTTGCCCACAAAAGCTTATGCTCCAAAAAATCTGTTAGCCTATAAAGTGCCACAGGACTTCTTGCTGTTGATGGTATCAAGTGAGTACCATGATGCAGAGAATTAAGCAAGCAACTGAAGGTACAGATATACTGCACAATACTGGCTCTGGCATAGAGAGTATGTGTAGCCACATAAATCAGTGAAAAGCAAGGTGTGCCCTTGCACAGGTCAGTGCAACTGAACCGGTCAGTGAAAGGCTGTGGTAAGGGAGGCAATGGAGGAAGGCACGGAAGAAGTGGAGAGGAGACTAAAACCAGAGCAGCACTGTGATCTGGTGCAGTGGGGTCAGGTTGTAAAGTCTGGAGTGAGTGGCAGAGCAGAGCCAGTATAACTTTCCCTCCCACTCCCCAGGTATCCTCCCCCTTTCAAGGCAGCCATCCATACACTCCCCCTGCCACGCCCCCCCCAGCCTAAACCGGGCACAACACGAGAAAGTTTGGAGGCTACTGTACTAGACTTGAAAAAAAGATTACTTTCTGGCATAATGCAACACATCCAGGACTGTTAAAATAGTTCCTGGTTTAAGCCAGGTTTATGAAGAGGGGACATTTGGCTGTTTCTGCAAACAGTAAGGCTAATATGTATTGTTAACACCCAGTCACTTTTTGCATCCATTCCTCATTATGCAGCAGCTGACTATACTGCGCGTGCCTATAAATACTGGAGGGGCAGTGCAAGACACTGAATTACATTCCTCAATTTTGCGATGACTGAACAGATACAGTAACAGGTTAACAAAAGCTGAGAATCCCAAGATTTTGACTATGTTGAAAAAAGTAAAATTCTGTACAGCTTTCCTGAGCTGGATGCAATCAGTTAAGCTTAGATAATATTGTTTTTCCTAGTAATAGAATATTCAGAGAAGCCAGAATTAGATGATCTGAAATTATCTGAAAAAAAAAAAGGGGGGGGGGGGGCTTACTGGCTGAGCATCTCAGCATGATCTGGCCTAGTTAAAACCTAATCAATCAAGGATGTGTCCAGCTTGCTAATATTCTTGCATATTTGGGGCCACTCTCTGTATGCCATAGTACTGCTGTTAACACCAATAAGAATGCTTGAGCTCAAGCCATGTTGGTGTAAATGAGAAGAGGTGCTGACTGGGCATTTTCTCCAAGGGCTTCATTGCTTTTCAACTCATTTTCAGCTAATTACCATCAAGACATGTTACAAAATGCACATTTTCCGTAGGATTCTGGAAACAGAGGAGAACTGTGAATAGAGTGAGTTACTGAAGAAGGAGGCTAGTTTTAACTTTTCATTTGCCTGGTTTACTAGTTATGGGTCATATTGGATGAGACTGTTGCATTTTAGGTGGTAGTAGTTTAATATCCATATTCAGGGCTTGACAAACGGCGGTGAAATCTACTCACCAGCCCCACACGGCGCATGCGCAAGACCCGCATTGCGCATGCATGCGCCGCCGGTGAACAGGGCGACCGGCTGAAATCTACTCACCATGGGCGAGTAGATTCACTGATTTGTCGAGCCCTGTCCATATTAGTATTACATTATGTCAAGGACCCCCACTACAGAGATAAAACATTTTTATTGGAGAGAACTCTCACAAATAAATCAAAGTGTTGGACATTAATACTTATATTAGAGAGTTAGGGCTCGTCTAGACTACGCCAAAGTTCCGAAAGAGGATATGCAAATTCTCCGGGAATTTGCATATCTTCTTCCAATCTCCCTTGCAAAAGTGAAAATAGTCGGGATGCATTTTTTTTTTTGCAACCCCCCGTTTTTCGAAAAGCCGCATAAACCTAATTTTTCTCCACTTTCGAAAGTGAGATCCGAAGAAGATATGCAAATTCCCAGGGAATTTGCCTATCCTCTTTCGGAATTTCGGCATAGTCTAGACATAGGCTTAGTGAAAAGATTTAAAATCAACACTACAAAATTAAAATCATCCTCCTCAAAATAATAAACAAAAAATGACAATTACATGTAGTAAAAAGTGAAAAAAATGAGTTAATGCCTAAAGACTCTCAGACAGTCTCTCAGAAATTATTTCTAAATATATTTTATATGTTGCCTTTGGAGGAAGATGAAAAAAGATGCAGTAGGCTATCCATGCCATCTCCAGCCTCAAGGATTCTTCAAATGAAGAATGAAACCGAATGAGGCTCTGGATGCCCATTTCTCAAACATACTGGTCAAATATGACTAATTATATATTGTGTGCACACAAACATCCCTGACCATGGGGATGCAGTTACCAGAATCACCAGTGAGTAGGATTTTGTCTAACACCAAGCATTCTAGCCTAGTTATTATGAAATTGTAAAAAGGCAAGGCAGAAAGGCAACTGTTCAGCTGTTTCTGATATAAAAAAAAAATCAGACAAAGGAGCAGATATGAAAAGAACTCAATCATTAAAATAATGAACAAGTTTCAAGTAAAATGCAAACATAACTGTCTTTCATCTTACTACTGAGAAGGAAAAATGCAACAGTTTTTCACAAGAGACTAGCTTGACCTTCTGTACTATACTAGGAGATATTTCCTTTCATCTTTTTGGCTTGATATTTTCTCAAACAGAGAGCACTGCACGGAACAAACTGCTGTCAACTCAAGTGCATGTTTCTCACCGCTCCTTTAGTAACTTAATGTTAGATGTTATGCTCTGAGGATCCCTGAAAAATGACATGCAAAACATCAAGCTACTCAGACTCCAAGAAGATTATGGGTGAGCTGCACAGGCAGCATGTTTAACCTACCTGACTTCTCACTACAGCAGGGTGTCCAAGTATAGGAAACCCTCGCCATTCGTGGTGGATGCATTTCTGGCACCAACATGAATGGTGAAAATTGTGAATGCTGGGAGCCACGGCTTCCCCCAGGCCAAGACACACCCATGAACATGGAGAAGCGCAAATAGCAATTCTGCAAATAGTGAAGGTCAGAAGAACATACAGAAAAACGGCCATACTGACTCAGACCAGAGGTCCACCTAGCCCAGAATTCAGTCTTCCAACACCAGCCAATGCCAGGTGCCCAGAGGGAATGAACAGAACAGGGAATCACCAAGTGATCCATACTCAGTTGCCCAGTCCCAGCTTCTGACAGAGGCTATGGACACCATTCCTACCCCTCCTGGCTAATAGCCAGTCATGGATCTAACCTCCATGTATTTATCTTTTTGGTTGGACCCTGCTGAAGTCCTGGTCTTCACAATGTACTCTGGCAAGGAATTCTACAGGTTGACGACTGTGCACTGTATTCTTTACTACAGTTTCAATCAATTTACCTGGTATTGAAGTTAGACTTAACCAGTGTACAATTGCCAGGATCACTTCTAGAACCCTTTTTGAAGAATGGCATCACATTAGCCATCTTCTAGTCATTTGGTACATAAGATGGTATAAAGGATAGGTTACAATAGGGATGGAAGGTAGTAAACTGCTCGCTTTCTCCCCCTTGCTGCCTCTGTATCAGAGGCAGTGGAGAGGAAGGGGGGAAGCAGGAGCTGTCTCCACAGTGCAGGGTGGCGGCGGGAAGGCAGAGCTGCAGCGTCCTGGAGCCGGATTAGCCCCCAGAAGCTAATCCTACTGCGATTCTGCATTTTAAATGCAGTAGCCTGGCTCCTACTACATTTAAACTGCAGTGCCACAGCGAGAGTAGCGAGCGCCTCCCTCATTGACTAGTCAAGTAGTCGATGGAAATTCCATTGACTAGTTGATTAGCTGATTAACTGCAATTTAACATGGCCAGGTTACAAACCACAGTGAGTAGCTCTGCAATTTCATATTTGAGTTTCTTCAGAATTCTAGGATGAAGGCTATCTGGTCCCAGTGACCTCAGCTCTGCTGTCCTGGGTAGAGGGCCAAAGCCCAAGCCCATGCCACTGTGGCCAAGGCAGGGGACCAGAGCCCAAAGACTTCAACCCCAGGCAGGTGGCCTATCACCTCACTAACCAGGACTGAATTACTTGGGCCCCAGCAACTGGACTTAGGCTTCAGTCCCAGGTTCCAGCAAGTCAAACACCAGGCCTAGCAACCCCATTAAAATGGGGCCGTGACCCACTTGGGGTCCCAACCCACAGTTTGAGAGCTGCTGAACTAGATATTAATGCCTCTTTGTTCTGTAATAAACAAACAGAGAAAGTGCATATTTTAGGGGCTGTCTCTTTTGGGGTGATTAAAATTATCCCTGCCTTTGTGGCACTCCACCTGCTCAGCTATCAATAACCTAGCATGTCTCACTGCCTAGGAAGTGTGAAAGTTCTAGAGAACAATTGACAGATTTCAGTCATACCTGCAAGTCAAAAAATGCCCTTGCAGCTATTTCATGTTAAGTGGCTCTCTTCTGTCAGAGCGTTAGCATTGTGTTCAGCGTGAAACAGTCACATAAAAAAGAATAGGTAATTTAATAAAAGGCAACATCTCTGCAAATTCCACAGGAAGAATATGCATGTGTGTTTCAGTTTGCTTCACCCTCCTAGTCCCCGCTCCCTTTCTCTTTTCTCAAGTCTCACATACAAGCAACACCACCACAGGACTTAATCACATGCCATAACATGAGGGGCTCATCCAACTACACCTCCTCTAATATGATATATGCCATAAAGTGCCAGCAAAGCCCCTCTGCCATGTATATTGGCCAAAGTGGATAGTCTCTGCAACTAAGGATAAATGGACACAAATCAGACATCAGGAAACCTGTAGGGGAATATTTTAACCTCTCTGGACATTCAATAATGGATTTAAAAGTAGCCATTCTTCTAAAAAGGAATTGTATCCCCCAATTACAGAGGAAGACAGATGAACTGGAGTTCATTTACATGCTGGACACTAGCAACTTGGGCTTGAACAAATATATTAACTTAACACTTTACAAAGGCAATTTCCCTCACCTTTGTTACACCCATTTCCACATCAGGTATTATGAATGGGACACATCCAGCCTGACTTAGATAGCTTCATTAACACTGATCCTAAAATTGACAGGTAAGGGAAGGTTACTCACCTGTGCAGCAACTGGAGTTCTTTGAGATGGTTGTCCCCGTGAGTGCTCCACCTTAGATGCTTCAGCACCGCTGAGCCCAGAGCCGGAGATGTGAGACAGCAGTACCCCGGCCGGCCGTGCACGAGGAGCCGTGTGTTCTGAGGAGGTTAATGTGCATGCGCAGTCCCCCCCACTCCCAGTTCCTTCTCTAACCCGGACATATTGTATTCCGAAGCAGAGAGGAGGAGGGCGGGAGGTGGAGCACCCACTGGAACGCCAGTTACTGCACAGGTGAGCAACCTTCCCTTCTTCGCAGTGTGTCCCTGTGGGTGCTCCAGCTTAGGTGATTACAAAGCAGTATACGTAGTAAGAGGTGGGAGCTTCGAATGCTGAGCCTGTGAGGCCAAGAGTATTGTGTGGCCAAATGTAGTCTCTGACTCAGCAAATGTCTGTATAGCATAATGTTGCATGAAGGTATGTGTTGACGCCCATGTGGCAGCCCTGCAGATGTGTTCTGTTGGGACACCCTGTAGGAATGCTGTTGTGGCTGCCATTGCCCTTGTTGAGCGAGTTCACCCCGTTGGTGGGGGCTCTCTCTGAGCTATGATAAACACTAGTTTAATGCAGCTAGATACCCATTTTGACAGTCTTTGTTTTGATATTGGCAACCCTTGTGACCTCTCTGTTGATGAAACAAATAGCCAGGGAGTTTTCTGAAAGGGTTTTGTTCACTGTAAGTAGAATGCCAGAGCTCTGGGGACATCCAGGGTATGGAGAGTTGCTTCTTTGTTGTTCTTGTAAGGGTTAGGGAAGAAGACAGGTAAGTATATGGGTTCATTGCAATGGAACGAGGTAAGTACTTTAGGTAGGAATTTGGGGTGACTCCTAAGGGTCACCTTGTCTTTATGGAATATCATGTATGGTGGGTCCACCATTAAGGCTGGTATTTTGCCACTTCGTGTTGCAGAGGTGACTGCCATCAGAAAGGCTATTTTCAATGATAGGTGTAGCAATGAACATGTGGCAAGAGGTTCAGAAGGTTTACCCGTGAGCATCTTCAGAACAAGGTTCAGGTCCCGTGCTGGGATCAGTTCTTTGTAAGGGGGAAAACACGTTGTGTAAACCCCATATAAAATGTTTGACCGAAGGGTGAGAGAAAATCAAGTGTCCTTGTACAGGAGCATGTAGAGTGAGATAGAAGCAACGTGTACCCTGATGGTACTCATGGAGAGACCCGCCTTGTGTAGCTCTAATAAGTATTGAAGAATGTGAAGCACTCCGGTGTGGAGTGGTTCATAGTTGTGGACTGTACACCCAGCCACAAACTTTCTCCATTTTTTACCATGTCCTTCTTGTTGCAGGTCGTTTGGAATTTGCAAGGATGAGCTGTATTGCTTCAGGAAAAGTCCTTTCTGTAGAGGTTAAGCAGAGAACATCCATGCTTGGAGATGTAACCTGTGGATGGCTGGGTGCGGAATTTGACCATTTTGTTGCATCAGTAAAGACGTTCCTGGTGGAAATCGATATGGTGGCCAAATGCTCATCTGTAACAGGTACGGATGCCATGTTTGTCTGGGCCAGTTGGGTGCTATGAGTATTACTCTAGCACTGTCGTGTTTGATCTTGAGAATCACTTGTTGTATAAAGGAGAAACGGCGGGAACACATATGCCAGGTGTGCTGTCCATTGTATACTGAAGGCATCCCCCAGGGAGCAGGAACCTATGCCCGCTCTGGAGCAGTGCTGCGGGCAGTGAGCATTCTTGTGTATAGAGAATACATCCACCCTTGGGAATCCCCATTTCCTGAAGAGGTGAGTGAGCACTGATTGGTTTATCTCCCACTTGTGGATTTGTGGGAACTGTTTGCTTAGATTGTCCACCAATATATTGTCTTTGCCTGGTAGGTAGGTTGCAATCAGGTGTATGTTTTGTGGGATACACCATTCTCAGAGGTGTATGGCCTCCTGGCATGGGTGATGAGAACATGTTCCTCCCTGTCTGTTGATGTAATACATTGTGGAGACGTCGTCTGTTAGTATTTGAACCATTCTCTTTCGAATGAGCGGGAGAAAGTGCCTGCATGCATTCCTGATGGCCCTTAGCTCTAGTAGGTTTATATGATACCCAGTTTCATTATGGATCCATTGACCCTGCACAAGCTCTTGTTGTAGATGGGCCCCCCCAACCTAGGAGCAAGGCATCTGTAGTGATGGTTACTGATGGCAGAATCTGTTGGAAGGGGACTCCTACACATAGATTATTCTGTATTGTCCACCACGTAAGGGAGGATTTTATCCTGTTTGAGCAAAAGCCTATCTGTGCCCAAGGATGAACATGGACCGATAGGTTGTGCATAGCCACGGTTGCAATGGTCACATGCGTAACCAGGCATGTGGTACTACAAATGTGGCTGCTGCCATATGCACCAGTATTTGCTACCATGATTGTGCTGTTATACAAAGGCTTGACTGTGCTGTTTCTATCAGGAGCTTGAGTGAGGCCCAACTGTGGTGTGGTAGGTAGGCCCTGATTTTTGCACAGTCTGTGTGTGCCCCTATGAACTCCAGAGTTTGAGTAGGGGACAGTGTACATTTTGCCACGTTTAAAAGTAGTCCCAGAGAGTCAAAGAGGACTCTGATTGTTGAAGCTGCTTGCTGCGTTTCCTGTTGTGTAAAGTTTGTTACCACACAGTCCTCTAGATATGGAAATATCATAATTCGGTTTTTGCGTAAGTATACTGTTATTACTATAAGTACTTTTGAGAATATTCGAGGTGCGGTCGAGAGTCTGAATGGTAGCACTCTATATTGGAAATGTCTGTCCTTTATTATAAAACAGAGGAATCTTCTGTATGACGGGTGGATTGATATGTGAAAATAAGCATCCTGGAAGTCAAGGGTAGACAGCCATGCTGCTTTTTCCAGGGCAGGTATAATTGTAGCCAGGGTAACCAACTTGAAGCATTGGTATTTGACATAGCAGTTGAGTTTGCAGAGATCTAGTATAAGTCTCCATCCCCCGACTTCTTGATGGTAAGGAAATAACGTGACTAGAAACCCTTGCCCGTGTTGTTTCGGTACCTCTTCTATAGCACCTAGGGTAAGAAGGTGCTCCAGCTAGTAAACTATAATTGATCTTGTCTGAAGTAAACTATTTACAAAGTCAGTCAGTCTTGAGTGAGGTGAAGGGGAGACTGCTGATCTGTGACCGTAGCTGGCAGCAGTTGAGAAGGAACAGAGGGAGGGGGGCCGGCTGCACATGTGCATTAGCCTCCTCAGAACATACATTGGATCCTCACGTGTGGGGATACTGCTGTCACAAATCTCCAGCTCCGGGCTCAGCGTCGCTGAAGCACCTAAGAGGGAGCACCCACGGGGACACTCGTCAAGGAAGAACTGCTTTTGCTGTTTATATATACCCTGGATTCTGTAATTTCCATTCCAACTCATCTGATGAAGTGAGTTGTACCCAGAAACGCTCATGATCTAATATATTTGTTAGTCTCTAAGGTGCCACGAGACTGCCCATTGTTTTTCAAGACTCAAGATCTTCTTCACACTATCCGCTATGAACATACCAACATCCTTCCATCTATTCAAAAGCACTCCTTTCTTTAAAAGTGCCTCACTAATTTTTCCTCTGCAGCAGCAGTTCCATTCCTTGGGCAACCTGATATTTACTGATTATGTTTTATCTATTTAATTTAGATTGCAAGTTCCTCTAGCCAGGGACCTTTCATACATCCATGAAGTGCTGAGAGTACATAAATAAAAGAAAATAGCACTACTATGAGAGCAGTATGAAGCCTGTCTTCCAACAAAATCACCATACAAAACTAAATGTATCTTTCTGTCTTTAAAGGCATAGACTAAGGATGTTAAATTGTGGTTAATTTACTAGTCGAGTAATCGATGGAATTGCCATTGACTACTCAATAGGCACTTTCGCATTCCTCCTTTGAAATGTACAGGAGACCCCGCTGGGGCTCCTGTACATTTCAAAGAAGAAATGCAGAACACTGCATGCAGCCAGGAGCCAGCGAAAAGTCCTGCTGACTCTGGGCTGCTCGTGGCATGCCAGCTTCTAAATGTACAAGAGTCCCCAGTGGGGGCTCTTGTGCATTTCAAAGCAGAAGCATACTCATGGAGCCTGGGGTCAGCGGGGGATTCCCCAGCTGATCCTGGTTTCCACAGAAATGCCACACAGAGCCTGGGATCAGCTGGGGAGTCCCCAGCTTACCCCAGGCACCAGGCGGTGCTGCCGCTTTGAAACGCCAAGGCGGCGTTCAAAGGGGCAGCACCGCACAGCTGAGCCAGGATCAGCTATGCGGCGCTGCCCTTTGAAGTACCCCCCCTTTGGTGCCTCTGATAGAGGTTAAAGGTCTTAATTTCTGAGATAGTCATAGAACAAAGATAGAGAACCCATAACCCATGTGTCAGATCTGGCCTCACCTTGCCTGGATCCAGCCTGTAAGGCTTGCCTCTTCCCCTTGCCTGGCGGAACAGCAACGCAGGGAGGTGCTTGCCTGCAGGTTTTTCTCCTGCCGCACCCACAGATTGCTCCCTAGCAGCCCCCTCCTGGACACTGAACCTCTCATTTTTGGACCCACCCTAGAGCCTCGAGGGGCCCACAAAATCTACTGACCCCGGGTCCCAGGAGAGGTAATCCAGCCCCGGGGGAAAACCCTGAGTCTCACCCCTCCACACACCCCTCCAGGCTGGAGTGCAAGGGAAACTCCGGTGCCCAAGTTGCATGAGTGACGTGAGGGGATTGTCTCTCTTTTCCCACTTCTCAGTTGGGGGCCATATCACTTGTATGTGGCCCCTGACTGATTTTACTGTGGGTCTGTAGCCCCCAGCCCAAAAAAAGCTCCCCACCCTTGTCCTAGAAGGTCAAATAAACCAATCTGCTCTCCAGGTAATTTCATTCTACTTCCTGTCACCTGCATTAAGGGACACAAGTTGGAGACAGTGAAAAGGATTAGCAGCCTTTTTAGAATCGAACCTGTCAAGGATGAGCTGTTTCTGTAGTTGTTGTAATAACTTAATGGTTTTGGCTCATTAAAAATCCTTCTGACTTGGGTGCTTTAACTCCAAAGGTTCCACACATATAGTATAATGCAGAAAAATAGTATTTCAATTTCATTTCTAGTTTCAATCCACACTCCATCTACTTAAAGGAGTCAAAACATGAGTATTTAGAGTAAAGGGTCACTCCCATGAAACTTGCCCTCTTCCTCCTCCACTCTGTCACATTCACCTAGTAAAGTAGTCTCATTATGAAATACAGGTTAATTTGCTCTAATAAAAAGGGTAAAATAGATTCCAACCCAGTATTTCATCTTATGTGGCTAGCTAATATCAAACAAGAGGCGACCATCTTGAGTATTATAATTAAGCTCGTTTCAAATAATGAGTCAATTAACAGAACATTGCTACTCAAAATAATATAAAGAAAGAAATATTAGCATATTGCCACCTTACTAGCTAAATATTAGATTAAGGAAACTAACTAAAATGAAAGCAATTAAGAGCCCTTTAAATACTTTCCCAGCAAGCCTCCAGACTTTGCAGTAGCAGAGTGGAATCTTAAATTACAGTAGCTATAATATATGTTGTTCTAATGGCAGCTCTCATTTTCATGACTTCCATCTTCCTTATTTCTTTTTCTCATCTATTCCTATAAACTCTCTCCGTCTTCTTCCATAAATACTTTATTATGACCAAATTATATGCTGAGATCTTTTCCTATCTTTGAATAAGGCATTAACATCCACAGAATAATCTTAATGAAATCAGTTTTTCCCAAGCTATTTATATTTCAGTATGGTAGACATTCAAATGTCTCATTTAAATGGAACAATAATTAAGATACAAGAGCCTCTTTTTCATATTCTAATGCATTACAATTATTTCCTTATGGTACACCCACTAGCTAGCATTTTGTTTGTGTCTTTGCTTGGAGATGTGGCTAATTCTAGACGCACTCAGTATTCTCCAAGTGACACTACAGATCCATGCAATCCTGCCTCATTCAGAAGAGTCTTCTTGGGGGGCAGGGGCATGGAAGGGTTTTTGACCACACTACACCCCAGTACTCTTCCACAAATCACAATCTCCTCCTTCACTGAAATTCCCCTCCCAGATTCCACACCATCTCCTGCACCCCAGTCACTCAACCCAAGCTCTTTTCTGCACCCAACCTCCAGCTCTTAATGAACCAGGGGCCTACGTCAGAGGAGTGTCTACTTCCCCATAGAATCTCAATGGACAGGCCAGAGTTATTTTTTCCAGGTTCTAGATTAAATAAAACATTTAATTTGTTTAAGTTTTTCCCCATACAATTATTTATTTAAATAGAAAGGAAATTACTTGCTAATAATTACAGTTAAGTTTCTCTGTAAAGCCACTTTTATCCATTACTCTTCTATTGGGCTATGGTTAGTAACTTAAGGATTTATCTTCCCTTGGATACTTGCCTGTAACTTCCATTCGTATAATTCAGAGCTATGCATGTTTAATCAGACCACATATATACATAAAACTGGTATATATGGGAAGACTGACAAATCTGTTCCTTGTATAATGTGTGAATAACTTTACAGTGTCTAGTGAAAGGAGCTCAGAATTATCAGTTTTTTCCTTTAGCCTCTAGATTTTTAGTTATGAGAACATTCCTGTAAGCGGTGCTACACTATACAGTTTTTAATAAAGAAGAGTTTCATTTTTGCAGCTCTTCAAGCTTCTTAAACCACCAACTAGCCTGTATTTTCAATAAATTAGCTACTTTACCTTGTTACTGGTCTTTACGTGGCTGATTTTCAGATAAATTGAAATCTCTAATAAAAATGTTTTGGTGCAGATTCAGAAGAATTTTGTATTGAACCAAACTGCAAATAGAGGTACAAAAAGCTGGTGTGCAGGAGGTGGTGTGGAACCTCGTGTGCAGGAGGAGGTTGTGACTTGGAGCAGAGGACTGGAGTGTAGGACAGGGTGCAGGGTCTAGTAAGGGGTATGGGTGCAGGAGAGGATTCTGACCTAGAGGAGAGGTGCAGGAGGGAATGGTCTGGGAGGGAGTTGTGACCTAGGGCAGGAGTGGGTACAGGGATTTGGATTGTGACCAGTCGTAGGATATTGGGGTGCCAAATCAGGAGGGGGTATGGGTGCAGGAGTAGGGGTGCAGACGGTTTGTAGGATGGAGGGGCAGGAGTGCCGGGGCAGGCTGTGGCTGAGACACACTTACCTGGGTGGCTCTCAGCCATCAGCTCAGCGGATCCCTGAGGCCCAGTCTACACTAGGGCCGAGAGGAAGGGGGAGGGGTGGATGGAAGGGTACTTCACGTGCTGCCTGCCCTGCAAATAAGCAGCTACCATTGGCCAGAAACTAGCCAATAGGGGCTGCAAGATTGTGCAGAGGGTTGGGATAGCATGTGAAGCCTCTCCTTTCCTCTTTCTATCTCACAGTGCTCAGAGAAGCACATGACCCACTGCAGCCAGCTGCTCTGTGCAGCGTGCACGAGTGGGGCAGGAAGGGATTGGGCCACAGGCTGGATCTGGCAGCTTGGCAGGCCAGATTCAGCTCATGGGCCATATTTTGCCAGTCCCTGGTCGACTACATTGAAGAGGTTTCTATTATCAAATTTCTGTAACCTGTGTATGTACTTAGATTGATCAAGTTATCCATTAGACATTATCTTGGATAAGTAAAACAGATTAAGGTCCTTGAGTCTATTACTGCAACATATGTTTTCCATTCCTTTATGCATTCTTGTGGCTCTTCTCTTCAGTTTATAAACATCCTACTTGAATTGTAACACCGTAAATGGACACAGCATTCCAGTGATTGACATAGTAGTGCCAGATATGGAGACAGTAAATCGCCTATTCCCTCTCAAGATTCTTCTGTTTATACATCCATTAGCCCTTTTGGCCACAACACTGATTGTTACCTTGTGTTCACCTGATGATTCCCAAATCCTTTTCAAAGTCTAAGAATAAAATCCCACATCCTGTAAATATGGCCCATATTCATGGAGACAAAAAATTCACGTCCAACTGGCTGCTGACACATTTTTCATAGATTATACTATAATGGCTGGCCTTTTATTAAGCATACGGAACAAAGCAGTTGCTAGCAAAATTGCCAAGAAAAATGTGCTTACTAGCTTTGTAAGGCTTGGCACTAAAATAGAAGAGGGACCCAAATACGGCTCAGGTAGCATTAGGAAATACTGATTTCCCCAAAATTCTGGAAGAAAAAGGGAGTTGAATGAATTTTTCAATTAGGTTAAGGAAAAACATATACTATACAAATAGTTCATTTCTTCACAAATAAGCATTACATGCATTTATTGGGCACCCTTTGCAACACTAACGTCCACATGGCTCTCAAAAACATTCAATTTCCCATCTAAAATGTGCCAAGAAAATACTCTCTTACAAAGTCATTGATAGATAGCTCTACAGTGAAAATATACTTCAGAGTCACACAATTTATCAGCTGTGACAGCCTTATTCTCTGCTAAGCAACATCTCGGGTTGAACCAATTTGACATAACAATTTCAGGCTGAAGCCTTCATTTCAAATCCTATCTTCATGCAAATACTGATCGTTTGTTTGCTTGACTGCTAGCCTGATTAAAATAGTTCAAGTGACCATGCAGGAAGGATAATTCTCACCTTGGAGAGTGTTAATGCATCAATCTTCCTTTCTGGAAAAATTTACTTTTTGTGCTCTATGGGTCAGAGTAGAACATCTCGTCTTAATTTGAAGAATTTGTTTCAACAAGTTTCCATTTTGAACTTCTTATCAAGTAAGTGCAAATTGAGCGAATACAGTGCTAACATCCACCACCCTTTCTACCTTCCCACTATCTTAAGGTGTAGACTTTATGGTACCCAGTAGACAAAGTAGCTTGGGGTGGGGGACAACGTTCCCTCTAATCTTTTCCATCCATGTACAGATTTATTTTCCATTCATAGGCAGAATAACTTTGTATGTGCACCACCAGCAAAAATAAAACCTAGCTGTGGGTGCTCTGCTAATTAGCTGGGAGGCATCTGAATCTGTCCTGAGCAGCCACACAAGCATGCAGCTTACAGGAAACACTGGTGTAAGATAATAGCTTGTGCATTTGTAGATTTGTATGCCATTCTTAAGGCACCTATTTACAGTTCAATTACATTTAATAACCCTACACATTTAACCATCACTTGCTGGAAAAAGTAGATATACATACAGAATGTTTATTTCAAAAAATGCAAGAGCATTTCATAAACTAAACATAAATCCAGGGGAACCATGCAGCTATCCCTGGTATAAAATATGAGAGCAATTATCTAGTATATTGTGCTACATAAAGAAGGGAAAGCATTCAGTGAAAATAGCAAAAACAACCATTGCTCTTATGATAAGTACCATGAGTTCCAATGTTCACTGGGAACAGCAATTACCTCAACTTATCTATCTCATCTGATGTTTAAAAGCAATTAAGCCACTCCCATTTGCTAAATGTTTGCCATAAGTAAAAAATGGATCAAATGCAATACCACATACTAGAAATGCTGAGTAAGTTCAATAAATATTAGGGAACTTTCTTCTGTAGGCTAATATTTAAATACCTGAGGTCCATTATACATAATCAGCCTGCAGGCGAGTGATCATTTAAGGCATAATGGTGGATTAGTCTTTGCTTTTAACATGACAGATTTGTAGTCCATTGTAGGTCTAATCTTGGAAGTAGGGTTAAAAAATAATCCAAGTGCTTGTATTCATACCACCATGAAGAAAATTCATGCCCTTGGCAATATAAATATAATTGAACTGTAAATAAACTACTAATGTGGATTAATAATCTTACATTCGTATTCATAAAATATTTCATATCTGGACATGTGCAACTCAAGTTACCCATCAAAACGGTTTGGTAGGAATACAATGTCATCATATAATGTGCTCACACATGAAAACTACATTACACTTCTAATTGGTTGGCATTTCTTAAAGAAACACATTGTTTAAATAAAATTATGCAAAATAAGAAAAATGCACAATACAAAATTCTGATAAACCAATAAGTGATAACGTTCTATTTAAGTAAAACATTTTCTACTCTTCTGAATTCCTATAGATCTTTGATGAAACAAAGACATGCTCTACAGATGCATTGGTCAGTAAGAGAGCTTGAACAACACTACACTGGTTTCACTCAGTCATATTTGAAAGATTCTTCACAGACATATGATCTGGATTTTTTTTAAATGAATGCTCCCAAGAGCTAACAAGCAGCCATAACATTTTTTAAAAGACAAATGTTACGGATTCTATGATGAACCATGATAATGTGATTAATAACCAGCATTAGTTATGAATGAAAACATATTAACTTAATTAATTCAATACAGTTAACTTTATTTTCTATGGACCAAGTTAATGAGGTTCTGCAAATACTGCCCTAGATTTGTAGAAGATTGTTAATTACAGGATAAGAACATAAGAATGGCCGTACTGGGTCAGACCAAAGGTCCATCTAGCCCAGTATCCTGTCTGCCGACAGTGGCCAGCACCAGGTGCCCCAGAGAGGGTGGACCGAAGACAATGATCAAGCGATTTGTCTCCTGCCATCCCTCTCCAGCCTCTGACAAACAGAGGCCAAGGACACCATTTTATCCCCTGGCTAATAGCCTTTTATGGATCTAACCTCCATGAAATTATCTAGCTTCTCTTTAAACTCTATTATAGTCCTAGCCTTCACAGCCTCCTCTGGCAAGGAGTTCCACAGGCTGACTACACACTGTGTGAAGAAGAACTTTCTTTTATTCGTTTTAAACCTGCTACAAAGGGAAAACAACAAAAAAAGAGCAAGAAGTGCAATATAGAGTTGAAAACAGTGGGGTTACCATTTTGGTACTTGAACATTTGCTCCATCCCCACTCCTGTTGTCTGTTTTGTCCACCTGTCAATGGGACTGGTCTACACTACAGCAGGTCAACTTAAGATAATTAACTTAGCTGGAGTTGCGTAAGTAGCTGGAATCAACGTATCTTATATCACTGTCCACACATTGCGGGAGGTCATGAGGGCGCAAGAACACTGGCACCAACGGGGGTGCCCTCTGAATTCAATTTAGCAGTTCTTCACTAGACTCACTAAATCAAACTCCGCAACATCAATGGCAACAGTGTCGATCTTCACTATAGTGTAGAAATGGCCATTGTATCTGACATGAAGATGATAAACTAGCCTTGCTCCAGAGAGTGTATTTTGTTAATTGTTTGTACAGTGCCTAGCACAAAGGGGCCCTGATCCTTGACTTAGGTTTCTAGGTGCTATCATAATATTAATAATAATAGGGCATGATTTTTAAATTGCAGTTACTGACAGTATACATGCAAATCAGGTAGGTGCACAGTGTGGATTGTTACAATCAAGTGTATGTGCCTGATTTATAGGTACACCTATAGTAATTGCACACCCAGACTGGAATTATATATTTCTGCAGAGAATGAACCAATCATAGACCTAATTCTGCATTATTTACTCATGTGATTATTTCTTACCCATGCAGATAGCCACATTGTATTAAATTGCATGGTTTGCAAGAAAATGTACTCTTTGCTTGAGCAAGGATTACAGTATCAGATTTGTATAAATACTGCTTCATATACTTTTGACTAAAGTAGCATGTGATGTGTACAAAAGTATATATGAAAGGTGTAAATATCAGAGCAGGGGAATTACATTTGTAAGGTGATACGTACAAGCAGAACACCGAGTAAAGGAAAGAAATTTAGAAAAAAAGAAAAGTTAGGCTGAATATCATGAAAAACTGCAGGCTGTAATTGAAGTGGAGCATTGTGGGCATGACAGACAGCTAAAGCCCATCAGCTCTGGGGCTGACAGCCTTAGCAGGCAACCCCGCATGGAACTCACATTTGGCCCCTCCCTGCTAACAGTCCCAACACTAACAGTACAATCAGCGCTGAGAGCTCTCTCTGTCCCGGTGTTGACACTCATGCCATCAGTGTAGCGCGTGGGGGATCCTAACTGTGAGCCTGCACCTAGCCGACCACTTGAGCTGTCAGTGCTGGGACGTGCACAAGGCTGACAGACAAGACAAAATGAGACAATGTACATAATGCAGTGCCTACAGAGGAATTGCATCATCCTAACAGCATTCGCAGAAGTGCTATGCCTCCCAAGGAGTTATGTTACTGTAGTGGGGGACTTACTTTGGCAGAAGTAGCATTCTAGGATAGACAACGGGTTGACGCACATTTCAGCCTAACTCTGTAGTGTAGACCAGGCCTTAGTAACATAAGCCTGTCTCACTTTTAGCCCTTACTGATGAAGTGCCTCGCTAAGTTGCAAAGGGCTGTGGGGCTAAATTGTTAACATTCAGCCATCACTTGAGATACTTTATGACAACTGACCAATTCACTTCTCCTCCATGAAGATAGACAAGGTGCTGTTATTAGTGCATTACTAGTTGCAGGAAATTCCTGCTTTCCCATTCGTAGACTCTCAAATGGAGGCAAAGTCTGATGGAAGCCACTCTCTTCCAACTTGTGGAAAAATGGGAGCAATTTTTTTCATTTAAGCCTCTCCCTCCCCATACACATACCTCCTTTTTTAGGGTTAGAATTTTTAGAATTTCAAACTTTGGTGAAAAAAATCTTCAAAATGTCAACAACCCTGGGATGCAAGACAATATTTTTTATCTGGGAGTCTAAGATAGTAAGCATATTCATCTGTCCTGCTCACCCTATGCTCCTCCATGCTAATACAGGACATTTGGTGCATCAGAACTGTGTATACTAATCAGTTTCAACTTTGTCAATAGTGGAAGGTATCTATCATTGGCCCATTGAAGTGCTAAGTTGTTCTTAATAAACACTAAGACTGCCTCAATATTCCTACACTAGGAATGTTAAGTGTGTAATTCGTTAATTGTGTAGTCGACAAATTTTGTCAACTATACAATGAATTGATAAGCATTAGCACTGCAAGCACTCAGTCCTGGCTCGCACTGGGTCTTAGGAGCTATCCCCCATTGCAACTCCACATTAAAACTATTTTAAGAGCTGGGCAGACAAGCAGCCCAGTTCAGTCCCAGCTTGAGCCAGGTCCACGAGCTACCTCCACTCCTAAAATACTTTGAATGCAGAGTTGCAGAGGGGACAGCTCCTGGACCTGGTGCGAGCCAGGACAGTCGAGCTGCCTGCCCGCCTCCTAAAATAGTTTTAATGCAGAGCCACAGTGTGAGGTAGCTTCTGGGACTCAGCCCCAGCCAGTGCTGAGCTAGGCTGCTGGCCAGCCCTCAAAAAAATTTATTGCGGGGGGGGGGGGGGGAAGAGAGGCACCCTGCATGTAGTCAATCGCATTAACTGATAAGCTTTTGCTTAGCGGAAAATCATTTACTCGAATACACTCTTACATCCCTATCCTACACATCTATGGGTTGTATAAAGAAACAAATTAACATACAGAGCCCAAGTTTGAATTTCATCAGTAGGCATTCTGGTAGATACTTTCATCCCATTATGTATAATTTAGCTTACAGTCTGTAACAATAGTCAGTAAATATTTTTGTTTTTCTCTTTATAGTAAGGATGCATAGTCAGTGAATATAGCTCTGAAGAGAAAGCATGGAAGTTTTAGTTCTCACAATTTCAATATTTGTCTATTTAAGGGATACAAAATGATACATGCTTAAATACCTGAAGTGTTACCATTTTCATGAGAGTCCACACTTCTAAATTATACATCTACGGTCAAAACTATTTCTGGGCTTAGAATCTATTTTTTCATAACCTTTATGCTTACAGAAATGTCAGTTTCTTTAATCAGCAAAAGGCACTTAAATTATCCTTGAACTGTAAAACATTTGAGACAGCTGACATGTTGACAAACAGAGCTTAGTAAATCAAAGTCCATGTGCACTGCAGCCTACAAAGACAACTACATATTTAAGAAACTGAGCATCTCTTATAAAGAGCTTAATAAACAGCATAAGGAACCCGCTATCTCAACAAGCCTACTACAGGCTTTTGTGAAAAGCCTACTACAGAAAGGAAAGCTATATTTTAACATGGGCGGTAAATTCAGATGTGCAGGACCACAATGAATCTTCAGTATCCTAGAGCAAGAACAAATTTTACAGGGAAAAGAAGTGTACTTTTTAATCAAGGTAACAGAAATAGACAGGTAGAGAAGCAAAACGTCAGCAAGTCCCTTATGAATCAGGACTGGAATTCGCTCCACTTCTGCAACAGAGACTAAGCTGTTGCACAGTGTTTTCTGCTTGGGTAGCTGGGAGAGCAAAGCAAACAGAGATCCCTGGACTTCATGATCTATCCAAGATTTGAGACAGCAAAGTCAAAATCAAATACAGGTTGAAACTCTCTAGTCCAGCACCCTCAGTACCTGACCTGTGCCAAATCAGAGAACTTGCCAAACCAGTAAGTCAATATTGTCTAGCAGCATTACCAACACTTCCACTGCGTGCTAGGCTCGTAGACATTTAGGGGCAACGTAGAGATAAATAATGCACAGAACACAGAGCCTGGTGGCTGTAAATCAGGGGTGAGGAACCTTTTTTGGGTTGGGAGCCTCTGACCCAAAGAAAACAAGTCACAAAAAAAGACAAACCCTCACTGATGCAGCCCCTAATTGAGAAGGAGAAACACTCCCCACATTCCCCTAGCATACCAGTATCTAGTGGGGTCCAGGCTAGTAGATTTTGTGCATGCCAGTCCTGCAATAGGGCTGGGCTCCCCAATGCTGGGGGGGGGGGGGGGGGCGGGTGACCTGAGCCTCAGGGGCTGGATCTAGGCAAGCCAGGGCCGGGCCTGAAGTTCCCCACCCCTGCTGTAAACAAACTTCATGGAACCGTGGGAAACGTGGCCACACCCATGATACATGGACATCTGGGTAACTGAAATCATGCTGGACCATGGACATTGACGCATCAGAGAGGCCCAACCTATACTGAATCTGATTTTGCAGATCCATGCTAAATGTTACATTCACTATCTAATGATAAAGCAAGGCACAGAACAAACATCTGATGAAGCAGGTGGTGACAGAACTGGGGCAGGCAAAATACAGCCCACAGGTCAGATCTAGCCCACTAAACTGTCTGATTTCGCCTGCAGCCCAGCAGGAACGTCCCCCAAGCACCCACTCTGCTTGCCCTGCGCCCCTGCACACCACTCAGAGTAGCTGGCTTCAGGGGCCATGTGTGCTTCTCTGAATGTTTCAAGACTAAGGAGAGACGCTTTGGGCACTGCCCTTGCCCCCAGCACAATACTGTAGCTAGCTGTTTGCAGGGCAGGCAATGCACAAAGTATCTCACCCTTCTCTCCCCCAGCTCCCAGCATTTAGAGCAGCACAGGGCCCCTGCACCTGGCTGCTCTGAGCAGCCTATGGGGTCATGGAAGGCAGGGAGTTTGGCTGATGAACCAGCTGGACTGGTGGCCGGTAGATGCCCAAACTTAAGTGCCTCCCAGTCAGAACCTGCCTCTGGCCCCCCACCCTGCTCCTCCTTCCTAGCCCTTACACCCCAATCCCCTGCACTCCTGCCCCAGGATACAGCCCCCTCCCAGACTCTGCATTCTCCTTCTACACCCTTCCTCCAAGTCAAAACCCTCTCCTATACCCATACCCCTTCCATAACCCTGAACCCTCTTCTGCACCCCAGGTCACAACCCCCTCCTTCACTCAAACTCCCTCCTAGATATCATACCCCTTCCTGCATCCCAAACCCTTACCTCAAGCTCTCTTCTGCACCCAACCTCCAGCCCAGACCCCACACCTCCTCCATTAATATCATGAAGGAGTGTGGCCCTTAACCATTTACCAAATTCTTGGAATGTCTGCTACCCCCATCAAAAATTATTGCTCACCCCTGTAGTAGAA
Organism: Pelochelys cantorii; assembly: GCA_032595735.1. Lineage (NCBI taxonomy): Eukaryota > Metazoa > Chordata > Testudines > Trionychidae > Pelochelys > Pelochelys cantorii. The sequence goes on from CM064353.1 coordinate 1,687,035, forward strand.
TGTAAGGATGTTAAATTGCGGTTAATTGACTAGTCCAGTGGGGACTTTTGTACATTTCAAAGGAGGAATGCGGAACACTGCATGCAGCCTGGTACCAGTTTTGAAATGTGCAAGAGTCCCCAGCGGGGGCTCTTGTGCATTTCAAATCAGCAGTGCACTCATGGAGCCCGGGGTCAGCACGGGACTCAGAGTCCACTGCCGACCCTGGGCTCCATGAGTGCGCTGCCGATCTGAAATGCCACGCGGAGCCCAGTATCTGATAGAGTCTGCAAGAGGGTGGAGGGGGAATCGGATAGTTGACTGACTATTCGATAAGCATGTGCTTATCAGATAGTCAGCTCGTCTTTAACATCCTTAGTAGAATGAAATAATCTGTAGTCTGAACAGGTAGCTAAGCTGCAGCAGTAGACTATATATATATATGGAGATATACCTATCTCATAGAACTGGAAGGGACCTTGAGAGGTCAAGTCCAATCCCCTGCCCTCATGGTAGGACCACGTACCATCACTGACAGATTTCCCCCAGATCCCTAAATGGCCCCCTCAAGGATTGAACTCAAAACCTGGGTTTAGCAGACCAATGCTCAAACCACTGAGCTATCCCTCCCCCCGTCACTGCAGCCTTGACCTAATGACAACTGGGTTTAAAAGGACTTGCATCAGAACTGAAATGAATTTCTGCACAACTCAGCATAACTGGCACCCTTGCCCTACAAATCATACCCAGGCAATATAGTGAAGGCCAGAAGTACAACTGGATTCAAAAGAGATCAGTTCATGGAAGACAGCGCCTTTAGGGGTTAAGACAGTCAGAGACGCAACCCCATGTTCCAGTTGTCCCTAAGCTTGACGACTAAAAGCTGGGACTGGAGGACAGAGGATGGATCACTCGATAATCACCCTGTTCTGTACATTCCCTCACAAGTATCTGGCATTGGCCACTGTCAGAAGACAGGATACAGAGCTAGATGGTCTGACCCAGCACAGCCACTCATTCTCTGGTCTGAAGAAGCAGAGAATTAAAATACCAGGTTAGGAGGGACATCCAGAAAAGTATTATATGGGGAAGTTTAAATAGAGCTCTTATAGCTTATACAGAGCCCCTTGATAATGTAGGGATGGGTAGGGATGTTAAATTCCGATTAATCAGCTAATTGAGTAGTCAATGCAATTTCCACTGACTATTTGATTAGTCGATAAGGGGGGGCACTTGCTATCCCACTGCACCTCTGCCTTTGAAATGTACAAGAGCTGCCAGCAGTTCCTGTACATTTCAAAGGAAGGGGCGCAGCAGTCTGGACCCTGTGCGAGTGGGAACTGCTTTGGTCCCCACTCGTGCCATTTCCCTGCTGTGCCTCTGTGTCCCCTGCCCTCCACCCTTTCAAGCCGGCTCCCCCCAGCACCAGCTCCTGCTCCCCCCCCCCCCACTCCGTTGCCTCTGAGAGGCAGCAAGGGTTGTAGGGAAGCGACTAGTGAAGTAGTGACTCAACTACCCAATAAGCCGTGTCTTATCAGGTAGTCAACTAGTCGCTTACATCCGTATAATGGGGTATGCCTGACTTCAGCTTATATTATCTGACTTGCCTTCACAAGCTCTAGAAGATTTCAGCATGAAAACCCAGTTTGCAACAGTTATAAAATGCTTTTACAACAACACCACCTATCTGATATGCAGAAAAACCATTACAAATCTACTGTCAGTATAAATATTACTGGGCTAACTGCCACAGTATTATTTTGAACACTAATCTAAAAATGGAGATTAATGTACAAGGGCTGATGAACTCTTCAATATGCAAGTTTGCTGAAACCTTCATCAACAAGAAGGTCCTGAGCAGGAGAGGTGGGGAGTGGGCAAGCCTATTTCACATCTTACCTGCGTACACAAACTTCTATATCATTTCACTTAAACTGTGTTGAGAGGGACAGAGCACCCATGTGAGGACTCAGAAGGGCAGACTTGCCATCTGTCACTGACTCCACTAGGGATGTTAACAGCTATTCGGCTAACCAGGTTAACTGCAACAACTCCCCCTCCCCCACCGGTGCTCTGCATTTAAAACTCGGACCAGCAAACTGGCTCAGTCCCAGCCCACCCATCTGAGTTTTCAATGAGGAGCACGCCAGGGAGCTGTCTGATACAGAGCCACTAGCGCAGGGTGGCAGGGGCTCCCTAGGTGCGGAGCTAAGGCGCTGACTGCCGGCCCTGCCCCTCAGAGGCATTGAGTAACTGTGTAAGTGCTAAGAAATTTAGTGGTGACAATTCAATTACATCATTATCAAGATGAGACGTCGGCAATCAGATGCTACCACCTCAGAATCAACAGTGTGAATAAAAACAGACCACAGTTCAGGCTCACATGCTATGATGAAGAAGGTGACTGGGATAGGCACCATCCTAGATAAAGAGATGTCCTTGGGTGATTTACTTGACTGAGTTCAACTTTCTATCACTGAGTGTGTATTTTATCTGTTGCGCTTGTATGATCTGAAGAGCACCACCATCTTTAGTATTCACGGCTTTAATGGTTTACAGAAGACCTTGGTAAGCATGTGGCAATAGTTTGAGCGCTCCTGTGTTAGAACATGTTTCAAATGGAGATTCGGTGAGAAGCTTGCTGTCAAAGTAAGGCTCACATCAATTGAACCACCATGGCAGTTTTTAAAAAAAAAAAACTTGATTTACATAAAAATATATTGCTAAGATGCAAAGTGTTGAAGAACTAGCAAGGCCTACTACACTAGTGGGGGAGGGAGGAGAATCTCTGGTGTATTTTTTTTACCCTGATTACTAGCAATCACTTTCAAAATAAACATTTTTAAAAACCTCAAAAGTATGCAACATCCTAAGTGCATGATGTGCTTGTTTAGGGGCCAGTCCGCAAGCCAAATACATAGGGAAGGACTGGAATCTCACTTCATCCACAAATTCAATTCACATGCTAATGGACTCAATCGAGATATGGGCTGGCTAGGACACTACGTACTTCATAACCACTGAAGGTGCTAACAGCTCTGAGAGTGGTATCCTTCCTGTCTTAGCATCTATCTATTTACTTGGATCTGCTTAGGTTTAAGTACCCATTTTCCAGATACTTAATGATGCCCTGTCTCATACCCCCCCCCTTCCTTTTTCCTTTTTTTCTTTTCTCCCCCCTCTCCTATTTATTTCGAGTTTTCATATCCCCTCCACATAACTCCAGTCATCTGAAGAAGTGGGCTGTGCCCACGAAAGCTCATGATACCATCTACATGTTTTGTTAGTCTATAAAGTGCTACCAGACCATTGGTTGTTTTTTTCTGTAACAGACTAACTCGGCTACCCCCTGAAGTTCCTAATACCTGAGTGTCTACTTTAGTCAAAGTCGTAGAGACGAGGTTTCTGGTTCATGATCTGAGGTGAGACTGATGAGCAAAGGTGTCTTGTTTCTTTGGGAACAGCGAGTCTGTAAATAACGGGAGTATCCAGTGGAACAAGGGCTCAGGAGCTGTCAGTGGCCATACCTGCAGGTAAATAAAGCACTGGCGGCCTGCCAGGTGGAATTACTGCTGTGGTGCCCTCACAGGTCTCTGGCTCCGTCGATGATGATAACCACAAGGCTGCTTGCATGTGTGCTCAATGATGTGAGCCCAATAACCACAGCAGATCCCTGAGGGCCAACAAAAACCACAAACCAGATAAGAATCGAAGGTGCCAGGCTAGGTTTATTGTTAAGCGAAGTACAGCAACAGTTGTCAGTAGACTCTACTGAACCACTACGCACATATACTTGCTACAGTGGAATGACTCAATCAGTGGAAAACTTCCACTGCCCTCTCGGTCACACAAAGACTGTCCGCCCCGCCCCCACCCAATACACCACTTTATATACAGGTACAAACAAGTCACACCTCACAGCTGACGTATCAGGTTACCACCCTCTGACGCTACTTAGATACCACCCATTCCCCTGTACCTCGTGGTTTGATTAGATCATCTCTATCCATCATTCTGTCATTTTAGACTGTTCCTGAACCTGAGTCTGTATCTGTGCGGAGTGGGGAACCAAGGTCTTTTTTAATGAGCTGGTGGTACCATGTGATTTCAACTTATGGCCAGTACCAATTAGTGTTCTGCACCTGGGCCTATTACCAATTAGTGTTTTGCACTCTAAGCCCTGTTTGTGCCAAGTTCTGTGAGCAGGGGCCTGCCTCTTGCTCACAGCTTAGCTTCATGTTAGCCAAACCTCAAACCAGGCCTCTGCTATATTGGCTTTGTTTTAGGCCTTCATCTTACTACACATATCCAGCATGTGGGCCGCTTATTGCCGATCCCTGAACTAGTCTGCTTGCTATCCAGTCGTAATGCCATTTACCTGGGCTCTTTGCTACTTCTCTATCTTCTGCCCCCCTGCATTTACTTCTCCAAACAGATTCCCCCGCTGAGGAAGTGACTACAGACTATTTCCCCTGCAACTTCCTTCAGTTCTCAGCTCTTGCGGGCATTGTACAAGCTCAGCCTGCCTCTGCCCTGCTGGCTTTCTATATCCGTTAGCCTTTCAGTCCACGGCTCTCCCTCAAGGTGCAGCTTGTCAGATTACTTGTCCGAACTGATCTGCCTTATGTATGATGGACACCCACCACAGGTAAGTGACAGCATGGTGCCTCACAACCCTGAACATTACTCAAGACTTCTCAATAGCATTAAAATCATCATCAATACTTCAGCTCATGCAGCTCCAGCAGAGAATAAATGATGGAAAGCTTAACCTGGTGAAAGTTCAGCTGCTATTTCTCTACCTATAAATCAGCCAAGAAGCACTTTTTATTTAGATCCCTTTGTCAGCAACTTCTATCACCACAGTATATGAGCCTAAACCTGTCATGGTGGCGACTGTTGTATCTAACAACAATTTCTGTTTTCAAAACAGCTGATCTATTCCACACATTTTGGCATCCTACTGTATATTTTTATACAGAGTTCTGACCACAATAATACAAAGCATGTTTTCAAGTACCACCGCCTGCTGAACAAAGCTCAGCAGTCAAAAGGCTCTTTAAGCCAATTTTCTTTTCATTACATTTTCCATAGAAGTCCCCCCACCCTGGACAAAGAAAAACGATTATTGTGCAGTTCAGATTTGCAAGCTAGAATTAGATTGAGCATAAAATGATAGCCCTCTCTACCAAGCACAGTAACCTTAAATACATACTTCCCAGGCTTTCAGACGTCTCTTCTCATTATTTTCATTAGCTGCTTCTCATCATTACTAACCACAGTGGAGCAGATTCAACTATAGGACTCCATGATGAATGCCACTGATTAAAGCAAGTCTGTATTGCTTTACACCACCAGACTCATTTTCCTCCATCTATTTCAAAGTCCCCTCCCCTTTTTTATAGTCCAAAATCTTTCCATCCAAAATTATATCATTTGACACCAATTGTGCCATTGTGATTCTTGAACCCTCAAGTGCAGAGCTATGCACAGATTAATTTTATTGCTGTAGTCCCTATAGGCCCCAATCAGGACTGTGGATCCCACAGTTATATTGTACAAAGGCAGAACCCTTGGCTCTAAAGAATCTGATCATTACTTCTCTTTTCTGAAGCAAATGAAAAAATCTCTCACCTTGTTTACATGGGGAATTCAGAAAATTGCAACTTTTCAAAATTGTGGCATTCATTTGGACACCAACAACAGACTAATGATGAATTCAAGTTTCAAGAAATACATGTATGCATCACCTTACTTCCACAGAAGTTAATGATGAATTTGCCAAAAAAACACAGGTAGAATTCCAAGTCCGCACTTCCCATGAATCAAAATAACTCACATTATGTATAAATAAGAATTAGTCACAGCTGCATTGATTAATTAAAGGCCTGTCTAAGGGTTTAATTCCAAAGAAAAATCACATACACACTGTGCAATATTTAAGTCTGCAAAAGCCTTTTTACCGCCTGATGTGCAGTAGCCACAACTAATACAAATGCACGACTCATACAGTTAAACATGCCATTTTTGCATTAGGGAAAGTTATATTCAGTTTTTTAATAACAGATTACTGTGATGGGTACTAGGGATGTGAAAGGTTAACTGGTCAACTGGCAAGCTATGCATGGATTAATTTTGGATTAATGGATTAATCACCTTTACAGGTTATGCTTACTAGTTCCAGCTAACCAGTTAACTGATTAAGAGGGATTTTCTCTCTCTACTGGAAATGCCTGTGAAAGCAAACATGCCTGCATCTCCTAGAGACATTAACTAGAAAACCACTTCCCCCCCCCTTCATAAAGCGCATCATACAGCTAGCTACATCAACATCATACATCATCCACTTGACAATGTGTCTCACAAAATTAGACTTCAAAATTAACGTAATCCTATGAAATACTCCAGAATACAATGCCAATTTTGCACCTGTCCCTTTAACATTTTTGCTCCTTAAATTATACTTACAAAAAAGGCAACTTATTTATTATTTAACAATTACACACAGTGCCCTGACTGGCTATAAATGCAGTAAAACACTTTGGGACAGTGAGGAAAGCTAATTCTTAAGAATTTTTTCATTTAATCTGTTTTGCAATAGAAGATTTCACTTGAACTCTATAAATCTTCCATGCTAGTTTTCTTGCATTACCCACAGCAAATGGAAGAGAAGCCTGTCTCCATGTTAGATTTACTGCTTTGTCAATGCATCTTTTACTGAAGGAAGGACCAGGTATTTTACTTCCAAAGGGGCCTCAGACTGAGAGCCAGTAAAACCAAATTATATTCCCAAATCTGCTTTACTGTCACTTTGTAATGTCTCAGTTCCTCAGTTTGTCCACATATAAGATGGGGATATTGACACCACCCTTTGTAAAACACTAAGAACTCCAGTTGCAAAGCCCTAAGTGCTCAATGTGATGACTATTCCATATGCTGCATTATTCAGTGCGGGCCCATTGAAGGCATATAAACTCAGTGGAAAAAATATTAAATTCTGAACTTTTCTACTACAAAGTAGTATCATTATCAATAGGAACAATGGTGGGCAAAATATTGCTGATATGCTTATTTGCTACAACTTGTTCCTATAGATAACAACTGCAAAAGTGTCCTCATCAACCCCTGGGTTATCAAAACTAAAATCAGTGTCTAATCTTACCATTTGCTCACAAAAAAACAGAGCAGCTGGGTTAAAATTTACTCATCACAATCAAATTACATAATTTTAGTTCTTGTAAACTCATTCTTGTATAGGGAGCAAAACAAAACGCAGCATATAGCAATCAGAGTTCCCTGGTAAGCTAAGCACTTGGGCAGCCATCCAAGAGAGATTCAGGTGCCGCCCAGCTAATTAGCTGAGCACCTATAGCCACCCACAGCTGGCAGCATATGTTTCTACTGGTGGTGCACATCCACACGTTTTACTGCACATAAAATGTATTCTGCCCATAGATGAAAAAAGTAGAGGTAACACTGATCACAGTGACTTGAGGACTATGAAACTGACAAAGATCTCATGTGAGTTGTAGGATTTGTCCTCTAGTGGCACAAATTTCTTACAAACATTCAACAGATCTATGGAAGTTCCTGTCCTAAGAAAACAAGATATATCCATCATTTTGGTAACTACAATATTAATAAACACCTAAGTTCTAAGCTAGCTTACTACTCAAAGTTCAACATATGTGCCTGAGGGCAAAAACGGTGCTCCTGTCTACAAATCTGTCAAAACTGTCTCTAGAGAAAGAATCCAGATTTTGCCATAACAAGAAATACACAACTTTTCCATGTGGCACTTTCTTTTTTTAAATCAACATAGGGCAGATTCCTGTGTGCTATGTGCAAATTCTTGAAAGCCAGCTTAATGAAGATACACTGCATTAACTATAAACTGATGAGAAGCTAGACAACGGAATCAGGTAATGTTTTCTTTTTAAATGCTCTTATTGTACCCTGAAAAATACAGCAGAATTTCAGTGTTAAGAACAGAATTATGAACTGACTGGTCAACCATATCCCGCATCTGGAACTGCAAGTATGTAGTCAAGGAGCAGCAGAAACCCCTCCCCAACCCCCCAAAAACACAAATATAGTACAGTACCATGTTAAATGTAAACTACAAAAAAAGGGGAATGCTTAAAAAAAATTAGACAAGGTAAGGAAACCATTTGAGCTTGTTTCATTTCAATTAAGATGCTTAAAAGAATGTTTTTCTCCTGCATCCTAAAATTTCAAAGTTGTATTAAGTCAATGGTCACTAGTATACTTTTGAAAGAACTACCATAAAGGGTTTGTAATTCTGAACAAAAATCTCCATTCCAGAGGTGTTCGCAACAGAGGTTCTATTGTAGAATTTCGCTGATATGCATATTTGCTACAAGTTGTTCCTATAGATAATGATACCGCTTAGTTTTTACTGGAAGAAACTAATGGGTTACACTGAAAATGTCTTCACTGATGTGTTTCAAAATTCTTAGCTGAGGCAGCAAGAGCATTTGTGTCTATGCACCAGATGATGTTTACAAGTAAAGATATGAAAAGCAAATATCTGTCAAAATAAAAAAATTTAAAAAGGACAAAAACCTTGAAACTGCCCAAAAAAATGATGGCTATTTCTTATAAATTAAAAATCTCCAAAACTAGCATCTTCTCACTATATTTATACAACAAACCTGGTGGAGGGAAGCAAGTGTTAACTTTAAAATTTGTCAGCATTTTTTTATCCTTTATGCATAATATTTTCTGTAACAAAAGTATTTAAGTGTTGACGCACTGGCATTTTTAAAGTATGGGTTTTCAAAACAGCACTGACATTTTTAAAATTTCAGTTACATCATTTTTTACAAAAGGAAAAGAAAATACCATTAAAGTAAAAAAGACAGACTTTCCAAAGCACTGGCTAGGAAAGCAGCACTAAATACAGCATGCATTAAGAATTCTAAAACTTAAACAACTTCACATGAATTAAATTCTCTTTGAATGTCTCGAGAACGTATTTAACACCCACTATACTGAATTTTGATTACTCTGAGTATCTGAGTCACATCCAAATGTTAGTATATGGTGAGGTACCCTTTATAACAAGGAATTCAAGGCCTATTGACAGTTCTCAAAGCTTTTAAAATCTTCCCATGTAGAAAACATTTTTAATTTCTGTATTGCTCTTCACTTATTGTTTATGACTAAGGGTAACTTGCATGAAGGCAGCACTTGGTTAAGAGTCTTTTTTGCTCCTAACTTTCATTCTCTGACTTAAGTCAGGCATGCATGCTATATAGCACAGGCATGACAATGGAAGTTTGGAAAGCACTCTGTAAGGCCCATATATTGCTAAAAGTTATTTCCACAACTGTAATATGATACACAGAAGGCATTTCATAGAATACTAGTACTGGAAGGGACCTTGAGATCCAATCCAGTCCCCTGCACTCATGGCAGGACCAAGCACTGTCTAGATCATCATTTAAGCCCATTGCTTCTTGTCCCATCCTCAGAGGCGAAGGAGAACAATTTTTCATCCCTCGTCTTTTAGATACTTGAAAGCTGCTATATGTTCCCTCTTGGTTTTCTCTGTTCTAAACAAGCCCAATTCCTTCAGCCTTGCCTTATAGCTCATGTTTTCTAGAGCTTTAATTGTTGTTGCTCTTCTCTGGACATTCTTCAATTTCTCCACATCTTTCTTGAAACGTGGTGCCCAGAACTGGACACAATATTCCAACTGATGCCTAATCAGCACAAAGTAGAGCAGAAGAATGACTTTTTGTATCTTGCTCACAATACTCCTGTTAATGCATGCCAGAATCATGTTTGTCTTTTTTGTAACCATGTCTCACTGCTGACTCACATTTAGCTCGTGGTCCACTACGACCCCTAGATCCCTTTCTGCAGTGCTCCTTCATAGACAGACACTTCCCATTCTGTATGTGTGAAACAGATTGTTCCTTCCTAAATGGAGTACTTTGCATTTGTCTTTATTAAACTTCATCCTATTTATCTCAAACCATTCTCTAGTTTGTCCGGATCATTTTGAATTATGACCCTATCCTCCAAAGCACTCATAAGAACATAAGAACATAAGAACGGCCGTACCGGGTCAGACCAAAGGTCCATCTAGCCCAGTATCCTGTCTGCCGACAGTGGCCAGCACCAGGTGCCCCAGAGGGGGTGGACCGAAGACAATGATCAAGCGCTTTGTCTCCTGCCATCCCTCTCCAGCCTCTGTCAAACAGAGGCCAAGGACACCATTTTATCCCCTGGCTAATAGCCTTTTATGGACCTAACCTCCATGAAATTATCTAGCTTCTCTTTAAACTCTGTTATAGTCCTAGCCTTCACAGCCTCCTCTGGCAAGGAGTTCCACATGCTGACTACACGCTGTGTGAAGAAGAACTTTCTTTTATTAGTTTTAAACCTGCTACCCATTAATTTCATTTGGTGTCCTCTAGTTCTTCTATTTAGGGAACTAATAAATAACTTTTCTTTATCGGCCCTCTCCATACCACTCATGATTTTATACACCTCTATCATATCCCCCCTCAGTCTCCTCTTTTCTAAACTGAAAAGTCCCAGTCGCTTTAACCTCTCCTCATATGGGACCCGTTCCAAACCCCTAATCAATTTAGTTGCCCTTTTCTGAACCCTTTCCAAGGCCAAAATATCTTTTTTGAGGTGAGGAGACCACATCTGCACTCGAAGTGCATCATCTAATTCGTTGATGAAGATATTGAACAGAACTGGTCCCAAAACAGACCCCTGCAGAACCCCACTTGTTATGCCCTTCCAGCATGATAAGTAGGGTTTGTTCTGGGACCAGCTGTTTTAACTTCACATAGCAAATGAAGTACAGGTGAGGCTCTTAAATGTGGTTTTTATACATATATTCTCATTAATTAAAGGGAAGGTGTGCACAATATATGCATACACAATTATTTTTTTAACCAAATATTTGTCTCCCCTGAGATATTAGTAGGCTTTTAAGAATAAAACTAGGTAGTATGCTTCACCTACAGCATTACTACCGTATTTAATCCCTGTACTACAAAAGCACAGAGAACTCATTAACAAAGTTAAATACCTGCAAAGGATAACAAAGTTTGTCTGTTGTTGGTAACAATCTCTTGGAAAGCTCAAATAACCTGGGAATGTAGTGACCATTACATTCAAATATTCCACAAAGCCCAGAAATCAAAACTAAAGGTTTAGGTTTCAGTGTCATATAAGAAAAGGAATGCAATGGAACATGTAATATAGAAATTGATTGTCTACACTAACATGGGATGTTTGGGTTAAAAGTCATGATATATATTAGCCAAAAAAAAAAATTAAAGCAATCTCTGCATTGTAGCCAATGGTAGGGGCTTATTACAAGGTCACATGCGTCACCACTGATTTAGGCCAATCTGTACAACCACAAGTACACTGCACAGTAAGCTGCTGCCTGTGATACATAGGCAGCGGCAGGGAGGGGGCCAGAGAGATTCCACTGTAGCACCAAACAGTACCAGATTTTTTTCTCATACCAGTAGAAATGAAGCTTTTTTGTGTCTCGCCCCACCTCCCCATGTTCACTAAAATCGATATGGTTTTGCAGTTTCCATTGTGACAAGTCAGCTGTCTCCAAAGGGCTGACCATAATTTGGAAACTACAATTAGTTTTCTATACTGCATCCATGTTTTTTCATGATTCTGCTTTTGAACCATTAGGAACTGCCAAACACCTCAGTACGGTGAAAGATTATGGAGCAAATTAAGCCATCAATTTACAAACACCTAGACGATGAGATAAAATGTAATCATCATCACACCAACCTAATTATTTTGACAGAGTAACAAGCCCTGTGGATGCAGGAAGAAGTGGAAGATGTAGTATGTGTTGACATTAGTAAAGCTTTTGGTACTATCTCTATCTCCCATGTCCTTCTCAAACAAACTAGAGAAATATAACATAGATGGTGCTACTATAAGGCGAGTACATAACTTACTGGAAAATCATTCCCAAAGAGTAGGTATTAATGGTTCAGTCAAGGAGGAGGGACACATTTAGTGAGGTCCTGCAGAGATCAGCTCTTTTCAACATCTTCAATTGTTTTAGATAATGGCAGAGAGAATACACCTGTAAAGTCTGTAGAGGACACCATGCTGGCAGGGCTTATAAATGCAGGCCAGCAGGACCCCACTCCCCCAGTCGTGTTGGAGCAGCCAAGGCAGGGCAGGCAGTTAACTGACTAAACGCTAAAACTGTAGACATTTAATCAGTTAATTCTTTAAACTCTTTTTAACATCCCTACTGCTTCGGAAGGAGTACTACAGACAGGGGTGTAGAGGCAATAGTGGACCACAAGCTACATGTGTGTCAACAGTGTAACACTGTTGGAAAAGAAACACAAATGTCATTCTGGGCAGTATTAGCAAGAGTGTTATAAGCAAGACATTGAAAAGTAATTTTTCACCCAACTTTGTACTAATTAGTCCTTAACTGAAGTACAGTGTCCAGTACTAGTGCCACATTTCAGGAAAGATGTGGACAAACTGGAGTACAAACAAGAGCAACAAAAATGACTCAAGGCCTAGAGAACATGACCTATGATGGAAAATTAAACAAATCCATTTTTTTCAGTCTGGAGAAGAGAGAACTGACAGGGGATGTAACTGTTTTCAAGTACATAAATTTTATAAAACATTCTAACAAGGAAGAGGAAGGTAAATTTTTCTCCTTTACTTCTCAGACAAAACAAGCAGCAATGGGCTTAAATTGCACCGTGGGCAGTTTAGGTTGGACACTCGAAAAACTTCCTGTGAGGGCATTTAAATATGGGAATAAATTCCCTAGGGAGATTGTGAAATCTCCATCATTGGGGATTTTTAAGAGCAAGTGAGACAACACCCTTATGAAGGATGGTCTAGTAATACTTAATCCTGTCATGAACTAGATGACCTCTCAAGATCCCTTCCAATCCCGCAATTCTGTGATTTTTAGGCACCTCATTTTACTGATTTCAATTTATTAATCTCTTGATCACAAATATATTTAATCCACAGAACACTTGTCTCCTTCTCCCTCTTCACAAAAGGCATACTTCTATCACCTAAAAACTGCTAGTTAGTTCTGCTACAGCTTGAAAAAACAAATGTACCAGACACCTGTTAGCTGAACGGCAAAACCTGCTAGCCAAAGCCACATACTGGAGCTAAGTGGGGGCAGAGGGAAGGAAAGCTCCACCAGCAATACCCTGCGGAGAATTTGAGTCCCCATGTGATCCACAGCTGCTCAGAAGTGGAGCGGGTGCTGATATTTCCATATGGATGTCATTCCTGGACTTTATTTGAAAGTTCCATCTTTGGAAGTCTCTGGACAGACTAGAATCTTCACAGGCCGTTCAGCTGCTGAAAGCAATGAGAGGAAGGATAGTGTTGTGGCATGGATTCAGAAGATCTGGGTTTATGATTCCTAGCTCTGCCACAGACTCCTCTTGTGAAATTAGGCAAGTCGCGTGGTTGGTCTGTGGCTGTGCTTGCAGAGCCTCTTCTCCTTACAGTACAGGCTGAGGAGATCCAATACTTCTTGCTTACTCATGGCAGATACACATCTAGCAGCTCTCTGCGCCCACGTAGTCAGCACAGTTGACTGAATAGCTGGATGCAGACAAACATGATGCTAGGTGCACTGTAAGAAAAAGGCATTTCAAAAACAGAGAAGTTTTAAAGGGGGGAGGGGAGCACTCCAGTCTCTTGTGACCCAGCAGCAGTGGACTTTAAAACTGTAATTGGAGACACTGTGGTTGCAGAGACAAGCACTGTGGAATCCTCTTTTCCAGGACACTCTTACGTGTATGACTCTAATCAGAGAAAATCAACGCAGCATATATGAAAGTACATGGAGGAATATTAAAAATTAAGGCATTTATCTTTTTGATTGAATGGTATGCCCTGCTGTTTCACCACTGTTCATTAAGGAAGATTTATTTTGAGTTATGGCACCCAGGGTTTTTAATTAAATGTGAAATATCACATTCCACATGAAGCATGAAGAACAAGACTGAGCAAAAGGAAAATGATAGCTCAGCTTTCTGCCAAACAGTTAATAGTTAAATACCAATTACTATTAGACAAAGTTCTGACTGTAAATTTATGGCCCCCTTTGAAACTGAAGGGAGTCAGGAGACAGATTGTTTTATTTTTCTTTCCCAGTGAGAGTTGGAAGAAAACAAATATGTTGAGCAATTACATTGTGGTATTAATTTTGAAAGGTATAGAATAGGGATGTGATAGTGTAGTCAAATTAACCAATAAGCAAAAGTTTATCAGTTAATGCTATAGACTACACACATATCCCCTTCCCCCACCACTAAATTTTTTAGCAGGCTGGCCAGTAGCCCCGCTCAGTCCCAGCTTGCACCAAGTGCAGGGCCTTCCCCACTGCGGCTCTGCATTTAAAGTGTATTAGGAGCCCGGTGGGCAGGCAGCCTGGCTCAGTTCCAGCTTGCACTAGGTCTGGGAGCTCAGACTCCCCATGGACAGGGGCTGCTGCCACCCTGCACAGCTGCCTCTGTATCACTGTTATTGGGAAAGCTCTTGATTTCAAGCTCTGATTTCATGGAACCTGATCACTACCTAAAAATCAAATGCCTGGCATATGGTTCCATTTTCTTTAGAAAGCCCAGCTGTTCATTACAGTGGCAAAGAGGAAAGAATCAAATAAGACAAAAAAGAAAAGAAAAATAAGCAAAGATTCCAATTCTGAAGGAAATGCTAAACACAGAAATGCTGGGTTTGGCAAAAACAGTTATCCAGCAGTTTGTGTTTTATCAGGCAGCAACTATATGTGAAGGCAGATTAAAGACTTCATGGTGCTGAACATGGAAGTATTAAAAATTTAATAACATAATAGAAGTGCCATATTGGGCCCACCTGGCCCAGGATCCAGTCTAGCAACAGCCGCCAATAACACGGGCTTCAGAGGTAATGAATACAGTAGGCCATTAGTAATCCATCCTGGCTGTTCACTCCCACCTTCTGGGATACAAAGGTTGTCTCTCTAACCATCCTGGGTAATAGCCACTGATTGATCTATCCTCCATGAACTTAACTAGTTCTTTTTTGATCCCTGTTAGTTTTGGTCTTCATAACACCCCCAAGCAACCATTTCCACAGACTGACTGTGCATTGGGTGCTTCCCTTTCTTTTAAATCTGCTGCCCGCCCATTAATTTCATTTTATGTTTACA
The DNA here is from genome assembly GCA_032595735.1 of Pelochelys cantorii. Lineage (NCBI taxonomy): Eukaryota > Metazoa > Chordata > Testudines > Trionychidae > Pelochelys > Pelochelys cantorii. The sequence goes on from CM064353.1 coordinate 1,702,240, forward strand.
TTTAAACTGCAAACATCTTAAAATACAAAAAACCCTCTTCATTGCCACAATGAAAAAGAAAAAAAAGATACAGTTGCACGTCCTGTATGTGCAAAAGTTTTAAAGTTTTCAGTCTTATCAGCTACTGCTTATTCCTGGACTAAAAATCTACTCAGTCTAAAAAAACTGAAACTAAAAAAATAAAATAAATAAAGGCTGTTTGTAGAATCAATGGAATCTACACAAACAGAAAATTAAAAAAAAAAAAAAAAAAAAAAAAAGACCAGCCTAATTTCATCACTTTAAAAACTTTATTTTCAGTTCTCTACAGGAAAAATAAATACCTTTCAGTAACCAAGTGTGTGTGTACGTCAAGAGACTTAAGAATTGAAAGATATTAATCATGGTCAAATCCTACCAAATTGAGCTTGAAATGGCATCTTTCTGCTCAAAGCATCTCTACTTCTATAATCTGAGGGAGTATTAATCCCAAGTAAACAGTTTTGCATGAAAGACAATATTTGAAAATGTGTCACTAGAGAATCTCAACTCTTGGAACCATACAGCTTTTGAATCATAGAAACCAGAATAATTGCCCAGACTGCAAATGAAGCAATAATGTGCTCTGAAACAGTGCTTTTGTACATTAGCAATGGCCTAATCTGAAGTCTCCAGGAATGATGCTGGCAATTACAGGCCAGTAAACCTAACTTTAGTACTAAGCAAATTGACAAATCATAAAATAACTTGATACAGGGATATGGTATGTTGGGAAGAGTCAACACAGCTTTTGTAAATCGAATGCATGCCTTACCAATGTTCTCAGAGAGAATCAACAAGGACGTGAACAAGAGCAAGTCAGTGGAGATACTGTACTTATATTTTCAGAAAGCCTTTATTGAAGTCCCTCACCAAAGGCTCTTATGCAAAGTAAGCAGTAAGAGCGAAAGTCCTCTCATGGATCAGTAACTGGTTAAAAGATAGGAAACCAAGGGTAGGAATATATGGACAGTTTTTACAATAGAAAGTAGTAAATAGGAAGGTCCCCAAAGTTCTATGCTGGGACCAATACTGTGCAATGCATTCATAAATGATCTGGGAAAAGGGGCAAACAATGAGGCGGCAAAGTTTGCAGATGACAAAATTACTTAATCTAGTTGTGAGAGTTTAGACAAGTCACTCAGCCTCTTCCTCTTCACTGTATAATGGGATAATAGCTTTTCCCTACTTCAGAAGGGGATTATAAGGATAAATACTTGGAAGACGGTGCAGCACTCAGACACTACAGGAATGGAGGCAAACACATAAAATCGATAGATGTAAAAGTATAATGGATTTTTTTAAAAATTTAGATGAACTCACCTAAATTTTAGCCTTCTTGCATAGGTAAAGATAGATTAAGTAAATTCTTTATTTAAAACTCTCAGAGCTACATGCAAGGGCCTGTTCAATGTCTGCCACCAGCATAATAATTAACTCATAATGGTAAACTGCTCAGTACAAGAATGGAAAAGAATGTGGGAAAAAGTCAGAACACATTTAAATGAGGAAATCAACTACAAAGCAGAGTAATACATACATTAACTATGGAAAGAGATCAAGAAGAGCAACTTACCAGCATCACGGAGCCTCAAACGGGCCTCGGTCTAACCTGTATGTAACACTGAGTTTGAAAGTCGCCAACTCATTAGCTAATTAGTGCTTTTACTTAACAGAATGTTTCTCACATTGTTATATCTAACAAAGTACTACACAGACCACTGACAATCTTCTAGAAACACTGCATGCATGTAGCATATTACAAGGCATTAAAACAGCTACTGCATATTTTTAAACTGCTATACTTTGCTGAGATTAATTTCTCATTTTTATTTAATCATTGAACTCCTACTATACACTAAAACATGCATTTAAGGGTTAAGATTGAATACATTACTGATATTCCTATAGTATCCCTAAGTCAATAGTCTTCAACAGTCACAGCAAGATACAGTATAGCAGGGCATTATGGAGGTCAGACCTCATTACGCATCAGTCAACTAGCTGCCAACACCACACACTTCTTTGATAAAGTAGCAAAATGTAATACCACTGAGAAATGGCATTCAAAGTTTTATTATTTCAACTGATGTAATAATTTGTGACACAGGATGCGTCTTGGCTGGAAGGCACTTGACATATATGGACATAAACCTAACAAGCTTAATAATGTAGCAGAAAGAACAATTCAGGGAATGGGGCACAGGTGTCTAAATTACTGGGATTCAACCATGTCTTCCTCTGGCAGATTTTTAATGCTCACAAAAACAACCTGTCTCAATTGTTTCTTAAAAACAGGTTTGTGCACCAAAAATACTAACTGAAGGCAGATTGGACTTGACTTAAGTCATATAGATAAAAGCACAAATTATCAACCCAACAAACTGAAATGCATGTTGACATTTCCCATTCACAGCAAAGATTCAGCCAGACACGCATTTTCACAGGCAAATTTGCTCTGAAATATAAAATTCATTGGACTTTAACTGATTACATTTTCTGTTTTAGGCAACCATTCCTCACAATTTGTTATAGCCATTCATCTCCAAATAAAAGCAGAAACTACTGAAGTTGCCTCACAACATTGGAATAGGTTAGTGTTACTAAGAGGACATGCTGTATTGCAGAGAGCCTCAGTTTTGCTGCAAGAAAACTGGCCAATTTTCAGCATTTTGACTGAAATTTTTTATAAACATGTATCAAGATCATCTTGGCAGATTTCGGAAGGAGAGTCTGAAGATGAAATTGTATTTAGGAATGTTAAAATACAATTCATTTATAGTAGGTAAATGTGTGCCTGCTTCAATTTTCAGTGGCTACATGTTTACATGGGAGCCAGTGTTCACAGGGAGCCTTCTTAAAAGCCGGCTCTTACCTGCAACCCCTTCACACCCTGCTGCCTCTGATATAGAGGCAGCAGCACAGGGCTGCATGTAACAATGACAACTAACTGATAAGCTCAGGCTCATTAACCGTTTACACTATCACATCTCTAATTGTATTATACTTAATATTTTTACAATTAAAGATAATTTTTAAAACGTATAATGTATATGAGGAATATCTGACTTACTACATATGACTAAACACAAGAATTGCAAAGAGACGATAAAAATGTCTATTTTTAAAAGGTTCTCGTTTAATTTTCAAGATAGTTTTATTCCCATAATCTAATCTGATGCCTATTTTCTTTTTAGGGTGACATTGACAGCAGCAAAAAATACCTAAGTTGCATGCATTCATATATCACATATTCCATTTCAGTACTCTGAATGTGTTGTCCATAAAGCAATTCTTTATGGCTGAGTGAAGAATAATTTAAAACAAAAAATAAAGATATCTATATAGATGACTTAAGGATGGACCATAATTGTCCTTCAATAAAATAAAACATGTGATGTGCATTTTATATGGAAAACAATACATTTGATCTAAGAGTACCCCATCAGGCAATTACAATGATAAAATAACATCTTTCCCTTAGTGTGTGTGAAGGGGGCCACACAAACCAGAGCGCCATATAAGTCTCAATTTCCTTTGCTATTAAAGGCTTTGACAGCAACCCAGGTCCCAGGGGAGCTGAATGCATTACATTTTTGTTAAACACTCAGAGGACCTTGTGATGAACATGGGGCTGCTGTGTAACCATTTGTGAACGCTGTACCCAGAAAAAGTTATCTACTTCAGGACAGACCCAACAAAGAAAGCAAAAGAAAGCTACTGGATATTACCTACAGTCCCCAGCTAAAATATCTCCAATATATCATAAAGGATCTACAACCTATTCTAGATGACGATCTCTTGCTCTCACAGATTTGGAAAGCAGGCCACTTCGACAGCTCCCCAACCTGAAACACACACTCACCACCAACCATACATCCCACAAGACACACACCAACCCAGGAACCAATTCCTGCAACAAACCCTGTTGCCAACTCTGTCCACATATCTACCTAACCACATCAGGCATAACATCAAAGACCCATTCACCTGCACATCTACTAATGTGATGTCATGTGCCAGCAATGCCCCTCTGCTACGCACACTGGACAAATCAGACAGTCTCTGCGCCACAGAATAAATGCACACACATTAGACATCAAGAATGGTGAGATGCATAAACCAGTGGGAGAACATTTTAACCTCCCTGGAGAGACCGTTACAAACTTGAAAGTTGTCATCCTCAAGCAAAAAACTTCAAAGCCAGGCTGCAACATAAAACCCCTGAGCTGGAATTCCAATGCAAATTTGACACTATTGGAATGGGTATGAATAGAGATTGGGAATGGTTTGCTCATTACCATAAGTCATTTTCCACTTTAGGTGTTCTCATCTTATCCACATCCACCCTGATTGAATTGCTTCTGATTTTAACACTCATATCTCTGTACCCCTACTATTAGTTTCTTCTCCCCCCCCCCTTTATGCAACTCATAAAAACTTATGCTATAATAAAATTGTTAGTCTTTAAGGCACCACCAGACACCTTGTTTTTAATGCATGAATATTGGTTTAGTTTAATAGTGTGTTGTAAGGAAAACAAACAGGGAGAAGAATGATTCAAACTATCAATTCACAAGGGAGGATAACAGGCTATGTCTACATGGGGATAAAAACCTACAGCCTGCCTAGGTCGTCTGATTGAGGCTAATGGGACTTGGGCTCGGGAGCTGAAAAATTGCTGTGTAGACATTCAGGACCATGCTGGAGCCTATGCTCTGGGACCCTGCAGGGTAGAGGATGCTGGCTTCCAAAAATCAAGCTCTAGCCTGAGGTTTTTTCCAAGCCCCATGAGCCCAAGGCAGCTGTCCCAAGTAAGCCATGGGTACAAAGAGCAGAGTTATCGATATGGCACTGCAATACAGGATAAATTAAACCATCTGTACATGAAGCTATCCAGTGTATTTCATAACTCTTGTTATATCTTTCAATGATGCAGGTTATCCTGTCAAAGAACCTAACTTGTAAAATCAGAAATATAATTAACTGGGATACAGAGAAAGTGAAAGGGTATGTGGGAGAGAAGATAATATTAATTTTTTAGGCTGCACAATGCAAGGAAGATGATGTTATGAGCGGTTGCTTACACAAAAAATTATAACTCAAGAAACTTCCAAAGAGTAAGATGTTTTAAATTCCAAACATACTGTAAACAATAGCTTTTACACTACACTAAGTTGGAGGAAGACAGCATATACCTGCCATTTTGTTATATACTCAATTTTTCTAAATTCCTGAATGAAGCCTGTATAGTATTTTAGTATAATGCACTGACAGTTTGAGCACAAAGCTGCATTGTCAAAATTTGGATTAATTGAACTTCAGGATTTCCTCTACTTTAAAATCTATTGTATAGCCTTATCCCAAGCAAGAAGATATGTTAAAAGAACACTGATTGCCAAGTCAAGCACCCATAAGCAATGTTCCCACCAATGTGGAAAAATTTTATGTGCACTGAGGCATGTGTTCACGTGCATCCTCAGTAGAAACACACTCTGCTGGTCAGCTGCGCCGCATCTGAACCTCTCCTGGGTGGCCACCGAAGCACTCAGCTTGAAAGGAACACGGATCATAAGTTAGGAAATGCCAGAGTGAAAGGTTACTGGTGCAACTTTTTTTGCCACCTTTCAAACATGCATCGTAACAGTCTTTAAGTAAATAATCACATACTATTTATTTCTCAGGGTACATGCCTCATTCAGTACAAAGAACAGACAATGCTCAGTTAATGAGCAAGTATTTAATATTTTCTTTTCTTCTTGTTGTTCAGTGTGGCCCCATGCCTTATTTACTGCACCTTATTTAAATCTTACTCTGATAATAGTGTTACTAATTGCCTATGCTCTTCTGTAGTGCTCATCATAATAAGTATGAGTGATTCACAAACATCAATGCATTTAACTTCCTAACAGCCCTGTGAGGTGAGTGGGTATTATCCATGAAAGATGGGAGAGAAAACAAGTACTGGGGCAAAGTGGAATCTATAAAATAATGGGAAGCTATCTGTCCCTTTGTCTTTGATTGGCATGACACACCCAAGAGAACAGCTAGGGACCCCAGAGAGAAAAAGACCTTTTCTGGCTTGAAGGTTTAGCAGAAATGAGAACAGTTTCAGGGTAGGTTTGCAATAAGCATTAGTGTGTTCGAACTAGCTATGCATTTTCTTTCATTTTAAACTTGTAATTTACATTGCTCTGTCCATATTCACTTACAACCACTTTTACTATCAAGCCCAGTGTACCTGGGTGGGCAGTGTGCACATCTCCCTTTCATTGTTGGAGGGGGCTTACCTGAAAGTGCTCCCAACATGTGAAAACTCACACAGTGAAAGTCATTTATTTGGGTTCTGGTCCCATTCTGTGGTTGGTTTCCTGAATGCTCTGTATCTGCATTCTTCTACAGTTGAAGTGATTCAGTGTCTGCACTGCTCCTCGGGGGGGGGGGAGGGGGGCGGCAGGAGCAGTGAACTCAGCTCTGTGGCTTGGCTCGGAGATCTTGCCCAGCAGGACAGGGTGATGAGAAGACCCAGTGAGCAACGCGGTGAGTGTCTGTGGCTTTATCAGCACACTGGCGTCTTCTGTGAGGACACCCCGCCACTCATTCCTCCAGATTCCCCACCCCAGTCATGCACCAATATTCCTGAGTTGCTGTGCCAGGAAGAACTTTAATTGCAATTTCAATAAAAACTTATTCAATTGAACATAGGGTCTGGGTAACTGATGATAATGGGAACTAGAGTCTCTCGACAGTACCACTGAGGGTATTTCTGTGCAACACAGGAGGACTGTCATAAAACAGAATTAATATCTGCAGTTCTTGTAATTGGTTCTGGCTTTGATAAACCCAACTACAGCCCAAAGTGCTAAAAATGTTCAAAATAACATCAGATGCTAAAAGAGTTCTCCACATTTGCCCTCAAAATATTTTGCCATATTAGATAATTAGCAACTGTGACAATGAGTAATTTATTTGATTACCAGAAACAGACAATTATATTATTTCTGTAGGAAAGAAAGTGCCAACAAACAAAAAAAAAAAACCCAAACACATACACAGGCTAGCAGCTGCTCATTTATTTTTCTAATGGGTTGTTTAACATACCTAACAGAAAAACGAGGGCCGTGGGGAAGAATACTGTTCTGCTAATTATAATCACATCCTAGTCAACTGTACAGTTGGAAGGTCATAAATGATCTTAACCTCCACACTCACACACTAGGCCAACTGTGTTAAACCACATTCCTAGAATCGTTATATTAAACATGAAACGTCTGCCTGCCTTTTCAGTTTTCCACAGTCCTGTTACAGCCTTGTCCGAAGATGTCCATTTTATGGCAGTTAAATATAAGCAGAGTAGGGATGCTGCATTTTCCTTTATTCACAGTTTGTATTTAGATATGTTATTTTATTTATTTACTCATTAAAATAATCATATATAAAAAGAGTAACTGCAAGTTAAGGGACCAGGAACATTATAGTTTGCTAACAAAAGGTTAAAGATTTCTAAATGAGTTCAACTGACCTTGATACAACTTATTGAAAAGTTGATTGTATTATGGGTAACACAGATGGTTGACTTGATGCTGCCAATGTTTTAAGCTCAGAAAATGCTGTTTACAAAAAATATTTCCCCACATTGTGTTTACTGCTTTACATATGCCTATGACTGCCAAGGAACTGTTAAGTAATCGGCATGAGATTCATTTTGTTAGTACACAGCTGGATACTTTAGTCATACATCTGCTTCTCAACATTACTTCTTCCATCAGTAGTTTGTAAGAAAGAGGTCTCAAGCAGAACATGATAATGCAATACTTACAAGCAGAAATTGATAAATTAGTATGACTGCTAGCAGATGTATCCAGCATTGGTCGGCTCCCAGCAGTGGCTCCCTAAGGCTAGCCTGAGTGGGGGCCGTGCTTCCCATGTGGCAACTTCTCAGGACTGGCTGCAGCAGAGGCCACCTCTCCACTCTAGTGCCCCCTTACTGCCGCCCTGTGGTCATTATACAGTATAAATGTCCCTGCTAGCAGCCCTTTCCTTTTCCATGTAATGAAAAACATTCACATTCCATGCACATCCCATTGTCCTGGCCCAACCAAACCCTGGCCTTGCTTTAAGTTATGATAAGAGGAAGCTGAATAGCAAATTTGCTGGTCCTACCTCTTATCATTTAGGAGTTCTTGAACAAACTGACAGACCCCCACTTGCTAGCTCACAGACAAACTCTCAGATATATAGTAGAAGTAGATGACCTGGTAAGGCTTAAGTAGCAGCCTTCATTTAACCCTATTAATCAAGAGGCACATCACTCAAGTATTCAAATAGTGTGATAACAAAATCTGCATAAATCTTATTATACTTTCTCCAAATGGTTAATTCTTAATACGTTGTTTTCCTTTTTGAAACAGGTAGGCCAATGCAATCAGCATGAACTATATAAATAAGCAGCAAGCCAAACTATGTCAAAATTTGAACCAAGGAGTACGGTACTTGGTTAGGATAGTGACAGTATCAACACTCTACTGAAGTCCCATCAGATTAACTGTTCTGTGTTCTCAGTTGGCATCTACTCTACCAGACACACACATGAAAAGCAAAGTTCAATGCCTTCAGATCTTCATTATGATTAGAAAACACTGACAGTTATGCCTTTTTAGAGAACAGATCTTTCGTAAGGATTTCAGCAAACCTGTGCAATAAACAGCCTCTTAAATCAAACCATTTAATTAAACTATGAGGTTCCTTGGAAACACAATACAAAATATTTCATTTCACAGTAGCGAATTCTTAAACTAATGAATACGATGCTTCCAGAATCTTACTTTCAGAACTTTATTGCAGAGTCTAAAAAACAAAGGTGGAAAAAGCTCATCTCTATCTGCAACGTAAAACACTCCTAAGTTAATATTCCACTGATGTAATCAATGACAAACGCATCAGTGCTAGAAACAGGTTTAGAGATTTTCAAGTAAGAGTGAAAGTTTTGAAGACCAGAACTTTTTATAATTGCACAAATTTTAACTTAACCATGTTGCCCCTCCCCCACATGTTAAAGATCTCAATTTTTCAAACAATGTTTTTAAGTGTTTCTCTTTAAATCATCTAAAGAGACACAATAATTGCTAAGATGAATGCAATTATCTGATCAGGATTCTAGCCACATTTTTAACATGTATGTCTACCTCTAAAATATTATAAGTCATTTACGCATAACCCATAAATGTAAAATAACCTGAGCACTTCTGAATACTGAAGGCAAGTCTACTTGAGCTCCAGCTCCATGTTTAAGTTTTGTTTTGCTTGATAGGATTTTGGTGACAAAGTCAGAAGCATACGTAAGTTTTAAATATCTGACATTGCTGACCCTGAGAGAATTAATCTGTGCTTGAATATTTCCTTCAACCAATTTTTCATTTATTGTCTTTAAATTTCATTGTTGTCGTATTATCATAGTGTAAATAGGAATCCAATTTACCTTCTTTAAAATAGTCATTGTTTTGTATACATTGGTTATGTCCCCTTCTGTGAAAAGATCTAATCTTTTTAATTTCTCCTTAAACTAGGAATGCTTATCAAGTTTCTAAACACACTTATTGTCTCTGGACCTATTTCTGAGGTACTTTCCTCAAGGTATAGTTGATAGGAAATGAACCCAATTTTCCAGTGCTAGCCAAAGATACTAAACTAGTTTATGTACTGAGTTTGCTCCTGTTCTAAATGAAGTTAACAGAATTAAGTGGCAGTAGATTTGGGCCAATTATTAATATTACAGTGAGCAAAATGGTTGCATTTCAGGAAAGTGCTCAAGCACATAAGCAAGATATGGTTGAGTACTTTGCTGTAATAAGGGTCTATATTCTTATTATCCAACTGGATTTTCTGTAAGAATACTATACTCTTCACACATATTGCCTAACATTTGAACAGTATGTGTTGGATATTAGAGTTTTTACAGAAATTATTTATAACTAATTTTGGATAATGGATTAATTGTAGTTATGAACAGTGGGGTTTTTTAAAAATAAAATCTCAGCCTAATTTATATTGTGTGTCAGGTTTTTTCCTAGGTTTTCTTAATGCCATAGTCCAGCGTTTCCCAAACTATGGGCCACGGGAAAAAAATACCAGGCCTCAGCGTGGCTGCCGGGAGGGGAGCAGAGTGGAGCGGGCTGGGAGGAGGGAAGGGGGGGAACTGGCCACCGGGAAGCAGGGTTGGGGGCAGCAGGGCTGTCCTGCAGAGATGGGGGGAGGTGGGCGGGCAGCAGAAGCAGGGTTGGGGGCAGCGGAGCTGTCCCGCGGAGATCCGGGCAGGCGGCAGAAGCAGGGTTGGGGGCAGCGGGGCTGTCTGGCGGAGATCGGGGAGGGCAGGCAGCAGAACCAGGGCTGGCCAGGAGGGCGGGGGGGGGGGAGGGGGTGGCCGGGGAAGATCAGGAGGAGGAGGACGGGAGAACCACCTGCCGGAAGCAGGGCTGGACAGGGGCAGCGGGGCTGGTCAGGGGGGTCGTCGGGAGAGCGGGGCTGACCGGGGGAGATTAGTTTGGGGGGGGGGGGGAGAACCAGCCGCCAGCGGCAGGACTGGATGGGGGCAGCAGGGCTGGACTGGCGAGATCGGGAGGAGAAGCTGGGGGAGCAGGACTGACCGGGACACATGCAGACCCTGGCAGACGAGTGAGTCCAACTGGGGATTCCATTTTGCTCCCCCCCCCACCACCACCATTCCCTCTCTGGAGTAGTTGCGAACTGCCTGGCAGGTAGACACACTCAGGCAACGTGAGCACATCTACCAGCCAGACAGTTCACAGCTAAGGACTGATACACCTAATTATAATAAAAAACTTATCTAATTAGAAAATACCAGACATTTTATATGTCTGGTAATTTCTCAATTTGTTTCCTGGACAAAACCCTGAAATACCGGACTGACAGGTACAAAACCGGACACCTGGCAACCCTACCCTTCCTTGCACCCTCCCTCCTAGCCAGATACCCTACCCCCAATCTGCTCCTGCTCCACCTCCTGGAGTGCCCATGCAGCGCCGGGTCCCCCAAGCTCTGGCCCAGGCTGGGCGGAGGATGCAGCGAGGTGAAACACTGAAAATTTATTCATTTTTCATTCTTTTTTTATATGCGTTTATATTTTTGGGCTGCAAAAAACAGTACTAAAAAAAAAACGGGTTCCAACTAAAGTAAAAAGTTTGGGAAACCCTGATCTAGCCAGCTTTCTATCCATCTTACAGTCCATTTATCCAATCCATATTCCCTTAACTTGCTGGCAAGAATATTGTGGGTGACTGTATCAAAAGCCTTGCTAACGCTGGCACTGGGGGCTTTGGGAGGACCAGAAACAACTTATTTGAATATTCATCATTTGCTTAATGAATATGCAAATATATGTTACTGGTCCTCCAAAAGCTCGTGAATGGATTTACTGGTCCCCGTGTCAAAAAGTTTGGGAACCCCTGCCATAGTCAATCCCATCACTGGAAAAAATGAGTGGTCTATTTCTTCACTTGCTGCTGACAAAGCATTTTTATCTGAAGGGACAAGTTGAAAAATGCCTGTATTCAAAACAGCATAAATCATAACAACTTGAGTGGAGTACAGAATACTGTCACACAAAAGAGACCTCAATGGGAAGCAATATTTAGATTAAATCCTAGACATATCATATGAAAAAAAATCTAAAAGGCAGCAGCACTAGATAGTTATTCAGAATGGTCTCTCAACAAGCAAGCATGAGTGACATTGTCCACTGTGAAGTCCTTCTGCAATGCAAATAGCTGATAGGCACAGATGACCAGCAAAGCTCATTTATCCTCTCAGAGTGCTAGCACGCACAGAACTTCAATTTTCTTATCAGCTGCCACAATTGATACCAATCTTTATTTTCCTTTGGTATAAACCTTCACTTTAAATTTAGCACTTTTAAAAACGCTTTTCATCTCATTTCACGCTATATTACCTGGTTTTAAGTGGTTTAATTTTACTTCTCCGTAAATAAGTTAGTTTCCCACATAACTCATTACAATTTTTGTGCTACAACTTGGAAATGGCTCATTAAGAGCAAGAATAGAGAAAGAACTAATGATTCAACCCATGACATACGTAAGACTCTAGTAATTATACAAACGAATACTTGGTGCACCACCACTGTATGTTGATAAAAATAAAGTTGGCTTTTGCTATGACAACTGTTATACACAAATAGCACTAGTTTAATAAACAGACTAACATCTGTAATTCATAAATATAGCTAAATGTCAGTAATACTGGTATGGTAAAGCCAACTTTAGTCCACTATTCTGGGTGGAGTCTTCAAACTAGTTAGACAAAAGAAACAGAGGTACAACATGAAGTCATCAAAATTCTAAGCATCCATGTTTTACAGCCACCATTGATAAATGGCATTAGACAATTAGACATTATTGACAGTAGGAATTTCAAGTGCTGATTTCCAAACTATACAGCTCACCAAAACAAGAATCTGGATATTAAAAATGGACAATAAAATTAAGAAAGATGTGTTCTCTTGGGCACACTTTTTAAAATCACTTTACTAACATACTCTTTAAAGCTTCTGAGGGGTAGCCGAGTTAGTCTAACTAGAAAAACTTAAAAAACAATAGTCTTGCAGCACCTTAAAGACTAACTAATGGTTAAAGACTAACCATCTACATGTCTTGTTAGTCTTTAAGGTGCTGCAAAGCTATTTGCTGTTTTTTATACTCTTTAAAGTGTTTGATAATGCAAAATAAAGCAACTGAAGATCATCGAGTCTGTAAAGAAATCAGATGCAGAATTCCCTAAGGACTTGGATTTTCTCTCCACTGAAATTATCTAACTCTCACAGATTTCATCTCTCTCAGAAGATCAGTCTGAGAGACTTAACGCTGTAGCAACAGTATTCACTCTTCAACAGATACAGGTTCCATGTTTTTCAAGTCACTTGAAAGGAACTGGAACATTAGTTTTAAAAGGTCAGAGCCTTATTCCTAGTGAAAATCAAAAAGGTTTTTTAAATGAAAGCTAAACAATCTTCAAGAACTTAAAACAGACACGAGATCCATATCAACAGATAACAAAGACACAGACCTAAACAAAAATTAATTCAAATTCCAATCTGCCACCAACTAATTCATTTTTGAGGCCATAATCATCAAACAAGGCTCAAACATTCACTGTTTCCAGGATTAAAATACCCCGCAGACAGGACTTCTTTAGGGGCATCCCGCAGGCAGGGGCTGCTTCTACCTAGTCCCCAAAAAGGAGACTGACCAGCTTACAGAAACCCACCCTCAGTCCTGACCCATTGCCTCCCCTCTGTCCTTTGCCTCTTTCCCAGGCAAATTAGGCTGTGTTCTCCAATTTCTTCAACTGGCTTCTCTGAGGATGTATCAGTTGCCAGAATACAGAGCATCTAGCCATTGTCTGAGCCCAGGTAGCCAGAGCAATCACATCTGCCCTCTGGGATCCCCTGTACATTACACACTCTTGCCCCACCACTTAGATACTTGAACTAAGGCACGTGCACAATACTCATGCAAAACAGTACGAAAATTCCCACTGTAGTTCATTTGTTTAGCTGGAACACTCTGCGTGAGATTTGACAGAAATACAGTGTTTTAAGAAGAATGGAAATGATTGTAAGACAACAGTAAGACATGTTATAAACTAGCACCCATTCAACTTGGCCAGAGAAATACAATCATTTCATTCAAAGGCAACTATGTTCGTGCATAAACCAAAGTAAAATGGCCAAAAATTTTACAACCTGCACACTTTTTTCAGTTCATGACATCATAGTGACAAAGCACAAAAGCGTGGGCTCTCTCCTTGGGGAAGATTACTGAATTTGGGCGTGAAATTTAGGGAGCTAAAACCATACTTAGATAACCGGCTCGGTTTATGAAAGGTGCTGAGCACCCACAATCCCAACTGACAAACAGAAGCTGTGCAGAGCAGCACCCCTGAAAAAGTAGGTTGCTTATTTAGGACATAGGTATAAACTCAGGTGCCTGACATCAGATATGCAAGTTAAAACATTTTGGCTTTAAAAAAATCTTTCACTTCAAAGGTCTCTCCTTTCATGAAAGTTCACTGACCAGAGGAGCAAACAACAAACAAACCAACAATGACCCACATTAAAAGTACAGAAAAATAACCGCCCTCTAGGACAGAGACCATCACAGAGCTGGTCAGACTCTTTCCTGGACCCAACAAACATACATCCAAGGGTGCGTCTAGACTACATTCCTCTTTCGAAAGAGGAATGTAAATGAACGAAATTGAAAATGCAAATGAAGTGCAAATTTACAAATCTCACGCTTCATTTGCATAATTGCGTCCAATCCCTTTTTCAGAAGGTTATTTTGAAAAAAAAGCAGTCTAGAGGCAGGGGAGGACAACACCCTGACTTCAGTACTCCCCTCCCCTCTGCACAGCTAGCCCAAGAATCCTGGGAGTCGCTCAGGCTCCCCTCCCCCCCCACGCTGCTGCCTCTCTATCAGAGGCAGCAGACAGGGTGGAGGCGGCTCCATGGGACACAGTGCTCACGAGGAGCTGGCTTAAAAGCCCCCCACCCCCACCATGTAAAAACATCTAACCACTGAAAAATTCAGCAGTTACACATTTACAAAAACCCCCACATTTTAATATTCCTAATATTAACACAGAAACTTGATTTTTCATGATCTTTATAAATGGGATGTAAAGCAATTGTACTTCAGATTCACCAGACACACACACACACACACACACACTTCTGTAAACTAGTAACATTAGAGAAATAATTACCAACGTCCTTGATTTGTGTTCTCCAGACTATTTTTTGTGCAAGTCACTTGAAGAATCTACTAAAATGTTCTACATGTGTATGTTTATTGGTATGATTATGAACCCACCTTTCTATGATTACTATATGCACTTTTAAATTAAATTGAACATCCCATAGCACAATAGGGGGACATTCAATTTAGTTAAAATAGGGGTTGGGGACCTTTTTAGGTTCTGGGTTGCTGACCCACAGAAACAACAGTCAGGGGCCGCACACACATGAGAAGCAAAGTGAGAAGTCCCTGATTGAGAAGGAAAAAGACATTCCCCTTGCACACCAAAACCTAGGGGGGGACCAGGCTAGAAGACTGTGCGCGCTCTAGCCCTGTAGGTGGGTGGCAGGGGGGCTGGAGGGCCAGTGCGGGAGGAGGGGGGAAATCCCTAAGCCTCAGGGGGCCTGATCCAGGCAAACTGGGGGCCACATCCAGCTCCTGGGCCTGAGGTTCCCCACCCTTGACTTAAAAGTGACAAGTTCAAAACTCATATAAGGAAATACTCTGTCACAACACTTGACCGTGCAAGTCACTGTCAAAAGATGTCAGTGAGTAAGAATTTAGAAAGATTAAAAGAGGGATTGGACATTTATATGAACAACAGGAATATCCAGAATTAGAATAGTTAATGCTACCAAATATTTCAGAAGGTTACAGAATCTCGTGGGTCTGGGCTTAACACCAATTATCTGTTCTACACTCTTATTCTAGATTATCCTCCATCTTCTCTCTATATTTCTTGCATCTTCTTCTGAAGTATCAGAGAGGATACTGAACTTCACAGGAATTAGGAAGGTTGATTTAAAAATCACTGATTTTTAAAAGTAATATGTATTTTTATTTAAATTATTTTTATAAAATTAACATTTAAAATTAAATCTGAAATGACAATTTATGTAAGTCCTAAACTTACTATAAGCCATTAAAATGATTTACAAAATCATCATCAAGATTGAATATTTGCTGCCAAAGTTGTCAAGAAAAATCCAACCACTGATCTGATGGAGGTCACTGGCTAAGCATTTGGAATCAGTGTTTGCTGACAAGTTAAACCAGCTTTTCACAAGAGAAACCTTTGTTCTTTCACAGATGCAGCTAGAATGGGTGAAATCCACAAAAATACTTATGTGCTTAAATCAGTCTTGGGCACGTAAGTCCCCCTTTTCGCAACCTGAGCCTCAGTTTTGTTCCACTGAGATCCACAAAAATCCCAAACTATAATTACTAGGCAATTAAGTTTTTCAGAAAAAACATTTGACTATGTTTTTTCATCTACACATATGCACTGCTGCCATCCTCTAGGTATTCAGATCCTCATCTAAGCCCAAGAACAATTCATAAACAAAGAGCCCAATCCGGCAGGTATGCTTGGAGCACACCTACCAGACCAGGTCCATTTTAAAATGCAGGTAATGGTGGCCAGCTTGTAGCTTGTAACCTAGGGTTAGAGCAATGAATATGGGTCTTCCAGATTCCAGGCAATTCCCTCCTCCCTGCCAGAGGGGGAAAGGCTTCAAACAGTGGTCTCCCACCCCACAGGAGAGTTGTCTACTCACTGAGCTAAGGTATAGTCTGATGGGAGGCGCTCAGACTCCTGCTGAAGCTGTTCCACTGTGGGTAAGTAATAAGTGACAGAAGCAGAAGACTGATCCACCTCCTAGATGAGTGCTTTAACCACTGGGCTACAGAGCAATTGCCTCTTTCTGGCCCAATGACTATTCCACTGCAGATAAACACTTGAACAGAAACACTTTCAGAGAGGAAAGTAAACATGGATTTCTCATAACCCTGGTGAGTATTCTAACCACTGGGCTACAAATTATGAGGCAGGCACCATCACCACCATGGCTTTCTCCTTCATTGGAAGTTTTATATTAAAGGAGGAAGATGCATAACTCACCCCACCCCCTTCTAGAAGCAGCTTAGATGCCTAAGCCTCTGACTTCAGAGTGTCTGTTCTGAATTGCTAAGCAATGGAAGGTGCCTCCCTGCACCTTGGATTTAGGTTCCATGAGAGGAGCGCCTCTCATCAGTAACTCTCCCTGGCTAGTTCAGGCAGCTCCCTGCCCAGCATGCTGAGAAAGTAGCAGAGTGTAGAAGAGGCAGGAACAGGGTGAATTTGATTTAAATCATGATTTAAATCACTAGTCAAGAAGACTCGATTTAACCACCGTTTTCCACATAAAAGTGGTGCATTGGAAAGCAGGATTAGGCTCACTGGATTTCCTCTCCAATCTCTCCCACAACATGCTTTTGGATTTTAAGTATAAGGTAATGTTTTCTTGAATGGGACAACTCCATTAGGCTAGAAGAGAGCTTTTGCTTTTCACTAGATTTTTCCCTGAAGGAAAAAAAAAGTGTTTTCCTAACAGACATCTAATATTTTACATAATGCGCAATGGCAAATGTAATTTACATCTACATCCTTCACTACAACATGGAGCCAGACATAAAACAAAGTTCTACATGCAACATGAGGGTAGTCTGTGGCCCTCTTTCAGAAATTACTTCCTCCTGGTTTCCATAATACACATATAAACTAAGATTTATACCTTTAAATTCTGCCTTTTTGGCTTAAATACACGTAACTTCCTGTACAGGACTAATTACTGATCCTGTCATACAGAACTTCATGTAAACCAATCTTTTTATAATAAATTTTGATGCTTCAAAATAATAGTCTGGCACTTCAGACATATTCTAGGTGTCCTGAAAAGAGAACCTGTGCAAAATCCCAGTGCAGCCCAAGTGAGGGGAAAAGAACACAGAGAAATAAAATATTCTGAAGTAAACAGTAGTTGAGTTAGAAGCCACTCAATTCACATTTTGAAATCTCAATCCACAATTTAATTGAAGATTTTATTCACTCCTGTAAAACTTCCATTGGTTTTAAAGCTTCAGAGGAGTAGCGGAGTTCTGTAACTGGAAAAACTTAAAAAACAACAAATAGTCTTGCAAAACCTCAGAGACTTAAAAAACATGTAGATGGTATCATGAGCTTTCATGGGCCCAACCCACTTCTTCAAATGAATGGAAGTGGTTTTAAGTCAACATTTGGAAACATCAAGGGAGTATTTAAAGACAAAGATCTACCCAGCTTTGATTTTAGAAAAACACAATCACAGCATACATTTGAAATCCAAATTACCTAGGTTTGCTCTGAATTTTGGGAGTGGCTTGTGTAGGACATTATGCTGATCAACAATCATTTTGTCATCCAAAGTACCCAACACTTGATGGAAGAAGAATGTAGTTGATATGCTCAGCGTATTGAAGCTTACATCCATAGCCTCAAACAAACTTCAGAGAAATTGCTGCTGTATTGCATGCTGTCAAAATCTGGAAGGTACTTCAAGAGACTTTAACAATAGAAATACCTCATCAGAAAGTTAGAAATGCGGGCAATAAAGTAGTAAATGGATCAAGCACTAGCTCCACGTCATTGTCTTGCCAATATTCTTAACTCCAGACATGAAGATAGATGCCTAACTTCTGAAGATGATGAAACTGCCATGGCATTGGCATCTCAAAAATCACTCCTGAAGTATGACTGGCATACTGAGTTTCAGGGCTGGAGTGAAACCATTTAAATCAGTACATGTTTACTGATACAATCAATAAAGTCACTCCCCTGAATTGGTGGAAATCATTAGCCAGGCACCTTGAAACAGAGTTCCTTCAGTTGCAATGCCAACTTTTCCTAGCAGTTGTTTCTTCTGCAAGCACAGAGAGAGTATTTTCATTGATTGGTATTATTCGCTCAAAGCTAAGAAATAGAATGGGAGTTGAAAAAACAGGAAAAGCTTGTATTTCTGCTTCAGTCAATGGATAAAAATGACAGTGGGAATAGGGATGATGAGTGCTAGTAGAAGTTTTAAGGACACTGAATATTTAACATTGGGATGACTTGTCTGTTAGAATAAAATTTGAAAACTAAAAAAGTTTAAGAAAAGCTGTCAAACTGCAACTCAGAAGACCACTACAATTAAATGTTTCACACTTGCAACAATTAGAATTAGTTTAATAAAATGTAAGTGCTAGTTTATGTACATGATTTAGTTCTTTGCATTCCAAATATACTGCTTGTGCATCTGCATCCATTCATATGTGAAGGTATGTCTCTTGACACCAAAGATTTACCTCTTGTTAATGAAAGTCCTATGGTGATGAACAAATGACATTGGATGCAGGTGGAGGATACCACTGAAAGCATCTAACCACAAACCTGCATGTAGGCCACCTGGGTGTGACGGTCCTCTGTCTGCTGAACTAGAACAGCAGCTCCTGTATTCTGCCTGGGTGACAAAGCAGCCCTATTTAGGCACAGTGCTGCTTTCTTCAAAAGAAGAGGGAGAGAGAAAACAATCCCTACACACAGCTTGTTTCATTTGATTCCTGTTGGTTAACTGCAACTGACTGGAGATCCAATTTTGCAGTCACAAGAGAAAATCAACGACTAAACAGAAACTACGCTTTGCACCCTGGACGTATGCACACTTCTTGACAATGGCGATCATCATGAATGCAGGACTGCAATCAGCAGAAAACGTGTACATTAGAAAATCAATGTCGCAGCCTTAAGCAAAACACGCATCTCTGTTCATATTACTATGTGGGCTATCTTGAGGGGCATCCAAGACAAGTGGGAGTTGGCTTCAACAACAGGATGTCACTAATTCCCCAGCCTGAATCCCAGCCCCATGCCATGACCGCATGTCACCTCATGACTCCAAAGCTTAGACTGAAGCAGGGACTGTGCCTTGTACTTGTTAGTGCATATGCATCCACTTTGCCTACTGTAGACTGTGAAAATGAGGCTGAATTCAGGGATCTCTTCAGTACCTTTTAAATCCAAGCTATATATACTCAGCGATTTTAATGCTAAAGTTGGTCAAGACTGCACCACATGGCTAAAGGTGTTTGGATATCATGGTGTTGGAAGCAAGAACTCAAACAGCACCCTTCTTCTTCAAACCAGTCCCCAGCATGAGCACATTCTTCCAACAGGCGAACAAGTACAAAGCAACTTGGATACACCTTCTGTCTAAACACTGTCATATGACTGACTATTACATTACAAAACAAAGATCTTCCTGATGTTAAGTTGACTCGCGCAATGCATGGCACTGGCTCCTGGTCTTACCATTACATGGTATGCAGTGTCATCTCCTTGAGCCTTTGTCTGCCAAAATATCATTCAGCTGTACACTGGAAAAAGTTGGATATAGGTAAACTTGAAATACCTGAGACACAAGCATTGCTTCAACTTAGTCTTGACACTTCCTTAGTCATCAACAATGAAGGTCCAGAACAGCCATCCACTATTGAGGAGGACTGGATTAATATGAAGGAAACAACCTACAAAACTGCTGTCAAAAGACTAGGTTTCCAAAAATGCAATTACAAGGCATAGGTTTGATGACAAGGACAAAGATGCCAAAGCTCTTCTTGATAAGATGCATATGACAATTGGCCTGGATCAACAATAAAGAGAATGCCTCCAGGAAATCAGCATACATTCAAGCTAAGCTGAAGTCAAATTATGGCAAATCAGAGAGGACTGGTGGAAATGTAAAGCAGTCAAACTTCAAGACGCACCCACTAGACATGATTTTAAAGCATTCTATGATGGGCTGAAAGCAATCTATGGGCCATGCGTTGCTGGCTCTCCACCAATGCACTCTGCTGATGGCAGCACTCATTACAGATAGTGCTAAAACCCTTGCCTGCTGGGCTGAGCATTTTTACAGACCTCAGCCTTTTTGAAGATAGCAGCATTCTTGAAGAAATTCCTCAGTAGGCTAATGATTCACAGCTAGTTATACCACCAAATCTTGATGAGGTACAAAAAGTTGTCAAGCAGATAAAATCTGGAAAGGCACTTGACAGTGACACAATCCTATCCAGTATTTATAAAGCTGGTGGTGGCCAGCTCATACACCATCTCATCCATTTATCTATCACCATTTGTGGGGCTTGACAAACCACTGAATCTACTTGCCCGTGGCACTCTGTTTGGAAAGAGCCTATGCTCCACTGATCACTGCTGCTGATATTGTCCTTAAGGTTACTGATGTTTCATTAGCCTGGAAGCGTACTGTACTCCAGCATAAACGCTGATGACAATGGATCTCCTCAACTAGCCAAAGCCAGCATCACCTTCGGAAGATAGACCAAGCACTTGTGGACTGACCATGGTGTTAAACTTCATATGAAGGTAACATTTATCAGGCAGTTGTTCTGGATATCCTGCTCTATGGCTCAGAGTTATGGACCATATATTGCCGTAACGTTTGGACCAATCCCATATGCGCTACCTCAGGAAGGTTGCCCATGTGAACTGGTGGGACAAAAAATTCCTAAGACAGAGGTCCTTAAGCTGTATGGTGTCATGGCATGGAAGAAAGGCTTAAGAACAAACAGTTTAGCTGGCTTGGTCATGTTATGAGGATGGAGGATGCACGGATAATGAAGGTTATCTTCTACAGACAGTTTGTTCATAGAAAGTGCTCTATTGGTGATCAGTATAAGTGTTAAAGATATCTTGAAGACCCACCTGAGGTCATGCAATATATCTCCCGGTGACCTGGAAATCATAGCTCAGGACAGACTGTTCTAGTGACAAACCATTGTACAGGCTCTCAAACGCTTCAACACTCAATATATCCAGACATTTACAAGAAAAGTGTAGGATCCAAAAAGAGTATACAATACCCACAGATGACAGATTTGTGTGTGACATCTGTAATCAGATTTGCTAATCAAGGATTGGCTTAGTCACTCACCAATGGTCATAGAAGATTAGATCTGTTGATTGACAGCTCAGTCCATACACACTATTTCCTAAATTAATAAAAATCAAGTTATCTAAGAAGTTACACAAAATATACCCTCCTAGATGTTGCAAAATGTTATACTAAATTGTAAATTAACATGTTTTAGTGATTAGATTTGCATCACTGTTTAAGAATGTAAAGAAGAATCAGTAAAACTTGATTTATATCACCAAGAAAAAAATCATGATTTAAATCAATCCACCATGGTTCTGAGTTTGTTAATGGCTCATATCCTGCTGAGAAAACAGGATTAAACACAGTTGCTACAGTACTATTCTAGAGTCTTGAGAGGTTTCCTGCATCAGGTGACCAAGAAAACATCCAGCATCAAGATACACTTTAAAAAGGGCATTACATGTTGCGAGGACCTGTGCCTTCCTCCTTATACAATCACTAGTTCACATGTGCACTGGATGTCCCAGCAGGATCTGGTCCAAAATCAAACTACGTAATTTTAAAATGTAGACTTGTTTTATAAAAGAAAGACAGTATAACTCAGGCTTGGCCTACACTTGGCAACAGCACTGTTTCAGCAATCAGTTGAGTGCACTGCTGTTGAACACAGCATAGCTAAGTGCAGAAAAGGTTTCAGTACTTGTTGTCAAAAGTCAGATACCTGAAGTGCTCATCATGATTTGCCCTTTATACTGAAAGCTAAACTGTCAACGGGACAGCTAAACCACCTGCTGAGACTTGACTGTCAAAAACAGTACAGTTTCCAAACATGGCCGAAGCTTGAGACCATTCTGTCCTCAGATGATTCTACATAGCTCCCCTTGATCTAAATGACTCCATATGCAAATGAAATTTAATGTGGGTAAGTGTAAGGTAATGCATGTTGGAAAAATAACCCAAATTACACGTACTACATGATGGGGTCAAATTTAGCTACGACAGATCAGGAAAGGGATCTTGGAGTTATAGTGGATAGTTCTATGAAGACATCCACGCAGTGTGCAGCGGCAGTTAGTAAGGCAAATAGGATGTTAGGAATTATTAAAAAAGGGATAGATAATAAGACAAAAAATATCATACTTCCCCTATATAAAACTATGGTACGCCCACATCTCGAGTACTGCGTGCAGATGTGGTCTCCTCACCTCAAAAAAGATATATTGGCATTAGAAAAGGTTCAGAAAAGGGCGACCAAGATGATTAGGGGCTTGGAAAGGGTCCCATATGGGGAGAGGCTAGAGAGACTGGGACTTTTCAGTTTGGAAAAAAGGCGATTGAGGGGCGATATGATAGAGGTATATAAAATCATGAATGGTGTGGAGAAAGTGATTATAGAAAAATTATTTACCTTTTCCCATAATACAAGAACTAGGGGACACCAAATGAAATTGATGGGTAGTAGGTTCAAAACTAATAAAAGGAAATTTTTCTTCACACAGCGCACAGTCAACCTGTGGAACTCCTTGCCCGAGGAGGCTGTGAAGGCCAGGACTCTATTAGGGTTTAAAAAAGAGCTTGATAAATTTTTGCAGGTTAGGTCCATAAATGGCTATTAGCCAGGGATAAAGTATGGTGCCCTAGCCTTCATAACAAGGGCAGGAGATGGATGGCAGGAGATAAATCACTTGATCATTGTCTTCTGTTCTCCTTCTCTGGGGCACCTGGCATTGGCCACCGTCGGCAGATGGGATGCTGGGCTCGATGGACCTTTGGTCTGACCCAGTATGGCCATTCTTATGTTCTTATGTTCTTATGCTAATCAGAGGGCAAAATTAACATGCTAAATAAATTTTATGTAGTTCTCCAAAGGTCTTTTAAAGGTAACATACTAGATCGGGGTGGCCAACCCATTCTGGGCAAAGAGCCAAGATATCAGTGGATCGAGCGTGAAGAGCTGCGGCAAAGTTGTCGAGGGAAAAAAGGGGGAAAAAAAAAGGACTGCCCTTTTGCCCCTTTAAAAGGAGCCTCTGGTCGCTTTTGGTCAAGCAAAAGAAAAACAAAAAAAAACCAAACAAAAAAACCACTCTGCCCCTTTAAGAAAACACGTTTAGAGGCTTTGGCCACATCAGGCTCCCACCGGCCAACACCATCTTTAATTCTTCTTTAATGGCCGCACCGGACAGCTCCCCTGTCCAGGTCAGCACAGGGAGCCAGGAGGAGAGGGCCATTTTTGCATTTTTGGGGGCGCAGAGGCAGCTTTACGAGCCACCAAGGGGTGGGGGGGGGTTCGCAAGCCTCCCCCCCGGGGGGGGGGGAGGAGGAGGAGGAGGAGAAGAACCGCATGCAGCTCACGAGCCATGGGTTGGCCACAGCGGTACTTGACAGACAAGGTGGATAAAAATAAGTTAAAATTTAAAAAAAATCTGATTTTTAAAAATCCTCAAAATACTAAATTTTGCATTTAAAAACAAGTTACAATTACATCTTATCACAAACATGCAACACATACACTTACAGTCTCAATGGCTCCAGTCTATCCAGCCTACTACCTCTTGTTTCTTGAGAGTTCTGGGCTTTTAACTTGCTTCTCAGAAAACTAAAAAGTAACATGTGCAAAGACAGACAGACTGGATAGGACTGTTTTTGTTCTGTGCTCATGTGGTGGTAAACCTTAGCCAAGCACAGCAAAGGAATTAAGACTCTGTCTTAAAGAGACAGACAATATGTAGGAAAGGACATGTACTGGAAAGGAATGTACTGAAAAGAAAAAGGGACGATATTCAGCACATACACAACTTCCTAAATTCCCCCCACACGTGTGTCACTGAAAAATTATCATGGCAAAAGAGACCCCCTAACTGGGAATATTTTGAAGAAATTCGTTCCCTGGATAAAAAAGGAAAATGTGTTAAGTATAAGCAGGGCAAGACGATAATGCAGGGAGAAAATTATGCAAGAATGAAAGATCCTAAAGAAAACCGCTGATGGGGAGAAAATTAGGTAGAGGATGATGTGGATATGGCTGAGTGGATCACCTGGTTAGTAACTTAAATAATTCACTTTGCAATGCATCATTCTTCAAGACACTCTCTATGCCCTTTAGTGTAAGTGTGATTTGACAAGTACATTCCTAATTTGCTTGTTATGTTGGATGTTGCTAGAAATAAAGTTAAATTTAGCAAATCCTGGTGGCTTCTTTAACTAGTTAACTAGGTTTAGAATCTGTCACCCAAGTATGCAATACAGAAAGCTGCAGTAAGAGAAATCTAGAGTTGCCAGTAATATCACATAATATATGCCCCTTCATTTTCAGACATCATGGCCACAAGTCTATTCCCTATATTTACTAGTGTTGACCTTTAGGGAACAAGTTTTTCAGGCTGAATGAACAAGGTAAACTTCATAATATATACCTGCTCAAGCAAAAATCTGTCAGAAAAAAATCTCAATTGTTTAACTCTTTACTCCCCTAATCTTGGGCTATACTAAAGATCTCTCACAGGTACTCAGCTAAGCCCACTACACTAATTTCGCTTGTAGCCTGTAGTTCATCAGATTGTAGTTTCACTAAGATATCTACAGGTAATCCACAAATTAAGGGCCTGACCCTAATAGGCAAATAGTACTCAAAAGCCTAAACTCCAGCATTCATAGATTCTAAGACCAAAAGGGACCACTGTGATCCAGAGCCGCTGGAGCACCCCTGGAAAAAAGAAAAGTGCGTGCTCAGCACCCACCGGTGGGCCACACCAATCAGATCCTGCTGCCTGTTTGGTATGAATGACATCAGCACATGAAGTGGCTGTTCAGCGCTTCTTTGCAGTGGGCCCTAAGGTAGATTTAAATTGTGTGTGAAGCTCTACATCTACAAACTGCATATACAAAATGGTTTCATAATGTATTTACCATGCAGAAATCCGTGGCCAGGAACCATGGTCTTAAACCCCTTACTGACAAACTCATTCTGCAACATACACAGCAATTTCATGTTTTCAATCTGCAGAGTGCATGTAGGTTTTGTATATGATGAACCTAGGAGTACACAATCATAATTAGGAAATATCTGATCATGTATACCAGGGCTACTCAACATGCGGCCAATGGCCTGCATGTAGCTCGTGGCCCATTTGTTTGCAGCCCATGGGTGGGAGCCAAAACAAAAAAGTAGTCAATATAATGGTCTTCTGTTGGTGTGTGTTTAAGTAGTTAAATTCCTGGACTGTCATTGTTCATTAAAAGTGCTGTCAAATGGGTGGAAATCGGGTAAATATTGCATTGTATTAATATCAGCAGAACTGACTTAAATGGGGCCTGGGTGTTGCGTAGTCTTGCCTTAATCTTTGTATTCATGTCCATCAGTGTGAAAGAAGCTATTCGCATATATATTTGCATGTATATGCAACCACACTTAAGTTGTGGCCCTCAGCATATGCTGTGAGCATCATTGTGGCCCCTGGGGCTTCCAAAGTTGAGTAGCCCTGATGTATACTGTATATTTATTTTATTGGGGGCACGTGAAACAGACCTAATACCTCACTCCACTGTAGGATCTAATTTTCCCTTTTTATATTTAATCATAGAATCCTAGAATACTAGAACTGGAAGGGACCTCAAGAGGTCAAGTCCAGTCCCCTGCCCTCACGACAGGATCAAGCACCGTCTAGATCATCCCTGATAGATGTCTATCCAACCTGCTCTTAAATATCTCCAGGGATGGAAATTCCACAACCTCCCTAGGCAATTTATTCCAGTGTTTAACCACCCGACAGGAAGTTTTTCCTTAAGTCCTAGCTAAACCTCCCTTGCTGGAATTTAAGCCCATTGCTTCTTGTCCTATCACCAGAGGCCAAGGAGAACAATTTTTCTCCCTCCTCCTTGTGATACCCTTATAGATTCTTGAAAACTGCTATCATGTCCCCCTCAGTCTTCTCTTTTCCAAACTAAACAAGCCCAATTCTTTCAGTCTTCCCTCCTAGCTCATGTTTTCTAGACCTATCATCATTTTTTTGTTGCTCTTCTCTGGAACTTCTCTAATTTTTCCACATCTTTCTTGAAATGTGGTGCTCAGAACCGGATACACTACTCCAATTGAGACCCAATCAGCAAAGAGTAGAGCGGAAAGAATAACTTCTCGTGTCTTCCTCCTAACACTCCTCCTGTTAATTCATCCCAGAATCATGTCTGCCTTTTTTGCAACAGCGTCACACTGTTGACTCATTTAGCTTATGGTCCACTAGATCTCTTTCTGTAGTATTCCTTCCTAGACAGTCGCTTCCCATTCTGAGAGAGAGAAACGGATTGTTCCTTCCTAAGTGGAGCACTTTGCATTTGTCCTTATTAAACTTCATCCTATTTATCTCAGACCATTTCTCCAGTTTGTCCAGAACATTTTGAATTATGACCCTATCCTCCAAAGCACTTGCAACCCCTCCCAGCTTGGTATCATCTGCAAACTTAATAAGCGTATTCTCTATGCCAATATCTAAATCATTGATGAAGATATTGAACAGAACCAGTCCCAAAACAGACCCCTTTTTGTATATAAACACTTCATTTATATATAAACACTGCATGTGTTTTTTATTTAGAATACACATATACAGGTTCTAATGGATAGGAAACATTCTCAGACAGGTGAAAATAACCTGAATGGGAGGCTACATGAACTTGTCCTCATTCCAAGTTTATTACACTACATTAAACTCTGCTAGAGGCAAAATGTACTGTGTTTTCAACACTGCCTCAGAAATAATATACACAGCAAAGACACTATCTTCAGCGATAAAACTTTGTGCAACTGCTTTTCTTCCATTTCCTATCCACAACATAAAAAAGTATGAAAGAACTAGTGCTGCCAATTACATAGCTGTATTTAGCGTTATCTACTTTTAAAAATGTCTATACTACATAGAAAAAATGTTTCATTTCCAAGCTATTGAGTTATTCTGAAGCTGAATCCATGTATTGCCCAGCTTTGCTCATTTGAATCCCATTTTCCCACTCATTACTTTCTAGATGATTCAGTCTTGACAATATTTTTTAAATATGGAAACAAAGAATAGGAGAAAAATATAAGTTCTAGAAAATGGGAGCCAAACAGTTTTTTAAAATGTAATTATCTATAGACAAAAGAAAATGTATGTAATGAAATACCCTCTGTTAAAAGATGTGTGATTTTTAAAACAGGTACAGCCTTTTCTTTAACATGGTCACTAAAATCCACATTGAGTCTTGGAAATCCTACAGATCAGGAAAGATAATGAATCTTTAAATGAGCTTACTGAGCCTCTTTTTAAAAAAGGTCCCTGAAACAGTTTCCAAGATAGAGCAAATTCATAGCATTTCAGGAGTGACCTGGTTAGAGTTTTGGCTGTGGATCAAAAACTGTGTGCCCCAGGTGATTCAACAAAGCAGAAATTGATTGATAACCCGTTTGTTGTGCTGCATTCCCTTCCATATAAGAGGGGGTGGGGGGAGAGAAATGGCCAACAGAATGAACTCTTTCAAGTAGAAACTGATGTACTATTCCTGCAATATGCCACTTGGCATTACACATCAGAGCTGCATAACTGAAAGGCCATTCCATTTTTAGTTGTCTTTTAAATTAAAGACCATAAAGAATAGTAGGCAATTTCTGAATACTTTAAAATTTCCCTGTGGGTACACTACATGCATAAGTACAGATAGATAACGAGATTAATGAAAATCCACTGACCTTGTATCCCACGGCCTGTACCTTCTACCGCAGGGACTTTTTTCATGATCAGTGACAAGAGGCCTTCCACATGTGCCTGAGAAAGTTCTTCATGATCAAGTGTCCCATTCTCTTCTCTTGATGAGTGTGCTGTTTACCAAACATCTTTTTTAAAGAACCAGATCAGCATTGTGATATTTCTAAACAGTTACTGCAAGTTTTTATTCGTATTCCTGAGTCTATACCTCTGTCCTTAACCCCATGACACTATAGATGATAATAAGACTCAGATTTTAACTACAGGTTGAACGTCTCTTATCCGGCATCCGGGGGACCGGAGTCCAATGAGAGAATTTGCCGAACCATGGGAGGTCAATATTATCTAGCAGCATTACCAACATTTCCACTGCTTGCTGGGCTCTCAGAAGACATTTAGGGGTAAATTAGAGCTAAATAACAGCACAGAAAAAACACTAAAAACCAGGACTGATGGCTGTAAAACTTTATGGGACCACAGGAAACTTGGCCACACCCATAATAAGTGGACATCCAGCTATTTAAAATCATAACGGACCACAGATGTTTGCTGGACCAGACAGTGTCAAACTAGAGAGGTTCAACCTGTAATGTTTGTGATCATATTCCATTTTGAATAGTAGACAACGCCATTAGCAATTCTGTGTTCTCATACTCTTTTTTTTGAGCTTGATAATACAGGTTAGACCTCGCTGGTCTGGTACCCTCGGGACCTGACTGGTCCTGAACAAGGGGATTTGCCAGAACAGGGAAGGTGCCTCCCCTCATGGCCATGCTACCACCAGACTAGGGCTCCAGCCTGCCCCCACTGCTGCCTCCACCCTGCAGGGCTCTCCCCAGCCCTGCTGCTGCCGGTGCTCGAGCCCCACAGCCAGAGCTGTGCAGCTGGGGCAGAGCTCCACAGCCGCCTGGCTCCACAGCTGGGGCCAGACTGGCTCTGCGGCCAGGGTGAAGCTCCACGGTCCGGGTCAGAGCTCCCTGGCTGCTACCGGGGCTGGAGTTCCCCAGCCACTGGAGCCAGAAATATGGTTGGAGCTCCGCTGCTGGGGATCGGGCCAGAGCTCCCTGGCTACTGCTGGGGTCAATGCTTTCTGGCCGGGGCTGGAGCAACATGGTCCACGGGCAGGCTAGAGCTCCCCACCATGCTGTCTGTTCACCCCACACACACTCACTCTCAGCTCCCAACTGAGTCACCAGTGCCCCTTAAGGCAATCCTACCCCACCGCCAGACCTCCCTCTTTCTGGGTTCTGTGGTCCAGGAACATCCATGGTCCAAGCCAGATGTCAAACGTTACCGAACCATGGAGTCCCGGTTAAGGGAGGTACAACCGGTACTAGACAACCTTCCCAAAACTGATGAAATTAACATTTTCTAGTTGTTCCCATAACAGAACTACACCTTAGCAGCCACACACTTATCATGATGAAACTAAAAGCATCATGCTGCTAATTGTACTTTAAATTTAAAGCAGGAACTTTCTCTCAGGAAAATGCCAAATCTCCAAGTTTGGAGTTACTGAACCATTTGAATGCTACAAACATTTACTGCTGCTCTTCATAAAATCGAGTCAACTCTGATGTCATTCCATTATGCACTGGAACACAGCCTTTCCCAAATCACAAGTGATTTTTTCCAGATTCAGTGGTATCACAGCATTTGCTATTTTTATTATACGCCCTCATGTCTTCCTCATTCCACTTTTTTTGCCTTCTAGTTTCCAATGATTGACAGAGCTCTCTAAAAGGTTCTTCATTGATCATTAGAAACTGGAACCTCCTTAAGGCTCTGTTTCTCACACTAACATTCTTCAATTTACATTATACCAAAGTGCTTTTTAATGCAGTGGTTCCTCAATATCCTCCTACTACTGCATTATCAGACACATGCCTACTGTCATGTGAATGCTGCTTAATGTTTGGGAACTTGCTCTCTTCAACGTAACAGTATCGGGGAAACATCAAAACTTATACATACCAGTTTTTAAAAAGCAAAGGAAAAGAACAGTAAGTATTAGTATATGCCATGGAGTAGTGCCAGTGCCGCCGCCGCCGCCGCCCCCCCCCCCCCAAAAAAAAACAACAAAGTGTGAACGTGAAGTTGCACTCATTAATTAAAGATAATCTAGGATATGGAAAGGCTTCCATATGAGGTGAGACTAAAAAGACTAGGGCTGTTCAGGTCAGGAAAGAGGAGACTAATAGATCTACAGTAAGAGCCTATTCATGAATGGTGGAGAAAGTGAATAGAGAAGTATTATTCACCCTCCTCAGTGTAAAACCATTGAACATCCAATAAAACGAATAGACTGCAGGTTCAATACAATCAAGGAAATACTTTTTCCACATAATGCATAAACCGCCTGTGGAACCCACTGTGAGGGAATGTTGTAATGGCCAAAAGTATGATTAACTTTTAAAAAAGAGCCAGATAATTTCATGGAAGAATAGCGTAAAAGAGCTCTGAATAAGCTCAAAAGCTTGTCTCTCACCAGCAGAATTTGGTCCAATAAAATTAACCAACTTATCTTGTCTTTGTCATACTCTGGGACCAACACAGCTTTAACAATACTGTACACATCACTATTAGCCAAGATGGTCAGGAACACAATAGGATGTAACAGGTGTAGTTGATTAACCAGTTAACCAATAAGCAAAAGATCTTAGGTTAAGGCTATAAACTATACCCATTTCCCCCTCTCCCTTGCCCGGAATTTTTTAGCAGGCTGGCCTGCAGCCTGGCTCAGTCCCAGCTTGTGCCGGGTTCGGGACCTACCCCCACTGCAGCTCTGCATTTAAAGCATATTAGGAGCCAGGCGGGCAGGCGTCCCAGCTTGCGCCATGTCCAGGCGCTCTGACCCCACCACCCAGAAAGAGGCTGCTGCCACCCCACACTGCTGCCAGAGGCAGCAGTGCGGGGTGGCAGGCAGCCAATCCACAAGGAGAGCTGTTTTTTAACTGGCTCCCCTCGCGGACCAACTCCCGCCTAGCACTCCGCAATGCTGCTTCTGATAGACACGCATCAGCATGGGGTGGCAAGGGACTCCCCGGGAGTGGGGTGAAGTGCACTGGCTGCCGATAAGAATTCATGAGGTTAAATCGACTATTGAATTAACCAATATTTAACATTGCTAAGACATCCCCATATTCAGGGCAACTCTGCACCTCTGATGGCCAGAAGCTAGGAAGGGGATATAGGGGTGGATGACTTGAACTGTCTTATTCTGTACACTCCCCCTGGAGCTCTGGTGTATGCCACTGCTGGAGTCAGGATATTGGGCTAGATATACTATTGGTCCGACCCAGTAGCGCAGTTCTTAATTTCTTATGCCATGCACATGCAGGCCGAAGGACTCAATAATGCAAGATTCTAATACAAAACTGTAGGTGACAATACAACAAGAACCTTTACATTTCCAGAGCTAAAATATCAAACAATTAAAGAGTGATCAGCAAAGCCATCAGATTTAATTAAGATTTTTAAGGTTAAGATAATCATTGTGTACCTATTTAATTGTTCTTGTTTACGTCTAATATAATACACATCTGATCATTTAGTTACCATGTGCTTCATTCCAACACTGAGTCCATGAATGGGTGATGCTGATTGCCAATATGCATATGCTCACATGCGTACAGTACATTCGCCCTCTAAGTCCCAAATAAACTGGTTAAGTAGCTTACCACATTAATATCAATTTTCTGGGATGACTACTTTCTAATACAGAGAGCTTAATGTCCAATTGGGGATTGAGACTTAAGGATATCAGTTCCCAGAGTTCAGTTAGTTAGAAGCACAGGACCCCAAAAAAGGCAAAAATTTCTGTATCATGAAATGCACCAATAGCACTTTAATGATTCAAGGCTCTGGTGGCAAGAGGTTTATAATTAGAAATGTAAAGGAGTAACCAGGTAACTGGTGCCTGGCCCACTTGGCGCAGCCTCTGCCTGTGGTGCAGGCTGAGGGCTGTTTTAGACTACCGACGCCCACCATGCCATGCCACAAGCAGAAGGGCTGCTCCAGCACCCGCGCCCCCGTGCCCGCAGCACAATGCGGTGGGCCAGTTAACAGGTTAAACATATAGTTTAACCAGTTAACACTGTAAATAGGGATGTAAAGTCCCATTTAAAATCTAAGTCCACAACCTATTATTTAAATCTGAATCCTTTACATATAATTTGCTGAAGACAACTGAGAAATTTAAAACTTCTGCAGATATAAGCACAAAACAGTGCAGAACCACAGGCTATAAATGTGCAGTATAGCAAAATCACCACATACTACATAGAAATCAATTACAATCACAGCTATTTTGATGAACATTAAATGAATTCATTATAACAGGGCACTTAAAATTAAGTATTAGCAACATTTCCTAATGGGCACTTAATTAAACTCTCCCCCTTTTTTTTCCATCTTCACTAGAGAAAAGTAATTACTCATCACTGTCCTACAGTGAGGCAAATGAAATCCATGGGATTAGATATTCTTATATTGAGTAAGTAGGGCACATACAGAAGCCTCTAATTCACAATGATCAGTTACTACAGTTTTTATTTCTGCTACGCACCAGCAATACTTTTTGTGTTGCAAGCAGTTGGAAAAAAGAACAATAGTTTTTAGGCTGTCCTCAAATAATTTACAAATAAATATTATTAATTGTTCAAAGCTCTGATAGATTATTAATTCAGGACTTAATATGAAAATGCTCTTTGGATGAGCCACCTCACTTATTCCATGTAATTTAGACGCCAGTTATTTATACCTACAATTTCATGCTTTACACCCTTCAGTGAGCTACAGCAAAAATACACAAGAATGGAAAGTAGTAAAATATCTTTTGAAACTGAAGTGTTATTTCTAGCTGATGTACATACGACAGATTTTTCAAATCATCATGTACACATATATGTGGGAAATCTAAAGGCATCACAGGTTTAATGAACAAAAATCATTGCTATTTGCCAAAGATCAGAGCTGGCTTGGCCAGTCCCAAGTGAAATAGGATTTGTGATCTCAATATAGTCACAAATGCATAACTGACAGTTTTGTACACAAGAGGGACTGTGCTTCAATTTGGGGAGTGTTACAAGTCAGAAATGAGGCAAAGCATGACCTCAGAGTGCCCCAGAACGCAGCCTGTCTTAAAAATCAAGAACAGTGACCATACATTTTAAAGACAAACTGAAGAATACTGGAAACTGCTCTTTAACACTCAAACTAGTTGTCAGTGCTACCAAAATGGGTACACTCCATTTGCATATTATTAATTACAGTGCTCCATTTTCTGTGCAGTTGCCCTGGGAAGCTGTGTGTTACAAGTGTTTAAAAGTCACAAGAAGTTTTCCCAATAATTATGTGAAGACAGCACTGCTAGTAAAGCAGTTTTATTCAAACCTTTCTTCATAACTAAATGATGGCAATTCTAAGTACTCAGTCTAATACAGTCAATGAACGGCAAATTCTTCTATCTTATTCAAAAACCATACCGGAGTTTAGTTCATAAAATGCTCAGAGTTTGTTTCACAAAGAAATGGTGTGGAAAAATTGAAGCCATGCCCAGCAACCACAATTATTCCAAAATACTACTAAAAAATGGAATACCACAATACAAGAGGGTTTTGCTGTCTATTATCTGTACCCCCACCCTTCTCTGGACACTATTCGTACACACACACAGAAGAAGATAACTTCCTGCATCACAATGTTAAACTAGCTTCATTGGGAATTAGTGAAATTGAATGATAGCTGTTTCAGCAACAAGAGATTTTAAAAAAAATTCTAATACTTCTGGTTTCCGAAGAATTATTTAGACCAATAAGAGACTAAACAAGCCATTAAGCACCATTCCACTGGATTAAAATGGGACTCTGCTTCTCTTGTATGTAAGAGGATTCTGAAATTCCTCTGAAGTACATGCATTAGGAGGAAATCACTTTTGCAAATCTAAAATTTAAGGGTTAGTTATTTCCTGACAGTTCAATGGGTTTAGAGGAAATAAACTGAATGCTAATCCTCTAGGATTTAAAGAGTTGTACCAGCAAACTGTTTAGTTTATTTGTGATTTCTCAACTTGTAGAGAGGTCACATTAGGCCTCTACATAGTTATTTATATTTGCACAGGCACCTCAAAAGAGGGAAAAATGTAAACACTTGGGAATGAGCCACAACCTATCATCTGATTAAATCCACATCAGTTACATGCTTAAGAAATCAAAGGTCACCTACAATTTTGAATATCAAAGTTTGAATCCTCTTGACATTGTTTTAATACATTTGTACTTTTCACACTGGATATCCATAAATCTAAAAGTGTTTTACAAGACCAAGTGAGCATTTAACACGAGCTAAAAATGAGACAGTGAGGTTAAAATTACTTGCCAAAGGTTTTGCAGAAAAGTTAGTGAAACAGGGATGATAATCTAAGTCTCCTGACTCTACTCCCTGCCCAAACTATTAGCCCACAGCTGTGCAAACACAGAAAAGCTGCCAAATAAGATGAAATGGCAAGGTAATTCTACCTCAGTCATATACGTGTTGTAATCCTTCAAACAATCCTGGTCCAGAAAGGCACTTAGTTCTGTCAGTTTTTAAAGGCCAAATGAGTGATTTTGCTTAGTCAGACTCATAAAAATAGTTATTTTTGGCACAGCTTAGCTGCTATGTATCTGGACAATAAAAGTTGTAATTTTTGCATTTTATTACAACTGGACTCCAAAAAATCAATGTGAAAGACACCACACAAATACTCCTCCCACTTAGACCAGGACTCCTTGTAGAATGAGTATAGCTAGTGCTATATGTTACCAGATAATCAGTTTCTGTCAGGAACCAGGGCATGCAATAGAGCTGGACCCTAGGTTGCCTCATCATTATAGCTGACCTGCTGCAGGGAGCAGAGGCTAGCAGTTCACAGGCTTTTATACCCACCACTGTGTGCCTGCTCATGCATTACCTTCCTGTTGCTATTGCCTCGCATGCAGAAATGCTTCTGTCCTGATCCTGCCTTGGGCCCCCTAACTCTAGTTTCTGACCTCCGGTTTCACATTTGGCTCTGGCTCCTGACTGCAGACTTCAGCTTGACCCTTGGGTCCCAGTCTGGTTTTAACCTTGGCTTTGGCTCTGGATGTTTGGCTCTAACTCTGACCATCCCAGACACATTTCTCAATCTATTGTATACAGCCAAGCCCTAAGATAAAACCAGATTTGCTCTGATCCCAAAGAAGAGACAAACACCTACAGGATCTTTATAGAGCATTCCTAAAACTGAAATACCCACCCGGAGAAGTGAAAAAACAGATTGACAGAGCCAAAAAAGTACCCAGACACGAACTACTTCAAGACAGACCCAAAAGGGAGAATAATAGAATTCCACTTATTACCTACAGTCCACAACTCAAACCCCTCCAACGCATTATACACAATCTGCAACCCATTTTGGAAAATGATCCCTCACTCTCAGAGGCCTTTGGGGAAAAGCCTATTCTCAC
Source organism: Pelochelys cantorii (assembly GCA_032595735.1). Taxonomy (NCBI): domain Eukaryota; kingdom Metazoa; phylum Chordata; order Testudines; family Trionychidae; genus Pelochelys; species Pelochelys cantorii. The sequence goes on from CM064353.1 coordinate 1,738,035, forward strand.
TTACAGACAACCCCCCAACCTGAAACGAATTCTTTCTGGTAACCATGCTACACAACCACATCATAAGCATCCAGGAACCCAGCCCTGCAAATCAGCCGTGGTGACAACTCTGCCCACATATCTATACAAGCATATTCATCACTGGAGCCAACTAATCATAAGCTACCAAATCAGAGGTTCATTCAACTGCACATCCAATAATTTGATCTATGCCATCAAATGCCTGCAATGCCCCACTGCCATATATATTGTACAAACTGGAGAGTCCCCACGAGAAAGAATCAACAGACAAATCAGATGTATGTAAAGGGAACATGCAGAAACCTGTTGGACAGCACTTCAATCTATCTAATCACTCTTTAAAGATCTCTGGGTGGCTGTCTTGTCACAAACAAATTCTACAAGTCAAATACACAGAGAGATGTTGGAATTACAATTCCCTGCAAGTTCAATTCTCATGCTAATGGCTTCAATCAAGATGAGGGATGGCTGGGACATTATCAACCTAACAGTCAATGAAGGTGCAAACAACTCTTTGTGTAGTTTCTTGCGTTAGTACCCTTCCTATCTATTGCCTTTGATTCTTATCTGCTTTGTTTTAAATATCCAATCTTCAGGTGCTTAATGATTGCCAGTTCTGCCTTCCTGATTTTCCCTTTGATATTTTCATGCCCTCTGCTCCTTGTTTCCCCCCCCCCCCTCCTCTTTTCCCTCCCCTCTTCTTCTCCCCTATTTATTTTGGGTCTGCACATCCTAAACTCAAAACTCCGGTCATCTGAAGAAGTGGGCTATGCCCACGAAAGCTCATGATACCATCTACATGTTTTGTTAGTCTATAAAGTGCGACCAGACCATTTGTTATTTTTTAAGTTTATCCTGTACAGACTAACTCAGCTACACCCTGGAGCTTCTGACCCCTAGATTTGCTGCCTGCTCTGATCCCAGGTTACGCTACCCTCACCCTGGTTAGCTGACAGTCACACCTTTTGCTTAGAAAGGGCAATACTGAATCAGAGCTCAGAAAAGTAGGACTGGACAGGCCTTTAACAGGTTTCATTGCTCCATCCAGTCTGGTAAATGTGTCTAATTTTGATCAACATCTCCAGTTTTAGAGGAAATCTAACTCATCCATAGTGTACACACATAGCCAATTTTGAAATACCATAATAGGAGCAGATTTTTTCTGACTTGGGGCAGTCATTTGTGCTCTGGAGTACATCCATTTCCTTTGGCTCCAGTTGTTTCAGTTCACACACTTTCAAACATTTATGCTCATAAGTTACTTCAGTAGTTCTGAAGTCTGTATCAACAGAATGTACGAAAAAACAGATTCAAACTAGATTTGATTGTCTTCATTACTTGACTGTTGCTATGATGTTAAGAAGAATGCTAAACTCAGCTACCATCGAAAGTATACTCTCAACACTCACAATCTGTACTGTTAAATATGTACACCAGTTTATTACTAAGTCAAGTCACATCATTTAATTTTGCAAACTATGAAAAATAAATTGCTCATGCTTTTATTTATTCTCATCCGCGAGCATCCATCCTCTCTAAAAATGTTACAATGTGAAAAAAATCAAAATGCCCTGATATAATCGAATGTACGCTAATGAATCACTACAATCTTCCTCATAAGAACTTAGTATTATATTCAAAATGAAATTACATACAATGCTAAATCCCATTTTAAAATCACTTAGTCAAACTATAGGAGTTAATTAAAACAACTCACCTTTTTAAAAAGAGATGACAACTACAAACCTTAAGACATACAGAGTTTATTTTAATGGTAGTTCACCTTCTCTATTATAATCTTCTTCTGTGCAAGCATGCAACTATGTTCCTATCACTTGATAGTATCATGAATGTAATGGGTTGGACCCCCTTTGGTGTTGTCATCTGACTTATTAGGAATTAAAATCCCCTATGAACAAGTGAAATGTAATGTCCGACAATCTCCACATTGAATCAGGGGACACATGCTTATTCCCAGCAATATTAAGCCTAGCAAGTGGAGGAAGTACAGCTCTTAGTTAGATGTCCATAGAGGGCAATGGGCTAAGATGTTAAGCCTGTGAATGAGGCTTGACTGGAACTTAGTGGTCATTCATTTGTTTGTGAAAGTTAGACTTCAGAGAGGATGTGTTAGGACCCTACGGATGGCACAAGTACCGTGCCTCAGAACTGATGGGAATGTCACCTTGAAACCAGGTGGTTGAGGTTTCTTACACTTTCCTCTGAATCATCTGGTGCTGACCATTAAACAGACCTCTAATCTGATACAGTATAGCAGTCCTGTGTTCTGATGATACAAAGGTTTAAAAACTGCATTAAGTTTAATTCATTAAATCAAAAAATGTGTCCATACACTTAGGCATAAGAAAAAAAATATGACTCTCCCTGAACTAAACCACTATGACGCACGAACTAAGACACCATAGAAAAAATTAGGACTCAATTACATCCTTACGTATGTGATATGCAATGCTAAAAATCTGAGAGTCAGCTCCAGTATAAGGTTAGCTTCTGAAATATGCTGCATATAATGCAGGACTAAAATGTAGAATGCTGAAAAAAATTCATTCTACCGTACTATCGCACACAAAAAACTTAGTTAAGTAACAATCTGTTTAGTTTATTCTCACAGTAGGAACACATGCATTACAGCTAAATAAGTTTCTTTTAATGCCAAAAAAGACCAAACCCAAAGGTATGCCTTCTTACTGAAAGATTAGCTAACATTGTTGAACACTGGCAAATAGAGGAAAAAGATGTACCTTCTAGAATTATTGATTTGTTTCTTCTGTCTGTGATCCTCCACAAAGAAATTATAACTAAACCATATTTCTCCTGTGTGAGAGACTGAAATCTATAATAAATCTTTAAGCGAAGCATTGGCTAACTTTTTTTCTTTCATTCCAGGCCTACTGCTTTCCTTTATGTATACTTCTATCCCTTTAAAAGAAAAGGGTCATTTGGTGTGTCATTGGCCTGCACACAATCTCTTCCTGTTTAGAAGGAAAGGGAACAACCAGTTGCAATCCACACAGGTCATTCATGCAGAACCACACATACCTTTTAACCTGGGAAGTGCCACTCAAAGAACAAGTTATGTAAATGGTAGACCCAAAAAGGACTTTAATTGAATGGTATCATTGGTAGTGACAAAACTCCTGATAATTTTGTCTCAAACTTATTTATGCTAAGAGGTATTTGTACAATCTAGAAACATTACGAATGGTAGACACTATCCTCAGTCAGTGAAAACATTTAGAACAGCTTTGTCATTTATAATATATCAGTAGGACAGAGTCTGCTGTCTGGGAACCCTATTTTAAGAATGCACTAATTGTAAATGCACCTTTCTTTAAAAATCTCAGCAACAATTCTGCAAAAATACATTTGATCTAGATTTTTCAAGTAGCAATAAAGCCAAGTAACTATGAAAGACTACAAGACTCCCAACCCTTCTTCTCTCTGCATTTCAGACTACAATCTCAGCATTTTAGCTTGCATTTTGAAATAGCAGAGATATTTAACCAACCACCTATAATGTAACAAATGTTCACCAACTTTCAGCTACAGCAACATCAGACACCAACATTTAATCACTATGCTATGCAAAAATGTTACTTTTCATGCTTTGTCAGTTTACTGAGAGATAAAAGATGACAGTCATATTGAAGGGCATAGTGCCCAACACTTCGCTATCACATTTACTACTGGACAAATGAGGGCAACCTTTTTTCCTAATAGAACATTCACTCACTGCTACTCAAACATTTTTGATAGCAGGCAACAGATTAAAGCAAAATGTTAACTTTAGCGTAATGATTCAAGCTGTATGATGGGAATTTTAAAAAGGCTAGGTTTCTTAGTCAAAATAGTTAGGTATAATAGCTTACCAAATGGCACAACACTCAACTTTTCTACCTTTCACTTCTTCATACATTCACGCTAAATTAACAATTTGAGGATAATACTGTAAATTGTACCAGACACCTTCAAACCAGAACACTCCACTCTAGACAAAAAACAAGGCTATGGATATGTATGGAATGCATATTTTCTCATGGCCCAGTTGTTGTTGTAAAATGAACAGGTAGATTAATATATTAATGGATGGTAAAATATGGTATGGTATGAAATTTACAAAAAGAGGTTTAAAAACATAATTTTCTAATGTATGAATATCAGTCAATATCTACTCCAATTCTCACTGCAGAGACTGTTCTTAATGAATAGATCCATCTGGACAAGAGGGGAAGAGACTAATACTATAACTGGGAAACAAACAGCAGTAGAATGAGAGATAAAGCCCAAAAGTTAACTTACTCTTTAGCAGTTAAATATTTTTGCACATCTATATCTACCCCCAATCAACCTCATTTGCAACAGTAGTAGTACTATCCCGAGGCTCAATTTCAATAATACAATTTTAATTTATTCATTTATTTCTCCAACAAAGGTTCATCCCAATGCAGTCTGTTTATAACCTATGAAGTTATGGATTTCCTCAATATACAAGTGGCCTACACCCTGCCTCCTGAGAATTTATAATATTAAAAGTAATAAAGTTCTTTCTTTTAAAAAGAAAAAGGCAAGATTTTGCAGTGTAGTATACACAGAAGAAGAATAAAATAGGTAAACTTAATATGTCTTTTAAGATTAATCAGGTCATGTCTTGGGGCACAGAAGTCTTCAAAATAAACCATCACAGAAACACCTATTAGGTAGGGTTTGTTTCCATTTTGATGTTTACATAACTATGTCAAAGCACACAATTGAAATGTTTTCATGTCACAACAAAACAAGTTAACGGCCACTAACATGTCCTTATTTAACCTCAAGAAACCCAGAAGGACAAAAAGTCCCCCTACAATTCAGTGGGGTTGGGGGGGAAGGAGGGAGAGAGATCTTAAGACAAGGTCAGCTTAGTACAGCATGAACAAAAGTAATATCTGCTCCTAGAAGTCCTAGAAAAAGAGATTCTGCAAGCGACAGGTAGAAAAAAATTATAAATTAATAAAAGGTCATTAACATTCCATATAATCTTGGGATAGATTATATGTATCCAAAGTATAGATGAAAGCCAGATTACTGAACCTCTTAAAAAAAAAAACAACAACTTGCTTCCAAGACCCATTTGCCTTTTTGCTTTTTACCTCAATGTATCTCCCTCAGCCTGACGTATGTTTTATTCTATGCCTCTAAACTTTTACTCACCTCTACTGAACTATTTTGTTATAGACCTAGCCATTCCTCTTCTAAAGTAAACAGATGAAAAACATCTGCTGTAGTGAATTAGAAGTCTGTAGAAATGCCTTCCCCAAAACTGACGCATCATATTTCGCCCATTCATATTGACACTAGCCCATCATCCTGCTAAATGCAAACTGTCCCCGTGACTAGTCCACCTCATTACTTAGTTATTTCATGTACAGACAAGTATTGCTGCTAATTTAAGTTATTTGCTATATATACCAAGAGGTGATGGTGTATATAGCCTACCTCTGCCATCTGCTCCCTCTTCCCCTTTTCCTCACAAAAACATATATAATTTTGCAAACACAACCTTTTATAATATTACACAACAGCATGTCAGTGGTCATCATGACAGAATGATGTCTCCCCTGGATAAAGCTCATTGACCAATTAGCTTGAATATCCCCATTCATGCTGGGAGAAAGGACAAGACTCTTAGTCTAGCAGTTGAGAGATTCAAGAACATGACAGGAAGGGTGATGGGAGTACAAACCAACCACAAAGTTGCCAGTGTACAGACAGACACAGAGGTTCCTAGGGCATCTCAGGATGGGGATGGATAGAACACAATTAACATGGAATCTCTCCAACACACCCCAAACATCTTACAGAGGATAGCGGGGCTATACATTGAGACTTACTTGTCACTTTGATACAAGCCATCCCCTTACATTTTTCTTGGATTTTCTGCATCTATATTGATGATTTTCTTCTCTAAATTGGAATCCACAGTATCTCCTTTAATGCTCAGGATAAGTAAATAGCCTATCAAATTCTCTCTAGGCAAAGAATAAATTATCTAAAACCTAACTGGTTTGGAAACCATACCAACAAATGTGAATGGCTTGGGGTATCATCTGGGAGTAGATCCCAGTGTGAGCCACTGAAAGCCCGAAAAGATTAATTCAGTACCTGTTCAAATAGCAATTAACAGTTCAGAAGATGAACTACTTTGGTTCGGGTTTCAGCAACTGGCAGAACAGATCAACCATTCTGTGCACCACCTTTTCCCCTCACTTTGTGCTCTCAGTAAGATTACTCAAATGCAGATTCAGAGAAAAACCACTCATGTTTTCTGAATCAAAATATACTACTCTTAGAAAATAATGCTGATTTAAAACAACCTTCTCACCCTGTGAACAAATTATGCAGTCTTTTAAAAAAAGTCAACAGATGTGAAAGGATGTTTCTTAAAAACCACACAAAAAAACAAAAATCCAGAAGAATGACTATACAATATCTCATCACACCCAAAAGAACTATCTACCAGCAAAACTATTAAAACCAATAGGAGTAGTTTAGTCAATTGGGCCAGACATCAAGGATTTGCACTTAACTAGTTGGCACATCACATCTTAGTTTTAACCAGGAAATCTATGTGAGATGAGAGTTTTGCTTTTTAGAGCCATACAGTTAAGAGGTGTTGTATTACATTATTTGGACTAATTAAGGAATAAGTAATGTAAACATAAATAACTGAATTAATTTTAGCCAGCCTGCTATGAGAGCTTAAATATCTCTTTTTTCTAGGGAATGCCAGATAATTTCTGCAAAAGGAAACTTCTTAAGAATTTAAATCTTTTGTAAACTGTAAGAAAAGGAAAGCAGGGTTTTCCTCAACAAATGCTTTTTATTTTATAAAAGCAAACAATACAAAAGTAACACTTCAACTTAAATTATGAAGAATTTGAATGAAATCCCCACGTCTAATCAGGACTCTTAGTTTCTATGAAAATAAAATATTTGTCTTCATATTTGAAGAGGACCTGCTTGTCAAACATTTTTTCAGAGCTATTTAAAAATTTACTTTTTAACAATATCTGACAAACTACTAATCCCCTGCTGCGGTGCATATGAAAGCACCATCAAAGCTTTCACAAAACAAAAAAAAACCTTATTTTTTGAAGGTCATAACATGTTTATTAATACTTCACAAAGAGGCACTTTCCCCTCATATTCTGTCCTATTAAAAGTTTTGGTAAGCATCAATTTAAATTAACACATTTGCTATCAGAAATTACAGTAACACTTTCAGTTATAATCCAATGTCCTATGGATTGTTCGCTTCTAGAGAGAAGATAATTTCTGAGTTGTTGCTTCTGTTCGTTTTTTCCATGTCTTAGAAAGGATGTGTCATGGAAGACAGGTAGAGCAGTGAACACACAGAAATATGTTCTGAAACTCTGTTTATACTGCTCAATCTGATTTAGGTTTAGGGATACATTGCTTCTTACTAGGGCTGTCAAGTGAATAATTGGGTTTCATTTTTTAAATTGAGCTGTTAAACAATAAAATACCATTTATTGTAAATATTTTAGATATTTTCTGTATTTTCAAATGCATTTATTTCACTTACACAGAATACCAAGTGTACAATGCACATTATTTTTTGTAAATATTTGCACAGTAAACCATGAACAAAAGATAGTATTTTTCAGTTCACCTCATACAAGTACAATAGTGCAATCTCTTTATCATGAAAGTTGAACTTACAAATGTAGATGTACAAAAAACTGCATTAAAAAGAATACAATGTAGAACTTTTAAGAGTTTACAAAGTCCACTCAGCTCTACTACGATTCTGCCATAGAACTTCGATAACATTGGCAGGAGATACTGCTGCCTGCTTATTTACAATGTCACCAGAAAGTGAGAATAGGAATTCACTTGGCACTTGCGTAGCTAGCATTGCAAAATATTTATGTCCCAGATGTGCTACAGATTATACATCCCTTCATGCTTCAACCGCCATTCCAGATGACATGCTTCCAGGCTGATGATGGGCTCTTCTAGATAACAATCTAAAGCAGCACGGACTGACATACATGTTCATTTTCATCATTTGAACCAGATGCCATTAGCAGAAGGTTGATTTTCTTGTTTGGTGGTTCAGGTTCCATAGTTTCTAAAACAGCATGTTGCTCTTTTAAGACTTCTGAAAGCATGCGCCACACATTAGTCCCTTTCAAGATTTTGGACAACTCTTCATATTATTAAACACTGGCTTGCACACTATAGCCATTTTCAGAAATCTCATATTGGTACCTTCTTTGCATTTTGTCAAATCTGCTGTGAAAGCATTCTTAAAACAACCATGTGCTGGGCCATCATCCGAGACCACGATAACATGAAATATATGGCAGAAAGTGGGTAAAAAAGAGCAGGAGATATGTCATCTTCCCCCAAGGACTTTAGTCACAAATGTAATTAACTCATTTTTTTAATGATCATCAGCAGCATGGACGCACACAACCTCAGGAATTTAGGCCAAAGCATAAAGGGGCATACGAATGTATCTGGCAGTAAACAGCTTGCAATGCCAGCCACCAAAGTGCCATGTGAACGCCTGTTCTCACTTCCTGGTGATGTAAATAAGCAGCAGGTAAAGGTATCTCCCGTCAATGTCAACAACTTGTTTGCCCCAGCAACTGATAGAACAAGTAGTATTTGAGTGGACTTGTAGACATTGTTTCAGCTTTGAGTGCAGTTACATTACCAAAAAACTCTCCATTTCTAAGCTGCCCTTTCACAATAAAGAGATTACACTATAGCACTTGCATGAGGAAAACTGAAAAATACTATTTCTCTTATCATTTTTGCAGTGTATGTATTTGTAACCAAAAAGAGAAAAAGTGAGCAATGTACACTTTGTATTTGGTGCTGTAACTGAAATCAATATTGAAAATGTAGAAAAACATCCAACGATATTTAATTTCAGTTGGTATTCTCATTGTGTAACAGTGTGATTAATCACTACTAATTTGAGTTAATTGCATGAGTTAACTGATTATTTAAGAGCCCTATTTCTGATCCTTTATACATTCCACTAGGCCTTTCCCAACCAACATCAGTACATTGTGTCACTGAACCCTATAGTAAAGAGACTGAATATCAGTTCCTGAGCAAAAAAGCACAAGTTAAAAACATGGTGTTAAGTAGCCCACTAGCAGACACCATAAGGGCCCCACATTAACATTTTGAAACTCAATGTAGTTAGGAACGATTGGAACTACAGAGCACTGGTGGTGAAATCATTTGCACAACTTTCATCCCAGTACAATACAAACAAAGATGAATGGAAACACATTCCATGCAAAGAACATGCTTTTTTTTTTTTTTTATCAAGACAAATATGGCAATCAAGATGACAAACCAAGAGAAGAAATCCATATTGACACTACCACTGCATCATCCTGAAAGCCAGAGTTAGAGCCCCCTCCCAGTTTCCACCCATTTGAAATACAAATGTTTTGCCCTCATGTGGGCATCAGTTCCCAGCAGTGACATCTGAGTCCTTCATCACAGGCTTTTTTTTAAAGATTTATATTTCATACTTATTGACAACTGGAATAAAGTACTGGTACAGTCTGGGAGGACCTACAGATTTTGCAATGGATAACAGGGATGTGGAAAGGTTAATCAGTGTCACCCTTAACCGGTTCTGATTAACCATTAACTGGTGGGGGCTGGAGTAGTTCCTGCCTGCAGCCGGCTGCTCCAGCACCACAGGGGGTCTGCGGAAAGGGACTGCTCAGGCATCTGGAGCAGCCTTTGTCCATGGGGAGCCCGGACACTCCACAGGCAGGGGCTGCTCCAGCTGCTGAAGCAGCCTCTCTCCTGCCTTAGCCCCCTTTTAATTTTAAACACTTAAACAATGTTTAACCAATTAAACAGGAGTTTACATCCCTAATGAATGAAATCTTGCAAGTATTAATTTTTGCAACTGTTAATCAAGCCAAGTTACCGGTATAAATGCCGCATAAACGGAAAGTAAAGATCAAAAGGAAATTCTTTCCAGCTTTATTCTTCCCATTCAAGTTCAAGAAAATTGCCATCAAGTTAATATCTAGAAACTCACCACTTAATGCAAGGAACAAAATATTGACTTCAGGATGTTAGATAGTCTAATAGACTGTTTTTGAGTAAGCTAACAAATTCATCTGCTGAACCAATACACTGGCTCTCTGCCAGCTTTCAGAGAAATACAGTATCAGGATAATGACTTTCTTCAGAGAGGTAACACTACCCCAGTGCATGCATGGTCTTAGCTGAGTTTCATAAAGGTGTGTTAATTATTTTGCTCATTGCGTGAACAGCCTCTGAACGCATTACCCCTTTACCTTTTAACTGCCACCCTGTCTCACACACAATGCAAGAGAAAATTTAAACTGAGGTCTTATGTATTTGGTTAAGGATTACATTCTCCAGTGCACAGTCTTCCTTTTTTGGTCAATGTTTCTGTCACCTTTGTTACCATCTACCCATTCTTTTTCAGGGGTCAGGGCTGAGTCATAGACCACAGTTTATACTTCTGAATGGATTAAAAATTATTCTTAACTTTAAAAAAAAATTAGCAAGATCTAGTAGCATGCAAACTGTTGCTTAGTATTTATCTACTTACTTCCTTGTAGCTTCAAATATAGTTGTTGTACCCTTATTTTCAAGATGGGTAGGAAGACACTAAGTGACTTACCTCAAGGCCCACAAATCAGTGGCAGGACTGACTATAGAACTCGAATTCCTGATTCCCAGATCACATTCTCTATAGCAATGAGACATCAAGCTAGGTAAAACTGAATGCACTTAAAACAATTCCAAGTGGCAAAGGCTGCAGGCCATATCCTTTAGAATCAATAAAAGTGGGCTAGTGGATACTATAAACAGCCAGAGACACTACAGATAAGAGACTGGATTTCTTTTTCTCCACTTACTATGTCATCCCTCTCCCAACACACACACTTTCCACTCTTCCACTTGGACAATTAAAATGGACAGGTCATTTTCACTTTGTCAGTTTCTAAAGTTTTTACATGTGTTATTTCTTTTATTTTAGTTACAAAAAAACACCAAGTTATAAGAACGTCCTACTTTCAAGAAAGCAGATCAGTGCCCCCATGGTTTAAGTGTTCTACTTTTACACAAAGAAAACTTTGGAGGTAACGAGCACAAAATAAAGACAAACTGGGATCTCAATCTGTGAGCAAAGAGTAGGTGTGGCCCTGAAAGCTCTGCAATTAAAAGCAATGAAGCATTTTCCTTCCATATAAAAGTGCTCTGTACTGTTAGGACTTGAATCTGCTATATACCTTTAACATAATCCCCACTAAAGGCAGGCCTTTAACTCAGCTCCCGTGTTCTTTTCAAGAGGAATGCATTTCATTTTGGGATATTATGCTTTTAAAAGAATCATAGAATCATAGAGCTGAAAGAGACCTCAGGAGTCATCAAGTCCAGCCCCCTGCTCTAGGCAGGACCAATCCCAATTAGATCAACCCAGTCAGGGCTTGGTCAAGCCGAGACTTAAACACCTCTAGGGATGGAGACTCCACTACTTCCCTAGGTAACCCATTCCAGTGCCTCACCACTCTCCTAGTGAAATAGTTTTTCCTAATATCCAACCTGGACCTCTCCCACCACAACTTAAGACCATTGCTCCTCGTTCTGCCATCCGTCACTACTGAGAACAGCCTCTCTCCATCCTCTTTGGAACCTCCCTTCCGGAAGTTGAAGGCTGCTATCAAATCCCCCCTCGCTCTTCTCTTCTGCAGACTAAACAAACCCAACTCCCTCAGCCTCTCCTCATAGGTCATATGCTCCAGCCCCCTAATCATTTTAGTTGCCCTCCGCTGGACCCTCTCCAATGCGTCCACATCCTTTTTGTAGTGGGGGGCCCAGATAATACAGGATATTGCAGTATTTCAGGGTGAAGAACATAATGAACAATTAGTGAAGATGCAAGTGTGTCATTCATAAATCTCCCCTTTTATGATTATTTCTGTGTCAAGAGAAGGAAACCAACCTTTGGGTTGGTAAAACAACTGTCATTCTGTGCTGCTGCCTCTGTATCAGGTGCTAGACAGGAGCTGATCTGTCAGGGGGACTGAGAGGGGGTGAGCTCTCAGACCCGGTGCGAGCTGGACCTGAACTGGGCTTCTTGCCCATCTGGCCCCTATGACAGAGAGTCAGGGTTCCCCCTAGTCCTGCAGCCCTGTAGCAGCAAGAACAGACTCCGCCAGCCAGGAGAATAGAGAGGGTTTATTGCTTCTCCAGGATACAGCATAGCACAGACGTGATGCGCTTATAGGAGTCTTGGCCAGGATGCCTCAGACCCCTTGGGATAGGGGTCCATTGCCTCCCCTAGACCCTCAGTCCTCAGCTTAGGCTGTTTCCTTCATGTTTCCCAGTCAGCAACTGCCTCACTCCCAGACCCTGCCCCCAAACCAGGTGTTCATCTCCGCTTCCCTTTCTTTGTCTCTCCCTTGTGGAAAGAGCCTTGTTATCTGGTCAGGCTGGTCCTAGGTGTCTGGGCTAATACACATGTGGGTGAATCAGTGAGACTCACACATCACAGCGCAGGGGGACACCAGGTTACAGAGCAGACAGCACCCCCACTATGTCACAACCCCTAATACTCTTTAAATGCAGACCCACAGCAGGGGTAGGTCCCAGACCCAGTGCAAGCCAGGACTGAGCAGAATTGCTTGCTGGACTGCTAAAAAATTTACTGGAAAGTGGGGGAGCGGGAAGAGAATGCATGAGTCTACAGCATTAACCTTTAAGCTTTTGCTTATCGGTTAGTAGGTCAATTGACTACACTATTACATCCCTATTACAACATCCCTACTTGTATCTATACTAAATAGCAGGATGTGCTTTTTACAATTTCTCACTAGCATTGAACTTGAACTAGGATTAAAATTCTTAAAAAAGGTTGTCCATTCTATGACTCATGGTCTCCAAAACTTGTTAAAAATTCAAGTCCCAGTCCTGCATGTATTGCCTAGTAACAAAGTTAAGCATGTTTGCAGGACTGGAACCTAACCCATGCCAGGAACGAGAAAAATGGGCAACTATCGGACCAAAGTCCAAGTCCAGACACTGAGATCACCTAAAGCCAAAGAAGTGAATCAGTCTTACACTCATATGTATCATCTTTTGTTACGATTTGAAGTATGGTCATTAGACTGAAGGAAGATTTCCACAAGTATTGTGCTTTGTCTGCTTATCAGGTGATCAATACAATGACAAATTTGAGTTTTAGATATAACAGGGTAATTTTTTTGCAAAAATTTACACACCATCCCACCCACCCACCCTTCTTCTAGAAAACATTGTCTGTAACCCAAAATACAGAACTAAAACAATTAAGATAAGCATTACCTCCACTTGCACAGATGCAAAGCATTTTAACAGCCTACTAATAGCTATTATTTAAAATGTTTAAGGAGAAGAGCATGTCATGTTTATGCCATATCATATTAAGAAATCTGATGAAACTGGATGACAATTGACTTGTGTCCTCAAAGAATTATTTGAAACAAAAGACAGGACTATGCAGCACTTTAAAGACTAACAAGTTGGTTTATTAGGTGATGAGCTCTAATATACCATCCTGTTAGTCTTTAAAGTGCTGCATAGTCCTGTCTTTTGTTTCAGCCAGACCAGACTAACGCAGCTACATCTCTATTACTATTCTAAAGAATTATTTGTCTCTACTAGACCCACTAAACTGAACATCAGAAGACCAATCGTCACAGCAGTGAAGATAGGCTTCTCTGAGCCACTGTTGTTCCCATTTTACCAAGGTCAGATGTTATACAGTTAAGCAGGTTCTAAACTTAAAGCTATAGCAAATAAAAAAACCAGACATGTTTATCCTAGTAACTAAAAGAGGGCAGCAAGAGGAACACACAAATTTCTCCATCAATGAAAAAGTCCCTATCTTGCAGTGCATAGTTAACTTTTAGTACAATTAACATTCCTATCTTCATTACAGTTAAACTAGGTCCTGAAATTTGATTTTTAGATTTGTTACTGAGCCTGCTAGAGCCATCAAGAGCAGATTATTGCTGTCAAAGATACTGCTTCCTTTGAAGAAAAGTTGTGTGTCACCACCACAATCAGGCATCCACAAATTCCTACACAAATAAATTGAATTTGCAGTGTTCTGAAGGTCAGCAAACTTGGACTATTTTGGACCACAGAGAGTGGGAAGGAAGCAAATTTCATCATAGGAAACTGTAGCTGAAATGTTTTCACGGATTGCAGCTGTGCCAATATTACACATGGCAAGAAGGATGTTTCAAAATGTTGTTTAAACGATTTATTAAACCTAATAAATACTGGTGTTGCCAGAAAAGAATTTGTCTCCAATTCTCTACTTAGCTTAACTTGCAATTTGACTTAGCATGGGGGGGGGGGGGAAGAACCCTAAAAGCCAAATTCCTAGTTCAATTTGCTCCAAAAATGAGTTCTGAGAGAATGTATTATTCAAACACCTAGTTCTCTATTCACTGCTCTAGCACTTTGTCCTGTTGTGGTTACCTTTCTTGCTGAAAGGGTTTGCCACTGTCAAGCCATAGTACTAATACATTAAAGCACAGCACATATTATTTTATGGGGTGTACTGCTCTTCAGCTAGGACGCTTCATGCCAGTGGTAACAGAAACCAACAAATTGAAAAAATAATGGCATTAAAATAAGACTCATTCAGAAAGATCATTGTTTTGGCCCCACAGGCTTACCTGATTTCAAGATAAAAGCTATTCAATTTCACTGTAAACAAGTGACCAAATTATAATAAAAAACATGCAATGGCCCAATTCTGCTCCCAAATTTACTCAGGGAAATTCAAGTAAGTGGAAGTTGTGAAGGCATGCCTGGGAGCAGAACTGGACCCTGAGTGCTGAGATTCTCATGCTATCCTCCATGACATGGGGATAGAAGGAGAAACTGAAATGATAAAAATATGCTTAGCTCAAGGTCAACTTTTACACCAGGTGACTGGGTAATAGACAAAGAAATAAAGGTGGGTCCTAAATGTAATTAAGACAGATGAGATCTATGTATGTAATCAACAAAATAAGTTATAAGAAAACATACATAATTAAAATCTGCTTACACTTGTACAGTTCATGCCTGTATTGTGCAGAATTTGTGAAGTTGTAACCAGCTTTAGATTTACAGATGTAAAATAATCAATTTGTGATTGAAGGCAATACCATTTAGCGTTCACTTGACATTTGAAAGCATATTGGTAAAGATGATTTTATTGCAAATATCAGATAATTATAATATATCCAAACTAATGCCATTCTGTGATCAGAAGCTGAGTTTTATTTAGAAAGTGAAACAGCAATGGAACATTCCAAGAATGTTCTCAGGATAAACGATGTCATTTGCACTGGTTCTGACTGTAGACAGTATCATTCAAAAATTAAGATTTTACCTTTTTTTAAAAAGGCAATACACATTACTGTGGAGATAACTTACAAATATTCAATTTCCTGGTTTTGTGACACTAGGATTTATCAAACAGAATACCAGTAACACACTAGTCATAGTTCCCAGCTACCTTCACATGCCATACAATACCCAAAATAGAAAGCTTTGGTAGGGTAAGGAACTTTAAAAGGTGATCAGAAAACAATCCAATCACTTATATTCAAGAGTCCCTTTAAATTCTGCTTCACTCCAAGTGATTCTGTGTCAATTTCATGCAGTTTGGTCCAGACATACACTATGTACCTATATTCTCATAGGTAATTATAGCCATGAGAATAATCACTATCTTAAAATCATCTTACCTCAAGGTTAAGCTCTGCTCCTATAATTTGCAGTGTAGTGCTTTAGAGCTGCTGTTCAGTACAGACAAAAGGCAGACTGCTTAGAACACCTGACTATAGTTTAATAAAAACTGCCCCCCCCAAGAAAAGCATTTCCCATGTAAATCTCAGATAAAAGGAAAAGTGGCACATCACTTCTTAAATTCTATATTCACATTTGTTGAAGAGATTCAAAATTAATCACAACAGTACAGAATCTCCTCCTTTCCCCAAGGACATTTACTACTTTATTTCCATCTAGTTTCAGTGTTTTACAACCATCCAATGAATATTTTTAATTCAAATTTTTGAGATTCTTCATTTTGCTGTTCAAAGACAGGGAGAGATTAAGTTTTTTATGTCATTAAGATTATAGAAATGTGACCAGGGACAAACACAGAACATCACTTTACTTTAAAATACCCACTCACTTATTTGGAAAGGAAGGGCATTCCGTTCACATGCCACTCATAGTTGAGAAGTAACATTATACATAATGCACAAACTTTCCACATTTTGGAGTGAAAAAGTATTCATTATATCATACAAGCATTCAAATGAACTACAATACTAAATCTGGCTTCACTCAAAACACACAGAATACTGAATCATCCATGGACAGGCAGAACTGGAAATGACTTACCCTGAACAAAAGTGAAATTACAACATTGAAACTATAAAAGATCCCTGTTGGAAGACCACTCTTTACCACAAGGCTAAAGTCATGCATGAAGACCGGGTTTCTTTGCTAGGTGACCACAGGGCATTTTTTAAAGCAGATATGCTTCACAAAATAACAGTCATGGCAAGAGTCTCACTTTATTTTTAGATGAGGAGAAGACTATGATAAATGCCGGAATTCCCTGTGTAACTATCCTGTTCATCCTTTCTTCCTCAATTACAATGGATTTTTCCTTTTTACAACAAAACATCTCTAACCCTATTCTACCTCTACTATTATACACCCACCTGATTGATTCTTGCCACATAAAAATGGAGATTCTCTATAAAGGCCTACCAAACCAACAGAGTTTATAATAAACCCACTATTGGCCTGAGTGATAGCCTTTTCTGACACCATCTCCCCTACCCTTCTTCTAAGAGTACCATTAGCTCTCAAAAACACAAGTTTCCAACAAACTCCACTCACAGAACATAAACAAAGTTGGTTCACAAAGCGTGCTTTGGAGTGGGAGCACTGTACCATGTATAAAACAGGAAAGCTGGAACAGAAGGTCAAATACAAGTTAGTTATTCCAGTCTTACACAATAATTAGTTCTGTAGAACTAAATTAAAAAGAAAGGTAGATGCTTAGTTTAACACGAATCTGTTCCACTATTCTCCTAAGAGGGCTGCAGGGCTCACACTATGGATAAACATACTTTGCAAGAATGTTTGCTCAACCACAAACTTCAGTTACAACAAAAGTGATTTATCCCAGGGAGTTCTCCCAAGATAGAAACAACCAGATGCAAGAACTCCTCTCCTTTCCAAGCTTCAGAAAGAACGGAAAATGGAAATCCTCCAGGCAGTGTTCATGGAATTTTTGAGAGAAATGCTTTTAAAGTCCAAGAAACAACATACATCAGATTAGGAAGGACATAAAGATAACTGATCCTCTAGGAGATGCAATAACCTCAGTATCCCTGCACAAAATAAACCCAAACTACTGGTATCAAAATAAAAAGCAAAGATGAAGCCACTCAATATTTTCAGCTACAAAATTGCTAATGGTTATAATGAATACTAAGGGCAGCTATGCTAAACCATCAGCTGTAGACATACAAAAAACAAAAAAGGCCTAGAATAAAAGAGGTAACGAGTATAATGCCAAAAAGGATGTTTACACCAAAAACTTATTCCAGAGCAGGTTGGCTCTTAGAAAAGGATCCCACCCACCCCACGAGAGGAGAGGTTATTTTTCCAACCAGAGAGTGGACAAGGATTAAAGCAATTTACAGAAGAGTGGGCACTTGCCAGCCCCTGGTTTGGGTGCAGGATGCACTGGCCAACGGGTGACAGCCCCACAGCCCTTGCAGGGCCAGTCCACGCGGTCAGGTGCCAGGAACACGGGATCCGACTCTCTGCCCGCCCCACGAGCAGCTCAGCAGGAAACACCTCAGCGCAGCAGGGGAGGGGCAGGGCCAAGCACCGGCCGGGGGGGAGGGGGCAGAACACAGGTACCCACCCCGCCGGGGCAGGGAACGGAGCAAGGCCAGGAACTCGGGGGGGGGGAGCAGGCAGGCCCCGGGGGAAGGGCCAGGCCCGCCCGGCCCCCCATGAAAATGGGGCGGGGCAGGTCCTGGGCCGGCTGGGGAGAGGGAGGCGCCCCTACGGGGACGGGACACGGCGGGGGAGGGGCAATAGGAGCCCGGGCCCAGGGGGAGGCAGGGCAACGGGGCCCGGCCCGGGGGGAGGGGGGCCCGGCCGGGGGCGCGGCGCGGACTCACCGGGGCGCACGGTCTTGAGGCGCACGGGCTCCCTGAAGTGGCGGATGACGGCCAGCGTGTCGCGGTGGGTGAGGCCGCTCACGGGGGTGCCGTTCACCTCCAGCAGCACGTCCCCGGGGCTGGGCGGCTTGCCGGAGAGCAGCGCGGGGCCGGGCCCGGGCCCGCCGGGCTCCCCCGGCAGCAGGCGGCCCCCCAGGTAGGGGAACTCGCCGTGCTCGGCGCCGCCCCGCAGCAGCTCGGGCGGGCCCCAGGACACGGCGCACTCCTGCACCTTGCTCAGCCAGTGCCGCCGCCTGCGCAGCGTCTTCGACATGCCGCACCATGGGGGGGGGGGGGCCGCCTCACAGGCCGCTCGCGCCCAGCCCGCGCGCTGCGAACGCGGCCACCGCTGCCTGCCGACTGGCGCCCGTCCTGCGCGCGGCGGCGGCCGGGCCCCGCCCCCTTCCAGCCGGGCCCCGCCCCCCAGCCTGCCTGGCTCCGCCCCGGCGCCGCCGTGACGTCAGAGGCAGGAGTTGGGGGCCCCCCCCCGCGGGACCCGTGTCCCCACACACAGTGCACGTGGCTAGGCCTGGGCTCGCGCTGCTGTTGTCTGTCTGTCTTGCTGGCTGTCCGGCCCAAGCCGCCCTCCTCGGAGGTGGGTTCAGCTTCCCCCCCACGGACCCCTGGCAGCTTCCCCCCCACGGATGCCAACACTCCACCCCCAGGGCAAGCTGCAGGACCCCAACCCCTCCGCCCACACGATCCCGTTTGATAGTAAATGATTAGCTACTCTTTGAAAAACCATATTGCAACAACGGTGCCTCTACGACCACTTTTCCTAGGTTTGCTAATGACAATACGATGCAGGGGATGAAAAGCTTTACTGAAATCAGAACAGATCACATTTACTATTTTGCTGTTATCCCATAGGTCAGCAACCTTGTCAAAAAGGGAAGTTAGGCCAGTACAGCATGATTAATTCTTATATTGATGGTGGCTGTTACTTGTATAATCCCATTGTCTAGTAGGCACTTACCCAATGATTGTTTAATAAATTTGTTCCACCATCTTTCCAGGTATACAATTTGGGCTGGCTGCTCTGAAATTCTCCATGTCCTCTTTGTTCAAGACAGGTATTATATCTGTTCTTCTCCAATCCCATGGGACCTCATTCGTCCTTCATAACTTCTCAAAGATAATCACTAACAATTCCAAGATTGCATCTGCTAGTTTCCTAGTTGAATGTTCTCAGGCCAGATTGAAAGCATCTTGCTGTTCTTGCATCTTTGCCCAATAGCAGAATTTCTTTAGTGCCTGGCTATTTAGCAGCTCAGCCCACTTCTTTAGATGCATTTACAAATATATAAATGACATGTAACAACAGTAATTCTCTTTTAAAGTCTGTAATATTTATCTTCTTTGTAGCATTCCGGCCTCAATTGTATGGACACTTAATGGATATGCTAACTTCATTGTGACTAGTCAAATGCCTAAAATTAAACACATACACAAACATTTGCATGGCAAGGACCTTAAGACTACAACTTCTTAGAATCCAAGTCTGGGTGCATTAGAGCAATTGTTTAATAATGACACTAGTAACAACTACTGTTTGCAAGGCTAATTCACAGTGCATTTTCTCTTCCATGGATCTGAAAGTCTGCTGGTCACAATTTCAAATTGGTGTCACCCACCACTCTTAATTTTTTTTTCTCTTCATTAGAAACTATTTCCTCTGCAAATCTCTCTCACGCTCAGTCATTTTAAGAGCATTTGTTTCCTTTCTTGAAAGTAATAGTTTCGCATAAGCTGACTACATTAAAGTCCCACTTCAACTCAGAGATACAGCAATCTATGTATCTTTAAAACCATTGTGTTTAAACTTATACACTAATTCAACTTTCAGTACCATGAGGGTGTAGTAATACCATGTTTGCAAACAAAGGGGTGTGACCTTCCATTCCTCAAACACTTACATTCCCTTGTATACAAGCAAACAGGAAAAACAGGTAGCTATAGATTCCAAAGGGTCCATGCACTACAGTATAAAACAATGGGCTTTGTTTCACTAACCTACTCATGAACTATATGTCCTGATAGTCACATCAATTTGCACAATAATAGAGGCTATTAGCAATAACAGCTTTGAAATTTGAACTCTTTTTACAGGGCTGATAGTGGTGTAGATTGAGAAAATGACTAATCTTTCAGAAATTGCTATGAAATGCACTCAAACATAAACACCATACCTTTATGTTCGTTTCCAGAGGCTTACAAACCTCTATACATCTACAGGCCCTTCCATACAATTTTTATGGTAACTATTACCTAAAACAGGGAATCTACAACTAAAAAAATGAGTTGCACTCAGAAAAGCTGCTCCCAGTGGGGAAACAATGGAGTCTAAAAGTTGCATGAGCAACTTCGGAGACATTAATTGATTACTGGCTGATCACATTAGTTCGCATTCATTTGTAATTCTTCCAAGGTTAATGGAGTTAGACCAAGGACTGATTTAGCTCGCTGTATTCAGCATCATTTAAAATGTATTTGGTCGCTTGTATGAGTTGTCCACAATGGTACCTAAATCTTTTTCTTCTAAATTTAAATTACTGTTAAATTGTTCATTCTAGTGTACATTACCTTGCAGCAGTGAGCATTCCACACTGCCTGTTAGCTACACTGTAGCATTTTTTCCTGAGGTCCCTGCTTTCCTTTACAGGTATGCAAGTCATCTGTGATTGCAGAACTGCCAAACCCTAATGGTTTTGAAAATATACACACACAAGTCAGGCTTCCCCCCCCCCCCCCCCAAAAAAAACAAAAACAAACAGGTGTTCATTTAAAAGTTAGTAGATCTAAAAATACATCTGGAGGTTTTTATTTGCCTTCTGGATTTCAACCCTTTTCAAGCTGATCCACACAATCATGATGAAGCTTGGAAACCTACTAATAAAAACCCCAAAAACTAACAAACAATCACAAACAACTAATGCTAAGATTCTGGTGAATTCATGTGACTCCAGGGCTTTGAACAAACAAACATACATACATCTAGGAGTTGGCTCATGGGATTAAGTAACTCCCATACCAGGGGATTTCAATCAAGCTGTAAGAAAGTAGAGAAAATAAACCTAAGTATTAGTAAAGACTTTAATCCATGCAGATTTAAATTCTCACTTTTGACATCTATCTTTTTGTGTTGCTTTCTCATTTATTATTAGAAAGGCTAAGTAAAAATGAGTGGTCTAATTCCCTTGTACCAGTTGAAAGAGGAAAAACAATACATAAACAGACCAATGCTTTAAAAATGAGGCATGATTTTGAGTGGACAAATTCTGGACATACTAGTTTAATCTGTGTCAATTTCTGTAATCTGTGAATAGATTTGCCACATCAGACATTTGATGAATAAATCCCTAAGAGAGAACGAAAGAATAATTAGAAAAAAGTCAGTGATTTCATATTGTTGAATTAACAATACAGGTACCCATAAGGACATGTCAACATTTCAGCACCAACTGCCTTTATTAAGACCAATGCTCTCAACAAACCTGTCTCTTTAGTGCCCCGGTATCTTATACTTCAGGCATACTATAGACTTGAAACCAAAGAAGCTATAGTTCTGTAATGAAAACTTTAAGTCTACTCAGAGAACTGGCTGACAACCTTAATTCAGATTTATGCAATGCTGACAGTGATTACGTTCACTTTTCATTCCTCTTCCTCTTCTGATGTACGTCTTTCAGCTTGCAAACATGTAAAGTATTTCAGCTCTCCTACAGATAAGCAGAAGGAATGTGTTCTTTATAACCATCCAACCTAATGTACTGGAGTGTGAAGCATTATATATTTACTGAGTGCTAATGTTTGAATCTCACCAAGAGCTAATGCTCCATCAAAGCTGAGAAATGTATCCAGTTCAATGTGCTTTACCCACTGGCTGCTGAAAACTTTCTTGAGCTATCAGCATTCAGCATCGATACAAATCACAAAAATAAGACCTCAGGCCTGTACTGGTATCGTAACTAAAGGAAGAAACAGTTTCAAGTCAATTAACTCTTTGGTAGTTGGGGAAATAAAATTTGCTTATTGCACAACTGAGGTTCAAAGGCAATCCAAATATTAATAGTGCATCATAAGAACCAATTTTGAATCATAATTAAAGACCAGCCATTTCAGAGAGAAGGAAGAGGGAATTGGGGTGTTACATTAGGACAAGTGCAAAGTGTTTTCCTGATGTAGAACGCTTTGTAGAGACGCCCTGGTCAATTTCTGTGAAAAATGAAGGTGGCATGGCATACCAGCACAGGGCAGTAAGAGCACACAGAGACCATCTTTATCCTGCTCCCAAAGTCAGTCACAAAGCTCCAGCAGCTTCAGCTGGCACAGTAAAGCATGGGTCCACGTAGATTACTTAGCCTCAAAATTCCCCTTCAAGGGCCCAATCCTGCCAGCTGCTGGCATCCTCAACTCCCCACTGACTTCTGAGGCATGGGTGCCCAGCACCCGGCAGGATGGGGCTCAAATTACATGTCTTTCCAAAAGGATTTAAAGGAATAGGTTCGTCCATTGTGCCTTGAATACGGGGTGGGGAGAGAGTGGCAGCCACAGGTAAGTCCCTAGCCATGTGACTGTTCCAGAGGTCATAAGACAAAGAACATTACTTAGGCAAGAAGCCCTAACATCAACAATCCCTGACTCTGGTGACTCCTCCTTGCCATTCATCCCCTTTTCTATCAACTGGATCCATAGGGATTCACGGTGGGTTTAGAGAGTAAATCTCCAGGCTGCTTCTACTGGGGGTGAGGAAAGGTCAAAAAATAAGGAAACTGCAACACTAAAGTGTCAAGCTAGCTTTCTGTGGAAGCATGGTAGTGAGATCTGAACCAGCATGGAAACAGAATGAAACATCTTTCTTCCCAGAAACCTCATAACTCTGAACTGGGAGTCCATTGGGAATACAACACCCCTACCAACTCGCATCCTGCCAGCCGCCACTGAGAACCGTGCTAAAGCAACATGCGTGCAGTGCAGTGCCTGGTGGAAACCTGGGCCACTGTAGCAAGTAGGGAAAAAATGTAGCTTGAAATTTAAAGACAGGCAAAACTAATGTTTCCAGTTTAGGTAAGAAGGAAGACTGGACAGCTAGAAAAGAAAACAGCTGAGAAACCTTAAAGTTGCATGTTTCGATGGATTGCGTGAAGCATGGGTGTTAATTCTGGATACTCATGAGGAACGGAATCCAATGAGACCACCACCACCAAAGACCACTCTGCACAAAGTGAAAAGCGGTTACACCCTTGTAGGGCTATGCATGCCGACTGATGCCATGTTCCCTGCAGGGGACAATGGGCCACCCACAGCTTTGTGAAAGCATTGGAAGAACAGGTGTTGTGGACAAAAACTATGGGCAGGTCAACACTTCACAAGGGGGCAATGGCAGAGCATTGCTGGTGCAGCTGTAGCACTTCCTGGAAGATGCTACCACACCAACAGGAGATGCTGTCCAATTTGTCGCATTTAAGCCACCTCCACAAGAGGCAACCGTGATGCGGACAGGAGAAGCCCTGGCTTTGACACCACACTCTCTACACAGTGTAACTGACTTTTCACACCCCTGAATGACACAATTATGTCAATGTAAGTTTATAGTGCAGACCTGGCCTGCAGTGCTAACTCATGACAGCAACAGAGACAGCAGGACACTGGAGTCAGGGAAACAGGAGAAGCAACACAGTCTCAGTTTTGCATGTTCCAAGGCATCATGTCTCAAATGTAGGTAACAAGTTATTCAGTAAGTGGAGAGCCTCTAAGGAATCCTAAACAAATTGCTGGGGGGAGGGGGTGGTTCAAAGACAGACATTTCCTATTCTACAGCCATAATTTTCTGGGATGGTCTGTTTGAATATTGTGTGACCCCAGGATAGAATTACGTGAAGGCAAAGTTTTAAGTACAACGTAAATTAGCTGCCTTTGTAAGATGTGCTGCCACACAAGAAGCTCTTACCAGGGGATTTTAATCAAACTGTAAGAAAGTTGAGAAAATAAACCTATGTATTAGTAAAGATCTGCGTCAACTTGGGCTGACTAAGCTGCAGTGTTTAGAATCGTCACATGGGAATGGAAAACGTATCAAACCCAGCAGGCTGCATATTAGCATCAACCCATATCTCGCAGTCAGAAAAGCTGCTGAGGAAATCTGTGTGTTTTTATTGCATACATCACCACAGCATGCAGACACCTAAAATAAGCAAGGATAGCATAAATTTCTGCCTCCCAGGACCATGTTCTTCTCCCTCCCACATTTCAAAACAAGTAGGTGTGCATGTACCACACATTCGGGCACTATGTAAACAACAACAATTGTTCAGACATATGTATAGGATATAGGTTGTAAGTATTCAAAGCCTTTGCAGAACAAGTTTGCTTTCCAGTAGGAAGAGTGCAGGACTGAGAATCAGCATGCCTTGGTTCTATGCCAGTTCTCTCACTGACTTGCTATGAGTCCTGCAGCGTACGCAGGGAATTGTCTGTGCACCTGTGTGTTCACCAATGACTAAGCAGCTAAGGGGCTTGATAACTGAAACATATTGCTCAGGAACCATCCAATGTAAGGCGCCCCCGTGCCCAACTTACTGTAGGGTAATTGAGGAGCTATAAGGGTCTGATTCTTGGCATTGTCTTGAACCTTGAGCTTTGTCATTAGAGGCATTTTGACCTTGGAATTCATTGGGTGACTGGACCTTTAGCCTTGCTTGCTTGGTATTTAGTAGCTTCCAAAAATTTCTGATCATCTCATCACATTTCAGAGCTTTAATGAGCACCTCAGAATGAATGTCAGAGGTATTTGCTTGGGTTTCTCTGTTCATTTTGACAAGTAATCTTAGTTCATTTTTTCAACTGTGGAGGAGGGAGAAGAACTACAGCCATCAGGAACTGCCTTTCTCGCAGGCATATGCCAACCAATTGCAATTACATTTAAAAAAAAAAATCTTTGTTTCTGGGTCTCTCTAAACCTCTGACTGCAAGAAGCTGAGACTTGACTGCAGGAAATAGATCACTTGTTAAATTTTCCTGTTCTGCTCATTCCCTCAGAAGCATCTGGCACTGGCCACGATTGGAAGAAAGGATACCGGTTAGATTGGTCTGACCCGGTAAAGCTATTCTTAGAGGTGTTTACTTTGCTTAACCCTCAGGGCCAGTCCTAACCAATTGGCGGCCCTGGGGGACCACCCAGGCTCACCCATAGGGTTGCCAGATGGTTTCAAAAAAATTACCGGACAAAAATTTGTCGAGCAAAAAAAAAAAAAAGGGCGGCCCCTAAGACCGGCTCTGGTATCCATAAGGCTTTCATTGTGCCACCTCTTTTCCTATCAATACACATGCAGTTCTCTTGCTCTATCCACAAATGTCAAGCCCTTGTGAGAATGGCTTTCTTGTATCATATCCATCAGCTGGAAACAGGCTGCATCCACAATAGCAAGTAGGCCAAGGACAGCTCTACTGTTTCAGACTTGCAGGGCTCAGTACTCTAAAGCAGCAATGGACTGATGCAGCCAAGTCTGCATGCAGAACCAGCTGTTCTTATAGTTTGAGGGTTTACCCTTAAACAGCTGTTGCCTGAACCTCTTTGTTGTTCAGACAACTGCATGCTCTAAAAGCACCATCAGAAAGCCATGCCAAGAACCAGTGGTTTTGCATTTTCCGCTATTTGGCAGACTGTGAACAGACACATAATAAGGATTTTAAATTTTATCAGGTTAATTCAACACGATGGTTTCCAGAGTAAGAGTTGATGCAGGAGTGGAAGATGAACATTCCTCAGTTCTGAACATTTCTTATATTAGCAGAACAGATGCTGAAGAATGGTAACTGTTTTGCACTAAAACAAACCATCTATATTTCTCAGGTTTTGGAGTTCATCCTCTGTAAAAGAGAGCTCTTATTGTGGAGGTTTAGTCTTTCCTGACACAGGAAACGCAATGGATGCTACAGTACTGGGACTTTCCCCTCACTACTTTACACCTTTATGCAAAGTTTTTATAAATTCTGTATCTGACATTGTCCATATTTCTTGACATTCTCTTGCATTTTTTGTCTTAATTTGAGAACACTTAGGGACCAAGAGGAAAATCCAGCCCTACAATAAAAGCAGGTAAACTTCCATTAAGTAAATGGACTTACACCTACATACACTAGGAAGGAATTTTGCCCTAGCTCTTTATGGATGTTATAACCCATTAAATTATTAATATGTAGACAGAAAGTACTTACCTTCTCATGGATCAAAAAATAAGAGCATAAACTGCACTTTAGCTGGGATTTGACCTTTATTGTACTGTCCTCTATCATGTGGGTGATTGCTAGTTGAGAAATTGTGAGTAAAAGCTATGAATAGAGTTTACAAGGTTGTGGAAAGAGACTATTATTGTTTTCATGGTACAGTTTGGTTGGGTTGGACTCAACACTTTTAGAAGCCCTTATTTTATCTAGCAAGCAAATAAAAATAGTGCTGATGTTCCTATGACAAATACTTCTCTAAAAACAGACCTGCAACCACTGAAATTATTCAGAACAAGACGACTGAGACCAGTCTCAACTCTTGGCCTGGATGCAGAATGGCTTTGTTAGTACAATGTTAATTTCAGTGGGCTCAGAGTTTTATCATATTTTTGTCTGTTTGTTAAATAGTTCCCTTCTGGTTTGGTTTTGTTTTGTTTTAAGTTTAGTTTCTGATTATCATTTACTGAAATCCCCTACTCCAACCTTTCTCTAGAATCAGCCTATTTCTCTACAGCTTGCTCCAGGAGCTGGGTTTGCATTTTTAAAGCACTTTAACAGTAAGTGGTTTTACATCATTAATGGGATCTGAGCAATCTTTGTGAAACCTGACAGATCGGCTAGTTTTATGCACGGGGATGGGGGTGGATCAAATAGCCCCATGGTTTCCTCCTGATGACCCTAATCCAAAATTCCATTCTCCTCAGACCCTGCCTGTCCCAGTCCCACCATGCTGTGTTTCCCCAATCATTACACCATGGCTAACCTGACATCAGTTAAAGGAGTAGTGAAGCGTCTGGAGAAACACAGGAAATGAGCACAGAGCAGAGCTACAAAAGATACATTTATGTATAGAATCAAACCTCCTTACAGAATATCAAAGAAAAAAGTCTGTTCTCCAAGGCCAGATGTCCACTCTGATAATCACTGCAGTGCTTACCCCTCTTGCAGGACATTCACAGTCACTTCAGAAAGAAAAGCTTTTCCTTCACTACTGACCAGAGATTAATTTTAACCTGTTGCATAGAACTGAGCAGTTTAGCATCCAGTTAAAAATAGGAACTGGAAAAGGAGAACGATAATGGAGGGAAAGATTTGAGGTATAATTATAATTTGCCAATCAATTGTCTTTATTTCTAGAGATCAGCTTCTTGTCCTGGGTGGAAGAATAAACCAAAACCACTCCAATAAACTAAGTGAAATTAACGAGGGGTGGTGGTGAATTATTGCATTTTATTACGAAATGGAATTTGTTTTTGACAACCATACGTGCTGTTTAACTTACCGCATTTTGTGATACTAGACAAGTGTTAAGTTGTCTCCCCTGCAGTGATTTACAGCATAGCATGGTATTTTTATTCTATTTAGACCTGTCTAGCACTGGTCAGTAATAGCAGGCTTTGTATTTTTTTAAGTTTTGTTATTTAAATAGTTGTATTTATACAATTTCAAAACAAAATAACATCTTAATGCAAATGTACAAGAAATGATCTTTACCAGTTAGAAACATTTTGAAGGAAAAAGATTTGCTAATTACCTTTAAGTAATTCAGTATCAATAAGTGTGCAGTTAAAACACAGGAGCACAATCAAGCAACTCCTAATACGTTTTCTAGGAAAGAGAGAAACTCCGTTTTGGAACAATATCAGTGGCGAAGGTTGTTGCAATAGTTTTTACATCAGAACCCATGGTACTGTAGGCCTAAAATGAGGAGCTTTTTGAATCTGGGGGAAAATGACAAACTAGAGAAACATGAATTTGAAAGATATGAAGAATTATAAGTTAGACTAGACAGGCTTAGGGCAAGGACTTCCATGTCTGTATAGTACATAGTACAGCCAGAATCTGAGCTCAGTTGCAGTCTCTGGGTGCTACCATAATATAAATAATAAATAGTAGTTTGAGTAGGTGCCTTTCCTAACCTGATTTAAAACATGGTCCAAAGAATGGGTAGAGTCCAAACTCCTCCCCTTTTGGAGAACTGGCTTTACTAATAAAGAAATTAACAAAATTCAACATCGTCTCTCTTGCAGGCTTGGTCCCTCCTTCCTTCTGGCTCAGCCAGCACTCTAGATCCTCTCTCATTATCTTGCTAGTCTCTCCTCCTTTATATCTGAAAAAAATTACAACAAGCCTTAGTGAGTCAGCAGGACGCACTTACTCCTTTTCCAGCAGAGTCAGCCCCTGCTAATCAGGCTGACGTTGATAGTAAAAATCTAGATACTCACATCACAGCAAGTAATATGAACATAAAGTAAGTAAGTGATAAAACTTTTAAAGGGAAGCTTTCCCCAGCAGTAATTACAGCTCATATTGAAATAAGCTGCTTACATGGTCAGCTTAAATTAATCTTCATTTTAGTACAAGAAATTTAACAATGAACACAGATGGAATTGACTTCACCTTAAGGCAGCAACATCTAGATAATGTTATCATAGCTTAAGACTTGTTGAGAAATTTGCTTAAGAGAAAAAAGACCTTTGTAGGAAGATTTAGTTAGTTCTGTCTTGGTTCTCAGCAGCTCCTCAAAAAGGAAAAGAAGCACAAGGATTAGGGCATCTATTCACTTTCAGAGAGGTAATTCTTGTAAGTACGGGCTCTTACCTATTAATGATGCTGCTCTAAATTAAGCCCAGGAGCTGGTGATTGTTCCATTCAAAAAGATTAGCTAAACTGTATCTCAACAAGCTAATCACATGTTGTTCCATCACCTAACCCAGGTGATGGGGAACCTGAGGCCGGGGGACTGGATGCAGCCCCTGGCTTGCCTGGATCCAGCCCCCGAGGCTAATGGCTCCCCCTCCAGCATTGGGGAATCTGCACTGGTGATTCAGCCCTGCTGCTGCCTCACCGTGGGGCTGGAGCACACAAAATCTGCTAGGCTGTCCCCCCCACGCTCTGGTGTGTGAGGGGAAATGCGGAGCGTCTTTCTCCGTCTCAGTCGGGGACCATGTCAATGAGGGGTTGTTCTTATCTTTTTGCTTCTCATTTGTGTCCCCAGACTGATTCTTCTGTGGGCCAGTGGCTCCTGACCCAAACAGTTTTCCCCACCCCTGACTTAACCTTCGCCACAGTGGAAGGACACTGACGTGCAGTGACTAAATGAGTCATTTTCTCATCTCTTGCTCCACTTTACAAGGGAACTGCACCCAATGAACCTTTTTAAAAGGGACCAGTTCATGCCATGAGTTAACAGTAAAAGAACAGTAGAAACACAGTAGCTCCAGCACTGCTAAGTCAAAGTTGTCCCTTTCAAAGCAATCATAAAGAGCAGTGTATTGGACCACGCTGGACTTCACTGTAAGCTTTAGAAAAGTGCTTTTTCTACCATGGCAACCTTTGAAAGAAGTAGTACGCAGCTTAGCCACATTATAAACATGTAGGAACCATATTTTTAGCCTAGATCTCTGTGAGAGCTTTAACACCATTTTCTCACATGTTTAAGCTGTGTTCTTCTGTCCATACAAGTCAATGCTGCAGAAGCCACACCACTTAAAATAGGGTCAAAAAGTGCTTAAGTAATTCATATTTGTGATGTAGGTGAGGCACCTTTCTCCAGGGAGTAAAGTGAGTCTAGCAGGCCGGACACTGGACTCGGACTCAGGAAGGTTGGGTTGAAGTCCTTGCTTAGTGGCATCCTTCTATGTGACCATTAGCAAATCAGCGTTTAGCCCCTCAACATCAGTTTTCCCATCTACAGAATGGGGATAATATTTCCCTCCTTGAGAGGGCGCCATGCTGGCATACAGATCCACAGGAATGTTCCATGCCCATGGGCAGGGGGTAGGTGCCAATGCCACACACTGTTAGGACGTGGTTCACACCAGGTGAAAGTTTCAGAACCCCAATTAAACCTATTTTTGAATACAGAGCTTCCAGCACTACCCGCAGTAGACCTCCACATATTCTAGCTATCCTCACACTGTTTAGAAAAGCCAGGCTTCGGTTCAGAACAGAGGCAAGCGGTTTTAAATTATTAATGGTTATTTGCTGCAGTCAGACCACTGAATAATTAGGAAGTGAAAGCTTTGCATAATTTTCAAGGATCTCGCTATGCAGCCCTAATAGTGGAGAGTGCATTTGCACCGAACAAAAATCCAAATCTTTCCATTGCACCTCACTCACTTTTCTGTCAAGTACATCCAGCTCCAGGGACAAGGACTCAGGATCTGGATTGCCTTTATGGATCTGCCACAAACAGCCTTCAATCTGTGAAGTACAACAATACCCACTGCCATCGGACAGCTGATAAATACCACCAAAGTCACACTGTTCAGTGGGCTTCAGAGAGGTTCTCTCAGATTCAGGGACTATTTGCAAATGTCAGCTGTAGCATCAAAGAACATAGTCAAAGCATCCTTTCCTAATTTTTTTTATATAAGTATTTATAATAACTTTCTATAAAATGTGATCATTCTTTTTCTCTACACTGCTTGCAGGGCAAAAATGCAGCTGAAACCTCCAGCAGCTACGCAACTGAGGGTAGTTTCCATTAAAAGCTGCAAAGGTAAATGAATGAAGGAGGGGAAATTTGAAATTAAGATGTACAAAATCTGTGTAGGTTCCACCACAATGTTTGACTGAGCAATGCATCTTCTTTAGACATGGAACTTACCCTCGTAATTAGGACTTGTTCAACCCACAATCCAGAAGTCACTCTGCATTTTATCAAGTGGGATTTTCCAGACATAAACTTGCATACTTTCTTTGGATAAATTGCCCCACATGCTTTTTAGTTTAAAAATAATGATGCATGTGGACAGACAGACAACAGATTTTCTGGGCTCCTATAAATAAAAGATGTTAATGTTTGTAAAGTAACACATCACTATACATCAAAGCTTCCTTACTACTTCTGTTTTCAAGACTCCTTTGGAACAAATGGGACATAATATGTAGTTCCATAGGTTTTCTATTGTGAAAACCATTACCATTTAGCACTGGTTCCTTTTGCAGTCACTAATGAAAAATGACAATATAATAATAATCTTCAAAGCTCTCAATTCAGGCACCAACCTTTCCTCTGAGCTTATAATTAAGATGTCAGAACTAATTGCGGTCTCAGAAACCTGAGATTTTTCTGTGATTCTAAACTCTATTTTATAGATATCAATCCTCAGCCCTTCTACATTAGCTGTACAGCTAATCCTCACCATAAAGAACAAAGCATTGGACTGGAAACAAGGATCTGCTTATTCTTTTTATTTATGTACATGTCAATCTGAGAATGTCACACCCTCACAAAAATCATTCTTGTTAAAAGAAAAAAAATCTGCATACATCATCAAGGATACCAAGACTTCCTTAGAAACGTTAAATGGTTTTGTTGCAGACTAAAGCAATACTGTCTAAGTTTAACTTTATAGTCATTTCCACGTTCTATATTCAGAGTCTCTTTCTCTTTGGAATTGACAAATCGGTATTCAGGAGGGTATATAGGTTCTGAAAAACTAAATCAAGACAGACACACACACACACACACACACACACACACACACCCCCCCCCAGGCAAAAATGGGTTCTGCCCCCATCCTGCTGGGGTTCAGCTGCTTGATCTTGGATCTTGATGGTTCCTGCACAGATATGTTTATATTCATAATATACCGTCCTACAGAAATATTATTGGTCAGATCCACAGCTGGCATAAGTTGCTCCGCTGTATTTAACTGTTTGTTAACAAGATGCACCCTGTTGCCATGAGAGATTTTAGGAAGTGGTGGAATTGCATGCATTGAGCGGGGAGTATTCCTGTTTCCCGTGTGCTAGGTCATTTGTTCACAATATAGCTGAAGGCACATTGGGGTGGCAAATTGGGATTGAATACTATGGTTCCATCAGTTAACGAAGCTGAAACAGGAGAGGCAGATATGGCTTCTTAGCCTAGTCCAGTGCCCTGTGTTTACTTCTCGTTCTGCCAGTGACTTGCAGTGATGCCTTGGGCAAGTCATTTCTCCTCTGCTGCCTGTTTCCCTCACTCTCTCCCCGGGGGCACGAAGATACTGCCTTCTGTTGCAGGGTGGGTCTGCAGATGAAAAGATCTAATCAAGAGCTGAGTACTGTCATTATCCCGTGTTTTATGTTCAGTGATATTCCTTGGACCATCTATGAAATTGCACACTTTTTACTCTCCTTTTATGGGCACTTGCATCCTACTTAAAACCACTCATGTAATGGCATTAACTTAACTGCAGCCACAAAACCTTTTCATTGTAAACACCGTGCAACCACACTTACACTTATGCTAATCTCAGTCATTTGGTTTCCCTGGATGATCCTGAAAGGACACTAGCTCTCTCTTACATATTTATTAGGTAAAGGATTTTTGCTGCATGATGCTGGAACAAAGCAATACTAAACATTAAAATCCTGACTCTGAATCAGACTTGTTTACAGAAAAACTCCATCTGTTCCATTCACCAGTCTGGGGCAATTGTTCA
Source organism: Pelochelys cantorii (assembly GCA_032595735.1). Classification (NCBI taxonomy): domain Eukaryota; kingdom Metazoa; phylum Chordata; order Testudines; family Trionychidae; genus Pelochelys; species Pelochelys cantorii. Next base: position 1,771,060 of record CM064353.1, read on the forward strand.
TCCATGAATTTTTCTCCAGAATTTCAAGTTCGTCTCAACATTCACTCCTTCCAAGAGCGCAGCAGTGTGTACCAGGCTCTGTCCTGTTCAGAGAGTGGCAAGCTTTCATCCACAGTTTCTTCATTCTGGCAAACATGAGCTTTCAAACGACGTATTGTATCATCCCAGTTTACGTGCTTAATATCAGAGCTGAAGAAAATTCCCCAGGAGCAGTGGCTACTGAACAGCCAATTACTGTCATTTTCCTTTGTCCAAATACATTTCCAACTAGACCTGAAAAGGCTCCATGTGCAGGACAAGTGTTACTAAAGCTGTTGCCTGCCAAGAGGGGGGAGGGGAGCAGTTGTCCCAGGGCCTGGCACTCCCAGCTGTCACTGCTACTGCAGCAGTGGCAAAGGCCAGAGGCCTAGGCCCTTTAACGTGCTGCTGGAGCGCCATGTGGCTCTGAGTGCTTAGGGGGCCCAGTGCTGTGGTCCAGGGAGGGCTGAGGGCTGGCAGCCTCAGCCGCACTCTTTCCTTCTGAGGCCCTGCTCCTTCCAATCCCCCCCCCCCTTGCCCAGGGGCCCATAGACAGTGTTGGCTCCCCTCGCCACACAAATAAAGGAAACCACAATGGGCCATGGCTCAGCCGCTGGGCAGTCGCAGGGAGTCCAGGCACACACCGTAGTCCACGACAGAAGTCTGAGTTCCTGGAAAAATCAGAGACGCAGATGCAGAAGGAGACAGACCTAACTGATCTGATCTCCTGCGGAGTCCACGCCCACGGTGGAGGAAACGGAACAGCTGACATGCAAAAATCCACTTGCCAATCTCAACCTCATAGCCAAGAGTATTTTTGCAGAGTTGCTGTATCTGCGTCGGTCACAAGGCATGAGAGCTCGAAACCTTGTCCCTTCCACCAGCAGAACTTGGGCCTCACTCTCCTCCCCTCTGCAAGGGTATTTCTAGCATTTGGGTCTGGAGGTGTGCAGTGCTCAAGTGCCTTTCAGAGCCCCAGCGATTGCGCATGTCCCGGCCCCTTCTCCCTGCTGCACGCAATGCTTGTTTTCAGAGGAACACAGAGACTCAAAATGTGAGCCCGTCTTTTTGCTAAGGTCGGCTGGGCTGAGCCGGGGTGACAAGGCTGTGAGAAAAGCAAAGGTCGAACACTGAACTGATGCTCTGCAAGCATGGGCTTGCTCTGAGGATCTAATGCGGTGCACATGGGGAAGCAGGGACTCGGAGAGAGGAACATGGAGGCAGGCCACTGTAACAGAGAATACATCTCAACAGCATGGCCAGGCTGACACAGAAGGGACCTGATACGTATAGACATAGATGCCCTCTTCTGGCATGGGGAACACATGAGAAGTGCTCCAAGATAACATTTTAACATATACTCCTTCATACACCTCAGTATTGCTGTCAGTCTTGCTGGGGAGGAAAAGCAACAAGAGGCTATGTAAACCCAAAGCGTAGCCCAGTCCTGGTTCAATAACACTCTCTGGACAGGAAATACTTTGCGTTGTAATGTTTTTCCTTAGTTGGGATCTAGCATGTGCTTTCCCAGTAGGTCCCTTTGTCTAATCGAGACGGGTTTCCAGTGACAGCTGCCATCTGGCTGTCCAGCCTCTCCTCACTAAAACTCCCTGCTGCATCCTTTACAGTCTCTTGCCTCAGATTTCTTGCTTCCTATTTGCCCTAATTACTGTTGGCCCCAGTTAGACATTGACAAAGTAGCACCGTTTTCATGACTTTAGCAATGTTTCTGCAAACTTTAGGAATCTGGGTTAAGCTCAGGCCATTAGGATTACATATTTGTAATGAGGCCAGGTGATTTTTAAACTGAGTCCCCAGAGGGAGCAGGATACAACCTTCTGTATGGGCTTTAATTTTAGCTTATGGTAAGATCTCGTGCCATTAAAGATGGAATTTATTATATGGATGTCAAAACGCCAAAGTAACCTCATTCCTTCAATCCACTTTTTGCTGTCTCATCACATCCCTTGGGGAAGGCATTACCTGTCTCGACAAGTCTTGTTTTACCTAGGCTCAAGTAGACCTGATGTGAGCTGACAGAGCGCTTAAGGAACAATTCCCATCAACCAGAAGTGCTTTTGAAATCAGCTCCCCATGCTTACCCCTCTCATGCGACACCAATAAGTGTTACGCTGATTGGACACATTCTGCATTCTAAGACATTTGGAGGAGCTGTCAGTGTTTCACTGGATGGCAAAGATGCTGTAATGCTTTTGTGGAGATTAGTGGCTTATTGAAAATGCTGGAGAGAAAGTACTATATGCGGTGCAGACAGACAGAGAGACAGACGTGTAGGGTATAAATAAGAAGCCACCTGAACAAAGGCGGAGAACAAACCAGCACTCCGAAGGGAACAGCTGTGCCTAGATATGAGCGAATGACTTTATTTACAGAGAGGGGACAAGGACATTTCAGTCAGCATGAGGCAGCCCTATAGTTTGTTACTTATTTACTCAAAATACATTTGATGGACAGGTATCGGCAATGATCACCGCAAGGGGCAGGAAAGCAACCTGACAGCCTCGCCGGGATGTGAAGCAAAGAGCAGAGTTATTGAGCAATGCTGATAGGCTTGCGTTGGAAACAAAAAATTAACCCCTCCTCGATGGCTGGCAGGCGGTATGCACTACAGACCAGTTTTAATCCCAACACTGAGCACAAGTGACTGGCCTGGGTTATGAAAATCTCCTCTTCCGGTTGTGGGGTAGCAAGAGAGCTACAGTACCAGAGAAGAACACAAACTCCTAACCTCCCACTCTGTCAGAGGTGGTGGTCCTGTGTACATGGCTGAGGCACTCTCCAATTCTCTGTGGAACAGAGCTGCTGGCTAGCTCCCAGAATCTGCCTGCATTCAAATCCCCTCTGCCCCCAGATCGGCAGTGGGGAGGGGAGGGTGAGATTTGGCTCCTAACTTTCTGCCTTTAAATGTGACAGGTTCCTACGCTAAAGTTTATATTCAAGGAGAATAAAAGTTCCCCGGGGCAAGTCCTCCTTGTGCAAGAAATGGAAGCCCACTAAAATCAGAGCTGTGACATTCAGGTTTGGGAAAAAAATTGAAAGCAACTTCAAGCCAAACTTTGGGATTCTTCGAGCTGCATGGGGGTCATCTCTCCTACATACGTTAAATTCCCAGACATTTCAAACTCACCATGAAAACAATGAAGCTATTTATGACAGAGTGACCACTGGAAGATCCCTGCTAGAAAAAAGCTGGATCCAAACAATTTCTTTTGGCATCATTTTCGGTGACGACTGAAATGCTCAGCTGTTAAAAGGGCCAGCACAGGTCTGTGCGCCACTTACATCCTCAAAACGAAGCTGGAATGGGGCCAGGCCTCAAGTCAGACCTCAGCACAGGGGAGCACTTCACCCTTAAATGCATTAAAACGCCCCAGTAAGAGAGAAATAAGGACACTCTAACTGTGTGACGATGATCAAAAAATTCCTAGGGCAACATGCGCATGTCAGAGAGTCTTTGTAAGTTGTTTCCCGGGTTGCTAAGAAAAGAGAGTTTATTTTCTTCATTTTTTCTTAAATTCCCCAAATTAGGAAAAGTCTCCACATATGCCACCTCCCCCTGACACTACTGCTGCTTTGTGCTTCCAGACAAACAGTGGGGTGGCAGTAGATCTTAAAGGATGTCCTTAGCAAATCAAATAGTCATGCCATCTTGCTTCTCCATGTGTGTTTGTATTACTAACAGATATTCAGCAGATCACATACCATGTAATAAATTATTTAACCTACCTTACTAACGTCTACTGCTTAAGTTTTCCATTACACTACCATACTTCTGATGTTTACAGACAGAGTACTATACCCTTCCTCTGGATTTAGGTTGCTCCTACAAAAAGGCAACTCTCTGTTGTCTCTAGAATGCAGGGGTGGGACTAACCCAGTTTAGAGCATGGAGCAGATAATCTGCCCTTTCAGATCTTAGCCCCCAGTACAAATGGAAGTTAAACAACAATGAGATGTACACACCAGTGATTAGAGTCAGGACTCCCAGATCTGCCACTAAGTTTATGAGTTTGCACAAATTATTTCGCCCATCCTTTATGTAGATTTAGTCTGTTTTCTCTGCAAACCACTGGGGCAGGGACCTCTTAGGGGTTTAATTACCAAGCATGTTTCTGGCACTGTAATAATAGTACTACCACAATAATAAATCCCTCTTTCTGTCTCCCAAAACGTACCATGAGAATGGCAATTATGTTTGTACCTCACAAGGGGGTTGTGACACTTAATTAACTCATGGTTTTAAATGCTTTGTGCTCTTGGAAGTGCACTGTATTTAAGTCAGATGTTAGTGCATTGTTACTATACAAACAACATAGGGTCTTGTGGCACGTTAGAGACTAACAGATTTATCTGGGCATAAGCTTTCATGGGCAATCTGACGAAGTGGGTCTTTGCCCACAGAAGCTTATGCCCAAATAAATCTGTTAGTCTCTAACGTGCCACAGGATTGCTAGTTGTTTTGGTGGACACAGACTAACAGCTCCCCCTCTGAGACTTGTCACTACATAGCCATTAGGAGCATTATTTATTTGTACTGTAGCAGTGCCCAGAGGAGATCAGGTGCTACATAGCCAGAACTGGAGAGACATGCTCCCCCCCCTCCCCCCCCAAGAACTTTTAGTTTCAACAAACAAAAGAGAGAGAGAGGAAGGTTGCTGGTGGAGCTGGGAACAGAATCCAGGTCTCATGAGCCCTAAGCCAATGCCCTGTTCATGAGACCAATTGCCTCCCTGCGTATAGAGTCACGTTCCACCCCTCACACCAAGACAACACAAGCAGGAGTGCTGCAATGCCAAGGGAGGAAGGAATATCCTCCAGCACGCTACCAAGGGATACTACTGCAGCAGTTCTTGCTCCACGCCGTGGACCTGCTCTGCAGGACACAAACCCCAGTGGGTCCATGTGGCAATTTCTGCCCCCAGCCTCGATTCCCCTGAGGCCGAGAATGCACAGGTACCCCTCCATGCAGTGGAGTCTCTTGGGAGAGTACACCCAGGCCCCGCTCCCACTAGGGTTTCTGGTAATCAAGCTCTTTACCACCCCCTGGTGCGTGGTGAATATCCACCCACCTTCCGCGATGTGAAGCTAGCAGGTTTCCCCCTCCCCAGTCTGCCGACAGGACAACTGAAGGGCAGGGAGGTGCAGCTATGGCGTCCGGTGAATCAGGGAGCGCACCAGGGTGGCAAGCACCAGTCCTGCCCTGAGCCCATCAGCTTCTCCTGTCACGCACCATCGGCCAGCAGCAACAACGAATCGGTGCGTGTGGCCATGGCAAGGGCCCTGCCTATCCTGCCAGCCACAGAGGACAGGCCTGACCATGAACTGAACCCCTGGGGCCATGGAATGAGCCAACTGCCCCTAGCAGCCCAGGCACACCCTGCGTTATTCCAAGGGCCTGAGAGGCGGCGCGGTTTCCAGGCAGTCACCTCAAGCTGCACAGCTCATCCCTGAGGCACCCCCGCCCACCAGCCTGCCTGGATTTAAACTCAGCAGTCATTCTGCAGCGGAATCGAAGCTGCCACAAACAAACATGGGCATGACACCAGCCATCTCCACCTCCTCACCACTCAGCGCCAAAGACACTAGACTTCCACGGGGAATCCTGCTTAGTCACAAGCAGCCGGGCCCTGCCTGGCTCTGAATCCCTGCAGCATTTCACACCGCAGCACAGGCGCTTGTTCGCCAGACACCGTTTCCAGCACCCCATTTTCCCAGGCCTTGCTTTATAGAGGCACTTGCAACGTTTCCCCCTCTCAGGAAACCTACTGCGAAGAGCACAGCCGCACTGTTCTAGTGATGTCAAATGGGGATGGGGCACAAGCAACATGTGAGGAAAACCTGGTTTTCCCCTCAGAGTAGAGCACCGTTGGTTCTGAGGCCTGCCTCTAGCTGGCTTTTCTGTTGCAGCTGCCAACGGTCCAAAAAACGCGTCTACTAGATTTAAATGACAGTCTCCTCTGACCAGCGTGAGGCCCACTGCACCAACATTTCAGCAGCAAGTAATTATGCCAAGTGCAGACTGTCACACTGGAGGTTTTCCCTCCGTTCCAGGTACCACTGCCAATAGCAGCGATCCTTTGCCAAAGCTATTGCTTACACCAGAGCTGACTGGTCTGAGAACCCTTCCTCACAGACTGCAGCGCAGGGACTCCCCTTCGCATGCTCCGTAGCTGGGCCTAACGACTGCTCGCGCTCTGGCCCTTCGAACTCAGAGCATCACTGACACTTTCAAACCCTGATTCAACCCTGGGTCACTGTCAAAGCTTTGAAATGAAAAGCAAACGGTGACTTACCTTCCTGCCCTGCTTCTCATTCCCGAGGACCCCAGCGCCGTCACACAGCCACCACTGCACAAAGCTTCCTTCGGGCTGGGGCGTTCTGGAGCGTGAGTGCCCGCAATGCACACTGGGGCGTCCATTCTGCAATATCAGAGCCAAGAGTCACGCAATGTGGCAACAACCTTCACTGGCTAGATAGCGCTACAGGCTGGACCTCCAAAAACCGGGACTCCCTCGTCCGGCAACATCCATGGTCCGGCAGGGTGTTCCTAGACCAGGGAGTCCTGGCTGGGAGCCCCGGGGTAAGAGGGCTGGTGGCTCAGAGCCCAGCGGTGCTGGTGCTGGGACCGATAGCACAGCTGGGGCCGTGGTAACCCCAGTAGCGGGGCTGGGGATGCAGCAGCCACAGCAGCCCAGTAGCAGGGCTGGGGACATGACAGTCCAGGCTGTTGGGTGTGCAGCAGCACGGCAGCGGGGAAGGGAAGCGGGTGGGGCACTGGTAGCAGGGAACCTCCCCTGGTCCGGCAAATTCCCTCTTTCGGGACCAGTCAGATGCCGAGGGTGCTGGACCAGAGGGGTCCAACCTGTGTATCTGCTATTCTCTGACAGTAAAGATGCCTGTGGCGGGTTTGTCCCGGGCGCAAACATGCAACCCCAGATCCCTGGGCGCAGCCCTGCGAGCCCACTGCCTTGACGCCTTTCGGCGAGTCTTTTGTTGCAGGCACGAGCCCCCAGGGCCCTGCGAGCCCTTATCGTCCCGGTGCTTCCCTTGGGAACCTGACGGCCCTCAATGTATGCACCCAGTAATTTGGTTCCTAGTGCCCCAGTCCTTGGCCCTGGTCGTGGCCTGGGGCGTACCCCCGCACGGGGAGGGGGTGGCTCGGGGGACCCGGGTCCGCCCTCTCCACCGGGTCCCAGCCCGCGGCCCTAAGGGTTTGGGTCACGACCTTCACCCGGCTGACGGGGCTCCATCCCGTAACGCGTCAGCCCACGGCCTCCACAGAAGCCTTGCCCCGGGCTGCTGCCTAGCCACCCCTCGTTCGGTGATTCCGCGCCCCCCCAGCCTTGGACCTCACCTCCTGGTCGGCAATGCTCCCCTGGGCTGCTCCTGGAGCCTGCCGATGAACCTCCGCCACCTGTCGCCTCCTCAGCGTCCCTCCTCCGGCCCCGGCGTGGAGCTCCTTTTTAAACCTCCCGCCGGGGGTCACGCCCTCTCCAGACGCCCTGCCCCCGGCGTTGCTGCCATCACGCCGCTGGGACGCCGGGGGTGCAGTCGTGGCCCGACGCCGCTGGCTTGGGGCACTTCTCGCCGCCGCGGCTCTCCAGGCGGCCCCATTTACCGCCGCCGCAGCTTTCACGCCCCCGCCGGGTCCGCTGGGGGTTGGGGCCCGCCCGGGTAGCCCCATCCGGCTTTCCCCCCGGGGCCGGTGCCGGCCCGTCACAATGCCAATCTTCATTCGCTCCCTGCACAGCTCAGAGGTGAATGACACTTCTTAGAACCACAGAACCATAGAGCTGGAAGAGCCCTCAGGAGTCATCACGTCCAGCCCCCTGCCCAAGGCAGGACCAATCCCAACTAAATCATCCCAGCCAGGGCTTGGTCAAGCCGGGACTTAAAAACCCTTAGGGATGGAAATTCCACCCTCTCCCTAGGGAACCCTCCCAGTGCCTCACCACCCTCCCAGTGAAATAGGTTTTCCTAGTATCCAACTGAGACCTCCCCCACTGTAACTTAAGACCATTGCTCCTTGTTCTGCCATCCGTCACTACTGAGAACAGCCTCTCTCCATCCTCTTTGGAACCTCCCTTCAGGAAGTTGGAGGCTGCTATCAAATCCCCCCTCACTCTTCTCTTCTGCAGACTAAACAAACCCAAATCCTTCAGTCTCTCCTCATAGATCATGCGCTCCAGCCCCCTAATCATTTTGGTCGCCCTCTGCAGAACCCTCTCCAATGTGTCCACATCCTTTCTATAATGGGGGGGCCCATAACTGGACACAATATTCTAGATGTGGCCTCACCAGAGCCGAATAAAGGGGAATAATCACTTCTCTGGATCTGCTGGCAATGCTCCTCTTAATGCAACCTAATATGCCATTAGCCTTCTTGGCTACAAGGGCACACTGTTGACTCATATCCAGCTTCTCAGCCACTGTAATCCCCAGGTCCTTTTCTGCAGAACTGCTACTTAGCCATTCGGTCCCCAACCTGTAACAATGCTTGGGATTCTTCCATCCCAAGTGCAGGACTCTGCACTTGTCCTTGTTGAACCTCATCAGATTTCTTTTGGCCCAATCCTCTAATCTGTCCAGGTCACTCTGGACCTTATCCCTGCCCTCCAGCGTATCTACCTCTCCCCCTCGCTTAGTGTCGTCTGCAAACTTGCTGAGGGTGAAATCCATACCCTCATCCAGGTCATTAACAAAGATGTTGAACAAAACTAATGCAAGAACAGATCCTTGAGGCACTCCGCTAGAAACCAACCACCATCCTGACATCGAGCTGTTGATCACTACCCGCTGGGCCTGACAGTCTAGCCAGCTTTCTATCCATCTTGCAGTCCATTTATCCAATTCATACTTCCTTAACTTGCTGGCAAGAATATTGTGGGAGACCGTATCAAAAGCTCTGCTAAAGTCAAGGTAGATCACATCAACTGACTTTCCCATATCTACAGAGCCAGTTACCTCATCATAGAAGCTAATCTTGGTCAGGCAGGATTTGCCCTTCATGAATCCATGTTGACTATTCCTGATCACTTTCCCCTCTTCCAAGTGCTTCAAAATGGATTTCTTGAGGATCCCCTCCATGATTTTTCCAGAGACTGAGATATGGCTGACAGGTCTGTAGTTCCCTGGATTGTCCTTCTTCCCTTTTTTTAAAGATGGGCACTACATTTGCCTTTTTCCAATCATCCGGGATCGCTCCCTATCTCCACAAGTTTTCAAAGATAATGGCCAAAAACTCCGCAATGACACTTCCCAACTCCCTCTGTACCCTCGGATGCATTAAATCCGGGCCCATGGATGTGTGTATGTTTAGCTTTTCTAAATAGTTCCTAACTTGTTCTTTCCCCACCAAGGGCTGTCCACCTCCTTTCCATACTGCGTTGCCTAGTGCATTTGTCTGGGAGCTGACCTCGTCCGTGAAGACAGAGGCAAAGAAAGCATTGAGTACTTCAGCTTTTCCCACATCATCTGTCACTAGGTTACCTCCCTCATCCATTAAGGGCCCCACACCCTCTCTGATCACCCTCTTATTGCTAACATGCCTGTAGAAACCTTTCTTGTTACCCTTCACATCCCTTGCTAGCTGCAATTCCAATTGTACTTTCGCCTTCCTGATAACTCCCCTGTATTCTCGAGCAATATATTTATACTCCTCCCTAGTCATCTGTCCAAGTTCCCACTTCTTGTCAGCTTCCTTTTTGTGTTTAAGCTCACCATGGATGTCCCCGGTAAGCCAATCTGGTCGCCTACCATATTTGCTTTTTTTGCTGCGCATCGGGATGGTTTCTTCCTGTACCTTTAATAAGCCTTCTTTAAAATACTGCCAGCTGTCCTGGACTCCTTCCCCTTCATGTAAGTATCCCAGGGAATCCTGCCCATCAATTCTCTGAGGGAGTCAAAGTCTGCTCTTCTGATGTCCAGGATGTGTATTTTGCTATTCTCCTTTCTTCCTTTGGTCAGGATCCTGAAATCTACCATCTCATGATCACTGCTTCCCAGGTTGTCACCCACCTGTGAGCAGCAGGTCAAGCTGCGCATGGCCCCTGGTCGGTTCCTTCAGCACTTGTACCAAGAAGTTATCCCCAACATTCTCCAAAAACTTCCTGGATTGTCTGTGTACTGCTGTATTGGTCTCCTAACAGATGTCAGGGTGATTAAAGTCGCCCATGAGAACCCAGGGCCTGCGATCTGGAAGCTTCTCTCAGTTGTCTAAAGAAAGCCTCGTCTACCTCATCCACCTGATCTGGCGGTCTATAGCAGACACCAACCACAACATCACCCCTGTTGCTTCCACCTCTAAATTTAACCCATAGACTCTCAACAGGCTTTTCTCCCTCTAAATACTGGAGCTCCGAGCAATCATACTGCTCTCTTACATACAATGCAACTCCTCCTCCTTTTCTCCCCCACCTGTTCTTCCTGAACAGTTTATACCCTTCCACGATAGTGCTCCAGTCATGCGAGTCATCCCACCAAGTCTCCGTTATTCCAATCAAATCACAGTTCTTTGACTGGGCCAGGGCTTCTAATTCTTCCTGCTTGTTTCCCAGGCTCCTCGCATTTGTGTACAAACACCTTAGATAACCAGTTGATCGCCCCATCTTCTCCATTCGAATCAGGGGTCCTCCTTTGTTGCTCATTCCTCCTTGTGATTCTTCCCGGTGTCCGACTTCCTCACTTACCTCAGGGCTTTGGTCACCATCCCCCAACGAACCTTGTTTAAAGCCTCCTCACTAGGTTTGCAAGGCTGCCCGCAAAGATGCTCTTTTCTCTCTTGGTTAGGTGGATCCCATTTCGTCCTAGTAATCCTTGTGCCCGGAACAGAGTCCCATGGTGGAAGAAACCAAAGCCCTCTCTACGACACCACCTGCGCAACCACGCATTTACTTCCTCAATTCGACGATCCCTACCCGGACCTTTTCCTTCAACTGGAAGGATGGACGAGAACACCACTCATGCTTCAAATTCTTCGATCCTTCTTCCCAGCGCTACATCATCTGCTGTGACCCGCTCAAGGTCATTCTTGGCCGTATTGTTAGTTCCTACATGGAGAAGCAGGAAGGGGCAGCGATCCGAAGGTTTAATCACTTTTGGAAGACTCTCGGTCACATCCTGAATGCGAGCTCCCGGTAAGCAGCACACTTCTTGAGATTGCAGGTCTGGACGGCAGATGGATGACTCAGTTCCCTCTTAGGAGGGAGTCCCCTACCACCACCATCCGTCATCTTCTTTTGGGGGTGGTGGTCGTGGAACCCCCATCCCTAGGACGACACATCCCATGCCTTCCAGTAGATGGTGTTCCCTTCTGATTTCTTCCCTGAGAGGTCCCTGCCAAAGCATTCTCCACCACAGTGCCTGTGGAGAGAGCCTGGTAGCGGTTACTTACCTCTACAGGGATGGGGGATACCTGAGTTGGCAGGATTAAATGCTGCCTTCTATCAAGGAAGTCTTCATCCTCTCTGATGGAACGTAGGGTCGATACTTGGGCCTGAAGTCGTCTACATTTTTCTTCCAAAATGGTGACCAGCTTGCACTTAGTGCAGATGAAATCCCTTCTTTCTTCTGGGAGGAAGACAAACATGGCACATGCCGTGAGGTAACAACAGCAGACCTATCACCATCCATACCTGGCTTCCTTCTGAGAGATTCCTCAGTTGTTATTAAATGCCTCCTTGGAGGGCAGAAGTGTAGAGAAAAGATTTTAAAGAATGGTGAGTGTATCTCAGCCCCTTCCCACTCCCCTTCCCAACTCCCTGTTAACAGCCCCTGTTCGCTTGTGCTTTCCCAAAATCCAAATGGAAGTTCTAGTACTTTGGTGACTCTCTTCCAGGCTCAGCAGGCAAAGGGAGAATCCAATCTCACTGACAGCCAGGGCCTTTTTTAACCTCTGGAGAATGCAAATCGTCTGCAGGAACTGGGAGGGTGGCTACCCACAGTACATTGCTGTTAAAGTCAAAGTTACCCACCCCACTGTTGGCCTCATGGGCACAGTGTGGACATGCATCTCTGACTTCGTAAATTCGGGTACTAAAAAGTCGATCTTCCTACATTCAACCCATATTCATAGTGTAGACGTACATACCTTTGGAGTGTCTCATCCAGCACCGAGCTCAGCACCTTCCTGACAGGTACAAAGCATTTGCCCCTCCCTTAAGGTTTTAGCACCTTGCAGGCTCAAGCAATGTAGCTGCCCCTTTAAAAGATGGCACCCATATGTGAGGGAGATCAGCTGAATGGAGTACGGAGGATGGGTGCTTGGAGGTGATTCCAAACCAGACAGCTTTCAGCTCAGCTGCTTATTAAAGACCTATCAAAACAAAAGTTAAACAGGCCATTAAGCAGCACTCCAGTCGATTAATGTCAGTCTGTCTCGCTTACCTTGTAGGATTTCAAAATTCCTTTGAAGTTTGCGAATTAGAAAATCACTTTCCAAGCCATAGAACTTTGAGCCTGAGATGTTTCCTAGCAGCTCTGTAGCTGAGGAACAGCTGACTAATCCGTTACGATGTAATGAGGTTAACTATCGTGCAGTTTTGTATGGGTGCTGGAGATGGTATTTGGGTGACTCACATGAAAAATAACAACAAACAGGATGCTCCAGAGATCAGACAGGGGAGGAACCAGTTGTAGTTTCTGCAGAAGATGCTCTTTTCCCCCACAGGACACTTACAGGATTCAGGTCTTCCCCATTAGATATTAACAGTATTTGCATGCAACTCCTCCTCAAGTCAATAGGAGTCTGCATTTCATTTCAAGGAGTTCATTTTTATCATCTAAAAACACCATATGTAGTTTGTATCCCGACCGATCAGGATACCACCTCTCTCCTGTCATGTACCAGCATGACAGCTAGAGCATTTTCACAGACAGCCTGTAGCTTTAGCATATGGGACCAGGTGGTACAGCATAGGCCCTTGACTCCAGAGCCTGTTTCCTGCAGTTAGTCCATCAGCGTTCAAATCTGCTGGCTTTCGAAGGACGGTGCAAGACTCAGCTATTTGTTCAGACATTCCCACAGGGAGCATAACAAGCATCCTGCTAATATTGAGCTATTGCAATTCTGGAGACCATTTAAGGTGACACTGGTAATGAGCTATTTGTTATGGATTTAAATTTCTGCAGATGCACATTGAGTTTGTTAGATAAAGGCTTTAGAAGTAAATGAATAACTGATCGGCCTTAGAAAACAATCAGTACTACTTGGTGGGGGTATAGGCAGGCTACCTGGCACTTAAACCGGAGAGAAGTCTTGGTGTATTTCCCAGTTGGATTTTGGGGTGTTTCTTTAACCTTCCCACTGCTGGCAGTATTTTCCCTCCCCTGGACAGTTGCACCCCAAGTGGCAGGGGGAGGTGGAAGAGAATGGACAGCCAGCGATTTGTCTGCATTCCTTATCTGTTCGCAAAGCAGCTTTGCAAAGCAGGCAAAGTAGTAACAGCTTCATGTGCTGGACCTGTACGATGAACTTAATTTGATATTTACAGTAGAAGCTGAAGTTGCACATAAAAAGTTGACACATACATTCATTAGGCTGGAACTACAGTGATCAAAATGTAGGCCGCCCAATTATTTTTTTGCAAGTAAACGTAATTAACGGCAGGTTCACAGCAAATGTTGCCTGGTGCCACAAATCAGGCTCAGAGGGTTGGCAAACGAGTGTGCTATTGTATGAAAGTACTAACCCCTGGGTAGGAGAAGATATGCAGGGCCGAAAATTAATAGCCGACCAGGGAGCGGAGCTTCTGTTTTAGGTAGGGTTGCCTGATGGTTTCAACAAAAATACCGGACACACTTGACATTCCATCACAATCGACATTCCATCTTATTTAGAAAATACCGGACATTTCTATTTTCTCAATTTGTTTCCCAAACAGAAAGCTCGAATACTGGACTGTCTGGTTCAAAACCGGACACCTGGCAACTCTAGTTTTAGGAGAAGGTGCTGCTCTGGCCTAGAAGAAGCGAACCAGCAATACCCGCAGCTTGAGGCCTATAGAACAGAACACCTTCCTTGCCCACCTCCCTTATGAGAGTGTGTTAGGAGGACACCCACCATTAGACTGGCCCCATGTGCCAAAGTGTGACCATTATACTGCAAAAGCTTCAGAGGGATAGCCGAGGTATCCTCAACTCCTGCAGGTCCACTAGGCTATCTGCCTCTGTCTGGGCCCTTCGAGCCAAGCCCTTCGGCCAAGACCAGGAACAGCCATATTGGGCCAGACCAAAGGTCCATCTAGGAAAGGAAGACTTAGAGGAAACAGCCTGTTGGCTCAGACCTAGACCACAAAGGCTGCTAGAGTGCTGAGGGCAGGGTGGCCGAGTGCGTAGCAGTCTGGGGGGAGGGAAGAGCAGCAGGGGTCATTCACTGGCACTGGTGTCTAAAGCAAAAAGAGAACGGCTCTGAATTAGGTCTAAAATGAAAAGGAAAACTAAAGGGATTAGCAGAGACTCTGGTGCATGCAAGGCTCTTTGCTGTGCCAGTCTCCGACACCATCAGCTCAGTTGCTAATTCAAGAGCTTCCAGCCCCACCTCCCAGTGTGGATTCAGGGCCAGTTTTCGGCAGGCAAGGAAAAGCTGTGCAGCTGGGACTGTCTAGACAATACTCAGCCATCTCACCAGAGCAGGAGGGGCCATGAAAGCTGTAGCTGTGGACATGTGACATGGTGCCAAAGCCCACACTGTCCATGCAGCATCTGGAACAAATAGGATGGTGGTTCCAAAGCCACTGGGGGAAGGGTCAACTTACTGGGGGCAGGGCTATACTGCAACTTTGAAAGACCTTCTGTAGGTTTACTGCAAGCCTTTACCCCGCTCCTAAATTCCCAGAAGCTCCCAAGAGTCCCATTGAGGCTGCTGCCCTCAACTTCCCACGGGGGGTGGGGGGTGGTCCTGGTTAATCAAAACCATTTAATTAAAACCACTAGATGGGAAGAGGTGGGTGGGTAGAGATTAAGACCCAGCAGTGCCCCAAATTTTTGGGTGCCCTACGCAGCTGCATATTCTGCATACGCATACGGACGGCCCTTCAGGGTGCTCACATCTTTGAAAGATAGGCCATGTATTTATGTATGGATTAGGAGACTAGTTCTGGGCACTCTTAAAAGATATTTTGGCCAGGTTTTTCATGATTCTCAGTACTTATCTGGTGCTGCAACAAGATCTTTCATCTTTTTCAGGCAATTTGGAATGATCAAAAGAGGGGAAGAAAAGGAAAAAAATCTTGTCTCCCTCAAGTGTGGGGGAAAAAAAAGTCAAATCTCACCAGAATATTTACCCACATGCATTGTATTTTCCTTCCTATTCCTAAAAAGGAGCTTTAAGGAACATATTTCACTCTCCCTTATTTGATGTCATCAAATGGCATCACACATTTTAAAGCAAAATTTCCCACAGCATGGCCAACTACCCTGCATTGGCAGCAGTTGCAGGCTGTTGAGAACTGGCTTTGGGCTGCATTGTCCCCAGGAACAGCTCAGTTCTTGAGTCTCTCTCCCCACTTTGTTCTCCGTGGTGTCCTGTTTCATTTGAATACCTTCACTGGAGTTACTACAAGGAAGGTTGACGTGGAGAAGGAGGGTGAAGTGGAAGTGCCAGCAGAATGAGGCAGCATGGGCAGCACTAAATACCTCTGTAACTTAGCCTAGAGAGGATATCCAAGAACTCCTTCATGCCAGCAAGACTTTGTGTGTTCAGACTCTATTGCATGTCTCTCTTGCATCTTGGGAATGGATTCGTAGCTGCAGGGCATGCTGCAAGAAAAGCCATTAACAGGTTTCACTTGAGGCTCCTAGTGCAAGAACGTCTATTCTCAACTCTGCCATGTCACCTACATTCCTGTGCTCCTGACTAACTTAAAACCGGGGAACAACAAAACCATAGCAAGCATTCCAGTTGTGGCTGGTAGGCTACCTTCCACTTGAGCCTACACAGCACGGGCTATACAGCATCCTCATGAAAATACAGCCAGCCAGCCAGGAAGAGAGTCCTCCGAGGTCGCAGCAATCTCTGTTGGAAGCCTAAAATCCCTCCCCCTGCCACACCCACACACGCGCACGTACACAGAAGAAACAACCCGGCCTGGCTACTATTGAAAAGGTACAACCTGCTACAGAAACTCCCCCCAAGAAATACACCACACCGCAAAGGCCAGACCCCGCCTGGCAGCTTCCCATTTCTGGGCTGGCAGCCCCGGAGCCTGCATCAGAGATTAATGAATTCTCTAAACGTCAGTGTCAACCTGTGATGCGCCGGGGGTTTAGTTCTTCAGTGCCAGCCCAATGCAACACTTTGCTGAAATGTGACTCCCCCACTCCCTCCCGCTGTGGCGCAGCCCTGTGCTCTCCCCCTCACCTCACGCTCCGGGGCTGCTGGGCTCACAAACCAAGACTATCGACTTGCTTACTAGCTCGGATGGCCACGATAATGGGTTCCTACCCAGAAGGCCTTCCTTACCCGGGCATCAGACACTTCCAACCCTGGGGCTGCCAGCAGTGCTGGCCAGACCACTCACCTGGTTCACACCCCACAACCCGGGGATACCCCAGCCTGAAAATGCACCAATGCCAAGCCATACCGGAAGTTGGCTGCAGCATCATGATCATTGTCCCAGCTGGGCCTGGCTGCCAGGAGTTCTTGTGGCCTAAGAGGCATCCAGACCAAACCAAACCAACATCCACCACCTCTTTTTAGTGCTTTGGCCCCTTTAATATGGGCAGTGGAAAATCCAGCTGCTGCTGCTCTGACTTCTGGGAGCCGGTGGCATGGGTTTCTACTAGGGGTGCACATCTGCACATGCCTCCGTGCACAAAACAAAATCTACTCCACACGTGGAAAAAATGAAAGGGAACCTTGCCTGGTTCGCAGCAGAGGACATGCCTTGGCTGTCAGTGACTGACTACCCCCCGCCTTGTCCAGGGCTGTGATGTCCCTGCTGGTGACTGCAGTGCCAGACCTCTCTCCTCACCCAGCTTGCTGTCCGGCAGCTCTCACTCCGGTCTTCCCCCTGCTCACGTTCCCTAGGCAGCCTCGGAGGGACCTGGTGCGGTGGACGCAGGGTGAGGCAGCATGAGGGGCCTGTTCTGTGCTGGGCCTGTTCTGGCTACTCCAGGGAAACATGCTGAGTGCATCCCAACTGGGTTGGCTATTATTCCTTCTGCTCTGTTGCCGTTTCATGATTAAACGCCATAAATATTTATGATTTATGACAGCGGCGTGGAAGAGATCTGCTTGTGACGGCTCATAGATCACAGTGCACTAAAGGAAAATAAAACCATGTAAAATTGCTTCCCTGTTGCTTATTTATAACTCTCCCCTCCAGCTCGGGCACACAAGAGACAGCGGGGATGGCTGCAAAGAGGAAGTCGGGCAGCAATGGCGATATTCCCATCACCTCCTGGTAACATTTCTTCTTCTTGGAAAAATTCTCTGGGTAGGAGTTTCATCCCACTGAGGCAATGGGGACCCTTGTCCTTCCTTTCTCTAGCCTCCCCTTTGTGCCAGGTTTGCTGCAGGAAGGGGGTGGGGTTTAAAAATAAGATTTAAAATTCCATGCTGGTGGCAGCTCCCCCATCCAGACCAGCGAGCATGCACCGCCAGGAGAAAAGCGTGTTGGGAAAGAACGATTTCAGGTCAAAGCTGGCCTCTGGGAGCTCGTGCAGCAGTGATGCAATGAAAAGATTTAAAAAACATGGAGGGGAACACATTGACAGTGTCCTGTTAAAAGCCATTCATTTCTGGACTATCACTCTGCCTGTGGGTTGGGGATAAGGTAGAACAGTCCTGGTTAAGGACAATGACAGACATTCTCTAGCTACAGACCCTGGCCATTTCTGCATTGCGCGGCACCGTAGTGAGCCAAATAGCCGAGGCTCATCCCCACTAAGTGCTAGGAGAAGGCAAGACAGAGACATGCCCACAGACTTCAGACCAGCCAGCTGTGCCTGGCGAGCTGGAAACAGGAGGAAGGCACCCAGCAACAAAACTTCACGTGCCAGCTGCCACCAGCCTCACTCAGATCCACAAAGGCAGACGCGTTCAAAGTTTCATCACCGCTTTATGCAACACACCTTTGGGCTGTGGTGGTTCTGGAAGAGCTTATACACCCCTAGCCAATGTATTTCACTGCTGCATAATTCACGCCTTTCTAGCCGAGGATAAAAACCTCTATTGCTGAGGTGTGGAAGTTTATTAATGTGGAGACTGTCAGAAAGACCTTGGATTTGGAGAGGGCTTTTGAGGAAGCACCAAAGTACTTCCTCCGTAAGGTGCTTAGGAAGTCTCTTTCACTCCTCTTTGAGTGGATGCTATTTCCTTAGGTAAAAAGCTCCAAGTTGCTCTCCAGAATCAGAAGAGCTGCCTGTGCATCTTGGGGCTGCTTGAGGAATTTGAAGCTCTGTGGAAATAAGGGGTGAGGACAATGTTCCCTCTAATTTTTGCCATTCGTGCGTGGGTTTTTTGCCATCCATGTGTGGAATAATTTTCTGAGCCATGTGCCACTGTACACCAGTAGAAAAAAAATCTAGCCGTGGGCACCCTCCCTTAGGTGGGCAGGAATGGGGGCTACTGCATTTTTTTTCAGTGAAATGAGGCATCTGCGGAGCCATCTTATTCATATTTTTCTCGGAGATGGAGAAATATACTGAATAGAGTTGGGTGAGATAAGAGCATTCGTTCCTATGTTCCTGGACGGGAGGAGAAGCAGGTTTGTCATGCCCTCTGGATGGCTATTTATAATGCCTGTGACTATTTGTGAATCTGGTAGAGGGCAGTTAATTCCCAGGAGGCCTTGGGGTGCATGCATTCACAGATGGGCAAACAAGAATGGACACATGGCCTCCAACAGATGGCTACAGCAGCCATCTCTCACCGTGCCTTGAACATTTCCAGGGGCTGGGCCAGAACTCCCCTGCCAAGCAAATAAATGGCACTCAAAGATCATCTGTTCTGATGAGAAAGTTCTTCTGAGTCTGATCTACCGAGATGGAAAACGCATGCTGCAGCGAAACCACTTTCCCAGCGGCGCTGGCCAGGACAGACAGCATCTTTAGGAGACTTTTGGGGGAGTCTTGAAAGGTCATGGCCAGAAAACCGCTCTGCTAATGTTGCTCAGGCCCAGTAGTTCTGTGCAGCGCGCTCCTGGATGCGGCAACACCAGTCGAATGCTCCCCTGAGGAGGCAGTGAAGATGATGCAGCTCTGCAGGAACTAGCTTTTGGGAGCCGTGGCCAGCCCATCCAGATGCTGAGGCACCAGGGCCCACAGACAGGCCACATTTGACCCATGGGCCACCCTTGATGATGGCCTGTGAAACCTCCAGGTTGGTGCAAGAAGGAACAGGGGGCCGCTGGAAAAGAGAGCACTGAGCCACAGGGCTGTGAAGGACCCGTGTCACGTCACACTCAGGGACATGGAGGCAGGGATGGGACTGCTGTTGGCCCAGCTCTTCCCATCTGCTCCCTTTTTCCTGACCGGAACTGGTTCATGCAGGGGGCAGAACTCAGTCTGGGACCATCAGCAGGCAGGACATGGCCCCCTTTAAAATATACATTGTCACTGGAAGTTTGAGCATGATCTCCAAAGTGAAGGAATGGAAAATACTACTATAAATCCTTTAAAAATAATTGGATTCATAAATAACTTGGCTGGCTGGGGTGTCAATATATATATTTAACATTATTGATTAAATAACAAGTTACCTTTTATCTGTAAATTAAAAATGCTTTACTGAAATGCAAGCTGATTAGAAGGCAAATTTCTTTGCTCTAATTATCTTAATTACAGGCTTCTAATGGCAAGTAGCTGTAGAAATAAAAACATGTAAATGGCAGCTTATAATGATTGCTGCACCTGGTACCACTTCTGCACAGTTGATAAGGGCAATTAATGTTCTGATTTCTGTTGAAGAGACGGGGTAATGCATATGAACGGAGGCAGGCTCAGTACAAGTATGTGAACACATGCCTCTAATGTCAAGTCCGTGATAGGGCCACAGCGAGATTCCACTTTGCTACGTCACCCAGCTACAAAGGACTAAGCCAGCAGCATTCAGAAAGCCAGCGTGGGCGTGGGCCCCATACAGGAAGAACAGTCAAAGGCAGAGTAACTGGTCGATGTGTCTGCAGAGAACATTTTCCCTGTGGGTATGTTCCCTTGGTACGTCCCCGAGGCAGGAGCCTCCTTTTTGTTTGGGTGTCTGTGCTACACCTAGTCTCTGGGTCCACTACTGATCTCAGAGGGTTGGTTCATTTTCTGCCCTGCACACTCTGTTCTTCCCTAGGCCTCGGTCGGGTTATTCCTCCATCTCTCCCACCACCGGGTTGATTTTGCAGAGGATCTAGTGTCTGGGAAAGGTGTTTATTTCTGAATGGCCCATTTTGCATACAGAGATCCAAATTTGGGGGCTCCACCCCCAGGACACAGTCGCAGCCACCTTGGAGTGAACTGGGAAGCATTTAACAGGCTGTTCTATCAGTTTCTTCCTTAATGTTTTCCACTGAGCATCCGGGTGATGCTTTAACTTCTTCATCCATTCTCAGGTTGTCTTTTGTATTGTGGTGACTCCAGCAGCAAGGGGCACAAAACAGCACATGCCCCTCCCTCTGCCATCTCCCACCCTGCCCTCCCACTTGTAGGTTTCTGCAAAAGCTGGGCAGTGCGGAGGAGGGAAGAGGCTGAAGGGAGATATGCTCTCGTCTTCCTTTCACCTGTTAAACTCACACAGCTTCTCCACGTTATTCACCACTCAAGCTGGTCTGAAAATGGATTTTCCAGCCTGTGAAAAATACATTGAAGTTTCAAAAAAAGAAAATCCTAAATTGGGACAAACTCCCCCAAATCTTGAAAATTTTCAAAAAATGAAGTTCCAGAAAATGTCTTGTTCTGGGTCAATCCGTTTTGATAAGTTAAGAACACTTTGTTCCTATTTTTTTTTAAATTCAAAATAATTGTTTCAAAATGAAAAACCAAAATGGTTAGTTGGGAAAATGCTGAAATGAGACCCTGACATTCCTTCCACTTCTTCACCGGAACAGCATTTTGTCAACATTGACACCGAGTTGCAAAAATATTCTCGTTTTGTTTGGTTTTTCTTTTTCCAGGAGAAAACAGTCTTGATGGATCAGCTCCATGCCCTGTTGGATGCACAAGCAGCCTGTGGCCAAGGTCTACCTACCATCTGCTTGTCCATCCATGTACTCGTGAATTGTTCACTGCTACAGTAGCTGAGCGTGGATGCTGGTGGGTCTAAGCCATTCAGTTTGAACCTGGACTGGAACGCGGCCCGAAGCGAACGAGATCAGGGATTTTGGGTCAGGCCCATTTAGCAAAGCGTGGGCTGAGCTCTGTCTCCACAGGTGGTGTTGAAACCCCTCACTGAGGTCTTATGGTGCTTAGTGCCTCGCAGGATTGAGCCCCTACAGCACCTCCCAGCCCAGGGACTGATCTCCGGGGACACCAATGAGGCACATGGGCAGGCGAGCCAGGAGGACGTGCTGTGGGTTCCAGTCCGTGCCAGGTGCTGCTAAGAGTAGCAGTGTCTCCTTCCCAGTATTTCTGTCGGGATCCCTCCAGAGAGGGTGTCGCCAGGCCCTTGAAACTCAGACTCAGGCAAGAAAAGCTCAGTCAAGCTGTAAGTGTGGTTTGATTTCTAGATTTGGGAGGGCAGCTCCAGTCAGGCTCACAGGGCCATGCATGGGGGAGGAGGGGGCAACTTCTGTGCCTGCCCAAGGCTCGCCTCCCTAAACTATGCTCATGATTCAGCACCGGCCCCAGGGGCTGTAGACAGAAAATTCTTGCCACAGCTAAGGGTGAGAGAATGGGACTGAGTCCTTTGCTGCCACCCCCAGTGCAGATTCCCCTTCACTCCAGCGCTGCAGCCTGAAAAGTTACATCCCCCCACCCCTGAGCCTGCATCCAAGCAACCGAGCCAGAGAGCAGCAAAGCTCTCGCCTCGCTGCCTAAGAGGGATGAGCTTTCACTTGCCCTGTGACAGGATGAGCTGGGCTCAACATTTGACCATACTTAGCTAATTAAATCATCTCAGCCTGACTAGCAGGTGCCCTGGTGCGGCCGCCGCCGCCGCCTGGCTGGTGGAAATGAGGCCCCGTGCCCGTCTGGCAGCGGAGAGGAGAATTGTCATTTTGCCTGAGAATTAAGCACAGTCGGAATGGCTCCCCTGCCCTACTGCTACACGGCTCCGTCCAGCCCTGCCAGCCTTGTGCCTGAGCAAAACGTCACTGGCACTGCCCTGACTGCTGGGAGTTACCGCAAGCTGGCTCTTCTAATGCGCCTCAGCTGGGGACTGGCCAGCCAAGTCTTCCCTCACGGAGCTCCCCTCACATTCCCACGCCGGGGGCTGCGTCTGGGCTGTGACAGGAACGAGGAGGTAAAGGTGCAGTGAGGCAGCAGATCAGTTTGGATCATGAAGAAGCTTGAAATTAACTCTGGATGGATTCCTGGAAATAAATGAAACCCCCTTGTGAGGCAACCTCAAGGCAGAGAGGTGAGGGAGGGATTCTCTTCCAGAAAAGTGTCTCCATTGGGATGTTCCATTCAGCACCAAGAACAACAGGTGCTCCCAGCCCAGAGCAATATCCCAGGAAAGAACCATCCCTCTGGCTGGACTCCATGGCAAATGTGGACTGCCCATACTGTACCAATGATATTTCAGTGATGGAGCCTAGCACACAGTCCATAGCAGTTTCTCAAAGAGGAATGAATGGATCAGGAGAGCTCCGTTTAACCCTTCTCTTCCTGCCCGGAGTGCTGTAGTCATCGATTTCCTGGACCCTGCTTGTAGTAGTCTGCAACTGGCATCGTCACTGTCAGCCTGGGGGCCCAGGCAGATGGTTCTTATAAATAAACGCTCTGTTGATGCGCCTCCAACCTGTCTCTGATCTCTCCTCCTGGTGTTTTTACTATCAGTCCGAAGTAGCCTCGCAAGGCCAAACCAATTCTTCAACATGCACTGATGCATTCAACACCTTGCTAGGGCTTCCAGATCCCAGGGCAAAGAAGCAGGCCTGGGAAAAAGTGTTGTCACTAACTGTTCTTCTGGCTTATTTGCCTCCTAAGACCATCTGTCAGGTCTTCCCTACACCACCACAAGCTGTTAAGCAAGTGCTGATCGTGCCTAGAGAGGTCTGAGTGCATTTTGCTGACTCGCCAAGTTAAGTGACTGAGACACAGGAGGTGGAAGTACCTGGAGGAGAGAGAAGATGCTGGATGTGGGCTGAGCAGTCTTGAGAGGAACTTTAGGAGCAGGCAAACTAGGGAGAAGGTTTAACTATATGCCGTGTTGCTACCTGTGAAGCTGAATCTTCCTTGTACCATCGGACATTGCTTAGGGCACATGGCTCCACCATCCCAGTGTAGGGCTGCTCCTTGCTGTTAAGTCCTGTAAGTTTCCCCCTCTGAGTACGGTCTGATGGAGGAATCCTTTTGGTTGCCTGACTCATGTTTTCCTCCTGCTGCCTCCGGCAAACCCGCCATGGCAGATGCACTGTCTTCATCTCAACACCCTCCATATCATTGCATCCTGCGTTAAAAGCTCAAACAGGGCCCAGGAAGGGGCAGAGTTTGGGCTCTGTGCAATGGAGGGAGCGGAGTGGATGTAAGAACAGGTTGGGAGTGAGTCTTACTCGTGCTCTTTGCCAGAAAGGAGCCGGTCAGGCCCTGGCACCTTACAGCTGCTCAGGGTCTTGTTCACCATCCCAGTGCAACAGAGAGCGAGCTCCTGGAACATTCATGCTTTTCCTTTGGAAGGTGTAAGGATTTCTGCCCATCGGGTGGGTTCCGTTTAGAACGCAGCAGCTGGGCACCCGCACACTTCCATTTGACGAGGCAGGTCCTTGTTCTGGAACTAAATGATCTCCTACAAGCTCTTCGGGGCTTTAACTTCGGCAGCCACCACCTGCGCCTGCCACAGTTGGAGATTTCCTGAGTATTTGTCTGTGCTTCTTGTGAAATGTTCATTTTACTTCTCGCTTTAGCTCAGGGGTGGGGAACCATTTTTGGGTTGGGGGCTGCTGGCCTCCAGAAACATTGGTCGAGGGTCGGAGGCTGCAGAGAGGCATTGGGGGCGGGAGGAGAGGAGCTGGAGTGCCAGCGTGGGCTCCCCAATGCAGGGGGAAGACCTGAGCCTCGGGGGCAAGATCCAGGCAACCCAGGGCCACATCCAGCCCCCGGGCCTGAGGTTCCCCACCCCTGCTGAGCTCATCTTCACACTCTCTTGGCTTCAGTCTGCAAATGGCTTTAGCCTTCTCAAGAGCCAAGGTTATGCGCCTCTCGCAGGCTTTGGAAAGAACAAGTGCAGAGAGCAACTGCTCGTCTTAGCCTACTGCTGCCCCCTTGGCGAGGCAGCGCTGGCCTCGCTTTGGGATCAGACCGGCTGATGAGCGGCTCTTGATTTTTTTTGATGGCCAATGACGGTGTAAGGCTGAGGACGTAGCCACCAGACTTAACACCTACAGGCTCTGTAATAGCTGCCCTTGCACAGCTCTGCCAATGCACCACAGCCCTCAGCTAAGTTCCCTCTGAGCCACACGGCAGAGCGGCCATGCAGCTGCTTAAGGAGCCCTGCCCAGAGAGTTTCCTGGCTGGGGAGGGGCACTCCCTCGGTGGCAGAGTGAGAACTAGAAACAGTCCCACCCTTTGTATTTCTAACTTTACACACAAGAATGAGACATGCACCAGGACAGGATAGGCAGAGCCAGCCAACTGTCGCATCAAAATGGATACGTTACATGAGGTATTGGTTTAAAGCATCTTCAGCACTGCATATTGATATTCATGAGCCAAACGTCACATAGCATGGTGGGGGGGGACTGTCACCAGGGCCTGTCTCAGCGCCCCCTTCAATGCCTCGCAGTTGTTCCCTCTGGAATAGAGAGGTGACCCCAGGGCTCCCTTTCTGGAGGCAAAGTCTTTGTCCTCTCAGGGCCCTTCTGGTTCCAGCCCTCTGGCTATAGTCCAATTCCCCCCCCCCCCGGCTCACCAGTGGCTAATGGGAGGTTGGGGGTACTCAGTCGCCCTACCCCAGGCTCCATGATAGGGACCCTGTAGATAGCAGCTGTCTGCCGGCTGTTCCACTGCTACTCTAATTCCCTGGGCCACTTCCCCGCACTCCTTAGGGCTCCGCCTTGTTTGCCATGAGCTTGCCACGCGGAGCCGTCCGCACCTCTGCTACCCTTCTGCCAGCCAGTCACCCAGCCTTCGCTCCATGAGCCGCACACAGGAACTAACTGTGGCTCTCTCCTGCAGCTCCTTTTATAGGCCTTCCTGGCCCTTGATTGGCTGCTTCCCCTGCAGCCCCTCTAGCTTGGTGAAGAACCTCTCTACTGCCTTTTTTCTGGAGTGGGATGTGGTAGGACCACAAGGCCTCCAGCAGGAGACATCAGGGCCTAGTCCACCCCATCACAACAGGGCACAGGACTGGCACAACCCACTTCCCTACATGGGCACCTGGAGGACGGATTTGTTTCTGGTTAGGTTATCGATAGCTCTAATGAGAAGCTGTTTGGGCCCAAACTTTATGGAACAAAGCCAGATAAAGCAGCAGAGAAACAGGAGAGCTGCTGAACACACTGAGTGGGTACAGGGATGGATCCTGTAGAAAACACGCATGTGAGGGTGTAAGAAATGTCAGAAGGAAAACGGTGTGTTGGGCTTGTGTGCAGAGACTGATGTTGGCAGGGAAGAAACACGTCCCCCCAAATCACATGATAATCACCACACTGGAAGATGAGAGCAGTGCCGTGGCAAGGGGGCTGCTGCTGTAACAAATGGCTCTGCTTGCTGAAGGTGCTGGCATGGGACAGCCATAAGCTACCGGGGCCCTGCGGTCCTGTCTGCAGAGGAGCCGACTGAGAAAGCAGAGACATGTGCCAGGCTCAGCAGCTGTCGGATCCAGGTGGGATCTGCTGTGGGACGGCAGGGCGCATGGAGAGGAACCAGCCAGTTGGGCGTCCTTGCCAGCTCTGCGGGAGTGGATCCAAAGCGCTCTTGGCGGGCACCGCATTGCTGGGTTTCACTGAGGAGAAAGTGCCCAGGGCTGAGCCTGGAGCCAGCTCTGCTAGCACTGAACAAACAGGGCAGCCGCCAACAGCCAAATGGCCGTTGCTGCACATGGGCCTCCCAGTTCCAGCTAGAAGCTTAGGCTTTGCTTGTGTGCCTGGCCGAGAGGAGCAGCAACGACCTACAGCCAGAAAAAGGCAGCTTCCAATCCAAGAGCCCTTCAGCCTCCGGGCGGTGTGTCGCTCCCATCTGTGCCCACCGCTCCATGGTACACGCCGGACACTATTTGCCGCACGCAGTACAAGCTGGGCCTGCTGCACCCCTGACGTCTCTCCTACCACCCTGGCAAACAGCTTCATTCAATGTCAGACCCCTCCCTTCCTGTGTCTGGCCCCCGACTGAACCTGGGTGATTTTGCAGCCAGAGCTGCAGACAAAGCAGTAAAATGCAGGAGAGCATGAAGCCGATCGAGAAGATGATTTGTGCTGAAGGAATTAGCTGTACAGCACTCTCAGCATCCCCGGGTCCCGTCAGTGGAGGGGTGCGTCCCACACTGGGTCCCCAGCAAGGTGAGAGGCTTGGGCAGGAAATGAAGACTCCCCAGGACACAGAATACTGGTTGGCAGTATTACTTCAGCACCTCATTCCCCTGGCAAGCGCTGCTGCCTTGTAGCGTGCCCCTGGACACAGGGGGCAGACAGCACACAGAGGCCAAATGGTGCTCTGTCCAGTTCAAGTTGCCTGCTGCAGTCAATGGCTTAAGGTTATTGTACTCTCTGAGGGAAAACAACCCCCCTCCACACAGCCTGCTCCAAAGAGGCATCATCAATAGCAACAAAGCATGGCTTTCCGCTGCCACTTCCCCGATACGGGTGCCACGCACGCACCGAGCAGAACATGCTCTGCTGTGCACTGTGCTCCGGGTAACAAAGCAGTGCGCGTGCTTTCACGGCTACAGCTGGCCTATAAAAGGTTTATGGCCCTGCTCTAGACTCATCAATCTTTGACAGATTTTCTAGCTGGTAACAGGATTGCCTTGAAACCTTTTTGGGAATCTCATTTTTCACTTATAATAATGATGTAGATATTTGACTTCAATTACATTCTACAGACATCAAGACAGGTATTCTGGGGCCGTTCCCGGTTAGGCTGCATTTAGCAAGACTAAAATAATGTATTTTTAGGCTCAGGAAGGTAGTAAGATTCATTTACAGTGCACCCAATAAAGCCATTAATATTTCAGAGGCCTTCTTACCAATGAAACAAGAGTACAGATCAGTGGTGGCCTGGCAGCTGGGCCTTTCCGCTTAATGAAAATTAGAATTTCTCAACAGCAGAAGAAATATTAACTGGAGTAAAGACCCTACCTGTTCACAGCTGAGCCTCTCCAGATAGTGGGCAAGCTGTACCAAGGCTACTTCTCACCCTGGCACTTCGAGTGTAGAAGGTGGGGGCCCACGAGAGACTTTATAATACCCGGCTGCTAAAAGCTTCTGATTAAAAAACCCTCCCCAAGGGCAGAGATTTCCTGACGTAGGGTGGTACGCTGCCACCACCCAAATGCAAAACCCCTTTGAGAGCCCAGGAAGTTGCACTTGGGAATTTCTTCCTGTGGGTGGTACCCTCAAGCTCTTTAACCTACCTCTGGAGAGTGCTTGAAAGCAAACTAATTTTCCTAATAGCTGATTTGCAAGTTTTAGGCACATGCAGACAGAGCCTCCTGCCTTCTAGTATAGGGATGTAAGAGACTAGTCAACTATCCAATAAGCAGAAGCTTATCAGATAATTAACTAGTGATGCAACTAGTCTAGTCGCTTCTCCCCCCACCCCTGCTGCCTCCATCAGAGAGAGGCAGCAGGGGTGGAAGCAGGAGCCGGTGCTGGGGCGGGGGGGGGGGTTGCTGGAGCTCTTGTACATTTCAAAGGCTGAGGCGATGCAGGGAGCACGGGGCCAGAGGGACCCCCCCCCACTGGTCCCGCACTCCCTGAGGGACTTCCTTTTGAAATGTACAAGATCCCCACTGGGGCTGTTGTACATTTCAAAAGGAAGCCCCATGCTCCCTGCCGGGCTTCTGCTTTTGAACTGTAGCAAGAGCCCGGCAGGGCTTTTCCTATAGTTCAAAGGTGGAGGCGCCCTTATAGACTAATCAAGTAGTCGATGGAAATCCCATCGACTATTCGATTAGTTAATTAATCTAAATTTAACATCCCTACTCTAGGACACAGGAATCAGATCATACTTTTAAAAAGGTGATTAACAAAACAAGCACGACATACTCGGTAAAGCATTACTTGGTTGCTAGGTATTACAGAGCAACTGAAAAAAGCAAGATTAAAGACACAGGGAATTGCTTCCCTGGGATTCAGTTAAAAAATTACAGTGTACATGGCAGGAGGGAGTACATGGGCTTAGCTCACAGGAGTCCAACAAACCCCAAAATAAAGAAAAAACCTAATCACATCTAACTAAACATTCCCTTTTCTATCTGTTGTTCCAAGGTTTAGTCCATCCCTAAGCATGGATATTGTTGGAAATTTCATGCCTTGATCCTGACTCAGTCCATATCTCCCAGCTCTCCTCTGCTTGCACAAATACTGCAGCAGGAAGATCCTGCTTTTCAATTCAAAAACTCACACTTTGTTTTCATTGGCTCTCCTGGCTCCCTATCATCACTTCCTGAAGACTCTCTAGAATCCACTGTCTGTGGGTTTAATCCTTACAGGCAATTTAGTTAACTGAATGGCTGGGATGTCCAGAAAAGGGAAGTACCCCTCCCATTCATCACAAGCTACAAAAAGAACTCCGTTTCATGCTAACACAAGCGCTTTCAGCAATTTCTCCACAAGACCAGATTTCATTTCTGCAAACAGATGCAGCCAAGGAAGATGGACATACACAAACATTGGATAAGCATGAGCCAGATGGGAGCTGCATGCAGTTTGCAGAAGAGGTAAGTATGGTAATGAGACCTTCATATGTCCCAATGTTCCAGCTCCGAGTGAGCCAAGAGCAAGTGAGCCGTTGCTATTATTCTTTGGCATTTGCACTGCTGTATAACTGGTTACCATATTCACTACTGCTGCTTTCTTCCATGGAAAGTCAGCTCAGCACCTCTTAAGGTCTGTCCGCACTTGGAATTGGACATGTGATTTGCAGTGCCAGGAGAGGTCCCTGCACTCTGACTGAGCTAGCCTGCTAGAAAGCAGTGTTGCCATGGCAGGGCAAGAGGGTAACCATCCTGAGTATGCACCTTGGCTAACCCGAGAATGTATCTAGTGTTGGGGTGGCTCACCCTGCTTCTGGCCATGCCCTCTAGCAGAGTGATCGCAGGCATGTCTGCTCAACACACCCCACTCAAGTGTAGACACACCTGGAGAAGCTCAGATTACATTCCCGACATGGAAGTGTGCTAGGAAGGGGATTTACCACTGCCCACAAAACCAAGAAGCATGCACATGGGGCCGTTTCTGCTATGGCTGAAATGGTACTCTACAGAACTCTGCCTCTACCCCCAGGCAAGGCCCCTGCCCCACAGAGGCACCAGGACCCCAGCTGTGGCTGCTCTGCACCAGCCAAAGGGTCCCTACAGTGCCCTCTCGGGTTAGAAATGCCTACGAGAAGACGGAATGCCAATCCTGCTCATACTGCTTACATAATATGTCCAACCGAAATCAACTGGGCTTTTTTATATGAGTACAGAGACTCGGCTTGAGTCCCATTGTTGCAACAAATGTTCCAGCTGGTGCCTCTTTTTGCTTAGCCTTGATTTATTAGAAACTAAACATTTTGTTAAGGAATCCAAGTGGTTCCTTCACGAACTGGGAAAAGCATTCTCTCTATGTTCTCAGCACAGATGTAGTGTCTGTGGTATAAAGAAAGCCTAGATTGGGACTAGTTTATTTATTTATTTCTAGAGTTAGGCAGGCATGAAAAGTCTTGCTCGCCAGCTACCTATCAACCTGGATGCACTGGGAACATGCAGCTGCAGTCAAGCATTTGAAATGCTAAAAGAATTAATGGCAAAGTGCTTGAAGATACAGTAGCTATTACATAGAAGTCACAAACATTCTCTGCTACAAGAGTATATCTAAGGTCTCAGCCTTGTCTGATGGCCAGAGGCCATCCGGCCCAACTCATTTGGGCTCCGCTAGGCTAGATAACAACCTACCCCGGCCTAGCTTCAGTGTATTTTAATGATACACATGCATTTATCACGGATTCAGAAAGCTGCGCTGTCTATTTGCATTTCTCAGCTCAATGCTGGTGATTGTTTGGGCACAAAACAATGCACAATTTCTTACGTTAAAGATGAAAAAGGCTCAGTCCAGGATTTTTTTTTTTTTTTTTAAAGTCTGTGTTGAAATTCTTGCAAGATCAGCTTTCATAAGATCTGGGAGCCACAATTTTCAGCTTGAGGAATATTACACCCTTGCGAGACGTTCCTGCTGGTCATTAATCAAAGCCATGCTGGAGAAGGGAGCTTCCTAGGCTGTTCGATCGATGAGATGTGCAGCACAACCCTGAGCATATACCACCAACGCCTCAACTCAGAGCTGCCCAGAGACATGTAACACCCTATTTGCATTGTTCAGCGGCTGTACACAGGGCAGCAAGAGAGTCCAGCAGGGAAGTAGATCACACTTGATTTTACTGACACTAAGAAAAACTGAGGAAAACCAGAAAGAGCTATTGAGCAGCAGCTTCTTGGACAAAAGAAAAACTTTAAATCTTCCCCCAAAAGCTGCGTTTTATGGCCAAGATCTTCACAAGTGACTAATGATTTTGGGTATCCAAGAGGAGACACTTTAAAGGGACCCAACTTTGACAGGGAAAGCGCTCAGTGCTATGAACAAATCAGGGTGCAATAGGGAGTCAAGAAGCAATCCCCCCAAATGGTGGTGCCTTTATTCATGTTTACAAGTCTTGTCTTATGTGCCTCTCTGTCTGTGGGTGCAGGGGTGGTAAGAAGGGGCACTTAAGAGTTAACTAAATATTTGGGAGGCTACACAGGAAAGCACATACTACATTCATTTCATCAGAAATAACTTAGCTGGCAGGATAATGTGTTTATAGCCACCAAACCCCAGCTCCAAATCCTACCACCTTTTTGACAGTCATATGGTAAGTCATTTGGCATTATGATACATTTTAAACATTCCTTTAAGATAACGAATAACTTCAGTCTCTCATTAGCACAACAAAGCACCATTCTGGAAACATACAAGTGACTGGCTCCAGCACGTCTGCTCATTTGGATGGCAAACGATCCCTTGTTCCCCATGTCCATAACGACAACGTGCGAGAGTCTTCAGACACACAGAGCCTACCCACGTTGAATGGAGTCCCTAAGACAACGCTGTCTGTTGTGCGCCGCTTTGGAACACATGTTGCAGAGCATTAGTCTATGGCGAGAGCAGGAGGGCAGATATGGCGCTAAATTCGACTCAGATTTCTTTTCTCTCTCAACATATGGATCCGGGAAATCTTTGGAGACCCTGCAAGAGAAAGCTGGCTCACTTTGAATTCCTAAACTGATGGGGCTTCTAAGAATAGACTCCAAAGGGAAACTCAAGACAAGCAACATAAAATACAGCACAGCACTTTCACATGCTGTGCAGTACTCTTGCACTTTCAGAAATAAAATATGATCAGGAGCGAACAATGAAAAAGCACGTGAAGGACTTTTGGAGGAGTGTGCCTTCATGTAAAGACTCTCAGGGATAAGGTTAGTAAATACCATTCCTTCCCCTAGGAGCTTTCCTTCTGGAGGAGTGACAGAGTCATTAGTATACCGGAAGGATAACAGAGCCCATTCTTTAATACTCTAGGTCATAAGCAAATTAAGACAGGAAAGCTGATTCACCATTAATCTGCATTAGGCATGGCTGACCAGTTCACCCATTTGATATTCACTCCGGATATGCACAAATGGAAGGTTTTAGGAGGTTAGGGCTTGGAATGTAAAACCCTTGTCATCTTTACCCAGAAAAATAATCTCTTTTCATCTGGCTGGTGAAAAAGGGAAAGAGGGAAGTTTCTCAGGGCTTCTCTGCACAGGGAAATTTGCTGGTATAAAAATGCCCTCTGCAGGCACTCTTACTCCAGAAGAAAAACGTGTCTTGCTTCAGCGTAAGGGAGTCCACTTGGGGCACAACACTGGTACAGTTAGAGTGCTGTCATTATACCAGTATAGTTATGCTAGTAAATGTTCCCGTGTAGACAAGTAAGAAGCGTGTTCGAGATCACCCAGAGGAAAGAGAGACTGACTTGTTAATAGAGAAACAGCATGACCATCTGAATTGCAGATGGCACAAACTGGTCTAAGCTTAGCACCTTCCAGTTAGCTGGGAGGCCCTTATTCCGGAAAGCATTTGAGCCTGTGCCGAACTTTAAGCACATGGGCAGACTCAGTGACTTCACTGGGGCTACTTCATGAGCTTAAGCGCCCTCCTAAATATGGGCCATAAAGAGTCCAACTCCCAAAACAGCCGGAAGCAAAACTCCAGCACATGTTCTCCCTCCAACAGGAAGAGGGAGCTGCTTTGTTGCCGTCAGCTGATGGGAACAGGAGATGATGCTGCACCCCTGGCCTGCCTTGGGACCTCAGAGACCAACCCCTGGAGAGATATTTGGGTCAACAGAAGCTACTCCCACCATGAGGAGTGCAAGGCAGAGACAGCTAAACAGGGGGAAACGGGAGCTGTGGTACCGGCCTGCAGAATGTTACCTACTGAAGGAAAGAAAACAAGGCCCCTGAATATTTTGTGATGGGTGTAATTAGAGGCCTTGGAGGTTTAGAGAAGATCAGTAGTGGGCTTGGAGAATCCCAGATCAATGGGCACCAGCGAGGCACATGCCAAGAGAGGCTGCTGAATCTGAGTCTTTCAGAGATGGCGTGGGACAGGCAGGTGTGCAAGATGCGTGTGTAAATATTTAGCATTATTTTCCAAAGCGCAGTTTACACCTGCAGTCCCCTATTCGCATGCACCCAAGCCAGCTGCCTGTCCAGCCAAGCAAGGTTCTCACCACAGACAGCTCTCCAACTGGTGCTTTCCCAGACCAGCTGCAGGAAGTGTTCACACACTCATCCACCTCTCCACTCCTGTCCCTGCAATCCCTGCCATGCACAGATGAGAGTGCAGGACCAGGGCCTCTCTCAATCAGACACGCACACATGCCTACTCACGGCTGAACGTGGCACCATTTTCAGCTACAGACAGGGGCTCTGCACACAACATTGGCTGGCCCTTTGGCTGTCTACTCCTGCTTACCCTGCTGTTTTGGTGCCAGGATAACATTGAGCAGGTCTGACTCCCCTCAAGGACCCCTATTTATAAAGAAGGCAAAGGAGCCATTTACACAGACTAACATGGAGTCACATCCTGGTGGGCGATCAGGATTTCAGCCTGTTTTGCCTTTGCAGGAAACAGCCCGTTCTCCCCAAGAGCCCGCCGGTCTCAAAAGGACAGGGCTTTGAAACTAGCCAACCGCCCCCAGGATTGGGAGGAAACTCGGAGCCTGGTCAGGAAGGAAAGAGGCTTTTTTCAAAGCAGGCCAGCTCCCTCCCTGCGTGGGTGCTGAGCACATGTAATAACCAACAATGTAAACTGCTCAGTGGGATTAAGACAACCCACTCACTGGCTGGGATTAAGAACAGGCGGGGAAGTGGCACTGCTGCCTGAGAGATTCAGGACATGGGAGAGCTAGCAAAGAGAGATTTCTGGCAGGATTAAAAGCCCAAGTGCCTGTGTCTGCTGGGAGCAGAGAAGCAGGGGTGCTACAAGAGTGCGCCCTCCGAGGGCAGGCTGCCTAGACGGAAGCAACAGGCAGCACCCAGAAATATGTAGCACGGTTCCTGGTGTTTGTAGGACCAACACCACTTGCTGCTTGGGGCCCTGCGAATGGCTTCTTCTGAGCCGCGGTGAGCAAAGCACCTTGCAGTGCTGCTCTTCCTGCAGGAGCTGGGGGCGCCCCAGGACCAGGCACAAGCATCGCCGAGCCAAGGACCATGTCACATCCATCTGACATCAAACGGAGCCGCCCTCTCCGGCCATGGAGGTGGACAATCCCAGGGTGCCGTGCTTCCCAGATCAAGGTGGGCTCCATGGGCCACAGCTTCGTGCGGGAGAGGAGGATGTGCTTGGGCCCTGCCCGGAGCTGTTCGGGCCACATCTTGGCCACACCCTGCAGAAGGCCAAGCAGCCCAGCAGAGTGGCTGTTCAGAGGAAGGGTGGGCTTTGGGAAACCTAATCTGAAAGTGCCAGCCTGGCTCAAAACAGCAGGGAACAGAAAAACCAGCAGCATCCGTCTGGCAGCATGAGAGCCTCAGTCCTGTGGCCAGTGTCTGCATGATCCATGTGGGGTCTCCAGTCTCTTCTCATAGGGGGCCCACAAAAGACCATCAGAGTCTTCCACTGCTGCCAGCAAAGGTGCTACGACTTTAGCTCAAGCAGCAGAGTCTCAAAGCCCATCAAACAGACTCCGATTCAAATGACAGGGAGCGGCACGTCCTGCTAAGAGTCTCAGCCCACGACTTGCACGCTGAAGGAGCTGGGCTGAAAACCTGCGCTGGTCCCACCAACGTCATTATGCATACAGTGGAGATAAAGCCCCCACAGCATCACCACGCTGTGGGGCCAGCCCCTTGTGGTCGGAGGTTAACAAACCCAACCCTCCAGAATCACTGTAGGGAGCAGCACCTGATAAGCTCATGGGTGGAAAAATATCCTGCTTGTCCTTTAGGGGCTGGCCCATCGCCACCTGGCATTTCCTTCCTCCGTGGCAGCCCAGCCTGGTTTTCCCTCCCCTTTCCCCCACAGTCAGTCATTTCCTGGAACTGCCAAGCCAGTGGGAGCTAGGACTTCTGGAGGTTCAGACCAAATCCAGCCACCACACCAGTCACTGCACTGTTTTCACTTGGGAAAAAGGACTTTTTTCCTTTCTTTTGCCCCAGGTTCCGCCAGTTATCTCTGCCTGCACTTCGCGTGGAACCCCCAAACCCCTCCACAAGTCTGCTAAGAATTGCAGAGCCAGCTTCAAACACAGTCGCTGTCCAGGAAACCTCCTGAGTCACATTCAAAATAAATGGGGGTGGAGAATCTAAAAAGTCCAACCAAACCGAAAATGCAAGCCCCCCCAGTTCAAATTCTTCTTTTAACCTCAGTGCAATACAGCCACCTCCCCAACCCAATTACTTGTCTTGCCATTGACATCACAATACTCAACTCCTAACTAAACTGCTTTGAAAGCGTAGTTACCTTAAAGGAGAGGAGATTTAGACTAGAAGTATTTACTCTCTAACCCCTGGCAATCCATAGCCCTTGAAATGAAGGGTCCCAAATGTTTATTCTATGCAGCTCTTGTAAGGCACCTGTGTAAGCTGTTGGGTTTTTAACATGGGAATTGATTGGTAAATACACGTCTTGACACTGGAGAGCTGCAGCATCTAACAAAGTCAGGCACCGATCTGTGAATGAGGCGTCCACCTGCCAGAGGTTTCACTTCGGTTGAACAGCGAATTTAGTGCTGGCGAAAGGAGCCTGACAGATAGCCCTGGAAACCCAGCCTCCCCCCCCTCCGCCCCACACTCCTATTCCAAACCCAGGAGTAATGCAGGAAGCAGCCAGGCAAGTTCCCTCACCCACCACCCCTCATCTGTAACTCTGCTCCCAGCTGAGCCCTTGGCTTCCCTGCTGCGGCTGCAGACAAGGGACCCCACGGCGATGTTCTCTAGAAGCCAGACCGAGCAAAACAGTTGCCATCCGGGAACTCAGAAAGCTTCACAAGGCAGGGACCAATGGGCCTTGTTTGCACGGCACTACCCCCCACACCTCCACCAGCAGACACTAGTGCAACAGCCTGTGGGCTCTCCCACCTTCCCCAGCCACCAAGAGCCGGCACCCTTCCGCCTCGAGGACTCGCGCACGCAGGGCAGTTCACCTAGGATACGGTTTGTAAGACACGGCCAAGGACTAACAACAAACAAGAAGCGCTATATTTGGAAACACTGCCTGGCCTCCAACAGCAGGCTCACCATTTGCAGTGTCTGAGAAAAAAGGAAAATACATTATTGCTGCTCTGCAGGCGATACTGCGGAGAGGGCCCTTCCCTAGTGCAGTGAAGCCGGATGCTCGGTTGCTTCATGGTTTTTGGCATTGCAGCTGCTGGCTACTTACCCCAGACAAATGCCTCGCCCTGTCGCTCCCATGGAATCAGAAGCCACTCCTTGCTGTTGCCGTTCCTGCGGCTGCTTTAGAAGGTCACCTGTACACAAGGGGATGCCAGCTGCTTTTATCCTTTTTTTCAATGGCCATTCAAGCTTGTCACGTGATTATTTCAAGTGATTCAAAGGGCCTGACTATTCCCGCTCAGGGCCACTAGAGAAAAGCATCATTTTATTAGGGCCTGTTTGCGAAGGTAAGCTGCATTTTCTAGCAGAGAAGGGTTTTCCTCCAAACCTGCCATTTTCATTCCCACAAGCGACTCAAACAGCACATAACTAGTGATCTTTTTGCTCACTCTGCAGTTAAAGTGCCTTTCTTTGTGACCTAAACGTTTTTTGAATACTCCAGTCGGTAACATTTAAAAAAAACAACACCTTGATTTAAAAACCACCCAAGCCCCAAAATATCAATAAACCCACTTACTGAACACAGTGCTTGGAATACTTACTTCCCCAGTGCCTAAAAGCAAATGCATTCTGGAGCATTTACCATGGGATGCAGACAAAAGCATGCAACAGCTGAAACCAGAGTAGCTTCAATGTTTTCTGAAAGTACATAAGACAGGAGAGATCCCAGAAAAATGAGGAAGGGCTAACGTAGTGTCCATCTTGAAAAAGGGGGGAAAAGGAGGAGCCAGGGAACTACAGACGAGTTGCCTGAATTCAATACCTGGAGAGCTACTACAGCAATGAATAAAACATTCCATTTGCAAATGCCTGGAGGATGAAGGGGGCTGATCACTTGCAGCCAGCCTAGATTTACTAAGAACCAACCATGCCAACCCTGCTTGATTTATCTCTTGGACAGGGTAACAACCGGTTTGGTGGATGGGGGAATGCAGTGGACACATGTTCTTTCATGACATTCTGATAAGAAGCTGGAGAATTACAGGCTCGGCAGAACTACGATTTGGGAGTTCATAATTGGTAAAATCCTTGAAACGAGGAGCAGCTCTGAAGTGTTAGATTGGAAGGTGGTCTTGAGCGGGTTCCACCAGGATCTGTTCTGGGCCAGGTGTTATTTAACATTTTTATGAATGGCTTGGATATCGGACTAGAGAGCTTAGTGACCAAATCTGTAGATGATACTAAGCTAGCAGGAGGGTTGCAAACACATTGGAGGATAGAGCTAAAACTAATAATGATCTTGAAAAAATGGAAAACTGGGCTACAGACAACAAAATGAAATTCATCCAAACCAAATGTAAGCTGCTGAACCGAGGGAAGAAAAACCCAATGCACAGATGCAGACTGGGGGAGAATTGGCTTGGCAGCAGCACTGCTGAAAAGGAGCTGAAATTGGTGGTGGATCATAACCTCAGCATGAGTCAATAGTGCAATGCTGTTGCAAAACAAGCCAATGCAGTTTCAGGCTGCATTAACCTGGTTAGGCCTCAGCTGGAGTACTGTGTCCAGGATTGGTCAAAACGAATAGAAAGGATGTGGAGAAACTGGAAAGGATCCCAAGGTGGGTGACAATGACAATCCAAGGGCTGAAATGTAGCCAGACAAGCAAAAGCTGAAGGAACTGAGTATGTGTCATTTGGAAAAGAGGAGATGAAGGGTGAATATAATAGTGGGCTTCAAATACTTGAAAGGCTGCCATAAAAATATGGAGAAAAATTGTTCGCTCTTGTCACAGAGGGTAGGACAAGAGGCAGCAGATTTAGATGAAACCTCAGAAAAAAACTTTGTAAGCACAGCAGGACAATGGAATACTTGCTTCTGAGGTTATGGAAGCTCCTTCGCTGGAGGTTTTCAAAAGGAGATTGGAACCGTCGGTCCTGGATGGTTTAGACACAATAAATCCTGCATCTGGACAAGGGATTAGACTGGATTTCCCGTGTGGCCCCTTCCGACTCTTCTATGATTCTACACCACAAACACAGAAGTTTTCCAGGAGGTATTGTGGGTTCCAGAAGTACTCACATTCCCAATGGTATCCAGTTCTTTTGCTCAACATAACCACAGTCACCTTTAGTCAGCCAAGAGGAACCTGTCACACACAGGGGGGACCTGTCAGGAGAAGAGTAGAGCAGAGCAAGTAATCTGTAACTTAGATTAATTTCAATGCCTTTCATTCATAGATCATTTGCTGACAGGCTGCACTTCTCATGTTTATTCATTATTCATATAATTTCTGCTAATTATCTGTCTACATGCAGCTTGTTGTGAATATTTAATGCTCAGAACTTGAACTTTTTCATTGGACACAGATGATGATGGGTTTCCGTTATCTGATTTGATACATAGCTCTTAAGACTAGGTTTCCGTGGCAGAGCTGCTTTGTAACAGTCACTTAAAATGTATCTTGGTCCTGTGAGCAGACTCGTACGTTACACGGCCTGTGGAAAAATTCACAGCAGAGGAGCAGGAATGCCGTCAGAGCTCATTAACAATCTCAATGAATATTCACAATTTTCTGTTTTGAGCATCAGTCTCCTGGGTTTCAGTTCTGGTTCAGCTCATAACCAGCACTGCATCCCCCCCACCCCCTCCCCGAAACAGGTTCCAGGGCCTCTCCAAGAGAAAGACTGCCACAGACAGAGCAATACTGCTCAGAAGCAACAGGGGACACCCACAAATAGTTGTGCCCTCTGCTGCGGGAAACGATTCGTTTCTGACTTACCAGAATGAGAAGTCGAGTGCTGGTAAGCCAGGCTTTTATTTATGCAGGAGTCTAATCTGGTTACATGACAGTGCCTGCCTACGCACTTGCAAAGCCTAGGGAATGTGTGGAGACCAAACTGTACAGACTGCTACATTACACTGGATCATGTGTCCAGGCAAAGGCCCAGTGGGCGCAGCTGGCAGTGGTGGTGTGCCTGGGGCGAACGCGCAAGTGAGGGCAGGGAAGGAGAGAAAGACAAGACAAGTAAGTAAGAGTTAGGCGTGGTGACCTGGAGCTGCACTGAGAGCTCCCCACCATCCTGTGCTCATTCTTGTACTTGGGGAGGGATCCATTTGAATCCAAGCACAGCACTCAGTGCCACCTCTTCCCTGGGCACTTATGCTGGACAGCAGCAGGAAGCGGGGCTCAGTGGGGCAGGTGAAGGAGTTAACAGAAGGGATGTAAATCCTCCTTTTCAAGTATTAGCTAGATGGGCAGCTGGTGCCGTAACTTGTACCGTTCTCTGAAGCATCCGGTGCTGGCCACTCACAGAGGCAGGGGACTGGACTAGCTAGATCACTGGTCTGACCTGGTACGGCAAATTGTCCCAGTGACTTCACCGGAGTCCCAAAGACCCAGCCACCAGGATGACTTGTGTTAAACTGGACCCAGGCTACTAGCAATAAGCACTGTCTGCGGAGGCTGCTGTCCCCTGTCTCGTGGGACCATAATATCACCAAACAAGATGATCAATGAAACAATCTCTTAAGGCCAACAAATGAGCTGAACACTCAGGAAAGGGAGCTGCCGCCTGTTTAGATGCGAGTGAAGCAGCCACTAGAGACAAGAATAATTTTGACTAGCCAGCCATCTGTCAGTATTGATTCCACCCAGAAGGGAAGAGCTTCTCTGCCTAGACTTGGGATGATTTACACTCCCGTCCCTTGGCTGGACAGGTTTGGGTGGCTGGCAGGCCGGTTGCTCATTGCAGGAGAAATCCAGGATGCAGACCAGATGTTTTCCTAGTCCGATTACTTTAGTCTCAAAACATACATGTCCTCTGCTTCCTGAAATGGGGGAGGTAACAAACAGTGCAAAGGCAGAAACCTCATGCAACATGCCTCTGCCCAGGAACAGCTGCCCTGCCTGTGTCTCTCACTTGGTCTTTCCTTCCTGCCCCTGCCCCGAGCCAGTCACCGAAAAACATTCCTAGCCCACAGTGCTTTAACTGGTGCCACTTGGCTCTCAGAGGTAAATCTGGGCATCAAACCCCTATCCACCTTTAGCGCAACTACTACGCTTTCAAAGGAATCTCAGCGCTTTGCCTGCCAGAATACTTTAGCTCACATAACCTCCTTAACAAGGGTGTTAAGAGATCAACAGCCCCCACTGGGCAAGCCAAGCCATTAGCACCTTTCACCATCACAATGGGAGCTTTTCCATCTACATTAGCAGGTTACATTATTTGATGGTTACTTTGACACTGAGCCCTCATATTTTTATAGAAATGTGTTTTTTAATACGAATTTGCATAACTAATACGTTTTATGCAAAACAGGACAAGTAATCTATCATTGTAATCCCCTGAATGTGTATCCTCTATTTCTGTGCATGTATCATTCCAGTGTGTGAAGTTAGAAATATGAAGTATAAACCTGTTTATTAATCTAGGTCTTCTCGTGAAAGCCATTAGTGGTACTTAAGGAACTTAATGGCCCAGTGCTCAAGGAAATGATCTGTGAATAGTCTGGTTTTTCTGGTAAGCCTGGATTGTGGCTGGTCCTACAAAAACAAGTTACTATAATCACTTGGTGCTGGAATCCATCTTGAATTTGGTATTTTTTCCACTG
This sequence comes from Pelochelys cantorii, assembly GCA_032595735.1. Classification (NCBI taxonomy): domain Eukaryota; kingdom Metazoa; phylum Chordata; order Testudines; family Trionychidae; genus Pelochelys; species Pelochelys cantorii. The sequence goes on from CM064353.1 coordinate 1,811,798, forward strand.
GGGCAAGGAGACGGGAACAAAGTGCTCCCATCCGGAGGAAATTCTTTTTAAGGAATGAGAAGCAAACAATTTTTGTTTTCAGCTGGCTTCACAGACTGCGCTCCGCCTCAAGAGGACACATGAAAGGACCTGGAAAAAAAAGAACTCTAACGAGGGGAGAAGCTGTTAGATCCAGGTCAGAGAATAGATCAGCTCTGGCTTAAAGAATTTTACTTGAAATAAGAACTAGGGTGAGAACTTTATGATTTTAACTATTTCTCTTACTAGGCTTAGCGGGGTGTTTGGTTTATTTCAGGTTAGTAAGTGATTTTCATCTCTCTGCCATCACTTGCAACCACTTAAATCCTACTTTTTTTCCTTATAAAATCACTTTTGTTATTATCAATCCCAGTGCAAATAATTATTTTCCAGAGGGGTAGGGGGAGGGAGCACAACAGCTGTGCACTCTCTCTTTCAGAAAGCAAGAGAGCTCTCTCTGTGTAAAACTCGTATACAGAGTAAGATGGATTTATTTGGGCTCCTGGGTGCTATCAAGTCCCTATAGCTGAGCTGAGCTCAGTGTCTGTGTTACTCTGCAGGGGGGCTGTTACCCCAACTCTTTGCCTTGGCTGAGGGAGACCAGAGTTTCTCGCCCAGCATGTCAGGGTGCTGGGGCACCCTAAAGGGCAGGCAGGGTGGCTCAGTGGCATGATCAGCACAATCTCAAAGGGATCTCTGTGATCCAGCCTGCCACAGTCACCTCCTCTCTCTTTCTCACTGCAACCACAGAATGAAGGAAGAGCCATTCTTTCCCTCTCCTTGCTTTCAAATAGCTCCTGAAGTCAAGGCTCAGCAATTTCCAACGGCACTTCTCCTAAATGAGCTCAAGGTGAGGTGTGCTGAGATTACAGAGAAGTGAGAGCCATTACGGTTCCGCACACAGCAGGGATTCCTTGCAAAAAGGAACCGCATCTTAGTGCGACTGCAAACAACTGTGCACTTTCGCAAGCCTTCCTTTAATGTCACAGCCGCCCCCGGATCCATGGCAGCCTGCTGTTCCCTTTGCCAATAATTAATAAATAATGTTGCCACCGAATTCTTTCATGGTGCTTTTCCATCCGCCCCTCCCGCAGCGCTGCACAAAGGAGCCCGGAGATAATGACCCCATTTTACAGAGGGAAGAATGTTGCCAGAGGCGCCTGCCCCCAGAAGCATGGCTGTCAGGCTGCAGCATTCATTCCCCTTGCAGCAGACGGGAGGTTGGGTAAATGCTAAGTTACTGACCTTGGCGTGAGCGGGCCTCTGAGGAACTCAGCCACTGCAGGCAGCTCTGAACCAGTCAAATCCCCTCCAGGAAGAGAGCTGGCATGGAGAGCGGAGCAAGAGGAGCACTGAAGGATCTTTCCCACAACCCCCAAAGCCACAGGAGCTGTGGAGAGAGAACAGACCTGACACTTTTAGGCACCAACCTCTTGCAGAGGCTCAAAGCATTAAGTACAAAACAGTCCCCATGTCCTGGGAAGCGTGATATCATGGAAGAATCCCAAGTTCTGCTACAGGCCGACTGGCTAAGTTGCAGTTCTGCAGAAAAGGACCCGGGGATTCCAGTGGCTGAGAAGCTGGATATGAGCCAACGGTGCGCCCCTGTAGCCAAGAAAGCTAATGGCATATTAGGGTGCATTAGGAGGAGCACTGCCAGCAGATCCAGAGAAGTGATTATTCCCCTTTATTCAGCACCAGTGAGGCCATATCTGGAATAGTGTGTCCAGTTCTGGGCCCCCCACTATAGAATGGATGTGGACACATTGCAGAGGGTCCAGCGGAGGGCAACCAGTATGATTCGGGGGCTGGAGCATATGACTTACAAGGAGAGGCTGGGGGATTTGGGCTTATTTAGTCTGCAGAAGAAAAGAGCGAGGGGGGATTTGAAGGGGGTTCCAAAGAGGATGGAGCGAGGCTGTTCTCAGTGGTGACAGAACGAGGAGCAGTGGTCTCAAGTGGCAGTGGGGGAGATCTAGGTTGGATATTAGGAAAAACGATTGCCCTAGGCAGGTGGGGAAGCGCTGGGATGGGTTCCCTAGGGAGGGGTGGACTATCCATCTCCAACCCTATGATTCTAGGATTCCCTTATTGTACACAGGACTTAGGACAGGAAGATTAAAAGTATCATTTGGGCCCACAAGTCAGTAACAGCTGGGAATCCAGGAGTCCTCGTTTCCCAGTCGCCTGCTTTAACCAATAGAGCATGCTCCCTCCCGGGGCAGGAATAGAGTCCCAGAGTCCTTGGTCCCGGTCACTTCTTCCAACCACTACGTGCCGCTCTCTCATCAGAAAGGGAGCCCGGCAGATCTGAGACCACAGAAGGACCAATGCCCCTTGGAGAATTCTAAAAGCTGCTGCTTTGGTTTCTTTTCACGGGGACACAGCTGGAACTTACAAAAGCTTCGTTTTTGTTTGCTAGTTTTTGCCATCACTGGTGAAGCAGCTGCTCTCAGTAACGAGATTTCAAAGATTTCTCAGGAGAAGCATGTTCCTGTGAGGCAGTCCCAAGGGCCCGTGCAAAAGTGGATCAGTTTAGGTAAATGAGGAGCGAGAATTTTCCCGCATTACCTGGGCACCTGAGTCTAATGGGCTGCAGCTGCAGACTTCACTGTTTTGGTTTTTTTTAAACACCCTGTCTTTCCTGGCAAAAAGCAGGGACTCAACAACTAATTAGGCATTTCCTCCACTGAGTTCCCACCCTGTCCCTCTTCCCCCACTCAGATTTATAAGGCGCTCCAGGGATTCTTTGCTTTTCAATGATCCTTGAGACAAAGTCACTTTGATTCAAGTCCTGGGTTTTTTAAAGGAAGTGAATCCACACGAGTAAAGCAGGTTTGTGTGCGCACATACCAGTCCTAGGGGAATTTGGTGCCAAAAAATTAAAAATTCTGTGCATGGTATTTTAAAATTCTGCATATTTCATTTGTCTAAGGAAAACAATACACTCATGCCAGCTTCAATTGTTTGGGTAATTGATTTCAAAACACCCTTCAGTCAGCACATCTAACAATAGAGACAAAGAATTCAGGACATGTTCTCACAAAGATTCCTCACAAGGAATAGGAATGCAGAACTCGGCGTGAGGATTCATTTAAGCCACAATACCGAACGGTATCTCCCGTACCACTCAGAAGCAGTGCAAAGGGTTGGGGCAGCCAGGGGTAATGGAGGGACTGAAGGAGAGGAAATGAATTGCTGGAAAGGCCTTGGAGTGAAGTGAACCTGGAGAATTGTATGGGAGAAGGATGGAATAGCTTTTTGGGAGGAGTGGGGATTGTTAGGGATTTGGGGAGCCTCCCCCATGCAGATCCTGACTGACCCCTAGTCTCTCCCATTCAGGCAGCCACATCTGCTCCGTCCCCACATATCCCTGCATCCCTCCTACCCATCTCCATTCTTGTATTCCCTGTAAAATGGGCACTCGGGCAGCCCCCCAGGAGAGATTCAAATGCCACCCAGCTGACTAGCAGAGCGCCCACAGGCAGCAGTGTGTGTTTCTATCGATGGTGCACATCCACACATACCTTATTCCACACACAGATGGAAAAAAAATTAGAAGGAATATTGGTCCCTGCACCCTTTCTCACATTCAGCCTTTGCCTCAGTGCTGTCACACCACTAGCCCCTGTGCCACATCCTATCCCCCTCACTGGCCCTTTCTGACCCCTAATCTATGTGGGCCCCCAGCAGCCCAGCTCTGTCTGTCCCTCTCATATCCCAGGCCTCCTCCCTGGGCCCTGTGGGCAGGGTGCGGAGGCAGCTGCCCTGGTGAAAGGGGTAACTGCAGTGCCTCCCTGGCAGAATCTATCACTCTGCAGAGAAAACCTGTCTGTGGGGCCCATGGATTCTGTGCTTGTGCAGCGGCGCAGAACTCCCCCCTGAGTAAGGTGGACACTCCTGTTAGCGGTGGCATTCCCGGCCTACGGCAGGCCCTGCGCATTCTGCATTATGGAAGGTCCTAAGCAGCAAGCTTCAAGTCTCAGAAGGCCAGGTGAGCCCGGCTCCACCCAGCACCGGCGGCAGGCCGTGCCCAGGTTTCCAGAGAAGCCCTAGCAGGCGTGGGGAGCTGGGGTTTTGCAACACTCAGATGGCGGCAGCGCTGACTCAGCACGCCAGGTGCTGAATGGGTGGCAGGCTCCCTGCCCCAAAGCACCTCACAGCTAACCAGTGACGAGCAGGGCAGCGCGAAGAGGAAGAGGGGTCCCTAGGGCTGGTCCTTTAGTTCTTACGCACATGACTTGGTACAAAAAAAACATTTCCACCCCCCCAGTCTCCTCCCAGGGCTACACATCCCACCCTCTCCACCAGCCAGCGAGGCTCTGTCCTTATCCACGGGGTCGCTCCAAGCCAGTCATCCTCAGCCTCCCACAGCAGCCAGCCCCTTTCATCAGTTCAGCTCCCCTGCCCCTCACGTGGCTCCTGGCGGCAGAGGCTCCGGCAACTCCCCAGGCTGGTCCCAGCTTTCCCCAGTGCCCAGCCAGCTGCCTGCACAACAGACTCGCTGGCTGTGCCTCGCGGGCGGAGCCAGCTCTCGGGGTGCTGGACAGTGAAAAGGCTGTGCCATGGTCTCCACGCAGCCTGTACAAGACCTGGCCTGAGCTCATCTTCCCTTTGCCCCAGTCTCCATGGGCAGGGAACCTGGCTGGGATGAGCTAAGCGATGGCAAAGGCACTAGCACCACTGGAGAACAAGCCTCCTCAGCACTGCCGGGACTTGGAGAGAGACAATCCTGGGCGGCGGGTGTCAGAGGGAAGGGAAGGCAATGCCTTCCCAAACTGCCCCACCCACACTGCACCCCCAATGCCCACATGCAGCGAGGCTCCCCCCGTCTCCTGCGGCTGCCCTCCCGGGGTCAGGGAAGCTGAGGCTGGGTGCCACCCAGGACTGGGGGGGCACCCACTACCCACCCTCCAGGGTTAGGGGACCACCTACCCTTCCCATGCTCCCAGGGCTGGGGAAAACTGGGACCATGTGCCTCCTGCTGAGGTGTCCTGCTCTACAGGGGCCTGCACGGCAGGGACGGGGCCTCAGGCAGAAGGATCGGGGCAGGGGGCTTCCCTCCCCAGCCCTAGGTTCACCCAAACCCATGGTGACAATACCAGGATCTCCTGTCCAATCTGCTGTGTTGCTGCCCCACAAGGCAAGGCAGCTGGGCAGGACCTGGATATTTCATCCTGCAATCTCCATCCGCCCCCCCCCCCCCCAACAACAAAAACAAAAGAAATGGACATTAGTTGCACAACACAATTTTGAGAACATTTTGGTTCAAGTTACTGGAAATGCTTCACTGGGCAAACCCCAACATTCAGTTCCAATTTCACCCTTTCACACTTGGTTCGTATGGATTTCCAAACTGGTGTTCCAAAAAGCAGTTCTGAAATTAGAAAATGGAAACACTCCATCCCAAGAGCCCTGAAAGAAGAGCCTTCAACAGGACTGAAACATTTTCATTTTTTCTCCAGCGAGATCAGACCAATGGCCCAGCATCTGCTTTCCTGACAGTGGCCAATGCCAGGTGCCCCAGAGGGAATGAACAGAGCAGGGAACCAGCTCCTCTCACCTATTCCCAGCTTCTGGCAAACTCTGAAACTCTCAAAAATGGCATTTTTCTCAGCAGTGCCTATTCAGATGCATGACTTCTGCCCAGCTGGGCAGCAATAAGCCCGCTGCAGAAGCGAATGCCTGCCTACAGCCTCGGCCAGCCACCCTTGTCTGGTCATTAGCTGGGACCCACCTGAACTGGCCGCCTAAGAAGAAAAGCAGGGGCTCAGAGTGATGGCCATTTAGCCTGCTGTAGATCCCCGTCCCTACGGTTTGGGACTCAGGGTGGGGGTGGGGGGTTGTTTCAATTCATGAACTGTGCCCAATTACAGTGCACCTCGAAGTGCAATAGCATGTGGATTTCCAGAGGAACCCGGCAATCCTGCTATTTGAGCACAGGCAGAACCAGCTGACACCCCGCCTTGCAAATACACTTTCACCTGCATGGAAGCTGGAGCATCACCCTCTCTGCTTTTAGCCCGCCTCGGAGATGCAGCTAACGCTGCGTGTGGCAGCCTGCAATAAGCTTTAGCACTGCCAACAGCCTCATTCTGACGCAGGTGGAGCTTACACACAACATGAGAAATGGTTTCCTTGGTGCAGCCACAAGGCCCTAGCCAGGAAAGCAGACAGCGGTAACCCCCGTACACGCTGCTGTCTGGTCTGCTCCCTCATTAGATTTTACTGGCCTCGCCTAAATGGACAGGCATTAACTAACTCCTGAACCAAGGTGCAATTCGACGGGCACAAAGGAACACTGAAGGGACACTAATTACATTCGAAGAGCTGGACAGAATTGAGTCAGAGAAGCAGAAAATTACCTTTGTGGGAAATGAGCTTAATAGTTTAAACTGAAGGAGCAGCAGCTGCACAGTCACCACAGATCCAGCGCTCTCTCCCCGCCCCCTCACGTTTATGGCTACACAAGCCGCAGGCAGGCACTAGGCACAGCCGGGGCAACAGCCAGGCCTGCGCCTTGCCTGCGTGTCACCCTGCCCAGCGCCTCGCACCGGCACCGCTTACTGCAAATCTGGTTCTAGCCACGCTGCAGACGCTTTGCTGGAGTGGGGAGTCCCCAGCCATGCGTAGGGAACCCCATGCAGCTGTCTTTCCTCAGGCGCCCAGGACACACGGAGGGAGGCAACACATTCTTCAGCCTCGTGAGACGAGTCCGGCCAACCCGGATCTGCATGCGTGGGAGCCGAGCAGTCCAGTAGCCCCTTGGAGGATCTCTCTGTAGTATCATGGGCTTTCGTGGGCACAGCCCACTTCCTCAGATGAGCAGAGTGGAGAGAAAAGGGGGACCCTCACAGTTTATAACAGAAGAAGGAGGGGGGAATACCTGAGGGGACGGGCCGCGTCCCATGCTTAGCTTTTGATGTCAGCTGGGCATGGAATGTGAAAGGAAAGCAGGTTTTAGAATGGGCCAGCCAGGTCAGGTCTTTACTCAAGCCACGAGACACAGTATCAAAGGTGCATATGATTATTACTCCTCTGAGACTTTTGTACAAGAAAAAGTCATGGGGGCGGGGCGGGGGCGGGGGCGGGGGGATGGCTCTGTCCTCCAGGCTTAGTCCGCTGTCAGTGTTTTAACAGTAGAATGCATACAGTGTAGCCTGCCCTCAGTTATTTACAGAAGCCCTTTTAATTAGCTGTGCACTAATGAGCATGTGCTTGTAATGCAGTGCCCGAGGCATTTGTCACGCAACTGCTGTTCACGCCATGGGAATTACTTGGCTAAAGCCTGATGAAATTGACATCCTACCCTTATCAGCATTATGTTTGCAAATCCACGGAAGGCTCGTTTTTCCACGTTTAAGTCACTGCTGGCTAAAAGCAGTGTGGGGCCTGGGGATGAAGACAGGAATAGGAGATTTTATCTTTAGGTCGTTCGTTTTAATTTGATCTAGGGTGACCTCGGCAAGCCATGCCCATCACAGCAGGATCTGCATGCTCACCACTGTCACGCCTTCTTGGGGGCCCTCCGTCCAGCCCAACAGCCACACTCCACGGAGGGCACCCCCTGGCAGTGCCAGCATGGGAGTTCTAGAGATACAGAGAGGGCTTCATGGTCCAGGGAGGGAAGTCTGACACCAGGTGTGATTTACAGACACACACGAAGGTGAAAGTCTGCTGGAATGATGTTCAGCTGAGTGCACAGAAACGTATCCCTGTCCCTCCCTGAGCAACCCTTCAGCAGGGGAGACAACAGGAGCCCTGCACCGTGCTCTGAAAGCCCCACACATGCACGCTCGGCCAGACCCATGGAGAGAACTGAGACCAGCCCGCGCCCAGGGGGGGTCACACACACCCCAGCTGGAGCACAGAGAGTGAGATGCACGTCCAGCCAGCCACAATGAAGGCCTGGAAGGAGTCACTGATCAACCTCCAGGGCACACGTGTCACCTGCTCCCTGTTTGCGCCGTGTAACGACATCCCTGGCTGGGATGCTGCAGGGGTCTGGAAGAAGGAACTTCTGCTGCTTGAGCTAAAGGAGGTGGCAATAGACTCATAAACCTCTGTATGTGGCCCAGCCAACTGAGGGAGACAGCAACCCGTCACTTAGAACTGTTGCAGGAGAGGAAGCTTGAGGGACCCCCCGAGTGGTAGCCCCCGTGGAGGGCACTGCCGTGACCCAATCTGCAGGTGACATGGGCAAGGAGGAGAGAGGGAAAGGAGAAAGAGCTTCACTGCCAGTGCAGACGAAGAAGGTGCTGCTCATAGATCCAGGAGCTGCCCACGAGATGGCTTGACAGCAACGCCCTCTCTCAGGGAACACTCCTTTATCATCTCTGCTGTCCAGACACTCCCCGAGCCAGCTCCATTGTATCCCTATTTGCACCAACCTTCTGGTAGGAACAGCAATGACAACAGTTGGGTACAAAACCCCCGCGAGCAAGCAGCCAAATGAACCAAGGTACCAGGCTTCTGGTCCTCCCTGAGTGAGCACTGCCTTCTACATTACCTTCACAGTGGTCAGAGATTTCGATGTTCTTACCACACAGAGCCAGACTAAGGCCTTGCCAACAGGGGCTTGTTTTGTTGCCAAAAACTTCCTTTTGGCGACAAAACGGTGAAAGCGTTTACACTACAATGCGACTTTTGTTGGGAAAAACACCCAGTTTTGGCTACAAAAAAAACTTCTACCCCTGCCAGAGACTTTTGACTTTTCCCCTCCCTTTATTATGGACAAAGAGCCAGTGTGGACTCTGCTGTTTGTTTTGTCCAGAGGACTGGCTTCTGCCAGTATCCCACAATGCCCTGGTGGCTGTGCTCAGTGGTTTGTGATCTCTGCTGCCGTGCAGGCCTGTGCCTCTCCCCTTTCAAAGCTCCAGGAAGTGTCTGACAGGTGAGTGAACTGCTCTGTTTGGGGAACAAAGAACAAATCATTGGAGTGCTCCTGTTCTGCCCTGCTAGGGACACAGCAGCAGGCGGCTGCTGCAGGGGGAGGTCTGGAGAGATGTCTGTGCTGCTCTGACATTCCCCAGCACAGAGAGCTCCCAGAGCTATGAGGGAATCCCAAGCAGCTCTGCCTTCCTGCCACACTGTGCTGGGGGATGCTCCCCCACACTGCTTTGCTCTATTTGTTGACAGGGGAGCTAGCCACATGAGCAGGAAATGTCGACAACGGGAGGCAGAAAAACAGGTTTGACTGGTTTTCACTTTTGCCAACTTTTACACGTTCACAGCACTTCCGTCGCCAAACCTTCCCAACGCAGAGATAGCCTAAGTTTTAGTCAAGCAAACTGGTACAGAGGCACAGGGAGCGTGGCAGGGACCCCATTACTGAAGACTTGGGCAAGGAACAGAGAGAGGGCTATCAGCATTGGGGGAATTCGGCCAGCTACCTCAGAGGTAGGAGGAGACAGGCTGTTTTAGGAGTTACTGTGACAAAGGTCTCTCTGAGCAATAGGGATGTTAAAATGCATTTATTTTTGTAAACGTGTAATCGCTGATCAGTTAGCTGTACACGGTAACATCCCTAATGAGCACCAGCCCGGCACACAGCCATCTCCTCTGACGCAGGGGCACACACAGGGCTCTAGGACATTTGTGGAATTAAATATAAAAATAGAAACTAAGGCACGCCTCTCTGTAAAGGCTGATCCCAATCTCCTGCAATGCAACTGAATTCTGGGAAATAGCCTGGGTCACAGGCGGCACCAGGGCCATTTCTTAGCCCAGCAGGAAAAAAAACAGGTGTCTCAGAAATTCCATACTGAAATGCCATAAAATTCATGAAGCACATCAGAGGGACAAGAGCTGGAATTTCAAAGATGATTTAAGAAGGAAATCCTACATGCACCCTTGAAGCAGCTATGTCTGAGAGTATGTTTCCTAGAACTTTTCATTTCAATCCCAAAAGCGAAAACCTTAAGACTTCCTTTTAACAACATTTCACACACACCTTGACTATCCCCTTTTGACTATATTTGGAACCCTTCCACACTTCTAATTCGCCCTTAAGTAGTCTCTAATCCGTTAGCAATATTGAAAAAGACGAGCCTTTCCCAGCAAACTTCCTGATATTAGCCCATGGCACCTTCCTGGCTGATAATTGCTTGCAGTAATGGCAGCTCATTCAGCACAAATGAAAAGCCCCTGATGAAGAGCCATTCTGAGAGCACAGACAAGAAGTGAGTCAGTGTCAAAGGGAGCTTTCTGCCAACTCCTCAAAGGTCTGCCACTGCCTCACTGTGCTGCCCCCTTGGAGCCACTCTGCCAGCTGGCCCCATCTAGCCTCCCCCCAGCACTGCCCACGTTCTGTGGCTCAGCCACGAACTGTCTGGCGAGCAGAAGCATCCCCCAAACTCCAGCGCGAGGGGTCTGTGGGGGACAGGGACTCCAAAGCAAACAGCAGCATCTCCGGGGAGTGCCCTGACTGCAGATCTTTTCTGTGTGGTTTGTTACAAGAGTGCGCCGCATCTGTAAGCGGCTCAGGCGCCCCTGCCTGGCCCCGCAGAAGGCAGAGCACAGCTGCTGGGCTTGGCAGGAGCAGGGAAACGCATGGTGGATGCGCACTGCGAATAGCACCGGTGATTGACAGCAGCTCTTACCGCGGTTCTCAGGGCAGGGGGAGGCTCCACATCACTCCTGGCACTTTCCTTTTCATCGTCCCCTGGGCCCGGTGCCCTCAGGGCCATGCCTGTGTCTCTCAGTGCAGAGGCGTTATTGCTGCCTGCCTCACCACGCACAGCTCCCACCAGGCACCACAGGTACAATCCCGGCCCTACCGACTCAATGGGAGTTTTACCACGGATGTCAGCGGAGCTAGGATTTCGCCCCATACCCTCCCTGCCTTTTCCAATCCCTCTATCTCCAGCATCCCCCTGAGCACAGCAGCCTCCGCCCCCACACCATGCCAACCCGCACCCCGGCCAGCAGCAGCAGCCAGGCAGTCAGCACTCACGCCACTTCTGCTCCCTGCTGGCACAGGGTTTCCCCAGGCAGACCAGCTGTGGGCAGCAGAGGCTGCACAGTCCAAACTGCCTGTCAGGCCGCACTGCCAGGCCATGCCCGGCTGCCAGGGAACGGTGCTGCCTGCGGAGCTGATCATAGGCAGCACATTGCACAGGATGGTTCTCTCGGGCAACGTCTGAGGGAAACGGACTCCACCTGCAAGGGCCAGAGAGAAGGGGTGTGGAGCAGAGCCTGCTACCGCGCTGGAAATGCTTCCTGCAGGCAACATGCATGAGACTGGCCTCTCTCCTCCTCACGCAGAGACTTCTCCCTGTGCAGAGCTTTCAGCCCAGCTCCCCAGGCCGGTCCCCGCTCCGAGGGCTTTGGCAAGCAGGGACTGCACTTACAGCCAGTGAGCAGAGGTGGGGATTTCTCAGGCCTTTGGAAGAGTGAGATACTTGACCCCGTTCTCCACTGCCTTCCTACAGACACAATCTTCACGCTCCCATTAAAGCCTCTGGCTGGTCTGGGCATATGGGAGAGGCCCAGAGCTTGCTGTGCAAACTGACCCACCACAAGAACGCATACAGCGAGGCGGGAACCCTGTCGCCCCTTCTGGCATGGCTGCAAGAGCGGCGCAGCTCTGAGGCTTGCTCATGCTGGGTATGCTGAGGGGTGCCATGCCAGCGAGCCCGTGCCAGCAGGGTGCTTCCGCAGCATGGATGCCGAGCAGGCAGATTCTAGCCCCGTCTGTCAAATGAGATACGGTCCATGTCAATCAGAACAGGAGTGGCTGCCAAAGGACGAATTCAGGCCTGGAACTGGCTTGGAGGGGACCTGCACCTACACAGGGGCTGAAGAAAATTCTTGTCAGAAAGACCAGCTGTGACTTTTGAGGCGGGTAGCCTGTGTGATCCCCTCTGCCCGATCCTATTAGGGAATGTCTGCGACAGCGCCAGCTGCTCATGCCACTGGGGCTGTGCTCCACCTTTCGTATGCTAACTGGGTCCCAGCTCATGTAGACACGTCTCCTTGGGCTGGGAACACCAGCTCCCGCTCCCAGCATAGAGATACCCTAGCCAGGGGAGTGCTGCCACCGCTCCTGGCAGAAGAAGGGTTGATCACGAACTTCCACTTTCTCCTGCCTTTTTCAGCAGCTTGCAAACCCAGAGGAACGCACTGGCTTTGCATTAGTGCTCACCACAGGTGGGGAGAAGCAGGGGGTTTGAATCCTCTTGGCATCTCAGTGGCTTAGCAGGATGTGGATGCTTTTTGGCAAAAGTCAGTGGCCACGGACTGAATGTGAACTCCCTTCTCAGAGCCAGCAGTGGGATGGAGGGAAGTAAAGGGGCCATGCGGCAAAGAGACGGCCAAGCCCACTGTCTGCTTCTGCTGCACATTTCACACCCAGGGAACTCATCAGCCCGCCTGCACTGCCATCTCCTACGGCACCCACGTGCCTTTTACTCCACTCCTCTCCCGGGCAGGAAATGCGGAGGGGACGATGGCAGAACCTTGAGCAGTCCCAGAGAGAGACTCCAGCAGACGCTCCAGCAGATCCAGCTATATTTCCTCTCACGGGAGGCTCCCTGGCATGATGCTACGGGCTTGGTTTCTACTGTTACTGTGTTACGCCAAAGAGGGGCTCAGAGAAGTGTCACTCTCAGCTGGGAGCGCCTGGGTCCATTCGCGCTCATGTCTCTAAGGAGTCCTAGTAAGGGCAGCAGGAAGGCTTCGATGGGTGATGTTTATGACTTAGAAGGGATTCCCCTACACGTGAACCAAATCCACCTTAACACATAGCATAACCCTCGAGTACTCAGGACCAGCCTGCAGCAAAAGCCTCCCCAGAGGTCAAAGTTACCAGTGTGTGGAGATTGGAACACAGTTACTGAGGCCTCCTGTTCTGGGCAGGCCTGCGGGCCCCAGGAGGCAGGCGCTGTGCACACATGGACTATGAGACAGGCCCTGCCCCACGGAGCTTACAGCTTGACCAGGCAAACCGGTCAAAGGGAGAAGGAGAGACAGAAGCAGAGAGGGGGAACAAGACTCACTCAGGGTCACCGGTGGAACCGAATCTGGGCTTGTGCGTCCTGCTCCCACTCAGACATGCTCCTGTGTGCCCTTAAGGAAGCCAGAGGACCTGTCTGTCCAACAGGGAACCACTGCGTGGCTGAAATCGCTTACCGGGAGAGAACTGCAGGATGCTAATTGCTGGACTGATTCCCCCCCTCTCCCCATTACAAGGCAAGACTGTCACCAGGCTCCAGAGCTCCTTGCCCCTTGGGCCCAGAGCGTAACCAGTCTCCCCACCTTGTACGTGTGCAGGTGTGTGAGGGGGGGCAGCAGCTAACACTTCCCCCCGGGACCCTACCTGTCCCCAGTGGCTGTGAAGAGAGGAGCTCTATGCCCAGCTGCCCTCTGCTTGGCGGGAAGAGAGGGATGACGGCGGGAAGGGGAGCTGCCTGCTAATCACAGCAGTTGTCTGTCTATCGAGAGAGGGAAGTCCGACACTAATGATGCACTTGGATGGTGTCAGTCAGCTGTGGCAGGAAGGGGCTGCAGGTTTGCAGAAATGTTGGTGGTGCCCAGCCCCGGCACCAGCCCTGCGAGGACCCTGGACCACCTTGGCTGAGGGAAGAGGTGGGGTGGGGCAAGGAAGGGGAGAGGGTGGAGCGGGGTTGTCCCAGCCCTTCCCTGCGCTGGGGAGGGTGTCACATTACCAGTGGCTCCCCCGGTGCCTTCCAGCCACTCACCTCTGCCTGTCACCCTTCTGAGCTGCTGCTTTCAGAGCTGGGTGGCCTGAGAGTGGCAGCTGCTGACTGAGATCCCAGCTCTGCAGGCAGTAGCACAGAAATGAGGGTGGCAATACCAAACCAGGCCAGCTTTACTTATGCTCTGCTGCTGCTGGCAGTGACTCTGCCTTCAGAGCTGGGCTCCAGCCAGCAGTTGCTGCTTTCCAGCAGCAGTGCAGAAGGGTCGCAGTTTCCACAATTAACCTCTAACCTTGCGACCCCCATTTTAGGCCAGGACCTTACAATTACAACACCGCAACATTTCAGAGTTAACTAGCTGAAATCATGAAATGTATGGTTTTTAAAACTCATTGTCTGTGACTGGACTAAAATGGAGCGTGAATTTGGTAAGGCCCTACACATAGGCTTCCCCCATCACCAAGATCAGCTGCATTGGTTCCCATCATCCTGATTTCTCCCCCTAACACACAGGAGCAACCCAGCGCCAGATGATTCCTATTTAACAGTAAGTGGCTCCCCTTCCCTCCTCCCACCATGACAGCCTGCCAGCAAACACTTCAGAAACGGCTAATCTGTTTCCTGTACTTAATACATTATTAGTAGATACTGCCTCCTTCAACCAAACGGCCCTGGAGGTACTGTACTCGCGCCAGGAGGTTTTTAGTATGCAGCAAGGATTGTCAGCCATTCGACAAAAGGGGGCCACTCTGCATAAAGAGCTGAATGCAATCAGAGCTCATCAAGAGATAGCCCAGTGTATCTGCTGTCTCTCCCCCAGCCCCACTGCTTTTCTCACTCGCACACGAACCCTCTGCACCATTCATCTTCCGGTCTTACACACAGAAGCAGCGTTATCAGCTCGGAGCAGGAGGCATCCTTGCTGTGGTCCCTTCTCTTCCCCCAAGATGTGCCCATTCCCTCCTTTCACGCTGCCATCTGCTGCGTACCAGGCAGACTCCTTCCAACACCCATAAAAGGTGAAGGAGATAAAGACACAAACAGCTGCTGACAAACATGCAGCCTCCACTGAAGCCAAACGCTGGTGATGGGCGTCAGCTGGAAAACTGGAGAGCGAAGTCGGGCGGCGTGGGTGACACTCTCCTGCCCAGCTGCTCAGAGAGCCAAAGGGAACAGCTGCTACTGGCAGCGGGAGAGGCGTGGAACACAAGGCAGATCCCACCCGCACAGGGGCATGTTTTTCGCAACCCCTCACTGCTGCAGAGCAGCGCCCAGCCTGGAGTAACTGGGTACATGTTCCTCTGCTCTCACAGCCTGGGATGGTGCTAGGCCGACTGCAAAACCCAGAGCGCTACGAGCGCCTCCAGCTGAGCAGGTGGGGACCCTAGTCACCACTAGGAAGGGACTCTTGGAGTGAACTCAGCTGTGAAAAGTGAGTGAAATGCTGTGAAATGTCACAACCGGCTGTAACAGCACATAGTGACAGGAAAAGGTGCAAAAGGAAGACAGATTAAATTAGTCCAAACACAAAGATCTGCTGCTACTATTGAAGGATGGTGTTAAAACCCTGCCTGGCAAGCCACAGATGTCTGGGACCGGAAATCAATGAGCCAAAATGGGTGCGTCAGAAATTAGGCCCAACTGGTGGACAAAATAAGACAACAGGTTACTGCAGCCAGTACTTCTGGGGCCCCTAAAGAGTGACTTTTTGGGGGGGGGAGGGATTAAGACAGGCAGCAGAGGCGCAGCACATAGCAAAGTTGGCCTGCCAGCACAAACAAGGAGTCACGCTTCCCCCTGGGGACGGGAAAAGGACTCCTCCTGACAAGGCCCCTGGAAGCAGCCAGCGCTACCGCTCCACTCCACACTATCGCTACGGCAGAGCCTGCACTCCCTTCCCAGTCCAGCCTCTTGGAGATGGCTCTCAGGAAGGGTGGGCATGGAGCCCAGCCCTATACCCACCAAAAGCCCAACAGCCGCATGTGCCTGGCTCCTCTTCCTCAGCCAAGGGGAGCAGCGGCAGCCAACCTGCACTCGCACACAGCCAGGGCGCTGGCAGCCTCCAGGGGCCTCTGGGCAAGGTATGGGGGCTGGTTCCCACCCCTGGAAGGGGCGGGGCCTCGGCAGATGGGGCCAAGGCTAGGACAGCCACCCAGAGCACCGTGTCCCCTTCCCCAGCCCCCAGAGCTGCCTGGAGCACACTGCGCGGTGTCCATGCATCTTATCAGTGCAGCTGCTCCCTTCTGCTCCCCGTGTCACCTCACCAGTCTTCTGGGGGCCTGAACTCAGGTTGGGGGGTGGAACTCGGGCTGATTTGCCCCAGTCGACTTTTCCAGACAATTGATCACTGTTCCTTACTGGCTGCGGGACGCCCGGCGGCGCTATTTATACGCAGGGTCACGCTGATGCATCTCATTGCACAGAACCAAACCGAAGTGCCAAATACAATTTAAACTATTAGTGCCCGTTCCTCTTGGCTAATTCACCCTCTCCAGCACGGATGGAGACAAATAAAGCAGCAGCATCGCTCCAGCCCCAGCAGAGTCTAGTGCCTTGTGCACAGACAGGCACAGCAGCAGGGGGCCGCGTGAACACCCATCCTTCTGAGAAGGTGAGGACGCCAGCCAGGCCCATGGGCTCACCGCAGCAGGAGTAGCAGCCCCCAGCTCCCTCCTAGGCAGCTGCTTTGTGTAAAAGGCCACACCGAGAAAGCACCAGGAACTCTGGGGGCTGACGGTTTAAAATAACCATGATCATGAACAGAGGAGACAGATGGAAAGGGAGCTTTGACCATTCCTTCCTCCCTGCCCATCCCTTTTCTCCGCTGTCTCAGCTGCTTCACTTTCTGTGCAACAGGAATGGGACTTTCTGATATTTCTTTGCCTTTCTAGGACTGGCATCCATTTCTTCCTAACTGCATGAAGTCTGAAGTGCAGGACTCATGAGCCTATACTCTCTTCTGCACCAGACGGCAATTCCATGGAACTCCCATTCCAACTTAAAGTGCATGATACGAGCCGCCTAATGTCCTAAGAAACATGTCCAAGGGCAGACGCAGCGAAGGCTGGGCTGCACCGGATTCACAGGTCGATCTGAGTCCGACACCTCCTACGCTTGCTGCCACCATTCCCACAACTCCGCTCCACAGCAGCCGCACTGCCATTGCTGGTGCCTGAGCAGGTCTGCCACAGATGGACAGAGAACGTTTCTCCAGCATTGCTTTCACTGAAGAGAGCTGGAACGCTCAAATTCCAGAGATTTCCAACCTCCCTACTAGAGCTGAAAAGCTCACACCCAGGTTCCCTCCTCGCACGCAGGTTGTTCCTCTGCTGCTCGAAGCCAAACCATGCTGTGAATCCATAAGTAACCTTCAGTCTGGTTCCTCTGTTACTTTTCCTGGCCTGTTCCCAGCTACTCCACTGGGACCTACAGAGATTCTTCAGGGCAGAAATGTAGTCAAAACCATACACGTGACCTTAATGACAACAGCAACCACCCAAATCCTTCTGAACATACAAATTAAAGTTAGCAGGGTCCCACTTCCAGCTGTCCCATTTGCACTCTAGCAGGAACTTGAGTTCGTTTAGTCTGGAAAAGAAAAGACTGAGAGGGGACATAACAGCTTTCAAGTACTTAAAAAAGTTTGTTACCAGGAGTGAGAAAAAATATGCTTCTTGTCCTAGGACAAGGAGTAATGGACTTAAACTGCAGCAAGGGAGATTTGTGTCAGAAATCAGGAAAAACTTCCTGCCTGTCAGGGTGGTTAGACACTGGAATAAGTTGCCTCGGGGGGTTGTGGAATCTCCATCTCTGGAGACATGGAAGAGCAGGTTGGACAGACACCTGTCAGGGATGGTCTAGACGGTGCTTGGTCCTGCTGTGAGGACAGGGGACTGGACTCGATGGCCTCTCAAATTTGTTATGGCACTCATTGTGGTGGCTTGTAGGTGCCACTTCCCACAGTCTGCACTGGGAACAATAAACCCCAAAGCAATAAGTGAACAGAAGGAAGCAATTCATCATGGCCTCAGCCTGCTCCCCTGGAACCCAAAGGGCAGACCGAGAGACACCAGCAATTTCAGAGTGCTTCGAGCTGCAGCCGGGCCAGGAGGAGAGTCTCTCAATGCAAGCTCGATATGGCAGTGGGCTAAGCCTGGTTCCCAGCGCCAATGCATTGCAGAAGGAGAGGCCGCCTGCTGAGAGCGCTCTAATCTCGCTCCCTCATCTCACTGCTTACAATGCCAGGCCTGACCCCAGCTGCTTCATTGCCACAGCATGGGAACCACGCTCAGTACAAACTGAGCGCATCAGCCCCGAGGGCCTTCGCTGCACCCTTCAATGCCTGCGGCTGGCTAACAGGTGCTGCCCGCCCAAGCTGCACTGGCTGTGGCTTGGCCACCTCTTGCAGGGGCTGTCCTTCCTGCTGCAGGAGCACAGTGCAGCCGTGGGAAGCCCGTCCAACGGCACAGAACTGGCAAGTCAGAATCAATCGACTTGCTTGCCTCACCCTGCCCAAGTGTTGCTCAGGGCAGAGGAATGGGCACGCAACTTGCCCCGCGCACACCCAGCCTGGTGCTTGGGGAACCTTCGCCCACACCTGCTGGCAGTCAGAGCATTTTCTTAATAATACAAGGCGGTTTCCCCACACAGGGGCTGGAGACGCCCTTCCCTCTCCTCAACTGGTGCTGGCAGGATGGGAAGGAGGAATCGTCAGATTTGACTTGACAGGAACACAAAACCAACATTAAGGAAAGAACAATGGGAAAGGCAGCTGTCAGAACTCCCCGCTCGGTACCAGGGTGAGCGGCATCAGAGCTGTCGGGCGTAAGCTGGGAAGTGCAAAGGAAAGGCCAGATACTCCCACCTACAAGGAAGAGGGGAGCACAGAGGATGCCTGCCCCTCTAGCATGGCAGCATTAGCAGCATGAGACATTGTGCTGGGAGGCACTCTCTCCTTGACGAGTACTAACCCTAACATGCCCATCTCTAGTGCCTTTGCCTCGAAGGGACGGCCCGGCGATATAGACGCTGAGCCACTGAAATGCAGCCAGCTCTGGGGCAGAGGAAGAGGGCCCCAGGACACCGTCCGGAAGGCAACAGCAGAACCTGCTGCAGGCTCCTTATGGACGAGAGCAGCCAGGGCGTGGGAGAAGAGCCGGTACTGTCCAGTTCCTTTGGTCACTGGGAGCAGTGTGGCCAGCGAACGGCAACGTCCATGGATTCACGAGCCAGGGACGCGAGAAGCCGGCGCAGAGACTGGAATGCCGAGGAGCTCTGCGCTGGCTGCTCTGGGAGCTTGCTGTAGGTGGTTGTTCCCTTCTCCGGATTTCATGCTGCCTTGGCAGCCCGGAGACACTGCAGCACAAGTCCACAAAGCTCCCCCGCCATGGGCCTCACTAACTGCTCCCAGCCACGCTGGCCTCTCCCAGGGACTGCCAACTGTGCCAGCGGGGCTGCAGTCTGACCGGCACAAAGGAGCCAGACTGAGGCCATCCTCAGCGGCACAGCTTGCAGGCACGGCCAGCCTGGTGACCAGGCAGCATGGGGCTCCACTGCTCAACTGCAGAGCCACCCAGTCCTGCCCTGGGAACCCCGTCTTGCCTCCCTGCACCCGGCTGTGGAGAGGGGGAGGCCCTGGATGCAGACCTAAGGGAAGCTGCACAGACAGCCCCACCTAATGCCACGAGAGGGGGAAGGGGTGTGGCAGCGAGCATGCGAATGGCTAATGGACGCAGATCCCGCCGCCTGGCCAGGAGAGCCCAGCAGGAACCTTTGGTTACCACTGAGCACTGGGAAACAGCGCTTGACAAGGGACCTTTCTGCCCGGCCTCCACTGTTAGCAATGCCTTGGGCTCACGCCAAGGAGACCCCACGCAGGCTGGCAGCACCTGCCCTCCAACGAGGCAACTGGCTCGATCAGTGTTTGCATGTCCCCACCTTCCGTGTGATCGTGTGTCAATGTCTCGATTGTGCTCACAAAAGCCTGCGTTCAGCCTCGTACCCAGAACACTCCACTGCACAGCCAAAGCCCCGAGCTCCCAGCACTGGCACCAGGCACACCAGGGTCTGGACAGACACGTTCTCATTACGATTCTACGGTCTCTCGATTGATCATTAAAAACCGAGGGCGAGTGACTCCGAGGCCGCAGCACTGACTAGATGTAATACTCTCAGCTGCGTTTTATGAGCCACTTTAGCAACGCCCCCCTAGAGAAACAGGATTCGGAGCCCTGACGTAAGCACCCTGCCACGAGGAGATGCTGGGCACTTCGGCAGGACATTAGCTCCTTTAACATCTGGCGATGGGGGCAGAAGTGCTTCCTTCCATGATCAGACTTCAGCAACCCCCTTTCCTCCCTGCGAGGGGCAAAGGGGAAACCTAGCACCACACAGACTCAGTTCTCCACCACCAGGCTTCACGCTGGAGCTGCACCTGGGTTCTGAGCTGGGGAGGGCACTGCCCACGTGGCCCCACGGGTCCAATGGGACTAAGGGAGCTTGGACAAGGAGGCAGGCGGCATGGCTTCCCCACATCACCTGCCCAGCACACCAGGAGCACGGCAGGTTTCTAAATGGTGCAGGCGGGCAGGGGCAGTGCTGTCCCGTGGGGCTCCTGCCAGGGACTGCACACACGACACAGCATGACCTTACCCAGGCAGCACAGAGCAAGACGGTGCAGATGACACAGACAGGCTGCATCTGGCTTTTATTGCACAGGTGCCATCCCTGTGGGCGGGCACATGCCACACAAGTCAGAGACGCTGCGGTTAACGCTTCACTCCGCTCCTCCCCACAGCACTGCAACGGGGGTGCAGTTATGGGACACTAGGGCAAGGAGATCAGAGGAGGGTGCCCCGGAGCCGGGGGGTTCCAGGTGTACTCAGCCTCAGGATTGTACCGGGAGCGCCTGTTGTGAGAAGCACACTGAGGTGCTGTCTACAAGTGTCCTAAAGTGGCCCAACAGCCCAGGTACAACCTCCCGCCCCCATGCCAACACGCAGAGGAAGGCAGGTGAAAAGAGGAGTTACCAGTGACAAGCTGTTAAAACCAGGCCTTAGGAGCCAACCGCCCCTCAGCCAGAGGCCTGTGCCAAGTGAAGGCAGGGGCTTAGCTCTACCCACCCAGACATGCTTACACAGCAGCCATCTGCAGGTAGCTAGACAGGCGGCTCTGTCTCCACGGCCAGCTAGTCAGATGTCAGATCCGGTGGAGCCAGTTCCCTCCGAGGCTGGGCACACACGTCCGGCTGCACTCCCGCTCGTCAACACGCTGGATAACGAGAGTCGCTGCAGCCCTGAGGCATCCGTCACGTAACTCGGTCCTTCGCCTTCGAGAGGACACGGATGAAGGGTCTAGTTGGCAAGGCCACTCGGGGAGCAATGCCGCCCCAGCGACTGGGGAGAGCTGGCAACAGCCCAGTCCCACCCCATCCCTTCCCGGGGACCCACCGAACAAGGGCTCCAGCTGCAGACCCAGTTCCCGATCTCTCGGCAGAGAAACGTCTGGAGGGAGAAGTGGCCTTGTCCTTTGGTCCCCAACTCACTGCTCATTCTGCCATTTCCTCTCTCCTGCATGCAACATGCTCCTGTGTTGGAGTTGGGCCACTGGCCTGGAATAATTATTTTATTGGATAAAAAAGGGTTTTCCCCTCCAATTGCTTTTGGCTGCGTGATGCCAACTGCCCCGGGTCTCTCTCTTGCATAGCATGGCCCAGGCCCCATATTCCACTCAACTGGCCAGCAAGGCCTGGCACTTCACACTCACTGCTCCCGCGTGCTAGGTGGCATGGGGCACAGCTCACTAGCAAGTGTCACTTGGAACACGCAGTGAGCTAAAAGCAGCAGCTGGCGAAGAACGCCGTGAAGAGCCAATGGCTCAGGCGTGGAACAGCCCAGAGAGAACTGGAGACGGCCCACGCACAGGCTCCTTGCGCTACTCTGCTCAGAGACAGCCGATCAGGAAAGACTCTGCACATGGCAGATGAGGCAAAGCTGTTGGTTCGTATGTCTGAGCGCAAGAGGAGGAGAGATGCCCCCTAAAGCACCACATGCGCCCCATTGTAGGTTATGGCAGGGAGCCATTCCTCCACTCCCCAGGTGACAGTGGGCCCAGGAACCGAGAGATGGTAACTAATGGAGGCGAGTAAACCAGGGGAGTTTGCATTTCAGCCCTGTTCATGTATCTCTTTCAGGCGTTTCTCTGGCCCACAGCACCGCACACGCTGAGGGCCTTCCTTGTTAGCACCCCCACCCCCCGGCCTGGGAGGAAGGGCAGTTCTGTTAGTCCTGCAATGCCGCTGGAGGAGCGAGGTAGCCAGAGGCTCAGGGACTTGCCCAAGTCGGCTAAGATAACCCATCTAAGGGGCTGGGCCAGGTCAGAGGCAGCACCAGAAGGGTTCTTCCTGGACATGGTGGAGGTGGGCAGGTCTGAGCTAACCAAACACTCCTGAGAAAAGCTCATGTAGCCAGAGTCCTGCTGAGTGGGAACCCAGCTCCCAAGCCAGATTTGGCCTTGCCCCTGTAACTGACCCTAAGCATAGCCGATTGCCTCCTTTCCATTATTCCCCACAGATTCCTGCATGACAGCCACTGCAGGAGGCAGACTTCCCCTCCCTGGAAGAGTGTACAGGGCTGTTTAAGATAAGAACATAAAAAGGGCCAGACTGGGTCAGACCAATGGTCCATCCAGCCCAGTATTCTGGCTGCTGACAGTGGCCACTACCAGATGCTCCAGAGGGAGGGAACACAACAGGTAATCCTCACGTGACCCCTCGCCTGTCATTCACCTCCAGAGAAACAGAGGCCCGGGACACCATTCCTATCCATCCTGGCTCATAGATTCCTGGAGGTTAGGTCCATCAATGGCTATCTAGCTCTTTTTTGAACCCCATTCAAGTCCTAGCCTTTACCACATCCTCTGGCAAGGAGTTCCACAGGTTTACTATGCGCTGAGTGAAGAAAAACTTTCTTTTGCTTGTTTAAAACCTGCTGACTACTAATTTCATTTGGTGACCCCTAGTTCTTATATTGAGGGAACAAGTAAATAACTTTTCCTTATTCACTTTCTCCACACCAGTCATGATTTTATAGACCTCTATCTGATCTCTCCTTAGTCTCCTCTTTTCTAAACTGAAAAATCCAAGTCTTTTTAATCTCTCTGCATAGATGTCAGCACCCATCTGAAATGCAGTCTATAAAATGCAGCAAAGAGTTAAATGGCTCACATGTCTGGCAAGACAAACAAACGGGGCTTAATGAAACCTTTATTTATAAAATGTATTTGTAATTTAAATGCAAATGGGGTGCTGCATTGTGTGCAGGTCACTCACGCCGACACGCTGCACAATTAGCAAGGATGCATCTCAGGAAGCCAAGAATGCTAATGGGACAGCACTTCCTTGTTTTAAGTTAATTAATTTTTTTCCAAAAAGGGATGAGTCTTGCTTTGTGAAAAGCACCTGACTCCATTCAGTGAAGCCCCCCCCCAGCCAACGGTTTGGCTTAAGAACACACTCACGGCAGCCTATTAGATATTAATCGAACGGGACACCACAATTTCTGCATTCTGGAAAGCTCTTTGGCAACCCACAAATCACAACCGAGCGGTCGATACAGGCTCCACTCTGGGTCCTGCGACAGTCAGCACCAGATGAAATGCTAGGGACAGTAAATCTGAGCAAGGCTCTGGGAGACATTTTTAAATACTAGGATGAATTACATGTGAGTCTTCTAAAGAGACATTAAACAGAATGTGAAACCGCACCTTAAAAGTGATGAACAGGCCAGTTTAGCAGAGCACTTACTCCTGGTGCTGCGCGGAAGTTATAGGCAAGTTCATAAAAACCCTTTTACCGGGGATCTCGTCTGGAGAAAATCTCCCTGTACCAAGGAAGAGGAGCAGGAATTGGGTCCTTATGATCCAGGCTCTTCAGGGATGTGCTAGGACTTATGAAGCCGCAGCTGGCATGGAGCTTTCTTCCTGCCGCCGCCTCGAGGACGGTCCTGCAGCATGGCAAGCAGTGGCCAAGCAGCTGCGTAGGGCTCTGCTCCAGCCTGTTGAGCGGGTGCCAGCCAGTGGCTGCTGGCATGCGAGCAAAGCAACGGCGCGAACGTCCATCCAGGAAGGGCCCGAGTCACTGGCCAAGAGCGGCAAGGGGCTGACTCGGAAGGGGAAAGAATTATGTTGGAAATCACGCCACAGCCCACGTTAGTGTCACCACGAGGGAAGCAACACACATTGCCCTCACTGCCCCTGGCCAGTGTGCGTGGGCAATGCACCAGGCCATGGGGCGGGCCGAGGAGGGATGCTCTGCTGGGAGTCCAGCTGTGGCCGTGACTTGCGAGCCCGAGGGAAGGATGCTGGGGTCTCGCTACCCACCTGGCAGTGGTACTGGATGGGCAATGGAGGAGACCCTGAAATGGTCTGGAGCATCTCAGAACAGACACACGCATCCACATGCACCAGCAGCCCACCCCTCCCACATGCACTTCCAGGGGCTCCCCGAGTCTCTCCCCCTCGGGCAGGAGACGGCGACGAGCTCAGCTGAGCTGCACCACACACACAAGGGGCTGCGCGTCACATGCGGCCCAGAACCCGGACACATCAGTGCCCC
Source organism: Pelochelys cantorii (assembly GCA_032595735.1). Taxonomy (NCBI): domain Eukaryota; kingdom Metazoa; phylum Chordata; order Testudines; family Trionychidae; genus Pelochelys; species Pelochelys cantorii. The sequence continues at coordinate 1,836,086 of CM064353.1, forward strand.
CCGGGTTACGGGACCCTACTCCGGCCCAGCCTGGGTAGGGACCGGGTACTGTGCACGGCTCCTGGGCTGCGTGGAGGAAGCTGGTAGCCTCTAGCACAGGGGTCTGCAAGCACGAGATCACTTTATGAATTTAAGTGCAATCCAGGAGCTACCTCAAACCCAAACACCCTGTCCCCGCCTCTTCTCTGAAGCTCCGCTCCTGCTGACTCCGTCCTCCCTCCCTTCCCCACCTTCCCTCCCTTTCACCAGGCTGGGGCAGAGGGTTGGGGGGCAGGCTCTGGTCTTGGCCTAAGGGGCTCTGAGCTAAGCCTGGAGCAGGGAGTGGGGGTGTAGGAGGGGGGTTCGGGGTACAGGCTCTGTAAGGGAGTTTGGGTCCAGGGGGCTCAGGGCTGGGGTAGGACCTTGGGGGCCAGGAGGGGTTCAGAGCTGGCTCCAGCTAGACACTGCTTACTTCCGGTGGCTCCTGGGTGGTGGTGCAGGGGGTTAAGGCAGGCTCCCCCCCTGTCCTGGCCCTGCCCCTGCCCCTCTCTCCAAAGCAACCAGCAAACTCCATCCATCCCAAGGCCTGTTGTGCCCCCCACCACCGTTCTGTGGAGACAGGATACAAGTGTGGGGGGCACCCTGACATCAGCCTCCTCCTCTCCCTCTGCTGCCCTGCACAGCAAGCAGGAGGCTCCCCAGGGGGCAGGGCAGCTCCAAAGGGCAGGAGAAGTTCAGCAGTGGGGGGAGGGGCAGCTGAAGTGCCGGCACTTGATAGGCTCCTGGCCAAACCAGTCAGAATCCCGTGTCAGAGGCTCCAAGATCTCCCGGGAGATCCCGATCGACTGGCTGGTGACCACCACTCTAGCCTGCCCACCTGGTAATACTGGAACGAGAGTTGCTGAGCTTGAGCGCCCTCTGCTGCGCAGTGTGGTGACCCTTGTCCTTCCCCTGGCACCTCCCACAGGTGGACAGCCTCGGGTGGCGGCTCTTCAGGGACGCGGTGCTCTGGCTGGGTCACCCAACCCAATTAACCCCTTCTGAGAAGCCACAGGTCCAACAACCCTGTCTGCCCTCACCAGGGTCTTCAGCCCCCACTCCGCACCCCTTCACTCAGGCCTCCCGAGCAGCTTGTCCCCCCTTCTCCCAGGCTGGGGCAAACCTGGGCTCCCCCACTGCTCTGGGCTCCAACCCCGGCACCCTATAAAACAGCAGGCCTGTCCTCTTCCCATCTGGCCCGCCAGCTTCATGCTTCAACACGCAGGCCAGCAAATCCGCCAGGCACTGACTTCATTGCCACCGGGCACAGGCTCACAGCTGGGAGCTTCACACGCCCCCTGGAAGTTTTCACATCCCGACGAGGCGCCCTAACTGTTCTGTGCAGCACTCCCGCTTCGACGACAGCTCAGCCGCGAGCTTCCCCAGAGAGGGCCGAGCCCATCTCCAGGCAGATGGTCAGAGGGTCAGTCTGCTCACATCAAACTGGTCTCTTCATTTACAAGAGCACTAACCCTGGCTCCATTTACACTCGGGCTTGCTGCTTAAGGACCTGCTTTCACTGCAATGACACAGCGGCGGCTGTTGCTTTTCCACAAACACTTGCCGAACGGTAGCAGCATTGTTCTGGGAGGCAACTGGACTGAGATGTCAGCTGGAGAAGAACGCAGGCAGCACAGTGCCGCAAAGGGCAAGAATTCCTGTGGGGTAAGGATTTAACTCTCTGGTCGGCTCTGCATCCCGCTCCAGCAGCAGCTGAAATGGTCACTCCAATTGTCAAGGCAACAGACCCGGGGATTCGCAGTAGCACTGGAGGAGTGAGGAGGTCGAAGCGGCAGGCATAGATTAGCCTCCTGGTTCTTTGCATGGTGTCGATACTTGTGCTTCCCTGCCCTCAGTTTAAATGTAGCCAACAAGAGGAGACCTGCTCACATGTACCATGTGGCAAGGAACAGCTGGAGTAACTGGCGCCCTATCTGACAAGGGACAGCAAGGGCTCTGACCTAACACAGAGCACCAGGCAGGTGGAGAAATCAAGTCAACGTGAGGCAGGGGCCACGTAGAAGCCCAGCCAGTAGAGCTTTCCAAACCACTAGACACTGTAGTTGTCATTTCAGTTTTTCCCACAAACACATCTTACTAGAGAGGGGCCAGTGCAAACAGGACACTGGGGCTCCCTCACCAGCCTTCTGCTCTGCCAGTTCCTTCCCCAGCCCTGCCAAGCAGGCAGCATTCAGGCTCACATCGAGATCCTGGACAGGTAGGGGTCAGGCTGGGTCTGACACGTGCGGTGGACATGAGAAACAAAGGCACATCACCACCCTCCCTAATGCAAACTCAGGGAGCACTGCAACACCAGAGCCAGCTCAGCTCTGCCAGGTGCTGCCATCCTGCACAGGGATGCGGCACAGGAACCTGCTGGCTAACGCACACTTCATGGGCTCAGAACTAGGGATGTTAACTACCAGTTGTTTTACTAGTCGAGTAGTCGATGGAATTTCCATCGTCTACTCGACTAGTCGATAGGCACTTGTGCGTTCCTCCTCTGAAACGTACAGGAGCCCCCTTAGGCCAGTGGGAAGTCCCGCTGACTCGGGGCTGCACGTGGGTGCCAGCTTTGAAAGGTACAAGAGTCCCCAGTGGAGCCCGGGTTCCACGGAAAGGAGAGTTGCCTAGTCCTTAACACCCTTACTCAGAACAGGCTCTCCCGCTGCGTCACCACTCCCCTGCGCAGCCCCAGGCAATCTCCTGTCCCCAGCACCGAGGGCGCATCCTGCCTGTGCCAACGCCCGTTCGCGTCAAGAGAAAACAAAGCACTCCCCACTACCGCCATGGGGTCACTGTCTGGGTACAGGCCACGTCGCATCCATGCTTGCAGGCTTCTCCTTGGCTGGAGCCTGGGACGTTTCTCTGCAGCCAGTGTCATGGACTCTTCCTGCTCTGGGCCTCCCCACTGCAGCACTAGGGTCCCGAAGGCTCCACAGATGCCACCTGGCCCCCCCCCCCGGTGGCATGCGTCTCAGGCCTGCGGCTGTTATCAGCTCTCTGACTGCTCACAGCCTGCTCCTTGTTCTCCGAAGAGACTAATGCTCCGACAGGGCTGGTACCCCTGCGCCCTGAGTGACCCCTGGGATGGGCTTGGCTGCACACTGCGTGAGCGCCTCATCTCCCTGCCAGCAGTAACAGCATGTACATCTGGACTGCCTCTTGTCTCAGGGGCCTAACACAGCACCGCAACTGCTGCCCTGCCACTGGTCTGGAGCAGAGCAGACAGGAAGAGGGTAAATACTACCCCTGGCTCCAGAGCTGACCCCACCCTGGCAAGCCCTGCCAGTGACTCTCAGAAAGCACACTGCAGAGCTCCTGTTCTCAGCCCCAGCGGCTCTGCTGAGAGCCTGGCCTGCGTGTAGCTAGATAGACGCAGCCCATCTCCCCCGGCTTGGCATTCTGGACTCTTGCTCACTAAGGGATCACTCGCCAGTGCTCTGCAGATGTGCGTGGGAGGCAGGGAAAGGCTGCCAAGGCTGGGCCAGCCCAATGGCTGCGGAGCTGCTCCATGGGTGGAGGATGGGAAGATGCACATGGGAAAGAGCTCAGCAGAGAAGAGCAGGCAAGCCCCTGCAGCCTCCCGCCACCTGTGCAAAACAGTGCACCAGTGACGGGCAAACGGGCAATCTGCCCCTATTGGCTTGGCCAGCTGCTGGGAGCACAGCCCTGTGGGCTGTACAGCCGGGCACCAGGAAGCTGCAGCCCCCCCGTGTTCGGGATGCACTCTGCAGTGTGTGTCACTGGAAGGACTGCTCGCGCTCTCTGCAGGACAGCGTGCCGCCAGCCTGCAAGACAAGCCCTGCTCTGACACGCTATTGGCTAGAAGGGGAAGCAGGCAGCAGCAGGAGCCTCAGACCCCTGCAGCAGCAACAGCTCTGAGCAGAATGGAAATGAGGCTGAGACGAGCGTCCGCAGACCCACCACGCTGTCCCTTAGCGCTCATCAATACACATTTACCAGGCCATCAGCATGCATCCCTTTCTGGGGCAAATCAATCACTGCTCATTGGCACCACAACGGGATAAACACTAGCCCCGAGAGCATTGCTATTCCCTGGTCTGGGGCCAGCCCTATGCTGCTGGATGAAATGAGTCGTAAAAATGACACACACGGACTCGGAGCAGTTCTCGGTATCCCTGGTTTATGTTCTCCCATTTCTGGGCTGGTTCCCATTCTGCTCAGATGCAAAGTGGAAGCAGCATTCCAGCTCCGAGGAAGAGCAGAGTAAAAGGAGCAATTGCGGTCTATGTTGGCGGGTCTCAGGACTCCTGGTTCTAACCCCAACTTTGCTATGCCCTGGTTGTGATCTTGGCCAGGTGCCTCGGCCTCTGTTTTCTCAACTGTAAAATGGACCCGTGAGGCTCATCCACCAGCATGGGAGTTACAGAGGAGAAGTGCAAAGCTGTCTGCTGGTTCTGGCACCACTCCTAGCTCTGGCAGCAGGGCATGGCTGTACCCTGTCAGTTACCCACAGCCCCTGGCTGTCTCCTTGCGAGATGCAGTGCAGCCCAGTCTCACTAAGGAATCCTGGGCATGATGACCAACTTCCAGCGCTTGTAGCAATGCTCCCTGCCATTGCACAGCCACCCAAACACAGACAAAGGCACATGATGGACACTGTTCCAATCAGGGAGCTTGAATCTAGAGGTCAGCATCATGCAGGCTGCATGTTTCCAGGGTGAGGGTTTCACTTCAGAGTAGATGCCATAAAAGCTAGGCCCTGGGCTCCAATTTGTTCAGTATACTTGTGTCTCAGAACCATAGTTTCACTCTGTAAAAGGATCACGTCTCCCTCCAAGCTTCCCCTCTGCACGGAGCAAACACTCTGGCTCATGGGCTGTCAGTGCAAGGGCTGCGGAATCTCGGAGATGCAAGAATCAACTCCCTCCCCAGGCGGCAGGGACTGGATTCAATCCCTCGCCCAGTGTCTCTGCTCCCATTACACCCACCTGCCCCTTGTCTCTGGAGGAGGTGGCCCGACGGACTTCGGAACCTGGACTGGTTTGGGCACAAAGGCAAAGCTGTCAGCAGAGAGCAGACACTTCTCTTGTCTTTTAGTAAGACTGGTCCCTGGCCAGCAAGCCTTCCACAGTTCACAGCAACAGCTCCCTCCCACCCGTCAGCTACTGCTGAGAAGGGCCTGCATGCTGGCAAAGAGGGGGCACCCTGCCACTTCTGGAGGCTCCCAGCTGCAGCCTGTGTTTGCCAAGGCAGGTTCAGGCGCAGAAGGGTCAGTGTCTGAAGAGACATACAAGAACTTGTTCCCCTTCCTCTGCATTACTGCAGTTCCTCTAGTCTAAGGCCCTTTCTTCTCTTCTAGCTGTTGCCTCCTTTGGAGATGCCTGCCTAGTGTTAAACTGTTCCCCTGCATTGTTCTCCTGTGCCCGGCTTGGCAAGGATGGAGCCCAGGTACTGCTACATAAACTGCCCAGCTACATCATCTCAGTCACTTACTGCATCCAGAAGGCTAGTGTGCCATCTAGGGGTCATCGGGCATAGAACCATGCTCCTTACCCACGGAGGTGAGCCAGCCTTTGACAATGAATCTCATAAAAGTAAAGGCACGTGGGGGTTGGGAAGGAGGGACAGATAGAGGATTAAGGAGCACTGGCGCTTCTACATTTCGTGAGGCTTCTGAAAGGAGCCATCAAGTGTTACAGGAACAAAGCCGCCAGCAGCCAGAAGTCAGGGAGAAGAGAAGGCGCGCTAATAAACCAGCCAATCATTTTCAGGCACTGAAACATGGAGGAGATAGCAGCTGCCGCAAAAACCCAAACAAATGAAAGAAACTCCTGACCAGAACCCAGGGCGGTTGCAATGGCTGCTGGTTTTCCTCTCTTTGATGGACCAGCTTTTTCATCTCACCCACACCAGGCTGCCGTCATGTTCAAGTATGCTTGGCTACCGAGACCGTTAACAACTCATGATCTTCTCTGCAGTAAGTTTGGGCTGCACAGCAGGAACAAGCAAGCGCCTAACTTGTCAGAGAAGGCAATGCCAGAACACACGCTTTGCAGGCTTCCCCTCCCAGCGCGCTCAGGAGGGGCTCGACCCAACCACACCTGGTTTATGAAGTGAGGCGCTTGGCGGCGCAACACTCAGGACAGGGGAGTCTTTGTAACAGCACGGCCATCCTGCTGCAAGCGGGGCAGTGCCAAGTCAGCCGAGGGGAGTTAGAATGCCGGCTGTAGGGACCACGCTCACGGCTAACACCAAACATCGCTTTCTGCTGAGGATCTGAAAGCACCATCGTCTAGCAAGTCTACCAACAGCCAGAGCATGTGAGGGACTGGCAGTCAGACTCACAATCAGCAATCTCTACACCCAGGCCTCTGCTCTGACATCTAGTGGTCTGTAGCACAGGCCAGGCCCTCAGCTGCAGCTAGAACCAGGAAGGCAAAGGCAGGCAGGCACCAGAGCTAACAGCACTGATTTGCTCTGGGTTTGGGCCCTGTTCTGCCCTCTACCCCTGCTGTTTAGCTCCCTTCCCAAGAGAAAGCTGTGCCTTAGGGTCGGCGTGTCCTATCGGCACACAGGGAGCAGAGCTCAGCTGAGCAATCACACAGCCTACTAGGTACACGACAGGCCTGCACAATGCCACAAGGCAAGGGCGGCAGCTAGCTGATCCCTTCTGCAGCTACAAGGCCCTTTCAACAGCTGGCAGCAAGGCCAGACCTACACACGAGGCAGCTAGCCCTCCTGGAAAAGCACAGCGCGCGGCTCGGCATCTGGATTTTATTCCTGCCAAGTTAGTCCCCTGAGTGACCCTGCCGCTTGGCTCTGCTGCAGCAGCAGCTGGGGGAAGAAAAACCAGGCCCAGGGTTCCCATATGCCACACACTCACTGCCAGTGACACACCAGGGACTGAGACAGCCATGCACACCGACCACTGCTCCTTGTGACGAGGGCTTTACTTCTGCAAACATCCCTTGTAGGTCAGAGCAGACCCACACTGACTGGCAAGCTAAACATCCTGTTTGGAGCAGGGGCTCGATTAGGGGAGGGATTTTAGCACAAAGATTAGCGTGGATGAAGCTAGTGTGTCAAAGCAAGCAAGCACAGAAAACAGCAATGTACAGAATGGCGCATGGCAAAGGGGTGAGGGAAGACAGATCGGTTAAACATTCCTTACCAGATCAAGAGAGAGTCCAAGAAGGAATACACTGAAGGACAAAGTGTAAGCTAAGCAAAAGAAAAACAAAAACCTACCATGGTTCTCAGAGAAGAGCAGGCACAGCTCTGGGAGATGTCGTCTCCCCCTCCTGCAGTGAGTATCTGGGGGCTTGCTCACATCACCTGTCACAGGAACATCAAGCTACTAGAACCTGGAACGAGAACACCAGCTCATGTCAAATCGCCAAAAAGGAAGCCCCTTGTGCTCGCTAGCAGCCTATGCATGTCTGAGGGGAGAGTGGCAGCAGACTGGGGTACCTGGCCAGCGCAAGCCAGCTATAGAGGTACTCTGAACCCTACAGAAGTGCACCCACATCTCTGCCCCTGGGAAAGGGTGGGGGGAGGCTCCCACTAGGAAAGTCACACAATGAAGAGGACAAACAGAATGATTTCTTCCTCCACTGAAAGCAATTTTTTAAAAACAGACAGAGAAGATTAATGGTCTGAAATTGAAAGTAATTCACTTTTCCAGATGGAAGGCAGGAGACAGGAACAAAGCTGGTAATTAAGAATCATCTGCTCTGAATACCAAATGCCTGCCACAGCAAGCACAGAAAGAGCACACAAGCCACGAGGCTGCAAAGCTTCCGAAACCAGATCATTCTAGTCACATCAGATCAGGCACCCATGTTACATCTTAATCTTGCTCCTGGTACCTTGCTGCAGAATCTCTCTTGGGACCTAGTCCAAATGGGCCATCGCTAGCCAGCTTCAGCTAGATCATCCCAACTATCTTTTCCTGCAGGAAGTCTCTCCACAGGACTGATACCAGCAACACGAAGAAGAGTAAAAACTCCCAAGGTGTCAAGGGTTCGCATGTTCTCTTGGAAGAGACGTCGAGTTTGACCAATGACACTAAGTGACAAGTGTCTGCTGGGGCACTTAGCTCCACGCTGAGCTAAGCGATGGAGCGATATGGATTTGCTTTGCTACCACCACATCAGAGATTGCACAGTCACGTCAGCGCTTGTGCACACATGAAATATTTCTGACTGATTCCAAGGACAACCACTCTGTGGGCAAACATTAGTTGTGCTTATTGACTACTGGGGACCAAGCAAGGCAAAGAGCTTCTTGAAAGGGCCTGCATCACTGCGAGCCAAGAGTGTCGTCCTGTACTCCTGTTGGGGACAAACACAGCCCTGGTTTGCAGTACTTCAGGTGAGACCAGAAGACTGAAGTATCACAAGAGATTATACGGAAGTGGTATGTGTAGGAGCCACCCTCCTAGCAGGGCTTGCAACATACCTCACCTCTTTGGAGCAGGAGAGGGGGCTGCAACAGAATATTTGCTTGAGTCAGAATCCTTTTTCAGCCCACTACACTAAGTACCCAGTGTTAGGAATAAGCGACACCTTGCTCATTGATGCTCTGTCAGATGGGCTGGTAGCAAAGTGCTGTAGGGACACCCCGTGTTGCAGTTTTAATATGTTTACATGGAGACTCCCACTTGCCGTCAGTTCTTCCCAGACTGTCAGAGATGAAGGTGGATTAAACCACTCGGCTCCCTCTCAGGCTGCAGAATGAGTCAGCAACTGACAGGATCAGCACTTGGGAGCTCAGACCTCCCCTCTGGAGAAGATGGCTCAGTCCCAACAGAGCAGCCAGGCGCCACTCTGCTAACACAGGTGGTCTCTTACCTCTTACCGAGGGACAGAAGGGATGAGGATTGCTCAGGGTGCAATCCCCTTCCAGTTGTTCTAATAAGGTGTGTTCACGATGGGCACTTCTACATGAAGAACATCCACCTTTCCTATTAAGCATCAGTCCCGCTCGACACTGACATGAAAGGACCTAGTTTTGCTGGATGATTTGAAAATAGTTTTGGTACATGTGGTATACCCTGATTGCCATGAAAGCCGTACCAGAGACTCACAGTGTACATAGTGTTTTATTGAATAAGCGTATATTACAATACACGAGCTTATGTTACACATGCTATACAAAATATACATTCTTATACGTGAGAAAAATAGAGATACTAGGAAAGAGCAACAGTAAATGAGGGCAGATCCATGGACAGTGCCTTAGACACACCCATTATTACAGCTGCTTTACTTTGGCATTGACTGACAGAGAGGGATGTTTCTGGGAAACAGAGTAACTGCTGTTATTCTCTGCAAGTCAGACAGATTTGGTGGACACAGAAGGGTGACTATCTTAGCAAAACATAGAAATAGGATGCTGCTGCTACCTAATTGTGTAATTTAGGCACTGCCTCTCTTAAAACAGTAGTTGGAAACTTAGCCTGTTTTTCAGAATGCAAATGAATTACACTGTAAGTAGCTTGCCCAATTAGAAGACTACGTACAACCAGCTCACACCACTTTAAAGAGGCCACGGTTTGTGCAAGGACAGTAGGTAAGCCTGCTCTGTGGCAGGTAGCATAACTTTCCAGCCTTGGCCTGGTTCTGAACACTTGCCCAGACAACACTGCCTGTGATTTGGCTGGGAGCTCTGCCTGAGTGCAAGGGCAGATGAAGCCCCCAATTCCATCACACACACCAAGTTAGCATGGATGGCAGCTGCACAAGCAGAGGCGCTAACGCCATGTTGATGTGTGCGCCATACAAGGGGCAGGGGAAGGAATTAGTGACTGTCCAATGGAGAGGAAAAAGCACAGCAGAAATGAAATGTTCCTTTGCTGCTGCCGCCAAGAGAACATGGCTCACAACATGCTGGGAGCCAGCTATGCCATGCTGACCGTCATCATGGACGACCAAATCAGGCCAGAAACCTGGAATGATGCAAGCTTCCCATGGCAGCAATTTCATGATTGGCACTTCTGATGTGGATTTAGGCCACTGGAGTATGTCTGCAAACATTTGGAGCATGTCTGCGAACGTTTGGAGCCTCCCACACCAACTAGCACAACAAAGTTGGGTTAGGGAGTTCACGCGAGTGCTCGAACAGCAGCTGTGCAGATGGCACATCTCAAGCTCTGAAGTCTCCCTCCTTAGGCTTTAGAGTGTGAGCTGCGACTTCAGAGTGCTGTCTACACAACTACAACGAACAATACGTCTTCCCACACGGAGTTTAGAAAGAAAGCTGAGAGGGAAAAGCCCCTTAACAGTTACTTAATTTCCCTTTGCGCTGCAGTGAGTGTTACATTTAATAGCCCCGAAATAGAAAAGCTTCAAAGCACCAGGGGACTAAAATACCAGCATTTAGCTCTACTTTAGCTGAAGATACAAAACAACCAACTCCCCTTCACAGTACAGTTGCTGGTTTACCTGTTTGCTTTAAGAACTCTAGGACAAGTGCCACAGCTGAATCTTTGGCTCTCGTGTGCCTGGATTTGACCGCCAGCCATGCCTGAGGAGCACAGTAATGGATAGCTTCACATTTGTTTTGAGGAACCCCACTTGCCCTCGAGGTGAACAGCAGTTTGGCTCAAGTAAGATCTAGCTGTGGTCTCAGATCGGGAGTCACCTGAGATGCCCAAACTCACACACTCCCATCTAAGAAGTGAGCAGCAGGAGAAGTCACTAGGTTCTTGCGTGGTTCTACCTTTGGGGTTGGTGGACTGCATCTTTCCCTCTAAAACTGAAAGAGAAGGTGCTGATTCCCACTACTCATTAATGGATCTTCCACACACTGAACAAAAGTGCTCAGTAGGAAAGCCCTGGGGATCTTATTGGAGACTGCATAGGCTAGGAAGGATAGTTCCACTCCGTGCTTCAGCTATAAGCTCACTGTGTCTGGAAAGATGTAAAACAGATGAAAATCATGACATAGCAATGTAAAATGAGCATCTGTGCCGAGATCATTTTGCTGGCAAGGGTAGAATGATAGAATGATCATTTTGCTGGCAAGGGTACCTTTCAGGCAGGGTAGAATGATATTATTTCTTTGAAGCATAGGATATAACCTAATCTTATTGGTAGCATTTCTCTGCCTCCGCTGCTGGAGAAAAGACAACATTCATCAAGCGGTCATGTTGCTCCATGTCACACAGGGAACCTGCATTCAAAATCTAGGGAATGGTAGCTTGTAGTGGGTTTAAACTTCCTGATTTTTCATAGGCGAATCTCTTACCCTTTCAACACCTATGATAAAATCTTGGCTTCATTAAAGTCAGTGCAAGTTTTGCAACTGATTTCAAGGCTGATTTTGACAGCTAGGGCTCAGTTAGCTTTTACAAGTCCATATTCACCACTGCTGAGGAATTCTTTGCAAGAAAACTCAACAATACAACAGACCTTATATTTCACCATGGACATCCACTACACAGCTTGCCCCCAGTAATTTGTCTAAACTGAGGAGTATTTGACTGCTGCATATTTAGTACTCATCTTTTTGCAACAGATCGGATATGTTCAAATATGTTAAGGGTAATTATAAAGAGGATGGTGATCAATCGTTCTCCATGTCCAGTCATGGTAGGACAAACAGTAATAGGTTTCATCTGTCGTAAGGGAGATTTAGGTTAATTATCAGGAGAAACTTTTTAGCCAGAAGGGACATTACACTCTAGAACAGGTTTCTGATGCGGAATCCCCATCATCGGGGGTACATAAGAACAGGTTGGACAAATACCCATCAGGGATGGTCTATGTTTACATGGTCCAGGATCAGTGTAGGGAGCTGGACTTGATCTCGTGAGGTCCCTTCCAGCCTTATACTTGATACAATTTTATGTCCGGCCCCTGCACATATGGTGAGTAGCTGGACTTTCTGTCCAGCCACCAACAATGGTACGGCTGCATCTGTGATCAGAATTAGGCTTTGAAGTTAACGTCTCACTGAGAGGAGAAGAAATTCACCCTTGATTTTTTGTTGAGAACTAAAGCCTTGTCTGCACTGGATTCATGAGCCATCTGTGACCAGACACTGTTGCATACACCTGCTCAAGACAGGAAAAAAAATGCTTTCATCCATGATTTGTACACCTCCTTGAAAGCGGGAGAAAGCTGCACTGGCATAAATAATAGCCGAGTTATCTGTCTACACTACAAGTGCACCAGTGCAGATACCAGCTAACATTACGTGGAACTGTGACGTCAAGGTTCCTCTGCTGGTGTAGCTAAACTGATGGCTGGCCATCGCTGGCTGTAACCAGGGCGAGTCACCCCTATACAGAGGGTTAAGGACATTTAGAACATAAGAATGGCTGTACTGGGTCAGACCAAAGGTCCATCTAGCCCAGTATCCTGTCTGCCAACAGTGGCCAGCACCAGGTGCCCCAGAGAAGGTGGACCGAAGACAATGATCGAGCGATTTGTCTCCTGCCATCCCTCTCCAGCCTCTGACAAACAGAGGCCAAGGACACCATTTTATCCCCTGGCTAATAGCCTTTTAGCAGGGTTTCAGCTCACCCAGCCAGAGCTCTCTGCTGTACCTAGCGCAGGACACCTTTTTTGTGAGATCATTTTAGATCTTTGCAGTTTGAAGACAGGCGCTATTCTGAGTTCATTGATTTTTCACACCTAACACTATTTTCCACAATGACTATGAAAAGTTCTTTTGCATATTCAGGACACTGACAAGCTATGTCACCATTTTAGTCTTGTTTTGCTGGCTGTTTACAAGAACTCCTGCGAAAGTCTAGACTAGGCTCTGGTTTGTTGCCTCACAGAAATCCTGAAGTTTCACAATCCACTGGAAAAGAGAGGTAGTGTTTCCCACAAAGAATTACAGAACTTTTCAAATAGAGGTAAGTGGGCAAAACTTGGGGCCCAAAAACTCCAACCATGTAACAAAGAGGGAGCAGTTTACATGTGTACTATCAAACCAGAAGCATACACAGCTGTATGTAAAATCAATGCAATCTATCAGGGTCACAATTTCACTGACATGCCAATGCACCCACTTCTTCCCAACATGAAATGATAGCCCTGTCCCTGAAGAAACAGGCTTTCAGATCCTCAAAAACAAATTAGAACCAAACTTTATGGCTTGATAGCCAGCTGTCAAGATTGCAAGTGTATGTTATGGGATTTTTGGCATAATAAAAAATATGTACATTACGGCCAACATATTTATATGTTTAGTGTATACAAAATATTTATAAATGTAAATTTATTTACAACTAGAGCTCTACTTTACACACAGGAGAAATAGCTCTCTGAGAAGTTACCAGTCCAACACAACAATGCAACTCCAGCTAGCAGACTCAAGGAACAAAGCGGCCAAGAGCTGTATGCTTGCAATCGCTGGAGAATTCTACAAGGAGCATGAAAGGCAACATGGACTAGCTAAGCCTTCTTGACACAGTTTTCAAAAGAGAGACAGCCTGTGTTGAGATGGCATCAGAACACTCATGCCTTCCAACACTCTTGTAATGGAGTTCACTTCATTCACCAAAATTATCCAGCCCACAATACAAAGCTGTGATGGAAAGATAGGGATCCACAAGTAAATCCAAGAGACAAGAGCTTGTGCCATCATCCTACTCCTAGCAGAGAGTGTCTGCCGATGTGTGTGACAGTATCTTTGGGCAAGGGGTTAATCCTGAGGTAGAACATACAAAGTGAGTTGAGCTGAATTTGCTTCCAAGGCTTCACTTCACTGTTTTTATGTGGTTTCACTATATTCCTGAATGTTCCGAGTCCTGTTAAAATCAAAGTGATGTTCACATGACCTGTAGCAAGGTCTGGGTGAAGCAGCCTGTTCTCTCTCACCATCGATGACTCCCTCACTTCGGAGAGCTTGAGGGGCTTCCTCATGCACCGGCTGCTGCTGTGGGAAGCGCGAAGATGACAACCCAAGGTCTTTGTTCAGTCCCCATAAGGGTGGCTGAAAAGGCTCTGAGAAAACAAATGGATAGGCGTTTTGAGTTTATGAGAAATGCACCCAACTTCTAAACAAGGATTCTTTAGTCTCCATGTGATTTGGCAATAGGACATTCTTAACAATATTTTCTATTTCGCTTTGAGGGCACATTTTACTGGAAGCATTCCCACTGTAGCAATCTGTTACTATAATCCGCTACAACATGCCTGCAAGTTTCTCCAAAGGTTCCCTGGAAAAGTCACAAACCCCTTTGATTCTATTCAATCTACAACATATTTTTTTCCTCAAGTGCTTTGAAACATGAGGCGTTCTATTCAGTACACACACAAAAGTGCCATTTGGATTTCCTGTAGGGTATCTGCGTGACTCTAGAGCATGGCCAATGTTGGCAGAAGCACACTCTTGATTTTATATGCAAGACATTAAGTCTCAAATTTTCAAGAGGAATTAAGGTTCAAATATGCTGCTTTTATAACAGTAACAAGCACTTCTCTTAACTGCAGGAGCATCTGGTGCAAAGCTTCACATTTCTCTTCATTCAAAGTGCAGTTTGGAAGCGTTCAGTGATTCGATTACCTACCCCCCACAAAAGCAACTTGACCAGCTAGAATTGGGTTAGAGGAGTACCTACATATACGGTAACAGGCAGGCCAGTCTCTGGTTTGTGCCATCAGACTAGAAGAGGAGGACCCTCAAACTTACCATGATGAGTCTGGTAGGATGCAAGTTTCTTCTCATTTACTCTGTCATGATTGGTAAGAAAGGCAGACATTTCTCGGTCTGCTGTGAGACTATCCAGGGTGCTGGCTTCATGCTGGGTGTGTGTTGAATAGGTTTCCTTGGGCACTTGTACCATGAGACTGGACAACGTGTGATCCAGTATGTCATCTTCCGTGATATATGCATAAGGACAGTACTCGCGGGTCCTGGAGTAGATGTTAGCATTGTCGTAACAATCTGAGCAGATCACCAATGGGCCTGTGCCGCCTGGCAATAGGGGAACAAAATGTTCTTGTTTAGAAGAGTAGGGATGCTTGACCTCTACACTCACTATTACAGGCAGGAAGGATCATGCAATATCACCAGAAGGACGCTGACACAGAGTGGCACTGAACCCCACAAAGCATGCTGCTGCTTCTGGAAAATGAGTTGCAGAAGAAATACGTTCACATGCACAGCCACCCAAATTTGAGTCTTCCTGTGAGTTACAGAAGCTTGATCTGGTGTAAAGCAACCTCATATCGCACTGTAAGTTGTGAGAGCAAAGACATTCCAGTATCTCACTAGCATGCCTATCTTCCTATTCACATTTTTATTATCCTTGTCCTACAAGAACTGTGATTCTTCAAGTGCTTGGCTCAATTTCCCACTCTTGGTACGCATCGCATGCATCCGATGTTATCCAGACCAGAGGCCTTTAGCCAGTGTCTGCTCGGATCACACCTGCATCTTGAGTGCCCTTCGCATGTACCCTTCCTACCCGCCATCTGCGAGCATGAAGGTTGGAGTGGGGCCAAACATCTCTCAGTTCCTCCACCACAACACAACCCAGGTCCTGTAATAACAGAGCTGGGAGACAGGTCATGGAAGAGATGTATAGGGACAACATCTTGAAGAACCACTGTTACTATAAAGCAAGTAACTGATTTTTCTTCGTGTGCTTGTCCATACATATGCTATCACTGGTGATCTTAATTCCTATCGAGCCTCTTGACACATCATGCCATTTTAAGTAATCATCCTTGGCAAGGAGCACCTGGTAATTGGCAATGCTCAAGTGGAGGCTTACAGAGGGAGTAGCAGGGAGGTTCAGAGGAGACCCAGGCATTTAAGCTCCTTTTCTTTACATATTGCCTTGCAGCTTTTCTGTTCTGTCCTCTCCTAAGCAGCACTGAAAACAAGCAAGCCAAGTGTAGGGGGAGTAACAATACCAACATGCCAAAGATGGTGCCTGGTACCTTCTGTCTGCCTTTTTGGACGCTGTGGGGAAAGTGATGCACACCTTTGCCTTGGGAGCTGTGCAGCTGCTAACTGTTCCTGGCTAATGGCATAGCCAGTTAGGCATTGAGGTGCGCAAGGTATTTAGCCATTTGTGGGATTTCCCTTGCTCTACGACAGCTGGAATCTCTAATGAAGATCTAATCTTCATCTGATAAAGAGTCTTTTTTGTATTAAGATCAAATGCTATTCTGACAGATCTGCTTTAGGAATTGTTTCATGGAATTTCGATGGTCTGTGATGTATAGGAGGCCAGCCCAGACGACCACAATGGAATCTCATAAAAGACTTATAGTCATCAGGGTGTGATGGAGCAGATGGAGCAGCAGCATCAGGTGAGGAGGAGATGACAGCAAGGGCAAACTCAGCTGACTGATGGACTTCAGAGGGTCACTAATTGACACCTGGACGTTAATACTGTTGGACCTTCCTGGACTCTACCAGAAAGGGAGACCTAGGCTTAGAGGGGGCCTAAGAATGAAATCCCTCAGTGCCCAGTATAGCCATGAATGAGGGCTGTAAGCAAAATGAACTGGGAGGTACAGCAGAGTATACCAGGAGGCAAGTCTCTGTAGATACCTTGCATTTACCATGGTACCCTCAAGTCCTGGGTTCTCTGTAGAGGGGACATAGGAAAGAAGCTTTGGAGTACATAGCTGAACCTCCCCCACTATGAAGAGGAGAGGAATAATCCTCTTCTATTGGTGGAGCTGATTTAGTAGGGATCACAGAATCATAGGAATAAAACAAGGGACCTCAAGAAATCAAGCCCCAGTCCCTTGTGGTAGGGCAGGGCCAAGTAAACCTAGTCCTGACAGGTGTTTGCAACACCTGTCCTGAAAACACTTCCAGCAGTGGGGGATCCACAGGCTCCCTTGGAAGCCTGTTCCAGATTATAATTACCCTATAGCCAAAACATTTCTTCTAATATCCAAGCTAAAATCCCTCTGCTACAGACTAATCCCAGTAACTTCTTGTCTGATCCGTCAGTTGGTAGAAAGAATAATTGACCATCCTCCTCTTTGTAACAGCCCTTAATGTATCTGAAAACTACCATTGCGTTCCCTTCACTCTTTTCAGGATTAAACATTCCCAGGAATTTTGTTGTTGTTTGTTGAATGCTTTCCTCATAAATCAGGTTTTCTAACCCTTTTGTTGCTGTCCTTTGAACTCTCTCCAATTTGCCCACGTCCTTCCTCAAGCAGAGAGCCAGGCTTGGACCCTACCAGTCCTGAGTAGAGGGAGACAGTTACCTCCCATGTCTTACATGCAACATCCTGGCAATACACCTCAAGTTTAATATTAGCCTTTCACAACTACATTCCATTGCTGACTGATTCTATTTGTGATCCGTTGTAATCCCCAGAGCCTTTTTAGCAAGACTGCCACCTGGCTAGTTAGTCCCATTTTGTAATTGTACTTTTGAGTTTTCCTTCTTAAATGCAGTACTTTCCATTTGTCTTTACTGAATTTCATCTTGTTGAGTTCAGACCAATTCTCCTATGTGTCAAGGTTATTTTGAATTCTAACCCTGTCCTCTAATCTGCTTGCAACCTCAGCCAGCTTGGTGTCATTTGCCCATTTTGTAAGTACACTCTCCATTTCATTAGCCAAGTCATTAATGAGGATATTGACCAGTACTGGACCCAGGACCACCCTGTGCTGACTGACCCCTGCAGGACTACCCTAGATAGGACCTGACAATTTGACAGTGAACCACTGACAACTACTCTGAGTACAGAGTTTCACCCAGTTGCACACTCACTTTTTTATTAATTTCATTTAGACCTTATTTCCCTAATTTGTTTTTATGGTAATGTCTTATGGGACTGTGTCTTATGTCTTGGAAAATCTTCTCAGTACCTACACACATCTGGTACTGAAGAAATACCAGGACTGGTATTGCTCGGGGAATGCTGACTGTTGAATTATGGGGACTCAGAAGAGAGATGCTACTCGATCACCTGGGGCTGTATATCTCCGCGTCGAGACAATCGGGACCACAAGCAGCAATCGGGAGGGGGTGGACAGAACTTGTGTGCTAACAGAATCTGTACCAAAGCAGCTGGTACTGGAGCAGAAAGCATTGGTGTCAGTATGGAGTGCCCAATGGGTCGTGTCGCAGAGGCAGAAGGAAACTGCTGAAGGGTGCTCTTTGGCCAGTACTGATCTATGGGCTGCAGTGTTTTGGGTGCAGAGGAAATCACCTAGGGCCCTGTGCTAGCTTGGTGAGAGGAAAGCTGAAGTGATCCATGTCTGTCAGGTTCTCAGACAGAAGCCTGTTGCTCTCAACAAATGGAGCATTTACCAACAGTATGCCTCCCACGGGATGTAGCACACTTGCATGAAGGACAATACTTGAACACCAGAGATTTTTGCTCAGCCATAAGAACCGAGGCCCAGTGTCCAGCAAAGCTGGACTACTCTGCAAATCAACCACTGGTCTGCATTGCAGAGGTAACCATGCACAATATACGGGTTGTGTGACTGCAAGGGACAGGAACACTGCACTCAGTCCTGTCTCGCAGCAATGGGCTGCTCTGCCCTGTGTGCCGCAGAGGGCTGGGAGGGCAGTTGGGCACAAAGTCCCAACTGACACCGCTGGCCCAGGATTTGGATACTGAGCATATGAGGAGCATGTTCCCCAAAATGGAATCGCTATATGAAGTGGCACTCAGAGAGAGAGGTAGAGGTGTTCAACGTAGGGTAAAGCAAATGCTAAAAAGTTTCTAGAGTCTCCTAAAGCATTTAGCCTTCAATGCTCAGGCCATTCCCTACTCCCCTGCTTTGTGCAATGCAGTGAGGCAAAGGGCCATGCTTACCATCTGCTCCCTTGTGCACATAGCCATTGGCAGGAGGCATGAGCTGTTGATGGCTCCCTGCCTCTGAGTTGCTGTAGCCTTCTTGAGGTTCAGAAAGAGTTCCTTGGGAGGATAAATAACTAGGAATATCTGCAGGTAAATTCATCTCCTCTGAAAGAGACACACCAAGATTATCACTGACTAGCTGACCAGTAAGTGATAGGATTTCAAAGTGCTGCTGATGCTACTCAGCAGACTAATGCAAACACGCTGAGAAAAGGACTTCATTCATGCACCCTCTCTATGCCTTCAGGGTACTAAACATCCAAATGCCTGGTTAAGAGAGATTAACCACAAAGCTAGCAGAACCAACCAACATCCCACTCATGTCTTGAGCATGTACTCACCCAGGCACGTTTCAAATTCTTATTTACTCCCAACTTTGCGAACTTCATTTGTTTCCCTTATTTCAGCAGTGCACCATAATTGACAAGGTGTAAGAACTAATCAGACTGTGTGTTTTATGGTAACAAATGCACATTTGACTTCTTCCTCTCACCACAAAGAACAAAAATTCCAGGGAAACCCTGAATACACCCAGTTTGGCTGTGTGCATAAAGCAAGAGGAATTTAGCTATGACAAACAAAGCCCTCGTCCCCAGTTAGGTCTCTTCCAGCTCCCTGAAGTCAGAATCTTCGTTCTTTTACATTCTTTATGGAATTATTTCAGTTCATCATAGGCAGAAAACAAAAAAGTAAGCTGGCCTTGTATTTTACCTACCTGTGTTAGTGATGCTGTAGTCTTCACTTTTCCTTCTCATGTGATATATAACTATAACCCATACCAGAGAGGTGCCCACAACGCAACAGACTACAACAATAATCACAATGCCAACTGTTGTCCAGCCATCTTCCTCATGTATAATACCACTTTGGGAGGAATCGCAATTTGGGGAAGATAACACGTTTAGGTAAATATGGCCACGCTCTGTGCCAAGTGTGTTGGACATAATGCATGTGTATTTCCCAGCATCCTCTAAGCCAGCATCCACAATGATAAGGAGTTGGTTGGCAGCAGCAAAGAAGTGTCGTTCTGTTACTGTCAGAGGCCCATCATCTTTAGTCCAGTTCAGACGAGGGGCTGGACTGCCACCAGCTATGCACTGCAGCACGGCAGTTTCACCTCGGGTTACAGTCCTGTCTTCCAGGGGCCTAACAAACGAAGGAGTTTCTGGATTTGGAGGAGAGGAAGAAAGTGATGTTGGGATTGTCAAGTCAAACGATTAAAAAGATAATTGCACAGAAGCTCAATTGCTGCCTTCCCACACGTAGCAAATGATATTTAGGATCCAATCCCACGGTTTGAAACCCAGAGATGGGCAAAGGAGAGGTCAGGAAATACAGTGACAGATCTGATGTGATGAAAGACACTTCCATGGATGGTGGAACTGTTTCTGAACAGACTGGACATATTCTTGCTGACTACACCAAAGGGAACAGTGGGCTGATAGGAAGTCTTTTCCATTTCTATAGTTCATATATGACCTTAATGTAAACAGGTAGAGGCTCTTAAAAAAAAATAAAAATCAACCACCAAGAACATTCATCTGATGGTATTTCCTTTGCATACCAGATCACCTGCGATTAAGATCTGCTCCTGGACTTAACACTGGAAATATCAAATCAGGCTAACCAAAAAGCATCCCTGTAATTCTCTCCCCACAAACCCATCCCAACATATATAGTAGACTGGAATGTGAGGCCTGCTGTTGACTGGGCAAAGTCATTTTGCATAGATTACACTTATAGGAAAGTTCAAGAAATGAAATACGTGTGTCAGAATTTGTTAATGTTCTTGCAAAAGGGACATAAAAGAATAGTTTTAAATTTGTAGGATTTCAACTTCAAACATTATTCATGTTATTGAATAATTACCATATGTAGTAAATTTGAATCAGAACCTCGCAAAGCTTCTGTTACTCTTTCCGTAACTAATTTTAATTTTGTTATTTGTAAGAGTAAACATTTTCTTTGCACTAAAATTAGAGTTGAATAGGCAACTTGATTTTAGTTTTGTTAGCAAATATTTTCTATGCGCTCTAGTCATAATAGTCATGACTTTTTTTGGATGAAAAACAAAAATAATTATTTAAACCTTTCACCCAGCATATTCTGGCAAAAAAAGTAGTGCATTCAGCTAATTTAAGTAGCAGAATTGTTTATGCAAAATTTGGTATCTGTAGCTAATCAGGAACTATGACTATTTTGCACAAACAAATCCACAACCAAACTCTTTGAAAAATATAACAGATGAAGCTGTAGACTAGCTGCAGAGTAAGTAATTTATCAGAGGCTAGTTCATTACACTGAGGGTGTGTCTAGACTACAGGGTTTTGTCGACAAAAGTAGACTTTTGTCGACAAAACTATACCTGCGTCTACACTACCGCTGAGTTCTGTCGACATAACGTAGACAGAACTCCGCAGTTTTGTCGACGCGGGTAAAACTCATTTTATGAGGCATAACGCCTTTGTCGACAGAGTTCTGTCGACAAAAAGGGCAGTCTGGATGCGGGGGTTTCTTTTGTCGACAGAAAAAGACCTCCAAGGAAACCCCCAGCTGGACAGTCCTTCTTCAGGAAAAACCTCTTCTTGTTCCTGTCTGTAGCCATGTTTTAAAGGCACAGACATCCCTGGCAGGCATTGTGACAGGAAGCTGGCCACAGAGGAAGCCTGTCAGTACACAGCTCTCCCAGCTTCACTTGCACGAGGCCCCCAAGGACCTTCGAGGGAGCCAGCCCAAGTTCTCTCAGGCGAGAAAAAGAGAGCCCCAGCCTGGTCAGGGCCAGAGGTCCTGACACCGTTTGAACTGTGGGGGGAGAAGGAAGCAGTCCAGGCCCAGCACACCTGGCGCAGGAACGCCAGCATCTACAGCCGCATGGCTCAGGGGCTGTCCGATAAAGGGCACCACCCCAGGACACTGCAACAGGTCCGTGCGAAAGTCAAAGAGCTTCGGCAGGGATACGTGAAGGCCCGAGAGCATCAGGTGCAGCCCCAGTGCACTGCGCCTATTATAACGAGCTGGATCGCATCCTGGGCAGCCAGGAACCTATGTCTGCACTGGTGCTTGTGCAGACAGGGTGCACGTCTTGGTCCTCCTGGACAGCTTGCATCTCTCTGTGCATGTGCAAGCAGGTGGGTGGGGGCCATGCGAGACCCAAGGTGCTGCAGGCCCCTGTCCTACTGTGGCTGCACACTGATCTGGCCTGGATGGCCATGGTGCAGGGGGGGAGGATGTAGGGGATGGAGTGGACATTGTCCTAGCCACAACGGGGCCCCTGTGCAGCTGAGGCGGCTGGCAGGGCCAGATGTGGCCTACCAGTAACAACATTCCCATCCCTTGTTGGAAGGACTTGTGTGTGAATTCCTAACACTGATCAGTTCTCCCTCTTCTCCTCCACAGCCGGACCTGCTGCTGCTGACCACCAAGCGACACCTGTGCCGCCACCCACCCGGCACAGCATCCGCAGGCACTGGAGGGCCTACAATGACCCACAGCATCCGCAGGCATTGGAGGGCCTACAATGACCTCTTGCGGAGGCATGTGGAGGTGATGGAGAACACTGAGGGGGACCATGGCCAAAATGCAGGAGACCATGGCTGAAAGAACCAGGGAGGAGGCTCGCTGGCATAATTGCCTGCTTGAGGACTTCCTACCGCAGTGGAGCGCAATGTGTGCGCCACCATCCAGGAGGCCCTGGCTGTGCCAGGTCCTCTCCCCCTGGGGACTCCTCCTGCCCATCCAGCTCCAGCCCTCTCTGACCCCCCTTCCTCTCCCTCAGCCCCTGCCACCCCTTCCTCTCCCTCAGCCCCTGCCACCCCTCCAGCCCTGCCCCCCTCCTTCCCCGCTAGAGCAGAGTCATCTGCAGCCCCAACTCAAGCCCGAGGATGACAGGGTCCACAGAGAAGAGGCGGCAAAGCCTTGCGGCCCAGGTGATACCACCATTACCCTTAAGTTGTCTGCCCTCCCTCCTTCCCTCCCTCCAGGTTGAAATCCCCCCTCCTACCACAGTTATAAACACAGGTTAATAGTTCCAAAAAAAGTTTATTTTTTAACAGTTGTTGAACAATTCTATGTTTTATAACAGTTCCTAATTCTAACGTTACTTGTTAATAAACATTATATTTTTCATATTTAACATGATGTGTGTGTGTCTTAACTGTTCGGAGGCTGATGCAGAGATGGATTATGGGAGGGAAGGTTTTGGGACGGGGGGGTCCAGGCCCACAGGCCCCATTGGGGATACCCTGGGGAGTCATTGGGCTCCAGCTGAGAAGTGCTCACGCAGAGCCTCCCGGACGCGAACCCCCCACCTGATGGGCTTGGCGAAAGGCAGCTGTCCGAGGCTGCGCAAACCGCCTCCCCTCCACTTCAGCCACTGGCCCCCAACCTGGGAGGAAGGCCTTCCCTTTGCTCTCCACCAGGTGGTGGAGGATACAACATGCTGCCACCACCTCTGGGATATTGTGTTCCCCCATGTCAAGGCGAGTTAGCAGGCACCTAAACCTTCCCTTCAGCCGGCCAAATGTGCATTCCACCTGTAAACGTGTGCGTGTCAGGTGCGCGTTAAACACCTCCCTGCTCGGGGTCAGATGCCCTGTGTATGGCTTCATAAGCCAGGGCATGAGGGGGTACACCGCATCAGCCACAATGCAGACCCGCACCTCTACGTCCCCAATAGCAAAGGTTCGCTGGGGGAAGAAAGTTCCTGTCTGCAGCCTTTCGTACAGGTGCGAATTGCGGAAGATCCGAGCATCATGTGCCCGGCCTGACCACCCCACACAAAGGTCCGTAAATAGTCCATGGTGGTCAACCAGGGCCGGCAGCACAATGGAAAAGTACCCTTTTCTGTCGATATACCAGGAGGCTCGATGGGGCGGTGCACGGATGGGAACGTGCGTTCCATCGAGCGCTCCTCTGCAGTTTGGGAATCCCAGCCCTGCAGAACCGGCCATGACAGTGTCTAGGTCTCCGAGGCGGACAATCCGGTTCAGCAGCTGAGAGTTGATGGCCCTCCCCACCTGCAGAAATAGACACATACAAACACACACAGAATATGAAGTAAGAGGGGTTGCCCAAGTCCTTGGGAGATCCCCCCCCCCCCCCGTGATTGCTTCCAGCAGTATGGTGGTGTAAGGCACAGGAGCCCTCCACCACCTCCCCTCCATTGCCCCCCACCCACCCTTTTTCTGTTACAGTCCCCTTACCCCTCATGGACTGCCCCCCTCACCCCCGCGGGACTTACCTCCATCAACACGGCGCCAACAGTAGATCTTTCCACACCAAACTGGTGTCCCACTGACCGGTAGCTATCAGGAGTGGCCAGCTTCCAGAGGGCAATAGCTACCCTCTTCTCCAGCGGGATGGCAGGGCGCAGGTGGGTGTCCTGTCATTGCAGGGTGGGGGCAAGCCAGTTGCAGAGCTCCAGGAAGGTGGACTTCCGCATCCTGAAGTTTTGGAGCCAAGCCTGATCACCCCACTGCTCCATTACAAGCCGGTCCCACCAGTCCGTACTTGTTTCCATCCTTCAAAATCGCCTCTCCGGGAAAAAGTTCGGAGGCAGGAACAGTGCTGCTGCATCCTGAAGGAGGGGCTCCAGTCTGGGTTCAGGATCCGGACCAGGCATTAACAGCATGAAAGTCTCATGCAGTTGCAGCAGCATTTGAAGCACCGTGGAGTGGAGCCAGCGCCTGCCCAGGGGCAGCTCTCGCTCCATGGCAAACAAAGGTTTGGAACCCCCCCCGCAAAAAAAAAAAAAAAAAAAAAAAAAATATCACACTGCCATGCTGTGCCAGGAAGCAGGGCACTCCAAGCAAACACTGCAGAACCTTTGCTGTCCCTCTAGGAGGTAAGCAAGGCAGCTGCAGCAGCAGAGGGGGTCCCTTTTAGCACGCATCTCTGCAAAGGGCAGGCAGCAGCACCAGGATGTACATGCTGCCCCTGTGACCTGGCAGAAGTAGTTCCGGGTACTTTCTTCTGTCGACAGAGCGTCCAGCAGTCTGGACGCTCTGTCGACAAAGCGAATAGTTTTGTCTATCTGCTTGATGTAGTCTAGATGCTCTTTGTCGACAGAAGTTTTGTCGACAGATTCTGTCGACAAAAGCGTGTAGTCTAGACGCACCCTGACTGAGATGGACAACAGAAGGAGAGCTGCACTAGAAACTGTTTCAATTTCCCCAAG
Source organism: Pelochelys cantorii (assembly GCA_032595735.1). NCBI lineage: Eukaryota > Metazoa > Chordata > Testudines > Trionychidae > Pelochelys > Pelochelys cantorii. The sequence continues at coordinate 1,861,058 of CM064353.1, forward strand.
ATAATGCAGGTCAACAATAGGCAGCTCTGCTGTAGACACACTTCTTAAAATTTCCCAAACGTGTGTTAAAGAAATTCAAAATACATTTCTTCCTTTGTTCTTTACTACAAAATGCTGTCTGCAACCAGGTCAGAAGAACACTGGGCCTTTCATAGCTTAGTCATAGTAGTTTAAGCCATCCTAAAAAATACCTTAAGATCAGAGAAACGTGCCACTCTGGTGGGATATTAACTCCTATCCAATTTATTTAGATGCCCTCTCAAGTCAGCTACCACCATTACAAAAGAAGTTAGGTGAAAGGATCTATACAGTCCCAGAATTGTGCTTTGCTTACCTAACACAGTCAGTGTGGCATTTGCCGATAGACCTCCTGCGATGTTTTGTGCCATACAGCTGTAGATTCCCATATCTTCTATTTTTACATTTGCAATGAAGAAGACATCGTCTTCAGGCATAACATGCATTCGCCTCTCTCGTGCTGCAGGGAAGTCTGTGCCACCATCTTTCTGCCATGAGATCTGGGGAGGAGGGTGGCCCTCTGCGGCACACTCCAGTCGGGCCATGGCCCCAGTACGAATAGTTAGATCCATGGGGGTTTTCAGAAAGGAAGGCAGCTCTGCAGTGGAAGAAACATTGCGAACTGAATGTGGACAATTCAGTTCAGGGAATACAATAGCAAAGTACTTCTCTATGCTAGAGGGGACTCTGATCTGTAGCAGATATTACAGATTTCTGCACTTCTATCCCTTATAGGCAGGTTCTTTTAAAGGGTTGAAGGAATTATACAAATGAAGTATAGACTTATTTAAAAGAGTATGATGGAACACCAAATCGGCAATGCCCATTAAGATTATCTTAGTGGGGGAAAAATTTCTCAATCACTACCTCCCAGTCAAAGGTAAAAACCATACGGCTCAGCTTACGTCACGTCACAAGTCTATATTTGCTCATAGCTTTTCTGCCCTGTAACAGAAGAGGTGAATTCTACCTTCTACAACAGCAGCACAATATATGGCACTACTAAGTACTCACAAGCTCTCCACCCACTTGGGGAGGCAATGCTTAATGCTTTTGGAGCAAGCCAAGTAGAACTGGGGTCTCCTAGAATGGATTTCTGCTCTGGATGGATTCATTGCTGCCCCCTCCCCCTCGGTCCACTTACCTAAGTCTCTACACTTAGTTTAACATGGGTTTCGCTGCCATATTCTTTCAGGTCAGGACAACAGAGAAGCCTTAAAAGAGGCTAGAACATCGGATGTTCCTTCAGTTTATCTGGCAGATGCACCTGTGTCTGTCTCCCTCAGCTTTACAAATGTTTGTAGGGCAAAGCTGGCTGGCTCAACCAATAGGGGGAGCTTTCTGTTTAGAAACAGTAATATCATATCCCTTTTGCTGGACTGGTCTGACCAGAGCTTGGTGAAACAATTTAAGTCTTCAACATTTGATGTTTTTAATCAAAAAGTGTTGCAATTTTTTATCACTTATAGAAATGAGAGGTTTGACAAATTGATGATAATGCTGAAAACCTCTTGCAAATTTTTCAGCCAGCTCTGGACAGGACTCCTCTCCATAGACTCATTACAGAAGGAGCCATTTTTGTTCCTGATTTTGAGAGCCTTGTTCTGGAGCCTGAACAAAACACTAGAACAATTGCAATGATGGAGAAGTCATAAGCTTGGGGAAATCACAACTAGCTTCAAAGGTATTTTTCTAGTTAAAAGTTAAAAATTTAACCTCAGATGAAAAAAATTAGTTTCTCATTTGTTAGTATAGCTGCTTACCATTGACAGTCAGTTTGGCTTTGTTAGAATAATTGGAACCAAAGTGATTGGTGACAATACACTGGTATTTCCCTTCATCGGTGAAATTCACATTAAAAAGATGCAGGACTGTGGTGTACTCAAGCACCTCTCCATCTTGCTGTTGATATCTTGCAAAATTCTCAACTTCTGCATCATACAATACTTCACTGTCTTTACGCCACGCAGTGGACATTGGTGAATCACTGCTGCTGACCGCAGTGCAAGTCAAAGTCACATTCATACCTCTTAGAGCAATTGTGCTTTCAGGATGTATTCTTATCTGTGGTTTAGGAAAGTCCACTGTGAAAGGGAGAGCAAGATTAATCACATTTTCCCTTCAGCAGGCAGCTGGTCTTGCAAGAACATAAGAATGGCCATACTGGGTCAGACCAAAGGTCCATCTAGCCCAGTAGCCTGTCTGCCGACAGTGGCCAGCACCAGGTGCTCCAGAGAGGGTGGACCGAAGACAATGATCAAGCAATTTGTCTCCTGCCACCCCTCTCCAGCCTCTGACAAACAGAGGCCAAGGACACCATTTTATCCCCTGGCTAATAGCCTTTTATGGACCTAACCTCCATGAAATTATCTAGCTTCTCTTTAAACTCTATTATAGTCCTAGCCTTCACAGCCTCCTCTGGCAAGGAGTTCCACAGGCTGACTACACGCTGTGTGAAGAAGAACTTTCTTTTATTAGTTTTAAACCTGCTACCCATTAATTTCATTTGGTGTCCTCTAGTTCTTCTATTTAGGGAACTAATAAATAACTTCTCTTTATCGGCCCTCTCCACACCACTCATGATTTTATAGACCTCTATCATATCCCCCCTCAGTCTCCTCTTTTCTAAACTGAAAAGTCCCAGTCTCTTTAGCCTCTCCTCATATTGGACCTGTTCCAAACCCCTTATCATTTTAGTTGCCCTTTTCTGAACCCTTTCCAAGGCCAAAAAAATACTAAAAGGTATTTTATGGGGAAACAATGCTGTTTGTATTATAGGTAACAGCTGCTTCCACTGCTTATTACCCACATTAAATTATCTTCAGTTTGACATCAGTCAGCTGCCAGGGAAATGAAGCTGCGGAAAAGGATTATATGACAACAGCTGGGGGCCCAAGAATAAGCAACAAGAACAGATGAGGTGAAAGATGCCTCAAGGTCTTCACCAGGGCCCTCCATTTTCCAGAGTTACCTGGATTTGCTGCAGATTCTGCACACAGATGCACAATTTATTTTTATTTTATAAGGGATAGAAACTCTTATGGCAGCAGACACACTTTCTTTTACAGGCATCATGTGGTGCAAACTGATGGCTTGATGCAATGTGTCAGCAGGCACAAAACCTAAAGAAATCTCTGAGACACATGAACAAACCCATTCCTCCTTAAAGAGCGCTGGGCTGACATCTGATGACAATTTACAGATCAACATACCTATTTCAAGGCTTATTGTTTGGGCAAAAAGCTTCAGTTGTGCTAATCCACTGGTAGCTGTTAGGCTGGCAGCACTGGGGTAGGAATTCAGAGCTTCAGAGCCACTGAAGAGGGTGCTCTCCTTGATGGCAAAAGGAGGCAGGGTGTTGTGGAAACAGACATGTGGATGGATAAGGATTGCCAGGTGGGGAAAGTGCTTGCCTGGAACTCAGGACACAGGGATTACATTCTCAGATCTTAGACTGGGCCCTGAGACTAGTCAGTCTCCACTGCAGTTTCCCTTGTTATAAAATGCAAATAGCAGCCCCTTCCTACTTCACATTCCTACTGCAAGGATTAATACATTCCAGTCTGAGAGGCACTTGGATATTTTGATAATGGAAGCTAAGAAAGTGTTATTGCAGGATGCCCAGAATGTCCTGTGTTAACAAAAACGGTGGCTGCCCGTGCCCTCCTGCGTACCAAGAGAACCAATATTAGAGTTTCCAACATCTTCTACAAAGCAGACAACCAAGAACCTGAGCCACATCAATTTTCATAGTCAATACAAGGATCCTGCCATAGGACTTCCCCTCTTACAGTAGGCTGTCTGCTACCTCCATACAACAGAAACCAGGGAGCTTGGGAAAAAGATATAACCATGGAAAGAGCCAAGCCAAAAAGCAAGAGTAGGCCAAACAATGCATGGACACACAAATTAATCCTTTGTCTGCCTTACTTTTAATCTCCTTTAATTCAATATCTAATGTTTGCTTTCCAAGAAGGGCTTATGTCTGCTTAGTAGGAATGTTAAAAAGTGGTTAATTAGGTAACCGTGTAACCATTAAAAATCTTAGCAGTTACATGCAGCAGGCTTGGCAGTATAAAGTTTATACTGCCAAGCCCACAGCATGGGGCGGCAGCTGGCTCCCCAGGAGCTGGTGTGTAACTGTTACAGTAACCGATTCACTCTTGCTTATCGGTTAACCATTTCAATGGCTACACTGTTGTCAGAGGGGAAGCAGGGAGTGCAAGAACTGGCTGAGCTGTGGCAAAACAAAGCAGGGAGCTGTTTAAGAAGCTGGCAGGGATCCGGACTGTGGTAGGACAGTCCCTGTAAGAAATTTAAGTTCCATTCACCCCTGACTACTGCATCCCTACTGCGTAGGCACTGCCACACCCGTAAGTGAAAGTCATTAAGCATACACACCACAGACAAAGTCCTCAGGGTCCACATTGAGAATGCTTTGTCCTGCTAGCCATTCAGGGTGAGCACAACTAACGTTTACAGCCTGCTGTAAAGGACTGTCAACCAGCCACTGAAGCAGCCATTTCAGCTGGCAGTCACAGAGTAGTCTGCTGGTGTTCAACATCCTGCAGAAACAAAAGGAAGAGTCTCTCATTTTACTTGCTAACTCCACATCTTTGGTACTGTTCCAAGAGCTACCCTCCCACCCCTTTGGCACACACATACAAAGAGGCCACCACCATAGTATCTGGACCTTAGGATACCAACCCCTGCTGCTGTCAGGAGATGCCAGATTAAGATGCCATTACTGGACTGAAAAGATTATTCACTCCCTCCGGAGAGTGAACCTGGAGATTATTTAGGTAGAACCAGGAAGGGCATGTACCAAAGAATAAGGAATTCCTTTCAGCAATATCCACCCTTGTCCATGAATGATGCCCCCCCCGCATTTTAAAAACACACAAGACAGTGAACAAAGTCTCACATGAATGCCTAATTCAGAAAGCATGTCTGCCTTCTTCTCAGTGAGGCTTGTGTGTAACTGAGCAATGGCCCATCTGGCCAGGGTTAACTAAACGGACATTTTAAGACAGATTACATGATATTCTGACCTCATCTTCTACAGAACTATGAATTATATCCCATGGAATATCACTAGGTGTACAGGTCTCTCAACATTATATAATGTTTGAAGATCATACTTGGCTTTGACAAGTATCTGCCAAGCTAGTAAAACTCCCATATTACTGAAGTTTATACAGAGCCTTTCCCCCTGAAGAGGAGTCAAAACATGAGGCTAGTCAAGACCCACCTCCCACCAAAGGTTTGACTATTTTTCACTGGCCACGTTTGAAGCTGCTCTGAATTTTTTATACAGGTACTATCATCTCAGACTTGACTGAATACCAGGCTAGATTTTTGAGCAGACAAGTCAGCATCTTAAACTTACTCTCAGAGAAGTCACATGAAGCATTTAATTTCATGATAAGGTGTGGGATACTGCTAGGAGCCACATTAAATGACCATAACAGCATTAATTTGCCTTTTGGGCCACTGAAGAACATAAAGACTTCCTATGAGCTCTATTTCAAAACAGACATGCACAACAAATGTAATTTGTCTCCATTCTAAAATAGTTTCAGATAACAGAACATTCCTCACGGTACATATTTTACAACAGAGAAATCTGACTCCACCAGAGCCTGGCAGAGTAGAGTCCTGATTTGCAACCTGGTTCCATATCATCACAAGGGATTGCCAAACAGAAAACTGTGGAAAAGAATTTCCCAACACCCAGTGACAAAGCCAATTATAGACACCCAAGAAATCTTGGCTCCTGACACTGTGGGGATAACAAAAGCTAACCCCATCTTTTTATTAATAAGATCATTACTTTAGACACCTTTACACTGAAGTAAGAGTGTTCATAAGCTGTTCCCAGGATGAAAGAGCAAAGAGGTTGGAAAAACCATGGTATCAACACTACAAAGAAAGAAAGTAGTTTACAGCAATTATGTTCAGAAAAAGAGGATAACATTTAGTAGGCATTAGATAAACCTTATAGCCACCGTTAGGAATTAAATTTGTATAGAGAAAATTACCACCACTGAAACCTACTTTAATTTACTGAATTTTGTAACAGAAAGGGAACATATTTAATCAAAACTATAGGAAAGTCTGTAATGGTCACAATATGGTCTAACTTGTAATAAAGAAATATACTTACAGCTCACTAACGCGAGTCTGAGCAAAAGCATTTTCTTGGATAGACATTATTGCATTGTTGTTCAAATCTCTGTAAATTAAGCAAGAAGAGTCACACTGGGAAAAGTTCATTTCACATTCTAACTCTGAACAGTTGCAACATTAGCATGTTTCAAGAAGAGATGTGTCTGAGACGGATAAACAGAAAAGGCTAGAATAACTACAATACAAAGTACTTACAGATGTTCAAGTGCTTCAAGACCAGAGAATGCTTTCTTTGTAATTGACTTGATCTGGTTTCCTTGCAAGATTCTGAAAGAAAACCCCCCACAAAGAAAAGCCTGAAAGTCAAAACACATTCAAGAACATGACCCAGTAAAAATTCCCCGTAATGAAGGTTTGATGGCACAACAGAATTAGGAAGCCATAATAGTTACAAACACCTTATTAATTTTTAAGTTTTAAGGTTCAAGTGCTTATTTGAAGAGTAACAAACAAAATAGTTCACTACAATGCGGTGTAGTGTTGGTCAAATGTGCACAAGAGCTGCTAGTAGGGATGTAAAATCCCGTTTAAGTGATTAACTGGTTAAACAGTTAAGGGTGGGTGGCAAAGGGCTGTTCCAACTTATGTGGCTGGAGCAGCCCCTGCCTGCGGCAAGTTGCTCTAGCCCCTACCCGGTAACTGGAACCGATAAGCCTCATCCATTAACCATTCGCATCCCTAGCTGCTAAGTGTCTCCTTACCTGGATACAAGTTTCCCATTCATATGAAGGAGTACTGCATATATACTAGTGAACCCCCCACCCTCCTACCCACCCAAGAACAATGTAACTGCTTTCCAAGAAGGATTTTAGAGTAGAGTCAAATATACTGACAACCTGCAGAAGTGAACCAAAAGGCACTAACTAATAGCCCTTTCAAAGATTAAAGTAAATTTCATTAGCTCTATATTAGGAAGCTCTATATATCCAATCACCAACAATGATTTTCAGCAAAGCTTTTACCTTAAAAAAGAAACAATGAGAAACACTGAAAACTTCCCTCAGTGTAACCCAGACAGTCATTTAAGAAAGCATAATAGACTACAGGTTTCAAATTATGCTTTCTGAAATGACACTGGAAATGAATTTCTCTGACAAGTACTTTCATCATTTTCAATACTACATTAGAGTCTCCCACGCTTGAACACTATTGTCACACAACAGTCAAATTTCCTAGCCCTAGTCTAAGCTACTTGGTACAGGTACTATGCCACCATGCTGTGCCTAGCACATAGCAGGCGCTAGTGCACACAAATGCTCTTAACAGCAAAGGTTTTTCTCAGACTTCATCATAGTGCATAGTTTGAACACAAATATTACAAATATTTCTGGCTTTCTTTCTATTCCAATGCTTTGGAAAGAGGTCATTCCCAGGGCATGTAATACATACAATTTGCTGAGTCTGCTGAGGCCTGCAAAGACTTCATTCGAATCTTCTATGGCCCAAGAGATCTCGTTGTTCCGCAAATCTCTACAAAGAAATGAAATGCCTCATTTACATATCTGGAAAAAATTATATTTGCCATTGCCAGTTACTAATGGCTGGGGTTACAGAATTTGTGTGAAAGTAGTACTGTGCTACTGCATAGTACCTTCCAAAAGATACTTAGGCCTTGTCTGTGCTCATTAAGAGACCAGTGCTAGTAGAGACCTGCTAAAATAGACTACTGATCACACTCTCGCCAGTGCTGGTACTCCACTAGATGGAGATGCGCAAGGCCTGCAGTGGGGACTGTGATGGGACACGGTCACAGAAGATCTCCATTATACAGCCGGGGAAACTCAAAGGTACAAGGTGGATAAACAAATTGCTTCAAATCAGGGCCTCACTGGCAAAATCAACAGGCTCAGAGGTGCCGTCTCTTGACTGGATATTTGGTAAAGACCAGTAGTCTGGCTAGTGATCACCATGCAACATGGACTATTTACCAGAAACTGAGATGGGCTCCTGAAGTGAGTTGGTTTGTGTAAGGGAATTAGGCAACAGGTTCATGGTGTTAATCTTCCAAGTGACAGGGTTGTGATAACTTTAGTATATTAAAAGCTTACAGCAGGTTGTAGTGTATGGCTGCCAAGGAGGAAGTAATAGATTAGCAGTAGAGCATGCGTGTCCTGCTCACAAATCTTGTTACCACCCAATGGAATTTCTGCATGACCCCTGCATAGCACTTCTGCCCTTACACAGGGCCTGCTGTCCTAACAGCATTAGTATTGCTGTACTAACACCAATAAAGCACTCTCTGGTTTGGGAGGGATTATTAAATGATTCACGAGGGAGCAGGGAACAAATTCAGTAAAGCTCCTTTTTAAAAAGTCAATTTTACTTATGATTTTTCCTTTAGACAGACATACTTCTCATCTGCCTTTTAATAGCTTAGCATATAGAGGCACTTTTAGATATACCAGTGAGTTGTGAGGGAGAAATATTAATGCAAAACTGCAAATGTTGCATTAAAACATAGACTTATCAGTCCACAGAGCTTATCTGCAACAAATCAACTACCGTAAGAGAGCTAAATAAAATTAAGACCAATAGTAGTAAAAATCCTCATTTAATATAAACCATTATTTCCTTTGCTGTCTTTCTGGTGAAAGGGAAGCATTGTTAACATTGCTTAAAATGGAAGTTTTATTACAGATATTAACAGACTGCAACAGAGCAGAAGTCTATCTCGTTCAATATTTTGCCAATGACACGTCATTCACACTCATTTTGTATTACTCGAATCATTAGCTCTGACCTGCAGGAACACATTCCACAAATAGGAGCCATCTATTAACTTTTTAATCCACTTTAAACTTAACTGTAATTCAGAATGCCCAGAATTCCACCTCTACTAACCAAGAGCTAGACTGTGCAACTTTCTTCACATTGATGCACACAAACCACCCACCGACTGAATGGGTGGCAGTGCTCACCACTGGAGCAAAGGCTGTATCATTTAGGCCCAAAATAATTTTGATGCCAAATTAGAAAGTTTCCCTCTGAAAACGTGTTTGGGTGGCAAGCCACATACCCATCCCTAAGGTGAGGTTCTAATCAGAAAGGTGTTCTAGGTAAGGGACATTGTGTTGTGCTACATGTATTCCCACGTAACCACTCATATGACTGGAAAACCTACTTCTGGACTATTCTCTAAGTCAGCTGACTTTACAGCTTTGGATGGTTAATTCTAGTGTTAATGCCAAGTCAGACACTATTATAAAGTGAACCAGGTGATAAGACTTAAGACTTTGGAACTTCTGTTCTGTTTTCAGATAATCAGTTTTCTATTTCACATGTATTCTTAATACACTGAAAATAGAACCCATATATGAACTACAGTTCCTGAGTGGTTACCCTATAAGTTTTCTTCTTGTAAGACAGTACTGTTTAAGAGCATAGGGCACAACGAATAATACTCAAGTCAATCTTCACACACATGCAGAGCAGATGGAGGACTAGCAATGGAAATGCATTTAAGCCATTAAATTGAGTGTGCTGGTGAGCACACACCTATGCTATTTGGACCAATTTGGTGTTTTGTTTTGTAAAACACAAAGAGGGAAGGGAAAGGAGGAAACAGAACTTCATAGTGTGAGCTGATAGAATTTGCTCCTCATGCTTGGTGAGGCATGAATGCTCAGAACCTTGTTAATCACCATTGCTCTCTTGTCTGCGAACATTCGGCGACCCTGAACCAAACCGCCTGCCTGTCAGCTGTTTGACGCCCCTTAAGAGCCCAACAAAGCCTACTAATTAATCTGCTCTTGTTCTTTTTCATGCTACTTTAAATCTAAGAGATGAGTTTTAATTATTTCATTAAGGTTGCATTAAGGTTAACCTTACATAAGCTTACATAAGTTTCCAGTGATTTTGCCTCAACCGGCACTTTCTTAATCCATGGCCTGAAAAGTTATAAACTTCAACTCTTTCAGCTAGCTTTGTGTAGAACCCTTAGGAGTGTTCAGTTCTGAAGGTCTTTTTTAGCAAGAACCAGGATTGAATCCTTTTTGCAAGATCTATACAGTCAGAGTTACATGAATTAACAAAGCTATAAAAATGTGCAGTTAGGTTTAAGAATAGAGGTGACAAACCTCTCTACACCTTTATGTATGCATTGCGAAGTGAGCATGTGTGAGGCGCAGAAGAAGAGAGGGCTTAAACAGTGATTTTTATGCTTTTCATGGATGTTGGTTTACACGTTATTCCTCTGGTACACAGTCACTGTAAATGGAGTGATCTAAAAATAACATCTGGGCCCAAGTTGACAATGTATCCTCAACAACTGATATTGGTGCTGGCTTACTGAATGAAAAGGATGATTAGACTGCCTCCAACAACCCCTGCCAACACACAGCTCCTCCAGAACAGGTTTTCAAGAATCCTGGCATGATGGCATGCCCCAACTCTTCCTGTTGGGTAACAGGATGCTCTCCAGGACAGTCAAGTGCCTCCCACACTGAAGTCAGTGGTGTGTTTTTTTTTTTTTTTTTTTTTTAAAAGCACTTAAGACTCTGGACAGTGATTACTGCTATAAGACAAACAGCCCCCTGAATCCAATTGATCCCTTCAGGGGCAAAATGGAAGCACAGCGAGAGACTAAGGCTCCTACTGAAGGCTTCACAGGCTCACAGAGTCAAATTACAGCCTTTGCTTTACAACTGAAGAAGCTATCAAAAGAAAACAGGAGTTTTAAAACTTGTTTGCACTTACAGAATATGAAGATTTGACAGCCCTTTAAAGACACCATCAGCAATGTGAATGATTCTGTTGTCACCCAGATTTAATTTCTCCAGTAAGCCAAGTCCCACAAAGGCAGATTCGTCCAGGCGGGTCAGCTGGTTGTACGACAAGTCTCTAGAAACAGTAAGTGTACCAAGTAAGGGAAAAGACAAGAGACTAACTGAACGCAACAATATCCAAGTACGAGGTCACCAGAAATCAAGATTCCCTGTTAGGATTTATTTTCACTTCAACATTCAATTAGAATGTTTTGACAAAGGCCTAGCAAGGACATGCAGCATTTTCTATATATGTTCTAGTCAATGTGCTCTTGGTAACATCATGGTGTCCCCACTGAAATGCAGCCCAGCACTTACAGTTCAGAAAGTCTTTGGCAGAATTCCCATGCATCTGGACTGATCCTGTTAATGGCATTCTGGCTAACGTAGAGTTGTTGCAATGTTCGTAAGCCATACAACCAGCCCTTGTTTATTTCTGTCAGGTTATTATGTTCCAGTTCTCTAAAGGATTAGAGAAGAAAATATTTTCCAAGGAGACATTCAATGAGTAACACATTTTTATAGCAGATCGCTAAGATCAACTGATGAGAAGTGCTAACAGAAAACCTTGTAGCATTCCTATGGAATAGACCAGATTATGCCTTTGTTATACAGGCTGAACCTCTCTAGTCCAGCATGATTTCAGTTAGCTGGATGGCCACTTATCATGGGTGTGGCCAAGTTTCCCACAGTCCCATAAAGTCTGTTTACATCCACCAGTCCTGGCTCCCAGTGTTCTGTGCTCTAATGTACCCTTCATCATCTTCTAAGAGCCCAGTAAGCAGTGGAAGTGTTGGTAATGCTGCTAGACAATATTGACCTTCTGTGGTTCGGCAAATTCTCTGGTTCAGCACTAGTCAGGTCCCAAGGGTGCTGGACTAGAGAGGGTCAACCTGTAGAAGCCAGATGAACAAATGGATGCCCGCAACATGGGTCAGTGACTGCCCAAGAACAAGTGGCAGAGTCAGAACTCTGGACTCTGTTCCCAACTCTAAATTCCCTTTTCTAGCTACTAGAAAATATCGCCTCTTGTTTTAAATCAACTCTATTAAAATCTCTTGGTAGCACTGCTTGGGTGATGCATATGAGATCCCTCTGTTTCACTGAGTTAAACCACCAACATAAAGCAAGTCCGGGATTATTAGCATTCTTATAATTCCTGCATATAAGTGAGTTCACGTCCCACCCTCCCCGTAACATACCTATGGGAATGATACTTCTAATGAAGCCATTTGCACATTTTTATTTCTTACTTATTCACACAATGGCAAGTCTAGTAAACCCTTGCAAAATTTTTGGGAGACTTCCCAATGGACACTGATCTTACAGGGACACCAAGCTTTAACAGCAGCCATAGCATAATAGAAAGGTTGTCCTATTTGTAATGCCATCAGATAATCAGAAACACTTGTTCATTTTTATATTTTTGGAAGAATAGGTTGGGAAGGCAAAGTGCGTATCTCCTCACAGCTTTGGGGCAGCACCAATTGCTGCGGCACAGTAATAAAGCTGAAGCTGCAGGGATTGCTATGTAATCATCATACAGTGTACTCAATAGCTGTGCATTACACTGAGAAGACTGGAGAAATCTTAGGCATACTGGAAACAGACTCCATCACTAGAGTAGTGAGAAGGTGACCCTTTCTGACTCACCTGGCTGAACAGAGCTAAGATGGCAGAAGGGAGAAATACAGTAATACCATCACATCTTTTTGAATTACAATGAAAGATGTTGAAGCCATAAGCTTCTACAAGGAAGAGGGAAGATGTGAACACATTTTCTATATTACTCATCAACCATTCTAGTGAAGCATGGCATGAGAGGCACAGTGCGGACCACCTTCCCCCTCTATGCCTGAAAAGGATAACTAACAAAATGCCATAAGCAGCCATACTTACAGTTCTTCCATATTATCCAATCCAAAGAAGGCGCCATCCATTAGTTTGCTAATCCCATTGCGCTGCATTTTTAATGACTTTAAGGATTCCAGACCCTGGAACGTAAGACTTTCCACTATTTTAATCCGGTTCCGTTTTAGTTCCCTTAAATAAAATAAGTGAGCCTTAAATGTTTAGACATCTTTCACTAAGAAATACTTGCAACTGCCAAAAAAAACACATTCTCAAGCAAATGACACAGTTTTAGGCATGGCTCGTTAAGCTTAAGGGATGTCACTTACAGGAATTGCACATGAGGCAATTTGAAGATCTTTGGTGGAATCATACTAATTCTATTTCTGTTTAGTTTCACCACCACTAGAGAACTGGATAAGTTATCCAGGCAGCCTGCTTCTAGAGTAGTTATTCTGTTGTTACTCAAATTCCTAAGAAAGGAGAAGAAAAGATTTTACTCAACATGGAAAATTCTACTTTAAAATTACATATGAATATCAAACTAATATTTGTATTGCAACTAAATTTTTGGAAAATTATTTAGTCTTATCTAGTCTCCAGTTTCAGAAAGTCAATTTATGGTATCATGGGTTAACATATTCAATCCCAATGGGACAACATGCAAGAGCTACTTTTATGTGCTCTTTGAACAGGCATGACTAAGACAACGGCAGTCAAATGAGCAGGCCAAGATCAGCAAAAACCAGGGTATGCTGGGAAGTTACCCAATGCTGTCAGATACAGGCATGTTAGTGTAGTACTACTGTAGATGGGACAAAACCTTTTCAACAACCTGAGAAAGCATGACGACGACCTGGTACCATGGTGTTTTCAGTCATTTTATCCCATCTATACTAGCAGTTGTTCTATTCAGAGGGACATATTGCTGTACACAATAGGTCAGTACCCTGCTACAGAGGGGACCACTAACTGTATGACTCTTGACCAAGTAAAAACATGTTTATAACTTTGCATAAATAAAAATCACATGCCTGGTCAACAAGTCAGCATGTGTGGGGGAAAGACCCCAATCTCAATCCCTATGTTTTACTTTGGGGAAAAAGGTGATGTTAGGTTGTATTTACAATGTAACTATGCACTTACAGCACTCTACAAATCAGCTAACTCATTATACTTACAAGTATTTCAATTGCATTCGTGGGAACGAAGAAGCTCTAATTTCTGATATGAGGTTAGAGCTAAGGTCTAGGTTCTCTAACGAAAGATAAAGTTGGAGCTGCTCAGCATTTATCTCTGGAATCATATTGTGTACTCTACAAACAAAACAAAAACAAACCAACCAGTCACATGAGGACTATCACCAGACCACTCGTAGGGATGAGCACCAGAACTAGCTATAATTAGTGATCCAAAGATTAGGATTAGTAACTTGTGCCTAACCAAAAAAAAATCTAATGTACAGTTCAGGCTGTTGATGAAGATACATAAAACCTTGTTTCAGGTCCTGGCAATGTTGAAAGTCCCCTCCCCACAAGCAACCTGACAGTAAAGGTGCTTTTTCTAGGAGTAATATTTTAGAACAGACTCTCCTCCTCCCCCACGCTCCCCCCCTCCCCACAATACTTCAAAGCACCCAAAATTTGTTTATTGAAGTGTGTGATAGAAATTGCCCACTCTTGCTTCCTCCCTGACCCCCAGTAGTTTGCATTTGCCAGTGATTTAGCATTAACTTTTGGTCAATTGTGTTACTAAAATGCTTTTATGGGTGTGTTTTTTAGACGGCTACACATCGGCCTTGTAGCATTTCAAACGAAAATATATAAACATGTTTAGCTTTAAAAAATTAACTGATTTCAGTAGCTCTGAGAGAAACTTTTTCACTTATTTACAAAAGAGAGCAATTTTTTCAAATCTTTAAATATTTACTTACAATGATAGAATAGTAATATTAGAAGTTGATTCTCCAAAGTAGGGAATTTCACTGAGCTCATTGTAATTCATCTTCCTGAAAAAGAGATTTCTTTACTGGCACTTTAAAAAGGGAAAAAAGCCATTCTAGACAGCAAAACAACTGAAACACTTTTCTTAATACTGTTACCTTGTGAACACTTAATGACATTTTACAGTAGACAGTGCTGGCTGACTCCCTACGACCTAATTTAGTAAGGAAAGTTTGGAAGATTCAGCAATCCCCAAAAACCCCAAAAATGCTTTAGTCTTTAATAGATAGTTAAAGTAATTTAGTAGCATCTAAAAATTAGCTACATTCAGAAACAGTGATGCCCTGTTTCTATTTTAGAACTCATTCCATTATTTTAGATTTTTATGCTTCCTCTCCAGTGTGGTTCTGATGGTTAGCTGTACCTCTGCCTTACACATACTGTGCCACTAAAACGGTGCTGTCAATTTCTGCTACCTTGCATTAGGGGTGTTAACTAATGCATTTGTGTGTAAACGTGTAACCACTTGAATTTTTAGAGGTAACATGTTTACACATGGGGGATGGCGGGCAGGTGGCTCAGCGGGATCTGGTGCTCATGGGGAGCCATCTTTTAAGCCAGCTCCCCCCTGCCACCCCGGGCAAGCACTGGCTCTCCTCAGCCCCCCCATCCTGCTGCCTCTGTGGGAGACAGCGGTGGGGAAAAACCAGCCCACCTCCCCCCCCCTTGCTGCCTCTAATATAGAGGTAGCAAGGGTGTATGTGCATGTACTCATTAGGATTAACCAATGAGCCCAGGCTTATCAGTTAATCATTTAGCAACTACACGCTAACATCCCTACCTTGCATCAGATATTTTTAAGTAATTCAGACCATCTGGATGTACTTTGAGTCAATGCTTAGAAACTGACAAGTTAAAAACCTAAACATAAAAAGTGCAAGAACATGTTTAAAAGAAACAATGGCAACTTACACTTCTTGTAGTGTGTGAGTAGACAAATCAATGCTCCAGTTAGAGGACAGTAAGTGATTATGACTTAAATCCCTGGAGAATAAAAACAAACAAGAGTTTATTTTACTGTCCGGATCCAAGTAGTTATGAGCTGTACATTAGGGATGTAAAATCCCGTTAAACTGATTAACCTATTAAACTTGGAAGATTAATGAGTTAGCCAAATTAAGGGGAGACCTTCCTGCGATGCACCCAAGCCCACTGCGGACAGGAGCAGCTCCAGATGCCCAGAGCAGCCCCTGCCTACAGTGGGCCCCACAGGACTGGAACAGCCTCCTGCCCATGGCCAGTGGAGAGCTGCTCCTCCCCCACTGGTTAACCAGTGCAGGTAAGCATCACCCTTAACAGGTAATGCTTACCAATTAACCTTTCATATCCCTATTGTACATTACAAGTTGTTTCACATAAACTTCACAAGCAGTTCAAATTCATTTTCATATTTGTTGGAACATATTATTCATATTACACCAAACAATCAGAAAGGTTTCCTATAGCTTGCTATATTAATCATTTGGGAAATATCTAGCCCTCTATGCCACCAGACTCATTCTTTGTTTAAAAAAATATATATACGGGTTAACAGTTCAAGAGATCATATGAAATATTTGCTGAGAGCACTTATTAGCAGAGTTTTCCAAAGCTCACTAGAAAAGATGTGCTGAGAACACCCTTTTCAGATTCCAGCAATGCCTCTGGAAAGGGTTTTGCAGCAGTACTCCTGTTTTTAACACCCTTTCCAAGGGTAAACCTTGACAGATACATACATTTGAGCAATTAAGGAGAGTTATTTTAAAGAAGCAACCCTGCACAAAGAGCACATAAGCAAGAGTCAAACAAGAGGCCAGGGAAAAGGAACTTCCTGTCCAGGGCATTCACAGAAGCACTGTTTCAGCTCCAGTTTGTTTTTGTTTATGAAGGGCTCTAATGAGGAAAAGAGGATAAATGGGATAGTAGGAAGGGAATGGAAGGGCTTGGAAACATTAAGCCTCACCCCATTGCTTTCACATTTTATAAAATGCTTTGCTTTTTGCCTCCAACTTAACATGCCAATTGTTATACAATGGATCCTACAGACCCCAACTGACACTGCAGCCCCATCATAGAACACTAGAACTGGAAGGGACCTCAAGAGGTCATCGAGTCCAGTCCCCTGCCCTCGCGGCAGGACCAAGCACGGTCTAGACCATTCTTGACAGGTGTCTGTCCAACCTGCCCTTAAATATCTCCAGGGATGGAGATTCCACAACATCCCAAGGCAATTTATTCCAGTGCTTAACCACCCTGACAGTTAGGAAGTTTTTCCTAATGTCCAGCCTAAACCTCTCTTGCTGCAATTTAAGCCCATTGTTTCTTATCCTATCATCAGAGGCCAAGGAGAACAATTCTTCTCCCTCCTCCTTAGATGCTTGAAAACCAATATCATGTTTCCTCTCAGTCTTCTCTCTTCTAAACTAAACAAGCCCAATTCAGTCTTCCCTCACAGCTCATGTTTTATAGTCCTTTAATCATTTTTGTTGCTCTTCTCTAGACCTTCTCCAGTTTCTCCACATCTTTCTTGAAATGTGGTGCCCAGAACTGGACACTGTACTTCAACTGAGGCCTAATCAGCACAGAGTAGAGTGGAAGAAGGACTTCTTGTGTCTTATTCATAACACTCCTGTTAATGCATCCCAGAATCAGGTTTGCTTTTTTTGCAACAGTGTCACACTGTTGACTCATATTTAGCTTGTGGTACACTAGGACCTCTAGATCCCTTTCTGCCGTACTCCTTCCTAGACAGTCGCTTCCCATTCTGTATGTGTGAAAGTGATTGTTTCAACCTAAGTGGAGCACTTTGCATTTGTCCTTATTAAACTTCATCCTGTTTACCTCAGACCATTTCTCTAGTTTGTTCAGATCATTTTGATCCTATCCTCCAAAGCAGATGCAGCCCCTCGCAGCTTGGTATCATCTGCAAACTTAATCGTACTGTCTATGCCATCATCTAAATCGTTAATGAAGATATTGAACAGAATTGGTCCCAAAACAGACCCCCACTTGTTATGCCCTTCCAGCATAAGGAGAGAACGGTTATCCAGCCAGTTATGCACCCACCTTATAGTAGCATAGCTCATGCCATAAGCCCCCTCTCTTTATAGTTCCAGTTTTGACTGATTTACTGTACCATCAAAACGTTATTTACGCAAATATAAAGCCTATTTAATGTTCTTTTTTCATGTAGTTTGTCTTGCCTTGGAGAATTTAAATTCTATGAATTGAGGAATATAGGTGGAGTGTAGACAGCAGGCTTCAAACCTTCTTTACTATCATTCTTTTCCTTTTTTTTTTTTTTTTTAAGATATTATTGGCTACCACACCTCTGAAGTTTATAAAAGATTTGAAATAACTGTTTTATTGATAGCTGTGTCTTATCTGTGTACAAAGACACTGTACAAATAGTAATATAATCCCTGCTCCAAAGAGCTTACAATCCATTTCAAGGCTGATGTCACTTACAACGGTTACCAAACATCAGGCTAACAACAGAAATCTGGTTTTAGCCTTAACTATGGAGACATACAACTGTCACTCCATAACAAGGTTGTAGTAAAAGATTTTAAACAATGGCCACACTGGGTCAGTCTAGCCCCATATCCTGTCTTTCAACAGTGGCCAATGCCAGATGCCCCAGAGGGAATGAACAGGTAATCATCAAGTGACTCATTCTAACCCCACTATGGGGAAGCCTTGAAATTAATCCGAGGCAGGCTCTGTTAATGTGGACATGCTACCTTGACTTAGAGCCCCAGGAAGCACTGGGGAGTAATTAGTTGAATTACTCTGGGGAGTAGTTATTTTGAAATAGTGGCTCTGGGGCATCTACACTGATGGTATTTCAAAATAACTATTTCGAAATTAGAGTTAATTCCCGAGAAAAGCAGGAGTACCAATATTAAAATAAGCGGACCCTTATTTTGAAATCATGGGCTTGGTAGTATGGACACTCCGCTTATAAATTTGACCTAAGGGGGGTTATTTTGAAATAAAGCCCTAGGGTAGACCAGGGCTTGGTGACCCTTAGTTCTTATGTTACTGAAACAAGTAAATAGCACTTCCTTATCTACTTTCTCCAAGATCTCTCTCGAGTGGTAACAGATAATTTAGACCCTATCATTTTATATTTATAGTTTGTATTATATCTTCCAATGTGTATTGTTTGCATTTATGCACATTCAATTTCATCTGCCATCTTGTTGTCCAATCACCCACCTTCTTGAGTAGTTTTGTATTATCTGCAAATGTTGCCATTTCAGTGTTTACCCCTTTTCCCAGATCATTTGTGAACATGTTGAATAGGACTTGTCTCAGCACACACTCCTAGGGGACACCACTACTATACCTTTCTCCATTCTGAAAATGCAACATCTGTACCTACCCTTTGTTTCCTATCTTTTAATCAGTTACCAGTCCTTGAAAGGACCTTCCCCCTCTTATCCCATGACAGCTTAAGAGAATGCACCTTGTTAATGCATTTTGGCTTCTATCCAGGGCAGAGATAAAACCCAGGTGGCTTGTGCTGACAGTCCAAATGTGGTATATTAGAACAGGGCTGGCAACAACAGCAACTTTGTGAAACAGTAGAGATAACAGAGATGGATAACTGTTTCTCTCACTCTAACAGGCACATCAGTAACATATGCCTGAAGGTCTCAACTAGGACTATTAAAACTCAGCGTTCTGTCTCATCTAGCTTGAGTCATACCTGTCTATTAGAGACTTTAACCCTGAATGTACATTATAGCTTTATCCATGATATTGTAGTTAAATTAATAACTGTTCTCCTTTTGTGGAGCTCCTCTCTGATGTAATAGTCACATTTCATAAGGGGGGGAGGATATGATAAAGGTCTATAAAATTATGACTGGTGTGGAAAAAGTAAATAATGGGTCACCAAATTAAATTAATAGGTAGCAGGTTTAAAACAAACAAGAGGAAGTTTTTCGTTATGCAGTGCAGTCAACCTGTGGAACTCCTTGCCAAGGGATGCTATGAAGACCAGGACTTCAACAGGGTTCAAAAAAGAGCTAGATAAATTCATGGAGGATAGGTCCATCAATGGCTATTAGCCAGGATGGGTAGGAATGGTGTCCCTAGCCTCTCTGTCTGGAAATGGATGACAGGAGAGGGAAGACATGATGATTAACTGCTGTGTTTACTCCTTCTGGGGCACCTGGTATTGGCCACTGTTAGGAGACAGGATACTGGACTAGATGGACCTTTGGTCTGATCCAGTGTGGCCATTCATGTTCTTATAAGTTGTTTATAAAAGGTTAAATGATTAACAGTTACAAATACGTTAGAGATACAGGCTATATGAGTTAGAGGTGATAAGCACATCAGCAGGAGGTGATGCATATTGTTATAACTAATCTGACCCAGGTAACAAGCAACTGAGACTTAAGAACACCATTTATAACTATTTTTGAACAGAATCTTTAAGTGAAATCGTACATTCATGTGTAAATTAGGCTTGCACATTAGTGTCTAAGATTGGGGCGTTCAAAGGGGCAGCACTGTGGAGACCAGGGTCAGCTGGGGACTCCCCAGCTAACCCCGGGCTCCACGGCACTTCAGCATTTTAAGGAGCAGTGCCGCACAGCTGAGCTGCGGATCAGCTGTGTGGCCCTGCCCCTTTGAAACACCACCTTGGGGTTTCAAAGTGGCAGTGCCGCACAGCTGATCCCCCGGCCCAGATGATCCCCAGCTGTGCGGTGCTGCCGCTTTGAAGTACCCCTTCTTCCCTACCTTTTGCTGCCTCTATCTGATAGAGGCAGCAAAGGTTGGGGGGGGGGGGGGGGGAAATCGACTGATTAGTCTACCAGTCTTTAACATCCTTAGTCAGAACTTCCTACACTCAAGTTACAACAAGTGGCAACTGGGGACTTATTTGCACACGTGGAAAATCTGATTATATTTTTGCAGATTGATCAATAACATGGTGATCTTCATTACATTTCTTCAACTGTCTCATGAACTGGGAGTGGACACACCATGCCAAGAATCAGGAGGTGCCACAGCAGTAACAGAAGAATTTACTTCTAAAAGGATAGCCCCTCTCTCCAAACTGGTGTTTACGGGCTGTTTTGTGCTCTGACTGTACTGAGAGCAACTCTCTTTGGCACTAACAGGTAAAACCAAAACATAGTGCTAAAAACGAAACACCACAGCAGATGAATGAGGAACACTCTGGTCACAGCTAGAGTAAATCAATTACACATAATGGAAGAACAGCAGAAATCACATAAATTAAGTCTTGTAGGTTTTTATCCACTCAATGTTGCAGTCACAGGGTGAAATCCTTCTTTTCAAAAAGTGTCAAGATAAAAATATTCTGGAGACTGGACTGTTTGAGCAACAGTGGATTAGAATCTGTTGCTCAATTCCAGCACCGGTCTGTGGTCACCCAGAGTTTTATGAAAGGTGTTTATTGTCTGAAAGGTCTGATGGCTTTAATCTGCTTCCAGACAAGCTGAGTTCACACACAAAAGCCACCATTTGAGCTGGCCATTTTAAGACAAGGAACCAGGAATTGACTAGGTCAGGAGAGATTGAACAAGCCCTTAATTTCAGGCATATTTTAGCAGTCATTGCCACAAGTTTCTGGAGTAAGAGATTACATTTAATGTCATTTGACATCTGTGTGTCTACAGTTACAGAGGGGACATAACTACAGCACAGGTCTGTAGCACTAACAGCCTGAAACAGTGACTGCTGAAGTGACTTCAGAACTGAGCCTGGGGAAGAGCACAAATGAGAATCAGAATGATGTGTAAAAGATCCTACACCTTGGAAACAAATTATGAGCTGCAGCTTTCCATTATTCTACAGTAGAGTTTAAGATTTAGTGTGTGGACCACTGGTTACTGCTGTATGGAGAGATGCCTGTTCACTTGGTACTACCTCCTCATTTCTATTCAGTAACTAACATTAGCACAACATAATTTTCTAACATCATCTCTCCATATCAGCAATTGGTACAGTCACTCTAGAAAAGTTTTTCAGTTTTAACTGGAATGGGAAGAGGGAGATCACCACAAGATAACCATCTTTTTACAGTTTGAGTGTACTTGTAATACAGCACACATGACTTGAACTGATGGCTTACTTCAAGTCTCACTGGTTCCTCACACTTGCTGTCTTGGTACTGACAGAAAACTGAACATAGCAAACTCTGGACCTTTTTTGTTTCTTGCACTCATGTCCTACCATTGGGATGTATGCTAATTTCAGTTAAAACAACTCTGAACCTGAGATTGGTAGATCACCACATGGTATATCTAATACTATGCTGCAGCTAATTAAGATGACAAAAAAGACAAAACAAAACAAATAAAATACGCCCCCAAAAACCACCCCAAACTCCCACAATTTCGATTATCTCCATTACTCATCTTATACCTACTAATAGCATGATAAATTCTAGGAAAGCCATTGTGTAAAGCAAGTTAAATTCCTAATGACTTTTAAGAAATGAAAAATTAGGATCCTGTTACGCAAAGAACATTGTATTTTTAGAATGAAGATCTTTATTCTGCACCTGTGGAAACCTGCGCTATAAGAAGCATAACCTATAGTTACCGAAGTCAGATGAAAAAGAAAAGTACAAACCAAATTTCTGGTCTTGGCATTTCCATTGGGGTCCTGTCTACAGATTCACCATGCTAGCTCTTAACACAGGCTCTTGCACTTATTTCTACCTTTGCCATTGGGCCATTGAACACTTCCAGTCTTGAACAAATGTGTCAGTCTACAGCCAATCTTCCCCATCAGGAACAGTCATCAAATTGCTTATTTTCAGATGATTTCAAAAGGTGTAAAAACTTCGAGGTGGAACAAAAAACCTAGCCAGGTATAATTCAGTACAGCAATGTTATGATCTAAGAGCCCAGGTCATTTCCTGGGCTTTCAATGCCAGGATGAACTAGGTCACACTCCCCCCTGCTTTATGAAAGTTGGTTATGAATATGAATACACATAATACAAAGACACTATGGAAAATGCACCATGTAGCATGTCAATTTTAAACATACAATCTGTTGATTCTGTATATCTTATTTTTGTGCACGTATCATTCTTGTATGTGAAGTCAGAAATATGAAGTGCGAACTGGGTTTTAATTCTCAATGTGCGGATGAGGGCCATTAAGGATACTTCAGGAACATAATGGCTCAGTACTCACACAAACCACCTGTGAATAGTCTTGTTTGTCCTGTAAGCAAACTGGGGTTGGTCCTAGAAAAGCATATGGCCAGACCACCTGATGCTGAAACCCATTTTAGATCTTGTACTTTTCCACAAGGTGAGAAAAGTTTAACTGAGCACAAAGAATTCCCACATTAGGTAAAAGAGATATGGGGCAATAGGGGGGGGAGAACCAAACAGGGGCAGTTGCTAGATGCCAAGAGACTGCCCCTCTTACCACCTAAAATGACTGCTTCAAACATCTATGACTGAACAGGGGAAAAGATCAGGCCCAAGCTAGAAGGCTGCTTAACCTGTAAAAGAGATGTTTAGAACAACTGTTTGGGGTAAGAATTTGCATGTAACAAGTTTTTAGTGGATTAGGACTAATTGGCGTTTTTTGTTTATTTTAATGTAGTAACTTACTTTGATCTGTCTGTTTTCACTTGCAATCACTTCAGTCTTACTGTTTGTACTTAATAAAAACACTTATCAAGCCCAGCGTAAATAATTGTAACCTATGGTGGGAAGAAGCGTTGTGCAGATCTCTCATTGATGAATGGGGGAGGGAGGAAGAACCTTATGAGCTCTGAGTAAAATTTTTACACAGGCTAAGATGGATTTTTTGGGGGGCTTGGGTCCCTTTTGGGGGTTGGTTTCCTGGGTGTTGAGCCCTCCTGGAGCTGAACTGGTTCAGTGTCTGTGTTGCTCTGCAGGGAGGCGTTCCCCCAACTCTGTATCTTGGCTAGGGGAGATCAGAGGATTTGGCCCAGCAAGACAGGAAGATGGATGTCAGTGTCATGATCAGCACGTTGGGAGATAACCCCAAAGGGACTTCTGTGATCTAACCTGTTACTCACTAGATTAAATATTTAGAGCAAGTCAGCTCAAAATGAACATGGACACTGCAAAATGGCCTGGTTAATTAAGAGTCACAATTTGCAAGCCAGCTAGAACAGTTCATGAAATAATCAGACATTGAGAAAAGGCATCTAGGAAAATACCAATATAGAATTACCCTGCATGGCTAGGCAAGACAGCTCTAGCCTTTCTATAGATTTGTGTAGTTTCTCTGATTAAATCTGGGAACAGAGACAGCTCTCCTGCTTTAGGCTATTGGTGATACTAGGTTGCACTATTTTTCCATTTCATTATACTCCTTAATTTTACATATCACGAAGCTAATTAAATGAACCCTGGAGTACCACAGCAGGAGTTATGCTCATGAAGTTATAAAAAAAATGTAAAGAAATGATATATTCAAAAGTTTAGAATAATCAATCATTTTCCAGAAAATAATTCAGAAGAGATTTACTGCAAAAATATCCTGAGATTTGCAGTGGAACAATGAGTTTGCATTATGATGGGCAGAGATTAATCACAGCATCCCGATTTTGAACATAATCAGATCAGTGCATCTTGATTTTGGATATAATCAGATCCTCAAAGGTCACCGTTTTACCAAACTCTAATTTCTCATTGTCTACCAAATGATATTATGCCGAAGGATATGACTCGTTTCATTAAGATTATTGCAAAGTTCTAAAACAAGGTGTTTTATTAAAAACTAAATCCAAATTGCAAAATAGTTTTTCACTAAGATACTGACGTAAGACTACTTGCTTTTTCAAGAACTTTTGCATTTGGTGCCTCTGAGCATAATTTTGATACTCTGTTTATAACTAGCCACTATTATTGCTTATGCCATTTATTTCCAAATAGATTATTTGGCTTTTCTACCATTCTACATTTAGTGATCAAACAAGTTTGACTTTCCAAACAAATGAACAAATTATTCAGTCATACAGGTAAGACTTTCTGCTGCTTTCATCCTAAACTAAGTAGAATATGCATTTCCCTGTCCTGAAAAATCTGCTGCCTAAGATTTGCACTGTGAAGTTCATGTTTTGCATTATGCACATTGTTCTGTGTAATCGCTATTTTAAAGGTTCATCTTGTGTGGTATATAAAGTCATCTAAACATTCATTGTGAGCTGAACTGTTGTTCATCTATTAAGTAAATAAGAGGAGATACACATACTAAAGGGTCTTTATAAATCCCAGAGAACTATCCAAATCCAATTGAATTGAATAAGTAGAAGTTGGAATCTGATGTGACCACAGTATTCCCATTGCTTAAGCACATAATATTTAACATCTGATATAGTTTAATGATATATATACAGTCTGAAGTTCACAACGCGTGGAAAATATATTGTAAGCTACAGCTGATCACAACTATATGAACAGGCTGAACTGAAGTCTCCAAATCTTCTCTCGAACAATAAAATGGACACGTCAGCTCACTGGTCTAATGTCAAATCAGATGTCACTCCCTGGGTTACCTGCCAATACATTCCAATAGATGGCAGCTGTATGGATGCTTCGCCCAGCATAAATTGGAAGGACAGGAAGTAATCATCACTAGGATCACCTAGCCTGACCGCCAGCATATGTACTGCTTCAAGTCCAGTAGCTGTGGTTAACTACAGCACTTCTATCTGAAAACTGCCAATGCTCTTGAAAAAAAATCAGGTTTTAAATAATAGAGAAACTGCCATGGCCCATGCTAATGTATCCTAACTTACAAATGTGTACCTTATTTTGAATATTGTTTGTCTAGCTTCAATTTCCAACCATTGTATTTTGTTAATACCTTTGTATGTTGGATAGAAGGGATCTCTATTATTAAATTTCTATTTCCCATTCAAGTACTTACAGACTAATCAAGTCACTCCTTAACATTCTCTTTGATAAGCTGAATGGACTGAGATAGAGCCTTTTACTGTAAGGCTTGTCCTTTAATCTTCATCACCCTGTGGCTTTTCTCTGAGCTCTTCATTTTTCCAACTTCCTTTCTGAGTTGTGAAGATCAGAACTGGACCTAATATTCTATAGTGTTTCACCAATGCCACTCAGAGGTCACAAGATCATCTGCTTCTATTTGATAGTATCTATTTATACATTCAAGAACTGTATTAGCCCCTTTAGTGAGAATCACAGTAGAATCACAGAACCATAGAGCTGGAAGAGACCTCAGAAGGTCATCAAGTCCTGCCCCCTGCTCTAGGCAGGACCAATCCCAACTAAATCAACCCAGCCAGGGCTTGGTCAAGCCGAGACTTAAACACCTCTAGGGATGGAGACTCCACTACTTCCCTAGGTAACCCATTCCAGTGCTTCACCACTCTCCTAGTGAAATAGTTTTTCCTAATATCCAACCTGGACCTCTCCCACCGCAACTTAAGACCATTGCTCCTTGTTCTGCCATCTGTCACTACTGAAAACAGCCTCTCTCCATCTTCTTTGGAACCTCCCTTCAGGAAGTTGAAGGCTGCTATCGAATCCCCCCTCGCTCTTTGCTTCTGCAGACTAAACAGACCCAACTCCCTCAGCCTCTCCTCATAAGTCATATGCTCCAGCCCCCTAATCATTTTGGTTGCCCTCTGCTGGACCCTCTCCAATGCGTCCACATCCTTTTTGTAGTGGGGGACCCAGAACTGGACACAATACTCCAGATGTGGCCTCACCAGAGCCGAATAAAAGGGGAATAATCACATCTCTGGATCTGCTGGCAATGCTCCTCTTAATGCAACCTAATATGCCATTAGCCTTCTTGGCTACAAGGGCACACTACTGACTCATATCCAGCTTCTCAGCCACTGTAACCCCCAGGTCCTTTTCTGCAGAACTACTACTTAACTGGTTGGTCCCCCGCTTGTAACTATGCTTGGGATTCTTCCGTCCCAAGTGCAGGACTCTGCACTTGTCCTTGTTGAACTTCATCAGATTTCTTGTGGCCCAATCCTCCAATTTGTCTAAGTCACTCTGGACTCTATATCTGCCCTCCAGCGTATCTACCTCTCCCCCTAGCTTGGTGTCATCTGCAAACTTGCTGAGGGTGCAATCCATCGCCTCATCCAGGTATTAATAAAGATATTGAACAAAACCGGTCCTAGAACCGAACCTTGGGGCACTCCGCTAGAAACCAACCGCCATCCTGACATTGAGCCGTTGATCACTACCCGCTGGGCCTGGCCTTCTAGCCATCTTTCTATCCATCTTACGGTCCATTTATCCAATCCACATTCCCTTAACCTGCTGGCAAGAATATTCTGGGAGACCGTATCAAAAGCCTTGCTAAAGTCAAGGTAGATCACATCCACTGACTTTCCCACGTCCACATAGCCAGTTACCTCATCATAGAAGCTAATCAAATTGGTCAGGCACGACTTGCCCTTTGTGAATCCATGTTGACTATTCCTAATCACTTTCCTCTCTTCCAAGTGCCTCAAAATGGATTCCTTAAGGATCCCTTCCATGATTTTTCCAGGAACCGAGGTAAGACTGACCGGCCTATAGTTCCCTGGATCGTCCTTCTTCCCTTTTTTGAAGATGGGCACTACATTTGCCTTTTTCCAATCATCCGGGATTGCTCCCGATCTCCACGACTTTTCAAAGATAATGGCCAAAGGCTCCTCAATGACATTTGCCAACTCCCTCAGTACCCTCGGATGCATTAAGTCCGGACCCATGGATTTGTGTACATTTAGCTTTTCTAAATAGTTCCTATCCTGTTCTTTACCCACCACGGGCTGTCCATCTTCATCCCATCTTGCGTCACTTGGCTCCTGGACTTCCGCACTGACCTTGTCCGTGAATACAGAGGCAAAGAAAGCATTGAGTACTTCAGCTTTCCCCACATCATCTGTCACTAGGTTACCTCCTTCATCCAGTAAGGGCCGCACACCCTCTCTGATCACCACCTTCTTGTTAACATGCCTGTAGAAACCTTTCTTGTTATCCTTCACATCCTTAGCCAGTCGCAATTCCATTTGCGCTTTCACCTTCCTGATAACCCCCCGGCATTCTCGAGCTGTACATTTAAACCCCTCCCTGGTCATTTGTCCAAGTTTCCACTTTTTGTAAGCTTCCTTTTTGTGCTTAAGTTCACCAAGGATTTCCCCTGTAAGCCAATCCGATCTCCTACCATTTTTGCCTCTCTTGCTACGCGTCGGAATGGTTTCTTTCTGTGCCTTCA
The DNA here is from genome assembly GCA_032595735.1 of Pelochelys cantorii. Lineage (NCBI taxonomy): Eukaryota > Metazoa > Chordata > Testudines > Trionychidae > Pelochelys > Pelochelys cantorii. Next base: position 1,889,095 of record CM064353.1, read on the forward strand.
ATAAGGCTTCTTTAAAATACTGCCAGCTGTCCTGGACTCCTTTCCTCTTCATGTTAGCATCCCAGGGGAGTCTGCCCATCAGATCTCTGAGGGAGTCAAAATCTGCTTTTTTGAAGTCCAAGGTGTGTATTTTACTACTCTCTTTTCTTCCTTTGGTCAGGATCCTGAAATCTACCATCTCATGATCACTGCTTCCCAGGTTGTCACCCACCTCTACTTCCCCTATTAGTTCCTCCTAGAAGTTCATCTTCGGCTACTTATGCATCATGAACCCCCTTCCATCTTTTTCCAGACTCTATACCAGGATGAGTCTCCCTCACCCCATACATATGGCTTTCATTCTCTTTTCCTATATATCACCTTGACCTTGCATTTGGCCATACTGTGAGAACTAGAACTATGAGAATAAATTTTTCAGTTCGCTGGAAATTCTGCGAAGTCTACAAAAAGTTACTTCAAGCTGAACTTTAAAAAAAGTCAGTTGATTGAAGAGTCAAAAACATGCTTACAGTCCCGCCAAATGTTTTGTTTTAAACTCCTAAATGTTTTGACTATTTTTATATCTTGATTTTTAATATAAATAAAAAATTTTAAGTAAAGTGCTATTTCAAGCCAATCCCTCCCCCAAAAATATTGTGTTTTGAAAACTGTGTCCAAATAAATATTCAAAATATTTTTCCCTTTGACAAACAAGTCATTCCAACTGATAAGTTTATATAATGTTTTGGGGTCGCCAAACTTTTCTCCCAGAACATTTTGGCTGAAAAATGTTACTCAACTACCATTGAAAATACAGGTTAAACCTTGCTAGTCCGGCACTCTGGGTGCCTAACCAGTGCTGAACCAGAGAATCTGCCGAACCACGGGAGGTCAATATTGTTTAGTAGCACTACCAAGAGTTTCACTGCTTACTAGACTCTTAGAAGACATTGAGGGGTAAATTAGAGCAAAATAACAGCACAGAACACTGAGAGCCAGGACTGGTGGCTGTAAACAAACTTTACAGAACTGCAGGAAACTTGGCCATATCTATGATAAGTGGACATTTAGCTAACTAAAATCATGACAGACCACAGACCTTGCAGGACTAGATAATGTCGAACTAGAGAGGTTCAATCTGTGCCTTTTATTTAAAAAAAAAAGCATGCCCAGATTACTGAGCAATCCATATTGATCTGAAAGAGACTTCTGTGTTTTATATCATTCCCCCAATCTTTGAGTCATTTGCAAACTTTCATCAATGATTGTTTTTTTCTTCCAACACACTGATTAAACAGCATAGGGCCCCACTAGAGGCATAGGACACTGATAATTCCTCATTTACAGTTACATTTATGAGATCCATGTATTATCCAGTTTAATTCATTTAATGTATTGATTTTGTCTCATTTTAGTTTTAATCAAATTGCTGTACAGTACCAAATTAAATGCCTTACAGAAATGTAAGTATATGAAATCAATACTATTCTCTTGATCAAACCTGCAATCTCAAAACGTAAGTTCGACCAGATCTATTTCCCATAAATCCACAATGACATTATATTAATCTTAATAATTGCTTAATGGAGTTCTGAATCAGCTGTTTCATTATTCCCTTCACCCCCATGTCCCAAGATTCAAGTCAGGCTGTCAGGCCTATGTAGTTTACCCTGTTTAGCCTTTTCCAGTTCCTGCACAATTTTAGCTTTCTTCCAGTCCTTTTGCACTTCCCCAGTGTTCTGAGAGTTATAAAAACATTTATGACCCCCCCCCCCCCACACACACACACCTGCCCAACAACTCTTTTCAAAGGGCTTTAAAAGGTAATCTGGACTTGCTGATGTAAAAATCTTTAGCTTTTTAGTGTCTCATCACACAAACTATGGAATCTAATCAGTACTAGACATATTTCATCACAGGTTCTCCCTCCATTATGTCCCAAAAGAAGCATCTGGAATTATGGCTTTCTGAACACTTCACCACAAACCCACGTTTTTAGGACTCACTCACTTGTCTAATAAAAAACAGACTGCTTGAAGCTTTATCTGCCAATTGGTCGGGAAAATTTTATGCAAAGAGTAAGATGATAATTTATGGCCCTTAAAGTAATTCACATTTACAAGAAGAGGCAGACCCCATGTTTGGATCCTGAATAATTAGAGTAGTAGTGAAAGAAAAAAAAAAAAAAGATTTTCCCTGCCCCACATGCTTTTTGTGCCAAACTCCTGAAAGCCATAACAGACAACACACACTTAATTATTGTTTACAGCAGTTGTCAGATTGCACAATCTTGCAAAGGAGCCAACAACACTTCTTCCCATTGCATTCTGCATGAAGGTTTTATCTGCTTGGAGAACCACATAAGTACTTTTGTAAACTAGAAAACCTGCCCTCATTTAATAAAACAGAAGGCTTTTGTTCAGTTTTGGGGATTAGCTACCTGATGAATTATAGTTATTCTTCAGGAACAGAATACTTTCCTGGGATAAAGTTTGAGGCATTCCCAAAAAAACCCACTGGCAGTGGTTTTCAAGGTTTATTAAATCTTACAATAGCATGGTTAACAAGCTGTAGCTGGGTACTGAACTCAACTTTGTAGTTTTTCTTCAACAATTCTATTTGTTTACAAAAGGAAACATACCGTTTGTATTGCATTACTTACCTACCGGGGAGTGAACAGAAGACGGAGCATGTTAACTGAGACATGCCCTACTTTTCACAGTTCAGATCCTTGATTCCTGCCAGAGCTACAACATTTCATAGGCAAGTCTTGTTAATGATTATGGACATAAGTTATGAGATTTCAGAACTTGTTACAGATATTTGAATATGGGTTTTATAGTCATCTTCCAAATGGATGTTATTAAATAGTTTGGAGCACTTAAATTCTCCATTCATCAATCCAATGTAAGACAACTGGGCCTAAACTACATAGAGAAATTGAGACAATATTTTGGTCCCTAAGGCCTGCACATTCTTTTACACACAAGGGCATTTGATTTCCCTCAAATTCTGGCCGAAAGCCACAACTGAGATTATGAGTGTCCACAGTTTGCAAGCAAAGTTAGGTGCCTAAATACCATTGTGGTATTACCCCTCCTCCATATGACAGGAAGCATTATGCAAAGATTATTAGTATTTAATACAGTGGTGTCTAACAATGAGACTTTCAAGCACACCACAGAGCAATTCCACCTCAGTCTGACAGCCTCTGTGCTGCTCATTTCATTATTAGAAGTATAAATAGTTGGTTTATGATGATCAGAAGAACTGCATGGTGCCTGCCAGGTGCAAAAGTTGTGGATCTCACAAGTGAGATGGAGAGAGATGTACGTTCAGTGCTGGAGAGAAGACAGTAGTAATGTTATGCGTGGGTACCAATGACATGGGATAAGGTTGGAGGGAAGACCTGGAGACCATCTTTAATCTGCTAGATAACAGATTGCAATCCAAGATCTCCATGGTAGCATTCTTTGAAATGCCTACAGCTCCACACACAGGGCCAAAACAACAGGCAGAATTAAAAGGTCTAAATGCCTGGATGAAGATGATGATGTGGGAAGGAGAGTTTTAGATTAAGTTAGGAACTGGGAACTTTTGGAAAAGGAGGTGCCTATACAGAAAAGATGGGTTCCACCTAAAAAAAAACAAAATGCCAAAAACCAGATCCAGACTGCTGGCACAGAAAATTAAAAAGTCTATAGTGAGGCTGGGAGCACACTGGCTGCTGGTCCTGCCCCCAGGGACTATCAAAAAGTCATGTAACCCTTAAGATTTCATGTGATTACACAACTCTTAAATTACATGATATCTAACATCCCTAGTCTACGGAATATTTTTCAACTAGAGTCCAGGGGAAAGCTGACAGGTGTGAAGGAGCATAAGGCTCAGGCAGTAGATCTCTTTGGGAAGAATGTATTAAAGGGGAATATCTATATGTGTATACCGGTCAATCGACTTAGCGGGATCCAGGCTGGGGTCTGCACTAGCTCAGCAAGAGCAGCTCCCAGCTAGCGGGGCTCCTGCTCCCAACGCTGCGCTAGGGCTGTCTGTCAGCTCCCAGCCCTGCCAGAGCAGTACCTGTCTGCAGGGCACCTGGGCTTCCCATAGACAGATAAGAGGCCGCTCTGGATGAGAGCAGTCCCTGTCTGCAGAGGGCTCTCTGCAAGGCTAGAGCAGCCCCCAACAGGCAGGGAGCTGCTGCAGCCCTCATAGGATTCCGGTAAATTGGAATTGGTAAGCATTACCCATTTCACATCACCACCTTGTACCATGGGCTGTGAAAGAAAGAGGTTATTAAACCGTTTGGAGCATTTAAATTCTCCTTTCATTAACCCAATATAAGACAACTGGACCTAATCTACATGGGGAAAAGGAAGCAATTTTTTGGTTCATGATCAGGTCTTGCTCATTCTTTTACTCAGGCCCATATGTACAAAGGTAGTTAAGGTACCTAACATCCATTTGCACTCTTCTCCATCAGAAGAACACCAGCAACTCCACACAATACACCTACCTCTCTTGGCAGTTGAGCAAAGCAAATTTGCACTTTATAGCAATACAATACTAATGATTAGCATCAGTTTCTCAGCCACAACAGTACAATCTCTCTCCTTTCCCCCAGATATAAGATTATATACATTATGGTGCAGCATTATTTCAAAACACCTTTCTATTGCTAAGCAATTCTATCTGTAATCTATTAAAAATGTAGGTTCCCTATATATTTTGGAAGGTGAGCTATCATTAAGAACTAATTCCCTGGATAAACAAAGGTTGAGAAGCAGGACACATTTGAAAATGAAGCCATATAGAACAATGCTTTTCCAAAACTCTGCTAAGCAAAATTTGTTTATTTCATTTGAGAGGAAAGAAACTGCTAGCTGCTTTGACAGCTATGCAGCTGACATATTCAACTTAACCTGGAGCAAGGGAGAATTTAGCAGGCCCTGATCCCTCCATCAGGGAATGTAGTTTAAAGAGCTAGATAGAGTCATGAAGGTTAGGTCCATCAATGGCTATGAGCCAGGATGAGTAGGAATGGTATCCCTAGCCTCTGTTTGCCTGGAGGCGGGTAACAGGAGAGGGATCCCATGAGGATTACCTGTTGTGTTCACTCCCTCTCAATCACAGAACTGGAAGAGACCTCAGGAGGTCATCAAGTCCAGCCCCCTGCCCAAGGCAGGACCAATCCCAACTAAATCAACCCAGCCAGGGCTTTGTCAAGCCAAGATTTAAAAACCCCTAAGGATGGAGATTCCACTACTTCCCTAGATAACCCATTGCAGTGCTTCACCACCCTCCTAGTGAAATAGTTTTTCCCTAATATCCAACCTAGACCTCTCCCACTGTAACGTGAGACCGTTGCTCCTTATTCTGCCATCCATCATTACTGTGAAAAGCCTTTCTCCATCCTCTTTGGAACCCCCCCCAGATAGTTGGAGACTACTATCAAATCCCCCTTCACTCTTCTCTTCTACAGACTAAACAAACAGAAATCCCTCAGTCTCTCCTCATAGGTCATGCGCTCCAACCCCCTAATCATTTTGGTCACTCTCCACTTGATCCTCTCCAATGTGTCCACATCCTTTCTGTAATGGGGGGGGGGGGGGGCCAGAACTGAACACAATACTCCAGATGTAGCCTTACCAGAGCCAAATAAAAGGGGAATAATCACTTCTCTGGATCTGCTGGCAATGCTCCTCTTAATGCATCCTAATATGCCATTAGCCTTCTTGGCTACAAAGGCACACGGCTGACTCATATCCAGCTTCTCAGCCACTGTAACCCCCAGGTCCTTTTCTGCAGAACTGCTACTTAGCTGGTTGGTCCCCAGCCTGTAACAATGCTTGGGATTCTTCCATCCCAAGTGCAGGACTCTGCACTTGTCCTTGTTGAACCTCATCAGATTTCTTTTGGCCCAATCCTCTAACCTCTCCAGGTCATTCTGGACCCTATCCCTGCCCTCCAGCGTATCTCATAGAATCCTAGAGCTGGAAAAGACCTCAGGAGGTCATCAAGTCCAGCCCCCTGCTCAAGGCAGGACCAATCCCAACTCAGTGTCATCTGCTAACTTGCTGAGGGTGCAAGCCATCCTCTGGGGCACTTGGCATTGGCCACTGTGGGCAGACAGGACACTGGGCTGGACGGGCCTTTGGTGTGACCCAGCCTGGCCGCTCTGATGTTCTTAATCCCGACTACACCACGGAGCGCGCCCTGCGCAGACACAAAATCCATCTCCGTGGCTGCACGCGCGGACCCGAGCTGCCCAGGCGGTACCTACGGATACCAAGGGGCAGCCCAGGCGGGGCGGGTTTCTGGGGACAAGATCCGCACGCAGCCCGCCCAAGCCAGGGAGACCCCCGAGCCATGGCTGCGTGGGGACGCGTTTATTTGTGCCAACACGCGGGGGGGGGGGGGGGCGCAGCGGTTACACGTCCGCTGGGTTCCCCCTGCCCCGCCCCACCCCTACGCGCCCAGCCCCCTCGCTGCGGGCACCGCCGCTGCCCTGGGCTCCCCGGGGAGCTCCGCACGCAGCAGCCGAGCCCACCCCGCGGGCGGCTTCCCAGGGGCGCGTGCGGGGCCGCCGCACGGCCCAGCGGAGGTAACGGCCGGGCAAGCGCCCGCGCGCCGGGCGCCATAGCAACGGCCCCTAGCAACGGCCCTACTCACAGGCCCGTGGTGCCGGCGGGCAGCGGCGGCGGGCCCGGCAGGCGCTGGCGGCTGCAGTCCAGCAGGCCGCGGCGGCAGGCGCAGGGCGCGGCGCAGGCCGGGTCGGGCGGGGCGCGGGCCGCGCACACCCCCAGCAGCAGCGGCAGCAGCAGGGGGAGCGCCCCGCGCGGGGACCCCGCCGCGCGCATCCTCCGGCCGCGACCTGCCGCGGGCGGCTCGGGGGGCACACAGGCCGGGACAGCCGCTCGCCCCGCCCACCGCGTCTGACCTCAGCGCGCACGCGGGGGCGGGGCTGAGAGGCCAGCCAGGTGGGGAGGCGGCGAGAGGCAGCAGGGGGCGGGGCTTCCACCGGGTACCTGAAGCGGGAGGAGCCAAGAGCGGAGGGAGAGGGAGGAGACGATTTGAGCGCTCGCAGGGTGAGGCTAGAGATTGACAGCTCGAGTGGGAGGAGCCAGCCTGGGGAGGGGGCGGAGCTTCAAGCCCTGGGCAGGGCCTTGGCTCCAAGGTGGGAGAGCAGGGGCACAAGCCCTTTGCTGTAGGGGAGCCTGGTGCCTGGGCACTATTTGAAAACCAGCCCACTTCTAAAAGCCCCTCCCCCAGCCTTGCAGGAGGGACACTGGACCCAGGGATCAACTGATTCTGGCGGGACAAATAATGAAAAACAGGGTCGGGGTGCAGGTCAGAGGTTTAAAACGAGGGAGCCGGACAGGGACGCGGAGCAGAGAACCCCCGGACAGCACCCACGGCTCCTCAAAGCTGTGGATGGAGCCAGTGGATGCCGCCCAGAGGAGCTCTGCCGGGATACGTGACACCAGGGAGGAATGGAAATAGGTCCCACAGTCACAGAGCACCCCCTCATCCAGCATCCTCCTCCTGGTGTTGTATGTAGCGGCTTTTGCCAGGGCCAGGACGAGGTTGACGAGGAGGTCTCGTGACTTTGTGGGGCCTCGGATGGGGTGTGCATAAATAAAAAGGTGTGGGGAGAAGTGCAGCCAGAGGAGGAGCCAGGATAGGGGCTGCAACCTAGCGCATTCCAGATATGCATGTGCCACATTTTCCCTCATGCCACAAAAGGGTCAGGTCTCTGCGATGGGGGTGAACTGCGCCAGGTACACGCCCATGCTCATGGCTCCGTCAAGGAGCTGCCAACTGAAGTCCCCAATGAGCCGTGGGATTAAGGTGGAATACACACTGGCCCATCAGGGTTCCCCACCCTCCACAGGTGTTAGATAGTCCCACCACTTGGTGTCAGGGCGGGACACGAGGGTGAGGAAGTGTAATGTGTGGAACACAGTGGCTGGCTGGAGGTCCAGGGATGGGGAAGCTGGGGGGCCCGTGGAACAGGAGCCCAAGAAGAAGGGCCAGAGTGCTTGCAGTGAGGCGGGGCAGGGCATCCCCTCTCACAGGCCTCGCTGCAAGAAATCGAGGGCAAGCTGCGACAAAGCTGCCTTCACCTCCTGGAGTAGGCGCAGGGAGTTTGGAGGGGGAAAGGGGTGGAGAGCCCCATGCGTTGAGCAAGCGCTTGGGGCTCCACCCAGTCCCCCCATCGTAGTCCAGGAGGTCTCTGGCCTTGGTGGTTTCTGCCAGGATCAGCCTCTGGCGCACCCAGGGAGACTCCGCCATCTGCATGCACAAGGCTGGATTGTGGAGCAGGGGCTCCGCGAGGAGGTCTGCTCCCTCAGTGGCCACAACGGACCTGGTCGCTGAGAACAGTTTCCAGGTCTGGAGGAGTTCCTGGTAGAATTCCAGCAGCTCTGAGAGGTCTCGCAGAAGACCCCTCGGGTAGAGAAAAAAGAGCTGCCGGTTGTATCGGAGCCCTCGGAGGCGGTGGAGGAAGGTGTGTGCCAAAAGGCTCCACGCCAGACTGCCTGCACTATAGAGGAGTCTCTGCAGGGCCTGGAGGCAGAAGACCCAGACCTGGCTGCGCATGCAGATGAGGCCCTGCTGCCCCCCCTCCAGGGGAAGACACAAGAACATAAGAACATAAGAATGGCCATACTGGGTCAGACCAAAGGTCCATCGAGCCCAGCATCCCATCTGCCGACGGTGGCCAATGCCAGGTGCCCCAGAGAAGGAGAACAGAAGACAATGATCAAGTGATTTATCTCCTGCCATCCATCTCCTGCCCTTGTTATGAAGGCTAGGGCACCATACTTTATCCCTGGCTAATAGCCATTTATGGACCTAACCTGCAAAAATTTATCAAGCTCTTTTTTAAACCCTAATAGAGTCCTGGCCTTCACAGCCTCCTCGGGCAAGGAGTTCCACAGGTTGACTATGCGCTGTGTGAAGAAAAATTTCCTTTTATTAGTTTTGAACCTACTACCCATCAATTTCATTTGGTGTCCCCTAGTTCTTGTATTATGGGAAAAGGTAAATAATTTTTCTATAATCACTTTCTCCACACCATTCATGATTTTATATACCTCTATCATATCGCCCCTCAATCGCCTTTTTTCCAAACTGAAAAGTCCCAGTCTCTCTAGCCTCTCCCCATATGGGACCCTTTCCAAGCCCCTAATCATCTTAGTCGCCCTTTTCTGAACCTTTTCTAATGCCAATATATCTTTTTTGAGGTGAGGAGACCACATCTGCACGCAGTACTCGAGATGTGGGCGTACCATAGTTTTATATAGGGGAAGTATGATATCTTTTGTCTTATTATCTATCCCTTTTTTAATAATTCCTAACATCCTATTTGCCTTACTAACTGCCGCTGCACACTGCGTGGATGTCTTCATAGAACTATCCACTATAACTCCAAGATCCCTTTCCTGATCTGTCGTAGCTAAATTTGACCCCATCATGTAGTACGTGTAATTTGGGTTATTTTTTCCAACATGCATTACCTTACACTTACCCACATTAAATTTCATTTGCCATTTTGCTGCCCAATCACTCAGTTTGCTGAGATCTTTTTGTAGTTCTTCACAATCCCTTTTGCTTTTGACTGTCCTGAACAACTTTGTGTCATCTGCAAACTTGGCCACCTCACTGCTTACCTCATTTTCTAGATCATTGATGAACAAGTTGAACAGGATTGGTCCCAGTACTGACCCCTGGGGAACACCACTGGTTACCCTCCTCCATTGTGAAAATTTACCATTTATTCCCACCCTTTGTTTTCTGTCTTTTAACCAATTCTTGATCCATGAAAGGACCTTTCCTCCTATCCCATGACCACCTAATTTACGTAAAAGCCTTTGGTGTGGGACCGTGTCAAAGGCTTTCTGGAAATCTAGGTATATTATATCCACTGGGTGCCCCTTGTCCGCATGTTTATTAACCCCTTCAAAGAATTCTAACAGATTAGTTAGACACGACTTCCCTCTGCAGAAACCATGCTGACTTTTGCCCAACAATTCGTGCTCTTCTATGTGCCTTGCAATTTTACTCTTTACTAGTGTTTCTACTAATTTGCCTGGTACTGATGTTAAACTTATCGGTCTATAATTGCCAGGATCTCCTCTAGAGCCTTTTTTAAATATTGGTGTTATATTGGCCATCTTCCAGACATTTGGTACCAAAGTGGATTTAAAGGATAGGTTACAAACCACTGTTAATAACGCCGCAATTTCACATTTGAGTTCTTTCAGAACCCTTGGGTGAATGCTGTCTGGTCCCGGAGACTTGTTACTATTCAGCTTATCAATTAATTCCATAACCTCCTCTAATGTCACTTCAATCTGAGTGAGTTCCTCAGATTTGTCACCTAAAAAGGCTGGCTCAGATTTAGGAACCTCTGTAACATCCTCAGCCGTGAAGACTGAAGCAAAGAAATCATTTAATCGCTCCACAATGGCACTGTCTTCCTTGATCACTCCTTTTATATCTTTATCATCCAAGGGCCCCACTGCTTTTTTAGCGGGCTTCCTGCTTCTAATGTATTTAAAAAACATTTTACTATCATTTTTTGAATTTTTGGCTAGCTGTTCCTCAAACTCTTTTTTGGCTTTTCTTACTACATTATGACACTTAATTTGGGAGTGTTTATGTTCCTTTCTATTTTCCTCACTAGGATTTGACTTCCACTTTTTAAAAGCTGCCCTTTTCTCTCTCACTGCCTTTTTAACATGGCTGTTTAGCCATGGTGGTTCTTTGTTAGGTCTCTTACTGTGTTTTTTTATTTGGGGTATACATTTAAGTTGGGCCTCTAGTATGGTGTCTTTAAACAGTTCCCATGCAGCTTCCAGGGATTTTAGTTTAATTACTCTCCCTTTTAGTTTCTGTTTAACTAGCTTCCTCATTTTAGTGTAATTCCCCTTTTTGAAATTAAATGCCAGAGTGTTTGACCGCTGCGGTGTTCTTCCCAACACAGGAATATTAAAAGTTATTATATTGTGGTCACTATTTCCAAGCGGTCCAGTAACAGTTACCTCTTGGACCAGATCCTGCGTTCCAGTCAAGACTAGGTCGAGAATCGACTCTCCCCTTGTGGGTTCCTGTACTAGCTGCTCCAAGAAGCAGTCATTTAAGGCATCAAGAAATTTAATCTCTGAATCCCGTCCTGAGGTGACATGCACCCAATCAATATGGGGATAATTGAAATCTCCTATTATTACTGTGTTTTTTATTTTGGTAGCCTCTCTAATCTCCCTTATCATTTCAGCATCACTATCACTGTCCTGGTTAGGTGGTCGGTAATATATTCCTAATGCCATATTCATATTAGAGGAAGGAATTGTTATCCATAATGATTCTATGGAACATTTTGATTCCTTTAGGATTTTTACTTCATTTGATTCTATATTATCCTTCACATATAGTACCACTCCGCCACCCGCACGACCTGTTCTGTCTTTCCGATATAATTTATATCCCGGTATGATAGTGTCCCACTGATTGTCCTCATTCCACCATGTTTCTGAGATGCCTATTATGTCAACTTCCTCCTTTGATATGAGGTACTCCAGTTCACCCATCTTATTAGACAGACTCCTAGCATTAGTGTAAAAGCATGTTAGAAAACTACCACTATTTATATGTCCGCCTTTCACAGGATTTTTTTATGCACGATTGTTTCACATCTGATCTTGCCCATATATTATTTCCCACGTTCCCTATCTGACTAACTTCTAGGGAATCCCTACCTATGGAGCCTCGTGTAAGAGAAGTCTCCGTCCGATCCAGGTGCTCCCCCGCACCAATCGGCTTTCCCCCACCTCTTAGTTTAAAAACTGCTCTACGACCTTTTTAATGTTTAATGCCAGCAGTCTGGATCCACCTTGATTTAGGTGGAGCCCATCATTCCTGTATAGGCTCCCCCTACCCCAAAAGTGTCCCCAGTTCCTAATAAATCTAAACCCCTCTTCCCTGCACCATCGTCTCATCCACGCATTGAGACTCTGAAGTTCTGCCTGTCTATCTGGCCCTGCGCGTGGAACTGGAAGCATTTCAGAGAATGCCACCAAAGATGTTCTGGATTTCAGTCTCTTTCCTAGTAACCTAAATTTGGCCTCCAGAACATCTCTTCTACCCTTCCCTATGTCATTGGTACCAACATGTACCACGACGACCGGCTCCTCCCCAGCACTGCCCATAAGTCTGTCTAGATGCCTCGAGAGATCCGCAACCTTCGCACCAGGCAGGCAAGTAACCATACGGTTCTCCCGGTCATCACAAACCCAACTATCTATATTTCTAATGATCGAATCCCCCACTACTAAAACCTGCTTCTTCCTAACAGCTGGAGCTCCCTCCCCCGGAGAAGTATCCTCGGCACGAGAGGATACAACATCACCCTCTGGAAGGAGGGTCCCAACTATGGGATGGTTTCCCTCTGCTCCCATTGACTGCTCTCCTTCCCTGAGCCTTTCATCCTCCGTAACAGCATCAGGACTGTCAGATTGGAGGTGGGACAGCCCTACTATGTCCCGGAAAGTCTCATCCACAAACACCTCTGCCTTCCTTAGCTCCTCCAGTTCAGCCACCCTGGCCTCCAAAGCACGCACTCGGTCTCTGAGGGCCAGGAGCTCCTTGCATCGAGCGCACACATACGCCACCCACCCACAGGGTAGGTAGTCATACATACTGCACTCGACACAATAAACAGGATAGCCCCCACTCTGCTGCTGGGCTTCTGCCTCCATTTCCTACTCTAATTATATATGAGGGTTAATTAAATGTTTCAGATAGAGGTTGTTATAAAGGATTTAGTTTAAGGGGAATAGAAGTCACTGGCTCCCCCCAAGCTCCCCCTCTAAACTCCCTCCTGTTAGCACTCACCCTGTTCGCGAGCACCCGGTCGCAAAGCTCCCTGGTCGCTTACCAGCAGGGTTTAAGTGCTCGGCCTCCCTGATAGCTCCTCCCTCTGCCTACAGCTCAGCCAATCAGCACACGACCCCTGCAGAGACCCAGTGCAATCCTGGCCAGAAGAACTCCAGGGCTATTCTCTGGAGTCTGGCCAGGACCTCCGGGGCTGGGCTTAGGGTGTTGAGCCGGTGCCAGAGCATGGACAGGACCAGTTGATTCAGCACCAGCGCCCTCCCACAAAGGGAGAGACACTGGAGCAGTCCCGTCCATCTCCGCAGCCGCTCACCCCCCTGGCCTCCAAACCCTGCCAGTTCTGCGGTGGAGAGGGATATGTGGCGGATAGAAAGACACCCAGATAGAGCAGTGGACCCGCACTCTACCTAATGGCCTGAAGCGCGGGTGGGAGGGAGCCTGCCTGTCACCCATCCCTGATCACCAGGCCAGAGCTCTTGACCCATTGACCCGGGTGGAGGAGGCTGCCAAGTAGACGGCTTGGCAGGCCTCCACCTGCACCAGGTCGCCCCGGTCCTGGACCATGAGGAGCACGTGGTCGGCGTACTCCAACAGGACCAGCCACAGCCCTGGCCCTCAGAGCACCAACTCCGTCAATCTCTGGCGGAGGAGACAGAAGAAGGGCTCGATCGCCAGGCCGTACAGCTGGCCTGACACTGGACACCCCTGACATACTCCCGCCCAAAGCTGACCGGTTTGATCAGGGTCCAGTTGAGCCTGACCAAACACTCCGCGGAGGCGTACAGCACCTGGAGAAAACCCATAAAACGGGGCCCGAAGCCAAAGGCCTGCGGAGTGCCCAGGAGATACCTGTGGCAGCCTGGCCCTGCCTGTGCCCCCTGCTCTGGGGTCTTGCTCCTGCCCTGCTGCCTCCTGGGCTCCTGATCCAGCTCCTCGCACCCGCCCCACGCTCCACCAAACTGCTTCATTAACAGGCCGTCGCTATCCAGCAGCAGACGTGCAGTGCAGCTTCTAAAGCAGGGCAGGCAAATGGAAACACAAGCCTCAGCCATTGAACAAAGTTCTTCTTAAACCCCTCCGGGCAAAGGGGCTAGGAGGGGATTGATTGCATCCAGAGTAGGGAGGGAACAGCATCGGGAGTGCAAGACATTGTGATTTATTGGACCCAAGTCACTAAACTACATTTCTACAGTAGTAATCTGCCCTGCAGACATGCTGAGCAGAGCATACAATTTAAATGCAATTCGGTCGATGGGCTATCATCAGCTTTCTTTGACAGGGTAACAAGCCTTGTGGTGTGGGGGGAAGCGGTAGATGTGGTACCATATATCTTGACTGTAATAAGGTTTAGATAGATACTGTCTCACATGCCCTTCTCATAAACAAACTAGGCAAATACAACTTATATGGAGCAACTATAAGGCGGGTGCATAACTGGTTGGAAAACCATTCACACAAAGTAGTTACCAATGATTCACCGTCAAGCTGGAAGGCCATATCAAGTGGGTTCCTGAAGGGATCACTTCTGGGTCTGATTGTTTTCAATATCTTCCTCAATGATTTAGAAAATGGCACAGAGAGTATACTTATAGTTTGCAGTGATACCAAGCCGGGAAAGGTTGCAAGTACTTTGGAGGATAGGATTAAACTTCAAAATGATCTGGACAAAATGGAGAAACGATCTGAAGTAAATAGGATGAAATTCAATAAGTACAAATGCAAAGTGCTGCACATAGGGAGGAATAATAAGTTGCACACATACAAAATAGGAAATGACTCTCTCAGAAGGAGTACTGTGGAAAAGGGATTAGGGGTGACACTGTTGCAAAAAAAACCAGACATGATGCTGGGCTGTATGAGAGGAGTGTTGTGAGTAATTCTTCTGCTCTACTCTGCACTGATTAGACCTCAACTAAAGTATTGTGTCTCATTCTGGGCACCACATTTCAGGAAAGCAGTAGACAAATTGGAGAAAATCCAGAGAAGGGCAAAAAATATGATTAAAGGTCTGGAAAACACGGCTATGACTTCAAGGAAGATGTGGAGAAATTGAAGAAGGTCCAGAGAAGAGCAACAAAAATGATTAAAGGTCTAAAAAACATGACCTAAGAGGAAAGGCTGAAAGAATTGGGCTTGTTTAGTTTAGAAAAGAGAAAACTGAGAGGGGACATGATAGCATTTTTCAAGTATCTAAAAGGATGTTATAAGGAGGAGGCAGAACAAATGTTCTCCTTGGCCTTTGGAGTCATTGTGGATGGTTCTCTGAAAACATCCACTCTGTGCAGTGGCAGTGAAAAAGGCAAATAGAATATAAAGAATCATTAAAAAAGGGATAGAGAATAAGACATCTATATAAAACCATGGTATTCCCACATCTTGAATATTGCATACAGATGTCACCTCATCTCAAAAAAGAAATATATTGGCATTGGAAAAGGTTCAGAAAAGAGCAACAAAAATGATTAGGAGTTTGGAATGGGTCCCATATGAAGAATGAATAAAAAGACTTGGACTTTTCAGTTTAGAAAAGAGGAGACTAAGGGGGGATATGATAGAGGTCTATAAAATTATGACTGATGTGGAAAAAGAGAATAAGGAAAAGTTATTTACTTATTCCCACAAGAACTAGGGGTCACCAAATGACATTAATAGGCAGCAGGTTTAAAACAAACAAAAGGAAGTTTTTCTTCACTCAGCGTAGAGTCAATCTATGGAACTCCTTGCCAGAGGATCTGGTGAAGGCAAGAACTTTAACAGGGTTAAAAAAAAGAGCTAGATAGATTCATGGAGGTTAGGTCCATCAATGGCTATGAGCCAGGATGGGTAGGAATGGTGTCCCTAACCTCTGTTTGTCTGGAAATGGATGACAAGAGAGGGAAGACATGATGATTATCTGCTGTGTTTACTCCCTCTGGGGTATCTGGCATTGGCCACTGTCAGGAGACAGGACACTGGGCTAGATGGACCTTTGGTCTGACCCAGTGTGGCCGTTCTCATGTTCTTATAAGTTGCTTATAAAAGGTGTTGCTAGCCTCTGTTTCTCTGGAGGTGGGTGACAAAGGAGGGATCCTGTGAGGATTACCTGTTGTGTTCCCTCTCTCTGGGGCATCTGGTATTGGCTGCTGTTGGCGGACAGGACACTGGGCTGGATGGACTGTTGGTCTGACTTAGTATGGCTGTTCTTATGTTCTCTGAGGATAGGACAAGAAGCAATGGGCTTAAATTGCAGCAAGGGAGGTTTAGGTTGGACATTAGGAAAAACTTCCTGTCAGGTTAAACACTGGAATAAATTGCCCAGGGAGGTTGTGGAATCTCCATCTCTGGAGATATTTAAGAGTAGGTTGGACAGACACCTGTCATGGATGATCTAGACTGTGCTTGGTCCTGCTGTGAGGGTAGGGGACTGGACTTGATGACCTCTCGAGGGCCCTTCCAGTTCTAGTGTTCTGTGATTCTAAGATTGAAAAAAAAGTATGTATTTAGTTGGCAGAAGAGAAAACTGAGCAGGGACATAAAGCAATGGCCTTAAATTGCAGCAAGGGAGGTTTAGGTTGGACATTAGGAAAAACTTCCTGCCTGTCATGATGGTTAAAAACTGAAATAAATTGCCTAGGGAGGTTGTGGAATCTGCATGGATGGATATTTTAAAAAGCAAGTTAGACAAACACCTGTCAGGGATGGTCTAGATCAGTGGTGGGCAAATACCAGCCCTACACTGCCCTATTTTCCTGTGCCTCTGCAGGTGTGAGGGAATTACAGCACCTGTTGACTGCGGATTGCTGTTCCCGGCCAATGGGAGCTGCAATCACCCGTACCTGTGGAGGTGCAGGTAAAAATTAATGGTAGCAGCCCACCAGGGGCTAACCCTGGGGAACTGCCACCATTTTATTGCCCACCCCTGGTCTAGATAATACTCAGCTAATAATGGATAATGCTGCTATGAGTGCCAAGTCCCTTCCAGTGCTAGGATTCTATGATTCTAGGCCAGCTGAAACTGGAGTGACAGCAGAGAGGTATGTGCTCAGAGAGGGAGGAAGGGTCACCACAACCGTGCTGGTTTGACTCTCAGGCGGGCCTGTCACTCTCCCCTTCAATCCACCCTTTTCCGCATCAGCTGAGAGGCAGAAACCTATTGTGAAGGTAGCCCCCTTTTTTTCTTATTTCATGGGGGCTAGTCCAAACCACTTATTGCTGTAATCCCAGCTGCTGGTTCTACATGCTGGGAGTTGATATGGAAATGTTCCCAGACAAGGTGGCAGCCTACTGCCTGGAGTGGCTGTGAAAGAAGTAGTTGCTATTTCTGCACACCAGAGGAGGATGGCGGGAAGGTGCTTAACATGCTCCGTGGCTCTTTTGAATCTGTTTTGGAAAGCTTCACTAAAGGCGGGCCGATACCCCTGCATGTGCACACAAACCCCCAGTTAGAAGCTGAGCGCTCCCGGCCAATCAGCAGTGAGCACTGCCCGAGGAACAAAACTGGCAGTCTTTAGGAGCACCAGTTGGCTGCCGCCCAGCCTGCAGGGAGAAGCTAGACCTGCTGCAGGTAACGAATCCAGGGGCTGGATCCCAATCCAGTTTGCTGTAGTTTTACAGGTTATAGGCCTGCAGCAGTTACATGTGGAGGTGCATGAACAATCCTTAGTCCCAAGAAGGAAAATAGGCCTTGGTTCATGTAGCACTGGGTTCTAGTTAAAAGACTAGGGAAGTTTGCTGCTTGCCTACAGGGCTGGTGCCTTCCTCTTGCTGTTCTAAGAAGCCAGTTTAGAATGAGGTAAGTAGGGCAGTTGTGTATCTATGTGAGTAAATGAGACACAATGAGAACAACTCATCCGAGTGCAACAGAAGGGCAGCTAATCCCTCGGGGGAGTATGTCAGGTACTTGGAGATCAACACCATCCTCCTGTAGCAGAGGGCAAGGGCACTCCTGGAGTCAGGGCACTTTCTCATCTCTGGAGGTTGAGGGCATATCCTGAGGTCAAATCCGTCTGTGTCCTGAGCTGACTCCCAGGAATGGCATGAATTATATTATCACCCCTCCAGGGATAGGGCTACCTTCCTGTGGCGTGATTATCTGTATCACACTGGTTATAAAGGCAGGAGTGCCATCTAGTGGCACAACTGAAAAGCTACACCTTGTCGTTAGCAGTGCAATTACAGGTTGAACCTCTCTAGTCCAGTACCCTCGGGACCTGACCGATGCTGAACCAGAGAATTTGCTGAACCACGGGAGGTCAATATTGTCCAGCAGCATTACCAACACTTCCACTGCTCACTGGGCTCTTAGAGGACATTTAGGGGTAAATTAGAGCTAAATAACAGCACAGAACACTGGGAGCCAGGACTGGAGGCTGAAAACAAACTTTATAGGACTGCGGGAAACTTGGCCACACCCATGATATGAGGACATCTGGCTAACTCACATCATGCTGGACCACAGATGTTGCCAGATTGGAGAGTGCCAGACTAGAGAGGTCCAACCCGTAGTACATTCCCGCATCTGACCTTGCTGCCCTTGGGTGCGTCTACACTGCAGGGTTTAACTCAAAATAAGCTATGCACATTGAACTATGTCAGTTACGCAGCTTATTTTGAAATAGGAAGTGTCTATACAGGACTTATTTTGAAACAGAGCTCTCTTCCTCTGACTTCCCTTACTCCTCATACAATGAGGGTTACAGGAGTCAGAGTAAGAAGTCCTCCAGCTTGACAGTATTGCGACACTATTTCGAAATAACTGCCTGCTGTGTAGACGCAGACTATGTTATTTCAAAATAATGCTAGCTGTTTCGAAATAAAGTTGCTTTGTAGACATCCCCCTGTGCAATGCAAGGTCAGCCCCAGGGTGAATTTTATGCCGGTGAAACTGTTGGCCCAGGAGACTAAATCCTCTGTTTATCCAAAGAAGAGCTGTGTAATGGAGAGCGGCGGTGCGAGACTCCCATGTCACCTTCCTTTGCCAGTGCCTCTCCCTGGGACCCCTCCAGACACTCATTCCCTCTTTATGCCTCATTCACTACTGGGCCTTTCAGCAGGGGGCTTACCCACAAATCAGCACCAAATTAGGTGGTGGGATTTGTGGCTACTTGGCCTCTAGGTACTGTGCTGTACTGTACACTATAGAACTGGGCTGGATTTGAGGTGCTGGATTCCATTACGCAGGGGTGGGGAACCTCAAGTCCGGCCCCCAGCTTTCCTGGATCTGGCTCCCAAGACTTGGGACTCCTCTCCCAGCTGGCTCCTGTGCTCTTCCTCCCACTCAGACTCCACACCCCAAGCCTGCTTCCTGGCAGCCTCCTCCCACATACTAAACCCCTCATTTTTGGCCCTGCCCCAGAACCTACGGGGCCCCACAAAATCTACTAGCTTGGGCCTAGGCTCTGGTGCGGCCCACAACTTATTTTTCTGTGGATCAGCAGCCCCAAACCCAAAAAAGTTCCCCACTCCTTCATTACGATTTCAGCAAACTCTCCTGTCCCCTATAAAGGGTGCTCTTTCATCTAGCATCCTCAGTAACATGGGCTGAGATCTCCCTTGGCCCTCAGCGGTAGCTGCTGCCAGCTCCGTTTTCATGCGAAGTGACAATCCAGTCTATTTTACTCCTTGCACGTACACAGAGGCACTGTTGTTCGCAGTGACATGCTTTATCCAGCAGCCTGAGAAATAAGGGCTTGGGGCAGGTCCTGGTGTGAAGAGAAATCAGACTGAAATCTCTGTTCCATCACAATATTGCTCCCTAAACAGACTCACTCCTGCCCACGCCTGCCAGACGCATTTGTCATGATACTAGGTTTTTTGCTCTTCGCATCTTAATTGGAGTGCAAGCAGACTACAGTTACATTGTTTATGTTAAAACAAGAACGGAACTGCTCAATAACAAACCCACGCAAATGCACATGTTTCTTTTCCATATAAAATCTGTCTTCTCTCCCCCTAATGGGGATGATTTTTAATCTAGCGATTTACAGTCCTGGAGCAGGTTTTCAATGGTGCTCAGGACACGGGCTCAGAGCACATCAAACAACCGACCCGAGCTGTGGGCATGGAGCATTTGAAAAGCTAGCCCAGAACTCCTTTGCAAAATGGGGCTCCACAGACGGGATTTGACAACAACTGTGCATAGGGTAAATGAGTCCCCGAGGGGCCAAGGCGAAGGAGAATAACGGGGCCATTGACCTCAGTTTGTAAAATATGAAAGTGGCTGCAGTCTCCAATGAGCTAGTTAAGCAACTGGCAATAAGGCAGGGACTTTTTGAAATAACTCTGTTTTTCTTAAGAAAAATGCTCTTCTTGGGAGACATTTCCCAGCCCAGAGAATGAATTCCACACCCTGGCCTCTTCTGGGAACAGAGCATGGAACTTGGCCCCCAGGGCCTGTAGCATTGTTGGTTTTTTCCACCATCCTGCCCTGGATTCTTGTCTCTAAGGCTAAGTCCACAACTGGCACTTTACAGCGCTTTAACTTTCTGGTGCAGGGGAGTAAAACACCCCCGGAGCAGAGCAAGTGACAGCACTGGAGAGCTCCAGTGTGAAGCAGGTTACAGTGCTGGCAGCTGGGCTCCCGGTGGTGTTGGCTGCTCCCCTCACGGAAGTGATTCTTATGGAGTGCTGGGAGAGTTCTCTCCCACCTCTGGGGCGGTGGCCACACTTTCATTTCAAAACTTTTAAGTGCAGACACTTGGATCTGACACAGCGTTTAGCCACCTCTCTGCTCCTGACGTGCAGTCCAGGCTATACCTGCTTCCTGGCCCCTACGATGGCCACCAGGCCGCCTTCATCTGCATTCATGTCGTTCATTCTCGGTGCTGCTCTTCACTCTCCTTTCCTTGCTTTCTGCCTCTGCGTCATATGGGGCCGGTGATGCGAAAACCATCAGTAATGGGTAGCGCTAAGGGCAGCCTCCCCCCCGAGGGAACGGGGGGCATGGAGGCAGCCAGCTGCCATCAGTCGGCTAATTAGCATTGCACTCTGACCTGGCCCTTTGCAGCCCCCGTGGAGGAGACAAATGGGAGCTGTCCCTGGAGTTGGTCCAGGAGGTGCTTCCCTGCGCTTGTTCCCCAAAGCCTCACACGCTGCTTAGAACGAAGAGGCTGCTGGACACGGCTTCCCACGGGCGCTCAGTGTTGGCTGAGAGCTCTCCGGAGAACCTGGCCCTCGTCGTGGGCTCGGGGAGCTTCTGCCTAGCCCACACCTGGAAGGACGTGACAGAGCAGCAGCTGAATCCACACAATTAACGGGTTAAACATTAGGTTAGCGTAACATTTAACTGGATAACCAGCTAAGCGGGATCCTAGCCCAGCCCTGGGACTGCCACCACCAGCAACAGGCCCTGAGATGCTGGGGCTGCTGCCGGCTCCCAGTCATGCTGGGGCAGCCCTCCACCTATGGCAGGCATGGCGGGGAGCTGCTCTTGGGCACTGGTGAACCAGTACCTGGGAAGAGTGATGTTTACTGAGTAACCAGCTAACTGGTTACCCATTCACATCCCTAACCCACCCCTCCCAAGTCGTAGTGCGGTGCCTAACCCACCGGGGCATCCCCCCTTTCTAACCAATGGCTGTGGCTGTTGACCCCTCCTGGTGCAGTTGCTGAGGCTTTAGAGGCAGCCCAGTGCGTGAAGCTGCAGCGTGTTCCTGGTCAGGGATTACAGGCGGGGGGCCCCCTCATATTGTCTGGGGTGCCCTTCGTCGGGACACCATTCCTACCCATCCTGGCTCATAGCCATTGATGGACCTAACCTCCATGAATCTATCTAGCTCTTTTTTTTAACCCTGTTAAAGTTCTTGCCTTCACCACATCCTCTGGCAAGGAGTTCCACAGATTGACTGTGCGCTGAGTGAAGAAAAACTTCCTTTTGTTTGTTTTAAACCTGCTGCCTATTAATGTCATTTGGTGACCCCTAGTTCTTGTGGGAATAAGTAAATAACTTTTCCTTATTCTCTTTTTCCACATCAGTCATAATTTTATAGACCTCTATCATATCCCCTCAGTCTCCTCTTTTCTAAACTGAAAAGTCCCAGTCGCTTTAACTGCTCTTCATATGGGACCCGTTCCAAACCCCTAATCATTTTAGTTGCCCTTTTCTGAACCCTTTCCAAGGCCTAAATATCTTTTTTGAGGTGAGGAGACCACATTTGTACACAGTATTCAAGATGTGGGCGTACCATAGTTTTATACAGGGGCAGGTAGATATTCTGGGTCTTATTTTCTATCCCTTTCTTAATAATACCTAGCATCCTATTTGCCTTTTTGACCGCCGCTGCACACTGTGTGGAAGTTTTCAGAGAACTGTCCACGATAACTCCAAGATCTCTTTCCTGATTTGTCCTGATCCCTTCTGAGAGCGTGGCCATGTGTCTAGTAATGGGGCGAGGGGGAAGAGGGGACATGCCTGTGCTGGAAGCCGTGCCTGCACCGCCACCTGATGGCCATTTGGGAATTACCAGCGGGTGAGCCCAGTGGTGTGCTCCAGTTGGGGTCTGATTCTCAGGGTGCTGCGTACCCTCGGCCCCAGTTGAAGTCAGTGCGTCAGTGCTCAGCGCCTTTGAAAACCAGGCCCGCACACCCTGGCACCTTCCCAGCCACCCATGAACACCAACAGGCCTGTAGCGGCAGGCGGCTGATTCTGCCAGGTCCCCTCTGGCGTGAGGGGCAGGTGGTGGGTGTCAACATGCAGGCCTGTGCTGTCGGTGCCCCTGGCACTGCCTTTGCAGCGCCTCGGGCTCTGGCACAGAGCTTTGGCCAGGCAGCAGTCTTTGGCTCAGTGGCGGAAGGAACCCGTTGCCCAGACTGAGCGTGGGATCCTGTTGGCCCCAGCCCACATTCTGCGGAGAGGTGGCGAGGTAGTGCTGGAGGGAGGCCATGCTGTGTCTAGGGCTGAGCCATACAAGAACCAGCCCTGTCCTAGTGATGGTCTGGAATCTGCTGCTGACCGCACATGAACCGTGGCCCTTTGCTCCGGCTGGTTGTGCCCTGATCTTGCAGCCCACAGGGTGCACCCGTTCTGGGAGCCCCTGACAACGGGCAGTGCAACTCTGAGATCCATAGGGTGCAGTTCCTATTACTAGGGATGTTCAATATCGGTTAATTGAATAGTTGAATAACCTCGTCAATTTTTATCGGTTACTCGACTCTTCTATAGTCCTGGCGGCAGGGCCGGCAGCCAGTGCGCTCCGGCCCCACTCCTGGAGAGTCCCCTGCCACTCCGTGCAGGATGCCAGCTGGTCTGTGAGGGAAGCCAGTTTAAAAACAGCTCCCCTTGCAGCCTGGCTGCCTGTCGCCCTGCGCTGCTGCCTCTGATGCAGAGGCAGCAGCCCCTGCCCGGGGAGGGGAGGGAAATACGTGAGTCTATAGCATTAACCTACATGCTTTTGCTTATCGGATAATTGGTTAATCGACTGCACTGTTCCATCCCTATCCCTCACACCACGCTCCTGATTCTCCCCCGGCTCAGATGGAAATGCCAAGACATTTCATACAGGGGATTCTTCTGGCCCGCTGGATTTCTTTGCAGCTGAGCAGGGCATGTCTAGGGACAGACCCCGCCAGCGCCACCCTCCAGGCTGAGCACTCCCTGCTCCTGCCCGCCTGCGCAGCGAGGGTCTCCTCCCCCACTCTGGGCACTGTCTCCACAGCATGCCCAGCTTGCCTATGAGGCCAGACCAGAGTTCGGCCCAACGCTCCCACTGGCCACAGTGCACTCACCGGCCAGGGATCTCTTGGCGTGCTCTTGCGCTGTGCCAGCCTGGGCGAGGACGTACACTCCACAAAGCCCGCCTCTGCCTCCAGCCACAGGAGCCCTTCAGATTTCTGCTCCTGGAATGCCACACTGGCCGTGCCAGCATGCAGGAGGTGGGTGGGAAGACCCTGCTCTGGATGGGGGCAAGCCTGAACATCCGGAGAGGGGCCACTGCAGAGCAGAGGACGGCGGAGTTCCTTGCTCCTGGGCCGTGGTAGCGTCTGTATAAACACGCCCGACCACTTTGCGAAGGCAGGACTGCTCTGGGAAGGGTGGAGGCTTATCTGGACTGATGAAGTGGCTGAGACCACCTGGCGAGTCACCCCAGGTTTGTCCGGAGGCTGGGGTCTCACAGGAAGAGCCCAGTGGGTAGGTGGGAGAGGGTGGACCAGTGTTCCCTGTAAGTGGGGTGCTTGGGCCGGGCGGCCGTGTCCGAGTGGATCTTTGCTCGCTGCTGCCAGAAGTCTCCAAGCCCCGTTTTCACTATGTGCTTTGGGAAACACGGTCTTTGTAATGAGCAGGCACCCCAGGGCCACAGAGGGGAGCCTGTGATTCTTCTCCTGCGTAGTTACCCCAGACCCTGCCTCGCTGAGCTGGCGCCTGAGGGGAGTTGGCATGAGACAGCGTCCGGTGCTGAGCTGCCTACCAACCCATGGCTCTTACCAGCTAACTCTCAGCCAACAAGAACTACTGAAAATCGTGGGGCCATCCTGGACTCCCGACTTTCAACAGGGCCTCTCTGGGGCATGCGCTGGTGGATAACTCCCTTGTATGGGGTACGGGGAGCCCCAGCAGGGGCATGCTGCAGTGAGTGAGACCAGAAGGGGCCAGCTGTCTGCACGTCACTGCTGGGGAACATCACCCAAACTCACTCTTCCTTCTACCCTGCTGCAGCCGGCACCTCCTCTGTGCCTTCCAGCTGCCCTCTCTCCGGAGGAGTGTGGGGATGGGGCAACGGGCTGGCTGGCGGACAGGAGGAGGTGGTCGGAAACACGGGCTGGGGCTGTGGGAAGCCAGACCATGGGCCATCGGCAAGGACTCTGAATGGGACTTCCCCAAAGCCAGACAAGTGTGGGCCTGAGTTTCTGGAGCGAGAGTGATTTTACCCCTTAAAAGGGCCTGGTGCTCTGTGAGTGCGGAATGCTCTCCCTGGAAACCAGGCCTCCCGGGGCTGGGAGTGTAAAATCCCCCATCCCGTTGGAAGAGATAGGCCGTAGCCAGCCATGGAGTGGCCCTCTCAGACCCGTCAGCGCCAACCTGGCCAGCCACGCCGCGACTACTAGCTGAGTGCCGCGGTTCGGGTAAGAACACTGGCCGTGGGCTGTTCCAGCTCACAGGGGCCATGCAGTCACCTGGCTCTGCCCGAGGGGGCCAAGCCAGGCTCCTGTAGGAAGTATGTGAGCTTCCAATTCCTTGGCTTATGTGGATTTATAATTCCGGCCTTTTGGAGCCAAATGGAACCTGCCAGGTGCTTACATGAAGGGGAAAGGAGCCCAGGAGAGCTGGCAGTATTTTAAAGAAGCCTTATTGAAGGCACAGGAAGAAACCATCCCGATGGGCAGCAAGAAAAGCAGATATGGTAGGCGACCAGATTGGTTTACCGGGGACATCCTTGGTGAGCTTAAACACAAAAAGGAAGCTTACAAGAAATGGAAACTTGGACAGATGACTAGGGAGGAGTATAAATATATTGCTCGAGAATGCAGGGGAGTTATCAGGAAGGTGAAGGCGCATTTGGAATTGCAACTCGCAAGGGATGTGAAGGGTAACAAGAAAGGTTTCTACAGGCATGTTAGCAATAAGAGGCTGATCAGAGAGGGTGTGGGGCCCTTACTGGATGAGGGAGGTAACCTAGTGACAGATGATGTGGGGAAAGCTGAAGTACTCAATGCTTTCTTTGCCTCTGTCTTCACGGACGAGGTCAGCTCCCAGACAAATGCACTAGGCAATGCAGTATGGGAAGGAGGTGGACAGCCCTTGGTGGGGAATGAACAAGTTAGGAACTATTTAGAAAACCTAAACATGCACAAATCTATGGGCCTGGATTTAATGCATCCGAGGGTACTGGGGGAGTTGGGAATTGTCATTGCGGAGCCTTTGCCCATTATCTTTGAAAACTCGTGGAGATCGGGAGAGATCCCGGATGATTGGAAAAAGGCAAATGTAGTGCCCATCTTTAAAAAAGGGAAGAAGGACAATCCAGGGAACTACAGACCAGTCAGCCTTACCTCAGTCCCTGGAAAAATCATGGAGGGGATCCTCAAGGAATCCTTTTTGAGGCACTTGGAAAGAGGAAAGTGATCAGGAATAGTCAGCATGGATTCACAAAGGGCAAGTCGTGCCTGACCAATCTGATTAGCTTCTATGATGAGGTAACTGGCTATGTGGATATGGGGAAGACAGTGGATGTGATCTACCTTGACTTTAGCAAAGCTTTTGATACGGTCTCCCACAATATTCTTGCCAGCAGGTTAAGGGAGTATGGATTGGAAAAATGGACAGAGAGGTGGATAGAAAGCTGGCTAGACTTTTGGGCCCAACGGGTAGTGATCAACGGCTCAATGTCAGGTTGGCGGTCGGTTTCTAGTGGAGTGCCCCAAAGATCAGTTCTTGGACTGGTTTTGTTCAACATCTTTATTAATGACCTGGATGAGGGAATGGATTGCACCCTCAGCAAGTTTGCAGATGACACTAAGCGAGGGGGAGAGGTAGATATGCTGGAGGGCAGGGATAGGGTCCAGAGTGACCTGGACAGATTAGAGGATTGGGCCAAAATAAATCTGATGAAGTGCAACAAGGACAAGTGTAGAGTCCTGCACTTGGGACGGAAGAATCCCAAGCATTGTTACAGCTTGGGGACCGAATGGCTAAGTAGCAGTTCTGCAGAAAAGGACCTGGGGATTACAGTGGATGAGAAGCTGGATATGAGTCAACAGTGTGCCCTTGTAGCCAAGAAGACTAATGGCATATTGGGGTGCATTAGGAGGAGCATTGCCAGCAGATCCAGAGATGTGATTATTCCCCTTTATTCAGCTCTGATGAGGCCACATCTGGAGTGTTGTGTCCAGTTCTGGGCCCCCATTACAGAAAGGATGTGGATGCATTGGAGAGAGTTCAGTGGAGGGTGACCAAAATGATTTGGGGGCTGGAGCGCATGACCTACGAGGAGAGACTGGGGGATTTGGGTTTGTTTAGTCTGCAGAAGAGAAGAGTGAGGGGGGAATTGATAGCAGCCTCCAACTTTCGGGGGAGGGGGAAGGTTCCAAAGAGGATGGAGAGAGGCTGTTCACAGTAGTGAGGGATGGCAGAACAAGGAGCAATGGTCTCAAGTGGCAGTGGGAGAGGTCCAGGTTGGATATTAGGGAAAAACTATTTCCCTAGAAGGCTGGTGAAGCACTGGGAGGGTTCCCTGGGGAGGGGGTGGAATCTCCATCCCTAGAGGTGTTTAAGTCTCAGCTTGACCAAGCCCTGGCTGGGATGATTTAGTTGGGGTTGGTCCTGCCTTGGGCAGGGGGCTGGACTCAATGATCTCCTGAGGTCTCTTCCAGCTCTATGGTTCTATGATTCTATGAAAAAGGAGTGTGTGTTACACGGCTCCATCCCTCTGAGCACCGCTAGGGGACAGCAGCATGCTAGAAATCGGTGGGATGAGTGACTCTGGCTGGCTTCGTTTATTGCTATGCGTGCTGTGATGGAAGTTGGGGGAAGCACTTCCTATTGTCCACGTAGCCTGCCCACAGCTCTCTGAAGCAAGGGAGCCAAATTCAGGGAAAAGAAGCTACACATCTGGGAAGTGGCAGCTGCCTGGCATGGGCCACAGGTCACTTTTAATTAAAAACGGCGCCCAGGTACAACAGTTGTATCATCCCCACTGCTGGTCCTGGGGCTTTTAACTATGGAATTAGGTTGGAAGATCACAGAATAAAAGCATCACAGGGCCTGAAATGCCTGGACGCAGTGACGCAGGCAGCAGTGGGGGATGGGTGTATGACTCTTTACCTGCGGGTGGGGGTCTTTAGAGGCCAGACGCTTGTGACTAATTTGAAGCACTCTTTTTCCAGCTCGATGTAAACCTGACGCCCTGACACTTGTGGGCATGAAAGTTCCCATGCAATGTTGTGTTCCCACTACGCTGCATGGGATGCTGGAAGTGTTCCCCATGGAGTCCGGGAGTTGCCTTTCCTGCAGCATGCAAGCCATGCCTCCCCACCCCCTTCCTTAAGCGCTTGGCCTTCGCGACCTCCACCCGCTCCTGTCAGCACAGGCCCCAGAGAAGAGCCTGGCCCACCACTTTTCCACAAGGCGCCAGTGCCAGCAACAACGCGCTGACAAGAGGCCTTGGAAAGCAGAGCCGCTCCCCTGGCATTGGTCCTGGAGGGGGGGACAAAGTGCCCGTCATGGGGTGCTGCTGCCGCTCAGCACTGACCAGCACTGCCTCACCGTGCACACGGTCCCCGTCCCAAACCTACACCAGGCTGCTCTGCACTCAGCTGTGTCACCGCAGCGGTGCAGCGGGAGTGCCCGCGTGCAGACGCCAGCAACACTGATGGGGGGGGTTCTCCCATCACCGGGGTAACCCGCCTCCCCACCCCACGGGGCGCTCGCTGGGGCAACAGCAGAGCTTTCCTGGTGAGCCTGTGCTGTCAGGGTGGGGACTTGGGTCGAGGGGCATAAACCCCCCCAGAATAGTTAACTGGTTAAACACTGGCTGCGGGCTGCCGGCCTGCTCCATCCCTGCCACTGCCACAGGTGATGGGTGGATGGATGCTCCAGTTAACCAGTTAGCCAGTAAGCATGCAGGTAAGGCCTATGCTTACTGGTTAACTGGTTACCTGGGTAACCTTTAACATCCCTACTTAGTCACTCAGGCGGGTGGCGGATCACTCCCCTGACCGATGTAGCTAAACCAACCTATTATCTAGTGTAGACCAAGCCCTGGTCTGTTCTTTTTCTACTGCGTGTACCGTTAACCCTCTGTTTGCACACAGGGTGGGACTAGGCACATGTACACAGTGGGAGGGACACGCACTGGTCCATTCCTCCATCACCTCGCCCTCTGAGCCTCCCCTTCCCCCCACTTCTAGATCTCCCAAGGTACTGAGCCAATGGTCCAGCAGCCTAGCAGTGTCAGAAATTCCCCTAGGAACAGGGTAAGCCTGCAGCCTTCTCCGTTTTGCAGCGCCTTCGGTGTCCAGGGTGCCACTGTCAGGGCCTACAATCCCCCATGCAAACCTCCAGGCTCTGGGCAGGGACACGGCTGAGGTTACCAGAAGGTAGGTTCTCACTGCCCAGCAATACATCCCTCAGGCCAGCTCACAGAGGGTGCGGTGTCCTCCAGAGCAGGATATTTTCTCCTCTTACGCAAACAGGCAGCTCTGAGTTAATGGTCTAGTTACTCTCTAATGGCAGGGATGGCCCTCTTAGCGACTATGAAATCAAGCAGTAGCGATCTGCCTAAATTAGATTTTATGAGCAATAAATTAGGCGCAATTTAATATTTATCCCAGGGCTGAGGCCAATGCAGCGGTACATTTAACAGTCACACATGACCATTATTTTGTAACCTTAAAGGGCTCTCTACATTCAGCAGCACTTCAGGAAATTAGTGTTTAAAAACTAAAAAAATCCCTTTCATGAAAATGTGCGTTTTCAGCTCAGACCCAGAGCCAAGCACGTTTGTCTTCCGGTCCGTGTGAGGCTCCCGTGCACTGACCCTGGCTCCCGTGCACTGACCCTGGCCTAGAGAGGCCTTCGCCCTGGGGCACATGGGCTTGTGCTTCTGACCCAGCATGTTCTTCTGCGTTAGCAAAGAAGATTTTCAGCTTCAGAACTGGCCCTTCTCCGCCCCTTCCTCCCCAAATTTGCTCGTGTGATTGGCTCCTGCAGCGAAGTCAGAATGTTGGATCGGTGACGTCACAGTCATTGCCATAGCAACAAACTGTGATGTCACCAGAGGATCCTTCCTCACGGGCTCTGGCCTGGGAAGAAGCCTAGTTCAAGGGAGATGGGTTTGCTCTGTGGATACTGGTCTCTCTTTTCCTGTATGCCCCAGTCTGACGGGCTCAGTGCAGGGAAACCATGGTTGCAAGCCCTCCAGGTGTCTCAGCTGTGCTGAGGTGGGCCCTGCACCTTAGGAGTTTCGGGGGATGCTTCAAAATGTGTTTCGGACACTGAGTCCACTTCTGACAGGTTGCAGGTTGTTTCAGGGAAAGGAGCATTAACCTTACCGGCAAACACGGGGTATTTTTGTTTGTATGTTTTGTGTGTTTTGTTTTATTTCTGGTGCAAGAGGCCTTCCCCCTCCTGCCCTTGGCCCTGGCCCCGTGAAGCCAAGGCGAGTTCTGCCGGCAGCCTCTGGGGCTCCGGGATGGGTGATTTGAAGTGGCCTGAATTTGGAACGGGATCCAAAGGCTGCCCCGTCCTCGCTGACGTAAAAGCTGGAGCAAAGTTCAGCCAAACAGAGCGAGGGGCTTGCAGGGGGACAGGCAGCAATAGCAGCTGCGTGTGTTATCTGGGATGGCCAGAGGCAGGGCAGCATGCGTAGCGCTGGCTTGATAGCCTCTGCTCCCCATCCAGGGGCACTTGCTCTGCTCTGGGCCTCAGCCTCCTGCTCTGGGGGCGGCCCAGCCCCAGGGCCAGGGTGCAGCCGGGTTGCTCTCTGACCCTGTCCCTGGTGCTGCTCAGAGCCAGACCAGCTTGCAGGGGTCTGGTTTGGGGCTCTCTTTGCAGGGAGGGGGCTTCCCCTCCCCCCAGACACAGGGAAGCGCCTTGACCTGACCGAGCCATTCACAGGCTGCAGGGCAAGTGCCCAGCCCCCGCTTCATTGACATTTTCCTCCTTCTCCAGCACTCAGACACCGGCAGCAGCTGTGCCCCCTCCCCGTGACTCCCGCAGCCAGTCCCAGCTGCAGCCAGGGGGGCAAGGCCTCTCCACTCCCGCACGCTGCTGGGCTATTTATGCCCACAGGCCAGGGCTGCAATTCGTGGGCAGGGGCCGGCAGGAGGCTGGATGCCCTTCTGGGCCTTTCTCTCCTC
This sequence comes from Pelochelys cantorii, assembly GCA_032595735.1. Lineage (NCBI taxonomy): Eukaryota > Metazoa > Chordata > Testudines > Trionychidae > Pelochelys > Pelochelys cantorii. Next base: position 1,919,740 of record CM064353.1, read on the forward strand.
TCTCAGCTGAGGCTGGAGCTGAGACTGACGAGCAGCGTGGGACAGGGAGCCTCCCCCAAATGCTGGAGCTGACAGTACTGGCAAGACAGGCCTTCTAGTGCTGCTGCCCATCACTGTGGTATCTGGGCTCCTTCCAGATAACACCCACTGCAATGGCCAAGTCCCTAATGAACTTTATAGACCCTCCCTCTTCTCCCGTCTCCTGGTGAAATCTCTGCAAGGGGCAGGTGGGCGACAGAGGTGCCATGCGTGTGCGTCTCCTGCCTTCCTGGCCTCAGGCTGCAGACAAAATGCAGTGCTCAGAAATAACAGCATGGTCACCCCGGGCACCACAGCTGGCCCTGGGCCGTAACCTGGCCCATCATTCTCCCTGTTGTGTGGTAGCCCCTGTGCTTTGGCACTGCCGGCACTGTTCTGCAGGCCTCCAGAGGGACCAGCACGAAATCTCACTGCTACGCCCCCTGGCCTGGGGGCTTCATCCTAGTGACACCTCCCTGGTTCAGATAAAAGAGGAGCAACTCAGAGTGGGCCTGGAATTCAAATTCTCTGAGTCAGGGTCATTTCCCCCTCACTGCTTCCCATTTTGGCACCGTCTCTGCTCTTCCTATTGGTGCAGGGAGTTGGGAGACCACAAACCCCAGCGTGGAGCCAGCTTGGCTTGGCAAAGAGCATTTCAAGGGGGCTCCTCCAGCGCTCCCTGGACGCTGAGAACATGGGCGGCCGCTCAGGAGAGGTTCCAAGGCCACCCAGTGGATTGGCAGAGCGCCCCCCCGCTAGGTTTGTGTCTCTCCTGGTGGTGCACATTCCCACATTCCTCAGTGCACATAAAAATGTTTCTGTACATGGATGGAACAAATTCGCACAGAGACGGAAGAGATTAGAGGAACATTATCCAGCCAAGTCCTGGCATTTTGTAATTCATCCATCAGGTGTGTGAACTAGACTGTGCTGCTGGATTCGGGTCTCTAGCAATCTCTCGATTCAGGACAGGGCTTCAGCATGTACTTACCTCGGTGGGACTTCCTGCTTAAGTGCTGTCCTACACGGGGATTGACTGACGTGTGTGCTTAAAAGCTGTCCAGAATCATGGTTAGGTAAGGAATCAGCTACCCAATCGCGCCACCTTCGCTTAGGCAAAAGTCCCACAGAGGCACAGGCGAATTTTGCAAAACCGGGCCGTTCGGGAGGAAGAGAGACAAGACCTGAGCAGAGGTGGGGGCAGGTAGCGACTCCAAAGCAAACAACAGAACAAGTGGATGAGCAGGGATGAGCAAGCTCAAGAGCAATAAGGCGCAGCCGGCTGGGGTTGGGTGTAGGGAGGGAGTCCCTCTGCGTTGTGGAGGAATCTCTGCAGTAAATACAGAGCAGTGGGAAGCAAAGCCCAGCAAAGGCAGACAACAGATGTCTCGCAGTAATAGGGAGAGGTATCTGTTATTACTAACATTATTTTCCTGATTTCCAGAGGGCCCGGTGGAGAATGAGGCCATAACGTGCTAGGTGCAGTACACAGAGCGAGTAGGAGACATCCCCTGCCCAGGGGTGCGCACGCTCTAAAGAGACGTGGCAAAGGGAAAGCGACTAGGGATGCTAAATATCAGTTAATTGAATAGTCGAGTAACCTCACGAATTCTTATCGGTCAGTCAACTATTTTGGAGTTCCCGGGGGCGGGGCCGGCAGCCAGTGCGCTCCGGCCCCACTCTGGAGGAGCCCCTGCCACTCTGCACTGCTGCCTCTGTATCAGAGGGTGCCAGGCGGGCGCTGATCCACGAGGGGAGCCGGTTTAAAAACCAGCTCCCCTTGCAGAACTCTGCATGAGCTGCAACTGAGTGGGGCTGCCTGCCCGCCCAGCTCCTAATACACTTTAAGTGCAGAGCAGCAGCGGGGGTAGGTTCCAGACCCAGCATGAGCCAGGACTGAGCCAGGCTGCTGGCCGGCCTGTTAAATATTTACTTGCAAGGGCTGGGGTGGGGGAGGGAAATGTGCGCAATCTATAGTATTAACCTATAAGCTTTTGCTAACTGGTTAATGGGTTAATCGACTCCACTATTACATCCCCTAAAAGCGACTTGCCCAAGGTCACCCAGCAGCTCAGTGGCAGAGCCAAGAGCAGACACCTGAATCCTAGCCCTGCGGATCACATGGCTGCTCTTAGAAGTCACTGAGTCGCTACGTCTAGACACTTCTCTGTGTCTGCATCTGCTGGAGCGTGTTCTCCAGCGCCGCCCCCAGGGGCACTGTGTAGGATGGGGAGCAGGAAGCGCTGCGGGCGGGACTTCCGGGGCAGAGAGGACAGTGCCCAGGCTGGTCCAATGCACTGGGGCTTTGGAGGAGCCGTGAGTCTGGGGCGTGGTCTGGAGAGCTCGAGGGGCAGCTTTGCTGTTCGGAGCCATGGCTGAGCTGCACCCCCAGCTCCGGCTCTGCAGCGCGGGGTGCCCAGGAAGCGCTGCCCTCCTTTCAGGGCCTGCCCTGCAATGAACCGGGCTGCCCCAAGCGAGGCCGTCCCGCCGGCGCGGCGCACGGAGTGCAAGCGTGCGTGCGCATCGGTGTGTGCCAAGGCACCGTCTCTCACAGGGCTTTGTCCACCGCGCACTAATCATATCAAGGTGTTCTGCCAAGTGCCTTCCAGTGAACCTGGGCCTTTATTCAAAGTGACAGGGGATCTGATTTATTCCACTAACGAGCCGGCCCTCAGTCAACGTGCCCTGAGAGAATCCCAGCCCCACAATTCCAGTCCTGGCCAGCTCCATGGGGCAGATGAAAGGGCTCCTGCAACTTCCCAGCGCTGCCCAGAATCTGCCCCACTCGGTCTGCCAGAGCCTCTTGCTGCTCCCGAGCTGGGCGCTTGATTGAACTGACAGAAGCGGCTTATTAATTGTACTAATGAGGGTTCAGAAACCCGGAGCCATGGGCAGCGATGGAGAGCGTCCAGTGCGGCTAATACAACGTGCAAAGCCCAACGGACCCCCAGGTCACCCTGTTGCTATGCTACTAGCTGAGATGCCTGTAGGACTAATATACAAACCAGTAGGTAACTCTGGGAAAAAAAGTGCTCGGTAGCTCACATAATTAACAGAACAGCGAGGCTTTATTTGCTCAGAATAAGACGGAGGAGGAAAGTTGTGACTGCACATGTACCACGGCCGCCGAGCTCCGGCCCCAGTGCACTAGAGGATGGGCGCTAACAGCACTGCGCACACTGCCCGCCGAGTCGGCTGGACTGCATTCACCCAGCATTGGGCCAGGCCTCGCTGCTTCGCAGGTTTGGCTCGGAGAGTCCAGGGACACCTCTCAACTTCTCTCAGTGCCAGGGGCCTTGTGACCACAGGCTCTTTGGTGCAATGTGCCCTCTATTTTTTTCCCAATCTGTGTGTGGAATAAATTTTGTTATGTGCGCCACCAACAGAAACACAGGCTTCTGGCGGTGGGCGCTCTGCTAATCAGCTGGGCGGCATTTGACTCTCTCCTGGGCGGCCGCCTCAGTGCTCAGCTCCCAGGGATACAGCTCTGGTGGCATTTTGGCACCAGGAAGTGCAGGGGAGTGCATTATTCCCAGGCACCTGGGGCGGGCTGGCGTTTGCTGTGTAGCCCCTCCGCTGCGGAGCTCAGCCAAACTGGTTTGCCCATTTCCAGTCCAAAGCTGCGGTGAACTGCCCCAGGTGGCATCATTAACAATGACCCACTCCAGAGACAGCGGCCTATAGATCTGTGCCAGCTCTCCCTCGTTAGTTTGCCTCCGGTGCGGCAGAACAGAGAGGGCACAGCTCATTGTGCCTCGGTACCACTGCCAAGCGAAGGAGCAGTGACCGCAAGCACTGGGCGACTTGCAGAAGGGTCAGAGTTCTGGTTCACTTCGGATGAGCCTTCAGGCCGGTTTCCGTATACCGTTCCTGGCGCCCCCGGCACTGGCTGGTGATTCCACGGGGGTGGCTTCCTTCAGGGCATTTCAGCAGCTGGGTCGGAACATTTCTGGTCCTCAGGAGCACTGTTCCCTCTAATCTTTGCCATCTGTGTGCAGGATACATTTTGCGACGTGCACCAAGGTGCGTTTGAATGTGCACCACCTGGGCGCTCTGCTGATCAGCTGGGCGGCGTTGGAATCTCTCCTGAGTAGCTGCACACGCGCCTGCTTCCAGGGAGCATGGCTGAGGAGGAACTTGATCGAGACTTGGTGTCTTTTCGAAGGGCTCAGCCCTAGTTCCACCTGGGCTGGACGTGGTTGTGACTGGGGGCGGTTCACTGGCCTGTGTTTTGAAGAGGGCTGGACTCGGTGTTGAGAATTGGCCCTCCTGCTGCAGGGTTCCCCCGTCTCTGACTGAGGAAGGGTAGGGTGAGACCTCTCTTGAGAGCAGCTGACCCAACGTCTGCCTGCTGCAGGGGGCTTGGGCCTTTCTCTAAAGCATCTGGTGCTGCTCCTCTCACAGGCTTCGGGCTGGCCTGGACAGACCCAGGCTCAGCAGGCTGAGCCCATCTGGCAATGCCTGTGCTTGGAATGGGTTGGCTTTTGGCCTGGGCCTATGCTGGCACGTGGTGTGTGCTACTGCCGCTCAGCTACGGGGCTGCCGTGGTGCGGTGGAGCGTAGACCCACGCTGCAGTGACGGGGGCTTTTCCGTTGCTGTGGTAAATACCCCCCTCCCAGAGGGGGTCGCCCGACAACAGTTACTTCCATTGTCTACTAGGACTCAAGTCGTCGGAACCACATCTCTCAGGGGTCCCCCGTGCCTGAGCAATGTCACCTGGCCGACGTGTTAGACTTAGAGCCGGCCTTAGGCTTGGTCTGCAGACAAACTTGAACTAGTTTAATTAAATTGGCGCAACATCCTGTGCGGACAGGTTTATTCTGCTTTAAGAATGGCTTATTCTAGAAGGGCTTAAACCTGATCCCAGGTCTTAAACTAACCTGGGACAAGCCTGGTTTATTTAGGTGGTGCAGCTGTGCACAGACAGGCCCTGCATTTGCCAGAGGGCCCTAAGGGTATGTCTACACTGCAGAGTTTTTTTCAGAAAAACAGCTGTTTTTCCGAAAAAACTTTAGTTACGTCCACACTGCAATTGCGTTCTTTCGAAAGAAAGTCGAAAGAACAGAGAGGTTTACTGGCGCTGGTAATCCTCATTCTACGAGGAAGAAGCCTTTTTGCGAAAGAGCTCTTTGGGAAAAAGGCGTGTGGCCGGGGAAGAGGGAGTTCTTTCTAAAGAAGAGGGAAGAGGAAAAAGCACCGGTGCCCTGGTGGCCATTCCGCCCACAGCAATCACAGCTGACATGCGAGAGAGCCTCCATTCAGTGTGGACACTCTCTGTTCAAAAAGCAGATGGCTTTTTTGATGCGCTTTAGCAGTGTGGACGCTCTCTGTTGGAAAAAGGTTTTTCAGAAGATCTCTTCCGGAAAAGGCTTCTTCGAAAAGAAGCCTGCAGTCTGACATAGCCTGAGTCTTCTCTTTGGCCTTGTCTTCCTTAGGCTAAAAGGTGTGCACTTGGCCTGTAGGTAAAACCCTAGTGAGCACATGGCAGTGAGCAGTTTTCCCATGATCAAGGTAGAACAAAGGCTCCCCGTTGCCTTTACCCGGACCTGTGAACTAGAGAGGATGCACGGAGATGTGAACTCTGCACACTGCTGCCTTGTGGAGATCTGCTGGCAATGCTCCTCCTAATGCACCCCAATATGCCATTAGCCTTCTTGGCTACAAGGGCACACTGTTGACTCATATCCAGTGTCTCAGCCACTGTAATCTCCAGGTCCTTTTCTGCAGAACTGCTACTTAGCCATTCGGCTCCCACCCTGTAACAATGCTTGGGATTCTTCCGTCCCAAGTGCAGGACTCTACACTTGTCCTTGTTGAACCTCATCAGATTTATTTTGGCCCAACCCTCTAATCTGTCCAGGTCACTCTGGACCCTATCCCTGCCCTCCAGCGTATCTATCTCTCCCCCTCGCTTAGTGTCATCTGCAAACTTGCTGAGGGTGCAATCCATCCCCTCATCCAGGTCATTAATAAAGATGTTGAACAAAACTAGCCCCAGTACCAATCCTTGGGGCACTCCGCTTGATACTGACTGCCAATCAGACATCGAGCTGTTGATCACTCCCCGTTGGGCCTGACAATCTAGCCAGATTTGGTATGGAAGCACATGACATTGTCTCCTATAAAAGCAGTAAGTTCTGTGGGGCTGGGAACATGGCCACAAGCACCTGTGATGTTGTATCAATAAAACAGGAGCAATTCCTGGTTTAAAGCTACATCCCACTTGGGTGAGGCTGGTTTCCACCTTCCTGTGGATTCCTCTGATGGCCTGTCTATACTGCACCAGTGACTGATCCAGAGGCACTGCCTGCAATAGCCAGGAGCTGCAGTGAAGATGGTGTGATGGGTTGGGTCACAGAGATGTCCTTGAGGTTGTTACGTGATGGGCTGAGTGAACTACTCAGCCTGCCCAGCTGGGCCAGAGGCTCTGGTCTCCTCCTGCCAAGGCACAGAGTTGGGGTTACAGCCCACAGCAGAGCCACACTGAGACCAGACCAGCTCTGGGAAGGCTCAATCACAGGGACATGACACAGCCCCCAGGTGCACAGCCCCAGTGGGGTAGAATCCCAGAGAAATCTGCCTTAGTGTTCACCTCCTTTATCAATGGAAGAGAGATATGCACAGCTGTTGCCCCTCCCAGTAACAATTATTTACACTGGGTTTAATGACACACAAAAGTTATTTTTTGAAGTATAAAAAGTAGGGTTAAGTGGTTGCAAGTGAAAACAGACAGATCAAATAAGATACTAAGCTAAAATAAGCAAAACAAGCCAGCTAAGCTCAATAGTCCAAGAAAACTTGTAACGTGCAATTCCTTACCCTAACAGTAATTTTAGTGATCTTTTCTCACAAGCTAGGCAGTCTCCTAATTTGGGCCAAATCTTTCCCCCTGTTCAGTCTCAGATGTTTCCAGCAGGCATTTTGGTGCTAAGCAGGGTGTGTATGTGTGTGTGTGTGTGGGGTGTGTGTGTGTGTGGGGGGGGGTGTCCCAACAGCCAGCTGCCCCAGATTGTCGGGTTCCTTGCCTATAAACAGAATTTGCCCAAGGTGGGAATCCTTTGAGTTCAGCTTCAGCCAGCGCCGGAAAAGTTCCACATCCAAAATGCAAAATAACCGAGTGTGGATGACGCGTACCCGCCTGGGCTGTTAACGGCCTGGGTTATGTGCTTGGTGTGCCCACCCAAAGAGCTCAACTTGGCCAGTTCATTTAGATGTCATGGAGTGGACCAGACCCCAGAGATCTGCCCTGGAACGCACTCCTGTACTTTGCTGCGGGGTGTGGTTTGGAGGGCTCTCACCTCCCTGTAGTGGAAGGGCCTTTACTGAGGATTTATCCCCAAAGCTCTGGCAAATGTACCTAAAAAATAGCCGTGCTACAAAGGCTGCTCTGTAGTGTGTGATTCTATCCGCAGGAGCAACGCTGTGTCTTCCACAAAGAGTTATTGTCATCACGCTATTTTCTTTCCCCTCCTTAAGAGAAGCGTGCTGCGGCATTCCTGAGCACCGGAGCAGACAGCAGCAATCTATAAGCCACTGAGTGAGCTGCTGATTACCTAGGGGAAAGGACTCCTTTCAAAAGGCGTCTCATTAGTGTCAAAGGCACAACATGACGGGAAAGAGAAACAGGTTTGCCCTGCAATGGAATTGCTGAGGTTTTATCAAGACTCAGCAGCAAGGCCATGCCGAGCCAGCAATTTCAGAGGCGAGAGAGCCCCTGCCCCCATTTTTCAGTCAGTCCAATGATTGTATTTCAAATATTGGGCCAGCTAGGAATCAGTAATGCAAGAAGAATGATAATTCCATGCCGCAGCAAGACAGCTGCCAGCTCTCCCAGGGGCCTGGGCTGACTTGGAGAGGACAGCCTGGCCAATCAGGGCAGAGCTGGCCGTGTGTCTGCCAGCCAGAAACCCACCTGCCTTCCTCAGCACACCACTTTCAAAAATCTCTGGTTTTAGGACTAAGCTGGTTTCTGATTAATCTTTTTTTTCCACCCCAACTTTCATCAGCAAATGAGCCAGATGGTTAGTACCGTGGGAAGAGAAGATTGGCTTGACCTGGAGCATCCAGAACTGTATTCACCCCTGAGCTCTACAGCACAGTAGATCAGCTGTGCAAGATGCATCGTAGTCAAAAAGGGACTGATGAGCCTTCCACATTTGTCACAGAGGTGGGTTAGAATAACTATCCCCATTTTACAGATGGAGATGCAAAGTCACTGACCTGCCTTGGGTCACATTGTATACCTGTGTCAGAGCCAAGTTGCCTAACACTCAGTCCCCTGCTCTGATCATTGGATCATACTTCTCTTCACATACGTCGCACCAAAAGTTACTAGCACTGATAAAATTACCCAGCCACTTCCTAATCCCTTTCCCATGGGCTGACACAGCCCAACTTTTGATGCAGCAACCTTAGAACAACCGCCATGGGCTTCATGAAGCGCCTTAGGGTACGTCTACACAGCAGCGTTATTTCGGAACAGCTGACGTTACTTCAAAATAACCAAGTGCGTGTTTATACAGCAAGCTGTTATTTCGAAATAATGTCGAGCTGGAGGACTTCTTACTCCGACTCCTGTAACCCTCATTTCACAAGGAGTAAGGGAAGTCGGGGGAAGAGTGCTCTTCTTTCAGCTTCCGGCTGTATAGACAGCGCCAATCGCTGAGTTAAGGTATTTCCACTTCAGCTACGCAATTGACTACCCTACGTAGGTTATTTCAGCGTTAGCCCCGCAGTGTAGACGTACCCTTAGTGAGCTGCATGCACGGTTCATTTGCAGCTTCTGAGCACACTCCTAGGGTCTCAGGCTACCTCTAGACTGCCGCTTTTTATTGGAAAAAGGTACGTCAATTGTGGGCCCTCCCCACAATTGGCGTACCTTTTTCCAATTGTTTTTTCGGAAGAGGCTTTTCTGAAATTTGGCCCGTCTACACTGGGCCAAATTTTGGAAAAAAAACCCTCTTTTGGAAGAGTCCTTCTTCCTTGTGGAAGGAGGAAGACAGGGCTTCCAAAAGAGCATATCTGCGCTTCTGCAAAAAATGTCAAAAGAGCAGATGCGTTCCCTGGACATGGCAGAGTTAGCCCGGAAAAACTCCGTAGTCTAGACATAGTCTCAGCGACACACACCTTCCTGTGAGTATTGAAATGATGGCCCAGGGCTTTGATACCAAAGGGGAAAAAGAAACCGAGCTCTCAGCCTTACGTTAGGGGAAGGAGAGTGACTGCGCTTTATGGGGTGGCCAGACACCATGAGGGCACCAAGGGGTAGGAAATGTCAGTGCTACCTCATTAGGCAGCTATCTGATGGCCATTGTGATGCAGCAGACCAGGTGCCAGCTCATGCCATGGCTTCTGGCTTCAGCTGAGACATGACAAATTCATTGCCGGACACCGGTCCAGTTCACTAGTGCATTAGTATGGCCACGCTTGGACTTATAACAATGTGTTTATTGTTTAGACCTTTATGAAAGGCTTGTAAATTGCTACATGCATTAATCCCATTTACAACATGTCTATCCCACCCTGTAATGTAATATTATGGGTCTTGTGCTAGAGCTGTAAAATGTTTGTTCTGAACTATGCAGCTCACCAAACAGAGAACAAAATCTTTCACTAGTGCAAAGGGTTACATCCCGGCATGTTACAGTGACGGCCTCCCTTAATGCCCCCACTTCTGGAGCTAAGTAGATATGTGATGATTTCAGCCTTGATTCTTAAAGAAAAATAAATGTCTAGGACAAAGCTTCAAAATGTGACCCCAGTGCACCTGAACGGCTCCAAAAGCAGCAGGCAAATAAAAAGGGCACCAGATCTGTTATTTTTACATGCTCCCAGGATTTCAAAGCCAATCTCATGATTTCTGGTGAACCTGACTCATGATTTTTGACTGTTTGGGGCTGGCACTCGGGCTATCAGAACAAAACCGGCCATTGTGGAGCAGTGTGGCACAGATTTTACTAATTACCACTGCACACCCTGGAAGCAGCTCTGTGCAAAAGGCCTCATTCCATCAGCTTGAACCCTGGAAGTGGACAAGAAATATTTTCATCTCTGTGGCTGCTTGGACCCTCCCTGGGCTGGAACTAGGAACCAGAAGCTGAGCTCCCCAGAGACAGCCGGGGTCAGCCCTAAAAGGCATTCAGAACTGACAGGCTGCTACAACTCTGTCACCTTTTGGAGCCACAGACTGCAACTCATTTCTGTACCTATGTTTGCCGGCTTTCACCTGGAAATAACCATCTCATTTCTTTTTCCTGCTTAACAATTCCTGAGTTGACTCTAGGATTGGCTACAAGTGTTTGGTGAGAGCTAAAGTACAAATTGAGCTGGGGTAAGTGGCTGGTCTCTTGGGACTGGAAGCAACCTGAATCTTCCATGTTGTCTTTGGTGTAGGGCCAACTAGAGCCAAGTCCAGCTTGCCCGGGGGACGAGACGGATTGGAGTGCCTGAAGGGACTGTCTGTGACTGTTACTGTGCTTCAGGAAATCACACTTCCTCCTGGGCTGGTGACATCCAATTATAGAACATACAAGCAGTTTGGCAGCCTGCCCTGAGGTTGGCACTCACAGTTGTTAACAACCCCTGACAGCGTGCCAGCCATCACCAGGGTGGATGGAGTTGCTGGATGTGGTGCAGCTTCTCTATATTACGCAATGCTGAAATGTTTTCAGGCATCCAGTCTGGGGGGAAAAAAATCACAGAAAGGGCCCAGACTCATAGAAACATTGTTTAATTTTGACAAAAAAGCTGAGAAAACGTCTAAATACAATTGACAATGCAACTGTGGACTCCAAGTTAGTACTGCTTTGGAAAGCTTGGAAATAGTTAGCCCCACGTGATCGGTTTTATGCATTTTCCTGTACTTTTGCCCTTGGGTGAAGCCAATGTCTGTAGTCACCTGACAGCAGGAGTGTGTTTGTACCATGAACTAAAACAGACTATTTGGCATTATTTGTACAATGGACTGATTTACTCCAGGCATCTGAAGAAGTGGGTGGTGCCCACGAAAGCGCACAGCACCAGCTGCATGTTGTGTTAGTCTCAACGGTGCTGCAGGACCATTGGTTGTTTTTGAAACGATGGGAAGTAAGGTTTTTCTGCCTGCTGTTTTTAGGAAGTTATGCAGTATAGAATAGAATGATCGAATATACATCGTTGAAGTTAGCTGCTTCGCCAGAGACTTAAGTCTAAAGCACATATGGTAAATGCCTTCTTGTAATTATCTTCCTACGTGCACTGAATTAAATGGTAACACATGTAAACTACTCAGACACCAGTAGTGGGTCAGGGACGCAGAATGGCTGCATAAGCAGGTATACGTGTGGTCTTCTGGGTTCCCCAGCCTCTGCCTATGAGCTATTCCCATGCATGCGCTGACAGCTGTGTGGCTGGAGCCGGACCATGATGTTGGGAACTAGATGCCCTGTGCTATCGCTGGGCCATCTGCTGTTGGCAGGGTCACTTGATGATACTGAACTGTGCTAGGATCCCTGTGAGTGACACAATTTGCATGTGTCAGGTGCTGGCTGAAGGAGGCCCATGTTGGTGGCAGTTTCTCACCTGTTGGGTGGTTGGTAGCAAACAACTGGCAGAGATGTGGATACCACATGCTGAAAGGGGGGGGGGCAACCTAGAAAGTCCTCCCCACAAAGCTGCCCCCCTTGCCCTCAGTCACCCTTCCCAAAAAGTAGTGCCCACCCCCTGCAGCAGCCTCTCCTGTCCCTGTGATTGACAGGGGCCTCATATGCCCTCTATCACTGCTGGCTGTGGCTGCAGAACAAGGATGCTGCTGGGCATGCGCTGCACCCTACTTTCAAACAGTAGGGTGAGACTCATGGTGAGACAGGACAGCTTGGCTCAGCCACGGCCTGGATCTTGTTAACACTCAGCTTCGGTCAGCCTTCCTTATGCCACTGTCCTACGTTCATTGGCTATTAAGGGCTAAAGCAAAGCCCCAGAAGGAGCAGCCCTCTGCAGCCCTGTGATTAGGGCTTTCACCCAGAGCTGCGGAAGTCATGGGGAAACAGGGCTTTGAACAATCCTGCCTTCTAGGCTTTCTGGTTGTTCCTGTAGTAAGTCTTCTGTGGCATAGTGGGGTGAGGCTATGGCTATGCTGTGTGTGGCCTTGGTTGGGGGTGCCTGTTTTGCAGGTGGGCCTTTTGTTGAAGTTCCTTGCACTTTAATTAACTGGTAACTGAGACACAGCAAAAGCCTACAGACTCATAGACCACTAGAACTGGAAGGGACCTCTAGAGATCATCAAGTCCAGTCCCCTGCCCTCATGGCAGGACCAAGTACCATCTAGATCATCCCTGACAGGTGTCTGTCTAACCTGCTCTTAAATATCTCCAGAGATGGAGATTCCACAGCCTCCCTGGGCAATTTATTCCAGTGTTTGACCACCCTGCCAGGTAGGAAGTTTTTCTTAATGGCCAGCCTAAACCTCCCTTGCTGCAATGTGAGCCTTTTGCTTTGTGTGTTAGTACCGTAAGACTTCTCTGGTGTAGTGGTTAGTGTGTAGTGTGGTGTGACCGTTAATGGTTCAATTCCCCTGGGGGCCAAATGGGTTGGAGCCATGAAATGCCCTGATTCTTCTCTTGATACTTGTTTCACTTTAATAAACTATTAATTGTGCTAAGGAGAGGCTTACTCCAGTGAAAGCTCTCTAGGGCAGTGGTTGGGGTGTGAACTGTATTGGTCAGTTCCTCCAGCCACCCTGTGGAACTATTAATTAGGCCAAAGAGAGCTGTAGGTCTGTCAATCTCTCCAGAGGGCAGTGGTTAGTGTCATAGCTTGTGATGTGAATGCCCCTGGTTCAAGTCCCTGGTGGGGTGAGTAGATTTGAGCAGTGAAATGTTCTAGCTTTTCCATTGACACGTGTGCCACTTTAATAAACTATTAATTGGGCCAAAGAGAGCAACAGCTTTGTAAAGTTCCCTGTAGGGCAGTGGTTAGTGTATTGGCCTGTGGTGTGAGGACTACTACTGGTTCAAGTCCCAGTGGGGTATATGGATTTGAGGACAGAAACATTCTGGCTTGTCTCTTGACATGTGTTCCACTTTAATAAACTATTAACTGGGCCAAAGAAAGGGCCAATTCTATAAAGCTCTCTATAGGGCAGTGGTTAGTGTATTGGCTTGTGGTGTGAACTCTACTGGTTCAAGTCCCCCATGGGGTAAGTGGATTTGAACAAAGAGATGGCCTGGCTTTTCTGTTGACACTTGTTCCACTTTAATAAACTATTAACCAGGCCAAAGAGAGGGCCAACACTGTAAAACTCTCCATAGGGCAGTGGTCACAGCACTTGCCTGGGCTGTTAACACAGGGGGTTCAAGTCCCTGCTGTGTGTGAAACTGTTTCATTTGAAGAGCAAGGGCCATTAATCTTACCTGTTGGTGCTGTTCCCCTTTACTTAAGTGTGGCCTGAGGCAGCACTGGGTTAGGATCACTCTGTAGCCTGGTGGTTGGGTGCTTGCCTAGGAGGATAGGAGATCCTTGGATTTCCTAGTTCAAATCCTACTTCTGCCCCTTTAGAAGGGGTTTGACTGGGGAAACCCTCTCTCCCAGGTGACCAGGGAGGTGGCAGATTCCTGTTTAGGTCCCTGCTCCGGAAGGAGCCATTTGTCTTAGCAGAAAAGACAGGGACTTGGACTGGCAGCTCTCACCTCTCAGGGGGGTGGGGCTAGGGGGAGGGGTGGGTGGTGGGGAGGGGGGTTGGGGGTGGTGGGGTGGGGTTAGAGGGTGGGTGGTGGTGGGGTGGTCCCTGGGAGGCAGGAGATCCCTGCTCCAGTCCCTTGGCAGAAGCAGGACTGGAACTGGGATCTCCCACCTCCTGGGCAGGCCAGGGGGCAAAAGAGTGATCTGCATTTTGCTAGAAGGGCCAAGAGGTGGAAAATAATTTTTCAAAACCCTTTGTCTTACCAGGACCAAGGGGAATAGAACTCACAAGCCTGACCTACCAAGCCAACACCCACACCCCTGTGCTATGGAGGGCTTCACATAGCAAGCACTGGCTTGGGCCCTACTTCAACAGGAAAGCCCAATGGCCCCCCCGCTGACCCAGCAAAGCCTCAACCCCAGTGCTCTGGCACCGTAAGGGAATGACTTGACCGCTAGGCTGCACAGGGTCAGCTCTCATGTGGCCATAGTTAGGGCGTCCACTTGAGACACAGGCAATCGCAGAAGGGGGCTTGGCCCAGCCTGGCCCACAACCTACCTGAATAGCCCATCCGCTGTCAGCTCTGACTGTCTCGCAGGGCTGACTGGGGTGGGGGGGATGTCTGCTTCAGCGTCACAGAGCTTGGCAGAGGCCGCACAGGAGGCAAGATGACAGGTTTTCTTCTCAGTGCCTTTGATTTGCTGCTCCCAGGGTCCGAGCTGCTGGACAAGCCCTTGTGCGCAGTGTCTCTGCATCGCCCCGCTGCGGCCGGGCAGTGTCGACGAGCAGGCGGTGGTCGGGCCTGGCAGGGTCCCTGTGTCAAAGAGCAGACCCGCTGGACGGTTACGTGGCAGAACTGACATAGCCCCCTGCAGCGGGCGGCATCGGAGCCAGGTCCCCGCGAGCCGCCGCTGACAGGCAGCGCACAGCCCCAGCAGCCCTTCCTCCCGGGAGCTTTCCTTTGGCCCAGTGACTAGTGAATGACAGCGGAGCCGCTTCCACCAGCAAGACAGGGAGCCCCACTGCAGAACAGCCTCAGCCCCGCCGCGGGGCCGCTCAGCTGCCAGGCCGGGAAATGCTGCTGCTCAGCCCGCAGAAGGGGGCTGAGCCCAACCCTCCCCGGGCTTGGCAAGTGCCCAATGTGCTGGACAAAGCATGATTCTTGGGGGTCTATGGACTGTAGTGTGTTTCCTGGGGCTCCGGTAGCTTCTGGCAGCTTTGCAGGGCTGTCCCTGGCTTGCTCTGCCCATTCCCGCTGCCTCCTGCCACACCTCTCCCAGCTCAGGGTTCCCCAGGGAGCCATTGTGGTCCCCAGAGCTCTGCAAAGGGGGCGCGGCAGGAGCCAAATCAAACCTAGTATCTGACTCTGGTGGGGTGCTGCACTGTCCTGCCACCATGGCCTGCCAGGCCATCTCTCGCTCTCTGCCTTGGAGCCCGAGGAGGGGGCTGCAGGACCCTTGACTTTGGCTGCCAAGGGCTAACCTGGCCTCACCCTCTGTTGCTCCCAGGTGGCTGCCGAGAGCAGGGGGAAGTACCGGCACGTGCCCTCACTGGTGGGGGGAGAGGGCAGTGCAGGCACGGACACTCTGCCGACATGACACCTGCCCGGTGCAGGGACCCCGCCCAGGAAGGAGGCTGCTGGATGGCGGCCGTGCCTCGAAGGGGATGCCCAGGGAGAAGGGGGTGGCAGCCAGCGTCGAACGCACAGTGGTTAGGGCTCTCCCTGGCTGCAGAGGGTGCTGGGATGTGATCAGGGTGAGCTGGAGGGTGGCAGTTCTCCAGGTTATCTCCCAGCTCCTGCCAGAAAACATCAGCCTCTCCTATCTGCCCCCACTGGCGTCTCTGCCCACCTCCCGCCCGGCCACAGATCTCTCTTGCTCTCCTCCCACGGGCCTCCCCCTGCTCTCCACATTCCCGTCCTGGCTGGCTGGGCTGCTGCTCTTGGTCGCTCTCTAGCCACATTCCCTTCCCTCGCCGAGGCAGGATCCGGGCCGCGGCTTCTCTGGCTGGAGACCCAAGATTGGCTCCCTCGCTGTGGAAAAGTGATTTCTCGCCCTGGGAATGGCGCCAGCTTTTTAACCATGCAACCGCGGGCGCCAGCCAGCAGCTGCAACTGACTCGGGAGCAGGGACGCAAAAGCCCAACCGGTTAAACGCAATGTTGAACCAATTAACCACATAAAAGGGGGCCGGCGGGGGCTGCTCGAGCCAGGCCGGGACCACCACGCCGCACCACAGGCGGGGAGCTGCTCCAGCCCAGCGGGGCCGCCGGTTAACCACTGACATTCCTCCTCATCAGGATCCCACCAGGTTGTTAGCTCCAAAATGCCAGGGGAAGAAAGCCCCAAACCTCCCTCAGCGCCCATCCCCCTCCCTCCACCTTGGGCCATCATCCCCATGACGCCCTGTGGTTTCCATGTCTGGCCTGCCCAAGGCGGAGAGGCCTAGAAACAAGCAGAGCCCCGGGCTGGCTGTGACGTCTGCACATTCTGTTCCCGGAGCCATGCAATGGTTACCGTGGGAGCCTCAGGGAATCCCTGGCTGCCTTTCCAGGGAGGGAGGGTGCCAGGCTCGGAGCTGCAGGGCCCGCCCCAGCGTGGGTAATCCCGCCGACCAAGGGAAAGGGGGAGCGGTTCCTTGGGGATGAACGGAACCCAGCCACAAAAGCCGCTAAGGAGGGAGGGCGCCGGGGCTGCTGGGGAGAGCAGCGTGAGGGAGCTGGCACCGGGCACAGGCAGAGAAGCAGCACAAGGCGAGGTCGGGAAGCCGGGAATGCGGTGACTGCATCTGGCAGCCCCGACGCCTGCAGCTCCGGGGAGGGGGGCACTCTGGCACGGGTTACAGTCTGAGCCAGGCCGCGTGGGGAACTGGAGCAGCCGAGGGTGGTGGCGATAAGATGCCGGCCTGTCCCACCCTGGCCAGGTGCTGCTGTTGGCACTGCGGAGGGTCGCTCCACTCGGAAGCAGGGGAATGCATGGGTGCAAGGCGCTGCTTAGCCCGTGTGCACTGGGGGTGCACCTGGGGCAGCCGCAGACACAGCTGTGATCAATGCAGACCAACCGGGGCGCTGACCATCTTGTGCGGGGGGGAGACGAGCTCTTTGCACGTCTCCTCACAGCCTGGCCAGCCAGCTGCACACCCTGGATAGAGGCAACCAAAGCGACCCCAGCACAAGGCTCCGCCTGGAACCCTTTGGAAGTGGGGATGGGCTAGTGGGACACGGCACCTCCCGGATCCACCTCCATCACCTGTCTCGGGCCTGTGCAGTGGGCTCAGTCTACGCCTGCCCCATGCAGGGAAAGGCCAAGGAGCCTGGATCTCCTCCTTATTCCACTAGGATGCCCCTCCTGGGCATGGGAGAAGCAGGGTGGGTGCCAGGTTAAGTTGCCACCCACTGCCAGGGCTCCCCCAGCTCGGGGGATGGAGAGGGGTCTCAGAATCTGGTCCCCGGCTACCTCCCCATCCTCTCCCTAGCTGGGAGAAACGCAGCCCCACACTGCTAAGGAGAAAGCACCCAATAACAAGCCTGGCAGCCAGCCACTGGTTGCAGGGCTCTGCAAAGCCTGCAGCTGGCCACCCGCCCTGACTGGCCTGGCCAGGCCCGGCTCTTTCAGCCAATGCACACACCAGATCGGTCGGTGAGCACTGCACGCCCACTATTCGCCCCTCAGCAGGGAAGGGGGCTGGTGCTCAGAGCAGCGGTCTTGCTTTGCTCCCCCAAAAAGGGCTGCCTGGGCTGGAAGGAGCCTGCAGAGTGCTAGGGAAGGCCTGGTCTTGGTGCGGGGGGCTGTCCCAGCCCCAGCCATGGTGCAGAGGTGTTCGATTTCGCTCGGGCGCCAGAGGAATGCCCGGCTGAGCGGGTGCTACCTAGCCGCAGCGGTGTGGCTGAAAGGGGGCCGCAGAGCAGCATGCACCAACTAAACACCCAGCAGGCGTGAGAAAAGGCCTGTACAAGCGCCCCCACGGGACGTGGGCCTCCCGCCGCAGAGTAAATCCAGAGGCAGCGGGGCTGGCCAGCGAAAGCAAGCATCCCAGTGGGAGTAGGAGGCTATGGGTTTGGCCCGCTGGGGTGAGCGAAACATTAACCGCCCAGCCAGCTGGGCTGCCCAGCCAGACCAGAGCAAGGAGCAGAGTCACACAAACAACTCATCGGATCGGAGCAACGGGAAACAGAAGGGGAATGCAGGCAGGAGAGAGCTAGGACACAACCCATTCCTTAGCCTACCAGCAGCTCACTAGCTCCCAGGCTATTGGGGCAATAGCATGGACTACTTCACCCGCCTTGTCCCGGGGTTGCAAGGCTACCCATCAGTCCCCAGCCAGAAGCATGGAGCCTGCAGGCGCTCTCCCAGATGGGGACGTGGCAGATGGGAGCATCCTGCACAGATTCTTGGCTTTCCCAAAAGCAACAGCCTGGTGCCTCGGGTGCATGTCGGGTGCCAGGCACGGAGCCAGACCCTGAGAAGTGACTCTGCTTCGCACTGAGCGCCGTCAGCTTCTCTGAGCTGTGCTGGCCGGTCGCTGGCCTCTTGTAGGTGGAACCCGGCTTTTGACCTGGCTCCCTGCGCTGGGGCAGAGGGGACCCCGCCCCCGTTCTGTGAAATGGGCTAGTGCGTCCAGACAGAACAGGGGGTGGGGATGATAAATCTGTGACAGGGTGAAATCACAGAAGTCCCCTTGAATTGCCCCCCCCGCCCCTGTTGTGCTGATCAAGCCACTGACATCCGCCTTCCTGCCCTGTGGGGCTCCCATCCCTCAGTCCTGCTGGGCCAGACGCTCTGATCTCCCCCCAGCCAAGGCACAGAGTTGGGGGAACCACCCCCCTGCAGAGCAACACAGACACTGAACCAGCCCAGCTCCAGGAGGGCTCAGCTATAAGGGCTCAACAGCCAGGGAACCAACCCCCAAAAGGGTCCCAAACCCCCAAACAAATCCGTCTTAGCCCGTGTAAAAGGTGTACTCAGAGCTCATAAGGTTCTTCCCTGCCCCCCCACCAATGAGAGATCTGCACAGTGCTTGCTCCCACCACAGGTTACAATTATTTACACTGGGCTTGATAACAAACAAAAGTGTTGCTATGAAGTATGGGACTGGAGTGAGTGTTTGCAAGTGAAAACAGACAGATCTAAGTAAGTTACTAAGCTAAAACAAATAAACCACCTGTAGCTGGTTCTAATGCACTGAGAAACCTGGTACATGCAAATTCTTACCCTAAGCAGTTGTTCTAAGCGTCTCTTTCATAGGCTAAGCAGCCTCCTAGCTTGGACCCGATGCTTCTTCCTGCTCAGTCTTAGATGGTTCCAGCTGGCATGTTACGTGGTAAAAGGGGCTCTCCTGGCATCTGCCCTGTTCTTTGTCTCCTTCCCCCCCATCCCTTTTGCCCAAGGCGGGAATTCTTTGTGCTTAGCTCAAACTTTTCTCAAACCCAAAACCAAAATGGGCTTCAGCAGCAGGTGTCTGGTCACATGACTTTCTAGGACCAACCACAGTTTGGGTTTACAGGACTATGCCTGGCACTGGCAGGGAGAGGGCTAAATCAGGCTGGAGGGAGCCTGCACAGAGCCCTGGCCAATCAGGGAGAGTCTTTTAAGAAGCCAACCAGAGGGTAGCTTGCTGAGGCAGCCCAGTATATAAGGAGCTGCTCAGCAGAGTGCAAATACTAGAGGGGTGTGGTGGGTGGAGGTCTGGTCCTTGAGGAGCTCTGTATAGCCAGGCAGGGTTTGGGGGGAGACTGGCTCGAAAGGGAGGCTCCAGCCTACAGGCCTTGCTTTGAGGAAGCGGCCCAGGGAAACACAGGCAGTAGTGGGGTGTACAGGAGGGTAGGACAAGGCTGCTGCCAGAGGGTTCCTGGATTGGGACCCAGGGTTGTGGGTGGGCCTGGGTCTTCTCTCCCCCTGCCCCCCTTGCCACCAAGGTGTGGCCCATGCTGCCTGTGTTTCTCTCACGAAGGGCTCAGCACTGTGAGGAGATGTGATGAGCTGGTGGAGAAAGGAACTTGCCGCTGTGTCTCTTCGATCCTGGGCAGCTCTTCTGCTGGGTGCTGGGCAAAGTAAAGGCGGCTGAAGTGAGCTCTCCAGGCTGTGACCTAGTGAGGCTTTTATTTGCCTTGTTAGGCTGTATGTGAGCTCTATTGCCCTAGAGTAATCTTGTGGGTGTGCCTCAGTTTCCTGGGGCACTGCAATACCTGGATAGTGATAGCTTCCTGCCTGGACACAGTGGCCAATGCCCCTTGTAAGTGGAGCCTGGGGGAGGGGGCGGGGGGGTTGCTGGCCAAGTGATGCCTTTGTCCTGGAATGCGGGCCAAAGGCTGGGGGAGCAGCCAGGCTGGGAATGGGGCTGTGTCAGCTGACTTGGGAAGCCGGGACCCTGGCTCTGTGTCCCCTCTCAAAGATCGAAGGTACTGGCTGTTCCTGTGCTGACAAGTCTGTTCTGTGTTCCTGTTGACTAATCACCCTCCTGGTCTTCATAAGGACGGCCAGACTGGGTCAGACCAAAGGTCCATCCAGCCCAGTATCCTGTCTGCGACAGGGACCAATGCCGGGTGCCCCAGAGGGAGTGAATCGAACAGGTAATGATCAAGTGATCTCTCTCCTGCCATCCAGCTCCACCCTCTGACAAACAGAGGCTAGGGACACCATTCCTTACCCATCCTGGCTAATAGCCCTTAATGGACCTAACCTCCTCATTCCACGAGGACTAACGGTAGTTCGAGTTAGGATCTTTATTTCGAACTACCTACTCCGTGCCATGTGTAGCTGCGGGCATGGAGTTAGGACTAAGGGGGATTTAAAAATGGCGGCGCCTGGGAACATGCAAATGAAGCCCGGGATATTTAAATCCCAGGCTTCATTTGCAACTCTGCTTGCCCTCATTTGCTGACCTAGCTCGAACTAACGAGCTAGTGTAGACATACCCTTATACTCCTAGCCTTCACAGCCTCCTCAGGCAAGGAGTTCCACAGATTGACTATGCGCTGTGTGAAGAAGAACTTTCTTTTTTGTTTTAAACCTGCTGCCCATTAGTTTCATTGGTGGCCCCTCGTTCTTATATTAAGGGAACAAGTAAATAACTTTTCCTTATTCACTTTCTCCACACCACTCATGATTTTATAGACCTCTATCCTGTCCCCCCATATCCCTTCCTGCTGGCTGTGCAGCTCATGGGGGGCGGGTGGTGCAGAGCCCAGTGACTTCCCCCAGCCCGAGAGACCCAGGTAATGAATTTGCTGCATGCTTTGGGGCTATATAAATAGCATAGTAAATGTGCCAGCCCCCCACCCCCATGAGGTGTAAGGGTCATTTAAGAGCTTGTCCTCACTATTGCATTTTGTCGGTGAAACTAATGTAGATACACGCACAAATGGAGATGCCAGATTGCCAGTGTGTTCACACTTGCTCCCTCTGACAGATCATGCCCACGTTGGGAGTACCATGTGTGCGTCAGCAGTGCCTGTATCCCACAGTGCTTGGCGACACAATCAGTAGGTGTTGTGTGGAAGGCAGCATGGAGCATCCTGGG
Source organism: Pelochelys cantorii (assembly GCA_032595735.1). Classification (NCBI taxonomy): domain Eukaryota; kingdom Metazoa; phylum Chordata; order Testudines; family Trionychidae; genus Pelochelys; species Pelochelys cantorii. The sequence continues at coordinate 1,940,933 of CM064353.1, forward strand.
ACCATGCAGAATGTCCTGCCAGGCGTTGCTTTGTGTCCCAGCCCTCCAGTGGCTTCCATCTTCCTTTTGCACCATTTTCACAGCGTGTGTGTGGATTCCCAGGGATGTTTCACAGACAACGCAGACTGGTCCAGAAAGGTGCATGCTGTACACTTCCTCCAAAACACTGGCCTGTGCAGGCAGCTGCATGTGGGGACTTTCTTTCCAGACCACACAATTATGGTGGGGATATGGAAATGCCCATAAGTAATCTAGAGAGACCCAATTCACCCCTTACAGCCCTGGCCCATGAAACTTTACACAGGGCATCTGGACAGCAGTAAGGACTGTTACAGGCTGACCAGTGCTGCATGACAGCTGAATGGGCCTTTGGCAGATTAAAGGCACACTGGAGGTGCCTCTAGGGCAGATTAGCCCTTACTGCGGAGACCATTTCCATGGTCCTAGCTACATGCTACATCTTGCATAATCTCTGAATCCCAGGCCAAAATGTTTGCTTGGGGTAGAGCACTGAGGCAGAGTGCTTTGCTGCTGAATTTGAGCATGTAGATACTGGGGCCATCAGAGCAGCCTAGAGGGCTGTTAACATCAGGGTGGCTTTAAGGAATCCTAGAATCACAGTCCTTAGAACTGGAAGGGCCCTCAAGAGGTCATCGAGTCCAGTCCCCTGCCCTCATGGCAGGACCAAGCACGGTCTAGATCATCCCTGACAGGTGTCTAACCTGCTCTCAAATATCTCCAGGGATGGAGATTCCACAGTCTCCCCAGGCAATTTATTCCAGTGTTTAACCCCCCTGACAGTTAGGAACTTTTTCCTAATGTCCAGCCTAAACCTCCCTTGTTGCAATTAAAGCTCATTGCTGCTTGTCCTATCCTCAGAGGCCAGGGAGACCAATTTTCCCTGCTCTTCCCTGTGACACCTTTTTAGATACCTGAAAACTGCTATCGTGTCCCCTCTGTGTTCTCCTCCTTTCCAAACCAAACAAGCCCAATTCTTTGTCTTCCTTCATAGCTCATGTTTTCTAGACCTTTAATTATTCTTGCTGCTTGTCTCTGGACCTTCTCCAATTTACTCCATCTTTCTTGAAATGTGGTGCCCAGAACTGGACACAAGACTCCAACTGAGGCCTAACAGCACAGAGTAGAGCAGAAGAATGACTTCTCGTGTCTTGCTCACAACACTCCTGTTAATGCAGCCCAGAACCAGGTTTGCTCTTTCCTCCCGACAGTGTCACTGCTGATTCCTATTTAGCACTTGGATAATGAGGGGTGCTAACATATTTGTTTTTAGAGGCGTTTCCCTGGTGCATCCCATGTAAATGTTGGGGCCACACATCCATGCAAGGAGCTGATTGCAAGGCCTGTGCCTGGGATGGAAGTGCTTGCTGTATGTATCTGTGGAACACAAAATAAGTGTGTTCCTCTTATAACGTTTTGTCTTTATTAAGAGATCGTACAGTGATGCTCACCAAAACACGCCTTTGCTGGTAAGGGAGGGGCTTGTACAGGGTAGAACCTCGCCGCTGTGTGTAGGTCCGATTACATCCAATGTGGGAGGAGGTGGAGTGAGGGGATACGGAGGACTCCTGTGAGGTGGAAAGGAAGGCATGGGCCTAGAGGGCAGAGAATTGTGCACGTGCTACAGTGGAGCTGCTCACTCAGTTACAGCCCTAGCAGTCACTCGATTCCCTCTTCTCTCCTGCCTTTCAGCATCCCAGCTCTCCTTCCGTTCCCTTTCCTCTGCAGCGCCTCCCTGAGCACATCGTCTTTGCCCTGGCTTCTCCCTCTTCTGGTCCACTGAGATGGGTGGCAGGGGCATGTCTGCTGAGGCACAAGTGGGCAAAGCACAGAAGCAGGACGGTTAAATTCCAGCACCTCTGGCTGGGGACTAGTCCCCATCTCTGCAAGCCCCCACAGCATGGGGAGGGGTGCAGACAGAAGGAAGCTTTGCAGGGAGTTCATTCCAAAAGTACCCCCCCACACACTTTCCACAGGCGGGGATCTCACTGCGCAGGGAAACAGGGTACAACTACTGCCTGCTTGCAAGCTGTGGTCCCTGTACAGATTGTCCAAGGGGCCGGCACAGTGTCCTAAACGGGGGAGGGAACACATCTCCCTGCTCTGGGACCTGTGGTAGAGGGTTAGCAAGTACCTCCAGGAAACTTTCCAGGCCTTCTCTCAGGAGGATTCCCTTGAGCGCTTGGTGTCTGTCCGCCTGCTTGGCCAGGCCAACTAGCTAGGCAGGGCAATGTCTAGGTCAGGGCACCACAGCCAGCCTCCCCTTTTCTATGTCCTGCACATGCCACAGCCACTTAATGTGCTCTTGTCTTCTGCTGCCTGCTGAGCAGCTGCCGGGACTGGCTATGCCCCTCAGGCAGGGAGAACTGTTGCTGGCTGCCTGCCCTAGTGGGCGACCCCGCTGGGAACCCCACATCCTTGTCAAGCTTCATCACTTCATCTGGGGTTGGTCCTGTCTCTGCTGCCCTCTGAAGTACGCACGAGTCGCATGGTCATGGAGGTGGCGTGACGGTTGCATCGCATCCCGCTCTGTATGGAAATAGTGGGTCTTGGGTGTGGCACTGGAGTAACGATTTGCCTTATGTACGCCCGTCAGCCCTGCTCACCTGGGCCGATGCCCAGAGACCTCTCGGCACTGAGCCAGCAGGCAGGAAATGGGATTTAGAGTTCCCGGGGTTGGCAAGGAAAGGAGGTGGATGGTTGTTTACCGGGCTGCAGGCCAGTAGAGTTCAAATGCTGACCATAGCGGTCACCATGGGTATTGTGGGACACTTCTGGAGGCCAATACAAGTGAACAAAAGCCAGGGAGGGTGGGCAGTCTACACTGGCTGTTGTTGACAATGAAGGGAGGAGAAGAGAAAAGTCTGTCATGGGGTGGAAGTTTTTTGTCCCCACAATTAGGCATTTTTTGCAGCCGAAGTCACGTTGCAGTGTGTACACTCAGTGCTTGGTTGCCAAGAGGCAGGCTGGGGCGACACAACCTGCTCATGTAGACAAGGGCTAAGTCTGCTGTAGGTGGATCCCTCAAGGGGTTTGCACCTCCTAGTCCTGCAGGCTCTCTCGAAAGTCCCTGTCTCTCACGACAATGGGGGGGAGCTCATGGGGCTGGTTCTTTCCCCTTTTACTACGGCTTATTCACCGAAGCGCAGATGCCGCTGACGGGCTGTGCACGTGTGGCACAACCCGCCACGTTTGCGCACCTCAGTGCTGGGGAGTCAGGCCCTCTTCTCCATCAGGCCACAGGCTGACGGGTCTGTGGGCCCTCTGCGGCAGGCCACAGGAACTGTCCTCCTGATACCCTGGGCAGGGTGCCGGGGTCACGTCCGCTCAACCCTGCTCGTGCATCCAGCACGAGTGCAGCTCCGCAGAGAGCAGTGCTGCGGCTGGCAGATGCTGTGGTGAACTTGAGTTGGTGCTGACCCTGGCTTGTGAGCCGGCCACTCCCTGGGCTAGATTTGGGTTGAGCTAAGCTGTCTAGTTACCATCAGAGTCCCTGGCCACCAAGGGCTGGTAACAAAAAAATGGCTGTTTGTTCCCCCTCGTCCCACAACCCTCATTGGCTGAGTGTCCCTCGGGGAGCCGACAGCCTCTGGGAGCCCCTGGGTGTGGGGGGGGCTGGCTCTGCGCACCTGGCAGGGGCGGGGCTGAGGACAGCCAGCCCATGGCACGCCCTTCCCTCCCCCAGCCCTCCAAGCCGCAAGGAGCGTGCAGCACAGTGCTCCAGCGGCCATTCAAAGAGGCCTGGGGCTCTCGCCGCCACTACTGTGCCTGGCCCCCGTTGAATCGCTGGGGCCCAGTGCAAATGCCTTCGTTGCCCCCCCACCTTTGCAGGGTCTGATAGCGCTAGTTCTGTCTTCCTGCCCCATTTATCATTTGCTCTGGGGATTCTGAGTGCTCAGGGAAAGGGCTGGCCCCAGGAGGGTTCCCCTTCACCTAACCTTGGCTGCCAGCAAAGAGCCGTTTGCCAAAGGCCCTTTGGAAAGGAACTGGCCCAAGCATGTGACCAAACGAGACCCCTGCTTGCCCCGCAAAGCCGGCGTGGCGTGACTCCGCTAAGACCTTGGGCCTGGAAGTCCATATCGCACCGGGGCCAGAGGACTGGTGGTGCTAATGATCTTCATGGCGTAAGCCCTCGTGAACTTCCACCTACTCAGAGAATTATTTTCAACCCAGCAGCAAAACATTTAATCAAAACACGAGCTGCTATCTCAGTCATGGGCTAGGAGCCACATGCCAGACAGCAGGTTTCAAGCGGGTTAACTTTGTCTGAGCCGATAACAAATTATCTTCCAAATACACATTTGAAAGGTGAATGATGTCTGTACTTTTGACTTTGCATTAGCTGCTCCTACCTTCCTCCCTGACATTTTGTACCACTGCGTACATTTCCTCCCCTTCACTGAGTAACCTTGGAGCCAGCTGCATTTAGGCAGTGGAAGGAGACTTTATCTTGACATGCGGCATGTCTTCCTCCTTGGTAGTTAGAGCGGAGTGCGTTTTAGTATGAAGTTAGTTTTGGGAATCAATAGGAAAGAGTATATTTCTTACAGTGGAAACAGACCATTTCTTTATTATTAGCACAGAGTGGATAATTCAGAGTAAATAATTGATCAAGCATATTTAACCTCTTTTTCTGCATGTGGAATATTTATGAGTTCTTCAAATTGTTATTGAATTTATTCAAGGGATTGTCTTCTGAATTTCTTTGCTGTCTGAATGGCTTACAAACAGAGAGCCACATTCATTAGACATTCAAGTATTTGAAATTCCAGCAGTGTTGCTGAGTAGTGACGGGCTAGGTTGGTCAAACAACATGGTGTCTGTCACCTGACGGGGTGAATGCATAATGATTTCCTGCATGAATTCATGAGCATGTGATTTAGTAACTTTGCTTTCTGGGACTACTCATGCCTACAAGTCTTAGTGACACTAGGGTTTGTGTAAAGTAAACACAAAAGGGTGTGAACATGAGCTGACACAAATTCATTTAATGTGTCGAGTAAATAGGCCTGCCAGCATGGAGGGCAAAGGGGGCAGTTGCCCCAGCCTGGCAATTCAAAGGGTTCAGGTCTCCTGATCATGAGCAGCGCTGTTACTCCCGAGGAGTCCACACCAGCACCACACTTAGGCTATGTCTACACTGGCAGCTTCTTGTGCAAGAACAGCCGTTCTTGCGCAAAAACTTGCCGGCTGTCTACACTGCACGCGGGTTCTTGCGCAAGTAAATTTACAGTCTAGCATCAGAAAACAGGGCTTTTTCCGGAAGAGTTATTCCTCTCCCCACGAGGAATAAGCCCTCTTGCACAAGAGCTCTTCCACAAGAGGCCAGTGTAGACAGGCAACATGAATCTCTTGCGCAAGAAGCCCCTATGGCTAAAATGGCCAACAGAGAATTCTTGCGCAAGAGAGCGTCCACACTGCCATAGACGCTCTTGCGCAAAAGCACATTTTGCGTGAGAAGAGGAAAAAGCACAGGTGCCCTAGTGGCCATTCTGTCCATCGCAATCACTGCTTACTTGCAAGAGAGCATCCAGGCAGTTTGGACACTCTCTTGCGTAAAAGCACATCGCTTTTTTGATACGCTTTTGCCATGTGGACACTCTCTTGTGCATGAGGTTTTTGCAGAAGATCTTGTCCGAAGAAAGTTCTTGCGCAAGAAGCCTGCAGCGTAGACGTAGCTGTTCATATCAGGAAATTGCAGGTCCCAGCCAAACATCTTTGGCAGGCAGCAGGCTGAGAAATGCTCCAGAAACCAAACCTCCGGCAGCGGCCAGGCCACCCGAACTGGACAAAGTGCAGAGCAAACACTCGTGGGGCTTTGTTTTTGTGACGTGCTCTGCAGGCCCCGGGTCTCGCTGCCATTGCAAACTGTCCCCCTCTGCTTGCTGGAGGGAGACGGGGAAATGGATGGCACGAAGGGAGAGGATCACTCCTTGGCAGTGCAAGGGCTGGGCCCAGCTTTCGCTGGTTAGATCTTTGTTTGCGACATTCCCTAAGCTGCTGCTGCTCCCACTCCCTGTGCTCGGCTGTTAATGGGACGCAGCACGGTGCGCGGGCCAGGCCACTAGACCGGCGGCTGGGGATTGACGCAATGTGTGACTCCCAGATCTTCTGAGATGTAAATATTCATCTGTGTTCCCTCTGGGCAAGGCAGTGCGGGAAGTTCCCCTACGCCCAGTGCGTTTCTTCTGTGCGCTCGCTGCCCAGGAGGCAAGAATAAGTGGGACGTGTTTTAACCAGTCTGCCACCTTATCAAAGTGCATCTCAGGCTCCTGGAGGGGGCAGCGCCTTGCGACTCACTGAGCCCTTACCATGTCTCTGGGGGCACCCACCACACCCCTGTGGGGCACCTCGGCATGCCCCCCAGCATTCATCCCTCTGTCGCAGCATGAGGGGGCCTCGCCCCCTCCCAGCAGCACCGTAAAGCCGAGGGGGGCACAGGCCCCCCCAGGGTCCGACCCCGGTTCGCTTTCCCTGGGGAGGTTCAATGGGGGGGTGCCGGTGGGGTTCCCGCTCTGCTCCCAATGCACGTGCCGTGCCATGCCACGCCACAGCCCCATCCCACCCCCGCCTGCGCGCAGCCCTGGGCACGCTGCGGGCATTGGATGTGAGCGACGTGGAGGGAAGCAGGCATGCTTAGGGCTCACCCCCTGCTGCCGGGGCCTCCTGTCAGCCGTGTCAGGCCTGGCTTGCCACTGTCCATGTAGCCCCTGGCAACCCGCTGATCCCTTGCTAGTGGAACCTCTGCGGCGCCCAGCCCCTGGATGCAGAGTGGGTGCCATATCCCCCAGTGGCAGGCCCCAGGCACTGGAATTCGTTAGGGTTCCCGTGCAGGACCTGGGAGGCCATTTCCCACATATGCCCACGGAGCCCCTACAGGACACACATCCCCTGGGCCAACCTGACCAGGCTTTGATATGGACCGAGAGCCGGAGAGAGCCGTCGTCCATCCTCCCCCCCCCCCCATCCTGCAACAGCGTCCACCCCAATGCCTGCCCCTGGGCTCATGGGCTCACTGCCCTGGAAGGGCTGGGGAAAGCCAATGGAAAGGCTGCTGTGAGGGACTAACCCAAACCCACCCCCACGGCTGCTCTGAGATCTGCACCCCCCCAATGCAGTGAGAGGAATCCCCCCTAAGCCCAAGGGCTGTCTGGTGGGAAGCAGCACAGCAAGATGGCTTGCTAGGGGCTCGCTCTCCTTGTGCTGCACTGGGAGGTGGCCTGGCCTGGGCTCCGGGCACTTGGCTCGGGGCTCTGTGATCCGGGCAAGCAGAACGGCCCAGCTGATTTCTCAGTGAACAAACCACTCCAGCCTCCAGATCAGTGCAGCCCTTTCCAGCCCGGCCCCACGTTCCTGCACCACTCCAGCCCCCTGCTGCATCAGCCGAATGAGGGGGGCTGGAGAGCGGGACGTCAGCTGGAGAAGAGAGGGAAACAGTGGCATTCCTCTGGGTCTGAGCTCGGGGCCAGGCCCCGTCCAAGTGCGGAAGGGCTGTGGGAGGTGGGGCCGGAGCAGCTGATGGCCAGGAATCCCTCCCTATTGCGCCAGGAAAGCCAGAGGAATGCGGTTCTCCTGCAGAGCAGCTTTGGCCTGTGATGTGCAAGGGAAACAGCAGCCCTTATTGCTGAGCACTGAGTGTTCCCCAATGCCAAACCTGCATCCTCTCTCCCCCAGCCGGCCAGCTCACTCCCTCTGTTCTTCCCAGCTACCCCGACTTCTCCCCTTGCCTCTGCTCTCCCTGCGCCTGAGGACTCCCTTCTCCCAGCCCCGGCCCCAGCGGTGGGGCTTGCAGCCTCTCCTCGGCCGCACGCCTTTTCTGGGGAGAAAACGAAAGGACCCTCCCGTGCCAGCATGTCACCATTCAATGCAGCTTCATTGATCAGCTAGCATGCACCTGGCTGGCCGGCTGTCAGCACAGGACACAGTCGTGTGCAGCTGGGGTGCTGGTGAAAGGTCCAGTTGTGTGCGGTGACCTCAGGTGCCGCGGAAGGACGAGCTTCTCAGGCACGCGCTGCCCCTGCGAGCATGCTCAGCCAATCCCTGTGCGGGCCAAGGTGGAGAGAACCCCGTGGTGAGCACGGCCCAGTTCTCAATCGCGCACGCTGCCCGCTGCCCACTGCCCCCGGGGCTCACCGTTCTCAGCCAGCTCGGCCCAGTGGACTTTGCGTGGAAAGAAGTCTGTTCCTGCAGCCGGGCAGGGCTCTGCCACTGCTGGATGTGGGGGAACCTTGTCGGCTGCGTTCCCACCCTGCCGGGCACTGGGCTCGCTTCACTCTGATCTGGTTTCGGTGCCCTGCTGTGACTCCTGTGGCGGTGGCTGAAGTCAGCAGGAGCCACGAGTGCTCACCCCCTGGAACATATAGTGCTGGTGCCTCAAGCTGTAGCCCATTGCCGGTGTCCAGGAAAGGGGTTACCGCACTCTGGAAGGGGCTGTACTCCGTATGGTTAATCTGCCCGGCTGCACTGGCCTTTCCTGCAGCTGCCAGGCACGCCAGCCACTCCTCCGTGGCAGAAATCGTTGTCCTGGTCTGGGGACGCTGCCCTGCCCACCATGGCTGTGACACACAGGCCACGGACACCACATGCCCGTACAGCTGCATGCCCGGCCTGGCATGCCATGAGCTGTGAGCCCAACTTCTGCCCTGGGCCTGACCGCAGGTCCCATGCCACCTCCCTCACACTGCAAACGTCAGCGCTTCCCTCTGCCTGCACGAGGCTTTGGCAGCGCTTGTGCGGCCCATTGAGCAAGGCTGCTGGCATGCGCTTGCCACGGCAGCGTCCTCAGCGGCAGGCAGGACTCAGAGCTACCACAGAGATGGGCCAGCGGGGACGCCGGCAGGAAGGTCAGGAGGGCGTCTCAGTGTCCCAGCTTTTGGCTCAGGGAGGGAAGACAGTCTTTGTGCTCCCTACAGGGCATGCGGGCAAGACGAGGCACGCAGCAAGGACCCATGGCTAGAAGAACGGGAGGCACCATCCATTTCCTGTGACTCCAAGCATGGGGGGGGGGCAGCCACTACCCTTTGTTTTCTTATTAGCTTCGGGGCAAACTGGGACACTGGGTGAGGCTCACGGGAGGGCATCGGGTACATTTACCCCAGCACCCCGGGGTGACCCTGAGTGGGGAGTGCAACGCCCTTTCAAGCTGGGGTCAGACAGATATGAGAGTGCTCTATTTGTGACCAAGAATTCTAGCCAAGATCACCGAGCTGACGACCTTTCACCAAGCTAGTCAGTGACTACCGTCGGATGTATGGGCTGAACCTCTCCAGTCCGGCACCCTCCGGACCTGACCGGTGCCAAACCAGAGAATTTGCTGGACCACAGGAGGTCACTATTGTCTAGCAGCATTACCAACACTTCCACTGCTTCCTGGGGTGTTAGGGGACAGTTAGGGGTAACTTGGAGCTAAATCACAGCACAGAACACTGGGAGCCAGGACCGGGGGCTGCAAACAAACTTTATGGGACTGCAGGAAACTTAGCCACACCCACAATAAGAGGACATCCAGCTAACTCAAATCACGCTAGACCATGGATGTTGCTGGACCAGAGAGTGCCAGACTAGAGAGGTTCAACCTGGACCAGGTTTGTTATTCAGAGAGTTTGTTGCACCACACTAGCCTTATACAATATCACACCTTTCCAACCTGATGAGACAAACCCAGTGGGGTCTCGGTGTGTGATTTACTAATGAAAATAACAAAAAAACCATTGCTGACCAACTGGCAGATTGCTACTAGAAAGGCTGTGCCTCAAAAGGTTTGGAGGCTCAGTTACACCAATACGTTTTTCTCTGAAGCAGCTCTCTGGTTGTGAAATTAGAGTGGATCTCTCACAAGAACAGACTTTCCCATGAGATTTCCAATGATTCCTGGTTTGGGTGTCACAAGTCCCATCTCTTAGCTAGCGGGGTCTGGGAATTCAAGATACAGGTATGTCCTAGATTTTTTACACCTGCTGTAGAGGTTAACCCCGGTGGAAATTAAAGTCAGTAATCATGGTTGAGTAGTAGAAGTCTTCTTAGTATTTACAATGGAGATACCAAAAACCTGGATTTGAACTTGTGTGCAGTTACCTCACATTTATTTTGGGAGTAGAAGAGTTTGGCTGTAGCACTTTTGAACTTGATTAAGGAGCAGCACAACCGGAAGGAAAATGTGGCTGCTTATGCAGTTACATTACAAGTATAGCTTTGTTGCCCAATATTTTCATACAACATCCTCTTTCCTTTCCAAGCAAAAATTCCTTCAGGGATTACAATTAAATCTGTCCTCCCAGATGAGGTGTAAAACCAAAGCCTGGACCATTTGTGCCCATGGGAAATCCCAGACCCAGCTGTTAGCTCCTGGGTTCTGGTCAAATTTCAATTTGGGAAAAATATATTCTTCTTCATCTTTATCCCCCTTCAGTTTCATCTGTATATAAGAGCTGCCCTTCCTGTTGTAACCCACTGTGTATATTCCTGGTGCTGAGTTCCACCTCAGAAATGGTCACATTTCCATGGAGGAGGACTGGGCTCCCGTTAGAACAATTACCAGCTTGCTGCTCTGTAGCGTTTTTTATCAGCAGGTCTCAAAGTGCTTCCCAAAGGAAGGCTGAATCCTTCTCTCGTTTCTCTAGATGGGGAAGCTGAGGCCAAGAACGATAAAGCAACTTTCCCCAGTTCAGCTGACAGGATCAGAGCTGAGAACAGAAGCCAGGTCTCCTAAGTCCAGCCAGTGGTCTCCCCACCACGCCACAGCATTATCTGACATCACAACATTATTTATTATTGGTGTGATGGCCCTAGACTGAAACCTCATTGTACTAGTCCCTGTACGCGCACACACAAAGGGAGAGACGGAGCCTCCCCCAAGCACCTTCCAATCCACACAGAAAAGACAGACAAAGGGTGGGAGCAAAACCAAAGGTACAGAGCACCAGAGTGAGTTGCCCAAGGCCACCTGGAAGCTCAGTGCCAGAGCTGGGAACAACACCCATAGGTCATGCACACACAACACCTCCAGTGTCTCCTTTTCAGGAAGAAACGTCCCCCAGACAAGCAATGTGAAGGGGTGCATTGGTAAGCTCAGAGCGTCTCCTTTTCTAGCCACCACATACCTTGCTGTCTGCAAAAAGCAGTGCCGAGGGCTAGCCCGAACACTATCCCTGCTTTTTAACCCACGGAGTGATTTGAAAAGCCTGTTCAGCCCACTAGCCCATCAGTGCATGCCGAGGGTCATTGCAGAAGGGGCTGAATGAAATTCTTAGAATCCCTGGTCCTGTTTTATTCCATGCATGTGGTCTTTTCTCTTAGGAGGCCCATTACGTGCCTTGATGTCTACAGAGCACCTTAAAGGATCCTGCTGCTGTGAGTGGTGGGGAGGGGGGCGAGGCAGTGGTTTCCTTTGATGTGAAAACAACTTGATCTCTTTTGGCAGCTGCTCCAGTTTTCCACTTGTGGACAGTCACTGGCTTACAGTGTGGTTTTTTCCCCACAGTTCTGGGTCAAATGGAATCATATTTCTCACTCATCTAAAGCAAATGACCAGCCTTAACAGCCCAGGAAACAATTCACTCGGTTTATCTCCCGTGTTCCCTCAGAAGAGTGCCAGATGGTTGGAAAGTAAGCAACAGGCGCGAGACAAAGCGTGGCTGAGAACGAGCTCTCTCACAGTATTTGTGACAGGTCCCGGGAAGCACGCAGGGGATAAGGGCTATTTTGTGTCTTGGGGCAGCAGGCAGTTCCCAAAACGGGGTAAGCAAAGCCCACCTGATACATACAGCTATGAACACATCAGCTGTTGCATCTCATTCCTGCTCGCTGGCCATCACGTTACTGATGACTTAGCAGCACCAGGAGATGCAAACTTTATTAGGCTAATCCCGACTGCCCAGCACACAGCCAGCTACAGGCTGCTGCCATTTCGGGGAACATTCTTGCCAGACAGAACAGCTTCCTATCTGCATGTGTGGATATGGGACATGGCTTGGGTGCTACTCCAAGACAAGCCGTCATTGTGGAATAACCATCCATGCAGCAGGGAATCCCACCTACTGTATGTCAGGGTCAAGACAGTAAAATTACCCATTCAGGCTAGCAGCAATAAGCCAGTTTCCCATGAATATGCGAGCGGATTGCATGGTGTCTACTATCTTTTCAATGAAGACATTTTGCTGCATTCCCTAGTCAAATGGGGCTCCCAGAGACAGCGAGTTGCTACGTGAGGGCAGAAATCCAAAACTGTACAGTGCAGCCCTGAAATGCACTGAACTCTCTTACCTGCCCACAACTGACTAGCTACTCACTCAGTGTAACCATCTCAGGCCCTGGCAGGAACAGATTCGTTGCCTGTAATCCCTTTGGAACAGGGATTCTAGAGTGAATTCTTTAAAGTGCAGTGTAAATGTACAGACATATATAACTGTTACATCATTAGAAATACTAATTATGACTCTGAAAACACTGTTATGGGCAATATACAGATGATTACATGCCTGCAACTTGCTTCTGTAGAAGAACTTTTCGCATTAGTAGCCACATCTCTCTCGAATTCATATTCTCAAATATGGTTTTCTTTAGCTGTATGGACTAATATAGAGCTAGCACACAAATATATATCAATAATATAGCTATGTATGTATGTCACTACTCACTAAGCCCCATAACATGAACACTGTACCAGTGAAGTAGCCTACACGGGCTTATCCCATAATCCAGTTCACTTATGACAAGTATCCCATAACTCCTGGCATTTGCTGAAGTAAGCATTTGGCATAAACGATAGGAAACTTGTCAAAATTAAGATACATTCATCCTAGGGCTTAGCACAAGCTAGCATAGTACCTACACAGACCAATACCTGGAATACTTGTTTCCAAAATAAACATAAAGAACAGAACAAGTTAGGAAACTGGGACAAACGGATGGGCTGAATTTTAGTAATGTGTAAACAGAGCGGTAACTTGTCAAATCATCACATAGATAAGAGCATCTGAAATATGTAACTTGGGGGGGGAGCAGAGCTTTCGTGTAAGGTGAATATAACATCGTTGGATGGGGTAGCTCCTCAGAGACATAATCAGGTTAAAATTATAATAAAAATTCTTACATCCATTATGAAAACCACCAAAATCATTGGAAATCTCATAGATCTTCTATTTGGCTCTATTTCCTGGATAGAAAGGTGAATAATTCCTTTAAGAGGCCATTAGGTGGAAAAGTATTCCTAAAATGCAAAAGTACTATTTTTTTTCTATTTGTCCTAGAAAAAGAACCAAGACATTTGCACCATCCCGTGCAACTCCTCCTGCTTGGCACAGAGACTTGCTAATGGAATGCAGGGATTTTTTTGCCCTTACACTAGGTGAAAGCAGGAGCGTTCTCCGGACAACTGAGTAAACTAGATGGGTATGTCTACACTGCAAAGTTAATTTGAAATAACAGCCGTTATTTCGAATTAACTTCAATAGCATCTATACATGCAAACCGCTATTTCGAAATTAATTCGAAATAGCGGCGTGCTTAATTCGAATTTGGTAAACCTCATTTTATGAGTAACACCAAATTTGAAATAGCTATTTCGAATTAAGTGCTGTGTAGACACTTAATTCGAAATAGGGGGCCTCCAGCCCTTCCCAGGGAGCCCTGGTGGCTACTCTGGGCACAACCAGGAAGACTTACTCTCCTTTCCCCCAGCCCCGGAGCCATTAAAGGGGTAGGCTCTGGCCACAGTGCCTGCGCCAGCTCCAAGCCTGCCAGCCCAGAGCCAGCAGTCGCCACCGGGGCCCCTGACCCAGTGGCCCCAAAACATGAGCCAGCAAGCCACTGGCAGCCAGCCCTCCACCGCTCCCCAGGAGCAGTCTGCCAGCTCCCAGGAGCCTGACAGGGGCTGGAGAAGGCGGGTGCCTTCCTGGTCCAGGGTGGAGATCCTGGACCTTATTCAGGTTTGGGGGGATGCCCCCAACGTCCATGATCTCCACACTAAACGGAGGAACGCGGCCGTCTCTGGCACGATAGCTGCCAGCCTGGCCACCAAAGGCCACATGCGAACCCAGGAGCAGGTTTGCATAAAAATCAAGTTGGTTGGCGAGACCCCCAACCCTGGGCCCTGAGCTTCCCCTCCCCCTTCTTCCCCTTGCTTCCCCCTTCCAGCTCCCTCCTCCCAGGTTTCCCCCTCCCCTCTCCCACCCTCTCTCTTCCCCTCTCCCACCTCCTTTTCCCAGTCTCCCCAGAGGTTCATCCCCCCCCAGTTTTGTTCAATAAACCCAGTTTCTATTTTTGAACATGCTTGTCTTTTGTTTGACATCAGGAAGGGGGGCTAGGGAGGGGTAAGTGGAAGGATGTGAGGGAGGAATGGGGCACGAGCCCCCGGTGGGGAGGACTGGGGTGGCTCTGAGGGCTCCTCGGGGTGAATGCTCTCCCTCAGGGCCTCCTGGATCCTGACAGCCCCCTGAAGGACCCCCTGGATGGCAGCCTGCAGCAAGTGCAGCCGGGCTGATGGCAACGACCCCACGAGACGCACCGGCGTGCCCAGGGGCAACTCTGGCTCCATGTGGCCGAGTGCCGTGGTGTCCCGAGTGCGGGCACTCAGGGCACTCCAAGACAGGACTGCTTTGCTGTCCCTCATCGAGGTAGACAAGCAAGTGGGGAACCCTGAGAACTGTCTGTCCGGGGTGGGGGTCGGGTCCCTTTAAGCACAGAGCTCAGTTAGCCTCAGGCAGCAGCCCCACACACTAAGTCCTAACCTGATGCCCTGCTGGCACTGGTTCCGGCCAGTCTTAACTTCGGTTCAGGGTCCACTCAGTGTGGACGTGCTATTTCGAAATAGTTTTTGTGTATAGATGCATTATTTCGAATTAGCTTAATTCGAATTAACTATTTCAAATTAAGTTAATTCGAAATAGCGCTGTAGTGTAGACATACCCGATGGGAGCAAGCTACAAGTGGAGCAAAGCAAGGAGCCAAAATCCAGGGCTGAAACACTGTGTGAGAGAGAAGAAAAAAGCTGAAAGTGCAATTCTGGAAAACACGACAGCCTTTCAGAGTGTAAAACGTAACAAAAGCATTAGACTCCCAAGTGTCCGAGTACTGAGGTGATGTGCTTATCAGAAATGCTACTGATTACATCAAATTGGGATCCTTAATAGGGAGGAATGGATCAAAGTCTCAGAATGTATCTGCAAGCTAACGGGCTCAGTTTTTCAAGGAAAAGTGGTGCGATGCTTCAGAATGTTATGCACTAACCCCCTCTTGCCGGGTGGGGACAGAACTTAATATTAACTGCAAAGGCCCCCATTTTGAATGATCAAGAAAATGATCAGCCGGTAAGGGAAAACAAGAGTGTGAAATAGAAAACACTGAAAATTCTAGTTTTCCAGCATCTCAGAGCAAAAGGCAGGTGCAGACATCACATCACTGAAACAATAAAATTGCTCAAAGGTAGAGCCCAACCATGTCTCTGAAAAACTGATGCCCAGAAGCAAAACTTCTTTGCTTTTCAATGTACGTTGTGTTGTTTTTAGTTTACTTGTGAATAACGACAAACCCCAGACAGCTATGACACCAGTAACGGGTCTGAGCTGCAGTTTGGAACAAGAAGGGACGACATGGGACAATCTAATTCTCCAACTAGAGACAAAATGGCAGGAAACCATGATGAGTGTCCTACTTGTTGCTCATTGATGACATTTTATTTTGTCTCTCTCCCATTCCCCTCCATTTGTGTACTTTGACGGTGAGCAGAGACCTTGTCTTTCCCATCTCTGTAATGTGCCCAGCATGTTGCAGGTCATCTGCGAATTTAAAAAAATATTTGTATGTTGCATGGAAACTTAATAGACATTTAAAGTGCCTCCCGGCCAGCTGAAATATCATATGCCATTAACACTGAGGATGTAATTAGATATCAATATAATAGGGAATTAGGTGTTCTGAGTCAGATGAGGTCATGGAAGCATTAATCTTCCTTCTTTCTAGGTGCACAAGCCCAATCTGGTCAATTTCTGTACAAAGTGCAAATCCAAACGAATACATGAAGTACTTTATTTGCCGGCAGCTAATATTTATGCCTTCATAAAAGGCTGCTATTAAACTATTAAAACCAAAGAGTCCTTCAAGCCTTTTGTTTCAACAAGTCACTGGAACAGTTCCCCTGCTTAGAGTCATCTCTTGAAAGATGCCCAGCGGCAAATTATCATTGCCTTGCCCTGCAGGAGAAGACCAAACCTGGAAGCCTCCTGATGAGCAACAGAGCCGGGGGAGGATTTTGAGGTCTATGCAGGACATCTGAGATTTACTGTAACCTAAGATTCAATCACTAACAGGGATGGGTTGGCGCCCTATTTTTTATGCAGCTAAAATGATCAGAGCTCGTAAAAAATGTTTGACTAAAATATGTTTTCATTGGCAAATGCTATTTTGTTGAAACTGAAACATTACATGGAGATATATCCTCTCTGTCAAAATGTTGGCTGTGCAGTGTTTCTAAGGTCCATAACAGAATTCCTAGTCAAGGTGAGAGAAGGGCGCAGTGGCCCTGAGACCTGACAGAACGGGGAGTTCAGCTAGGGTCACCCACAGACCCTGGGTGTCCACGAACCCAGTGGCTCTCCACCTTTCCAGACCACTGTAGCCCTTTCAGGAGTCTGTTTTGTTTTGTGTACCCCCAAGTTACAGCTCACTTAAGAACAACTTGCTTTCAAAAATCAGACCAAGATACAAAAACGTTACAGCACACTAGTATAGACAAATTTCTCATTTTCACCATGTTCATATAAATATTGTACTAACCTTTAGTCATTATATGACATTTTAGTTTGTACCGACTTTGCTGGTGCTTTTTATGTAGTTTGTTGTAAAACCAGGCAACTATCTAGACAAGTGGATGTATGCCCTGGAAGAGGGCTACATGCAGCCCATGGGTACACAACACACCCCCTTGGGAGAGCAGCTACCTCACCGTAGGCCTGGGACTTGTGGGGCTCCTTCCTGTGTGTGGTTGTTTAACAAAACACCCCAGAAATGTTCTGCTTTCCTTCCACAACAGAACAAAAAACCAAATATGAAAATCTGGAAACTTTGCACCAACTGCTGCTTTGGGGGCAGCCCCCCGACCTGCGCCGCTCCCTGCCTGGCTCTACAAAGGCTGTTCTGTAACAGCTGGGGTCTGCGGGGGGGTGTCCTCCACCCGCCCCCCACAGAGCCGCGGGACGGGGCTGCCAGATCCCCGGCCCAGGGCGGCTACAGGGGCGCGGGCCCCGAGCCAGACGTGCCATGGGCCCAATGCGGGGCAGCACCGGAGCCTTTGCCCCCCAACCCCCTTGCAGGGCAGGGCAGGGGCAGCCCGCCCGAGCCGGCAGGACGCCCAGCGCCGCCGGGGGCCGCCAGGGGGCGCCGCTAGCCGACCTGGGACTCGCCGGGCTCACAGCCCCGCCCCCCCGGGCCGCCCCTTAAAGGGCCCGCGGGCGGGGCGAGCCGGTTGGGAGCGGAGCGGCCGGCGGGGCGCAGGTAGGGCCGCGGCTCCCACGTGGCGGCTCGGCCGGGGGCCGGGGAGCGCCTGGGGGCTGCTGGGGGGGCGATTGGGGGCGGTTGCGAAGTCTGGGTTGGGGGCAGGATGGAGGGGGGGTTACTGGGGGGGGGAAAGGGGGAGGTGGGGGGTTGCAGAGGCTGGGGTGGGGGTCATTGGGGGGCAGGATGGAGGGGGGGTTACTGGGGGGGGGAAAGGGGGAGGTGGGGGGTTGCAGAGGCTGGGGTGGGGGTCATTGGGGGGGGTCAGGATGGAGGGTTACTGGGAGATCGCTGGGGAGGTGGGAAAGGGGTAGATGGGGGATTGCAGAGGCTGGGGTGGGGGTCATTGGGGGGCGGGTGGGGGTTACTGGGAGATCGCTGGGGAGGTGGGGGGGTTGCAGAGGCTGGGGGGCAGGATGGGGTGGGGGGTTACTGGGAGATCGCTGGGGGGTGGGAAAAGGGGAGGTGGGGGTGTTGTAGAGGCTGGGGTGGGAGGGCATTGGGGGGCAGGATGGGGTGGAGGCAGGCGGGGGTGGGGGGTTACTGGGGGATCACTGGGGGGTGGGAAAGGGGTAGGTGGGGGGTTGCAGAGGCTGGAGTGGGGGGTCATTGAGGGGCAGGATGGGGTTGGGGTTACTGGGGGGATCACTGGGGGGGGGTGGGAAAGGGGTAGGTGGGGGGGTTCCAGAGGCTGGGGGGGTTCCAGGGACCGGGAGGGGAGCCCAGCGGAGTGGGGTGCCACAGGGGACTTGCTGGGTGTGGGGAGGCTCAGGTTTGCCTGAGGTGGGGGTGCCCCGTGGGGTCAGATCTCCCCGGTGGGGTTTGTTGCCAAAGTGGCAGCGGTGCGGCACATGGGCCTCGCTGGCGGATGGATGGGGACCCCTAGCCCGGATGCCAGCTCTCTGGGGCACAGGGCCTCCCCATGCACCTCACAGGCTGGGGGGGGCTTTAGCTGCTAGTCATGTCCGAATTGGTGCTAGGTGGTGGATTTGGCTGGTTGGGGGGTCCAGGGGATGGGTTAGTAGGGGCCTTGTGCGTTAAAGGGACCCATTCCATTACAGCCCCCTGCTGGGGGCACTGGGAGGAACTGGAGAATCCATCCCTGAGTGGGGCTCGCTGCTGCTGCCCATGCTGTACCTTGCTGCAGTGGACTGGCACTAGCAGCCTGCTGCCCTGTACTCGGTAGAATGCTTGCTTTAAGGCAAGTGCTTCACGGGCTGTGGAGGGCTCTTTGACTTGGGCACACATACAGGAGGCAGACTCCCTTTTTTGGTACATGGCAGGTGTTCCCCTAGGAAAGGGCTTGTGATTCCAGATTGCAGAGCTTTAAAGGGCTATGCTCTGGGTTGGATCAAATCAAAGTTTCTCAGTTAACTTTTTGGAAAGGATTTGTCTAGTGCCTCTTCAGTTCTGTGACTGTCTGAGCCTTAGAGATGCTGACACTTCCTTATAAACTTCTCAACCTTCCCTGCTTGGACCCCATTGAGCTGAAATCCTATGTTCTGCGGTGTGGTCTAGCAGTTAGCTCACAGAGCAGAGTTCTGACTCTGCCTCTGACTTGCTGCGGTATTGCTGGCAAATTGCTTAACTTCAGATTACTGGAGTTCTTCAGAAGACCAGAAGAAGTGGGCTGTGCCCACGAAAGCTCATGATCCCATCTACATGTTTTGTTAGTCTGTAAAGTGCTACCAGACCATTTGTTGGTTTTTCCTGTACAGACTAACTCGGCTACCCCCTGAAGCTGCTTAACTTCCATTTGCCTCATTTCCCCCCATTTGGGGATAATACTTGCCTATATCACAGAGCTACTAATTCTCATGAAATCCTTTCAAATCCTCTGAGAAGAACTATGCAAGCCAAATGACTTGTCACTTAAAACCAGGACCCTAACTGAGGCCTAAGCTTAGGTTGATGAAGGTACGATGTCCACTCCCGCCCCTGAGCGCTGTAGCTACTCAGACCTAACCG
Source organism: Pelochelys cantorii (assembly GCA_032595735.1). Taxonomy (NCBI): domain Eukaryota; kingdom Metazoa; phylum Chordata; order Testudines; family Trionychidae; genus Pelochelys; species Pelochelys cantorii. The sequence goes on from CM064353.1 coordinate 1,960,406, forward strand.
CTGGGTCAGTGGAAGCAGGATTCCACCAACCTAGCTCCATTATTTGGGGAGGTGGCGTTCCTCCAGCAAAGCGGGGGGGGGGGGGGGGAAAATCCCTTCTTCTGCTGTGGCCTTATCACTGACCTTTGCTAGGAAGGGACAGAAGCCCTTTGCCTGCCTCTCCTTTCTGTGCCATCTGGGTGACTTGAGGGTCACTTTCTTTCCCGGTGAGATGCCAGGCAAGCTCGAAATTATGGTTTGGCAGCGAAAAGTTTGTTTTGGGGACTGGAAGAGAGAAGCCCTTATTACCCAGATATTTGTAACAATAACTAAGGGGATACCTGGCCAGCCACTTTGTGTGGGCAGAATATAGGGGGACCCCCCCCCCGTGGTAGTTCCTATTAAGGTCTGGAGTCTACTGGGTGAGGGATTTCAATTCTAAAACAGCACTTCCCCTTTCACTCCTGCTGAGGTCCCTGCCGTATTTCAAGGCTGCCACTGTCTTTTGCAGTTATCTATGTCACTAAGGACGTGTGAATTTACTGCCTGCTGGAGAGTGCTTGCAAATGAAGAGGCTGAACGAAACCTTTTAAGATTTCATTTGGACAAGTTAAGGAGGCTCTTAAACGCCCGCTATTGTGAGCGGTAATACCCTGGAACAGGGAGTGCGTCCTGCTTCTTGGTCCCTTGCATTTCACCGGGTGCTTGTGCCTGCTCTAATCATATGATACTGCAATATAAGGCAATTATTGTGTGTTGTCTAGATTGCACAGGACCTTGCTCCAGACAGGCACTTCAGCTGTCCATGTTCTTGTCAAACTGAGTTGTTGGGAGCACTGTTTGACACTGTCTCGTGACTGTGATGCAATCCAGGGTACGGCACTGCATTCATAAGCTAGTACAATGTAACATACTTTGCTCAGTGACTAATGCTGTGTGTCTTTCCATAAGGGAGGTACACTGACCTATTGCCAGCTAGGAGGGGCTGCACAATTTAAGCAAACTTCATCTGTGCGCTTCAAGAGTCTTTCATGCTTGTGCTTCTGGGTGTGCCTTCTATACCCAAAATAGTATTGCCAAGAGCAATGTTCGGATGCTCACCCCGCCAGATCACATTCCCCCTGAAACCTAAACTGACCAGGCTTGTCAAGTGCAAGTCCTTTTGTATCTGAATATCTTGTGTATGGAGAGAATGGAGCGCTTTTAGAAACCAGTCCACTTGCTGTCACACCCACACATGGATTGCTGGCTATTGTGCTAACAAATTGCCCTGTGGCCCCTCACGTATTGAAAGGACATGTGGAGTGAGTAGAACTTTCTGTTTTTACTGTCTAGGCATCGCATTTAACTGATGCGCTGCACTCACCCATGCTCCCCGTGCTCGAATACGTGGCCTGGTTGATTTAAAGAGTTGCAGTGCTTCAGAACAGGCAGGGCTCAGTAGTCCTGAAATCCAACCATTGTAGCCTAAATAAATAGTTTGAACCAGAGCACTACTCAGTAAGCGGCTCTCATAGTATTTGTTTTTAACACAACAGGATGTCTGCTGTGCACATGCTATTGCATAGGCTCTTCAGCTAAAAAACAAACCAACAAACCCTTAAAGAGAACGGTGGCTTTCATTTTCTTAGTATCCAGCCTACATCTCTTCAGTTTCTACATATAGGAAAAGTAAAGAAAATGGTTTAAGGGAGGGGTAGTTAATAGGTAGGCTGCAGGCTAAATCTGGATTGCCAGATTCTTTTGAATAGACCTTGAAATCTCTCTGTACTTATGTTTAAAAATCTTTTTTCTTCTGGATCGTCACAAGAAATAGACTCAAGTTGCAGTGTCTCAAGTTGTAAAACTTCTGCTGGTGACACTGCAAGAATTAGCCCACTCTTTTGTCTGTTTTTAACTTGGTCATATAAAGTAATGGTACTTCAGAGTAATCTGTTCTTTATGACTGACACATTTCAAGTGTTAGCTAAAAGGAGGAGACTGAGTTATAAAGATCAAGCTGGAATTAACAGAATTGTCCTATAAAGTGTTTGAGCTTTGCCGTTCTGACCTACTTGCAGCTTTTTATTCTTTTAATGCCCTTGTGCCGTTTTACAGCCTTGACACAGAAATGGCTAAAAAGTAATAAACGCTTGTGTAGGAGGAAAATTCAGAGACGGGTGACCTATCTGTTTCGATGCTGACTTGGGTATGAACTGGCTGGCTTCCAGGGGACCTACAGTAACTCAACAAACTCGTAAGCCGTATAAGGGCTGCATTTTTAACAATCAGTAATTAACCAGCAGAGCAGCTTAGCAAGGGATTTGCTGGTTTCTCTATCCCTTGGGTAAGGGTGGGTGTGTAAATTAACAGGGTTGCACCTTGAGCCCTAGGAACTGGGTAAAGGTGTGCGCCCCTACAGTGTGGAAGGGATAGAGAAATTTGTGCAGTTACAGGAAGGGAGGAGGGGGGTTGTGTCTTATGCTTGAAATCGAAATAACTGCATATCTGACTTTAAAAGTGAAATCTACCGACCACTTGCATTGGCCATCTGCATTATATGCTCCCCTGTATTGCTGGACGTGACCTCAAGCTGTCCCGGCCCCTTAGGTACTGGACTGAGAGCGTCAGGCTTGTCAGTTAGGCCTGGAATGGACTGCCGATCCTGGTGCGGAAAGAGGCTTGCTTGCTTATGCCTTGGTTGCTGAACTTTGATCCCAGCTTTGTGCTGAAGTGGGAAATGCCCAAAACGTGCACAGGACGAAACACTTGCACAAGGGAATGCCGTGTGCGCTTGTGTGCGTTTTTGGAAAGCTGCATGTAGGCTCAGGAGAGATTCCACTGCTGACGGAATCTAACGACATGTTGTGGCACCGGTTTTAATGTTGCACTTGCAACTTTTACAACTTTTTCCTCCTCCTCCTCCCTCCTGCCATGAAACCAGCTTATACGGCTTCGTTTTACAAGTAAACGTGGGTCTCTTCCCACCATTGTCAGTTTGCCAGCATCTTAATGGTACTTTTCATAAATGAGTCAGACACTAATTGTGCAATTTTCAGTTGTGCTTGCAGGCTCCTAGTTAATGTTTGGCGCTGTTTCTGCTCCAGCTTTGTCGCATAAGTGACTTTAAAACACTCCCTGATAGTCTAATGCCTTGTGTGTGCGCCGAAGTTGGGAGCACGGTGTGTCACCTGGGGTCAACCTGTTTGTGTCCATATCTGCACTGAGTTGTGTCTCCCGTTGACAAAAGTGCCCTGTTGCAGCAGCGTGGCCAAACCGTCTCCCTGGGTGTCCTGGAGCCATGGTTGGGGTACTGCGCTTGGAACAGTGTGCGTATTGACATGAGCGTTTGTCCAGCAGCTGTCCCACTGACAGCACTGCTCAGTCTACTCACCTCATCCCTTGGTCTCCTGCCTGTTCCTGGCTGCCCAGCCCAGCAAGCACACCAGCAGCACTCCCTTGGTGTGTGCCATTGCCCCATGGAGCACGCTGACTTGGGGCACTAGCTGTGCTCCTGTCTGGCGTAGACAGGAGGTGCTGGCTCTCCTCCCCACCGGCTCACAAGAGGCTAGGGACCATCGGTAGATATGGGGATGCCTCGGGACAACAGGGACCAGCCCCAGGGTGGCGTGAAACTGAAGGAACGGCACTAGGTATGCTATGGGGCGAGGGAGCAAACCTGCCTGGAGCTGAGCCCCAGACCGGTTCCTCATTCCAGGAGCTGCAGGAAGACCTCACCAGTACCCTGCAGACCACCAGAAATACCTTGGGGGTTATAATCAACCTTCCTGCAGGGAATCTAGGCCTGGACTGTTTCCGCTTGCAGAGGTATGGCTCTGGGCTTGTTAAATTCAGTCCCTCAGCGGCAGGCCTCCTAATTACTTTAGCAAGCTCTGCAGTAGGGATGCAGAATCCCAGTTAATTAGCTAACCTGTCAAACATAAAGTAACCGGTTAAAGGATTAAACGGAGGCGGGTGGACTGGAGCGCCTCTCCCCTGCAGCTCCTGCCAGTTAATCGTAACTGGTAAGCTTACCGGTTAACCATTCACATCTCTACTCTGGTGTGGGAACTAGGGACTCACTTCCCCCTCCGTGTTGTGTGTTACTAAATACCATTTTTGTGTGTGATTTGATTCCTGTTACTGGCTTGGACACACTTTAAAGATCCCTTAACAGGAAACTTTTCTCTGTACTATTTAACCTTCCACGTTAGAGGAATCCACAGTTGGAGGCCACACACAAGGGGGGGAAAAGTGCAAAACCCCCACCCTCCCATCTCTCGCTCATATTTAACTCTCAGTGCACCGGCGGGCTCCCTCCCAACCCCCCCGCTCATGCACCAGCCCCGTGCCAGGGTCTGATGTGAAGTCTCTGCTGTTAGTCCCTTGCTCTTTTCCTGTGTTACCCCACCTGCAAGCCCTCTAAAAGCATTCAATGGCTGTCTGTGTGCTACGCCTGGGTAACGGCAGAGTCCGGTCTGTTGCACTCTAGGCCCCACTTAGAAGGCAAAGTGGCTGAGGGTGACCTCCGGAAATGCTTGTCAAGAGGAAGCATTTTGGTCTAAAGAAGTAAAAGTGTTTCTTCCCCAGCTCTTCTGGTATGCTCAGGCAGCTGCTGTCACCCTGCTGTCCTCACACTCCTCTTCAGGCAGTGAAACATCCCAGAACTAGGTAGCTGGAGCAAGAGGGAGGCGCTCTTCCCTTGTCTGGCATGGGCTGGGCAGTCGTGGTTCACCTTGGTCATGCTGGCTGTTTCTGGGTCACCAGACACTTATGTGCTTATTGGCCCTGGCGTAGAACCGTGGAGGTAGAAGGGACCTCCTGGGGTAATCCAGCCCAACCCACTGCGTCCCCTTCCCCCCGCGCTTGTCCCTGCCAGGAAGAGCTGAGCCCATCTCCCTGGTCCACGGAATCACAGGTATTTGAGCGAAGAGGTGATGCTCTCGTGGTACCGTCCCCCTCCCCTGTTCTGTCTGGGTCATTCCCTGTGTCCCCCCGCCCCCGTCCCATCTCAGAGCCTGCCCTAGAGAATCGCGTGCGGAGTCCATAGCTCTCACCACATGGTGCCTCGGCCCCCGCCAGGCACTAGGGGCCTGCTCCCATCTTGCACGTGTCCTAGGATGTGCTCAAGAATTCTAGTCCCAGATGAAACCGCATCCTGCCCTCCCCGGGACCGGCGCGACTTTGCTATAGCCAGCCCCCCCAGGCTGGTGCAGAGGGGGGCGATAGAAAGCTGGCAGCACCCCGCAGCAGCATGGGAGCCTGTGGCTCTAAAAGTTGGCGCTGCATAAGGATGTGACTAGTCCGTGGGAAGTGCCCGTGCTTCTGATTGATCTAGTCTGAGCTCTGGTGAGCGTATCGCAGCTTCTGGAGGCTGCTTTTCTGGGCTGCTGCTGAGAACCCCTGCCCTCTGGTCGGTCTGGGAGTGTTGGGTGCTCCTTTGGGCGTCTCGCAGTCGGCTCTCAGAGCCTCCCTGTGTTTGTGGCTTGGCGTGCCTCCCCAGAGGTGCTGGAATACAGCAGCAGGCCTTGCTGGGCTGAGTGTGTGTGTGTGGGGGGGGGAATCCCGGTGCTGCCATTTACTTGTGGGACACACTGAACTATCCTCAGGAAACAATGAGCGTTCTCTGCTGCTCTATGTGGGTTGACGTCCTCATGTTCCCGGGCGGCCTGGTGCTGACCTGACCTCACCCTGGCACAAATAGTGTTGCGGGGCAGGTCTTCAATTGGCCATTGTGTCATGTGGCGCCCTCGTGAGCCTCACATCCCACGTGCAGCCGCGTTAAACCCCCCGCTCGGGGTACGGAGCGGACTTTTGTCCCCCCACCTAATTCTCCAAATCCGCTTAGCCACGGCCACCTCAGTGTCCGAGTAGCTCCCAGCAAGCCCTAATTCCGCTCCTTCCTGCCCAGGCAAAGGCCCTGAGCTGTTCACAGCTCCCCACTGGTGGACAGGCGGGTGACTCGCTCGGGAGCACATCTCCTGGCTGCAAGCCAGTAAGGCCATGTGCTTTCTTGGGGCTCTTCCAAGCAGGGCTAATGGCGGGGGGAGAATCCCTGGGTAACACTACCCCTTGCTCTGTGAGGTGTGCGGCTGCCTGCCGTCCAGCCAGTGTGCACGGACCTTGTCCCTGCACCCCTCTGCATCACAAGTGTGTTGCCGTCTGCTAGAATCGGGGTGGTGTGCGACCCGCTCGGTGATCAGACAAGTTGCCCAAGCGCCTTTCCTGTAGCTCCCTCCCTGTCTGATCCCGCTTGTCACCGTTTTGTAACAGCTAACAGCAGCCATTGCATAATAACACGCCTCCGAGCCGTCTGGATAGTCACTCCATTGCAACTTGCAGCTGTGGGGCCTGGCCCTGCTTAGTGCGGCGGTTCTCAGACTTTTGTACGGTGACCCCGTCAAGCCTCCGCGGGCGACGCTCCCCTGTCAATTACAGCACTTTTTTACATTTCACACTATGGTCGAATGCTGGAGGCGAAGCCGGGCGTGGGAGTGGAGGCTGGTAGTTCGTGACCCCCTGTGTGAAACCCTTGGTTTAGTGGACTCTTTCCTTTCCTACCCCAGACTCCCTAGCCCTGGGAGTGAGCAAGCCCTGCAAAAGAGGAATGCTTCGGGGTGGGGCCTAACACAGGGTGTGGATGGTAAGGTGGGATAGAGCACTCTGACCCCTGCAGTCTCTCTGGGCTGCGAGATAAGGTGCTTGCAATTGGTTCCTTCTATTCAAAATGAGGAGTGTGCTGTGGGTAGACCTCTGCACGTGTGCGGATATCCGTGGCTCATTGTAGCCCACATGGACGCAAGTACAGACTTTATATCTGTGCAGCGCGCTAGCTGGCATGGCAGAGACAAGTCCCCACCGCCCAGCCCGTTACTTTGAAATCGGTACGCCTGCTTGTCCTGAGGAATACGCTGATTTCAAAACTGTTATTTTGGGAGTTGTTGGGAAAGAATTTCCCAGTGTAGACATGCCCTCTGGGAGTGCAACTCTGCAGCGGTTGAAGTAAAAGTGAAGGGTAGGTTTTTCAGATGCTCCCAAGTTTCCAGCTTGGGCCCATGGGGAAAGCCTGCTGGCTCCTTCAGAAGCATAGGGGTGCTTTTAAATGGCTGCATGAAGGAGCATACAGGTGGTGCTGAGCAGCGGGAAAGAAGCAAGAAATTAACCCTGTTGCATTCCTCTCCCACAAGACCAAGTGCCTGTCCAGCAGCTGGTGCTGCTCCTAAGGAGCAGTTAAGCGCTGCATTCTGCCCCCCCCCTTCCCCCCCCATACAGGGCAAGGCTTTGAATGGGATGCAGAGCTGAGTTTGCCCATAGTCACTGCTGTTCCGGGCAGATAACACCAGTCTCTGGAGTGCTAAATGCCACGAGGCTGTTGCACAGATTAAGTTAATCAGGAGGCAGCTGGATTAGGTTCTGCTGCAGGACCAGCAGCAGAAAGAAGCAAAATATTTTCCCAAATGCATGAGGCCATAGGTAGTGCTGAAACAGAGAAACATAACTAAAACCTGATAAAAGCGTCTTTCTTGGGAACTAAGCATGGCTTCGTGACAGGGCCAGCGGCATGCCAGATCGTGCAGTCTGGGGGGGAAGAGAACAAACACCATGTGTGGTAGGAATAGTAGGTAATCCTTGTTCCTAGGGTAGCCAGATGGTGTCACAAAAAATACCGAACACTCCCTTCTCTCCTCTTCCTCTTCCTCTTCTCCCCCCCCCCCCAAAAAAAAAAACCCAACACCAGAAAAAAATTCTGTTGAGGGGAAAAAAAAGGGGGGAGACCAAAGTTGTTAAGCAAAAAAAAAAAAAAAATTTAAATTACTGTGCTCCTTGCTCCCCCTGCTCTCACAGATGCCACTGGCCCTCTGTCTGAGGAAAACAGAAGATACCGGACATTTTACATGTCAGGTATTCTCTCTCTCTTTTTTTTTAAACCGGACAGAAGGTGAAAATACTGAACTATCTGGGCAAAAACCAGACACCTGGCAACCCTACTTGTTCCAGTGGCTTAGTGCTGCCTAACCTAGGGGTCTAAATTGTAAGCATTTTGGGGCAGGGGACTGTCTCTTGCTATGTGTTTTATATAGCACCCAGCACACTGGGGCCTTGTGGTGCTAGCGTACTACAAAAAATGCTGCTGTGTTACATAAACCTTGCTCGAAGTGGTCTTGGCCTCTGTTTCTGAAATACGGCCAAATGCGGTTTGTCTGAATTTGAAGCAGACGGGTGCTCAGTACAAGTTCAGCTGTGTTGACAGGATGGGTGTTAGTTCAGAGCAGGGTAGGGTGACAAGGTAAAAATTCAGCAGTTGGTCCCAGTGCTGAAAATCAGTGTCCTAGAGAACAGGCTGCTTGTTCTGCAGCAACAGGGGATGCTGTGGGAGTGTCTCCTAAGATGGATGCCTGGAATGCTGCATCAGCCGCAGGTGATGAACTCCGGGAACAGCTTTGGATCACGCCCACTTGGGGCTCTGTTGTCTTGTTTGCAAGTCAGAAGCTGGAAGTCTTCCTCTTTTCAGCCTTCATGGATAAACTCTGCTAATTGCTCTGGGTACCATATGCCAAGGTGATGGCTTGTAACAGTTCAGCAGATGGGGACGATAACAGATGCCGCTTGCAGGATGAAAACCATATACCAAAAACTAAAACCAAACGCACTCCCTCCCGGTCCTAGCTGCGAGAAGGCTACTCCTGTGACCTTCATAAAGGGGCATTGTAAGGAGACTTTCCTAAGGGCTTGCTGCAAAATATTTCATTGCATTTTGCAATGGTTTCTAAATGGGAGCTTCTGTTTTTGATTGTGGAGTTCTGCCAAGCTGGGCTTTTCAGTACAAAGTAATTTACTGCGTGGGATAAATACACATCCTGGATAGTCTGCTGTTATACCTCTAAATAAAACAAAGGGGGTGATGATAGCCGTCTGTAGGGACCTGGACAAACTTAAACAACGAATGATCTAGTAGCACCTTAGAGACAAACAAAACATGTAGATGGGATCACGAGCTTTTGTGGGCAAAACCTACTTCAGATTATCCTGGTGTGGGGACTAGACTCCTGCTTCTTTCTCCATTCCACAGCCCTCCCTGCCAAAAGGAATTCAGTGGAGCTCGGTTACACCAGGATTCGCTACTGGGGGAGGCAGGAGAGGCCGCTTAAGGCTATTCATTGCTGAGGTGTAGAAAGAATTGGAAAATGTGACACTTGCAGTCACTGCTTGGTCTCCACAGCCTTAATTGCTGCAAATGGGGCGACTTGAATGCCTAAATAGGGCAAACTGTGGCTGGCTGTTTGGCAGCTGTGAATTGGAGTTCCAAACACGTCTGACACGCAGCCGCTCTCCCCAAACCGAAATGGAAGCGTCATAGCGGTGACTCGGCTTTTGGGAACTGGTTCGTGTTGAACAGACTCCTATTTTTAGGTGTGGCTTTTTCCTCTGGCTGCAACCTCTTCCCTCTGCGAGAAGGAAAGATGAAACCTGAGCCATTCTCAGAGAAGCTTTTAAAACCAGTCGCCTTAGGGGCTTTGAATGCTTGAAGGGAAGTGCTCTTGCATGCCAAATTTGTAATGTAAATCTGCATTTTTTCCCCCCTGGCCCTATGTGCTACGAACTTTGCTTGGTGATCTCAGATGAAGGGAAACTCCAACTTCAGTCCGGTGTTAGCAGTGAGTTGCAGTTGGTAATTGTCTCTTTACTTGGCTTGAAATTGGGAAGGTGGAAAGTGGTGGGGGAGGGGGAGGTGGAAGAGATGGGTGACTGAGAAGATCTGTGTTGCTCATCAAATAGTGTGACCATAGTCAGTGCCAGGAAGGGCGGGAGGATTGCTAAAAAAGGGCAAATAAATGAACCCAGGTCTGAGTAAGATCAGTCAGCTTAGTTTTCCTGGAGTAGGTAAAGGTTTGATTTCTTGACTCGGGGGGGAAACCTTGCAGCACTTGGTAGCCTCCTCCTCAAACCTTGCACCAGACGTGTCAAGTCATGGTATGACAGCAGCTGAAAGGGAAGTTCAGTGAGCCTCATGAAAGCTGATTATGACTCTAACGGTAAAAGACAATTGGAAACTCGGGCGTGCAAGCTCCCCTGGAAAGGGACATTAATGTGTGTTAAAAAGACAAATCACATCTTTGTTTAAAGGCTTTGGGCAGAGTTAATGGTACAGAAACCAGCTCACACCCCGAATGGGCTTTTGGTATTGAGCGTGAAAATGAAAATTCCCCAGATGTTGTGGTTTTTGTGGCCGGAGCTTCTGTTTTTGGCTTGCCCTGCACAGGCCTTGTCTAGCCACCTCGGATCTCTATTCGGGTGGCAAGTGTGTCTAGTCGGCCATGTGGCCATCCAGTCTGAACAGCACATGTGCCTGGTGCTCCCCAATGTGCATCCGGCATCTTCTTCGGCTGGAGAAGTGGGGCAGGAAGCTGTGGAAATCCTGAGCTCTTTCCCAAGCGCCTGGGTGCTTTAATCTGCATTAAGGCGCCCATGTGTGTGACTTTCCCTCCGCCCTGAGGGAGCTCAATGGAAGCGCCAGTCACCTGACTGGCACGGAGTAGAAATACTCCTTTGGGCTCGGGAGCATGGGGTTTATTGGGGGGGGGGAGTATCTTGTAAATGATTCTTTTGTTGGGGCTGCAGTGTGACTTGGGTTCTGCTCACGCCGGTAAAGTGCTTTGAGCCAAAAAGCCGCCTAAATATGTTTCTAGTGCAAAAAAACCCAGCGGTGGCTGGGTCAAACAGAGTAAACCAGCCCTATGGCGGGCTTCAGTGCTTCGGTGGCTCTTGCTGCTCCTGTATGCTCCTGGAAGGTGCCTGCCTGCGTGTGAGCTAGTGTTGGGGGGCTTCTGAAAACTGAACCTCCAGTTCTGGGTCCCATGGCACTGCCGTGAAATCTCCTTTCCTCCTTGGGAGTCCTGGCAAGTCTTCCCAGGGGACCTCTCAGTTGGGGTGCGTAGCCCCCACGTCCACTATGACCTGCAGGTCGATGAGCTCAACTCTGCAAGGGGCTTCTCTGATGCTTCAGGAAGGCTGCCAACTGAGCATCACCTTCATTTAGATGAATGTGAGGTTTTTAAATGGGCCGTGTGTGGGAGACTAACGCCCTGTTCTGTGTAACGGTGTCTCCTGCACTTTCAGTTCCTGATGGGACCCCCATTGATGTTGCAGGAGCTACTGGTGGTTTTGGCCGCTGGGGGAAGGGAAGTTGAGGCTCTAGGGCCTCTCACCACGTTTTTGGTGGGCTCAGAATGGTGGCCACCAGCTATTTAGGAAAAGCAAATACAGGGACTTGCACTTGTGTATGGGCAGATGTAACTTCTCTATGTTGGGGCTTTTGGCCGCCTCAATGATAAAAAGAACGTGCCGCTGTCTCTCATCTCTATTGGATCCAACCAGAATAGAAACACAAATAAGCAGCTTTGCCTGTTTTGGTTTGTTTGTTTTTTGTTAAAACTTGCTAGCTGATAAGTCTAACACTTGTGTGTTTTGTTACGGTCCCTTTTCCCAGCAGACTCGCTCCGCTGCGGCAAGCTGGGGGCCAAGAGAACCCTTGGATGGGGAGGGGGTAAGGAGGGCCGAGGTGATGGGGGGCAGGGTGAGTCCAGGGCTGAAGGCCGAGTCCTGCTGTGTTGCTGGTGGCTGGAAGTGGCAGCAGAAGCCAGGACAGAGTGTATGTGTGGGGGGCGGGCGAGGGGGTCTGGTGCCGACCACCCCAGGGCAGAAGGCCAGTTCCCACCACCCCTGCTCCTGCAACGTCCGAGGCTCCAGAAGGAGGCTGTGTGTGGCCACAAGAAATGCCCCCAGTGACCTTTTGAGAAACACTGGTCTGGGATAGCGGAATTGGCACACTTGCCGAACGGTCACAAGTCCTCTGTAAACTCCCCCCGCTCCCATTGAACACATGCTTTGCTCCGGGTTGGGCGGCCGGCCCCCTCTTGGAGCCGTAGTCTCAGGCTGCTCACGGGCTCAGCAAGGCAGGGCTGCGTCTGCGGACACCCAGTCAACCTTGAAACGTGTCGTACAGTAGAAATGCTCTGACTTTCCAGGGCCTGGTGCACAGCCCCGAGTGGAACAGATTCTGAGCCATTGTGAGGAATACCACGTGCCGTCTCCTCCCAAAGTTAATACAACGGGCAGTTTGCCAGAGCAGGTTTCATCTCCATGCAGTGTCCTGCCAGGGCGCGCTTATGGGGTCCTGGGAGAGCTTCCCAGGCCCGCGCGATGCCTGACCTGATAGATTTGTTAGTCTCACAGGGCTGCCGGCTGTCTGCAGAGAGTTCAGTTCTCCTGGTAAAGTGCTCTGCTTGAGTTTGCAGCACACAGATGCAGGGTCTGTGCGGATGCATGTGGGCCAACTGGCAACTATCTGGTTTTATTTTTTATGGTAGCTTCTACTTCCTGCTCCAAGTTGCACGCACTTCTGAATTGCCTTCTTGGCGTCTTACAAGCGCCTCTCTACTGCGGGCACACAGGACTGCAAGTATGAGGGCCTAGCAGGTCCCATGTGAATGTAGCTGGCATGCCCATGCGCTGTGTAGCAAAGCTATAATGGGTAAGGGCAGACTGGCTAGTTTCTGGTGCCTGTCTGGGGTCCTCCCGTTGTCTTGCTCTCTGTCCTGGGTCTGAAGGCGCTGGGGGTTGTACTGAGCTCTCTGTATAACTGCAGCAGCTAAGCATGTGATAGATGGTGCAAAACCAGCGGTACTGGCAAATGTATGTACGAACAGCATTTACCCTCTGCTCATCTGCTCCTTTCAAGTCTTTCCATCTTTTTTCTGCTCCGTTGCCGTCAGCGCAAATACTCAGCTGTCTCTCCAATTGTGCGTGCTTTGGTGGCATAGCTTGGCCTCAGCTGCCGCTTGTGTTGAGGCATTCAGCCAAAACCAGGCCCTGGCATAATATGGAAGCTTAGAGACCTACCTTACGTGGCATCTTCCCCTCAATCATCTTTGTGAGCCACTCTTCCGCCTCTCGCAACACTTGCTGGGACAGACGGCCAAGGGGGAAGCTGTAGGGATCGTCTGTCCATTTTAGGGCTACAGAAAGGGGTCTAAATATGACTTTCTGTTGAGTTTCTGACTTAACGATCCAGGGTAGGGTTGTTATGGTCCCACAATGAGGTAAGTCCCAAAGTTGGTTTAGTTTGGGATAACAATGAAAGCTGGTGTGGGTGTAAATTCATCCAGGATAGCCAGCCCCAAGCATTGAAAAATTACATCTCTGGCTCCAAAGTATCATGAGACTATTTTTAAAAATGTATTCTCGCCTCTGTATTTGCATGCTGGTTTCTAAGTCTTTGGCATGCATTTGCTTCATGCCTTCAAGCTTTTCTCTGCAACCAGGATGGGGAGAAATGTGCTTCTTTACAAATGAAAGGTTAATAGACTCTTGTAACTACATGAGTCAAGGAGCTGGGCCTTCATCAAGACCAACAAATAGCAAGGGGTTTGTGATAAAACTCTGAGCACAGACAATCTTGTCTTTCAGCCCAGGGCATTCACTTCCTCCTGCCCAAGAGGGATTTATGAGGTAGCAGAATTGTAATTTAGGAAGGAGGGGGTCTGAGAGAAGAGATGGGGAAGGATGAACCAAATGTGTAGACACTGCCAAAGAAATGACTATCTGGGAAATGTGGCCGGGAATCCTTAGTAGTTTCAGCCTGTGAAATGAGGCTACAAAATGATAGGGGATGCACTAATGGTGAAGCTGCAACACAAGCTGCATCAAAGCAGACAAGAATTCAAGCCATCTATTGAAACTTTCCATTGTTATCAGTCATGGCTAAGTTTAGCTGCATTCAATGACCTTCAGAGGGGTCTTCGTGCACAAGCATAATAAAAATGTTGACGTGGCACGAGGAGAGAGATCTGGTTTTCTGAGGGACACATATTAAAAATGTGATATTACTTCTCCTGTCTCCCCTTCCCCACCCATCGGCCTGCCATTTGATAGTATTAAAATCTCTATCCAAAGGCAGTCAGCAGCTAGCCCTAATCTCCTTGTAGGACGGGCTCTGGGGGTTGCTGATAAGTTGCTTGACTCTACTTTGTTGTGGTGTGTTATGAAATATACCTGAGAGACCAGAGAACCCATGTCAGCTGGCTTTAGTAATGTGGTACAGGGGAAAAAAGTTCTGTTTGGTGCCGGATTCCAAAGAGCATTTCTGTGTCGCGATGTTGTACCCCTTACGCAGGTGTGCGTTCCCAAGTGACACCTCTAAGTTTGCCATCCGGAATGTGGGCCTTGCCCTGGATGTGTCATTGGAACCTGGATTGAATCAACTTTCTGTCTGTGGTTTCTGGAGTTACGATGCCCCCTTCATCTTTCCTTCCAAAGCCCGGCACTGCAGGCCCGGCACTCCCCGACCTTTGTCTTGAGCGCATGCAGCCTAGTAGTAAGGTGCACGAAGGCACCTCTTGGATGTGCATGGGGAACGCCTTTCCTCTTGCTCTGAAGATACCGTCCACCCGGACGTGGACAGGCTTGCTTTAGCCAAGGGGGATCCTTCGCATAAGTGTAGAGGGTTATCCCAAAGATGCAGGACAGCCTTGGCTATGGAAGGGCTATGGAAATACTACAGATGCTTAGCATGCGTCGTGATACAGATGTATGCTAGTCACAAGGTGGATGTCACTTCCTGTAGAAAACACCATCTGCTTCCCAGCTTGCCCTGCCCACTTCTCTAACAGCACCCATCTGTGTGGTGAGATGGGTGCATCCCCAGGCTGGTGTGTGTTTCCTGGGCTGCCCTTCTGCAGAAATAGGTCTCGGTCCCTTCCCCCCAGCTGAGAGCATGCGCTGTGTGCAGAATGGCGCTCGCAGCTGCATCAAGGCTACAGCTTAGAAGAGGAAGTGGTTACCGGCTAGGTTGGGAGTTAACTTGCAAAAATCCACATAATGTGGCATTCTAAAAAACAGACGACCGTGCTGATAGCGTTTGTACAGCCCTGTTTCTTGCAAGATCCCAAGGCTCTAGAACAGCGAAGGGCAGCCTGGGCTAGGGCGTGGGCCGCTGGAGTGGCCCTCCTTCATCTTTGTGGGCCTCAAGATTGTCGGAACCAAGGCTGTCCCCATGACAGGGCAGTTTTGCTCACAGCACTTGCGTCCCTAGGATGTGCGGGTTGTGGATGGCTGCAGAGGGAACGCCCGGCTCTCCCAGTCAGTGCTGTGTGCACTCAGTGCGCACCTCCTGTCACGTGCCCTTGTTTTAAGTGCCTGTCATTTTGGTAACACCCGTAGGGAAAAACTACGGTGAGGGAGCCCAGCAGAATCTGGCAACCCTGCAGTGGGCAATGGTACATGAAATGTCTCACGGGCCACACTCAGAACCCCAGTGGGCTGCCAGCTTTCAAAGGGCTAGCTGCGTTTTAATTCCCTGCTTATAAATACCTTCTGGCATAGCCTTTCTAAAGCATCTTTTGGGACCTGACTTTCTGGAAATGCTGAGCCCTCCCCCTCTGAAAACATGCTCGGAATAAGGGGTTTTGGGCCAGGCGTCCAAACAGCAAGGCACTTAGAATCATCAGTCACGTTCGAAAGTCTTTGCCTTTTCCATCGAATTCTGATCCCTCGCTGATGGGGAATTCTGTGTGAGGGGACGCAACCCTTGGAGACTTTGGGGTGGAATGCTGTTGTGGTGTTTACTAAGTGTTGGCATCTGTGTCCTCTGCAGATCTTTGAGACCCAGCTGAATTACCGCCAACTCCATTCAAGATGCCGCCAGCCGTCGGAGGGCCTCAGGGATACACCCCCCCAGAAGGAGGATGGGGATGGGCTGTTGTCGTTGGAGCCTTCATCTCCATTGGCTTCTCCTATGCGTTTCCCAAATCCATCACTGTGTTTTTCAAAGAGATTGAGGCCATCTTTGAGGCATCTAGCAGCAAAGTCTCCTGGATCTCCTCCATCATGCTGGCTGTTATGTATGCAGGAGGTAAGCAAGCAGACTACCCAACAGGGAGGGGATGATGATGGCCGTGTCTGATTAATGGCACACTATTGCATTGCCTTTCCCCAAAACCCTAATGCGGACTGACTGTTTCCCATTGGGGTGACATTTTTCTAAGCGGGTTGGTTTGGAGAAGCTAGGCATAAACTTTATTTAATGCCCAAGATGGGAGAATGAGGCTAATCTGTCCTGCTCCTCTGCAAAGCGGTAAGTAAAATCTTTCCAAGGCATTAGAACTTGCGTAATGCTGCACTGGGCCTTGCTAGACCGTAGCTGCAACATGTCTGCTGCTGACCTCTACCAGACGGGCAGTGTAAGAATGCAGGAGTCCCTGCACAAAGTTGTAGGTGAAAGACCTTGCCGCCTGCAGCGCTGATCCTAAGGCCATGCACAGTTGATTATTTACGATCTCTTTACAAGCTCCTCGCCCTGGCGGCAGGGGCTGTGGAAACGCTGAAAGTAGCCATGCGGTGGCTGTGTTCTTGTGCCACTCCTCGCGCAAACACCAAAGCCACTGCACAGGCATTGATCCAGCTCTGGAAAGTTGCACTATGGCCTGAGTTTTAAACGATAAAACAGCATGCGGGTCACATGCGTGTTAGCAAACCAGTTTGCAGGAGCAGGCAGCGGTGAGGAATGGCCCAGATCAGGTCTCATTAAGACCATGACAGTTTGCAAGCTTGTGACAACACCGAGGCAGGGAAATGTGCCGGTTGTCTCACTAGCTGAGCAAGGACAAAGCAGGGCCTGTTCCCCCCAGGAAAAGCCTCCGTGCCCAGCTACGGCCGTCAGCTGCTTTTGATGCACAAATGCAAATATGAGTCAGGCGCTTTGCCAGTGGGGGGTGGCAGCAGCATGAGAATCCCCTGTGGTCAGCGCTGCCTCCAGGGTGGGGGCCACGGCTCTGACCTAGCGGGTGCTGCTCTTGGCCACGTAGCTGGGAGTGCGTGTGGGAAGCTGCTACAGAACACGAGGGAAACGAGGACACACCAGCCCAGTGTCTGCAGAAGTTACCTAGTTCAGGAAAGCAGTGTAAGATCGGGTGTGGCGTGGAGCCTGCCTTCCCTCTCCCCGCTCCAAAGTGTGGGACAGGACGCTTCATCAACATCTAAAAGAAAAAGCAACCATGGGCCTTGTCCAGTTGTTTTCTCATACACTTGGTCCCTCCTGCCATCTTTCTGCTGTTAAAAGGGGAGTTGGAGATCGGGATGTTGGAGTGTGGTCGATTAACAGATAAGCAAAAGTGATGCTTTAGTGATTGCTTTAGCAAAAGTAATGCTATAGACCGCATGCATTTCCCTCCCCTCCCCTTGCCAGGACAGTTTTTAGCAGGCTGGCCAGCAGCCCGGCTCAGTCCTGGCTTGCACGGGGTCCAGAACCTACCCCTGCTGTGGCTCGGCATTTAAAGTGTATTAGGAGCCAGGCAGCTCGGCTCAGTTCCGGCTCGTGCCAGGCCCAGGAGCTCGGACCCACCTTGGACCGGGGCTGCTGCCACCCTGGTCTGCTGCCTCTGTATCGGAGGCAGCAGCACAGGGCGACAGGCAGCTCGTCCGTGAGGGGAGCTGGTTTTTAAACTGCCTCTCCTCACGGACCAGCTCCCACCTGGCACCCTGCACTGCTGCCTGATACAGCAGCTGCCAGCCCCACGCCCGGGGACTACAGAAGAGTCGACTAATCGATAAGAATTCGTGAGGTCACTCGACTATTCCAGTAACCCCTATATAACATCCCTAGTCTGAGACAGTCCCTTTGGCTCAGAGCGGGGCCGATTTTCTCAGCACCACCACTGAGAAACAGATGAAAGGAGCCGAGGCAGGAAGAGCCTGCATGGTGGTGGTCGTGGTTGGGACAGATCCTCGCCTGGTTCCAGTTCACAGCTGAGCCCACAAGGGAGCCCTGGGGGTCTAGCCTGACCTCCTCTAACACGAGCCACCGAACTCTTGTCTGAATTGGAGCCCCTCCGAGAAACGTCCCGTCTTGATTTAAAAGCTGTGCCTGAGGAGACTCCACTACCCCCTGTGGTAAACAGGTGCAGTAGTGAGCCTACATGTTTGAGCCTTCTCTCCGTTGCGAATCTGCCTCGCTGTGGCGTCTGGCCACGGATGTCTGTGGCGCTGCTAGATTGAAGAGCCCGTTCTCAAAGGCCCGTTCCTCACGTAGGTCCTTGCAGATGCAGCAAGCCGGTCCGTAACCCAGCCCGCTCTGTTCTCTCGCACTTCGGGGAGCTGTGCGTGTCACTAGATGGCATGTTTTCCAGTCCTTGAATCATTTGCAGGCCCCTTTTCTGAACCCTGTCCAGTTAACACACATCCATCCTGTGCTGGGAACATCAGAACTGGGCAGAGGGTTCCTGTAGGGGTCACGCTGGTACCAA
The DNA here is from genome assembly GCA_032595735.1 of Pelochelys cantorii. Classification (NCBI taxonomy): domain Eukaryota; kingdom Metazoa; phylum Chordata; order Testudines; family Trionychidae; genus Pelochelys; species Pelochelys cantorii. The sequence continues at coordinate 1,978,663 of CM064353.1, forward strand.
ATTGAGAGAGCACCTCCCTGCTCCTAGTACTGATACATCCCAGGGTTGCGTTAGCCCTTTCAGGCACCATGAGAGCTGATGTTCTGCAGTTATCCACCATGCCCCCCTCCAAATCCTTCTCCGTCCCCTCTCCCATAAGTGAGGGCTGTGTCCTTTGTTCCTAGGTCCCTGGCGTTCCATTTGGCCACTCTGCAGTGCAGACTTCTGCTGGTTTGCTGGGCTTAGATTAGTCAAGCATTAGTCACCAGCTTGAGACAAGTCCCACCCCCTTCCCCCAAGTAATGCTTTTCAACCTTAGGACGTGTGACTAACACTTGTTCCAGGAAGTAGGGGTGCTTTGCATATGCAGTTTGCTTCTTAGCATCACTTTGGAGGAAGTTGAGGGTGAGACATTTGCAAAGGCAGCTCCCCGGTGCGCCTGCTCTGCGTGCTGTCCCGCAGATCACTGAGAGCATGAAACCCTGCCCGGCCGAGCCTTCCGGGAGCAGTTACAATGCCTGCTCTGTTCCTCCCAGACGCCTTTGCGCATTCTTTAAGGGGCCCGGTTGCTTCCTCCTGGCAAGTGGGCCGCAGCGAAGCAAGGCGCGCTGCTGGCATGGGCGAGGCCGAGGCTGCTGCGACTCGCCGGAAGAGAGGCTCATGGGCCTGTGCGGGGGAGGGCGCTTGAGTTCAAAAGCTGGTTTGCGTTCGTTGCTTCTGATCTTGCTCCAAGCGAGTGGAAGGGCCAGCATTGAATCGAACCCCCCGGCCGCAGTTTCTAATTACGCTAGGGAAACGGCACAGCCGCTCCCTTTCTTGCTCTGCTGGCGGTGCTGGCCATGAAAATAGCCCCGGCGGTGTGGGGTTAGTGACGTTTCTGGCCAGTTGCAATGGCGTGGGCGCACTGGGGAAGGGGCTTGTGGGGATATGTCGGCGCTGCCGAAAGGCCGGTGCTGCAGGAGACACTCAGCGCGGCTTGTGCCCAAGCAGGGCTTTTTACGAAGCCGGAGTCTTGGGCCCTGCGCGACAGGAGCGTTGCTTCTCGCCACAGTGAGATCGGATGTCACGAATCCAAGCACAATACGCTGCTCCCTGCCAACCAGTCCGCAGCCTTAGGGCCTGCTGCGTAACAGGGGCAGGGCAGTGTGCATGCCGTGCTCAGGGTCTGCCCCAGGGACAGGAGCGGGTGCCCGTCAGTCCAACTGGGCTAAGCCGCTGGGGTGGCGCTGCAGGGCGGGCGGGGCAGGGAAGGAAAGAGGCCACCACTGCAAAGAGGAAGGGTCAGTCCTGAAGGATTTGCACCGGGCCTTGGCTCGCTTGTTCTGCTCCAGGCACAAAGGTTGGCTCCAGGCCAGTACAGCTCTCCCAGGGCCTGCTGGGAGGCATTGGCCAGGGCCCTGCGGGGGGTGGAGGGCTTAGCTGGGATTTGGTCCCAGCTGGGAAGGGGGTTGCTGACACAGCCACCAGCTCCTCTTCCAACATTTCCAGGTTCTTCCCACTCCCAGGGAAAAGTTCAGGCTGCATGAGTGGCGGCAAATAGCAGGCTGACCTTGCTGTCTGTTAATGGTGAAACCAGATCTGTTAATGTTCAAAGGGCGCTCATCCAGCGCGTTAAAATACGCCCCGTGTCTGCAGGGCAGGCACTGCGGGATTCAGGCCCTGTTGACTTTGGATTAGGATGGCTCGCAGTGCAGTGGTTTGACCTGGGGGTGCACACGGCAATCTGGCTGCTCAGACACTGGAGGAGCAATGACAGTAATAACAAAACAAAACTCCCTCCCTTGCAGCGGAACGTTCCTTCCTCGCGAGGCTGTGCGAGGCGTCCTCGGGGGGCGTTCGCTCTCTGAGCTCCCAGCCCGGGGCTCTCAAACATCATTGCACCACCACCCCCTTGTGAGGACCAAAACTACTACACGGCCCCGGGGGGACTGACGCCTGAGCCCCCCTGGCCTCAGCTGGGGGGGCCCACACTGAAGCTCAGGGGCACCAGCCCAGAGAGAGGGGGCCTGTCATCCTGGGCTGGTGTCCTTGGCCTTTGGCCATGAGCCTGGCCAGCGTGGCTTGGGCTTCAGCCCTGGCCACCCCATTCAAAGGGGGTCCCACCCGCCTTGGGGTCCCGACCCACAGTTTGGGAACTGCTACTCTAGGTCATGGATGGGCAATCATTTTTGATCGGGGGCCATGTCAGAAATTATTGAAGTGGCCCCGGGCTGCCCTGGAAAGGGCGGGGCCTCAGTGGAAGGGGCGGGGCCAGGACACTTCCATGTTTCCCCACTCACTGACCTGATTGGCTTGGGGGTGGGGGAGCATGCAAAGTCTTTGCGCCCCCCCTTCCCCTCCCCCCCCGCCCAGAGAGCCGCCAGATGTTCTGAACAGCTGGTGGTTCCCTCTAGGTACCCGTGCCTCTGGCAGTGGGAGGAGACTTCACATGCTCCCCCCACCTGCCCCCAGGCCAATCCGGGTCTGAGGACGAGGGTAGCGTGTGGCGCTTCTAAGTGCCATGCACTCCTTGCAGGGCGGGAGGAGACTTCACGTGCTTTCCCCCCACCCCCAGGCCCGGATTGGCCTGGGGGTGGGGGAGCGGCAGGGCCTCTACGGGCCGGATCAACTCACTTGACGGGCCCATCCCTGCTCTAGACGGTCATCCCTTTGGGGGCAGGGATGCCGTCTTACCCAGTGTTCACACAGTTCCTAGCACAGGGGAGCCCCGAGCTGGCTGACTCCCTCATATTCCCACCATATACATATTGATCTAATGTGCAAACTGCATAGCCCCACATAACCAGTCTGGGAAAGTGCAGCCTGCTCTTTGGGGATAGTTTTATCCTGAAGATCAAACAGCATCACATGCCGCACCAATAAACACAGGCTCTGCTGTGTCCTAGTAGCCTTGGGAAAGCTTTAAAACGGCTCCCCTGCTTTGCCTGGCGAGCTATAATGAAAGTTCATGTTACTATTTGCTTTGCATTTTGTGGCTGGGGAAGATTTTTTCTTGTCCTGTGCTCCAAGCTGGAGAAGTCAAATATGTACAGATTGAAAAGGCTTCGCCTGGGACCTAGCGGAGCACATTTTGTGCGGCTGTTGTGACTGCAGAGGAAGATGAGTCATGCTGATGTTTCAGAAGCTGTGCTGGTCAGCCAGAGGTGGCCACGGCTGATCAGACTGACTCAATGTCCTTTGGTTTACAGTTGTAAAGAACAACTGACGACTTTGGGAAAAGTTTGAATAAAGCAGGCTGGCCCTAAACTTTCTCTGTGTTGGAGTAAAACGCACATGCAGACAAGAGCTGCATGGGACTAGCTAGACATTGAGGACACCTGTGTGAAAATAAGAAGCAGGATCTAACAAAACAGATCATGGTTTCACACCAGCATCTCTGGGGCACACAAAGTGGGCTACGATGGTTGGATGGTTTCACTCAGATGTTCAGGTTTCCATCAGGCTTCTGTAGCTGAAGCAAAGTGAAACATTAAAACAAGGGGGGGGGGGAAGGACTCAGTTGAAATTCCAGTCTTACCTGAGCACAGTTCTTCCTGTTCTGACTCTCTAACGCATTTTACAAAATCCCTTCTAATCTCCCCCTGTCTGCCCCCATGTGCACTTGGTATTTTGGGCTGGACCAAACCTAAAAAGTTCTTGCTATAGAGTCTACTCCGTGCAGAGTTTTGAAAGCATCCGTGCTGTATTTTGTGACTGTACCCTGGAAGAACACAAACCTGGGTCATTGCATGCTGCATATACTAGAGTTTGCATTTGGGTTGAGTCAGTGACAGAGTAATTGGCTCCTCTCTCGCGTCTTGCATTACGAGCTCTCTGAATCCAGGGTCACCCAGCAGGCCCGAGACAGATCTAGCTCCCCGGTGGGTCCTGAGCCACTAGGCCACTGCCTCAGAAGGGATGGGTGGCATCAGATCTTGTGTCTATTGGGCCAAATGAATGTGTGGTGCAACACCACTGAATTCCCTGGAGTTACAGGAGAGCCTAATCTGCCCCCTTGTCTCTCTAGACACAGGGAAGCAGCACTTCAGCTGTTTGTATTTGTGCGGCTCTCTGCAACCCGACGGACTCAAACGCTTTCTCAGACCCTGCGAAAGGCAGAGTGGACAGCTGGGCGGGGCGGGGCGGGGCGGGGAGGAAGAGCAGTGTTCTGCTGCACCCGTTTCAGTCTGGATTCGAAATTGCCCGTCACATTGTGCTGTGGAGCGAGATGTCCAAGCGCTTAACCCAACATGGCCTCTGTCTCCTGCCTGTCTCTCCAGTTGACCCACGAGCAATAGCTAACGCTCATCTTGATCAGCCGTGCCTCGCCTTCGCTGACCTCTCTGCAGTCCTGCTAGCATCCCTCTGCTCTGGAATGCCTGCTACTGCCCCAGGGTGTCTAACTCTCCTTCCCTCTCTTCTAGGTCCCATCAGCAGCGTCCTGGTGAACAAGTATGGCAGTCGGCCGATCATGATCGCCGGAGGCTGTCTGTCTGGGTGTGGCTTGATCGCAGCCTCTTTCTGTAACACAGTGGAAGAGCTCTATTTCTGCGTGGGGGTTGTGGGAGGTGAGTGACTCCTCGTGGTCCATGTTAGAACCAGGATCAGAGGTGCAGAAGGGCTTTTGTAACCCGATCGTGACTCAGGCCACGGCTATGCTGCACTTGTAAAACTCCACATGTGAGGCATGATGGCTAGATTCCAAGTCAGTATCCAAATTGCTTTATATCTTCACCCACCTTGAATCGAAATCCCCCTCGGCACAGGATGGCGTACACCTCCTTTGAGAAGGCTCTAGTACATCCCCATCTTAGCTCAAACAGGTGCTTCACACCAGTAAACTGACGTCTCTCTCTAAATGCCTTCAGTTCTGGCTCCAGACCAAAACCAGCAACAGTTTGCTCACTAGTAAAATTGGCACCTTCTTCGTAGATCACTGAGAACCTGCAATAACTGGCCCAATTCTGCCATTAGTTAACCCCTATGAAACTTTGCTGAGGTCAGTGCAAGTTAAATGTAGCATAAGAGAAATTGGAGAGGGGCCAGAGAAGAGCAACAACAATGATTAAAGGTCTAGAGAACATGACCTATGAAGGAAGGCTGAAAGAATTGGGTTTGTTTAGTTTAGAAAAGAGAAGATTGAGGGGGGGACATGATAGCAGTTTTCAGGTATCTAAAAGGGTGTCAGGAGGAGGAGGAGGGAGAACTCGTTCTTCCTGGCCTCTGAGGATAGAACAAGAAGCAATGGGCTTAAACTGCAGCAAGGGAGGTTTAGGTTGGAGTTCCTAACTGTCAGGGTAGTCAAACACTGGAATAAATTGCCCAGGGAGGTTGTGGAATCTCCATCTCTGGAGATATTTAAGAGCAGGTTAGATAAATGTCTATCAGGGATGGTCTAGTCAGTACTTGGTCCTGCCGTGAGGGCAGGGGACTGGACTCGATGACCTCTCGAGGTCCCTTCCAGTCCTAGTATTCTATGATTCTATAACCATGGGAAGAACTTAGCCCAGCACTTATTGTCCAATATGTTCAGTGCAGGGACCCATGCCGTTAATCCCAAGGTCTCCAGAAATGCAGTGGTGTCTCATTTTTAAACTCACGTGCTATTTCTTGTTTTCCAGGTCTTGGGCTTGCATTCAACTTGAATCCTGCCTTGACCATGATTGGCAAGTACTTCTTTAAGAAACGTCCATTGGCCAATGGACTAGCTATGGCAGGTAGCCCTGTGTTCTTGTCTACACTGGCCCCCCTGAACCAGTACTTCTTCGGCATATTTGGCTGGAGGGGGAGCTTTTTAATTCTTGGTGGCCTTTTGCTGAACTGCTGTGTGGCTGGGTCTCTGATGCGACCGATAGGCCCCAAGCCAGAGCAGCTGAAGGAGGTTACGAAAGAGGTGCTGCAGGAGGCTGGGAAGGCCGCTGTGAAAGCGGACGAAGGAGCTGGCGATGCCAGCATGGACCTTATTGCTGGGAAGACGAAGAAGCAGAAGATCTCTGTTCTCCAGACGATTAACAAGTTCTTGGATTTGTCCCTGTTCACACACCGAGGTTTCTTGCTCTATCTCTCCGGCAACGTGATCATGTTCTTTGGACTGTTCACGCCCTTAGTCTTCCTCAGCAATTATGCCAAGAGTAAGGACATTCCTAAAGAGTCGGCAGCCTTCCTGCTCTCCATCCTGGCCTTCGTAGATATGGTGGCGAGGCCATCCATGGGACTGGTGGCCAACACCAAGTGGGTCAGGCCCAGGGTCCAGTATTTCTTCGCTGTCTCTGTGGTGTGCAATGGTGTGTGCCACCTCCTGGCACCCTTCTCCACCAGCTACATGGGCTTTTGCATCTACGCTGGGTTCTTTGGATTCGCCTTCGGCTGGCTCAGCTCGGTCTTGTTTGAAACGCTGATGGATTTGGTCGGGACTCAGAGGTTCTCCAGTGCCGTGGGCTTGGTGACCATTGTGGAATGCTGCCCAGTGCTCCTGGGACCACCACTCCTAGGTAGAGTATGTTTGTGTCTGTCCTTAGCGTGTCCATGGGGGAGGGACCAAGCACTGCTCCTTTCCAAAGGACACCTGCTGGGAAGTCGGAGAAGGGCCTTCATGCGTGTGGCCAGAGCCCAGATGGGAGGGCTCTTCCGTAAGAAGTGGCCAGTGGTTACATACATAACCACGTGTGCGGTTTATGGCCCAGTGCAGGGAGAGAATGTAAACCCCCCCCCCCCCCACTGTGTGAAATATGAAATGTCCATGGGAAGTCGTCGTGGTCCCCCCCCCCCCCCGCCCCAAAGCAAAGCAAACTTGGGTTCCTAACCTTGGGGAGGTAGGACTAGAGCATGGGTTCCCAAATTGGGGGAGCATGCCCCCCTGGGGTGTGTGTGTGCAGTAATTCCGGGGGGGTGGGGGAGTGAGGCGACCCAGCCCCCCCCCCCCCCCCCATCAAGTTTTGCTGCCCTGTTCAGTCCTTTTTTTTTTTTTTTCTCTCTCTCTCAACAAGTTTTGCTGCTATTTGGGGGGGAGGGGGGCATGAGGGTTTTTCAAAAATCAAAAAGGGGGGCATGATGCCAAAAAGTTTGGGAACCGCTACTTGAGGAAGCTGGAGTGAGCTTGGATACCCTGGTCAAACTATAAATCACCTTAAACTGATTTTCCTGGGTGACTCCTAGACTGTTTTGGAAAATAGCTGGATGTTCTGGTCCCCTCCCTACCCCCACCCTCCAAAAAAAGCCTGACCTGAAAAAAAGGAGCTTTAAGCTGGGCTCATTCCTTGTGCGTTTGCTTGTAAAACTGAAGCTGAGATGGGTTAGAGTTGGTGGCCATGCTCATCGCCATTTTACCAGCCCTTCCTTGAACACTTGGATCATGGTTTTCTTAAAGCCCCGTCATTTTTAAGCAGAGCTGGTTTGTTCTTATGGCTAGACGTGGACACATGCACATGTGCTGGGGAGAGCTTTTGCCTGCCTGCTCTCAGTGGGGCTGACTGCCTCTCATTAATATGTTGTCCTTTCTGGTCCATCAGGGAAACTCAACGACGTGTATGGTGACTATAAATACACCTACTGGTCATGTGGCATCATCTTGGTCTTCTCTGGGATCTACCTGTTTGTGGGAATGGGCATCAACTACCAGCTTCTGGCAAAAGAACAGAAGGCGGAGGAGAAGCGGAGGAAGGAAGGGAAAGAGGAGGAAACCAACATCGATGAGGTGGAGAAACACAAAGAGGCTGAGAAACAGAAAGAGGCAGACAATGATGTGGCCAGCGTGCCGCCGAAGAGCACAGAGGATGGTATGAAAGAGGAGGAGAGTCGCATGTGAGGGACTGATTTCTAATCCTGGAGGGTTGGAGGACATGTTGCCACTAAAAGGGTGTCTGAGGAAAACGCTGTGCTGGTAGTGAGCAGTCATCAGAAGTGTATAAACCAGGTGTTCATTTTTAACAAAGCTCTCCCTTGTTTTTCCATCTGGGTTCAGCAGAGGTAACAGTGAAATATGCCAGATCCTCTTACGTCGGTGGGAAACTTTTTTTATCTTCTGGCTTTTTTAACAGTAACCTGAATGTATTAATAGGTGCCTTAAAGTTTCCTCCTCTAGACTACTCTGGAAGAGCCTTAATGCCGCTCTGTGAACCATTTTTTAATTAGTTGTTGTGATCTGCTTGGGGTGTGTCTGTTTTTAAAGCCATAAAGAAGGATACTGGATATTTTGAGGCTCAGCTGGCTTCAGTGCTGAGTCTAAAATGAATACTGCTTCACATACTTCTTAACTGCCAGGCTTAGTGGAAGCTGGGATATTTTTGGGGTGGGCTAGTGGGAGGGGTGGTCTGGATAAAACAAGACAAAATCCAAACTCCTCCGGAGGCCAGACACTACCTGGCTCTATTGGTAGGCTTTTCTAGCACCTCTTGAAAACCTTTTTAGCTACTGTAGTTTTTTAAACCTCCCCTTTTAGCTATACATTTCATGGAACGCTCGGGTTGGAATTGATGACTCAACTTAATGGAGGGCTTTTTTTATCACTGTCTTCACATCCGCCTTTTTAGGGGTTGAGCCTCATTTTATGATCATCCCATTTCAGTAAACAACACTTGCAGATGCAGGAAGGATTCAGGTTTAGATTATCCCACTTTTCCTAGGCAAAGAGCTTCCAACTTCTTGGTGGCGCCTCTCCTGGAAGTAACACTATGAAACCAAATGGGTACACATGCCGAAGTCTGAGTAGTGTAGTTAGGAACCAGCTTTAGCTGGGATGGAAGGAATCTAACCTGGCAGGTGTCTGGTCTGTGCATTGGTCTTTCCCATCCTACCGCAGAGATGGGCTTGGAAATTGGAAACTTGCTGCTGCTGCTTCAGTGTGGCCAATATGGCTACGTCTCTTCCTCCTCCCCCAGCCCTGACCCTGTCCTGAAGCCTCCGTTAGCCCGTGCACTCCTCAGGTGACATGGAGCCATGGCGCTGCGTTCCAAACGAGACGTGGCAAATGGCGCTCTGGCCTCCTGGGGGTGGAGCTCGCTCCTTTGGAGCGCCACAGCAGAAGTCCCACGCACATCAGTGGGGGTGGAGCTGGCTTTTAGCGAGGGGGTGTCGGGGCTGTTACATTCTCAGTGCCTCCCCCGCGGTGTTCAGAGCGTGGCTGCTTCCCTTACTGGGATGCAGCTGCTCTTGGACACGTGACACGTGGCTCAGAGGCCTAAGACTTTTCACACTAAATGGGACCAGATGCAGCCAGATGCTCTCATACGCTCATGCCGTAAGACAGCGAAAGCTAGGTAACTGTTCCTTCCAAAGTACCCTCTTTTCCTTGCTCTTCCAGAGAGGGTGGAAAGCAATTTCTAACTGCTCCGATCAAAGACCTTCAAAGGGGGGAGGGGAAGGAAGGAGAGTGTCGTCTGTTGGACGTATTTATTTTTTAGTGCTGGTAAATATCGCAGCTTGTGTGAAGAGGGTTAAACAAATGGCCTGTGAGCTAGAGGCTCCGGGTGCTTGTATCCTAGTGAATGTTAAACAGAAATCCTGTAAGAGGCTGAGGTTTGGGGGTTTTTTCTAATAAACTTTTTTATAATTCACCCACTACATGTTGATTTTTTTTCTTTTCCTAGTCACAAATGTTGGCAGAATGTTTCATAGCCACATTCCAGAAATGTGCCCATTGGTATGGATGTGGTAGGGTTTTTGGGGGAGGTGCGTGTGGGCTACTTGAAGTTACCAGTTTTTCAGGCTGGTCAGTACTAATGCAATTTACCTAATCCATGAGCACTGGAAGGCTGTGGCAAGAGACTAAGCAACAGAAAAACAGAACTTCAGTCCTTCCGTTTGAAGGCCGAAGACATGTTCTTGTTTGTCGTGGGGTCGGCACAGTAAGCGACCTGTATATCTTGCTCAAATCTCTTTAAAATAAACTATGTATGAGACAAGACTTCTTAATTTCACAAAAAAGCATGTTTAGGGATCCTCTGAGCGGCATTTCTTGTGAGATTAAGTCAAAGAAAATGAAAGGCTTGCGTGTCTGGAGAATACTATACACCCTGAGCCGAATGCTGTCTAAAACGTAGTTCCACAAAGCTCAGTGGAGAGTGAAAACACTAAAGGAATGTTCCATTCCAGGTCCTGGCTGCTGTAGCTCCAAAGAAGGCTAAGTGCATTCACTCGCTTTAGACTTAAAAAAAAAAGGTCGTCTCAGTTGCCGAAAAAGGCTCTTTGTCTGTGGGGTACTTGTAGCTCCAGTCAGTCAATCAGGTGTGCCACATGCTCTCTTACTTGGTTTGGGAGAGGAGTTTTAGAAGCTGTTCATGCTGTCTTGGTTTAAAAATAAATTCAGTTTTAAGGATATTTAGGATTTTTTTTCTTAACAAAAGCCCTGAAAGTTACATCAGACAGCTAAAGGATGGGGAGGGAGGTTGATGAAATGAAACCCCACCTGGTTCCTTAATCTATCCTGGGAAATCTTCCATAGTTGTTATAGCTTCTGCATTGTCCTCCTAGTTTTGACCTGGTCAGTTTTGATACCGAAGAAAGAAGTGATAAGCTATAACTGCTGAAGAACTGAGTTTGCACAACATAAGACGCCAGACAAACAGTAGTGGGGGTAGTTAATACGGATCTAGGGCTAGTAGGAATAAAGTTGAAACTAATTTTTGGAGACTTTTTTTACATCTATACAATACAGCAAGTGGCCTTTGCTCTGTCTCTTGGAGCCCTGGACAGTATTATATAACGAACTGTGACGTCCTCTGGCCTGTTTCCTTGGCTGCGTACGTAGCAAGTTGTGTGTTTTAATTGCAGTCTATGGTAAACCTCCAAACGGAGCAGGTCAGGGTGGTTTCATACTCTAGAGTAACTCTATAAAGCCAATAGAGTATTTTGTATAAACAGATTTTATTGTACTGTACTGAGGTGTGACTTTGTAAAACCAAGTTATTGTATGTTTATAAATTCCATATGACTGTCAGAGTTCACATGGCAATAAACTAACCTTAAATCGCTGCTGGGGTGGTTGTGCTGTTGTGTTGTCAAGGAGACAAATGACCCCCCTGCTACAGATATTTGCCCTGGAGTTTACCACGCAATGGGAGTCTTGCCCAGTGCATTGGGAACACACACACACACAAAAAAAAAAAAAGTCACACCAGGGTGGTACCAGTGTGTTGGGCTGGGGACAGAACCTCCTCACCAGTCTTCCCATGAGGGCCAAGTTGTCCAGGGAGATGGGAAATTGCCTGCCCTGGCCCCTTCAGTCCCTTCCCCTGAGCGGCACCAAGGGCGACGTGAACACTGCGGAACTGGACAAAACCGTCCTACAGTGACTGCTCATAGTTGTTACCCCGACTGGTGCTGTGATTTCTGTGCTTTTTTTCCTGGAGAGTCAGGACTGTGAAACGGCCACACTCTGCGGTTTTGCCAAGGCTGTCCCCTCTGGCATTAGCACCCACGGCCCTGTGAGAGCCTCTTCGGTTGGGTCTGCACTGCCACAAAGCTGGGGGGAGGGAGAGAGCGCACAGGGCGGAGGGGGGGGTATTTGAACAGCACGTTGATGGAGGCGACTGTCCCTGCTGTGGAACCCAGGGAGGCCCGAGGCACGGCAGCTCTTGGCGTGAGCGCTGCATGGCCGCCCCTGCACAAGGTGCAGCTGGCCTCGGCCTGCCTGGCAGTCAAACTCCCACTGCACAGCGGGGTAGCGAGTCTGCAGGGGCTGGTTCAGGGAGAACACCCTCCTCCCGGCCGTGAAAACTGCCCGTTCTTCCGAAGGGCCTCCTGGCAGGGGGGGGGGAGTCTGACCGCAACACATGGTTTAGTTGTAAGGTTGGGAACTCTAATACCTGGCCAGAGATGAGGCGGTGGGGTAAGGCCAGGCTGTTCACTCCGCTCCCCCTGCTCTCATTCGCCTGGGCAGGAAAACGCCCAGAGCTAAGGAACAGGAACAAGGGTCCAGCCAGGCAGAGCCTTTGCGCACATGCTTGGCCCTGTGCGGGGCTGCGGTCCTGCCAAAGCCCCTAGGGCTTCCCCTGCGGAAGGGCTGTGCGGCATGGAAGCTGCAGCTGGAGAGGGAATGGGCCTATGCATATTAGGCATGGAAATAACCATTAAAACCACTAACCGGTTAGATGGAGACAATTCACAGTGGATGGGCTGGTGGCCAGCAGCCAGAGCCGGGTTCCTGCCTGCCCTCCCAGGCTGTCGGAGTGGCCATAGAGCTGAAAGAGACCTCAGGAGGTCATCAAGTCTAGCCCTCTGCTCTAGGCAGGACCAATCCCAACTAGATCAACCCAGTCAGGGCTTTGTCAAGCCGAGACTTAAACACCTCAGCTGCGTCTAGACTGGCATGATTTTCCACGAATGCTTTTAACGGACAAGTTTTTCCGTTAAAAGCATTTGCGGAAAAGAGTGTCTAGATTGGCATGGATGCTTTTGCGCAAAAGCACTTTTTGCGGAAAAGCATCTGTGCCAATCTAGACGCGGTTTTGCGCAAGAAAGCCCCGATCGCCATTTTCGCCATTGGGGCTTTTTTGCGCAAAACAATTCTGAGTTGTCTACACTGGCCCTCTTGCGCAAAAGCATTTGCGCAAGAGGGCTTTTTCCCGAGAGGGAGCATCATTGTATTTGCGCAAGAACACTGACGATCATACATTAGATCATCAGTGTTCTTGCATAAATTCAAGCGGCCAGTGTAAACAGCTGGCAAATTTTTGCGCAAAAGCGGCCGCTTTTGCGCAAAAACTTGCCAGTCTAGACACAGCCCTCTAGGGATGGAGACTCCACTACTTCCCTAGGGAACCCATTCCAGTGCTTCACCACTCTCCTAGTGAAATAGTTTTTCCTAATATCCAACCTGGACCTCTCCCACCGCAACTTAAGACCATTGCTCCTTGTTCTGTCATCCGTCACTACTGAGAACAGCCTCTCTCCATCCTCTTTGGAACCTCCCTTCAGGAAGTTGAAGGCTGCTATCAAATCCCCCCTCACTCTTCTCTTCTGCAGACTAAACAGACCCAACTCCCTCAGCCTCTCATAAGTCATATGCTCCAGCCCCCGAATCATTTTGGTTGCCCTCAGCTGGACCCTCTCCAGTGTGTCCACATCCTTTTTGTAGTGGGGGGCCCAGAACTGGACACAATACTCCCGATGTGGCCTCACCAGAGCCGAATAAAGGGGAACAATCACTTCTCTGGATCTGCTGGCAATGCTCCTCTTAATGCAACCTAATATGCCATTGGCTTTCTTGGCTACAAAGGCACACGGCTGACTCATATCCAGCTTCTCAGCCACTGTAACCCCCAGGTCCTTTTCTGCAGAACTGCTACTTAGCTGGTTGGTCCCCAGCCTGTAACAATGCCAGGGTCCTGCCTGACCAGTCCAGTGTTCCTTCTAAGCATGCGCACCCATGTCTGGAATTTGTGCACCACCAGGAGAAACAAACCTGAGCTGCAGGTGCGCTGCTGGGCAGCCGTGGACTCTGCTGCGAGGCTGTGCAGGGAACACTGGTGGGTCCTGTGAGCCCACCTGCCCGGGATCCTCCCACAGGTCTGGGGCCACTGGGGCTGGGGGCCTGAGGCAGGTGCGGCCCCTGTTGGCTCCCCCACACAGCTGGCAGGGTTCAGCCAGGGCTGCTCCGGCCTGGCGTGGTTGGCTGCCCAACCGGTTACTTGGCGAGCATTCTGGCAGGCCTACTGCAAGGGGGTAACCCTTCCCGTCCCTAGTGCATGGAGCCTCCAGCAGCTTGGTCTCGTTCGCAAAGGCGGCAAAGAGGTGAGGAGATTAGTCTAGGACTTCACAAGGGGAAGGAGTCTGCTAGTGGGCTCCCCACTCTAGCAGAGAGGCGCCTGCTCCCAGGGCTGGAATTAAGGTGCAGTTAACCCTTGGAACAACTTGCCGCTCCACCGCGGACCACTTCCAAACCCAGACCGGCTGGTAGCCAACAGCTTGGCCCTTGGGACGGCTTTGGGGAAGTTCCATGTGCCATACGGGGTCAGTGTTCTTCATTGTGAGCCCGGGCTGGCTCTGGCACCTGCAAGGCTGGAACTCGCCTGTGTCCGTCTCTGCAGCCGCGCTGCTCGAACCGCCGCAATGGCCTCGTGGCGCCGGGAGGCAGGAGCAAGTAACCCTGGAGCCTAGATCATCCCTGACCAGTTTGTGCTGCCTGTTCTGAAACCCCTCGGCTGTGTCTAGACGGGCGCAATCTTGCGCCAGAGCTATGCAAATGAGGCTCAGCGTGGAATATCGCTGAGCCTCATTTGCATAACTAATGAGCCGCCGTTTTTGCGGAAGAGGCTCTTGTGCAAGACGGAGCTGTCTACACTGCCCCTTCTTGCGCAAGAAAAACCCTCTTGCGCAAAGCCATTATGCTGATTATTTTCAGGCATAACGGCTTTGCACAAGAGGGTTTTTCTTGCGCAAGAAGGGGCAGTGTAGACAGCTCCGTCTTGCGCAAGAGCCGCTTCCGCAAAAATAGCGGCTCATTAGGTATGCAAATGAGGCTCAGCGATATTCCACGCTGAGCCTCATTTGCATAGCTCTGGCGCAAGATCGTGCCAGTCTAGACACAGCCCTCCAGTGCTGGGGCTTTCTGCCTTGCAGCTGAACTGCCTAGAGAGAGAGAGTTGTCCCCGAGCTGTTACCTAACCTACTTGCCCTTGTTGCAGGTTAGGCCTAGCACCGCTTGTCCCGTATTTACCGGGCATGGAGAACAAATGAAGCCTGTCCTCTTCATATGGTGCCTCCGCATAGCTGAAGACTCACCAGGTTCCCCCCATCTTTTCCTGAGGCTAAACATGCCCCGGGGCTTCCCCTCTCCTTGCAGGTCAGGTTTTCTACATTTTTTATCATGGTTGGCGCTCTCCTCTGGACTCTCCAGTTTATCCAACCTTCCCCTTCAACCTGGCTCCTAGAGTTGGGCCTAGGAAGCCGGCCAAGGCCTTCCCAGTGCCGAGTCGAGCAGTTGGATGGCCTCTCACGTCTTGCCTACGACGCTGCTGTGAGTTCACCCCCTTTTTGCACCGGCCTCACAATGCTGCCCCCCATTCAATCTGTGACCCACTGTAATCAGCTCCTTTCAGCGGTACTGCTGCCGGGGCAGGATCCCTCTTGTGGAGGTGCGCACTTGATTTCTACCTGCCTCAGGCTAGGTCCACGCTAGGGACAAGTTTGAATTAAGATACGCAACGCCAGCTACGCCAATGGCATCGCTCGAGTCCCAGTATCTTAACGCAAACGCACACATGCTGCTGGTGACTTCCCTTCCTCCTCCTCCTCCTCTGTTCCGATGGACAGGTCTTTGCTAGACCCGCTAATTCGAAACCCAGGAGATTGGCTGTGGCAGCTTCGACCTGCTCTGCAGTGCAGCTGTGGCCACGGCGAGTCTCTTGGTAGTTGTCTTGGGTGAGGCATGCTGTGCTGAACTCAGGCCAGTTACTCTGTGTGCGCTGTCACACAACCAGTATGGTCAGGCACCTGCCATGGGGGCAAAAACAGCTACAAAAAAATGCTTCTGTCGAACCCTAGACTAGCGAGCCTTCACTATGCCCCAGGCTCAGGAGCTGCCCAGAGAGTGCTGCCAGCTCCTTAGAGCAAGCAAGCTGCTGCTGCCAACTGGAGGCAAGCGTGGGGAAGTATTTGCTAGCCAGAGGCACCCAGCCCCCACTGGGGATGCTCTGCCGATCCAGAGGGAGAAGCCCTTCCAGGGGGTAGAGATTTCCGCTCCATGCTTGGCCAGGTTTCCCCCGCCGCCTTCCCCGGTCAGTAGCAAACAAACAAAAATTCCCTTCATAGCAGGCACAATTGAGGAAATAGCTGGAAATTAACTCCCGCGTCATTTGTTTTCCCTGTCCTCTTCCAGGCTGTCTGCCAGGAGTGCTTTCACAAGGGCTCTGTGCATGGCAGCGCGAGGGGCTCTTGGGCAACAGCCCGCGGGCCAGCACTGTCTGGGGGTGAAGTCAGGACACACAACTGGGAACAATGGCCCAGCAGAGTAACCAGGCCAGTGGGAGGTTGAATGGCGATGCGCCTGGCATTGCAGGCCTGGGGACAGCTGAGCTGCCGGGACTGCGTTCCTAGCTGCAGGCTGAGACTTACGCTGTAACATTATTCGTTTTAATAAACTTAGCGCGGGCGAAAGGTAGTAGGGGAACAGCTGGGGAGAGCCAACTTCTGCTGCAGCTCTGCGTGAGTTAGTCAGACGTGCATGCCCCATGCTGCCCCTTCCCTGCAGGTGTCAGCTCTGGTCCACAGGGCCGCACCTTGGCCTGCGGGGAGTCTAGTCACTGGCACGTCCAGGATTCAGGCTGTCACCACACAAGTAAGCCACCCCATCTCTGGCTGAAAGTCATTGCAACGCGTGCTCTCGGGTGCAGTGGGCCCCCTGTCTCCACGTGCATAAGTGGCCCTTTTTAAAGCAACCCGCCCTGCCCCGCATGCTGAGAAGGCCCCGAGTACAGCCGAGCGGTGAGTTGCAAGGCGACGTGTCTAAAGCAAGGAATTGCAAAGCTTGCCAAGATAGAATCTGAGCCTTGGTGTGACACACGTTGTGTGTGCAAGAGACACGGTCGGGTTTCTCCCGGCTAGCTGATAACTGCCTAGTCTGGGGAATGGATAAACAGGCCCCAAAGCCACCTCCCTATCAGCAGGGCACAGGAAAGCACTGAATCCGAATTCCCAGGCAAGTTCTCACCAGAGCCTGGACAGCAAAAGGACCTCTGGCTGCCGGGGGCTGCGAGTGTGGCTGGGGTATGCTCCTTCTCTCCGTGCTCACACCCTGGGGCTGCTGCAGCCGGGGTGCCTCCACGTGGCCTCATGCCAGTGGCTAAGGCAGCTGAGTCGAAAGGAACCTTCCCCATGCATTAACCCTGAACGCTTTCGGTTTTACAAGCAACAGTTTGGCTTGGCACTGCCGGATTTGTGAGCTGACGTTTTAGTTCTGGAGTAAAATGCGCTGGAAAGGCAGAGCTGCTCTGTAAAAACAATGGCCCTGCAGCTGGCTGTGCCTGCCAAACGCAGCGGGCTCTCATGCCGTGCCTGCAGGAATTACAGGTGCTCCACAGGTGGCCTCCTTCCCATGGTCCTTACTCCCTTACTCTGTGACACCTGGCAACAGGGGCAGGCGCGTGGCTTGCTCCAGTGCCGCCCTGCCCTTGGGTCACTCTTCTCCTCCTTCCTATCTGAGGTGCGCTGCCATCAGTGTGGGCAAAGCACTCTTCTGCCCTGACTGCCAGGTGAGGCTGGGACGGTGAATCTGCAGGGCTGCGCTAGTCAGGAGAGGCGACAGCTGCTTCTCTGCTCACTGCTGCGAAGCCCAGCCCAAGCAGGCAAGTGTTAGGGGTGGGGGGAGACACAGAAAGGCAACAGGAGTGCTAAGGAGCCTGCAAAGGGACTGAAAAATAAGGCCTGCTGCCTTGGAGGGGACCCGGTAAAAGTGCGAGGTCTAGAGCCGGCTGACTGGTGGCTTCTGTTCATCGTGTCCCTCAGCACAAGGGACAGTCACGGCAACTGGAAGGGCCAAATTCAGATCTGCCCAAAGGGAACACTTGCCCAAGATGCATGACGAGCCTGTGGAACTCACTGCCACAGGCTGGCACTGAGGCCAAGGACGTTGCAAGCTTGGCGGAAGGGCTGGCCATGGGTGGATGGGTGGCTGGACTGTCCAGAGACGGAGGAGGTAACGCTCAAGACACCGGAGAAGAGAGATGAACCAGGGTTTCACTCGCTCACCCACTCACCATCACAGACAGAGGGTAATGTTGTGCGGGTCGATCATCCCACATGGCCCAGTGCAGGGGTCTCTTTCTGAAGCAGCTGTTGCCTTTGTCAGAGACCGGTTACTGGGCTACCTGGCCCCTGGGGCTGATCCAGTCTGGCCGCCCTGGCTCTGGGTGCCTTCTCGGCCTCTCTTGTGAACTCAGGAGAGCCGCTCTCCTGCCCTGCCTGCAGCGCTGGTGCCCACACCCCGGGCCGTTCCAGCAGGGATGGGGGCAGGCTGCAGGTGGCCAGGCCTGCACTCCTGCCACTGTCCCCAGAGCTTGCCCGCACAACATCGTTCAGCCTGCTCCCTTCCCTGCCGCGCTGCAATCCCCAGGCCAGGCCGAGGGCTCCGGGTGGCAGAGCTCTGTCACGCACTGGGCTGCTGGAGGGGAGCTGTGTACCCAGCCCCGAGGTCACAGCCACTTGCTCCAGTTCGCCACAGGGCTTGCAGCTCTGCTGCTCGGCAAACAGTTCTGCCCCAAGGGAGAGGCCGGAGAGGGTGCCATGCAGGAGCCCCGGAGGACTGAGGGGGAAAAGCTGCTTATCCAGAGCTCAGTGACTGAAACAGTCAAGGGCCAGCAAAGGCAGAGCCCCGTGGGCACCCAGCCTCCGTGGCTATGCGTCCCTTTCAGCCCAGAACCACCCCAGCCTCACAGCCACGGTTTCCACCTCTCACACCAAACCACAGGGCCCCAGACAGCTGGAGGGGGTGGGGCAGGAGTCACTCATTGGGCTGGCTGAGCCAAGGCAGCTCGGCATGGATCTGAAAGGGTGGGTGGGCATCCGGGACCAGGGGAATCAGTGGGGCTGCCCTGGCTGAATTCTAACCTAACTCACTGGCAGGCCATGAGGGCCCCAGGGCAGCCAGATGACCGCCGATGTTTCTGTGATGACGTGTTGGGGTTCCCCCGATGCTGCACCCCTGTAGCAGCAAGAACAGACTCCTCCGGCCAGTAGAATAGAGGGGATTTATTGCTCCTCCAGGATACAGCACAGCACAGCACAGCACAGCACAGGCATGATGTGCCTACAGCAGTGATCCCCAACATTTTGGGGCTGCCGGGTGCCCGGGGGCAGGGCCACCCACGCGCCGGGCATCCGGGGCTGGCATCACACATGTGCCGCGCGCCCGGTGCAGGGGCAGGGGCCGCCCATGCGCTGCACGCCCGGAGCTGGTGCCGTGCACCCGGGGCCAGCATCGTGCATGTGCCATGTGCCCGGGGGCGGGGCCGGCCCAGATCATTCGGCGGGTGCACATAAATGCCCTGGTGGGCACCATGGCACCTGTGGGCACTGCGCTGGGGACCACTGGTCTACAGGAATCTGGGCCAGGATGCCTCAGACCCCTTGAGATGGGATCCCTGGGCCCGTAGATTCCAGCCCCCCTCCTTAGACTGGTTCCTTCATGATTCCAGCCCAAGACTGACCCTTCCCCCAACACTCACTTCCTTAGTTCCCTGGCTGCCCTCAGCCAGGTGTTTGTCTCTGCCTCCCTTCCTTTGTCCGTCCCTCTGGGAAGAGACTTGTTATCTGCTCAAGCTGGGATTAGGTGTCTGGGGCAATCCACATGAGGGTGAGTCAGTGGGAATCATACATCACCGCGCAGGGGAACACCGGGTGACAGAGCAGACAGCAGCCCCACTATGTCACAGTTTCCTCTAAGCTTTCCCACGCATGTGCAGAATAAATTTTGTTCTGCGTACTGAGTCCTGTGCGGATGTGCACCTCTGGTAGAAACCAAAAACCTGGCTGTGGGCACTCTGCTAACCAGCTGGGCAGCACTGGAATCTCTCCTGAGTGGCCACACAAGCGCCCAGCTTCCAGGGGGCACGGATGGCCACCCAGTCAGAGTACCACGAACCCAAGTGATGCTGACCCCTTGGGCGGTGACATTCCGCAGGGTGCGCATGGCACAGAAGGACTTTGCCTTTAGTAATCCCAGTGACTCGGCCCCTCTCCCTGTGACCCCTCCCTGCCAGCGCTAGTACTGAGGTCATCATCTCGTACACATGACATCACAGTCTGTTACCATGGCAATGACTTCACCGTGCCGATTTCCCTGCAGGATCCAATGCAAAGGCCTCGGTCAAAGGTCCTTTCCTGGGGCTCTGGACAGGCTCCTGCCCGGTACCTTCTCGCTGCTCTGAAGGGCGTCTGACTGAAAACCGGCACAGTCATTCCCTGCATGGGAATTCCTAGCAGGCAGGAAGTGAGGCCATTTCCCCTGAGCATTGACACACTCTGACCTCACCCTACCCCTGCAGGACAGGCTTGCCTAGGAAACGGCAGCTGCCCAGCCCGGCGAAGCAAATGGCTCTGGGCCCAGCCTGGGCCCGCAGACAGGCTCAGCGGAGCCCGTTCCTCCGTGCGAACGCTGCAGAGAAGCTGGCATCGAGGCTCTGCGCGGGACGAGCGGGCAGGCAGGCAGCGCCTGATTCCAGGCAGCTGGGTTTGCTCCTGTCTGCTTCGAGGCCCCAGCCCTCTGCGGCTGGCTGGTTAACCGATTAACCACGCACATCCCTCATGCTCAGTAGGATGTAGCACAGGGGCCGGGTCCTGTCCCCGCGGCTCCGGCAGGAGAGCAGCCTTGTGCCAGGGAGCGAGGCTGGCGTGGCAGCGGGCCAGGGCAGGCATGTTCTGAGCAGCACCCGGCCCACGTTCCGGAGCAAGGCTGGCCCGGGGCTCTGCTGGGCGCAGGCATGTCCCGTGTGGCGCCTCTGCTCAGGGAGGAGTGTCTGACTAACCCCCAGCCTTGCGGGCACACCTTCCTCGCTGCTCCGCCGCTCCGCACGCCAGAGCCAGGCGCCGAGCCTTCGCAGCACGCCGGTCCTGCCTCGCCCTGCCCCGCCCTGCTCCCGGGGCTGCGTCTGGACCCTGGCCATCCCGAGTTTGCTGAGCCGAGGGGGGAAGGGGGGCTGCAGCATCCCTCAGCGCAGGGCAGTGAGCGGCGGGTACTCCTCGCACAGCTTGGAGCGGAAGGTGAACCAGGGAGCAGCGCTTCAGTGTGGGATGCAGCGCCGCGCCCTGCGGCTGCAGTCTGGGGAGCCCCCCCGCCCGCAGAGCTCCTGCCCCTCAGCGCCTCCATAGCCCTGCCGTGGGACCTCACCCTGCCTCCCTTGACAGCCCCAGGCCACGTGCTCGCCGCAGGGGTTGCCCTCTGAACGCAGCCTGCTCTGCTGCAGCGGGTGTGGCCACAGGAGCCGCGTGTCCTGGGGCTGGGCCTTCTGCTGGCGCACCAGGCCGAGCTGTACACGAACGGAGTGCTCCGGCACACCGACCAGGCCGCCCTCGCCCACCTGGGAGGAGGGGCAGCAGCCCCGCTTTAGGGGGAAACCGAGGCATGGGGACTCGTGCTGGCGCTCAGCCGCAGAGCCAGGGATGGAAGCCGGCAGGCGGCAATGGGAGAGCCACCAGGCTAGAGAGGGGCTGCTCGCCCTTGGTGGAGAGCCCGTGGGATTCACACCACTCCGGGCTTTCCTCACCCGCAAAGCCGAGGGACGCCCTGCTAAGGCCTGATCAGTGCCCTGGCCCAAGTCAGTGCGGCGTGAGCCCAGGCCGGGGCAGGGGTGCTGGGGCCCAGACACCTTCCCCCATCTTCATTCTAAGGGCACCCTGCTTGCAGCCACTACCCTGATTAACAGGGATCATTACATTCAGATCCAAGGGCCATTTCCCCATGCCCTGCAGGCGCGCTGGCTCAGCCTACCCTCTGCCCGGCGAGCGTCAGCAGCTGCATCCCAGGCCACTGGGTGCTGCGCGTCTCGCTCGCGTTTTCCAGTCAGAGCCCTGCGCCGGGCTCTGCGGGGGATGCTGCGAAGCAGAGCCATGGGGCAAGTGTGGGGCCAGCCCAGCTGTGAGCGCGGGGGAGCTGTCCCAGCCCTGTGGGGCAGACGGTGCCCAAACAGAGGACTGAGAACCAGGAACCACGGTGGCTTGTTCCCACCGCTGCTTTCTACAACCCCGGGCCAGTCACCGCAGGCTCTCCACGCCCCCACCTGCTGCTGAGCCCTTCTGCAAACATGGCCTGAGGAGACCCGGCTGCGGCTCATTCACGGACCCAGGTCGGCCGCTGCTTGGTCCCCGGGTGTTCCTGCGGCCCAGGGCCGCACCATGGCACGCCACGTGAGAAAGGCCCCCTCGCATTCCCAGAGCAGCGCGGGGTTCTCCCAGGCAGGGCAGGGACACGAGGAATCAAGTTTTATATTTGGAAACAGACCGGTAGCGAGGCGAGGGCACGACTCCAAACCAGCGGCTCTTCTGTCTGGAGAGGCCCCTCCCGCGCTGAGACCTTGAGCTGCCGTTTCCTTAGCTTGTGCCGAAATCCGGCCCTGCCGCTCTCCTGCCTCCATGGGCACAGTGCCCAGCCAGCTCACTCATGCCCCGGTGCATGGCAGGAGCTTGCCAGACCTAGGGGCTGCTTGGTGCTACCCCAGCTTGGCCAGGAGGAAAACACGCCCTGCGGCATGAAGGGAAACAGCCTCGGATGGTCCCCACCTGTCTTCCCCTGTCAACCTCTGGCCCACAGCTTTCTGGCCGGGCCGCTCCATTGCATTTCTCTGCTGCTTGATGTGAATGGAAAGATCACGACTCATGGCGGGCAGTGCGCTGGAGTGGGAGCCAGCCCTGGGGCGTGCAGCCAGAGCAGCAGGGCGCTGCTATTGGGAAGATGAGGGGAAGGTGTCCGGGACCCAGCGCCCCCCTCGGCCTGGCTCCCACTGCAGCACAGCTGGCGAGTCAAGCGAGGAAGGTTCCTGCTGTAGGAGCAGGGACTGGGAATGAAGGGGAGGGATGTTCCAGTACTACTGGGGGAGGGGTGCCTGGATGACAGCCCAGGTGACCCTGTCCAGCTCCTAAGTCTGTGAATGGGAATGCTGGTCCGCAAGCCCAGAGAGGCCTGGCTAGCCCCGCAGCTGCTGCCTGACGAGGTCTCTGCTGCTCCCAGGGCTGCGGCTGCACTGCATGGGGGGGGCGCGAGGCCAGAGACACCCCCTGCTGGGACGGACGAGCTGGGCCCCCACAAAAGGACCCGGGGTCGCCCTGCGAGGGCAGCTGGGTTATGGAGCAGGGCAGAGGCCGGCAGGGCTGTGACGCAACCGGGAGCTGACTCATGCTCCTAACTCCCCCAAGCCGGCAGTGCACTCAGCTGGGTTTATCGGCGGGGGCTGCGGTGCCCATCCGCGATGCGTCTGGGCGCGGCCCTTTGTCAGCGCACGCAGAAGACGCCTGCGCCCCCGGCGAGGGATGCCTGCTCACTGCAGGGCGTTGGAGGCTCTCAAGGCAGGTGCAGCTTAGCCCTGGGTGAACCCCGGGAAAAACAAGTTGGCCTCTGTTCAACCGGCCTCGTTTGCCCACAATGTGGCCAAGTTTCACTGGTGCCCACATGTGCAAGGAAGCCCCTGGTGACATCAGCCAGCCAGGTGCTTGGAGGGGACACACCAGGGGTCTCCCATGTCCCATGCTCTCCTCTACTGCCTGGTTCGCACTGAGGATAACAACCTACAGTTGCTACTGCCCCACAGAGTGATCCATTCAATGCTACCGCTTGAGGCTCGGGCTGCTAGTTATTTAAGTGCCCTGAATTGGAATCCCATTTTGACCCTCTGGGGTGGGCCCACTGGCAGGTGTGTCCCGTCTTGGAACAGAACAAAATGCCCTGATGCGTCTCAGGTCAAACGCTCGCTGGGAGAGCCAGCACATTGCAAACAGGCACTGCGTGGCTTGGCTGTGATTAGCGGGAGACTTGCGGGGTAAATTGGACACTCCAGGAAAAGGTGAAATTCATGGATGTCATGGCTCAATTCCCCGACCTGGCACTTCGAGTGTAGCTATGGGGGCTGGCTCGCAGAATAAACTCTGTAAGAACCTGTCTCTGTAACTCCCAGAGACAAACTTGTCCCGTCTCAGTTTCCCTGAGACCCAAAAAGAAAGAAGACTGGTTGCTGCCACCACCAAGTGTAACTAAAACTATAAAATAAACCCTTTTCCCGGATAAGAGATCACTTGGAATCCCTCCCTGAGGCAAAATTCTCCCCTCTGCTGCCACCTCTGTTTTGCCTGGAGTTGGGAAAACAAGCAGAGATAATCTGCAGAGAACAATGGGGCTCTGCTTCTCCCAGGTAACTTAGGCACGTAGGTTTAAGGACACAAAAATCAACCAATACCAGGTAACCAAAACAAAAAGAAAACCCTTTCATTATTAAAACAGGACTACTATTGCAAGCATAGCAAATGACTGGGTGTTAAAAGCCATGGATTAAAAGAGACTCAAGGAGACTCCCTCCCAGAATCCCTAGGCTGTAATCCTTAGTTACAAAAGAGAAAAACAACCAGCTCAGACTAGAGATGTAATAGTATAGTTGATTAACCGATAAGCACTGGGTCCTAGACCTACCCCCGCTGCCACTGCATTTAAAGTGTATTAGGAGCCAGGAAGGCAGGCAGCCCGGCTCAGTTCCAGCTCATGCCGGGTCTGGGAGCTCTGACCCTCCTCCCCGGACAGGGGCTGCCTGGGGACTAGAGAACAGTCAACTACCCGATAAGAATTCATGAGGTTAATTTACTATTCAGTTAACCGATATTTAACATCCCTAGCTCAGACATGATTTCCAGACCCCCAAACAAGGAAAACACTAAAACCCGATGGACGATTTAAACGTTTCCCTATTTACACATTTCAGTGAATTCAAGGAGTCTGTTTCTAGGGGAGTCCGTCTCTCCTGCAACCTGGGGAAAAACTGCTTCGACCCAAAACAAAGGGAAAAAAAACCCTCCTCCATTTGAAATTCCTTATCTGCATTTCATCTCCAGGTAAGCCAGACTCTCCTTTGCAGCTCCCAGTCATGACAACAGAACTAGGGGTTCTGGTGGAACCCCTTCTGCTTGCTAAGGCTACTGGTTCCCCGCCCTCCTCAGGCATCTCTCTGAGATGGGGACCGGTTAGTGCTCTGTCTGGGGCACCCTACGCCACTCAGGTGACTGGTCGGGCAGCAGCAGCAGAACTTTTCTGCAACGCCCACTGGACACATGGGAGGGATTTGGTTTGGGGGGTCAGATAGTTTCTGCTCCAGCGGTCCCTGCAGCAGGAGCTGGGTGCCATTGGTGCCAAAGGGGCCATGGAGCTGGTCCCGGGGAGAGGACTGTGCCTCGCTGCACTTTGCGGGAGAGGCCCCTTTCTGGGAACAAGGTGGCTTGGTAAAATCCAGCAGTGTGCGGAGCCCTCTAGTGGCACACGGCTTCCACGGCCCTTCCCAGCACCCCACCAGGGCTGCAGGCCCAGCTCTCTCCCGCTGCTCCCACCCCCGCCTGGCCCGGTTTGCTTATTGCCAGCATGGAGCTCCTGGCCGGGGCTGCGTGCAGAGCAGCATGTGCGGCTGGGAACGAAGCCAGGACACACACGGGCCGTACCAGACACAGAGCATGGTGTGCTCCTGCAGCTCACACTTGCAGGGGCCTGCGTAGTCTTTTCTGCTCCCCGTGTGGGGGCAGCAGGAACCTGGGCAGGGCCGGATCCAGACCTGCTGAGGCCGGAAGGCATGTCACGCTGACAAGGCCCCAGAGCAGTCCCGGCACACGTGCAGTGTTCGACCAGAAAGGACGGTGGCTCTAGACATACTAAAGGTCTATCTGCAGATAGGCGAGGATGCAGCTACAAACTGGTTGTGTTTCTGCATGTCGGGGCCCCTCAGAATCCGGAGCCCTGAGCAGGAGCTTGCTTAGCTTGGGCCCGGGACAGGTTCCACCCCCTGCCCGTTCACACCTGGGGCTGCTGGGCCTTGGCAGAGGCTGTGCAGCCCGAGCGCGGCCCCAGGCCCAGCTAGCGCAGAGTAGGGTGACTCCCATCCTGGGCTGGGTAGGTCTCCCTTTCTTGCTCGTCCACCTGGTGTTTGCGAGAGGGTGGGAGGCACGCACCAAAAGAGGAGTCTGCATGTCAGATGGGGAGCGCACGGCTCAGCTTGGAAGGGCAGCGCCGCACGGAAGTGACAGGATGACCACAGGTGCCTCCTAGATGGGGGCAGGATAGATGGCTCCCTGCCCCCCCCCCGGCTCTTTGCCTGGGGGGGTACAGGACAAGGGCGGCAGCTGGTTTTCTCCAAGGGGCGTGGGGGGGCGTTTGCTTTGACCTACAAGCTGCATCAACAAAGATGCAAGGGGACATTCCCAAGGCTGCGAAGGGAGGTCTGTCGCCGGGGCCTGGCTCGCTGCGCTGGAGCCCTGGGGTGGGGGGTGGAGGGGGGCTGAGCTCGCCAGCTTCTCATCATGGGCCAACTGGCTCCGTTCCTGCAGCTCTTGGTGGCAGGAGCGTCCCTGCCCAAGGAGCCAGGCTGAGGGGCCTCTCTGAGGAGCCCTGGCTGGACCAGTTGGGGAGGAGGCAGGAACGCGGCTCAGCCCTGGGGCTCAGTGGCGCTGCGTCTGGGCAGGGGAGGGGGCAGGCCCGTGGGTCGCAGCGGGTCCGGAGTGGCAGGCAATGCTGGGCCACACAGAGGTGTCACTTTTCTGTTGTGGGTGGGCACGGGCCTGGAGAGATGGGAGCCCGGAGTGTCTCAGAGAGCCACAGCCTCACAGGCAACAGCGTGGCGACTCGGCTCTGGCGTGGTGGCTGCTGGAGCCAGACACGCCGTGGGGGCTGGGGAGGGGCCCGTCTTGTCCCCACGTGGCTTGCGGCTCTTGCAGCTGCAGCAAGTTGGGCTCTGCCCCACGTGGAAGCGGAATCGTGCCAGGCCCGGTGGCTGTCCCGAGAGGAGCACAGCGCTGACGTCTCTGCCTGTTCACGGGCCCTCCCCTCTGCGGGCAGGTAGGGGGTACCCAAGGGGGTCCGCCAGCCACATGCGTCCAGGACACACCCCTCCTGGAGAATCAGCCTCCCCCCAAAAGTCACTTCCTGAGAGCTGGATGCTAACGGCATCAGAAGGAAATAACACGGCACACATCGAAATCATAGGTCCTGATCATAATTAACCAAGTATTAATTAATTACTTGCTTGCAGAAAAGAAAGTTAATTACTTTTTACAGAACATTAAGGGAGGGGGAACGAAAATGAAACATGTGTTTAAAATTTAATGAGTGCTGGCGTGCTGGGCATGAGAATGAGCCTGTGTCTTGTGAACGTAATCATCTGCAATTAAAGATCAGCCTCTCATCTTCATCTCCTCCCTGTCAGGCAATTAGCCACCTCCCCTCTCGCATGGCTCTGCACAGCCGTTTGGCTCTCCTCTTGGCTGGTCGCCACTGACAAGCTGTGGCCCAGGTGAAGGGGACCTCTGCCAGCTCGCCCCGGCCCCACGGCTTGGCACATGTTACTGCTGCACAGTGTCGTCGCCTTTCTGTGCCCAACAGGGCTCGTCACAGAGGCAGGGACAAGCCAGCGGAACAGGAGTCTCCAAGGAAAGTGCCGGATTCGCCTGACTGAGCAGAGGAGCTGGGCAGGTGCTGGTCTCCGGTAAGCCAGGGCAAGGGTTCTGGGGCAAGGTGGCAGCGGCACTTCCTGTAGGTCTGTTGTTCCACTAGTTAATAAAGCCAGACACTGCCCCACCTCTGACCCTGGGCCGCTGGCTGTTATCTGTCTGCGGGATCTCAGAGGCCTTGCTCGCATGGACAGAGAATGGCCAGACTGGGTAAGACCAAAGGTCCATCTAGCCCAGTGTCCTGTCTGCAACAGTGGCCAATGCCAGATACCCCAGAGGGAGTGAACAGACCAGGGAATCATCAAGTGATTCCTCTCCTGTCATTCATTCCTAGTCTCTGGTAAACAGAGGCTAGGGACACCAATCCTGCCCATCCTGGCTAATAGTCATTGATGACCTTACCCTCCATGAATTTATTTAGTTCTTTTTAGAACCATGTTATAGTCTTGGACTTCACAACATCCTCTGGCAAGGAGTTCCACAGGTTGACTGTGTGTTGTGTGAAGAAATACTGCCTTTGGTTTGTTTTCAACCTGCTGCCTATTAATTTCATATGGTGACTCCTTAGTTCTTGTGTTACGGGAAGGAGTAAATAACTCTTCTTTATTCACTGCTGTTGTACACTGAGTGGGTGGTTTCAGAGAACTATCCACAGTGACTCCGCAATCTCTTTCTTGAGTGGTAACAGCTACGTTAGCCCCCCTTATTTTATATGTATAGTTGGGATTCTGTTTTCCAATGGGCATTACTTTGCATTTACCAACATTAAAATTTATCTGTCATTCTGTTGCCCAGTCACCAATTTTGTGAGATCCTTTTGAAGCTCTTCCCAGCCTGCTTTGGAATTCACTACCTTGAGCAGTTTGGTATCATCACTCGTTACCCCTTTCTGCAGCTCATTTATGAACACGTTGTCTCCATGGAGGTCTGTTTTATAAGCAATGAGGGTTGTGGTGCATGTCATGTTGGATACCAAAGACCCTGAGATATGAGGAAAAGAGAAGACACATTAGGCTCCTTGTGATGAGGTGAACTAGGTCTGATGCCTTGCTGGGGCTGGAGCCCTTGCCGCACCCCTCCAGGGAGAAGAGCAGAAAAGAGGTCCTCCAAGTAGCCTAGCGTGGCTGCTTCTATGGCAGCCAACCAGGGCCCAGCAAGCCGATATAAAAGGAGCTGCTGGGCTCGGGCCTGGCAGTTCCTTGCTGGAGCTTGCCCTGCCAATCTAGGGGCTGACTGGGAGAACAGCAGCATTTTGGACAGCTCCAAGTGAACTCCAGATGGGGCCAGAACCCAGGTCCAGGGAGAACTTGACTGCAAAGCCCGAGAGAAAGGGCTGGACACAGAAAATGAGAGAGTAACAGATTCCAGGCAACTGCTACTTACAGGGTCCCTGGGCTGGGACCCAGAGGAGTGGGTAGGCCTGGGTCCCGCGCTCCCCCCCCAGCAGGGGGTAAGAAAAAGCTTGGTCCCAGGCAACTGACCAGAAGCCTTCTGGGAAACTTCCACTTCCAGAGAACAGCTGGGTAGAGAAGGTGCAGGCAGGCCCCCGGCCACCAAGGGGCGCTCACGAGAGGGGAGCCCTTTATACTCCTTCGGACATTCTCTCCAGAGCCAGAACAGGGCTATTCTCTACAGGAGACTTTGATGTATTTAAGGAGTTGAGATGTGAGACATCCATCCTTTGGCAACTGTCCAACAGACCAGGGGTGCCTTGGTGCAGAGCAATAGCAGATGTCAGGCTCTTTCTCTTGGCTTCCATTTGAAGGAGAAATCAGAAATCTGGAGTCTGGGTGTATTTTAAGGGTAACTTGTTTTAGTTACACATTGGCAGTCCTAGAACAGAGGTGCTCACAAACAGCATACAGGCAATTTCTTCCACCAGGAATCTGTGTCTAATCACCAGTGCTCGGTTTCCAATGGTTCTCTAAGGTTGTAACTCACTTTCCCTTGAGAGCTGACTCTAGTTAGAGATTATGGAGACACAATTCTCTCTCTGCTTGCCACAACTCCCCCCAAATCCGTGCATCACAAAACTAACAAGACAGCATTGATTCAAATGCTCTATCCTGCCTCTGAGCCAACTAAAAGAACTTGTAAGACTCTGTATAACATTACCATCTAGAGGATTCAGAGGGGCAGCTGAGTTAGTCTCTAAGGTGCTGCAAGACTATTTGTTGTTTTTTAAGTTTTTCCAGTTACAGGCTAACATGTTTTGTTAGTCTCTAAGATGCTGCAAGACTATTTGTTGTTTATTACCATCTAGTGTTACCTACCAGAACGCTATCCTTGGGAAGGATTTCCTGATAGTCAGGCTGGACTTGCTTTGGATTGATTCCATCCCTTTACATTTAGGCTGAAGATTTAAGCATGGAGGGTAAATGGTTCAGCACAGGGATGACTCTATGAATCGCCTTGTGCTGAAGGAAGTTCCCGATAGCGATCAGCTCCTGAATGAAGCACAAAATGCAACACGCCCCTGTGGGATAATTGCCTTGCAGCTAGATGTCGCTCTTACCTAATTGTTGAGCTGCCAGGCTTGTGAAACTCACAGAGCAAGCTGGCATTTTAACACAGAGAAAACAATCCTCTTGCATCTCTGCTGAATTCTTATTTCAAATCCGCTCCTTGCTGCCCAGGAGCCCTTCTAGCCATGGCCACACAGACTAATAATCAATGAGGAAGAAATTAGCCAAGCAACCTCCAGGATCTAGTCTGATGAGGCAGGAATGAAGGAGGATGCTCCAGAGAAATATTTGAATTGACTCTCAAGACAAGGAGCCTCATTTGGGCCTCCGTTCAATTTTCCTTTAAAGTTGTCTTAATTGCAGGTGGGAGAAAGCGGTGGCCTGGCTTTGTTACACAGAACGGTGGTTGTCAGCGTCATTTTCCTACAATTTCTCCCATCTCCTGGAGTTTTTGGGGAGTCGCTGAAAGGCCGTAGTGTCGCTCAGTGGCTTTGTGTCAACAGAGCTACGGCCTGCAGGCATAACCCCTTGTGCCTGCTGTGACGTAGTGGGGGTACCTTGCTGGTTGCTATGCTGGGCAGTGGGTTGTCAGTGACCTCCACTGGCTGCTGTCTGCAGAGCGGCCCAGCAGGGCAGGGGATGAGTCATTATGCAAGGGGGCTTCGAAACTCGTCAGACAGGTATCTCCCATGGAGCGGAGCAATGGGAAGGAGGGGAGTGGAGCCCAGGGCTGGAAGTGAGTGAGTTAGTTTCTGTCTGGGATCATGGAGGAGACAGCCTAGGGCCCAGAGGGGCTGGAATTTAGGGCCGAGTCTCCCCCATCTCAAGGGCGGCTGAGGCATCCTAGGCCCGATTCCTGTAACCAGATGACATCTGTGCTGTGCTGTATCCTGGAGAAGCAATAAACGCCCTCTATTCTACTGGCTGGTGGAGTCTGTCCGTGCCATTACGGGGGGCAGGAGTCGGGGGACCCCGACGCGCCGCCACACCTGCACTCCGTACCCCCGGAGGAAAGGGCTAGAGCCAAGCACCTCACATAGCACTGGGGGCTGGTGCTAATAAATAATACTGAGGAGACTTTACAACACTTAGATGCCAGGGGCTGCACAAATGCAAAGTGTTCATGCTGAGATCCTGCCAATGTTAGCTGCAAGTAGCCCCTGGTTGAAACTGATGGATTGCTGGATAGCTCACAGCAGCAGGTAGAATGGGATAGTTGTCAGGGTGGTGAAATCAGCCCTGTAGTGTTTGCGAGCATTCATTTGTGAAACCTCACAAGCTCATTCCTGGTGTCTGCCTGTCAGCATAAGTGGAGAGAGACCAGGGATCCGTGTGGCCCAACAGCCCTGCCAAGTATGTAAATATTATACCCATTTTCCAGATGCCTAACCAGAGGAATAAACCCTTCCTGATCTAATCACTGCCCCATGCTCCCAGCCTCCTTTCTCTAACCAGTAACTGGAGTAACCGGCCTAAGGGTTGTCTCTGCTTGAGATACGGGACCAAACTAGCTGCTCCATTCCTTTGGCTGGCTAATGGTGGAAAAGTGCAGGCGCTGAGAGCAGCCGTGCTGCTGCCCACTCGGCTGTCCTGGTGGCCTTTTTACAACGCAGTGGTTTGCTGCCTTATTACACTGCCTGGTGCAGCTCCCATTAGACATCTGGCTCCAGCATGCTGAAAAAAGTCCTCATGTTCTGCCGAGCCACCAGCTCATCCACTCGGATGCCTTGGAGCCAGGGCAGAGCAGCCCCGGTTCCGTTAGAACACATGGCCCTTCGCTGGGCCTCTCTGCTTTGGGGGAGATTCCATCGATTGATTTTCTCTCTCAGCAAAAGGGGGTATGTCTACACTACCACCCTAGTTCGAACTACCGGTACACCTCGTGGAATGAGGTGTACCGGTAGTTCGAATTAGAGATCCTAATTCGAACTACCTACTCCGTGCTGCGTGTAGCTGCGAGCACGGAGTTCGACCTAAGGGGATTTAAAAATGGCGCCCGCCCGGCAAGATGCAAATGAAGCCCGGGATATTTAAATCCCGGGCTTCATTTGCAACTTCGAATGCCTACATTTGCCACCCTAGTTCGAACTAGGGTGGTAGTGTAGACATACCCAAGGGGAGCAGTTACTTTCAAAGCAGGAATTCTAGGGAAGGCACCCCGAGCTGCCCAACAGCATGCCCTGGGCCAGCCTGCCTACAGGCCAAGAGGGTTTTCTGAGCAAGTCTATGGAAAGGGCTCTCTTGGCTCGTGATGCAGCTTGCGCGCAGAAAGTCCACGTCCAACGAGTTGGATGTTAAGGTGCCGTTTACCAGCTGTGCTCTGACAGCACAATGTTTATACAGAAGGGTTTTGCAGCCAAGTGCTGATGGACTTGTTTTGAAAGCAGCTGCTGAGGCAGAGCGGTGAGATGAAAGCCAGGAAGGGTTGTCTAGCTTTGGGATTCAGGCTTTGTCTACAGTACCCCTGTTGTCAGTAAAACTTTTGTCAGTTGGGGTGTGAGAAAACCCCTCTCCCCGACCGACGTCTGTTTCAGTGACAAAAGTGCTGGTGTGGCCAGCGCTATGTCGGCAGGAGAGTGCTCCCCTGCTGGCAAGGAGTGGCTGTGCATGAGCCTTACAGCAGCAGAGCTGTAGTGGTACATCTGTACCACTGTATGGTCTATAGAGTAGATGTAGCCTTAAGATAGTTGGGAAATCAGCATGGCCCTGGGTCGGCGCTGACTCCCTCTGCAGCCTCTGGGACCTTGCAGTTCAGTTTCCTGTGGCAGGAGAAATCAGTGTGTTTTCCTAGTGTAGCGGTCTTGTTCACACCAGTCCTGGAACAGAGGTGGCTACAAACAGCATGGAGGGAAATCTCACCCCTCTGGAATCTCAGCCCAGCAGCAAAGCCAGGCTCCAGGGAGCAACTCTGCTCACAGCACTGACTAGCTGGGGGCAAGTGGGACAGAGAACAACCCCCTTTGCTTCTTGCAAAGAAACCACCTCACAACACGAGCATCAAAGCGTTGTTCCTCCCGTGCTAAGGAAAGGAATGTGGTAAGATTCTGGAACAGCCCATCTGGTGACACCCTCCATAAAAACGTCACTGGCTCTGCATGCTCCCGCCTATCCAACCCCTCACAGATGGACGGGTTAAGCCTCTTCTACTGCCTGGCCCCGGCTGGCAGACACAGCAACACATGCACGACTGGAGCTTCCCTTTGCACATGAGCAGACCTTGGGCTTCTGTTCCATTTAGTCCCTCACCCTGGAAACGTGTCTCAGCGCTAGACCGAGAGCCCCGTTCTGTGGTGCAGCTGCACGGGTGCCAGGGGAGGCCCACAGGTGTAACAGCCCAGAATTTGGAGTCTCAGGGCATCCTTAACCACAGAGCAGTCCCTCATGGGCTACCTCAGCAGAGAGGGGCGCGAATCTCTCCAGGGTCTTCTGTTGCACCAACATGCTCGCTCACGGGTCCCTGCAGGCTAGCGGGGAGGCCTGGTTGCTGCCTGGCACACGAGGGATTAAATTCCCATTTAACCCATGAAGCAGGATCCCAGATGGGGAACAGCTCCAGCCTTGCTGAGCAGCCCCCAGCCCTATGGGGCTCCCACCCCATGTGGGACTCCTGGCTTCCACCCTGGCCTGTGGCACAGCAGGGCTGCTCCCAGCCACTTCACTGTTACCTGGAAAGCCTCCCCCAGTAAGCATGCTGCTTACCAGGTAAGTGGTTGACCAGTTACCTGTTCACATCCCTATGGCACACCCAGGGCCAGACCGAGCCATTCCAGTGCCCTGGGCAGACAGGTTAATTGCGCCCTGGGTTGGAGGAAGGCACATGCGTGGCCCCGGCCCTGCACTGGCGTGTGGGGGAGGGCGCGCGAAGCTGGTGGCAGCAGGATGCATGTGCCCGGCTCGACCCGGCCCGGCCCAGCCCGGCTACCACTGCTGGCGCACAGCCCGGGGCCGCCCGGGGCGGGCCGAGCCTGGCTGTGCAGGGCCCCGCGGCCGCGGGGGGAAGGGCGCTGCTAGCTGGCGCTGCGCAGGTTAACGTGGCCCCCACCCCGGGCGGCCGCTGCGAGCTGCTGCAGCCCGCGATCCAGGAGCCGGGCGCACGGTGCGCTGCGCACCCCTTACAGCTGCCATCAGGTGCCCCCCATAGGTTGGCACCCCGGGCAGCTGCCCGGCTAGCCCATGCCTTAATCCGGCCCTGGGCACACCTGTTCTGTCTTAATGGAGGGCAACCGAGACCACCAACTCTCTAAACCTGCCTAGCGCTGGCCGGCTTGGAAAAGAGAAAGAAGTGGGGCTCTGCTTTTACGCAGCTCTCTCGTGGGCCGGGGTCTCGAGTCCTTCCTCCGGCACATGCCGGTGGTGGCAAATCTTCCCCCGGCCTGACGTGAACAAGCCATGTTCCTTACAAGCGATTTCCTGCAGGCTGTTCCCCGAAAGACTCCTTGTCTTACATCTCAATGCAGGCCGCGCCCCGGCTCG
This sequence comes from Pelochelys cantorii, assembly GCA_032595735.1. Classification (NCBI taxonomy): domain Eukaryota; kingdom Metazoa; phylum Chordata; order Testudines; family Trionychidae; genus Pelochelys; species Pelochelys cantorii. Next base: position 2,012,673 of record CM064353.1, read on the forward strand.
CGGGTGCTAATGCCGCCGGCGAGGGCAGCACTGACCCAGCTAATGCTCCTCTGCCTTTGATGTCTGTCTGCGGAGAGCCCGGCGCCCGCAGACAATGAAATGCTAAAGCTAACCAAGCTTTGAACTACAATCAAGTGGGGGAAAATGGAATCGATTCGGCAGCCTGATGACTCCGTAATGAAGAGTCAAGTCCCACACAGCCGAGTGTCACCTCTCTGATGTCTTCATTGCCTTGCTCTGCATGGCGGGAGCGGCTTTCCCCCTCCGCCAGCCGGGGCCACAGCACGTGGCCTGGGGAAGAGGCTCTTCCCACAGAAGGCTAAGCCTTTGATCTGTCTGCACATGTCCCAGCTGCGCACGCTAAACTCCTCCGTGCAGCGCTAGCTCCTCCATGGTCTCTGGAATTGCTGCCCATTCGCATGCCCCGGGCTCTCGACACGTTTGGACAGGGAGCCACTGGGCCACTCCAGGTGGAGAAGGGGCAATTTCCTGCCCAGGAAGGAAAGGCTGGGGAGGAGAATTAGACTTTTTAGCATGTTCTTATTTCACTGCCAGCTCCAATGGAAAACTGCGTCCAGGTGAGGAGTCGAAGGCCAGGGTCTAGACCCACCCTCGCTGAGAAGGGCCCCCGTGAAGGATGGACGCCACCCCAATGTCCCTGCTGTTCATTCTTGTGAGCCTGTCCCTGGCCACAGGCAGAGGGAAACTAAATGCTGTCACCTCTAACCAAGGGCTCTTGTAAACTTCCCCAGGCGTTTGGGGGCAGCTTCTCCTGGCTGATTTGCCAGCCTCGCATATTTACCGCTCTCGGTTCGGCTTCTCTCTCACTAGCCAGACGCAGCCTCCTGGTTCCCACTCAGCCTCCACAGCCGGGTCAGCAGAGCCAGCCTGGCCCAAGCAAAAGCTTCAGGCTTTAGCCCGGTGGTGCCTTAGAGACTAACAATCTATATCTATAGCATCGTGAGTGTCCACAGGCAAAACCCACTTGTGTGACATGCTGGAGCAGGGTGGAGTTGTTAGCACAGGTCTGAAGGGAGATGGTCAGGGCTGGGAACCCTGCTGAGTGACAGGACATGACAGGAAAGGTGAGAAACGCCACAGGAGTGTGAGCAAATTAATCTGCAGGACCCTTCCATCCCTTTACACCTCCCCTTCCTCCCCCACCCCGGCCAGAGAGCAGCGATCCCGGAATCCTGCAGCCAGACGCCTGCGTCTGACCGACCTAAGATGGAAAGAACCCGCACAACACATCTTGGCTGCGCCCACTGTCCATCCCGCCAAGGAATGGGCGATGGGACCGAGGTCAGAAAACTCAGGAGTTCAGGTGCCAGCCTCCGTGCTCACACTGGCATCTGAATCCCGTGAGTCACGGTCTGCAGTCTCCACTGGTTCCCCTTCCCCTTGGGAGTCCACTGGGACTGTTGGCAGAGCTGGAGTGCCCAGAGGGAGTGCCCTGAGCTGGCGAAGAAGCAAGCAGAGAGTCTGGCAAGGCCTCCACATGGATCGGCTTCCTCATTCATGAGAGCTTGGCAGGAGCCCAGCATCGGTGGGAGCAGGGGAGCCCAGCCGGAGCACAGAGACGCCGGTGGAATGCTAAGAGCGCAGGAGAATACGGCTTCCGATTGCTGGGTGGGTGCGCTGAACTGGAGAAAGCCCACAGCCAGGGAGGCCAAGACCAGTGTCAGCTCACGAGAATTTCATGGAATCTGGGGGAAAGGGGCAGAGCCCCTTCCCCTGCCTTGTGGGAAACAGTGATGGCAAAGGAGCCTTCTCTGCACCACTCTGCTTGAGCAAAACAGCCCGTTGGCGTAGGCAGAGGCAATTAAAATCACACTGAGGCAGGCTGAGCAGAGCTGAGCACAGAATCCCAGATTCCGCAGCTGCATTGAAACCCACCTGAGAACAGCCCTACACACTGGAGGGGTGTTTATAATTTTCCCATTTTTGGGAGCTCGAGCCCCCTGAAATCAATATCAGGGAATGATACTGTTGCTGGAAACATTGGCTCCTGGCTGCTTACCGTCAATTCCTAAGATCATAAGTGCCCTGGGGAACTCCCCGCTGCAGGAAATGATCACAACTAAACATTTTATTTTCAAATGTTACTACCTGCACAAACAACCTTTGTGACTACGTGAATTCTGCTTCCAGGGCCTCACGTTGCAAAGACTTCCATGTGCAAGATGGCAATTTTAGTTGCCGGGGAAAGGAATATGCTCCAATCCAGTGCAGTGATAGGGATCCTAGAGAGAGGCTTTCTTCTATGGTCACTGTGCTCTCTCACTGGGCCAGGAACCTCCAGGAAAGGAGCCAGCTAGTAAGCCCTAAGAAGCAGGGGATGGTTTGCTCAAAGCACCCTGTGGCTCTTCTCATCCGCGTATTGGCCATCCCCCTGTTGGTACGGTGGGTCTGCTCATCATTTCTCTCCCACACCAAGCCCGTCGAGCTGCTGCATGCCATGCCAGTTACAACCCGTCCATCGTTGCAAAGAGCACCACAAAGATCTGCACAGCCAGAGCCTTTGACCACCCCGTCCTGGCTAAGGGGTGCCCGGGCACCGTGGGAACAATGGTAACGGTGCCTCTTCTGACCAGGCTGCTCAGAGAGAGCATGCTGGAAAAAGCACAGCAAAGCGCACCGGTGGCACTCTGAGACACGGAGTCTGAGCCTCAGGGTCTTGCAGCCTCCTCATCAGTGTTTGCAAAATGGCCTTGGGATTTCACTGCGCATGCGAACGCGGGAGCCGGGCCTGCAGGCTCTGGGGGAGGAGTCTCCTGGACAGTCTGCGTGCTGGAGGCGAAGGCGAAGCCATTGGCCGGGTGGCTGTAGTTGGCACAACGCATGGATTTAATGGGGGGATAAATGCTCAGTAATTCAGAAAGTTAACCAGCTGTAGTGACGGCCAAAGTGCGCGAGCTGCAGCCGTTCCCTGGGCATCAGCCTGCCCGTTCCTTTCCCCGCACATGGACTCAGCTCGCTTGATAACTGCGCCCACCACCCTCAGCAAGAACCACAGATATTGAACCAGGCGACACTAGATTCTGTCTCCTGCCCTCTCAGAGACAGGAGCGCCCACAAAGGGCAGGCTGCACCATGCCTCCACCTGGGAGCACCTGGCTCCCAGACGGTGGGGCCTGGATGTTTCACCTGGGTTGCCTCCATTTCTGGCATGCCTGGGGCCTGATTTGCAGAGCTGTGACCTCTTGCAGTGCCACTGCCCTTCCAGTGCTCTGCACCTTGCCCGGGGGATATGGCAGCAAACAACAAAACGGTGGCGGTGGCATTTTTTCTGTAGCCTTCATGTGTTGCCCTCAGAAGAGGCCGTGAGAGAGAGACCTTTGGCGGGTCCCACGCAAGGGGGGGCCCTTCTCCCTCATGCACAACAATGGATTCAGCTGGCCAGCTAGGCTGGAGAGAGAGCTCAGCTTGGAGCAAGCAGCCTTGCCTGGTTAGCCCTCCAGCTGCAGGCCCAGCAGGGCATGTCTTTTGGTTGCTGCAGTAATTGGCAGAAAACAGGCCCCAAAGCAAGTTTTGCCTCAGCGCAGGTCGAACAGTTTCACCTTGGCAATAATCCAGGGAATCGGTTCTCACCTCGTCGCAGGTTTGCTTACTAACCCGCCTTCCCTGTGACCTTTCCTTTGCGCGTACTGAAACGGCATGGCTGGAGGCTGGGAAATGCCTCCCCCAACAGAACCCCAAAAGGGGGAGCGGTATTAGGGCTGGGTGGCCACTCAGGGTATGTCTACACTGCACCCTTATTTCGGAATAAGCTGTTCCAGAAGAAATACTCCAAAATAGCTTATTTCGAAATAGCGCGTCTCCACTACAGGGAAGCCTCAAAATGAGTCCGAGGCCGGCTCCCCTCATGTGGATGCGCTACCTCAATTTAGAGCCCCAGGAGGCACTGGGGAGTCATTAGTCTGAATGGCTCTGGGGAGGAGCTATTTCAAAATAGCAGCAGTGGAGCGTCCACACGACAGCTGTTCCGAAATAGCAATTTCAGAAGAGGTGCTATTCCTCGTGGAATGAGGTTCACAGATGTCGGAATAAGCCGAAATTATTTCAAAATAACGGAATTGCTGTGTAGACGCTCGCATTGTTATTTCGGATTAACTGTGCTGTGTAGACGCACCCTCAATGAGCTAGGCCCGTGTCAACAAGAATAAGACCACCCATTAGGTCAGACCAAAGCTCTGCCTTGTCCTAGCAGTGAGACCGTATGGGTCTGACTCTAAGTGGTTAATGAAGAGCATACAAGTTAGAATACACCTAATTATAAAATGCACTTGTGATAATAACAGCCTTTTGGGCTGGATGGGGAGCTAACGCACTGCAAATAAAAGGCAAGAAAAGCCATTATCTTGCAATGCCTGGTTCTTACTCAGCCAAACCACCGTGAAATCATTATGTTTAATTACGGGATCTCACCCTAGAATACCAGCCTTGATAATTATCTATAATGAGTTGTGAGCACACATTACAGTCTCCTCGACAGGTCAGTTGAAGTTGTCACGGGCAGCTGCAACCAGTTTTGGTTTCCTTTCGCTGGGCACTAATTCCCCCCTTGCCCCTTAGCTCACTGGCTGGCTTTATTGGATTTTCTTTCTTTCTTTCTTTCTTTCTTTCTTTCTGAAAAAGGCTATTTTGATGGGAAAATATTGACAATGGAGTTTTTTGACCAGCTCTACTGAAGAACTGGAAAACCCAGAGCAGTGGTTCTCCAGGAAACCAGCAAGCAGACAGCTATAAGAAGAATACCAGAAGGCTGAACTCCCAAACTAGGGCACAATCCCGTGATAAGCTGTAACTAGCCGAATGTCTTCCCAGTTCCCTTTTGGGCTTTTCACAGTGTGCAGTTCGCCCCCTTTCATTGCACCCCCTACAAAAGCCATCCCATGGTTCTTGGTCAGCCAGAAGTGACTTAGCCTGATGTGCTTGGTCACTGCAGGTGTAACAATTCTTAGCATTCTGCACTATTCCGTTTTGCCCCGTTACTAACTAAAAGTCACAGAATGTGCTCGCCCAAACACCTCATGTCTCAGAACCCTGCACACACTGGGAGCAGTGCGTTCCTGCCCTTTGCTGATTCCCCAGGGCTATATCCAAAGAGGCCTCCCCATTTCTTTGTTTTAATTGCATCACTAAAGAGCAAGACTCATGTTTTACCTCCAGAGACACTCACCCTGTCTTAGTCATTCTCCAGTAGACATCAAAGTAATTGCAATTTCATTTGATCAATGTTCTTGCTTTTTTTTTTTAATAGGCTGCCCTGGTCTGCATAAATATTTCTTGTTCTGACGACTCATCCTGTTTGAGATGAAGGTCTTTCTCACAGCCATGTGGGATGGATTATTTTCTACTCTCTTCCATTACTCTCCGACCGGCTGTGATTGTCACATGCCATGTTTGGCCCATGGAATTGTGCCTTCATTCTCAACTATCCGTCAGGCTCCTGAGTTGTCCAGATTTCTGCTACACCAGTTAGCCCCTACTCTGCTTCCAAGTAGGGTGGGATTAACTCCCTTTGCCCAGTGGGGGCTCAAAGGTTTGAGATGTGATGTGATAGTGTTCATTGCCCTTTGGGGAGAGACTGGAAAGAGCCTCTGACACTCTGGTGACACTCTGGTGATCTTCTGGGATTTGATTTAGTGAGTCTAGTAGAGACCTGTTAAATCAAACACCAAAGGTGCCCTTGGCCGACGTCAGCACTCCTTGATTTGTGAGAAGTAAGAGAAGTCAACAGGAGCATTTCTCGGCTAGCTTGGCTTAAGGTGCATCGACACCGGCTACATTATTTGCATAGCTGGAATTGCATACCTTAGTCGACCTTCCAGGTGTAGTGTGGACCTGTGCTGAGAAACAGAGGCAAGAATGGAACAGGGTGCGATTGGGAAAATGCAACAGGGCAACAGAGAGAGCAGAGATGGGAGCAAGTTGTAGAAGAATTCCGAGCCTTCCCCCTGGCCCCAGCCTTGGCTTTTGGACCAGAGGTGGCTCTTTTCTAGCCAGAGCATAGCACAGGCGGCCTCTAAGCTAAAAGGCCTGTCTTGAAAATAAAGGCCCCCTTGGAACAGCAAGATTTCAATGACAGGAAACAAGTCCTGGAAGCTGAGACCTGACGCACGGTCTGTGAGGCCGTGTGGAACCGCCCGCTCCACGCTGACGCCATCTGGCTCCTTCAGGGGAATTTGGCTCAGGTGAAAAGCACTTTCCTGGCAGCCCCAGTGTCTGAACTTCCCCAGTTCTCTACCCAACAAGCACCAGGTCTTTTCAAGTGGAAGGCCCTAGCAGCTGTTCCCTGGCAGTTTTCCTAAGGCCCTCCACCCCCGACACTATCTGAAGGTACAAGTCTGGATTCTTCATTCCCTGGGCCCCAGCGTAACCATTAACACGGCTGCCGAGTGGGGGGAAGCCTCCCCAGCAATGGGAACCCTGAGCACACGGACACTGTCAACTCACTCAGACGAGAGGTAAATGACTAGGTGGGGCGCAGGCTGGGGGAGCAGCGTGTCTGCCCACTGGGCATCTCCCTGCTGTGGTCCAACCACCATGGCCGTGAGCACTTGTGAAGCTACAGCCATTCCTGAAAGACCTGCGGGCCTCTGCTCTGGGTCTGCCTGCTGATGGCTGACCCCTGCCTTAGGGTTGGAGCTGCTCTGTCTCATACCTCATTGACGGGCATGTGCGCAGGGCTGCCACAGCCAGAACCAAGCACAGGGGCTTCTCCTTCACAATGAAATAAATGCCCCTCTCCAGGGAAAGCAGGTACCTGCCTGTAGGTGACACAGCTGGGGAACTGTCCCAGGCTGAGGTGTCAGTTCTAGGAGGTTTTGGAACAAACTGACCAACAGTCATGAGCCACCAGGCCTGGAGGGTAGCTCACAGGCGGACTGAAGGAACTCACAGGTGGACCTGCAGAACTAGCATCTCTGGAAGGTAACCTGTCACTTCACCCAGCCGCTGGGCCACAGCAGACACACAGATGAACAGGATTTGCTCGGGGGAGCATCAGCATGGCTCTTGTAAAGGGAAATCTGCCCTCTCCAAGCTAGGGGACACAACCCAATGCCGGGTGCCCCAGAACCTCTGACTGTCAGCAGCTGGGACTGGATGACAGGGGATCAATTGATAAATTGCTCTCGTCTGTTCATTTCCTTGGGGGCCCCGGGCATGGGCACAGCCGGAAAACAGGACACTGGGCTGGATGGGCTGGAGGACCTTTGGTCTGACCCAGTGTGGCCATTTTTAGGACTCATCCCGACACCAAAGACTCTAATTTGGAGGTTTTCAAACTCTGGGTCCTGGCTTGTGAGGGCAAGCTGCTAGCTAGCCGTGAGACGTTTTGTGTATCTGCGCCTCCGCAAGTACGGTGGTTGCAGCTCCCATTGGCTGCAGTACACTGCTCCTGGCCAATGGGAGCTGCAGACATTGGCTGGGAATGGCGACCTGCAGCCAGCGGGAGCTACAATCACTGGTACCCGCCACAGGTCTTGCAGACAGCTAGCAGCTTGGCCGTACAAGCCGCGACCCCTGATCTAGCTGGCCCACATGTGAAATGCTCACTAGGCACCTCCCAGCCTCATTGCTGCCCATTCTGCTTTTTAGTCACCACTTTGACATAATCGCTTGGATTCAAAGTATGCTGAGCGGGAGAGAGCCAGGCACATGGGGCTGGATATGCCCAAGAGGGCAGTGGAGTGGGCTAACAACGCACAATCTGTCTCCCCACTGATTCTCACCACTGGCAGAATGAGCAGAACCCCCCACCAACTCCAAACTGGGTTTTCCGATTTCTGCCCCAGACCCATTTTTCATTCTTATGTTGCACGTTCTTTCCCCTGACTGTGTTGCGGGGCAGCAGGGAGCTGTGTCACTGTGAAAAGCTGTGGCACTGGAATTTTCCATTGGGGCAAACTTACAAGGGGATTCATATTATTGAAATGGGCCCACAGGCAGTGTTCCCTGTAAGCTGGGCATTTGGCCAGCCACCCGGGAGAGACTCAAACGCTGCCCAGATGGTTAGCAGAGCGCCCACAGCCCCCAAAGCTGGCAGCATGGGTTTCTACTGGTGGTGCACATCTCTTGGTGCACTTAACAAACTTTATTCTGCACACAGATGAAAAAAATTATCTGGGATGAGTTCAAGCTGAACTACTCCAAAGCAGCATGAGAAATGGGAGGGGGAGGGGGGGCAAGGCTAGTTTCTGAGCCCTTTTCCCTTTGCTCTTGGGTTCTGTTTATCCCTCCCAACAGGGCACCTAATGCAAGGTCGTATTCCCCGGAGCCTCCTTGTCCCTGGGGGAGTGAGGGTCCAGGGATCATGTCCCCTCTTCCCAGAGGAAACCCAGAATCCTGGGTTCAGGAGAGGGTTGGGACTTGCAAATACCAACTGGGGCACTCTCGCTGTTGGCGGCGCCTAAGCCTGCGTGCACGTCGGTGCCGAGAGCCCAGCTGTGGGCAAGCTAGACCTGCATAGATGGCGATTCCGCTGCTGGGAGGGGCTCTGACACAGCTCACGTCTCCCTTTTCAGGAACACTCTTCCCATTCTCCAGCCTCTGCGTCCCTCCCTCTTTCCTTGCCCCTTTGCAGAGTAGTGGCTCCCTCCTTGGACAAACTGTCTGAACTTGGTTTCGCCCCGTGCTGCCTGCATTCGCTGTCCTTCCCACAGCACTGCTCTTCCTGGCTCTGCACACCCTGGGGCCTCTCTCTCGCACTAGGACTGCGGGTGCAGGGCACAGGACACACAGACACCAGAGCTGGGGAGCCCAGCTCCCTCGCCACCTCTCTGGCTCGCTCTTGCCTTATGTTTCTTGTTATGCTCCATTTTCTCCCTTTGCTCTTTAAATGCAGCCCGTGGTTCGGACCCAGCTACCTTCTGCAGTCTGGTGCCTGACTGTTCCTTAGCTCGGCAGGCAGCAGACTGGCCTGAAAGAGCAGCCCATTGTAGAAGGGTGAAAGATCAAGGAAACATCCTCCTCAGAAACGCCGCTCCAGCCGGGCCCTTTGCGCGGGAGGCACAAGAGGGCAGTGTGATGTAAAGCTGCGGCTGCCAGCGGTAGTCCAGCAATATTACTTTAAGGGCTGATCGGGTTGGCCCCAATGCCTGGAGGCTGTTGGCTGGGTTGATTTAGTTGTCTGGTGGCGGCAGGCAAGTGAACTGCGCTGAGAATAAAGGTGTTAGCGGGTGTCTCTGCTCCGCGGGCGCACCAGTCCCATTCATGCCCCGGGCTGCGCGGCGCAGGGAGTGGGACGGCTCTGGACTCCCAAGCCGTGCCGTGCCCGCTGGCCACGCTATTGTCAGAGACAGCTGCCGGGTCTCTCAGAGCCGCGCTTCGTAGCGGCACAGGCTCTGCAGCGGAGGGGAGCAGCGTTCGCCCCTTTCAGCCAAAACAAGGAGAACTGCGGCACTTGGAAGCCCAAATACGAGGGTTCGTCTCTGAGGTGCCACAGGGCTCCTCGGTGCCCGTACCGGTGTGTTTGAAAGGCCCTGTCTGCCTGCTCCAGCCTCTGGGTCGTTGCTAGCAGCGGCCATGGCCAACTTCTCTCTGCCCTTGGGGGTCAAAATGCAGGAGAAGAGAGATTACGGTTGGCGGAGGGAAGGATCCAAGGATCGTTGCGTGGCTCATTGTAACGTGCTGCCACAACACTGCTGCATGGGCCTTCAGCCCAGGGCAACTCGATGGCACCCCGCAAAGGCCGACAGCTAACACGGTGCAAAACGCCACAAGGCGAAACCCCCACTCAGGGAGAAGTCCGTCCAAGCCCTCTGCCCCCATCCCCCTGGGACGCAGGGTGCCGGACGTCCCTTCCCCCACGAGCTCCCGGGGAAACGTGCGTCCAGGGACCTGGAATGCCGGGCGCGCGTCCTGGGGGCCCTAGTCCTGGGGGCCCTCACCGGGCCTGAGCGCGCTAGTGTCCCGCAAGGCAGCTCGGACCCCACCCCACTCCTGCGCCCGGGGCTCGCGTCCCCCTGTGAGGCTGTAAGATGTGGAGGAGGGGCCGAGAGGAGGAGGGAAGGGGTGATACTGGCGGGATGATTTGGGGGATAAGGCACAGCCCCAAGGCGTAACAAGGGCTCTTTTTGAGCCAGAAAATACATCACTGTGTTCCCTGGCCCCCCCTTCACCCGGCCAGGCTCGTGAGTACTACACTGCCCCGTGCCAACCCCTCCACCTCCCACCCAGCGCGCAACATGCATCGCCTTTCGATCTGTCCATACGGGCCTCTGGCCCACAGGCACCTCAGCCTGTAAGTTACCGGGGGCTCATCTCCGGCTCAAGTAAGAAACAGCATTCTGGAAAGGAGGGAGCCCCCCAGGCTGGGGCTGGCGAGAGGCTGCGGGAGGGGAAAGGGAAGAGGTCTCACCCCCCCCCCCAGTGGAGGGGGGCAAAGCAGAACAGCTGCTGGGTGCCTGCCTGTGCAGCGTATCGTTGCGTGGGCTGGAAGGGAGGGAACGACCCGCAGCGCCACAGCCTTTCCCGGAGCCCCCCCGGCGCGGCCAGAGACGGCGAAGGGCCACGCTCCGGCCGCTCACCTCCCCTCCAGTGCAGCTCCCTGTGCCGGTCGGATTGCGCCGCTCACTTCCCTCGGCGCCGGGAGGGTTAACTCACTTACGGGATTCATGGCCCCCAGCACCTCGTCCGTTGTCTCTCCCCTCCCCTGTTAATCAATAGCCCATTACCAGACCTCCTGGGCAATGGTGCATTGGGGTTATCTACTGGTTCCACCGCGGAGCCGGCAGCTTTTGGGCCCCCGAGCTGGCTCTGAAGATGAATAGAGATAGCGAGCCTGTCCGGCCGAGGGGAGAGGTGACCAGGTTGCTTTGCAGGGCAATGAAGTCGTTTCTGGACTCCAGCGTCTCTGGAGCAGCACTGCAGCCTGCTTTAAGTTGTGGCTCTCGCTCCCGGCACAGCAGCGGGGCAGGCGGTGCACTGTGAGGGGCAGGAGGCTGTGGGATGGGGGCTGGGTGGATGCTGTTTGCAGAGACGCTCACATAGGCGTTGGGAGGAGTTTGGGGTTTGCTAGCAAACTGAGGAGCTCTGGCAATAACACCTTTTCCAAATGTACGGTCCCAAAGTGAGTAGCGTGAATGACCAGGTCCCTAAAGATGGTCCCACAATGTGCATGGCTCAGGGGTTGGTATCCATCACTACACTGCCAGCGGGGAGCAATGTTCTCACTAATCTTGTCCATCCCAGTGTGGAATAAGTTTTGTTCTGTGCACTGAGGCATGTGCAAATGTGCACCACCAGGAGAAACACAACCCTGGCTGTGGGCACTCTGCTAATCAGCTGGGCAGCACTGGAATCTCTCCTGAGTAGCTGCACAAGCGCCCGGCTTCCAGGGAGCACTGGTGGGGAGCTATGATTCTAAACGAATCCCCGTCAGGTCCCGGGGGGCCGGACTAGAGAGGTCCTACCTGTATTATTCCGAAGGGCTTGGGCTCTGGCTCTGGCCTACCTGCTAGATAGGATTATGCATTACTCAGGCAGAAGGGATGTGCCCCTCAGACACCACAATGGAGCGCCACAACCCCTTTTGCGTGGCACTATGAACTGGCGCTCCATGTGTGAGCTATGCTGAAATACGACACACTGAACGATTTGGACTCTGCCCTGGCGACGAGTTAATGGAAAGATAAGAGCCGATTTCAATGTTTCACATGTGGTGCCTCAGGACAGCTGGCCTGCTTTGCTGAAGCAGCTCACGGCTCTTGTGGACTGATACTGCTTTGTGCATGTCCCGCTGACCCCAGCCAGCTAACGTTCAGCGACATGCTGGGCGTCTGGCAGCCGGCCCTCGCTTGGAGCAAAGCTGTTCGGACGAGAGAGCCGGATCAAGTGAAGGCAGCGCCCCTGAGGGCTGGGCCAGTGAACGCTTGGCCCCAAGACAGTGGCTTCTCCAAGGCCTGCTGCTGCCAGGACTGGCGGAGCTCTGCGGGCTGGCCTTGGAGTTGTGGAAAGGGAGACAGTCTGGTTTCCAGCAACATGTTTCTTTTCCAGACAGCGTGAGGGGCGGACAGCACAATCCACTTCATCCCCAGGAAATGGCTGTTCAGGCACAGATATGCCTGATGAGACCACAGCTCTGGGCTCCGGGCCTCCCGCCCTGCTAGGAGCAAGTGGGTGCAAGCTTGCTGTGAGCACGAGGCCTGGGCAGGGTAAGGGTTAGCCATGATCTGGGCACAGAGTCTGAGCCCACGTGTGGCAGGGCTTGAGTGTGCGTGTGCCCCCTGCGCTATATCCTGGCCTGGTATGTGCATCCCCTGCGCTGTATCCCAGCCCAGCCTCAAACCAAGGGGTCTGTAAGGGACCAAAGAGCCCCAGCTGGCCAGGCTGGGAGGTCTTGCCCCAAGCCCATCTCTCCATGGCTGAGAAGAGGGATGACCGGAGCCTGCGGGCAGGGGTGGGGGTGCAGGGACAAGCACCAGCAGGGCAGGGAAGGGGGATGGGGATACTCCATTTAGCAATTACAAATTTGGCAGGGACACAGGGGGCGGTGCACCCCCCAAGCGCTACCACCAGTCCCCAACAGCGGGTCTCAGACAGGGTCGGCTCCCTGCCCTCTGGCGGCTGGGTGGTAGGAGCAGTGCTCGGCCGTCTCAGCCTGGCCGACTTTCAGTCTCGCCTCCTCTGTCTCCGCAACAGCCGCACGGAGCAGCAAGGCCACGAGCGAGCCGGTGAGCCCCTTGCATGGCGCGGCCGAGAAGCAGAAGGGCAAAGGCCTTGCGGGTGCATCGCTAACAGGCCTGGAGGAAGAGGCTGCTTTTCGCAATGTGGAGAGCAGCCTCTTGCAGCTGCCACGCAGCTCAGGGTCCCTGCTGTCTCCCGAACGGAGGGCGAGGGCCGCAATGGCTCTCCGGAGCCACAGCCCACTGAGCCCCTGGTGGGGGATGAATCTCGGGGGGGGGGGGTGGAAGAATCTGTCACAAGAAATCCCCAGCAGCCCCTCCCAGCCCCTTGCTCTATGGGATGATGTGCCGCCCTGGGGTCAGTCTAAGCACCCAGACCGGGGCTGTCCCCAGCAGGGATGCAATTTGCACCTTTCTCCCCCTTCGCAAGGGACTGTCACAAATTAGGGACCAGGCTCAGGACAGCCTCAGCCAGAACCGGGCTTTGTGCTGGATACATTAGGACCATCTGCGTGCGGCCAGGCGAAGCGAAGCAGCTGCTTGAGCGCGGGTCAGTGCGCTGGGCCAGGGACAAGGGCCAGAGAAGTGCTAGGCCAGGCTTTCCAAAGAGTTCAGTCAGGGGCAGGTTTTGGGAGGGGCTGAGCTCCCATTTGGGTACCTACCTTCACCAAAAGCATCACTCTTGCACACTGAACCCTGCATTTGAAGGCAATGCCTGCTCACGCAACCCCACATCTCTGCCCCAGGTGTTCCCAGTGCTAGCCAGACCAAGATGGCCGACCCCTCGGACCTGCTCCAGCACCTCTGCCAGGGAGGGTGGATGATGGCTGGAAAGCAGGGATATTTCCTGAGGCTCTCCCTACTCCTGGCTTACTAGCCACATCTTGAAGGGTTAAGAGCCGCCATTTGTGCTATTGCTTCTAAAAAGACAGTTTGCTAGAGGGACGGGGGGCAGGAGGGGGGGAGCTGCTTCACTGACACCTTGAAGGCAGCATGCAACACAAACCACATCTGTAAGGCCATAGGTTTGCAGCAGATGTGATCTCCAAACATTCATACACAAGTGGCCAGGGGCGTGAATTATTACCGCAAAATAAGGCAGCTGCGTGGGTTGTTAACAAGTTGATTTAAAATTCAGAGATGGGAGAGGGGGAAGGATGCCAGGGCAGGGAATGACAGACTCAAATTAATTTAATATTAAACTGTTTGAGGAGGAATCAGCAATGTCGGGGATGAGCTCAGGAGGAGGATTAAAGGGAGTTTGTATTTGAAATCAATTGGACAGGGTGCCAGCTATCACTCCGTTCAGACGCCCTGCCCCGTGAACCCTCCTCCCTGCTTTCATTAGCTCAGCGCTTGCCACTTTCATTATCCCTCCCGGACAGGCCAGCGGCTGCCCTGCTCTCCACTCTCTGGAGATGGCGCCTGAGCCGAATGAGCCACACGTCACGGAGGCCGGAGCACCCGGCTGGATCAAGGCTGATGATGGGTCCCCCCTCTGGGGTTCAACTCCCTGGCCCAGAGACTCTGCAGAGCTTTGTGAGGTGCAGCAGAGTACGTGTGCAGACGCAAGCGGCCCCGGGAGAGAAGTGGGGGCCCCCAGGGAGAACAGCTCCCGAGGAATGGCGGAGAGGGGATTGTATTTAACCATTGCTTTACCGTGGGGAGACGTTCCTGAGCAGGACACAATGTGGGGCTTTAGGGACTTGTTTGTTTTCCACCATAGCCCAGGGCACCAAAGTAATCTCTGCACAGCAGGGGTCCTGCCTGGCCATCCCAGTGCAAGGCCCCCCGTAGTGGGGGAAAGCTCCAGCACACACATTGCTCCTTCCCAAAGCTCCCGGCATGGCCCCCGTCCCGCTGGCTGATCGGTGAGCCCAGACCTTATCAGGACACTCATCACTGAGCCCATCCTGACATGCCCTAACACTCCTGCTGGAGAAAAAGAGCTGGGTTACCCCGGGTTTCAGATGGGGGCCCAGAGCTTAAGTGACTTGGCCAGGGTCCCACAGAAAATCTGTAGCACAGCCAGCCATTGTAGCCATAAGAACATAAGAACATACGAATGGCCAGAATGGGTCAGACCAAAGGCCCATCCAGCCCAGTGTCCTGCCTGCCGACAGTGGCCAATGCCAGGTGCCCCAGAGCGGGTGGACCGAAGACAACGATCAAGCAAATTGTCTTGGTGGGATGACACGCATGACTGGAGCGCTGTCATGGAAGGGTATAAACTGTTCAGGAAGAACAGGCAGGGGAGAAAAGGAGGAGGAGTTGCACTATATATAAGAGAGCAGTATGATTGCTCTGAACTCCAGTATATAGAGGGAGAAAAACCTGTTGAGAGTCTATGGGTTAAGTTTAAAGGAGCAAAAAACAGCAGTGATGTTGTGGTTGCTGTCTGCTACAGGCCACTGAATCAGGTGGATGAGGTAGACGAGGCTTTCTTCGGACAACTGAGAGAAGCTTCCAGATCACAGGCCCTGGTTCTCGTGGGGGACTTTAATCACCCTGACATCTGTTGGGAAACCAATACGGCAGTACACAGGCAATCCAGGAAGTTTTTGGAGAATGTTGGGGATAACTTCTTGGTACAAGTGCTGAAGGAACCGACCAGGGGCCATGCGCAGCTTGACCTGCTGCTCACAAACAGGGAGGAACTAGTAGGGGACGTAGAGGTGGGTGACAACCTGGGAAGCAGTGATCATGAGATGGGAGATTTCAGGATCCTGACCAAAGGAAGAAAAGAGAGCAGTAAAATACACACCTTGGACTTCAAAAAAGCAGATTTTGACTCCCTCAGAGATCTGATGGGCAGACTCCCCTGGGATGCTAACATGAAGAGGAAAGGAGTCCAGGACAGCTGGCAGTATTTTAAAGAAGCCTTATTGAAGGCACAGAAAGAAACTATCCCGACGCATAGCAAGAGAGGCAAAAATGGTAGGAGATCGGATTGGCTTACAGGGGAAATCCTTGGTGAACTTAAGCACAAAAAGGAAGCTTACAAAAAATGGAAACTTGGACAAATGACCAGGGAGGGGTTTAAATGTACAGCTCGAGAATGCCGGGGGGTTATCAGGAAGGTGAAAGTGCAAATGGAGTTGCGACTGGCTAAGGATGTGAAGGATAACAAGAAAGGTTTCTACAGGCATGTTAACAAGAAGAAGGTGATCAGAGAGGGTGTGCGGCCCTTACTGGATGAAGGAGGTAACCTAGTGACAGATGATGTGGGGAAAGCTGAAGTACTCAATGCTTTCTTTGCCTCTGTATTCATGGACAAGGTCAGCGCGGAAGTCCAGGAGCCAAGTGACGCAAGATGGGATGAAGATGGACAGCCCGTGGTGGGTAAAGAACAGGTTAGGAACTATTTAGAAAAGCTAAATGTACACAAATCCATGGGTCCGGACTTAATGCATCCGAGGGTACTGAGGGAGTTGGCACATGTCATTGAGGAGCCTTTGGCCATTATCTTTGAAAAGTCGTGGAGATCGGGAGCAATCCCGGATGATTGGAAAAAGGCAAATGTAGTGCCCATCTTCAAAAAAGGGAAGAAGGACGATCCAGGGAACTATAGGCCGGTCAGTCTTACCTCGGTTCCTGGAAAAATCACGGAAGGGATCCTTAAGGAATCTATTTTGAGGCACTTGGAAGAGAGGAAAGTGATTAGGAATAGTCAGCATGGATTCACAAAGGGCAAGTCGTGCCTGACCAATTTGATTAGCTTCTATGATGAGGTAACTGGCTCTGTGAACGTGGGAAAGTCAGTGGATGTGATCTACCTTGACTTTAGCAAGGCTTTTGATACGGTCTCCCACAATATTCTTGCCAGCAAGTTAAGGGAATGTGGATTGGATAAATGGACCATAAGATGGATAGAAAGATGGCTAGAAGGCCGGGCCCAGCGGGTAGTGATCAACAGCTCGATGTCAGGATGGCGGTCGGTTTCTAGCGGAGTGCCCCAAGGTTCAGTTCTAGGACCGGTTTTGTTCAATATCTTTATTAATGACCTGGATGAGGGGATAGATTGCACCCTCAGCAAGTTTGCGGATGACACTAAGCTAGGGGGAGAGGTAGATATGCTTGAGGGCAGAGATAGGGTCCAGAGTGACTTAGACAAATCGGAGGATTGGGCCACAAGAAATCTGATGAAGTTCAACAAGGAGAAGTGCAGAGTCCTGCACTTGGGACGGAAGAATCCCAAGCATTGTTACAGGCTGGGGACCAACCAGTTAAGTAGTAGTTCTGCAGAAAAGGACCTGGGGATTACAGTGGATGAGAAGCTGGATATGGGTCAACAGTGTGCCCTTGTAGCCAAGAAGGCTAATGGCATATTGGGGTGCATTAAGAGGAGCATTGCCAGCAGATCTAGAGATGTGATTATTCCCCTTTATTCAGCTCTGGTGAGGCCACATCTGGAGTATTGTGTCCAGTTCTGGGCCCCCCACTACAAAAAGGATGTGGACGCATTGGAGAGGGTCCAGCGGAGGGCAACTAAAATGATTAGGGGGCTGGAGCATATGACCTATGAGGAGAGGCTGAGGGAGTTGGGTCTGTTTAGTCTGCAGAAGCGAAGAGTGAGGGGGGATTTGAGAGCAGCCTTCAACTTCCTGAGGGGGGTTCCAAAGAGGGTGGAGAAAGGCTGTTTTCAGTAGTGACAGATGGCAGAACAAGGAGCAATGGTCTCAAGTTGTGGTGGGAGAGGTCCAGGTTGGATATTAGGAAAAACTATTTCACTAGAAGGGTAGTGAAGCACTGGAATGGGTTACCTAGGGAGGTAGTGGAGTCTCCATCCCTAGAGGTGTTTAAGTCTTGGCTTGACCAAGCCCTGGCTGGGTTGATTTAGTTGGGATTCGTCCTGCCTAGAGCAGGGGGCTGGACTTGATGACCTTCTGAGGTCTCTTCCAGCTCTATGGTTCTATGATTCTGTGATTCCTGCCATCCTTCTCCAGCCTTTGACAAACGGAGGCCAGAGCAAACGACAGTCCCTGCTCTGTCACCAGGCCTCACACCTTTTGGTTTAGCACCATGAATTATTTCTCCTTTGTAAGACAGAGACTTTCCAGGTGATTCAAAGAGGAGCTGGGCTAATGCGGCTAAAACATTTGCCAGCATCAGCTCAGGACGCCAAGCACTCTCTCTTTATCCAGCCCTTGTGGGGAGACATCTGGGCCTTGTTTAAAACCTTTGGCTACTGCCCGGGCTCACGTGGTCCCGAGCATTGGGGAGGTGGAGAAAAAGAAGAGCAGGCGCATTCCCTCCTCCCGACGCGGAGGCAATAAGAAAGGGGATTTGTGGCTGACGCGCAAAGGTTAATCAGACTCAAAAAACATCCGGCCACAGGAGTTCCATTCTGCAAATGAATGAGAAGCTGGAGGCGCATTGAAGGAAATGAAATGAATTCAAATGCCAGTGAGTGCTGAGAGCTACCAACACAAGTGGCTCGTCTGCTCTCACCTTCTGGGCTTGACTGTTCAGAGCCCCTGGTCCCCTGGGATGGGCCGTTAACAGCTCCCGGCCCCCCTGGGCTGGGTCATTCATAGCCCCCAGCTCCCTGGGATGGGCTGTTCACAGCTCCCGGGCCCCTGGGCTGGGCAGTTCAGAGCCCCTGGGCCCCCCTGAGCCCCTGGGCCCCCCCGGGCTGGGCTGTTCAGAGCCCCTGGGCCCCCCCCGAGTCCCTGGGGCCCCCCAGGCTGGGCCATTCAGAGTCCCCGGCCCCCCCGGGCTGGGCCATTCAGAGCCCCTGGGTCCCCCTGGGCTGGGCTGTTCAGAGCCCCCGGCCCCCTCAGGCTGGGCCATTCAGAGCCCCTGGGTTCCCCCCGGGCTGGGCCATTCAGAGCCCCTGGGTCCCCCCGGGCTGGGCCATTCAGAGCCCCTGGGTCTCCCCGGGCTGGCCCGTGTTGACTATGAAAGTAAAAACATGGCGTGAGCCCGTTACTTCATTCTGTACAGATGAACCCTGGAAGGGTGGTTGATTAGTTGCAGCCCAAGAACCAGGGCTTCGGCTTTCTCCTTGCTCATACCCAGCTGGGCCCTGGCCCATCTCCACGGCAGGCATCTGTCTGCAGCACCCGTTCCTCCCCTGCCCGCCCTGGTCAGTCACTGGGAGGACTTGCTGGACACTCCAGAGCTGCTTACGATGCCAAACCATTCCCCGGGCAGCCTGGTGCCAGGCCCGAGCGCCCCCTTCCCACTGCCGATAGTGCCGCTCTGGGGTGCAAGGTTCCAGGCCTGAATCTCGCCCCTCCCCACGTCAGCCAATACGGAGGTAACTCTCTGTGTTGTGTTCCGAGCTGTGGTGTGTGGAGCAACCCCCTCCCTCCTGTCCATCACTGCCTCAGATCTGCAGGCGCTGTCGCTCCTGTGTCTTCTTCCCTCTCAGCCCCACTTCCTGCCCTCTCCTCAGAGGTCACACGCCTCCCCTGCCTTTTAATATTCCCCTGGCCTAGCTCTGAATTCTCAGCACTGTGCTGAGAGCCTTTTCATCAGTCCTCCCCCTCCTCAGCTTCCCTTCACAGCCTCTCCCTGGGTCTGAAAGGACCCTGTGAAGTGGTGGATGGCAGGGGGCAAGAGGGGCTTTATAACTGGACAGGCAGGCGGCAGCTCGCTCCCCTGGGGAGCAAAACCCAACCACTCTGGTGACAAGAGACCAGTGTTTTCTGGGCCAAAGCAGCCGTTCCTGCCATGCGGTCACCACTCCCAGCTGGGAGGTCAGCCTGGCCGGAGCGGGGCCAAATGTTCTAATCCTCCTCCCTCCACCCTTGTCTGGACCTCCTCATGCAGGTATCTCCTTGCTGCCAGCCGGCTGGGGTGGAGAAGGCTAGTCTAGTAGGTTTAGAACTTTCCCACAAGCAGCAGACGGCAGCAATCTTGGTAAATCATTGAACCGTGCAGGTTTCCCTGCCTTTTGGGGACATTTCTGGGGTTCAAGTGGGTGTTCTATGGTTGTAAGAAAGGCAGTCACGGTTCCACAGCCAAATTGGGTTTCAGTGCCGTCTGACTGGGAGGGGGTAGCTCTCCGAGCAAGTCCCAGCTCAGATATTGATGTCAAGCAAGTCACTTCCCCAGCTTGCAGTTCTGTTTCCCTTCTGTGAAAAGGCCATGCAAGGGATGTTAGGAAAGCCCCTGAGAGCCAGAGATGAAAAGCAGCATCGTATAGGTGAAGAGTTTGAAATGTATCATGAACCTTTAAATGTCTCGGGGGAGGGGGGAAGCCGGGTTAGTCTGTAACTTTAAAACCAATGAGCAGTCCTGGGGCACCATAGAGACTAACTAATATATACATATATATATATAGCATCATGAGCTTTCCTGGGCACAACCCACAAAAGCTCGTGATGCTATACATGTATTTTTGTTAGTGTCTACAGTGCCACAGGACTGCTCATCGTTTTTATTGTGCATCTTGTTTTTGCTAAGTTCTTGAGCCCTTTGGATGCCATTGGGAACACATACGGTGTCTTTTTGTTTATCAGGTTAGAGGCAAGTGATGGCCAATGACAATTTGTGAAAATACCTTTCTTCATGGGCAGGATATAACAAAACCACATTTCTGAGAACAATTTTCAGGGCTCCCTGATATCTTACCCTGCAGAAATTGCACAAAATTCAGAACAGTCAAAGTACCAGGCAACCTCAAAGCCCAGAAATCAGCAACACAGTCAGGGTAATAGTCAAGGTAGATACAGTCTGATGT
Organism: Pelochelys cantorii; assembly: GCA_032595735.1. NCBI lineage: Eukaryota > Metazoa > Chordata > Testudines > Trionychidae > Pelochelys > Pelochelys cantorii. The sequence continues at coordinate 2,032,995 of CM064353.1, forward strand.
AGCATGTAGGCCTGGTGGCTGAATTGGCCTTTATGCACCATTTACCATAATTTTACAAGATGAACTCTTCACAGTTGTTTACTCTCCTCTCCATGAACCTGTTAAGAGTATTTGCGAGATAATGACCGGAACTTAGTGTGTGCTCTGCAGAAGGCAGGACCAGCCACTTACTAAACTGCCATCATCCTTACTGCGTAGATGTGGCTAGAGCAAAATCTGTGCCATGGTGAGGTCAGACGGGCATTTGGTGTCCCGGTGATGGCTCTGTTGCTGTTGTAGGAGCCCCTGATGTTGTGGCTTAAGTGATTAGGTCCTGTAAGTGTGATTTGGATGGTACAACTTATTTCTATGGGGCACCTCTAAAAGCTATGCTTACAAAGTCACCTTTTTTGCCAGTAGAAGGTGAATCCGCGCTAGGAGGTATAGTACACCTACTTGCTGGTACAGCTACACCTTCAACCCTGCCTGTGTGTCTGGTGGGGTGGGAGTTTCACATGGGAAGGAAACCAAAAGCCAGATCTGCTCTGTACAAGCAACCAGAGTGTAATGCGGACCTGGGTGACTAGCATCCAAAGCCAGCCTTGTCTGTGTACCAACACAGTCAAGGGAATGAAAAGGAAGAAGTGTCATTTTTAATTAGTAGGAGGAAGTATTAAAAAAAAGAGGATGTTACAATTTAATTGGCTTATAGTTGGCACAAATTCCCATAGTGGCTGCTTGTAAGTAATATACAGAAGCATTTTATAGGCTTAAATGTAAGACCAAAGAACTGTCACTTATTTGCAAGTAATCAATTGCAAGTCATTTTTAAAAAATTGATTTGCCGTGTAAATCCAAGTATTTATAAGTTATGCACTAGTACAACCATACCAGCATAAAGCTCCCATTAGCATGGAGTTACTTTCAGGAATACAATGTGCTGCAATATATTTTTTAATTGCACATAATAAATTAATTGCTCACTATGCAAAAACATAACAATCTGACAAATGTAGCAAGTATGTAGCAAGAGGGTATTCAGAGTTGTTCATGACATGACAGAGCAGAGAGATAGGGACAAGAAATGAAACTTGATACATTCATAACCAGAGGTGAGTGATACCCAGTGATTTTGGCGTTCAAGGGGTCTGAACTACGGAGTTTTGGTCTATGGAGATCCACTCCCTCCCCCAAAGTTTTCCTTTGAGTTTCAAGCTGAAAAGAACTTTGTAGCTTTGGCTGAATTTTTCTTAACTTTTAAATTTTGCTGCAAAATTACATGACACCATTCAGATTCACTTGGTTCCCATCCTTATAAAGACAATCCCAGTTTAACTCAGCCCTGGACATTTTATCAAGGAGATCCAGGGTTTAATCAACCCAGGAGGGTTGTAATGGTTTTGTGTTTCATCACAAATGGTGTGTGTGGTTCTAGCCACTAACTCTAGTCATGAGAGAAGTAGAAAACTTCCTCCAGATGGTGGGGTAGATCTTTTTGCTCTTCAGAAAATACAATTGTCATCCAGCTTGTGAAACCCAGCACTCTTGTAAATTACCTACCCTCCACTGATTTCCAGGGCAGTGGGGACATGGTAGACATGACTTTTTGAAAGCTGAGATGACTCAAGATGGACTAAATCATAGAATCCTAGAACACTAGAACTGGAAGGGACCTTGAGAGGTCACTGAGTCCAGTCCCCTGCCCTCATAGCAGGACCCAGCACTGTCTAGACCGTCCCCGATAGATATCTATGGGTATGTCTACACTTGCTTCCTAGTCTGAACTAGGGATGCAAATGTAGCATACTGAAATTGCTAATGAAGCGTGGGATTTAAATATCCCACACTTGATTAGCATATTCGTGTCCGGTTGCCATTTTAAAAATCCACTAGTCCAAATTAACTCGCCGCTTATAGATGCGGTATTCCGAAAGAAACCCCTTCCCTCGGATTAACTGTTACTTCTTGTGCAATGAGGAGTCTGAACTAGGGATGCAAATGTAGCATACTGAAATTGCTAATGAAGCGTGGGATTTAAATATCCCACACTTGATTAGCATATTCGTGTCCGGTTGCCATTTTAAAAATCCACTAGTCCAAATTAACTCGCCGCTTATAGATGCGGTATTCCGAAAGAAACCCCTTCCCTCGGATTAACTGTTACTTCTTGTGCAATGAGGAGTAACAGTTAATCCGAGGGAAGGGGTTTCTTTCAGAATAGCGCATCTACACGCGGCGAGTTAATTTGGACTAGTGGATTTTTAAAATGGCGACCAGACACGAATATGCTAATCAAGCGTGGGATATTTAAATCCTGTGCTTCATTAGCAACTTTGGTATGTTACATTTGCATCCCTAGTTCAGACTAGGGAGCAAGTGTAGACATACCCTATCTAACTCGCTCTTAAATATCTCCAGAGATTGACTTTAGCAAAGCTTTTGTTACCATTTCCCACAGTATTCTTGCCAGCAAGTTAAGGAAGTATGGATTGGATAAATGGACTGTAAGGTGGATAGAAAGCTGGCTAGATTGTCGGGCCCAATGGGTAGTGATCAATGGCTCGATGTCTGGTTGACAGTCAATTTCAGGTGGTGTGCCCCAAGGATTGGTTCTAGGGACGGTTTTGTTCAACATGTTTGTTAATAACCTGGATGCAGGGATGGATTGCACCTTCAGCAAGTTTGTGGATGACACTAAGCTAGGGGGAGAGGTAGATACGCTGGAGGGCAGGGATAGGGTCCAGAGTGGCCTAGACAGATTAGAGGATTGGGCCAAAAGAAATCTGAGGAGGTTCAACAAGGAAAAATGCAGAATCCTGCCCTTGGGAGGGAACAATCCCAAGCATTGTTACAGGCTGGGGACCAATTAGCTAAGCAACAGTTCAGCAGAAAAGGACCTGGGGATTACAGTGGTCTCAAGTTGCAGTGGGGGAGGTCAAGGTTGGATATGAGGAAAAACTATTTCACTAGGAGGGTGGTGAAGCACTGGAATGGGTTACCTAGGGAGGGGGTGGAATCTCCATCCCTAGAGGTGTTTAAGTCCTGGCTCCACAAAGCCCTGGCTGGGATGATTTAGTTGGGATTGGTCCTGCTTTGGGCAGGGGGCTGGACTTGATGACTCCTGAGGGCTCTGCCAGGCCTGTGATTCTGTGATTCTATGGAAGCCTAATCTACTGTTATTTGCGCTCCTGCCACTAGCCACCTTCCTATAATTTTCTTTTTTGGAGGACTGAGAGATCAACTTCATTTGAATACGTCCGGCCAGGCTATGCACGTTTTATAGCCTTACCAACACCTGCCGGAGTGCTCTCCCTGTGTATATTGTAACAGCTTCCTGCTGTTCAGCCCTGCTGAGGCTGCAAACCAGCGAGTCAGGCTGGCGGCTGGGTCAGCAGCTCAGTTCCTCCGACCTTTTGCAGAGCACAGACAGCCAGATTTTCGAGGCTGAGACCAAAGTCTGGTGATGGAGGTTCTGATGAGTGGGAGAAACGTGTTAATCGGGAACCGGCGCGGTACAGAACGCGCAAGGCAACGGGCAGGCCTGCAATGAAAGCCGACCGAAGGAGCTCGGAAGGGTCGTGTTGTGGGGCTACTGTAAGTCCAGTTGCTGCCGGCAGATCAGGGAGCGGCTGTGGGCTGGACTCAGCCCTAGCAGCAAGGAGGGGATGGCAGGTGCGTACCTGCAGGCGCCACCACAACGGTACCGTGCACAGAGGGCACTAGCTCATCTCCTGGAGAGGCCAGCGGCGTGGGGGGCATGGGCTTCGGTGGGAGTCATGGGGTAGTGTCAGTCTGAGAGAGTTTGGCCGGCCGGCCGGGGTCTGCTGCTCGTGGCTTTGTGCTGGAATGTGGGAGTCGCAACAAGCTATGGGGCTGCCCAAAGTGAGGACTGAGCGCAAGTGACCTGGTTCTCAGCTGACCTGCAGCTGGCCCTGCGGCCTGCGCTGGGAAAAGCCGCTGACAACTTTCAAGGGAAGTGTAACCCTGGGCTTCGGCTCCCAGGAGTGAGACTTTGGTCTGGTTTTCAGGGAGCCCAGAGCTCCGGGACAGACTCAGTGGCCTTGAAGACAACATGGTGGGCGGGGGGGGGGGGAGGGAAAAGGGGGAATGACCCAGCTCATGCAGTGCGCAACCAGGAGGTGCGGTCGCCTGGGAGCGGAGCGCGGGCACCGGACTGGCGTTCAGCACCACTGCCAGCGCCCAAGGGCTACAGAGGGAAGGGTACAGGCACTGCGGCGGCTGTAGCAGGTTGGAAGCTGAGCTCTGGGATCCCGTCGTGGGGAGGGTCCCAGAACCAGGCTCTAGCCTCACCCTGAACACACACAGCAGCCGGCGCACGTGGGCCAGCTGGGGGTGGCTAGCTGGCTCCGTGGGGGGAGCACTCACAGCAGGGTTCCTGAAGGGCGCCGGGGGAGTTCAGCCAGCGAAGCTGAGCCCTGGAAGCTGTCTGCCGCTTTCCCTATGGGCACCGTGCGCCGGCCTCGCCAATGCCACCAGGCGAGGAGACCCAGCTTCAGTGAGAGCCCCCGTGAGGCCTGTTACCACCGCCTGCGAGCTCCCCACCCAGGGTGCCCTTCTCCACGAGGCTGGGCGGGGCGGCGGGGGCGGGGGGGGGGGGTTTGCCTTGTGTGCACTGGGGCATAAAGAGTCGACAGACTCGCGTGAATTCTCCTGTAAATCCCCCGGGGGGCCCGCGATACACAGTCCCGCAAATCCACGGGCTGAGTGTGCGCTGGGAAGGAAACCGGCCTCCTGTTGGCTTAAATCTGCCGCCTCTGCATGCCACTAGGTGCCCCCCCCCCCGCTGTGTGCTACCCGGGGCACGCGATGTCCCGCAAGAAACCGCTGGCCAGCCTGCCCCGGGCCTGCTCTCCCTCACTGCCTTCTGTTCCAGCAGCAGGCTCCGTGCGCGGCCTGATGCACTGCAAGCCAAGACAGTGTCCCCCGTTTTCCTGGGGCGGGCTCTGTTCCGGCGCCATCGACCCACTGCTCACAGCGAGCCAGACCCCGGTGCGCCCACCCTCCTGCCACCGTCACACAGAGACTCGCCCTTTCCGCAATCCCCGGCACGCCGTGTAAAAGGGGCTCCTTCCCCTCTGCGCTGCGCCTGGTGAAGCAAAACGAGAGGGGCCTCCCCTAGCCACAGGGAAGACGTCCGTGGGGCCAGCCCTGCAGTGCCAGCGAATGCCCACAGTTCAAGCCCCCCCGACGAGGGACAGCCTCACCTCCCTCTCCCCAAATGCAGACCGGCTCCCACGCCCACCTCCCAACAGCGTACCAGGCGTAAAACCAACTAAACACATTCCGGCTTTGGTTTTCCTCCTGGTGACTTGTAGCTGCGCAAACAAAGGGGCTTAGAAACATTCATCACGTGGGCTCAGCTGATGCTGGCTGGCTCATTGCACTCCTCAGAAGGCAGCCCACTGCTCCTTTCATGGTGTGTTGAACTGCGCAAATAATTTATCAAAGACAACATTCAACTAAATTGTCCTTCTGCATCCATTAGCTATTATACTGAGCTTCTCTTTTCCTACCTCCATCTCGAGTGGGGATCCCCAGTTTGTTTATCCCATGGATAGTATTGCTTCTCTCTTGGCCTCTGGCAGAGGCCACTTGGCTTACTCCAGACTACTTGGCCGCAGCCATGAAGTACATTTCCTCCCCCGCAGTCTCTTCCCGGGCCGGAAGGAGCGGCTGTTGGGGCCACTTCTGCAGCACACGCAATAGGAGGACAAAAGGACTCAGAACAACTGGGGCGATTCGACAGCAATTAAACACAAGCGTCTATTATGGATGTCAAGTATCTGTTTCCCATGCACCTTTAAGGCACCTTTCTCCGAGGGCGCTGGGGTAGATGCAAGGGCCTGCTTTACCTGTCATTGCACTGCTGGGGAAGTGAGACCAGGAGAAAGGAAGCACTTAGCCCTAGCTTGCACAATGAGATAGAAGTGGCTCTTAGCACACAGGGGTCCGAGCTCCCAGTCTCTTGCTCTAGTCACCAGATAACAACACTTCCCCTATTGTCCTTTGCACCCAGCTCCAGCTCTACTTAGCTTTAGCGCTACGCTCCCTCTGGCACCTGCCTGCTCTTGGCCCTCCTCCACTGCTTTGTGCTCTCCACCTTGAAGGCCTGTTTTCTAACGCACCAAGGGCGGACCTGTGGATTTGGCCTGTCCCAGCGTCGTTGGAGGCAGAGACGCACTCAGGAAAGACTCGGTGTGGCCTGAGCCGTCTGATTTCACACTGGCAGAAAGGCTCAGAGTGGAGAGGGCTTGTTACTGGATGGCGGCGGGGGCAGGGTTTGTAATACTGGGGGCCTCTTGGATAGAACATATCCGGGGAGAAAGCACATACAGCACCAAAGCAGTGAAGAGGCTGAGCATCCTGGGCCACCAGCAGAAGTCATTAGGTGCTAACAGAGTGGTTCCCTGAATCATTTTAGAAGGCCCCTTTGATATCACAGCTAAATGGAGGAACGCTTTCTCTTTTCCTTTTTTATAAAAGCCCCCCCCCCCCACACACACAAGAAAGCTCCTGACTTTCTGCAAGATTGAAATGAAGCTCTGTGAAGTTCTGTGAAGCTGCTGCTCAGATCTGGCCTTGTGAGCGGCACAGCCTCTGTCTTGTGGAGCGGGAGGTGCACCCAGTGAGCTTGGTGCAGGGCTGGCCTTGTGGCGCCCGGTGTCAGCAGTGGCGAGGAAGACAGCCTCCACGGCCATTCTCACAACGGAGGAGAGCAGGGCACTGCGTCCTGTGGAGGCACAGAACTTTCCCCGCAGCGAAAGAGCCCAGGAAGGGAGCCAAGTGAGGGTGGGAAAGGATTCCTGAGCAGCCCGGACTCTGCAAAGAGCTGGTAAAAAGTGAGAAAAATCAGCAGGCAATAAAACAGCTGCCACTCTTGTGTGGGGCTGCTCCAAAGAGAGAGGACAACCCCAGCTCTCTCTCACTGTGGCAACCTGGAGCCAGGAGAGGAGCATCTCTCCAAAGCCACTGCAGCAGGCACTCTCAGGAGAGGGGTGCATGGCTGGGGGGACAGACAAATACACAGACAGACAGACTCTCTGAATATATAGTAGATCGCCGTCCCTTTCTCCACCTCTGCTGGCCTAGTGGGGTTAGAGCTGTCCTGGTCCTCGTCTCTGGCCCTCTGCTGCCCCCCTGTGCTCATTCTACAACAAAACTGTCCCTCCTCCCACACCCCTCCCAGATGGATGGACAGACAGACAGACATTTCAAAAATCTATAGAAAGGATAAGCTTTTGTGGACAAAGGCCCACTTGGCCAGATGCATGGAGAGGATCATGCATCTGACAAAATGGTTGATGCCCAGATAAATCTATTAGTCTGTAAGGTGCCAGGGGACTCCTTGTTCTTTGGACAGATTGAGGAGCTTTCTTTGGAGGGTGGGGGAGAATTAAGCAAATGGCTCTGCTGCCAAATGCTCCCCGGGGGAGGGACTTGGGGCTGACTGTGCAGGCAGGGAATGCGAGGGGCAGAGCAAACCTGCCGGCAGCCCCGCTTTCCTCTCCTGGTAAGTAATACCAAGTGACGGGTGGAAGCAAGTGAGCGATGTGCAGGGAAGAGGAGACAACCTGACATGACCCGATCAGCACAAGAATTTACCGCGGCAGGTCCAGGGGCCCCATCCCAGGCAATGCAGGGGGCTGGGTAACCAAGGCACCACTCCCAGTGCGGAGAGCGAAGGGGCTTCAGATAATGAGAAGGGTTAACCAGTCTCACCTCTAAGGATGGAAACTGATCCCTGTGGGGGTGGGGGTGGGGGTAGGAAGACCTAATCGCTCTCTTCTCCCCCCGCCCCTGTACATCTCCAGATGCATTGCAAAGCCAGTGTGGGTTCTTCCACAAGCACCGGACACTGGCGGCAACCGCGGGGCAATGGTAAGAGCTGCCCAGCGGAAGCCATCTGCTGTGCACAGCAGCAGAATGTGTTCTCGGCCTGCCAAACCCCGGGACTGGCGCTACCGCTCCCTGACTGCCTTGGCTCACCCCGCCTACTAGCTAGTTACTTACACTAAGAGTCCACTTTAAACCGAGAGCAACACTCAGTCTAAGCGAGAGCAAGTCTGGCCCTCCGCTGCGACGGATGGCGCTCTCTGCCCCAGACGGCTGCCCACGCTGACCCGAGCGGGGCTGATAGGCGGTAGGAAACCAGTGTTGACGGGCCACTGGTCTTTGTAGCAGGAGGGTTTCAAACCATTTCATGCTGTTAGGGACTCCACCGTTGGCATGTGCTCCAGAGGGGGAAATCTCCAGCAGGAAGGCAACTCAGATTCATGGGTTTTGAGGAGGTCTAGCTCCCTGCACCTTTTGGTCAATAGCATCAATCAGCCGTGCTCTCCTGGCAGCCAGGCTGGGTTCTGTGGGACTCCCAAGCAGCCCGAGCTTCAAAATCAAAGGAGACACCTTGCACCTCCTCTGGGGTTGCACGGGGGTGCCTGGGCACACAGCTCAGGCGCAGGAGCGGCACCATCCTAGAGGAAGGCTGTGGCAAAGGCTCCAAGCTTAGTCACTCTGTTGGGCAAAGCGGAGTGGGTTTCCTTCGCCCTGGTAGTCAGGATAAGCTTAAGAACAAGGGTGATATCAGGAGACAGTTTAGGTTGGCTCCAGTGTTCCCTGTAAGCGGTGTGCTTGGGCAGCCACTCAGCAGAGATTCAGATGCCATGCAGCTGGTTAGCAGAGCGCCCGCAGTTTTGTTTCTATTAGTGGTGCACATTCACACATGCTGCAGTGCACATAAAAAATTATTCCGCACACGGATGGGAAAAAAATCCACACATCCACACATAGATGGAAAAGATTAGAGGGAACATTGGTTGGCTCTTGGTAAAGACATTGTGGATGGATTAAAAGTGCTGGATTCATGTTGTGTCATTTGCTACTTCAGTCACATGGTATGTTTCTTTTTCCTGATTGGAGAAGTGAAAAAAAGATGGTGGGGAAATCAGAGGTTCTCTGGGGGTATGTCTACACTACAGCATTAATTCGACTTAACTTAATTTGAAATAGTTAATTCAAATTAAGCTAATTCGAAATAACGCATCTATACACAAAAACTATTTCGAAATGGCGTTTTGCTATTTTGAAATAGTGCGTCCACACTGAGTGGACCCTGAACCGAAGTTAAGGCTGGCCGGAACCAGTGCCAGCAGGGCATCAGGTTGGGACTTAGTGTGTGGGGCTGCTGCCTGAGGCTAACTGAGCTCCGTGCTTAAAGGGACCCGACCCCCACCCCGGACAGACAGTTCTCAGGGTTCCCCGCTTGCTTGTCTACCTTGATGAGGGACAGCAAAGCAGTCCTGTCTTGGAGTGCCCTGAGTGCCCGCACTCGGGACTCCACAGCACTCGGCCACATGGAGCCAGAGCTGCCCCTGGGCATGCCGGTGCGTCTCGTGGGGTCGTTGCTATCAGCTCGGCTGCACTTGCTGCAGGTTGCCATCCAGGGGGTCCATCGGGGGCTGTCAGGATCCAGGAGGCCCTGCGGGAGAGCGTCCACCCCGAGGAGCCCTCAGAGCCACCCCAGTCCTCCCCACCGGGGGCTCGTGCCCCATTCCTCCCTCATGTCCTTCCACTTACCCTTCCCTAGCCCCCCTTCCTGATGTCAAATAAAAGACACGTATGTTCAAAACTAGAAACTGGGTTTATTGAACAAAACTGGGGGTGGGGGTGGGGGGGATGAACCTCTGGGGAGACTGGGAAAAGGAGGTGGGAGAGGGGAAGAGAGAGGGTGGGAGAGGGGAGGGGGAAACCTGGGAGGAGGGAGCTGGAAGGGGGAAGCAAGGGGAAGAAGGGGGAGGGGAAGCTCAGGGCCCAGGGTTGGGGGTCTCACCGGACCAACCTGACTTTCATGCAAACCTGATCCTGGGTTCGCATGCGGCCTTTGGTGGCCAGGCTGGCAGCTATCCTGCCATAGATGGCCGCATTCCTCCATCTAGTGCGGAGATCATGGACGTTGGGGGCATCCCCCCAAACCTGAATAAGGTCCAGGATCTCCACCCTGGACCAGGAAGGCACCCACCTTCTCCAGCCCCTGTCAGGCTCCTGGGAGCTGGCAGACTGCTCCTGGGGAGCGGTGGAGGGCTGGCTGCCAGTGGCTTGCTGGCTCATGTTTTGGGGCCACTGGGTCAGGGGCCCCGGTGGCCACTGCTGGCTCTGGGCTGGCAGACTTGGAGCTGGCGCAGGCACTGTGGCCAGAGCCTACCCCTTTAATGGCTCCGGGGCTGCGGGAGAGGAGAGTAAGTTTTCCTGGTTGTGCCCAGAGTGGCCACCAGGGCTCCCTGGGAAGGGCTGGAGGCCCCCTATTTCGAATTAAGTGTCTACACAGCACTTAATTCGAAATAGCTATTTCGAATTTGGCGTTACTCCTCGTAGAATGAGGTTTACCAAATTCGAATTAAGCGCTCCGCTATTTCGAATTAAATTCGAAATAGTGGTTTGCATGTATAGATGCTATTGAAGTTAATTCGAAATAACGGCTGTTATTTCGAATTAACTTTGCAGTGTAGACATACCCTGGTAATGTGCAAATGCTTATGGCGTGAAGATCTATTTGCAGAGGCATGCATGAGGCAGCAGCACATCCTTGTGGACTAAACATTACCCAGGAAAGTTAAAAGAGGAGAAATACACAGGGTTCTGGACACTATGTAAGCAAATTTCTGGGGTTTGTTTGAATGAAACTTCTGCAAATCTTTTTGTGTTGCATTTGCCTATGGTGAATCATGAAAGCCTGGCCCAAATGGGAATTGTCCATGGCTGGGAATCTGCCAGATTGAGAGAAATTTCACAGCAAAGTGATGGGTTTCTGGACACAGAAAGAGCCTTTCATTTTCACAACAAATCTGAGGGAACGCTGAAAAGGGGCCCACATTTTTCACCCGCCCATTGCATTGCCGCAGGTACCATTCTTGAGGGAAACTCTAGTTGTGCAGCAGATAAAGGTGGCCGAATGCCATCGAGCTGGTAAGGTGGTTTAACTGACCCAGTGGCAAAGGCTAACCAGGCTGGACGGGGCACGTACACAGCTTAGGGCCGTTCTCCCGGTATAGTCCACAATGAAAAGAGTTACAGGAGGTCTTATGTGTGAAAGGCCGTGCGACTGTGCTTAATTTAGTTTGTTAATCAGTGTTTAATTTAGTTTGTTTAATTAAATTGGAGTGGTGCCATTGCAGTGCTGTGGCGAACAAGATGAAAGTCCTGAGTAAAGAAAAAAAGAGCCTTAAATGTTAGCCGCACCAGACAGGGCGCTCTCCCACTGGGGGCCTGGCTAGCACCGTGATGACCGGCTTTATGTGGAGCCATTCTGTGTGGGGACACGAGGAGCTTGTCAGAGCCAGGGTTGTGTGCAGTGTTGCGTTGGTCCCGGGACATGGCGGAGATAAGATCAGTGATGCCCCAGGAGACATATTACCTCCCCCGCCTCCTCTCTTGCCTTAAAGATGGTTTCGCAGTCAGAGGACTCAGCACACACACACAATCCACGTGGAGCCGAATTCAGCCCTGGTGCAAACAGTCTGGGTAACGATTTCGGGAGGCAGAGGACACAGGGCCCCTGCGCAAGGCAGCGCGTTTGCAGGACGCGGTGGCTGTGCGTGAGCTCAAAAGAAACCGGCCCCGTGCGCATATCTCCTTTAGTCTCTTTCCGGGCCCCAGTGCCAGGCCTCCAGGGAAGGGGGAAGGTCAACGTTCGGCCCAGTGAGGCGGGGAAAGCGCGCTCAGTGTCACGGCGGGGTGGAGGTATTCTGAGGAGGAATGAAACCCACATAGCAAAGCGCTACATGGAAGGGAAGCCCTGGCCCCGAGGAAGTCTGGACCCTGTGGTCCGGGGAAGCCCGGCACATTTTGCAGCCTGCCCCAGTTCCCCTGCAGCTTCAGCCAAACCAAACTCTCTCTCCAGCACCCAGCTCTTCTGGATTTGCCTGAAAAATTCCCACCATTTCTACAGCCTGGCTGGGTGGGAGCCGACGCGTTGGCCCGGGCGCGGCGGCAGACAGACAGATCGCAAGGGGAGCCAGGATGTATAGAGCCTATTGAATTAAACTGCAAGCGAATATCATTGTAAACTGGCCAGAGTCCAGCTCCCATTGAAAATCAAACTCTCATTGGTGCTTTTACCTTCCCTCCCCGTCCGCCTTGGGCGATGGCTCCCCTGGCACGAGGCCCACGGAGGCGCCAGATCCCCGGTGCCACGCGGAGGAAGCCAGGCGCCCGCTCCCGCCTGGCATGCCAAGCATGCCACCCGCTGACTGAGACCTGTTGTAGCCCCGTAACGCCATAAGCCCTTGCAGAGAAGCTGGGTCCGGCTCTCTCATTTCAAATGTCACAGCTTGTGTCTACGTGTTTATGCTTTGTACTCTCCGTGAACTTCTCCTTCCCCAGGCCCATTAGCTGGCTTGAAACTTTATAACAATCATTAGGGAGTTGTTCAGTGCTAATTGTGCAGTCAGGAATGCGCCCGCCATGCTCCAGCTGCACTTCCTCCTCCTCCTCTGCTCATTAAGGCACATTGCTCTTGTTCTGACGGCCTGGCCTCTCCCCGAGGGGGGTAGACACATCACCCGAGGTCAGGGGCTGCTTTCCTCAGACACAGGCACAGATCCGGGCTGCTGCTCTTGGAGGGGGGGGCTCAGCCTCAAGAAAGAAACTGAGTCCTGGGAAATCCCTTCCCCGACTTTGCTGGGCAGTTGGGGCTGCGGCTGGGGTCTGAGGTTCAGCATGACCCGGAGAGAAGACCCGTTTTTGCAGCAGGGCCTGCGGGAAGGGGCAGTTGCTGGGCGGGACAGAATACATGTGTAGTTAGGTCACCTGCCAATAACAATCCCCAACACAGGACAATGCTAAAGACACTTTGCTGCTCCCAGCACTTTTCGTCCATGGGTGTGAAGGGAGAGCAAGGCTCCTTCTCTCCAGCTGGGTCAAGTCAGGCACCGAGACATGAAGGGACGTGAGGGAGTCATGCAGCAAGTCAGTGGCAGAACTAGGACAAGGAGCCTGCCCTGGCCCCTGCTAGCCCACGCTGCAGGGCTCTTGCACACACCGCTAGCTCAGGGCACGCCACGCCAGGGCTGGCTGGTAGAGACCCCAAGCCGCTGGCAGAAGGAGCTGGACTGGCAGGCGTGCATGGAGCACAGGTGGGGGCTGTAAGGCCAGTGGCAGCCTGAGCATGTGCAAGCGGCCTGCTGTGTTGTTTAACAAGAGGTGCCAGTTGTGCGAATTGCGGGAGTGTGCAGAGAGACGAGCGTTTCCTACAGCCGCAGGCCCAAAGCCGGCGCCGTGGCCCTCCCAGCCGAGCTGAAAAGGGACCGCCCATAAGGAAAAGCATCTTGTTCCCAATGAAAAGCGTAAGCCGACTGCATAATGGCTGCAAGCGGATAAGACGCTTAATCCTCCCAAGCAAGAGGGGAGCTTGCTGCTAATCCGCGCTCAGCCCCCGTCGGAGCACACCGGAGAGAGGGCAGAGGGCGTGGGAAGAGAGCAAGGCCACCCCAGCGAGCCCTTTTCCTGTGAATGGGGATTAAGCTGTAGCTGCTGGCATCAAAGCTGCCCCCCTGCTCTCGCTGCAATTACATTGCGCACCAGGAACACGGCCGCGAGGCAGCCACTGTGAGGCCCACGGGATACAGGGGGACTGGCTCGACCTAGGACATGCAGCACACCATGGCCCCCGGCACTGCAAGATGCCAGGGGAAAACCAGGGAGCCCCAGTGTGGAGCCAGGGGACCTCTGCGGGCAGAGTGGTGCCAAGTTGTCAAGTGCTGCTCCCAGCGAGAGATGGGGGCTGAGGCAACGGCCAGGACTCCAAATGCCATTTCTACTCCCCCTTGCGCTGGGCTGCCCCCCTCAAGCAGTGCCCGGAACAGCCCGGTTTGGCACAGCGGCTGATGGAGCTGCCACAGTTGTCCCGACAGCAGAGCGGCAAACAGCCATGTGGGCCGCAGGCTGCGTGTGCCGCCAGGAGCACCTACAGCTGCTATGTGTCGGGGAGACGTGGCTTGGATGTCGCTGGGGGCTGCATGTTTGTGGGGAAGGAACTCCTAGCTCAGGGCAGTGGGCAGACCCTGGGCTCCCTCTGCCCCGAGGGGAGGGGGCCCTGCAGCGTCACCGGCACAGACGGAGAGCCACGTACACGGCCCCCACTGCCGCTGCCAGCAGTGGGCAGGAAATCAGAGCCAGCCAGGCTCTGCCAACTTGCCTGCCCGCACGGACCTGCCCCCTGTCGCTGTAGGCTTTTCTGCCTCCCCTTGTTGACATTTCCTGGCCACGTGGCTAGCATCCTGCTGACAGACAGAGCAAAGCAGTGTGGGGAAGCATCCCACCGGGCAGTGTGGTGGGAAGGCAGAGCTTGTACTTCTTGTAGCTCTGTGAGCTCTCCGTACTAAGGAATGTCAAAGCAGCAGAGCAGCCCCTCCAGCCCTCCTCTGGCAGCAGCCGCCTGTCTGCTGCTGTATCCCTAGCAGGGCAGAACAGGAGCACTCCAATGATTTGCTCTTTGCTTCTTCCCCAAATGGAGCAGCTCGCTCAGCTGTTGATACTTCCGAGAGCTTTGAAAGGGGAGGGGTGCAGGGCTGCAGGGCAGCAGAGATCACAGAGCACTGAGCACAGCCACCAGGGCAGGCATTGGTGGATATTGGCAGAAGCCAGTTCTATCGTCAAAACATAAGCAGAGTCCACACTGGCTCTTTGTCAACAATTAAGGGAGGGGAAAAGACAAAAGTCTTGCAGGGCTGGGGTTTTTTGTTGCCAAAACTGGGTGTTTTTCCTGACAGACGTCGCATGGCCGTGTAAATGCTCTCACTGTTTTGTCGCCAAAAGGCCAGTTGGGTGACAAAACGAGGCAGTGTAGATAGGGCCTCACTCTCCTGCTCAGAGGCCCAGCTGCCCTCCTTACAAAAGGCAAAGAGCTTTGGGGCACCTCACTCCTTCCCTAGGGACCCTTATCCTGGACAAAGCTCCCTCCTTCCTGCCCCAAAGGACAGAGCACGTGGGTGCACGAGGCGGGCGAACCTCGCTTCATTTCTGACCCTCTCCCTCGGTACATGTTCACTTTGCAGCCTACTGGCCTCTTTGTTTTTTTGGCTCCCTGCTTTCTCTGTTCATAGGAAGGTCACTGCACAGACACCGGCTCCAGCTGCAAAGGAAACAAAAGCCCTTCTCTGGCCAGCCACCTTGCTGCTGCTGCAGCCCAGCGCCAACTTAAATAAGTTATAGGAACAATATTTGATTTGGTGACAAGCTGGAAGAGACCTTCAGTGCCCACAGGATTAATGTCTAATCTTCGTCCCGCATGTTGGCAGGCACAAAGTGCGGCAGTCAATAACGCAGTCAATTCTGCTGCTCACCCCCAGCCTTCTTTGCCAGTAATTAGATTGGGAAATGATGAAGTGTGGGCCCACTGGCATTTGCATGCCGGCTGGCGAGTACTAATCAGCAGGAGGGAAAGATGCTCTTCCTAATTGGAAAGCACAATCAGATACAGCCCAGGAAGAAGCTCCTCCTGCCTAATGCATGGTGAGTGGATGTGAGCCAGCCACTGGCTCTGTGCCTCTTTCTCTCACTTTGAGCCATGCCCTGAAAGGTCCTTATTTTCACCTCTTAAAGCCGATTCATGTCCCCTGGTGTCAGATCGCAGCTGGGTCCCACTTCCCATATGCTTTCCCGCAAATGGCTCTGCCTTTCCTTCCATCGGCGTGCGCCTGAGGAGGTCATTTGCACCCCCCAAATGGGCATGCAGCACCTTTGGTGCAAGGGAACAGAGCAGCCTGCTTAGCTTGCCTTCTTCCCCCCGGGCAGGGAACACGGTGGGACCTGCAGAGAAGCTGTCCCACCAGGTCAGTGTTTGCATCGCAGCAAATTGCAGCTCTTCCCTTTAGAGTGGTGTCCATCACTGACCACCTGGGTGAACTCTCTCATCCCGGGCAGGGAGAGTTGGGCTGAGGGATATGTTCCTGGGAAAGCACGAATTAGAATGGGAGCAACATTTCTTTGCACTCATTCGCTGCTGGGCTGCAGACAGACATCAACCCGGGCATTCCTGGCTCACTAAGCGAACGCTCAATCCAGACGGCAGGGGAACTCGAAGGGGGTAAAATGACTGAGCAGCTGTGTCCGCTACGTTCAATGGCACTTTGGCTTCACTGATCTCTCTCTGCTGCAAACATTTCATTGTCTTCTTCTCAGACGCTTCCGCCCCTTGGCTCCACCCCACTGCATTTTCTTTGGGTCCAGGGGTTTCTGACAGGCACCGCTCGTACTTGTGCGCCAAAATCTCACCATGATGGCAGCAGCGTGGGACGGCGGCATGATGGACTAACCTAGGCCTCTCCCAAGGCAGGAGCCAAGTGAAATAAGACAGATGAAAACAAAGAAGAGGGCAGTACCAGCTCTGGGTCCCATTCCTGCTCCTCACCAAAGGCAGGTAACTCCCGATGGGTGAACCTGGGTTCTCAGTGACACGCTTCTTTTGTACCAAGGGCGTATGCAGGGCTAGGGCTGCATGGGGAAGGGTTTGTGACAGAAGTGCTGGTGACATGCAAAAGTCGCCAAAAGTGAAAACTGGTCAAACCCATTTTTCTGCCTCCTGTTGTCAACATTTCCTGACCACGTGGCTAGCACCCTGCTGACAGACAGAGCAAAGCAGTGTGGGGGAGCATCGCACAAGGCAGTGTAGTGGGAAGGCAGAGCTGATCCCTGCACTTCTTGGGATTCCCTCGTAGCTCTGGGAGCTCTCTGTGCTGGGGAATGTCAAAGCAGCACAACTGTCTCTCCAGCCCTCCCCCTGCAGCAGCTGCCTGCCTGCTGCTGTGTTCCTAGCTGGGCAGAACAGGAGCACTCCAATGATTTGCTCTTTGCTTCTTCCCCAAACGGAGCAGCTCACTCAGCTGTCAGACACTTCCTGGAGCTTTGAAAGGGGAGAGGCACAGGCCTGCAGGGCAGCAGAGATCACAGAACACTGAGCACAGCCACCAGGACAGGCATTGTGGGATACTGTCAGAATCCAGTTCTCTTGACAAAACATAAGCAGAGTCCACACTGGTTCTTTGTTGACAATAAAGGGAGGGGAAAAGACACAAATCTTTCAAGGCTAGAAGTTTTTTGTCACCAAAACTGGGTGTTTTTCCTGTCAAAAGTCACATTGTTGTATAAATGTTCTCACTGTTCTGTTACCCAAAGGCAAGTTTTGCCAGTGTAGACAAGGCCCATCTTAGGAAATTATGGTTTCGGAGCCTCTGGGGATGTAACGGGACAAGCAGCATGCCCTAGTACTGCAAACGAAACCAGCCCACATACCAAACATTGCTCCAAGCAGCATCCCGGCATGAGCCCAGCCAATATTCCTTTGATGATAGCGCAGAGCTGGGATGGTCCAGTTCTGCTCCCTGTCACTGTAGCAGCCCCGCATACAATCACTGTACCCCCTCAGATGGATCCAGGTTTGTACCAGTTGGAAGAGTGGGCAGCACAGGCAGGAGATGGTCAGAGACTACATGCTTTCTATTCTGCGCTAGCCAGGCGTAGCAAAGACTCTGAACGTGCTTCACCAATGTTTACTGAGCTTTACCCCTCTGATGAAACCCAGATCTGATTAGCAAGGCTGTGGAGTGAATAGACTCCAGGAATCCTGGCTTCTCTATGCATTAAAACACAATCAACATTTACACACCACGGGCATCCCTGCAGAACGAAAACCCACGGTCTTCTCTGGGTCCTTCCAGGCCTTCCCCTGTTTCAGCTAAACCCCAGTTTCTTTATGTAAAAGAGGCTGTTTTTGAAATACAGGAGGCTGCTTTCAGAGACTTTTCCTATTGCTCTTTTAATTAGAAGTGTTGGCTGGGGAGTAAGGCGGGCCGGAAGGAAGCGAGTGTTGCAAAAACAGACTCAGTTCTACCCACATGCCCCAAAATACCTCATGGTTCCAAGCACTTTAAATATTTATCATTTGTTCTTTCAGTTGTTGAATAATTGAACACTGATTGCGCAGTTTGCTCCACACGTAACAGGAGTGATTAAACTGGATTTTAATGTAAATGCAGAGGAAGAACCCTGTGTGTGTGTGCACATGTGTGTGCACATTTGTGTGGTCACACACATTTGTATTACTAGTGAGATTATCTTAATACTGCGGTGTCCTAGCAGCAGCACTTTTGGTCACTGCCATTTTATTTCACACCCTGAGTTTGCAGCAGCTTGATGCTCCTTGCTTGTCCCACTCCAAAGCCACTGTCCAGGTCTCCATTACACGATAAAGTCAATTTAAGATGTGCACCTCCAGCTAAGACAATTGCATAGCTAGAGTTGATATACCTTAAATCAAATTACTCCAGTAATTTCCCTCTGCGAAAGGTCAACAAGAGAAAATCTCCCCTTGACTTCCCATACTCCTCACAGCCTTGTGGAGTACCAGGATCAATGGGGGTACCATCAGCATTCGATTTAGCAGGTCCTTACTAGACTTGCTAAATGGAACCCTGGAAAATCGATCTTGGAGTATTGATCTTCCCGTAAGTATAGACAAGCCTTAGATAGAGAGCAGCAAAGCTCATTCAAACCTCCATATGAAATGCAGTTGGTGCAAATTCCTGGGTGAATGCACGCTCTTCTATTGGCTTAAGAGTGGCATACCTCAGTTTAGCTTAAACCTCTTCTTACTGAGGACAGATGTTCACTGGTGGAGAAAATCAATGCAAGATACGCAACTCCAGCTATGTGAATTGCATCGCTGGAATTGACATACCTTGCCTCGATTTTCTGGGGTGGCCCCACAGAGGGAGGTGGACAGGAGAAACATGCCCATCTACTTCCCTTAGTATTGTGGACGACAGGGACACCCTCAGTGTTTGATGTTGCGGGTCTTTATGGGCTGTGACAATCCGGCCGACACAGTTACTCTAATTGTGAGCTCAACTGTTCAAAAGGCATCCCATGGCCTATAACAACAAATGGTGATGGGAAAGCTGCAAAAGGGAGACAGAGCTGGTCCAAACGAAACGGCCTTCTGATATAATTCAAGGAGTGCGAAGACGAGGCTGGGTGAACAAAATACTCCGGAGCCCAAACTGGTGTGTCAGAAATGAGGCCTTGTTAGTAGATGAAATGATGAGGGACGCACAGCTGTGCCCACCAGGTGATACCCAGGTTGAAAAGGCCGAATGCAGGTGGGCCAGGAGCTCCCCCAGCCAGCGGCAGGGGGCAGGGCTGCATGGATAGAACAGGCGGCGGGAAGCTGTGATTACAGCCCAGCGAGTGTGTGATTCCAAAGAAACCAGGCTAGGAGCCGTTTGGCTGCTTGACGGACGGTTGTCAATGAACGCCCACTGCTGGCTCGTCTCCACCTGGACGCTGCAGGGGTTGTATGCACACGCACCGGGAGCCCTCTCTGGGCAGCCGCGGGATGCTGCAGACCAGAACGTGACAGCTGGTCTGGATGGCAGCTGGACGACATCCCAGCCCCTGGCCAGAGAACGGCCTGCCGGGGACGGAGGGATGCCCACAGGCTGCCCTAGTTGGGTGGGCGAGAGAAGAGACAGGCTCTCACTAGCTCTCAGTGGGGGCGTCTACACAGCAGCCTCCGCTCGAAAGAAGAGAGGCAATGTGGGTGCTGCAAATTGCGTATCTTGTTTCAACTGAATGTCACAACAGCGCCTTTTGCAAGTTGGTGCGTCTACACAGTGCCGCATTTGGAAACAACGCGCTATTTGGAGCCTTCCCTTAGCCCTTGTGGAGCACGGGCTGCCGGGAAGCTAGAGTAGCACGCCCGTTATTTCAAGACCTGGCTGGAAATAGCGGGCGCATTCGAAAGTCGCGGGGCAGCTGTTCCGGAACACTTCTGGGATCCTGACACAGCGCCGCTGCGCAGGTGTCCCCAGGGGGAGAGCGCACACAAAGTAGCAGCGGGAAGCCGATGGCGGGGTGAGGGGGCGTGGCCCGGGGGCGGGAGGGATCATGCTCCTTGTGAGGCACCACGTCAATATCGGGGACTCGGAAGAGCCGGGTTCTGGGGCCAGCTCTGCCATGAACCAGCTGGCTGAGGTGGGGCAAGTCACACTCCCTGGGGGCGTTTCCCTCTCACCCCCTGGCTAGCCTGGTCTGTCCTTGCCCCATCTGATCTCCCCGGTGACAGCCACACTGGCAGTGGGGCAGTGCCTGCCTGCTTGTGCACACACTCGTGCTCAGTCTCACTGAGCTACTGCACTAGCAGCTGTGGGGTAGCCACAGGCAGCAGAGATGGGGGTTAGCTGCCCCGCCTACCAGTCTGCCTGCACCCCGGGGGGACGGTACCTGTGGGGTGGCTCACTTGGGCCACTGCAGCTGCACCACCGTTCCTAGCGTAAGAGCGTGTGCACGTCTGTCTGTGTGAGGTGGGAATCGCGCCCCCCTCGTGGGGACGTAACCCTAAATGCGGACTGGGCCGAGACCAACAGGGCTCTGATCTCAGCTGAGGCCTCTAGGCGCTACCTCCCGGGTCTGTAATGGCCTCTGTCTGGGGAAGTCTCTGTTTGTGATCCTTTCCCAAGAACTCACCCAACCTGCTTGCTTTAATTCTCCCCTTTTACTGCCCTCCACTGTGCTTTGCTCATTGCTCCCTCCCACCCACCCCCCAGCAACCAAAGGGCAGGTATCACTACAGAACTAATAGGTAGCAGGTTTAAAAAAAACCAAAGGAAGTAATTCTTCATGAAACACACAATCAATCTGTGGAACTCCTTGCCATAGGACTTTAACAGAGTTAAAAAAAGAGCTAGATAGATTCATGGAGGTTAGGTCCATCAATGGCTATTAGCCAGGGTGTGTAGGGATGGTGTCTCTATCCTCGGTTTTTATCAGAAGT
Organism: Pelochelys cantorii; assembly: GCA_032595735.1. Classification (NCBI taxonomy): domain Eukaryota; kingdom Metazoa; phylum Chordata; order Testudines; family Trionychidae; genus Pelochelys; species Pelochelys cantorii. The sequence continues at coordinate 2,053,816 of CM064353.1, forward strand.
TGGGAATGAGCAACAGGGGTGGGATCACTTGATGATTCCCTGTTCTGCTCACTCCCTCTGGGGCACCTGGCATTGGTCCCTGTTGCAGACAGGACACTAGGCTAGATGGACCTTTGGTCTGACCCAGACTGGCCGTTCTGATGTAACCAATCAAACAGCTCTGCCATGCTTTGGTGAGAGCAATGGCCCTTTTCCTCTCTCCTCCCTTTCTCCAGGTACCCTTCCCTCCTGGAGGAACTCTTGTCGAACAAATGGACTAGGGATGTTAATGGGTAACTGGTTAACTAATCAATTGGGAGTTTACATCCCCAGGCTGGATGCAGGCAGACACAGGGCAGCAGTTTAGCTCCTCAGTCTGTTGGTTTCTGACTTTTCTCACTAGAGCTAGCAAGCGGGGATGTTTTCCTGTGCCTTCCTGCATGCAGCCGGGGAGCAGAAAAGCAGGATGAATTTGATATAAATGCCAATGACCCAGAGTCAATTTGTTTTAATCTGCTAATGTTGCAGCCACTGGAATGTATGATTATTTTTGCATATATTACTTTGAAATGCAAATTGCAAGGACAGTGTGAATATCAGTTTAATCTCCTGGGGGTCAGAGACAATGGGGAGCTAACGATTTGAAAAATCCATTTTCCTATCAATCATAGCAACCTCCACGCCTCAATTCCCAAGCTGGCTGATGGTGGTAAATCCCGCCTGGCCCACTGGAGCGCAGGTGTACTGCCCTGTACTGGCTTAGCACGATGGACGCCCAGGCTGCTTCTCAGCCCAGTCTGCAGGGAGCCGCCCTGGGCGCTGAGGTTTCGGGGCCCCAGAGGAATTCCAAGTTCTTTGTCTGCAAGTTGTAGCAAGCAAACTGCCTGTGTCTCTCCCCTGGCTCCTCCCTCAGGGCCTGTTTGTATCAAGCAGCTACTTTTTTTCATGTTAATTATCATAACATCGTAGAACCACAGAAGACTGGGGCTGGAAGGGGCCTCAGGAGGTCACCTCCTAGTCCACCCTCCTGCTCCAAGCAGGCCCAACCCCAACTCAATCATCGCAGCCAGGGCTTTCATAGACTCATAGAGCGCTAGAACGGGGAGGGACCTCAACAGGTCATCAAGTCCAGTCCCCTGCCCTCGCGGCAGGACCAAGCACCATCTAGACCAGGGGTGGGCAAATTCTGGCCTGCAGACCAGATCTGGTCTACAGGGCTAAGCCCTGACGGGCCCCCACCTCTGTGTTTACTTGCACTCTGCAGGCATCAGACAATCACAGCTCTTGTTGGCCGTGAATTGCCGTTCGTGGCGGGAAGCAGCGTCCCAGCCCGCGCTGCTTCCTGCTGCTCACGTTGGCTGTGGACAATGATTTGTGGCCAAAGAGAGCTGCAGTCGTCTGATACTGGCATAAGTGCAGGTAAACATAGAGGTGGGGGCCCACCAAGGACTAAGCCTGACGGGCTGCCGTTTCTTTATTGCCCATCCCTGAACCAAACCATCCCTGACAGGTGTCCAACCTGCTCTTAAATATCTCCACAGATGGAGATTCCACAGCCTCCCTAGGCCAGTGGTTCCCAACCTTTTCGAGCATACGGACCCCTTTTCAATCTATTACCATTTCACAGCCCCCCTTCTCTGGGGAAGAAAAAAAAAGGAAAGGAAAAGAAAAGCAAGGAAAGAAAAGAAAAAAAAGAAAAGAAAAGTAAGAATCGGGCCCACTGTGGTGGGCCCAATCCTTATTTTTACACTTTCCACGCACCCCCTGCAGCACCATCACGGACCTCTGGGGGTCTGCGGACCACAGGTGGGGAACCACTGCCCGGAGCAACTTATTCCAGTGTTTATCCCCCCTGACAGTGAGGAAGTTTTTCCTAATGTCCAACCTAAACCTCCCTTGCTGCAGTTTAAGCCCATTGCTCGTTGTCCTGTCCTCAGAGGCCAAGGAGAACAATTCCCCCCCCTTGTGACACCCTTTTAGGTACTTGAAACTTTCTACTCTGGCGCCCTCCGGACCTGACCGGTGCCGAACCAGAGAATTTGCTGAATCACAGGAGGTCGATATTGTCTAGCAGCATTACCAACACTTCCACTGCTCACTGGCTCTCAGAAGACATCGAGGGGTAAATTAGAGCTAAATAGCAGCACAGAACACTGGGAGCCAGGACTGGTGGCTGCAAACAACCTTTATGGGCCCGCATGCTTGAGCAGTGGTTTTATACTCCTCCCTGCTCAGGGCACTGCCGCTACACAGGCAGGCTCATCTCTGTCCCAGCCCATCAGTGCAAGGCAAAGCCTCTCACTCATGGAAACCAGCTCACAGGGGAAAGGAGAGTGCAGGGTTACAGCACCAGCAGGAACTTAGTGCCTTGCACTGCCAAGAAGAACGGACCCATGGGATCATTCTAGCTCCAGAGGATGCCAAATATTCAAATGCCACAAGTTGAGCTCCTTTGATAGGCTGTAAAGGTCACATGGTACATCTCTGCTCCCAGACTGGCTGAGAGTAGCCGTTGGAATAGGGTTTCTTGTGGGAATGCAAATTCCGAGAATTCACCCATATTCCCTCTGCGTTCAGGGGCGATTCCTGCCAGCGCACATGGTCACTAGCACACTCAGAGACCACGAATCCAACCAAAGCAACATCACTTTCAAACTCAAATACTCTCGCCCCCATGCATCCAACGGCACAGCCTCACACACACCCCTTTACCATGCACTGTGTCCAAGTGCCCTCCTCAATACATGGCGTGGGTTTAATTTCCAGGGACACTGTTAGCAGTGCTTAGTATTGTAAGTGAGGGTCTAGGACACCAGCAGGCAAGCTCGTGACTAGTAAGCAATCAAGTCATTACAAGCAGAGCCTTTCCTATTATCTACTGATCAATAGTACATTAGTCTGAGACATGTCTGCTTTACAGCACCGTAGCATGAGAAGAGGGTAACCTCCAAAACCCAGGGCTGGATTTACACCAAGGCAAGGAACTCTAGCGTCACATCTGGCCTCCTGTTAGTGTTCATAGACGGTGCCGGCCCTGGTGAGTTCATGGCGGAGTTCGCTCCCCACCCATCTCGTGCGCTGTACACTTCCTCCTGATTTCTTAATCCCGTGCTCTGTTTATTGGCCGGCTGCCATTTCCTCTGCAAGTGTGGGAGCTCCTCATGCCAGGGCTCAGTTCCCTGCCATCCTCTGCACATCTCGGTGCTACCTGCAGCCAGGAGCCTGTCTAAAGAAAGGCAACAGTGAAGCAAAACGGCAAGAGCAGCAAGCTAGCCCCTCGTTAAGTGTCTCTCCACCTCCTTCCACTGCAGGAGGTAGAGCAGCATGGGCAATCTGCGGCCCACGGGGGCTCGGTGCGATGCCCATGAGACACTTTGGTATCACTGCCCACGTGCAGGGTTGCCAGATTCCATCCAGGTAGGATTCTTTCCCTACCAGTGTTACTAAAGCAGAGACACGCGAAGGGAGGTGCGGGCTGGTTGCACACAGCACTGACTGGGAGAGCCGGGCGCTCCCTCTGCACCCAATTACTGGACTGCTATGGTTCCATCGGCACCTCCTGCTAATTCTAGGGACGCAGGCGTGGGGAGCAAAACAGCCCTGTCCCGGGAGACCCACTCATGCGGCCCACTCACTAGCCTTGGCTGCCCATCACTAATGTAGAGCCCACCCCAGAGGGCTTGCATTTTACACACCCGCATGTCTATCCCCGCCACAGCAATCTTTGCAGGCGTATGGAAGTGTATACAAGTCTGATACCCCACCCAACCCGTAAACCGCATTCAAAAGCATCTCTGAAGCAGATTAACCTGGGTGGATTTCCTGAGGAATCCTTCCTTGGGCAGAAAACCCAGGGCATGTGCCCTTGAGACACTCCAGTGAATAGGGCTGTATTTTTATGTGAGTTGCACTCAGCCCTGGAACTTTTCCAACAGCTTAAAGACCCTGCGCCTGTGTCTGTTCAGCTCCCCACTTTCACCTCTTCCCAGGACGTCACTCTTTCCCCTAAACCCTCGCGACCGCCTTCCACAAATAGAATTCAGTTTCCAGTCTCGCCCCTCAGTTACAGGCAGATGTTAGAAACCTGACCTCACTGACGGCGGCATCTCAAAGTCTGCGCTTCTGATTTCATTACACAAGGAAAATGCCTTTCGCAAGGCTTGGGCTGGGCTGCCTTTCCAAATGAAGTTGCAAGTAATTTGCTAATGGGGAGGAAATGACAGATAATGTTTGAGCAACTTCGTCCTTATACCACACTTATCACTGGGGGCGTTTCACTACACGCTGAAGGGAATAGGAGCCTTGCTTTGAGTTTGATCGGTGCGGATCAAGGACATTGTGGGTAGCGACATTATCAGGCTGGTGCAGCTATGAGAGAACACTACCAGAACCCTACAGGGGAACCACAGGCATGCACTGTTCTAAGCTACACATATGGCCTTGCAAATGTGACTGAAAGCCACAGACATAGCCTGCGAAGTAGAGGGAGCAGCGTGGATCCTTCATTGGAGGGGATGAAACACTGTACAAAGGCCATCTCCAATCTGAGTGACGCCCAGAAGAACTGACTGGCACAGAATGTGCTACATGTAGGAAAAATTGGGAAAAAAAGCATTTGAAAGTACAGAAAATGTCTTAGAAGCAGCACAAATTGCACTGCACAAGGCTGCCTGCTTCCTGGCCATGGAATATGGGTAGAACAGAGGAGGTGGCGCTCTGCGATAGTGCCTAGGACACTAGGTTCTCAGCTCTGACACTGAACTACTCTGAGTCCTTGGGCAAGTCACTTCCCAGTCTGTGCCTCTTCTACCCTTTGTCTATTTAGACAGTATGCTTTTGGAGTCAGGGACTAGGTCTTGCTGTGTCAGGGCCTAGCAGAGGGGCCTTATCTCTTGGCACTCTCACCGGGCAAAGAATTTGTAATAGTAAAAGGGCAAACGCCTAGCCATCTGGAAACAAAGACACCTGCACACAGGCTTTTCCTTCTGGGAACAGCCTCCCATGGTAGAAGCAGAGAACTGGCCATCAGGCTTTTCCTGTAAGTAAGCACTTCTGCCTTACTTGGCTTAACGGCGCAGCGTTGGAGAGATTGGCAGGTCCCCTGCCACGAGGGAACGCACAGCTTCAGAATGCAGCAAGGGAGGGTTCCCTTTGAAGATGTTTGAATGCTGTGGCCTTGATCTGGAAATGAACTTTTCACTCCATCATGAATAGCTGAGAGCACATTACACTGGATTTGTCTTGCTGGATCAACATCACAGAGGGAAGTTAGGGGACATATACGGGGCCATCCCGCTATTTAGCCGTACTGCGCCTGATCCAGGCTGATTTCCTGCAATCAGGAGGAGTCAAAAACGTCTCCTAACAAAGAGAGAAGAGGCCAGTCTTTGGCTCAAAGGGCAAGAGTTCGGGGTCTTTTGCTGTATTTTGAAACCAGGCTTCGAGGCCGTCCATAACACTTACAAAATACCGAGATGGGCCAGGAGCATCGCTGAGCTTCAAGGTACAAACATCACCCACATGAGAACCACGGGCAATCAAAAAATGTGCCACTACTCCTTTGCTGCTCATTCGCTCACACGCCCACGCGCAGGTCCCTCCCGCACTTCTCCATGGTCTTTTCGCCATCCCGCCCGTTGCACGGGGGACGCTTCAGTTTGCACATTACAAATGACAAACTCATGGGATGCAATTTCCCAAACATCAGCGTGCCAGTCTTCCAGCACAGCCATGGCGCCACTCTCACAGGATTAATCTCTTTGCAGAGCCAAGGGCAATTGCATCCCATTTGTTAAAGGGCTTTGCTACATGATTTCTCGTCAATACATGGGAGGACAAATATAGTCTTGACTCAGCTAGTTATTTGATCCCCTATTACATCTACACTTGAGCAGAAATTTCTAATCCTAGGATGCTGCCAGATAACCTGCTGGCCGCCCACACAGCTAGCCGCAGCCTCGTCCAGCACCCCAGATTTCAGCCCTCCCCACTCGGTGATTGTTAAATTGCTGTAGTTTCATTTCAGGCACATTGCTGGATCTGGCAGTTTTATCCAATATATTTGATCACTAGCTTTCATCAAAGCAGATTGTACATTTAACCCTGTGGGATGGAAATGCACAAGCAGAACAAGATTCCCTAAGGGTCATCCTAGCTAGAGACTTGGGACCAAGTTTTCAGGCAAGCTCATTTAGGCATTAGAATGAATGGCCAGATTTCTAGGAGAGCTCAGGAAGATGGGTGCTGAGATCCTTTGAAAATGTGCCTGCCCTGATCCAAAGCTGATGTACTTCAGTGAGCTTTGAGCTGAGCCCTACGTGCTGTTTCCAGAGCCTTGCGTGAGCAGGGATGCAAAGAGTTCCAAGCAGCAGGAGATGTTTGGCAGATTGAATGTGGGAAATGACGCCCCCAGTGAAGGACGCTGCTCTAACCTCGCCATTCCTCCCTGTCCGGCCACTGGATGCCTGCTGGAATGGTGACATTGTCCCAAGAAGCTGAGTAGTAAGTTCCTTCTGCTAAAGCAATGCATGTGCCTGTAAGCAAACCTCCTGGAGATTGGAAAAATGAGCTTTTTATTGGGGGCAGCCGGGTGGGAATGGATAAGAAAGAAAGAAGGGAGGGAGGAAATATTTCTATGGCAATAAATAGCTCCAAGATTCCGTCCCTAAAAGTGCTACCTAACTCGGCGGGAGTGAACCTTTCCCCCATATCAGTGCAAGCAGCATTTACCTTTTTCCTGCTGCATGGGTTGATTGACAGTCACAAGACTTTTGCAATGTACTTGTGACTGTTTGCTTTGAGCTGGAATCTGCTCCCCATGCCCTCAGCAGCCCCAGGACCCCATAAGCAGCTGCACAGATGTCTGGGGTGATACCAGCAACAGAAGATGCTGCTCTGTGTGCATTAGGGTAGCAGAATGGAGGCCTCAGCAGGCAGATGCTGGAGCTAGGGCATTAACCTGGGCCGTGGAAGACCCTGCTGCCTGAAATCCCTGTGCTGCTCTCCTTGGACTTCTTGGGTAACTGACTTAACCTTCCTGCCTCTGTTTCCTATTTGCTTCTGACCTGCCCAGCAGGGTGTGGATAGAGAATATGGTAAAGATGGTGAGGTCCTAACAGTGAGAGGGACAAGCTAAGTTCTTAACACAGGCAGGCTCCAGCAATCTTAATTCCTCATTTTTCTCGCATCATATTCAGAGGCATCTGTAAATACCCCCTGCCTAGCTTTGCTTATTTGTAAGCCTACAAACACAGGCATGTGCACCCCCCTTTCCCCGCCCCTGCACGCGTATCTTAGCCTTTAGGAAAAATCAGGTGGGCAAGGAAACACGCACACACATCTGAATTCCCCTCTTGTGCCCTTCTCTGTGTTCTGCCTTTGCAGTGTTCTGTCAATTAGACTGAGGGCAGAGTTAAGGGGTTTTCCTCAGTCTGAGCCGCCGCCCCCCACCGGATGGCTTTAGGCTTGTTTTTGCCTTTACTGGTGGTGAAGGCAGAGTTGAGACACATTTTTACCACTGTGCAGGAACATACCTGGCAGGAGAGACCAGGGGCTTATGGGCAGAGGAAGGGAAGTGAGGCTCAGCATGCCTGGTTCACAAGGGAGCGTGGCGAGAGGCAGAGACAGCAGTGGGACGAGGGCAAGGGCCTCGCCTCAGTTACGCCAACTGTGCAGAGGGAAGAACAACTCAGCCCGGCCTCATGGGGCCTGTACAACTGGCGGGACATTTGCCACGTGCTGCTAGATCCTGGAGCAGGGCGAAGGCGTGTGTCTCAATGCCGTCTGCTCTCCTTCCAGGCATTGAGTGCTTGGTGCTTGATAGCACCTGGCTGGTTATCTCTGACCCAGCCTGTGTCTATTATTGATATGCAATGGTAAACAGCTCTTTATTACTGCTCACCTCTGACCTCCCCCGCCCCAGCCCCCTCCTTGCTGGGGCTCCGCGCTGCCCCTGCCTGGAAACGTTGACAGTAATAAATGGCTGGCCCAGCAATTAGACACATTAAGCTGGAAAGTCTGGAGCTGAGGTCAAACCTATTTTCTTTCTATAATTACATAGAGCGCAAATCCGTTTTGCCAGGAATAAAAGCACCACGGAAGGTCGTGGCCAGTGGGAAGGACTCAGCTGGCCAGCTCGGCCCGTGTGGCTGAGCAATCACGATCCGAATCTGCAGCCATTACCCGCTGGGCGTCGGCTCCCCGGCTTTTACATGGGCATTTCATTTGTAACTATTGCTTTCCCACCGAGCGGGCCCGGCGAACTGCAACGGAGTAGCACTTACGCTGAGCTTCCCCGATGGCCTGACATCCTCTTCAGCCCCCTCAGGAGCCTGCTGCTGCCAGGAGGGGGAGGCTTGTTCAGAGAGCGATGAGCTGCGGCTGCCGCTGGATGGGGCGGCTCGCTCGACACAGAGCGCCTCAGTAAACCTCTGGGTTCCTGTCTGGATATCGGTGGTGTCGGAGCAGAACGTGGGAAGCCTTCCTTAGGGTGCTCAGCAGCAGGCCTGTCCCGATCTGCCGCCCGCTTTCCCTCCGCTGCATCCCTGGCTGTGCCCCCCTAGGCTGACCTGCCACCGCTCCACCCACAAACATTTTCTCAAGGCGGTCTCCATTTCCACGCTTAATGTGACCCAAGGGCCTGCGGCTGGGCATTTCCACTGCCCGGCTCTGCTTCTTGCCAAAAGCATCTTTAACATCCACGTTCCTCTTCTTTCCCACCCTAGGCATAAGTGAGGGTCTTCGCCAGCACCTTATTTCAAAATCTCCCCTTTCCCTTATGTCAGCAGCATGATTCACAGCTGTGCTGCTCACACAGAGAATACCTAGACTTTAGCGAGGCATTTGACATGGTCTTGCCTGACCTTCTTATCAATAAACTAGGAAATACAACCTAGATGGGGCTACTGTAACCTGGGTGCATAACTGGCTGGATAACCATTCTCAGAGAATAGTTATTAATGGTTCACAGTCATGCTGGAAGCGCATAACAAGTGGGGTTCTGCAGGGGTCTGTTTTTGGACCAGTTCTGTTCAATATCTTCATCAATGATTTAGATCAGCGTTTCTCAACATTTTTTTTTATAAAGTACCCTTTAAAAAATTATAAGTACTCCCAGTACCTACAGTTTTCAGACACACAAATTTTTTTTCTACCATTGCAACACATTTGTTCAAACAACTTAATCGTAGCTGGGTGGGCAATGAAATTTTTGAGTGTAAAAAGTACATTATAAAGTACCCTTTTTCAAAAAAATAAATGAATTATAAGTACCCCCAGTACCTACAGTTTTCAGACACACAACATTTTTTTCTACCATTGCAACAGATTTGTTTAAACAACTAAATTGTAGCCAGGCGGGTGATGAAATTTTTGGGTGTAAAAAGTATAAAAATAATAAAGCGCTGTAAAACATAAAACAAAAATCCAGTTTTCTCCAAATGTCAGTTGTGTGGACGTATCCTCCCCCCAGACTTCTCTCGAGTACCCCTGAGGGTAGTCATACCACTGGTTGAGAAACACTGATTTAGATATTGGCATAGAGAATACGCTTATTAAGTTTGTGGATGATACCAAGCTAGGAGGGGTTGCAAGTGCTTTGGAGGATAGGGTCATAGTTCAAAATGATCTGGACAAACTGGAGAAATGGTCTGAGATAAACAGGATGAAGTTTAATAAGGACAAATGCAAAGTGCTCCACTTAGGTTGAAACAATCACTTTCACACATACAGAATGGGAAGCGACTGTCTAGGAAGGAGTACGGCAGAAAGGGATGTACGGGTCAGAGTGGACCACAAGCTAAATATGAGTCAACAGTGAGACACTGTTGCATAAAAAGCAAACATGATTCTGGGATGCATTAACAGGAGTGTTGTGAGCAAGACACGAGGAGTCATTCTTCCGCTCAACTCTGCACTGATCAGGCCTCAGTTGGAGTATTGTGTCCAGTTGTGGGTACCGCATTTGAAATTGGAGAGGGTCCAGAGAAGAGCACCAAAAATGATGAAAGGTCTAGAAAACATGAGCTAGGAGGGAAGACTGAAAGAACTGGGCTTGTTTAGTTCGGAAAAGAGCAGACTGAGAGGGGACACGATAGCAGTTCAAGTATCTAAAAGGGTGTTAGAAGAAAGAGAGAGAAAAATTGTTCTTCTGGGCCTCTGAGGATAGGACAAGAAGCAGTGGGCTTAAATGGCAGCAAGAGTGGTTGGACATTAGGAAAAACTTCCTACCTGTCAGGGTGGTGAAGCACTGGAATAAACTGCCTAGGGAGGTTGTAGAATCACCATCATTGCTGATATTTAAGAGCAGGTCAGATGAACATCAGGGGTGATCTAGATCTGTGGTGCCCAACCAGTTCTGAAGCAGTAGCCACCGTAGCGGCTACTGCTAGAGTGAACTAGCCAGACTTAACCAGCCAAATAGCCACATGTGGCTAGTGACTAGCGTGTTGGATACCATGGGGACGGTGCTGGGTCCTGCCGTGAGGGCAGGGGATGGGACTCGATGACTCTTGAAGTCCCTGCCTGTCTTAGTGCTCTAGGGTTCTATACATTACTATGGAAAATGTGCTTTTCTCCAGTCGCACCTTTGCACGTTTCCGGATGCCATGGTTTTCCCACACTCTCGTAAGGGAAGACATAACTTAGCAAGCCTTCCCTTGTCTTCCTTCAGTGTCTTTGGCACAGCCTCCTGGGTTGGATATATATGTAAATTCATCTACTGCCTGTACCGCTTGTCTGTTCGTTGTGTTGTGCTCCCGCGTGTGACACTTGTCACTTATGTCAATATGCCGGCCTTTTATTTTCTTCTCGTTCTGGGAAGCTCCATGGTTCGAGCTGCTCCAGCATTTGCTGCATTGCATTGCTGGCTGTAGCAAAGAACGCGCTGCTGTCAACGTACCTGAGACAGGCTCAGAGGGGGAAATGCAGCTCCTCCTGCTGTGTCGAAACCTCCCTGGTTTGTGTCTGCCCACAGATGCCTTCGCTCATGTCCCCATTGACCCCAGTGCAGAACGCGGCCCTCGCTTTGCGTGCGGGGGTTGGCTGTCCTGGGTCAAAGGCAGAGAAGGAGCTGGCTCGTTTGCTCAGACCTGGGGTACGAAGAAAGCCTTCCTCCCCAGCCCATAGCAGAGACACGGGAGGACGTGGCCATTTGCCAAGCACGTCTTCAGTCCTCCTCTTGTTCCCTGTTACCGCGCCAACGTGGGCAGTGCGAACCCACACACCTGGGTGGGCCATTGTCTTTGAGCGGGGGGGCCGCTCTTCATTACCCAGTCCTTGCTGACACTGCCAGGGAGGGCCCGTTCACACCTGCTTATTTCATCTGGACCCCCAAGGAGCCATCACACCCGGCGCTGAGTGTTTTCCTGCATGGCCACATGTCTGCCCCAGAATTCTCCACCGCCTCCCTTGAAATCTGTGCATGGCCCAGACGTGGCCAGCAGGGAATGAAGGGCTGCCTGTGACCCATGTCTGTTTTCAGAGCCGCAGTTTGGGGTCAGAGCCAGAATCCGAAGAGGGAGCAGTGTTCCCTGTGAGCTGGGCACTTGTGCGGCCCCTCGGGAGAATTCACATGCTGCCCCACTGATTAGCAGAGCGCCACAGCCAGCTTTTTGTTTCTACCAGTGGTGCACATATGCACATGCCTGGGTGCACAGAACAAAAGTTATTCTGCACAGGGGTGGAAAATATCCCTACATGGATGGAAAAGCTTAGAGGGAACATTGGGAGTGATGCATTCTGGGGCAGGTTCATCTCCTACTGACATCAATAGCTTGTCAGGAATGAATCTGATACCAAGAATCACAGCTCCTCAGTTGCAAGTATGTGCAAACTAAGCCAGACGGCAAACCCTGCGGGTCCTGACGAGTTATCTATGGACCTTCTGCAGCAACTGACCTCTGCTACAGAAACTGGCCCCTGAAGTCAGAGCCATGGAGGGGTTTCTGTTCCCATCAAGGCTGCTTTGTTCTTGCCTTGATGGGAGGTGAGGACCTGTTATCTATTCCAGACATACGGGGGCTGGGCTCCGACAAGCAATTAAGGTGCAAGTCAGTTTACTCTCTCAAACAGTAATTAAATTCATTAATCAACATCATCAGGCTTCCTTGGCATGAGGATAGAGCAATGGGACAAAAGCCCATTTTTGCCAAGAGGGTCAGGACACCGGGACAGGGCTTAGAAAAGGGGAGTGTCCTGGCCAAGAGGGAGGGATGGTCACCCTACACCTGGCGCTGGGGGCGGGGGGAGTTGTTCTGAGCTTCACAAATGCGCTTTCCTGGGGCAGGTTTCTCTTTTGCTTGCAGGTCACTCCCTGGCCTCGCACACGGAGGCCCAAGCCAGCTCATTGACTTGAACACAAGCCAACACTGAAGCACGGCTCTTCAGGCTGAAATAAGGGTTATTAAATGGTAACAAGGTTTGTTACTCCGCTAATGCGCCATATAAAAAACGTGGTGAAAATCAGCTGTGGGGTGTACCGAGCAGCTCATTCCCCAGCTTGAACACCTCGGCCCAGGACTGCCGATTTCCATCCTGCACCGTGGCAGGGCCCAACGCCCACATCCCCCGAAACACTGCGCTTGCAGTCGGGTGGGGGCGTTAGCTGCGGCCCGGAGACGCAGAGGTATGTCTGAGCTCTGCAGAGGCTGCTGGGATTTCAAGCATTTTTCTCCTAAAGGGGAGTTTGAAGAACTCCGGGCTCCAGGCTCAGTGCCCCCCAAAGCCGAGGGGAGGAGTGACAAACGGCAGCTACTCAGACTGCTGCCAGTGTCCTGGGAAAGAGCCCGGCTCTCACGGCAATGGGAGCAGTCTCACAACCTGGACAGAGTGTAAGCCAAACCCCACTGCTCTGGAAACAGAGCCCACGCTACTGAGCACTGTCCTGAACTGCCTGGCAGCCCGGGTCCGAGTCTCTCTTACAGCTCTAGCCAGGGCTTCCTGCCTCTCTGGAGACATGGCCTGGATGTCCACAGCGTGCATCCAGCTCTCGCACAGTTGCTGGGGCACACCAAGGCCTGCGGCGTGCCTGCTGGCTGCCCAAACCCTCCTCAGATTGCTCGGGCAGCGGCTTTGTCTGCACTCACTGCACAAGCGCCAAAGCATATCTGCCGCGGGGGGTGCTTTCACCCCCCAGAGCCAGAAAGTTACAGCGCTGTCAAGTGCCAGTGTGGGCTTGTCCTGTAAATGCCAAGGGAGAGACAAAAGCAGCACGAAGGCTCGTCTTCATGACCCACCCCACACCAAGGTCTTGAGCACAGTCTGAATAGTATGTAAATGCCTAGTTAACTCTCCTTCTGCACAGCACGGGTGCCACCTGTCACTCACATGGGAGCCCTCTGTGGCGTAGTGGGGGGCTGTCTGCTCTGTAACCCGGGGTCCCCCTGCGCTGTGATGTGTGAGTCCCACTGACTCACCCACGTGTGTATTAACCCAGACACCTGGGCTCAGCCTGAGGAGATAACAGGGGATTCCCAGGGGAGAGACAAAGGGAGAGAGGCGGAGACCAACACCAGGTTTCAGGGGAAGGGGCAGTGGCTGGCGGGGGAAACATGAAGGAAGCAGCCTTGGCTGAGGGTCTAGGGATGACAATGGACCCCCTAATCCAAGGGGTGTGAGGCATCCTGGCCCTGACTCCTGTAGCCACATCACGTCTGTGCTGGGCTGTATCCTGGAGGAGCAATAAACCCTCTCTATAGTACTGGTTGGCAGAGTCTCATCTTGCTGCAGATGGGGTGTAGGATTGGGGGGTACCCGACGTGCCGCCACACCCTCTCCCCTCTCCGCTCCTTGGGATGCCTCCGCGAGTGGCCTAGGCCTCTTTCGTCCGCAATGGCCCCAGAGAGCGCCAGTTGCTTCCCCCCTCCTCAGCCCTGTTCTCAGCTGCCAAACTCTCTTTGTGCCCTCAGCTCACGTGCCACTGACTCTGGAAAGTGCCCTGCAAGGTTCTGTGTTGAGGTCAAGGAACAGGACGGTGTGGTACAAGGACTCTGACCTTATGAGTGGGGAGGCAAAGTGACTTGCCCAGGGTCACACAGGCAGGCAGTGGCAGAGCAGGGACTTGACCCCCTGTTCTCCTGAGTGTCTCCCACCACCCCGCTGGCAAGAGGATCCTTTGCCCATCGTGTGGCTGGGCCGATTGCTGAGGCTGGCTCCAGTGGGAGGTGCAGGAGATACTAACAGTGCAGCAGGTGCTGTAGTAGGACCAGCCGAGTGCCATGGCACCTTGTGTCCTGCACCACTGACCCAGCACGCTCTGACCAGGGGGTATGTCTACACAGGGATAAAGTCCCACGGCATGGGGTCAGGCTGGAGCCTGAACGCTGGGACCCTCCACCGCACAGGCTCCCAGCACTTGGGCTGTGGATGAGCCTGAATGCCAACCCTGCCACTTTTCAGCCCTGCAGCCAGGGCTCCAGAGCCCATCGGCTGTCCCGGGCCAGCCACTGGTGCCTTATCCCCGTGTAGGCGGGCCCCTCAAAGCTTGGGCGCCAGCTGTGTTTGGAGCACTCATTTCCTTTGCTGTGCGCACAGAGGGGACAGGACACGGGGGCGCCCTGGCATGCAGCTCCGGCAAGAGCCGGCAGGGAGCTATGGCAAGAGCCGGCAGGGAGCTCCGGCAAGAGCCGGCAGGGAGCTATGGCAAGAGCCAGCAGGGAGCTCTGGCAAGAGCCGGCAGGGAGCTATGGCAGCAGCCAGCAGGGAGCTCCGGCAAGAGCCGGCAGGAAGCTATGGCAAGAGCCGGCAGGGAGCTCCAGCAAGAGCCAGCAGGGAGCTCCGGCAAGAGCCGGCAGGAAGCTATGGCAAGAGCCAGCAGGGAGCTCCGGCAAGAGCCAGCAGGGAGCTCTGGCAAGAGCCGGCAGGGAGCTCCGGCAAGAGCCAGCAGGGAGCTCCGGCAAGAGCCGGCAGGAAGCTATGGCAGGAGCTGGCAGGGTCCCGGGTTGCAACAGGACAGCACCGGTAAGGAATGGGAGTTACTTTCATGGCTGTGTGCGAGCCATCAGGCGCTTACTTCACTCCCTGGGAGGAGCAGCATCACAGGCCGTTGTGTGTGGATGGGCTGGTTCCCTTTGGAGGCTGCTGCTTAATGCAATGGGAGGAGCAGATCTGAGCCCCAGGGTCATTTCTAATGCCACCTCTTAAAATTCAGGTGGAAAGGAGACTCGCTCCCCGCCAGGGAGCAGGAGAGGCGACATGCCAAACCGGGAGGTGTCTCTTGGACCCTGGTGGGCTGGGGGTGGGACCACGTTAGCCCTGGAAAGCTTTCTCCCAAATCACCAAGCATCAAAGCCGATTGCTGCAAGAGCATATTTAAAAAAGAGGGATTTGATGTAACTAAAAAAAGCGCTGGGCTTTTCCGACTGGCCAGGTCAGTGCATTCATTTGGATGAAAGCTGGGGAGGCCAAGGGACCACACGTGGGCTGCATATTGTGTTTTGTGTAATCTACATGAAAGAGGGAATGCCTCAGACTGGCGAGAGAGCCTGGAGACACACAGGGATTAGGTGATGTATTAGAAGTGCATTGCCAGCCTTGTGAAAAGCTGCCCACGGACTCTTTCATCCCCCTCTGCCAGGGCGGCTCATTTCAGTCAGGTAATGACAAATTAACTCGTTTTCCTGCAGGGCTCTCTGCTCCTGAGACAACAGCCTCAAAACAACCTCTAACTGGCAGGCGCCAACTCCACCACTCAGCCACAGGGAAGGAGCTGTGCCCGGTAGAAACGCACCTGACCCCAACCCCAGATGCAAACACGATTAACCAGAACACAGGCTGGTGTAAATCAGTGTGGCTCCAGCAGGATCCAGAAGTTTTCTCCAGCCCTTTCCTCCTCCCAGTTCTAACCCCGCGTCCAGCGCACAGGTGATATTGGCAGGAGTGAAAACACCGGCATGATGTGCAATGCACATTCAATTCCTGCTCTAGCCAGGCCACCGACGAAAAAGACAGCCCACTGACTGTCAGTATGAGTCCCATGTGAGCTGTGGGGCCAACACAAGTCACAGGTCCTGTCGGGTCAGTAACCGGCCTGTGAAACCGACGTCAGCAAGGTGGCTGGAGGAGCGGGCACACGACCGCCGAACAAAGAGGGTTTCTGGCTCTCCAGTTGATATGCCTTATTAGCGATCACTGAAGGGGTTTGTCAGGCTGACATCTGTGCCCCCCTACGAGTGACTCCTCTGGGGGAAGGGGGAGGCAGCCGGGGCTTGCTGCAGAATGAGTTATTCTGATCTACGATTTCCATTTCTAATGTCACTGTTAGTGATGCTATCGGAGGTGAACCTGAACCGATTCCATTTTTCCTGGGCATTATGACAACCTCCGGGGGGAAGTGTGTAATTGCTTTTCCCAGGGTCAGGCAGGTGCTTTTATTGCATTCCCCCCACACCCATCTCCAGGTTTGCTGGGCCTGTCCACCATCAGACCAGCATCAAAGAGATGTCAGCGCTTTTCCTTGTAGCAATTCTTTGCCCCTCTCTAATTCCAGTCATCACAACATGAATTGCCTTGAATAACCCACACGTTAACCCGGGAGGGAATTTTATCAGCAGATACGCTACAGCCCAGCACTCCAGACGGATAAGTTAGTGACAGAACCAGGACTAGAGCTCAGATGCCCTGGTCCCCATTTGGTGGCTCAGTACTATAACTGGAGAACAGCTTTTCCAGGCTCTTTCCTGAGTCACCGCTCAGACCTCTGGTTTTCATCACATCATCAGCCGTCCCCAGGAATCCCACTTTCCAACTGAACTAGGGCAAGTTTCTGTCTTCTCCAGATCAAAGCTTTGAAACAGTGAATCAGGGACCAGCCCCTGCTGGGACCTTTAAGTGCTCCGCTGGACACAGGACAGCAGTCACGGAGATTAATCCCTCAGTAACAGGGGCTTCCAAATAACCACCCTGATCTCACCGCCAGGTTGAAAGGCGGTGTTGTGCCCCCCTGCAAGCCGAGTAGTGGCCCTTCCAGAGGACTGGGGTGGTGAAAAAGCACAAGTGAGCCTGGTGACGCGGCCCAGACCCCTGGCCCGGCTGGGAGTGGGCAGAGCATTTTTGGCCACCACATGAAAATGAGGCGCTCTGAGCATCCCGGCTTTTCACTGGAGTCTTTTTAGGGAATGTCTCATCTCCCCGCAGCTCGAGGGGGCTCAGCTTCAGGATTCAGCTGCTCACAGTGACATACAATGCACAGCCCAAGTAAGTCTCGCCTGCACTGTAGGCCTGCCCCAGCTTACTTGTTGTGCCTTGCTCCCCGCAGTGCTAAAAGCCAAGGGCTGAAACATTGAAATCAAAATATGGTGGGTGTAGAATTACAGCAATGAAGCAGGCGATCCGTGCTCAAGTCTGTGTTTTCATTTCCCCCTCTCTTAAATGTCCTTACTACGCAGTGAGCCAAACGAAACACATGGCACAAGAGTAGGTATTTTGATTACATTAGTGCGGGGTGTCTTGACAACTGGTAAAATGACATGCAATCGGGAGTCATTAGAAGTTGGTTGCTGCTGCTCACAGGCGAGGCGAGCACTCTGGGTCTCTAGCAGTTTCTCTGCAAAGAGCCAATCTCGAGCAAGAGTGGGTGAGTTGTGCCGTAGGGAGCAGCCTGTTTGCTCTCATTCAGTTTCAGGTGTGCGTGTATGTGTAGGGGTCTGCACCCTAATCAACAGTGTTACGCCACAAACGATCCAGAAGAGTGTTTAGTTGGCATGATGGTTTTTTCTCTGACTCCTCCCTGTGCGCTCTCTGAAGGTAACAATTAGATAGCGGTGTTGCTATGTGCTGTTGGTCATAGGGAGCTGCGTGTCAGTAAATCTACCTACCTCACAGAGATATTGCCAGCCTCATTCAGGCATTCTGAGACCCTCAAATGAAAGGTGCTAGTTAAATGCAACAAATTCTTTCAGATTTTCAAAGCAGTGCCACAAAAAGCATATATAACATCCTGTTGCTTAAAATGATGCCCCTTCAGCCTTGCTAGTTCAGGCCCATTCTACAGCTGGAACAATGAGGGACTGCAGAAGGGTCTGTATATATATCAACTATATTTTTTGAAGAGTGTGCTTGTTTGTGGATTTGTTTGTGCAAAATAAAGTCAGAGTTCCTGACTTGCTACAGATACCAAATTTTGCATAAACAATCCTGCCACTTAAATCAGCTGAATGCACTACTTTTTACACCGACTATGCTGGGTGACTTTCCTATAAGTGTCATCTATGCAAAATGACTTTGCCCGGTCAATGACAGGCCTCACCCGCTAGTGATATGTAATCGAGGCTGCATGTTGTGAACCGTTCTTTTGGAAAGTGCTTTCCAAACACCCTACAGTGATTTTCATCATGCTGCCCATAAACCCACTTGATAACCACCAGTGGAGAAACAAGTTCTACAACTCTCGATTGGAGAACTCGATTGTGACCTCCAATTATTCTTACCCTGCATTAGATTTAACATCTGGCGACATCTAATGAAACTCCAGATTATTAATGACTTCCATTCAGCATTTATAGTTAAAGGGCATTCCCTACAGCTGTTTAGATTTCAGCCGAGACTTGTGCAACCTTTCTTTAAGATCCCAAGAGCCTAACTACGGTAACGGTGTTCAATAAGGCAAATTCCAATCAACTCTTTTTTTTTCCTTAGTTCACAAACCATGAAGAAAACAGATGGGATTTGAAAAGAGACTGAAAATGAGAAAGTCCAAAGACATTAATTTCCACCCAGGACAAATAAATTAAAGCGTCTGGGGACACCTGATTAAAGTTCCTTCCCAGAGAAGGGGAGCTAAAACGTGGCTTCCTTTCCGGCACTGTGCACTGGGTGCTCTGGCGCCCACATGCTCCCCTGAAATGAAGTGTCATTAGCCAGAGAAGGACCCAGAGCAGAGGTGGCTACAATGGGATCTGAGTCCCAGCAATGGCAGCCCATGCAAGCGACAGGAAGGAGGAGCATGCACTGTGCCGGGCGCCCCAGTTCTCCATCCACTGTCGGGAACCTCCATTCTCCAAGGCAGTATGCCTGGTAAGTTGTCCTTCTCAGCCAGCCGGGGGGGATCGAAGAGCAGTGCAGTGGGGTGGGCCTGCTCTGTCTCCCTTCAAACAGCAGCGTGCTGCACTGCCATTCAGTGGCTTGGGCATGCATGCTGCGGAGAGATGCAGGGCACCTCTGCCTGTCCCCAGGGAGGAGAGCACAGAGGAGCTCTTGTGCCGCGCTCCTCTCTGCCAACAGACCTGCAGGTGCAGGCGCCAGGGCCCAGCTCATCCTTGAGGCGGGTGGTGAGGGAGTGCGAGCAGAGCCAGCAAGTCACCGATTTTTCCATGTGGCGGCAGGGCCGCGCAATTGAAAAAACCCATTGGTTTGGGTAGAACCAAGCCTGACCTTTTCTGAAATTTTCAGGGAATTGGAAAAGTCTGTGGGGGTCTGTCCCAGAGGGGGATTGGACCTGGGCCTCCCACCGCCCAGCTGCGGGCTCAAAACGAAGCAAAAGGTGGGCTGTGGGGGCAGCAGCACCTCCTCCTCTGGCCCCAGCTGTCTGTGCCTGCCCCATGCCATGGGTGCCGCATTCACCAATTGCTCTGGGCCGACTAACACAGCACATAGCGGTAAATTAACTGTCCGGCTGGGAAAGTGCCCCCCTCCCGGCTCTAGTGTTGATGTTGGAAGTGGGGGCTTGGGAGGGGGCTTTCTTTGGTCAGGGCTGAGGTCACGGACCATTTCCCATGTGCTGCTGAACAGCCGGCTCTCCTGTAATCTGCCTGTTCTGGAGGCAGTGGCTCCGAGTAGGCCCCGCAGTTGCAGGTGCAAGATGCTTTTCGCATTGGCAGTATTTCTCTCCTTAACGCTTCAGCATGGTGCGGAAGGCGGGTCGACACACCAAGCTGGGATTTGCCAGCAGCGCCGCCTCCTTCGCTGAACAACCATGCTAAGTGGAACCTCCCCCTTCCCCGGGGGGCCAGCCTTGAGCATGGGATCCCTTTGTTTCACTCCCCATCTCCAGCCACAGGTCTTCACGGATCACTCTCTCTCCGTCAGCTCCCCCCAGGGCCATTACAGCCCCCCACCCCTGCAAATAAAAGTCTGCAGAGGAATGAGCCACACGGACAGCCAGTGGGGTGCCAGGTGTGTGTCGTGTCGGAGCTGAGCCCGAGGAGGGTGGGGAAGCACTGGGAGGGTTCCCTAGGGAGGGGTGCAATCTCCATCCCTAGAGGTGTTTAAGTCCCGGCTTGACAAAGCCCTGGCTGAGCTGATGGAGTTGGGTTGGTCCTGCCTTGGGCAGGGGGCTGGACTCGATGGCTCCTGAGGGCTCTGCCAGCCCTGGGATTCTGTGATTCTATGATGGGCATGATCTTTGGGGCTGGGGCCTGCCACTGCAGGACCAGAGGCAGCTCAGTCATTTGCCATTTCAATATCTCCTGGGCCCTGGCTCAGCTGCACTGAAACGTCTCTCTCGTCATCAGATTCTCAAGCGGAGGCCTCAGGGCAGTTTACCAAGAGCTGCTCTTCCGCTCCCAGATAAGGCTTCCTGGTGCTGCGGGTGGGGGTGGGGGGTTCCCTCCCGGAGGGAAGCAGGTCGAGCCGCGGCCTGTCGCTCCGGGGCATATCACAAGAACACAGGCCTCCTGCGCCGGGGGCACCTTGACAGCTCGGGGAGCCTGGGGGCAAAGGGCCCTAGGAAATTCGCTGAGCGCCCGAAGAGCAATGGCCCCTGGCTGCGACTCCCCAGAGACGGCAGACCTTGGGCAGCGCGGATGAGCCGGATTCTCAGCCGGGGGGGACGGCTGATTAGCAACATTTATATGCAGTGACTCCGCCCCAGGGCGCGGTGTGTGCCCTCGCCATGTGTACCCAGGGAATCGCAAGAGAAATCATCCAGCCTCAGCATTTCTCTTCCCTCGGCTACCCACCGTCCTCACCCCTCCAGCTGCTGGCCACACACACACCCCTCCAACTGCTGGCCACACACACACACACACACCCCTCCAACTGCCGGCCACACACACACACACCCCCCTCCAACTGCCGGCCACACACACACCCCTCCAACTGCTGGCCACACACACACACACACCCCTCCAACTGCCGGCTACACACACACACCCCAACTGCTGGCCACACACACACCCCTCCAACTGCTGGCCACACACACACCCCTCCAACTGCTGGCCACATACACACACACACCCCTCCAACTGCTGGCTACACACACACCCCTCCAACTGCTGGCCACACACACACACACACCCCTCCAACTGCCGGCCACACACACACCCCTCCAACTGCTGGCTACACACACAGACACACACACACACTCACTCTCCTGCCCTCCAACACCCCTTGACCCAAGATGATTTCAATTTCTCCTCTGTTCTCTATGCTCTCTGTTAGCTTCTCCCAGGACACCATGCGACACCCCCTCTCCAGACTCGTGACCTGCTGCACTGTCGCAGCATACTCGCCACAGAGCAACCCAGCCATTAACAAGCCAAGAGAGCCCCTTGACTCTGAGGATATATGCAGAGGACAAGATCGTACCCCATCGGCCCCTTCCTGGTGGCAGTGTCTGGCCAAAGCCTGGCTGTCTTCAGCGGGGTGTCCACCGCTTCCCTGGGGAATTCATCTTCTAGCGAGACCATCTTACAGCCAGGGAAGCTGTCTGATCTCCTGTCTCTATCTCTGGAGGCCGGCGCCCAGGATTCCTGGGATGCCGTCAGTGTGTGTCCCGGAGGGGCAGCCCCTGCAATGAAGTGTTTTGCAGATGATGATGCGTTTGTGCGGCATGAAAGCCTCAGCAAGGGCAAGCGGGCGGGTTTGGCCTAGCACTAGCCCGAGTCCCCTTCCCCGCAGTTCCCACCGTGCTCTGGCAGCCGATTCACCAGCGTGCCGAACCCGCTGCAGGAAGGCGGCACTGCGTCGGCGTGGCATGTTGGCATCTGCGCCAGGTGCAGGAGGAGCCACCCTCTCTGCTCTGCGCAAGTCAGCCCAGAGCCTCTGCGGGCAGCCACGCTCCCGGCCCCGGCACAACGCCCAGCCAGGCAGAGTTCTCCTGCGAGCATCGGGGGGCTACAGTGTTCCCCTCTTTCTGGCTGGACAGAAGAGATTTCTCCCTCCCCCGGCACAGAGAATGGCCCTTTCAGGACAATGCCTCCACCTGGCTCCCAGCACTTCTGGCTCCCAGGATGTGCTAACTGGCTTTCAAAGCGAGAGCACTGCCCCCCCGCAGTGACTGGGCTTCATCTTCCTGGAGGTTGCTCAGTTCCCCTGTGGTGCAGTGTGACCTCTCTGCACGCCTCCGGGGGAATGACGCCGTTTGCTGCCTCCTGGCCTCCACGCAGGGACTCCACGGCGTCAGCCAGATGCTCCCTTTGGACCCAGTAATGAATAGTGGCACTGCTTCCAGTTTCTATCGAGAGGGGAGCATAGCCTTGCAGGGTAAAGCAGGGTTGGAATGACCCTACCTAACGTCTCCCCTTCCCTTGTGTGTCAGCCCTGCACCATGTCCTGTTTTCTCTTTGGAAACGGCACCTGTGTCACATTGTCACAGGGCTCCTCGCAGGTGTGGCGGTTGCTTTCTCCATCCCTTCGCAGCAAAAGGTGCATTTTGCACAGCTAGCGCGCCAGAGCCCCGCACTGACCGCCCAAACACCTTCTGCTGAGCCCCACTGCACCTTCTGCAGCCGGCGAAAAGCAAAGGGAAATACCTGCCAGGCTCAGGGTCTGCCCTGCCCTTTCACCAGGTAGAGACGAAACCCTGCTGGGCGTCCCTGCTTCTCTGCCAGAATAAAATGGATCAGCCTTAAAATCACGGCTGCATTCTCTCTCTCTCATTGTCCTATCTCTGCTCTTTCTCCAGCTCACTGTTTTGGTGGGCTGTGCCCACGAAAGCCCATGATCCCATCTACATGTTTTGTTTGTCTATAAAGTGCTACCAGACCATTGGTTGGTTTAAGTTTATCCTGCACAGACTAACTTGGCTACCCCCTGAAGTTTCGATAGTCAGTCCATCAGTAAAAGCACTGATCCGTGGCCCCCTTTATTGAATCACCAGCCCCACTGGGATACAGCCGCACTGCGCTGTGATACAGCCACATCACATTGGGATACAGCCACATCACACTGGGATACAGCCGCACTGCGCTGTGATACAGCCACATCACATTGGGATACAGCCGCACTGCATCGCTCACTGGTGTCTTTTCTCTTATGCACCCTGAGAGCCTGACACAAAGGTGCAATCCAGAGATCTAAGAGCCCACAGAAATCAAGACCATTTCATCTCAGTGGGTCCGAAAGTTTGTGTGCCAGAGCAGCCCGGAGCACACGAGCAGCTCAGCGCCCCCATGTGCCTCAAGGAGAGGTTTACGAGTGTGGCCGGGGAGATCAGTGAAGGGAATCTCCGGGAAAACCCTCACTCCCTGAAAAGCGCCTTGCTCGGAGAGGCCAGGCCATCAAATGTGCTGCAAGCCTGCGGGTGTCAGAGACGACCGCATGTTTTCCTTTCTAACAGGGACCTGCCTGGTCCCCACTGGCTCCAAAGGAAAAAGCTCCACTCTGCGTGAGTGCCTGGGTGGGAGAATGAGCTGAATATCCCCCCCCTCCCCAAACACTCCGCTGGGGAGGAACGACTTGAAATGAAACTGCAAGCACAGCCAGTGGAAAGGAGGCTGCCAAAGAACAGCAGCCTCTGGAGCTACTGCCGCTACTGTCTGGGGGAGCGACAAGCACACGCTTATTCTCCTGATGGTGTGTGGGGGCAGACCTGCGCACATGGGCCCCTCTGGAGCGGGGAGGTAATAAATCGCTCTGCTAGTCTGGAGACTGACCCCTCCCCAGGCACAGCCCTGCCACATCCGAGGCCACAGAGATTTGCCGGGAGAGCCCAGGCGGCGCGTGGGGACAGGCAGGAAGAGGCAGGGTGAGGAGAATCGTGTTTCATTCCATCTGGGTGCGGCCTCACCCCAGCCAGGCCAGGAAGTGCCAACCAAACCAGCACAAGAGCCTGGTTCCCAGACCCGAGCAGCTCCAAGCCAGTTGCAGAAACAGTTATGCTTCTTTGACCCCACCCATAAGCTTCCAAGCTTGTGCAATTAACAAGCAGTTTGGTTAGGCCGAGCTTCCTGGCCGTGGTCGGGTGCAATGCCGCCACCTCAAGGGCCAAAACCACTGGGGAGAGGTGTGGGTCTGGGCAGATGGGGAGAGGAGTCGTCACCACACACCAGACCACCCCCCTGAGCTGTGCATGCACCCTGAGTAACCTGCCCTGGCCCTCAGTTCCCATTCCCCCTTCTGGAAGTTTGCTCCCTTCTGACGCTGTCTGTCCAAGGCGCAAGGACCCACACTGCGCTAGCCCTCTTGCCAGCCCCCGGACCGAAAGGGCTCCTTTTCATTAGTGCCCCAGTGAAGGTCTCCTGAAGGGTGTTTACACTTTATTAGTGACTTATTAATGTCATAATTAGAAAAGGCAGAGCCAACGACACACTGCTGCTTTTGATGGATTAGCCTCGCATTAGGATAATTATCCATACGCCTGGAGAGCCGCCGCCATACTAAATAAGGCTCTCACCCAGGAGCAGCTCAGTGAGACATTTCCAGGGAGATTAGCCAGGTGGCACCTAGCATATGTTGGCAAAGGAAGAAAACCCCACGCAGTTCCTGGTCCTGTGTGAACAGAGCTGCCCTGTTTGCGGAAGTGCATGGAACCTGTAGCACTGAGCACCCTCTGCCTGCAGGCTGCCCAGAGCCATCTCCTGAGGGCGTGGTGCGCTCCCACAGATCAGGCTGATTCACCCACTGAGAGGGGCCAGAAGAGGCTTCTCTTGTACTAAACCTCTGTGCACACAGCACACACACAGGAGGCTGCCTCTGCTGCTGGGGGAATGGGAAGGGACTGCCTTGCTCCTGCAGGGTAGGAAGCCCAGGCGGGTAATGCAAAGGGTTCCCAGCCCAGGGGGATTCTCTGTGGCCATTGAACAGGCCCTAATTTGGCTTTTAGTTTTTAAAAAACTAGCAAGAGAATCACTAGTGTTTCTTCCAGCTTCCAGCCCCCTTTTTAATTCATCCCAGGGGAACTCAGTCAGAATGGCCTTTCACTCTCCACTGCCCAGGGCAGGCCCCTGCCTGTAACAGCCTGTTTCCAGCCCCCTCTGTCCCGTCCCGTCCCGTCCCGTCCCACTCCACTCCACTCCACTCCACCCCACCCCCAGGAAATGCTGCTCCCTAAGGGCCCACAGCTGTAGACTGCCTGGCTTTTAAAAGGCTGCAGGGTCCCAGGCCCATGAGCAGCACCTGATGCTGTGTGAGCCTGGGCACAGGGCTGGGGTGGGAGAGGGCTTCCCGAGGCAGGTGCTGTGGGAGCCTGGTGAAAGCAGGTTTCACCTGTGGGGCTGAGAGGTCGTTCTAGTGTCGAGGGAGGCAGGAAGGGTCAGTCTGTAAGAAACAGGCTGAGTGGAATGGAGGAAAAGCCACCTCAGAGCAGAGAGTGACTGGCCTGCTGACCAGCTCTGAGGTTTTTGTTGTTCTGTCTGATCTGCAGGTTCTCCAAGCTCTGTGTAAACTCAGCACAGGCTGTGCAGAGGAAATGCCAGGAAATCTGGCCCTTGCGGTGACAGCAGGAGCAGCAAGGCACTGGCTGCCTGTCAGGTCCCTTATTTACATGGATCTGGTTTTTAATAGCTCAGTTTCCCCTGTGGCTTTGATACCTTCCCCATGTACGTGGGAAAATGAATGTATTGAAAGAGCTGTGTGTGAAGCCATAACGGGGCAGGGGGAGGAAGGAGAAAATGGGGGGGGGGGGAGAAAAGGGTTTCTCCACCAAGAATTTCTGCTGAAAATTTGATAACTCCATGAAATCAAGTTTTCTTCTTTTCTGAGCGTGAATGAAAGCAATAAGGCTGCTCTGAGGCACGTCTCCCAGCAGTGGCTGGAGCGGGTGGGGGTGGGGGGAGGCCCCCTCTGCATTTCTCTTTTACTGGTGGAGCCTGGCTCAGGCCCCCCTGAGCAGCTAAGTTAATAACGGAAGCTGTGCCTCTGTAGCTTTGACAGGGATGATAAAGCACCCTGGACTAATGGCAGCAGTGGGCTCCCCGGCAGCAAAATCACAAAGCCTAGAACCACCCAGGAAACAAGGCTCCCTCTGCAGCTGTTCTGGGAAAGGCTAGGACAGGACTGATGCTGGAGAGAGAGGGGTGCTGGCTGGGGCCAGAGGGTTTTCAGTGAAACTGGGCTGAATCAGGGCTGGGGGACAGGAGAGGAGAGGGGTACATCTGTGCTTGGATTTGAAGGTATCAGAATCTCAAACCACTCTCCGGAGGATTTAATCCCAGCTAGTGGAAACCTGGCAAGGTCGCCCCATCTGGGCCACCTTCTCGTGAGATCCTTGCTGCATCCTAAAGAAAAATCGGACAAGAGGCTCCTTCCAGTTTTACGTCACTTTGCCCCTAATCCATACAGGCAGACTGTATGACAGAGATTCCCATCCCCCTGAAATTTCAAGTAGCTCATTTACTAGGCAGCAGGTTTAAAACAAACAAAAGGAAGTTCTTCTTCACTCAGCGCACAGTCAACCTGTGGAACTCCTTGCCAGAGGATGTGGTGAAGGCTAGGACTTTAACAGCGTTCAAAAAAGAGCTAGATAGCCATCGATGGACCTAACCTCCATGAATCTATGAGCCAGGATGGGAAGGAATGGTGATCCTAGCCTCTGTTTCTCTGGAGGTGGGTGACAGGGGAGGGATCGTGTGAGGCTTACGTGTTGTGTCCCCTCCCTCGGGGGCACCTGGCATTGGCCACTGTTGGAAGACAGGACACTGGGCTAGATGGACTTTTGGTCTGACCCAGTCTGGCCGTTCTTAGATTCTATGGAAGAATCTTTTCTAACCGCCAGGATGGTGTGAACTCGTCACCACGCTCATTATGGGTGGGAATCTTCTTGTACGGAATGTATATTTCTGATGGGGTGAGATACGGGTGGAGTAGGGCAGTGGTTTTCAAATGACCCAGGACTGGACGGTGGGATGTCAGGCCCTGTGTCTCGCTGCTGCAGGGGGATCAGGTGAGCAGTGGGGGGCAAAGGCAGCTACTTGCCTGTCCTGCACTGCAGACTGCGCTGTGCCCCAGAAGTGGCTGGCAGCAGGCCCAGCTCCTAGGTGGGTGGTTTGGAGAGAGACTGCCCAGGGCTCCACGCACTGCTCTTGCCCCCAGCACTAGCTCCACACTCCTATGGGCTGGGAACCTGCTGCTGGCTGCTACAGGGGTGCAGCATGGTCTGTGGGGCCAGGAGAGGCAGGAAGCTGCCTCAGCCGCCCACTGCACTGCTGACTGGGAGCAGCTTGAGGTAAGCCCCTCCTGCCCCAGCCCTGCCCCTCCCAAAGCCAGAGCCCCCTCCTACTCCCCAAAGCTCTCCTCCTCCGCCCCACCCTGGAGCCCACACTTTAGTGATGAGGGAGCACTGAGGGGGTCTCATTCAGGATTGGGCCCCATTGTTTTGTCACAAGGCAAGCCTATAGCTGACTGAACACGGTTCCTAGCTGGGTTTGGAAGCTGACTAAGCTTCTGTGCTTAAGTCACTGGGGGGGGGGGTGTGTGTGTGTGTGTGTGTGTGTGTGTGTTGATAACATCAACAATATGAAATTCGCACGGCATCTTACAACCATGAGCTGTTTGAGAGCGTATTAAATCTAACCACTTTGAAGAGGAATCACATTTTTTCTCCACAGGAAAATGAGGAGCACTGGAAATTCATGGCCTCTACGTGTATTTTGTTCACTGTATTTTGGGACTGAAGAGAAGTCAATAGTCCAATCTCTCGGTGTTTAACGGGTGTTAGAGAGGAAGCGCTACCCAGCCACTGTAACCCTAGTCTGCAATTTGTGTTTCTTTGCAGAGAATACTTTGAGATTCCTTGGCGGTACTTTGGCGTGGTTGCTCTATGCAGTATCCCATCGTTTGGGCTAGCGGCTTTGCAGCCTTCAGACGCCACCCGGAGAAGGACCCGTGTTTGGAATGTGGAGCACAAAGGAAATGAGCTGTTATCCTAACAGTCAAGAAAATGCATCCCCAAACCCAGGGACCTGTCCTGGAAGAAGTAATGCATCCCATGCATAGCCTGCACAATAGAGAGAAGGCAAACAGCCACTTACTAGTGCGTTGACATTTATGCAATGCTGGGGAATCCTGGCCCCACTGAAGGCAACCAGGATATGTCTTCACGGAAGATGCAGAGGGGTAGCTCTGTCTGTCTGTAACTAGAAAAACTTAAAAAACAACCAATGGTCTAGCAGAACCTTAGAGACAAACAAAACATGTCGACGGGACCATGAGCTTTCATGGGCACAGCCCACTTCTCTTTCGCTCCCTGTCCCCTCGCTCTCTCTGCTATTTATTTGTACCCGGGATCCCTTGCTCCGGTCATCTGAAGAAGTGGGCTGTGCCCACGAAAGCTCATGAGACCATCCACATGTTTTGTTAGTCTCTAAGGTGCTGCAGAACTATTTGTTGTTTCTTCACAGAAGAGTTAGTCCAGGTTCTTATATGGGTGACATCCCAGCCCCCTGCTGTCCACACACACAACTCTTTTGGCCTGGGCTAGCTGGCTCGGCTCCACAGGGAGGGGTGGGATGGGTAAGAGCCTGGATTCCACTTTCCTGTAGGTTACCTGCCCCCTTTGCAAGTAGGATGTAAGCTAACCCATGCCTGGGGCTGAGGGGCATACCCACTGGGGGCACTGGCTTGGGTTTTTCCTCTTATGCCTGCTATTGTGGAAAGCCAGAGTTGGTACCTTCAGCAACAATGGGATATGAATTAAATGCAACATTTCAGTGCACTGTTACAGGAATGTTTAATTACAGGATCCACCTACTTGCTGAAGGAAAAGGCAGTGTGGTTCACGGTCAGTCACAGAAAGACGGCGTTCTCCTCCCCTGCCATTCTCCAACCGAATTGCTTGGAGCAATGCCCCCTTCCAGCTAATGAGGCGCTTCAGGGCTTCAAGGAACAGGCTAGCTTTTGATGGGTCCCAAGGGGTTAGGAAGCAGATCTTTTTCTCCTTGTGATGAAGCCAGGCTTGGAGCCAGCCCTCACCGTCAATGCCCTGGGAGTGGAGCAGCCACTCCATTTTGGGGATTGTCCGTGTTTGTTTGGGGAGGGAAGAGGGTGGGGTGCTGAACACAAGCCAAAGCTAAAAATCAATCACGTTTTAGAGGAAACATATTAAATGCCGCCGGAGAATCTTGGCTGAGCCCCTCTCCATAACTACAGCAGAGTGAGCTGGTGGGGTCTGAGTTGCTCTTCCATAGTGCAAAGCTAATATTAGTAGCAGGCTGCACCATGAAATGTGTTTGTCTGCCTCCCTGGTCACGTTGCAGCACACGGAAAGCATTGCCTTTAACCATAGAATTATAGAATCACAGAGCTGGAAAAGACCGCAGAAAAGACCGGCCCGCTGCTCTAGGCAGGACCAATCCCAACTAAATCAACCCAGCCAGGGCTTGGTCAAGCTGAGACTTAAACACCTCTAGGGATGGAGACTCCACTACTTCCCTAGGTAACCCATTCCAGTGCCTCACCACTCTCCTAGTGAAATAGTTTTTCCTAATGTCCAACCTGGACCTCTCCCACCACAACTTGAGACCATTGCTCCTTGTTCTGCCATCTATCACCAGGGCTTCAGAATTGCCTGTGGCTGGGGTGTGCACTGGGGAGAGGGGTTGGGTCAGAAGTGGGGAACAGGAGTGAGAATTTGAGAGTCCGGCCGCCACAAATTCTGGGGGGATGTATCTGCTCAGCTTCCCCTTCCCAGCTGTTGCACTTGGGCTCAAGTGACAGTGTTTCCCCTGGGGAAGCTCTTTCACAGCTGAATAAACTAAACCTATAGGAGGCTTTTCTTGCTATTCAGTCTACAATTCCTGTTGCTTATTCTGATTTCCAAAAGCTGTGTTCTCCTAGTGGAAATGTCACCATTTCTCTTGATACTGAGGCCATGTCTTCACTAGATGGAAGATTGATGCGAGCAATCTTCCAGAGTTTGATTTAGCGAGTCTAGGTTAGACTCGCTAAATCAAACTCAGAGGGTGCCCCCTTTGGTGGTTGGTACTCCTGCTCCTGTGGGGAGTAAGTGAAGCTGAGAGGAGTGTTTGCTCCTGTTGGCCTTTTGCTATGTGGACAGTGGGGAAACATGAAACAAGGTACCTCGATTCCAGCTACGTAATTAACATAGCTGTAGTTGCGTATCTTGATTCAACCTTCCCTGTGAATGTAGACCTGGCCCGAATCTCTGATAGAACCTGGCACGGAGCTCTCATTTTGCATGCACATGTTTGCAAAGGAACACTATCAGTCCCCTTAACTGCTATGGCCTCTGTTGGAAAGCAGCAGAGATAGGGTAAGTGCAAGGGAATTCCAAAACTGGCACCATGATTTCTTCAAAAGGCTGTAATTTGGGAACAGAAAAGCTATTTCCACTTTATTGGTTATTTTTAGTTGAACAGCTGTTCTTTCTCTGTGTTGATATAAGCCTGTTTCTAGCACTTCTAAAGCAAAGAAAGGCCTCTTTCAGCGGCTGTAGACTTCAACTTTAGAGGTCACGTATTGTTTCCATGTTCAATGTACTCTGGAAAGAATCTATATTCTTCTCATATGGTTTCTAGGCATGAAGGCAATCTCTAAATACTCCGAGGATAAAATGAGGTCAAACCTGCAATTCTGTGAAGCTGCTGTCTAGTGAAGCCAACATGGAGACCCTGCCACTTTGTTTCTGTCCGTGCAGTTTAGAAAACAGCACAGGGAAATTATTTCTCAATAAATAGAAACCTAAAAGCACAAACAACTCTGCAGCCTTTAGTTTTCTTTTGCAATATTCCCTGAAGAAGAGGCTATGAATTTCAATTGGCTGCACTAAATTTTCAGTTGCAGAGAGAGCCTTTTCAGGTACAAAATATTGTCATTGCAGACTCGTAACTGCATTCTTTGCATCAGCATAAGCCCCCAGAAAGAAAGCTTTCCTCTGCACATGCTTTAATAGAGATGCTTAACAGATAAGTTCAATGAGGACAAATGCAAAGTGCTCCACTTAGGAAGGAACAATCAGTTTCACACATACAGAATGGGAAGCGACTGTCTAGGAAGGAGTACAGCCGAAAGGGATCTAGGGGTCATAGTGGACCACAAGCTAAATATGAGTCAACAGTGTGACGCTGTTGCAAAAAAAGCAAACATGATTCTGGGCGGCATTAACAGGAGTGTTGTGAGCAAGACACGAGAAGTCATTCTTCCGCTCTAATCCGCACTGATTAGGCCTCATTTGGAGTATTGTGTCCAGTTCTGGGCACCACATTTCAAGAAAGATGTGGAGAAGGTCCAGAGAAGAGCAACAAAATTAAAGTTGTGATAAGAGGAAGCTGCATACCATATTTGGTGGTCCTAGCTCTTACTGTTTAAGAGGAGTGCTTGAACAAATGGACTTAGGGGTAGATGGACAGACACATTTCTAAAATATATTTTAGGAAGATATGCAAGTATAACCACTGCTGGGTAGAGTCAAACCTGGGCCCTCTGGAGCACAATGGAGGAGTCTCTATAGTTTGAGCTATAAAGCCAGCTGGCTCTTAGCTTACATGCATAGAGCTCCCTTGTTCTTATCTCGCACTCTAAGTGGTCTAAGTGCCACTACATGGGACAGTGAACCACACTTGGGCTAAGTCTACACTGCAAGATCTTCTGGCAAAAAATATGCCAAAGCGGGACTCATTTGCATGAGTTGCGATCGCATTAGCATATTTTCTGCCATTTCTTTTTGTGCAAAAAGAAGCAGTGTGGATGGATTTTTTTGCACAAAACCCCTGTTTTGTGCAAGATCTTTATGCCTCTCCTAGGCACAAACTCATTCCTGCCCGGCCACAGCTGTAGCTAGATAGGCCCTTTGTCCCATCCTCCCAACTGTCTCCTTTTGCTTCAAAGGAGGGAAGGGCCCTCGGCTGCCCCCAGAGGTCTGTACCTGGCATCGAAAGACCTCAGGGCTGGAGAGGGACCTGCAGGCGGAGGGGTGCTCTCGGGAGACACCCTCCCCCCATCAAAAAGATACCAATAGACCACAGTGCAGATGGAGAGCACGCACCTTCCAGAGAGCCCAGGCCGTAGGGAGCACTGGGGAGCTGCCGTCTGCAGAGAGATGCAGGAGAATATTGTGGACCTGGTAAATGACCATGCAGAGGCCCACAACGGGGATGTGGGGGCAACTGATTGCTAGGGCTGGGTGTGGGGCTGGGCTCCCCAAAGGAGCGTGAGACCTGGGGCTGGGAGGGCGGGTTCCCTGCATGGAGCCATGGCAGAGGAATTATGTTTTAAAGAGCACCTTGGAGTGCTTGTTGCATTTCTCCTTCTGCCCCCGCAGCCTGGGCTGGGGACTTGAGTGGTAGCAAGTGTGTGTTAAGCCAGGAAAGCGCAGGGAAGGGGCCCGCTTATAAACCTGAAAGCAGCAGTTAACTGGGGCAGAAGAGGGAAAGCGCTGTGCCGGCCGCACTCCCAGCACCTGCAATGGTACTGACCCAGCCTTCCAGGCCCAGCCCTGCCCCAGCATCCTCTGGGCTGGCAGTACCCACAGAGTGCAAGTTCCTTCTTGGAGGGAAGGAAACCAAAATATTTCCACCTCTTTCTGTGCCCCAGCAGACCCGCACGTAAGAACATCAGAATGGCCAGACTGGGTCAGACCAAAGATCCATCTAGCCCTGTATTCTGTCTGTCCACAGTGGCCAATGCCAGCTGCCCCAGAGGGAGTGACCCAAACAGGTAATCATCACGTGATTTCCTCCCCTTTTGCCCATTCCCAGCTTCTGACAAACAGAAGCCAGGAAAACCATTCCTACCCACCCTGGCTAATAGCCATCGATGGACCTAACCTCCATGAATTTATCTAGTTCTTTCTTGAACCCTTTTAAAGTCCTGTTCTTCACAAAATCCTCTGTCAAGGAGTACCACAGGTTGACTGTGTACTGTGTGCAGATAAACTTCCTTTTGTTGGTTCTAAACCTGCTACATATTAATTTCATTTGGTGACCCCTAGTTCTTGTGTTATGGGAACAAGTCAATAACTTTTCCTTATTTACTTTCTCCACACCTATCATGATTATATAGACCTCTGTTGTATCCCCCTTAGTCTCCTCTTTTTCAAGCTGTAAAGTCCCAGTCTTATTAATCTCATAGGGCAGCCATTCCAAACCCCTAATCATTTTTGTTGCTCTTTTTCCAATGCCAAGTTATCTTTTTTGAGATGAGGTGACCGCATCTGTACACAGTATTCAAGATGTGGGTGTACCATGGCTTTATATAGTGGCAATATATAGTCTCTGTCTTATTCTCTATCCCTTTTTTAATGATTCTTAACATTTAAGGTGTCACCTCCCATTTTTCCAGAAGTTAATTGGCAGAGCCATAGGGTACGTCTACACAGCAGCTTTATTTCGGAATAACCAACATTGTTCCCAAATAACACAGTGCACGTCTACACTACAAGCCTTTATTTCGACATTATGTCGAGTGGGAGGACTTCTTACTCCAACTCCTGTAGCCCTCATTTCACAAGGAGTAAGGGAAATCGGAGGAAGAGTGTTCTTCCTTCAGCTTCCTGCTGTGCAGACAGTGCCAAATGCCGAATTAAGCTATTTCGATCTCAGCTATGCAATTGACATAGCTCAAGTAGCGTCCCTTAATTGGAGTTTTGCCCTGCTGCGTAGATGTGCCCTACCAGGGCTCAGGGCTGGCACAGAAAGGCCATTTCAGGTCAGGAAAGAGTTGCACAGGCAGGGTGGCAGGACTTCACTGGCATGTTGCTGTTCTGGAGTGGGATGCAGCAACAGAAGGTTGTGTTGGTCGGTAGTGTGATGCAGAGGGAGGGGAGCTGACATTAAAATGGCTCGTATTGCCTCCGGTGCAGGCTGGTAATATGAATGCCTCATTTTCAGGAGTGCAGAATTCCACTCGTCAATTTCAAACAGCACCACGGCTGGGCTAGAGGCATGATGCAAAAACGGGAACAGATGCCAAGAGATTCTATTCGGTATTCCGTTCCATTCCGGTTCTTAGCCTGTGCCCGTCATCCTAGTGCCATCATATATGGGGTAGTATCAGGAAACAGCTGCTGAACTGGCATTAGGAAGCGAGGAAACCAGCTTTAACTATGGTTAAACAACTGGGGAGCTTCAGGGAGAGCGCTGAGTGGGTGGCAGATGAATGGCTGAACTGCACTTCGGGAAGAGTTATTAACAAGCACACTGGAGAGCCCACATGTTACTCGGAGAGGCTGTATGGGGAGCGTAGTGTGCGCAGGGCTCTAATAAAGCACTAATTGCCAGATCGAGGCATTTAGCTTTATTCCATGTGCCATTCATCTTCCAAGCCTCCATTGTGTCTGAGGCTAAGTAGCGGCGTTAATTACACCCCCCCTCTCGTTTCCAAGGTGGATATTACAATGGGTATCCTGGTGCAGCTGGAGGAATAAAAAATCATTAATGTTCCATTTGGAGAAAATAAAGCATTTTCAGCTCCCCCTCCCCAAAAGTGCTTAACATTTTACACTATTCAGCATTTGCAAAAGCTGCAGCGAGCTAAGCTACCGCCTTGCTTAGCTGAAATAGCCCACTCCTCTCCTTGCTTGTGAGGCTGTGAGGACTGTCAGAGAATCTGTCCAATTCCCTGATTGATTTGCTTCAATTCCTGCAGTAGGAAGCTTAAAATCCCCCGAGTGTTTCCTTTACCCCCATCTAATGGGGCTCCCCTCTGTCTGCCTCTTACATTCTCCCTACTGCCTCCATTTCAACTAGCCAGAAATGACATAAAAAATAATGCAGAGGTATACCTATTTCATAGAACTGAAGGGACCATGAGAGGCTGTTGAGTACAGTCCCCTGCTCTCACAGCAGGACATGTACCATCCCTGACAGATTTGCCCCCAGCTCCCTAAATGGTCCTGTGTCTACTGAAGGATTGAACTCACAATCCTGGGTTTACCAGGCCAATGCTCAAGCCACATAGCTATTGCTCCCCCCATGCTACTCTTACTGAGCATTTTGCTGCCTCTAGTCCAGTCAGGAATTGCAGCGCTACTGGAAATACTGTAAAAAGAAAACGTCGAGTGAACTTTCCTGCTCTCTAAACGAACTCGTTCCCTTCCTGGCTTTGGCTAAGGGCTGGCCCTAGTTCTCATTTGACCCAAAGGGTTTTCCCCACACTGATTTAGAATGATTCTGATCAATAAGATGCTTTGCAGGCAATGCACTTGTGGGTGACTAGAACATGGGACCAGATCCTTTGGTGGAGTAAATCAGCTTATTTCCACTGATGTAAATTCAGTCACATTAATTTACACCAGCTGGGGATCTGGCCTAGGAGATTAGTGACTCAGTGACATTAATCACTCCAGATGCAGCAATTCCCCAGAGAGAGGAATTTGCATATAAACAAGGGGAAATGTCAGATTACTGCATTTCCTGGAAACTGACACCCTTGGATCACGCAGCCATGACTGGTGGCGAGAATAGGAGATCATTTCTGCAGCTGTCACTCATCCCGGAGAGGCTCAGAACTTCCCTGGGCCATTCGGAATCCATGCGGCGCAGCAGTTTTTCTCCTTGGATTTGGTGTCAAGAAGCTCCGGGAGCAGCGGAATTCCTGTGCCCTCTGGTGCTTCTGCTCTTGCACATCTTCTCCCACCTCCGGACATGTGCAGCATTCCCCTCTCCCCTTCCAACGGCCCTGGGGCTCCTCCTCATCACACACTCCCCGGTCACGCCGCTGGATTTTTGCACACACTGGAAATAAATAAATAAAACAGAAACAGAAAATCTGCGGGTTCGGCCTGTCGAGCTGTGCGGTTCCACTTCTATACTCATCCAAGGCTTCCCGCTAATGAGGCAGAAGGGAGCGTGGGCTGACAGACTTCCCCTGGCTCAATACCTACTTTAACCCAACACTTGTAAAGTCAGTTGCATGGTGCGCCGAAGAGAGATGTTGCACTTGATTTCTCCCTAGCGACTGTAGCATTGATCAGAAATGTATGACAGGAAAGCAATGCAGCTGCCACTCAGCGACCACAGCGCGTTCGGTGCACTTAAAAGCCAGCCACACAATCCAATAGAGAGCCTGGAGCTCTCATGCAAGAGGGAATTCGTGTAACAAGCGTATGAATTGCCCACCATGTGCTGACATTACTTAGGCAGGCTTTGTAAATATTGAGTTAGCCATTAGGTTAGTGTTATGGGATCCACTCACTCCTGGGGTGCCCGCCCCGCTCAGGTCTGATGCCCCTTTTCTGCTGGCTGCTCACATCATCTTTTCAGGACTTGGGGTACCTGGTGCTCTGTGACTCAGCCCTCTGGCCGGGTCACTAGAGTGCTGTCCTTCTGCGGTACCAAAGTCCCACTCGATCCACAGTCTTCATCCAGCCCACCGCTCGGGGGTTCTGTCCCAGTTAACTATGTCTAGTAACTACGGCTTGTTTCCTCCTGAACCCTGATGCTATGCCCTGAACTCCTTCCTATTTCATTGCTCTGTCATCTGGCTGCCCCCACCCTGGCTTTACTGGCCTAAACTCCCTCCCCCCTGGCAGCTGCTACTTCCCTCTCTGCTGCCTAGCCAGAGTCTGTCCGCCTCTCCTTTCTCCCAGGAAACAACCACAGCTTGCTTGCCCTGCACCCCCTGGCTGGCTTTATACAAGTTCAGCCTGCCCCTGCCCAGCTGGGCTTCAGCATCAATTGGCCTTTCAGTCCATGGATCACCCCCGGGGCAGCCTGTCAGATTACGTGACCCTCAATTAACCTGCTCTGCCTTGCGTGAGCTCTGTGCCCCACCGCGGTTAGATACTAGGACAAACTGTCTACCTGCAAGGAAAGTTAAGCACCAAAGCGGGTTTCTTCCTGCTGCTGTGAAATCCCCATCGCTGGTGGGTTCTCAGACCCAGATGCCCAAACACCTGTCAGGCAGGGTCTCTCCTGCCTTAGTGCAGGGAGTGGGACTGCAGCACTTCTGAAGGCCCCTTCCAGCCCCACGTTTCTGGGAGTAGATGCCTCTCCAGGAAACGCTTTGGGTGCACGAGCTGGAAACACACTGGGGTGTTGTACGGTGCCTTTCATCCCACAGAGCCTAGTAAAGCTCAGCTGCAAAGCTATCCATAGGTCCTGGAGTCATTACACCTGCTGCAGAAACGCAGGCACCTCTGCTATGAAAGGCAGTGGCTGTTTAACAGCTCCTAACAACTTTACAAATCCATTAGGGACACGAAGGGAAGAAGAGTACTTTTCCCTGTGGTAATTTCAAGGGGAATTTAGGGGTGCAGGAGGATGTATTAGGGGCGAAGTTACAATATATCTGAGACTCTGAAATTAAATCATAGGATTTAGAGATGTGAATGACCATGCCCTGCCGTAGCAGATCTCTCTGCTACTGCAAAAAAGGCCATGACACCTTTAATAAGACAAGCAGGCGGGTATTCTTGGAAAATGATGTTTGTGTGGGCAAACTGCTGGCCCATTGATTCAACTCTGATATGGCTGGAAAAGTGCCATGTGTAGAATCACCTATAGTACTGCATGGGGCATCTAGATAAACAGATCATGCTTGGAGGTGTCCCACCTATTCAGATCCTTCTGAGCTTGTGGGACCTGAAAGGGTCATGGCTAAGTGGTGTCAACCTGTGGAATTCCTTGCCAGAGGATATCATAGAATTACAGAATCCTAGGGCTGGAAGCGACCTCAGGAGGTCATTGGGTCCAGTCTAAGCAGGACCAACCCCAACTAAATCAACCCAGCCAGGGCTTGTCAAGCCAGGACATAAAAACCTCTAGGGATGGAGATTCCGCTTCCTCCCTAGGGAACCCATTCCAGTACTTCCCCACCCTCCCAGGGAAATAGTTTCATATTGTGAAGTCCTGCCAGGATGGGCAGGAATGGGGTCCCTAGCCTCTGTTTGGGAATGGGCAACACAGGGTGGATCACTGATTCTCTGCTCTGCTCATTCCCTCTGAGACACCTGGCATTGGCCACTGTTGGCAGACAGGATTCTGGGCTAGATGGACCTTTGGTGTGACTCCGTCTGACCGATTTTATGTTCTTATGTGCAGCTGCCATCTACCTTAACATCAGTATACCCAGGTTATCCTCATTAGTCAGATTAAGGGAAGGCTCTTCCAGCAAGAGTGTAACATTCACGGCATGAAGAAGATCGTACCCAGGTTTATAAGCCCCCCCAAACAGATCTAACAAGGGACTAAAGTGACGCATAGCTCTTGTGCTGAGAAAATTGGAACCATGGTGAGGTCTAAAATTCCCCTTATCAAAGACATGCCAAGCATTTCTCCTCCGCTCATCACGCGCACAAAGGGAAAATGCAGGAACTCTCATAATGTGACTGTTGTTTTATCAGCTGAGAATAATTAGAAATGTTCAGAATTTGGCAAGGGATAAAAGTTTCTCAAAATAAATGTTTACACATACAAAAAGGGCTCATGTCACTTATGCACTGCCTTATGTTTGCTCAAGTTTGGCATTCTACTGGCTCTATCCTGTTCAATGCCCATAAAGCAATATTTTTAAGAACACAGAAGCAACGATTAATTATGTGAATTTGTTTGTTGCTTTCTCTGCAGGTTCCTGGGCTTATTTTAGGAAGAGTTTTTTCATCTTAAATATCTGAACAAAATGCCAAAAGTCTGGGTGAAACATTCTTTTCACGCAGTTCTGAACATAACTGGGATTAGAAACCCATTGGTTTTATTATGCCAGACGGCGAGATTAAAAATGACTGAACAGGTTTAAAAGCCATGACTTTCTACTAAAAAAGAAAACCCTCCGCCATCTCTTCTGTGTTTGCTGTTGCATTTATTTTTAGCAATTCTCTAATTCAAATACTGTAAAAATGTGTATCCAAATCAGAGCCTGGTTACATTATGTTAGAATGCCCTCTTGCAATTCAAAGCCAAAGATCTGGGGATGTGTCTCTTGGGTCTCCACTGCGGTACATTTAGCATACAACTGAGGAACAGAATAGCAAGTCTGTAAAGTTATTATAACTGCCACTTTTTTTTAATTTTGGTAACACTGAGCTATGACCAATATCCAACATGCATTTTGCTTAAAAGTTGAAGTCAGTCAGCACGAGGGATTCACTGAAGTAAAATTCCCCCCGAATGACTTTTTCAGATCTGCATAGTTGATACACATCCGTGATTGATTGACCTCCAAACTCTGTGGCAGGAAATCTATCCCCTTGTCAATCGGCACAGCCCAATTTCTGGTTTAAAAGGACTAAGACAGATGGATCCAATGAATGGCAGAACAGTGAAATGAAGTTAGGAACGTAACTTCAATTTTTCATTGTAATCTATACCAAAATGTCACTGTGCCCATTTTCAGCATTTACATACAACACCACATGGTTAAAGTAGCGGTAACAGTTAGTTATAAACCTTTCAGGAGATGGCTAAGGAATTTTAATGTTATTTACCCTAAATTTCATTAGATTAGCTTGCACTGGATCCCAACTAGAATTGAACAGAACTATCTTATTAAGAAACATGAGAAAGTTCAACATCTATCTGTGCTGCGTGTTCTGAACAGAATCTGCTCAGCCAGAACTGCATGGAATTTGGTTTTCTACAGACCCTTTCTTGCTTCAGTTCTGTCAGCCAATGTTGCTAATTACTGAGTGGAGCTAGGCAATGATGCAAAACTCTTCACCAATTAGTTATCCGTGCCTTTGAACCTCTCAATATGTCCACGTTTGTTGATTGTGTCCAATTTAGGTGCCCGGAAGCAGGTTGGTGTTTGTGGATTTTTGAAAAACTGCCAGTGGAGAATGATGGCGCATACCCACCAGCCACCTGTTCTAGAGGATAAAGCACAGATCTGAGCAACACTGGTTCTTGTGGTCCATTCTCTGACACTGCCTGGCTGTCACACTTCGCATAATAAATACTGGGCCAATTGCAACTCTGATGGGTATTGAAATAAGTTGTGGTTCTCCCATGATAATTACAGAAAATTACTGGCCACAGGTTAGCCTAAGTCTGCATGAGTGAGGCAATGCATCAGTGAAAAGCAGTATCATTTTAATGAAATGTATTTAAAAGCCAGCTGAGTTTTACATCTTTTGAGCGTGCCCCATTACTACAATGCTGTTGACAAATTTCTACCCCATTACTTTGTGTGGATGAAATTTCACCTCTTTGTCCGTACAAGACCTACCCCATCACCTAAGTTCTATTCTGAGTGCTTCGTTGGTAGCTGGGAATTGTGCTAGCTCTCTGCACCAGACCTTTTCTTCCTTAAGGTAAGACAAGGAACAACTCACTTGCAAGAGATTTCACTTGACTTCACCTAACTGCCTGTAAAAAAACATTGATCTGCAACACCGGGGAGAAAAGAATATTAAAACATGCTTTTCTTGTTATTTCAAAACAAAGTTTTGCTAATAGAGATGGTGTGCTCACCTGGCCATTGTGCAAAAATCTATGTATTTTGGAGGAGTGGGGAGAAGCAGCACAGAAGACAATCGTCTGTTTACAGAATGTTACTCCAACCCCCAACAATAACTCCCAAATGACCAAAAAAAAAAATCAATAAAATAAAGAGAAGGGACTTTCTAGGTGATGCTTTTATGCTGTTTTGATTGCTTTTCACTCTCACTCTTTATAGTCCATTAAAGCAAATATTGCACACTGACAACAAACAGTTACAGTTCTGTAAATGAAGCTTGTTTACCAAAAGGGTTTGCAACATTTCAAAGGGCAAGATAATGTGAAACCTTTCCTCAAAGGACCCTAACTCACAGAATCAAATTCTGCTCTCTGCTACTGAGCCCAAAATGGAGGGAAGGCTGGATTTAAAAGCAATATTTTGTATTGGGTAGGAAAAAACCCATTATGTCTGTAATTCCTTCTTTCTCATGAGGAAAGAGGTAAAAGCTCAAATGAAAACATGCGGCATTAATTTTCCTTGATTTAGTGGAATTCCAACTCTGTTTGTTTATAGTGACTCAATGTTTCCTAATTTAAACTCGGGGCACTTGCAATTTCAGGTTTATTTGCAACTGTTAAGTCCCTAATATGTTGGCTTGGACATTTTTGCAGAAATATGCTGACCATTATTTTCATTATAATTAGTGCTGCAAAACAATTTTTGTGCCTGTCAGCTTCACTTTTAATATTTGATAATCAATTGCTCTATAAATCTCTCATTATAACAATGCAGCAGAGGAACACTGTGCCAGTGAAGGGAGTGTGTGTGTAATGATTCTGAAATGCAAGTGGTAGAGTTAACATTTTCTTGTAATATTTGTATGCCAGAAAATAACTTGGATTGATGACAATTCTGTATATAATGTTTAGAAAATATTAACTAAAATCTCCTGGTGACATCACAGTTCGGGGCCCTGCCACAAGTGATCCATGCCCATTTGCAAATTCAATACAATCGACTAGGACTGAATAAGGATTTTAACTGGCTAATGCACTACAAAGGCAATTTCCTCTCTTTTGATATTCACATCTACACCCCAAATGCTGTGAATTAGCCACTTCTACCCTAACTTGATTTGCCTCATTAACACAATATATACACCCCGACTCTATAACTTCCACTCCAATTCATCTGATGAAGTGGGGTTTACCCG
The DNA here is from genome assembly GCA_032595735.1 of Pelochelys cantorii. Taxonomy (NCBI): domain Eukaryota; kingdom Metazoa; phylum Chordata; order Testudines; family Trionychidae; genus Pelochelys; species Pelochelys cantorii. The sequence continues at coordinate 2,095,430 of CM064353.1, forward strand.
CAAAAGCTCATGTCCTAGTAAATCTGATAGTCTCTCAGGTGCCACAGGACTTCTGTCAGCCCCATAGGAACAATGGTTTGACTGGTTTTGATGAAAAGATTAATAATATTAATTGTATCTGGCACTTTTCCTGCAGGTAATCCCCAGGCTCTCTAGAAACATTCATTCACATTCACAACCTTTCCTGCAGATAGATCAGCGTTAGCCTGATTGGCCAGAGAGGGCAACTGTAGCCCAGAAGTGTCTTGCCAAAGGGTGCACAGTGAGTCAGTGGCAGAGTTGAGACTGGAACCCTGTGAGGGCTGATTCCCACTTCCCTCTCGTAACTGCCAGCTATACAATGAGACTGAAGCCAATGTCTTGACAGGCAAAAATGCATCACTTGTTCCTTTTGATGGGAGGGTCTAGAGTACAGTGGAGAAGCCATGGGACTACTCAAGGATAGGCAGAATGTACCCTACAGTGCGTAGTGTGACTGAGCCAGGGATCTCTTTGGTTTGCAGCTGGAAGCTCATGGCCAGCTGAAATGCCACCAAGCCTGTTTTCTACCAGAGCAACTCATTGGCTTATATCCCATCCTTCCTCTGTGTCCTGTATGGACAAACTGCAGCACTTGCATTGTCACCACTGTCCATGCAGCCAGGCACTGAACAATTCTGCTGCTTCGCAGTCATCATGGGAAGAGAGGGGGCCCCTCTTTCAGAGAAGTGAGTTTCCCGGCGGTTTCCCCCTACTGCGCTGATCTCTACAGCGTTTGGATAAAAAGTCCCTGTCACGCGGCACGTGAAGGTCTCATCCTCTCTCTAATCAACGGGACAAGCAGAGTAATACCACTCTCTGATCCATCATTAATCAAAGAGCCCCCAGAGGCTCCATTCCCCATGAGTAGTGTGAAATCACTCTCTGCACTTCTAGGAACTTTCCTTCGACTCACCGTCACGTATCGGAGCTGGCTGGAACTGTGACCATGGCGGGAGTGCGGCAGAGAGCACATTTCAGCAATGGCCTGCAGCGTGGCCCAGCAACATGCGATCATGCCATTGAAGAGTCCCTCTCCAGGCACACTCACCACTCTTGGCGCTCCCTCCTGCCCGCTTGGGGATTAGCTCCTCCAGGTGCAGCCCCCTGTTCTGGTGGTCTCGCCACTCAGCTCTGCAACTCCAGGGGGCTCCTGCCTTGGCCCTTGGCCCTCTGGCCAGGTCACTCTGCATGTCTCCCCTTTCAGGGAACGACAGTCTCTCGGGGCAAACTGTCCCAGGCAATCTGCTCTCCAACGCCTGGTCTGTGCCACTTCCCCAAGGGCGGGTAGGTCCTGGACCCGCCCTCTGCTCTGGGATCCAGCTCAGCAGATGAGACGTCCACAGTCCTACCTCACTGCTTTGCCCCCCTCCAGGTTCATCAGCCCTCTGCTCCCCCCATCAGGGAGTGATTGGCAGCCCCTTCTGTAGCCAGCTTCCTGACTTGAATGGGCCCTGCCTGTTCTTGCCCAGCTGCTGCAGCCTGGGCAGTTAATTGGGCCCCTTATTCCCTTCCAAGCCCTGTGCAGTGTGAGCTCCTCATTATAAGCAGACAGGGACGGATTTAGGGGCAAGCGACCAGCTGGGCTGCCATGCTTGGGGGGCGTTGGGCGTGGGCTGCTGTTCTTGTTAGTGACAAACGGGAAAATGAACGTTTCGGGTATTGTTTATGTGGTTTCACTGGGCACTGACGTAGGCATTCTTCGATCCCGAAGGATCATGGGTTTGCGCCCCTGTTGGACTGATTCAAGCAGCATCTTCTGTGGCTGTGCAATCCAATCCGGGAATGGCAGTCCTTTCCGCACTGTGAGCAGCAGTTGGCAGATGTCGCTCTGGTATCATGGGCATGGATCTTCCTGAGGGCTCTCCTGTCTTCCGCTTCCTTCACCAAGGTAGTTTCATACATAGCAAGAGCTTCCTTCACTCCCTGCTTCCAGGAATACTTGTCTAAGGCGAGCGAATGCCAGGTGTTCGCACTGATAGAGAGAGCGCTGAGGTCACGCTTGCACGTGTCCTTATAGCACAATTTAGGTCTGGACCACTGGTCCACCACTGGACACTAACCTCCTGGAATGGTCTGGAATTTCATGGAACCTTCTCGCCTTTCTGAGAACTATGTTTTCCTCACACCTTCTAGATTGTTCTCAGCCATGCCCTCTACGTTTCAGTCCATCTGAAAAGGAAAAAGTTTCCATAGGCTTAGAGGAAACATTCTGTATTTGCTTGTATATGGCACGAATAAATACAGATTCATGGATCCTGGTGTGCAAATTAGTCATCTTGTCTGGCCGGGGGGAACTCACACTTGCAAATCATGTATTGAAGACCCTGGAACGTTTAACAAATGGTGGAGGGGGTGCCATATGGTCTGCACACTCCTACAAGGGAGCTGAATTATGTTTGCCGTGAGAACCATAATCTGGAATCCCCTAGTTCTTGTGAATTTGAATTTTCCTCACAGAAGGCTGCACTAATTTATTTTGTATCTGGCACTGAAAAGGATAAAATTTTAGTCTTAAAAACAAGGCACAGGTTAGCATAGTCAAATAAGAACATAAGAACATAAGAATGGCCATACTGGGTCAGACCAAAGGTCCATCGAGCCCAGCATCCCATCTGCCGACGGTGGCCAATGCCAGGTGCCCCAGAGAAGGAGAACAGAAGACAATGATCAAGTGATTTATCTCCTGCCATCCATCTCCTGCCCTTGTTATGAAGGCTAGGGCACCATACTTTATCCCTGGCTAATAGCCATTTATGGACCTAACCTGCAAAAATTTATCAAGCTCTTTTTTAAACCCTAATAGAGTCCTGGCCTTCACAGCCTCCTCGGGCAAGGAGTTCCACAGGTTGACTGTGCGCTGTGTGAAGAAAAATTTCCTTTTATTAGTTTTGAACCTACTACCCATCAATTTCATTTGGTGTCCCCTAGTTCTTGTATTATGGGAAAAGGTAAATAATTTTTCTATAATCACTTTCTCCACACCATTCATGATTTTATATACCTCTATCATATCGCCCCTCAATCGCCTTTTTTCCAAACTGAAAAGTCCCAGTCTCTCTAGCCTCTCCCCATATGGGACCCTTTCCAAGCCCCTAATCATCTTAGTCACCCTTTTCTGAACCTTTTCTAATGCCAATATATCTTTTTTGAGGTGAGGAGACCACATCTGCACGCAGTACTCGAGATGTGGGCGTACCATAGTTTTATATAGGGGAAGTATGATATCTTTTGTCTTATTATCTATCCCTTTTTTAATAATTCCTAACATCCTATTTGCCTTACTAACTGCCGCTGCACACTGCGTGGATGTCTTCATAGAACTATCCACTATAACTCCAAGATCCCTTTCCTGATCTGTCGTAGCTAAATTTGACCCCATCATGTAGTACGTGTAATTTGGGTTATTTTTTCCAACATGCATTACCTTACACTTACCCACATTAAATTTCATTTGCCATTTTGCTGCCCAATCACTCAGTTTGCTGAGATCTTTTTGTAGTTCTTCACAATCCCTTTTGCTTTTGACTGTCCTGAATAACTTTGTGTCATCTGCAAACTTGGCCACCTCACTGCTTACCTCATTTTCTAGATCATTGATGAACAAGTTGAACAGGATTGGTCCCAGTACTGACCCCTGGGGAACACCACTAGTTACCCTCCTCCATTGTGAAAATTTACCATTTATTCCCACCCTTTGTTTTCTGTCTTTTAATCTGAAAACCAAGAAAAAACAACCTGTCCAAAACCCGACTGTGGAGTTCACGATTGTCATGATGGACTATATGTGGGGGTCAGGGAAGGGGTAGGAGAGGCACCATCTATGCCAGACAGAGGCCCACACAACCTAAATCATCAGAAAAAAGAATCTAGTGGGGCAAAAGTGATGCACAGTCTTGTACTGGGTCTCTGCACCACTGGGGCACTGGGGAGGAGGTATAGAAAATTTAAGGCGGAGTACAGGGTGTCGTTGGGGGCAGTACATAAGCTAGTCTGCAGAACCCTGCAAATCTGCGGATATCCACTTTCTATGCATGCGTATCGGCAGCCGCAGATTTGGATGTGACTATCCGCAGCTCATTTTGGTAGCTACAGCTGCGGATGTGGATACAGAGTTTGTATCCGTGCAGGGCTCTACTAGTCAGGCATCTGTATACTGAGCAAAACACAATGCATTCACAACGTCAGTCTTGGGACACAGCAATTTAAGGAAAGCACACAAAGGGATAAGGCCAATGCAACTGTAATCAATATTGTCTCTGTGAATGAGACCAGAGAGAAGAGAATCCAGCAGTGACAAGCCAGGAGTGAGCCTGGGAAGGAATAATTGCAAAAATGCTGCAATTACTGCCTGCAACAAGGCCAAACAACAGACAAGATAATCAATGCTATGAAACTGTCACAAAATTACACACCCTCTTGCAGCAAACAGAAGAGGGAGTCTAAACAAACACAGGCCTTCCACACAATATGTTAAGGAAACAGGGTTTAGGGCAAATGCTCCAGAGCTCTTTGGGTGAGATTAAATACCAGGCCAATGACCCTGCTGGCTGGGGGCAGCCAGGAGAAGAACATTTGAATCTGGGAAGTTTTGCAGGGCTCTTGCTAAATAGGCTATTTCATGCTCTTTCCATGGCCTTGACTTACAACCCGGTGCTCTGAGCTGTCAGAAGCAGAGCAGCAATTTCTTTCAAAGGCGAACCTTCATTTGCAGAACACTGGCTTCTGGTTAGTGAGAAAAAACAGGCTGGTTTTTTTTAAATTCATTCCGGAAACAAGGTTTTAAAAACAAAAAGGGGGAAAAAAATCCTGGAGACGTGGAAGGTTTGTGAAAGTCAGCAGAGAGTGGAATGAAATCCCAATCCCAACCCTAAGGCTTGTTCTGTCCCTGCTCAGAGCTGCCCTGACGTGGATGAGACACAGATAGGCCAGGCAGGGGCTAGGGACACCATCGTCTGCCAATCCGCTTGCTGCAGCATGCCCTGCATTAGAGCTGCTGGCGGGGCATTCTTCTTGATGCTGGAGCTCACCCTCCCCCCCTTTATCTGCTGGAGGCCAGATTTGCAGGGGTGCTGGAACAATTTGTGCAGTGGGAGTGCTGACAGCCAAGCTGTTCAGGGGCAGGGAACCTTTTTCGGTTTGGGGGCTACTGACCCACAGTCGGCGGCTGCACACAAGTGAGAAACAAAAAAAATCCACACACCCCAACCCCCCCCCAAATGTGCACTGACATTGCCCCCAACTGAGAAGGGGGAAAAAGACACTCCACACAGTCCCCTCGCTCGCCAGAGCCTAGTGGGGCCCAGGGGAGTATATTTTGTGTGCTCCAGCCCTGCGTGGAGGTGGGGGGAGGGGGCTGGAGCATCAGCATGGCCTCCCCAGTGCTAGGAGGGTGGAGCCCAGAGCCTCGGGGGCCAGCTCCTGGCAAGCTGGGGGCTGCATCTAGTCCCTGGACCTTAGGTTCCCCTCCCCTGCTGCAAACCCTGTAGTCCCAGCGTCTATGCCAGCTTTCTGGGCATCCTGGAGACTCACTGTTGCTTTCTCAGGAGGTTGGGGAACCTGTGGGCAGTCCTGTGGGGTTTTTGTATGCTCACAGGGCGCCGGCGCGCTGGAAACTGGAATTAAATATGTGTGGGGAAGCCTGCCTTATAAAGGTGCTCCTTCCGCCGCTGACTGTCCGAGCTACAGTGTTCTTCCTGCTCCATCCGTTGCTCACTCGGCAGGATCGGAGTTCCATCCTGGAGCTCAGTGCTGGGGATTTACTACTTGGGCTGCTTGGGCTTCCGGCAGGCAGAGTGATGTGCAGAGCGACGTACAGGAGTCAGGCCAGTTCTGCCCCACTTCATTCCTCCAAATATTTGCGAAGGTCAAAATAGATTGTAAGCAGGCCCCCTGCACCTGCAATGTCACTGTCTGAGGTAACGCACAGGCTCAGGGGCCAGCACTACTTCTCCACAGTTAAATCCCTATAGATTATGCTCAGGTTTTTATTCCCTAGCAGTTAACACTGTAGAGGCTCTTTCCTCCATGCAGATAAAAGCCGATTAACAAGAGGTCCCAGTGCTTCTGTGAGCAACGTTCTTGGTGGCAGATAACGAAGCAAATAGGAAATAAAGTGCAACAAGAGCCTTCAATGGGTATTGAAGTCAGTGGAGTTAGGACAATTGACACTAGTTTGTATAAAAACGATGACTTGGTAACCACAAGTATAATTAAAACAGGAATCTTTCAGCAAACCAAGTGACACTATTGCTGAACACAAGGGATATGACATGTGTAAAATAGCTTCCGCCAGGTAAAAGCTATAAATACTTTCCTGCCTAAGTATCCCCCATCCTGCCCAGTTTCTCTTAATCTCTTGATGGCTTAAACAGGGACAGACACTTCTGTAAAATGATTTGTGGCGATAAATTCATTAATGTTTGCCAAGGGGTTTTATATCCTTGGACGGTGGGTGCCCATCTAGTTAAGGCTCTACCTTTGTGAATTACAGCAATGAGCATTCATTGCACACAACTTCGACTATGTGTGCAAAGCCCTGATTTGTGTACACACACTGAGGACTGTCTGTGAACATAAGAACATAAGAACGGACAGACTGGGTCAGACCAAAGGTCCATCTAGCCCAGTGTCCTGTCTGCCAGCAGTGGCCAATATCAGATGACCCAGAGGAAGGGACACAACAGGTAATCATCACGTGATCCCTCTCCTGTCACCCCTTTCCAAACAAAAGGGTGCATGAATATTTTCATCCAGACTTTTTTAAAGTGCGGGATAGTTTTTACTATTGCCTTTGTAAGCAAAACTCAGGCATGACTTTACTAAAAATCTTTTTCAGGAGCTCTCAGTCCCAGTGTTCAGAATGCGAAAAAAATCACATGAACAAACAATTATAGCCAGAGAGAAGATCCCTGAAAGAATAAAGTCTCATTCTAATGACCAAATAACCTTAGCACTCTTTAGACAGGAAATTCAAAGCTTTTCCTATGAAACTCTGATGAGATGAAGGAAAAGAACCTAAGTCTTTTAAATGTCCTGTAAATCTGGATGCATTCCAGCTCTTAGCACACTATCTTAAAATGCATGCATTTAAATGATCTTTGAGGCTTGAGTAGGTGGAATATTTACTATAGACCGTGTGTCTCTGCTGTTCCAGTCGGAGTTTACAAAAGGCTGTTTAAAATTCAAAGCTCATACTTCTGTTTAAAAGTTGATCTTCCCAGGGAAGTGTCTGTTTGAGCACAAGTTCCTAAGCAAAATAAACTTCTTACGTAGGATCTGTGCCTTTGCCTCAAACTAAACCTCCTTTGAAGACTCACATGACCTGACATAAAGATTTATAGCAATTTGTATGCAGATGTGTTTATTCAAACTGAAGTTATTTTAGTCCTGGGAGAATTCTGCAACTGTTGCATTTAGAGCCATAGCAAAATTGCAGAATTCCCCCAGGACTGTTATTTATGCAACTGCATTGTAATAAGATGAAAAACTCAAGGTAACTTTCCCAGTTGGCAGCCTTTCCATCAGCAGCAAATCCCGACCAGACGTTGCAGGCAGGGATTAGTCCTGCTTTTCTGAAGGTCTGTGCACATCACCTAAACACAGAACTGGCGCTGCACCCCTAAACAGAGCAGAAAGTCTTACTGGGGCTTCTTTTCTTTGCTTAATGATCAGCAGGGCTGACAACCTTGCTGGGGGCGGGAGGCTGGTTCTGTGCTCTGGAAGAGGCGGGGTTGAAGGCAGAAGGGGAGGGGCCCAGACTGTGGGGCCCTCCCCCCAGCCCTCACAACTGCGCGGAGCAGCGCTCTGGCACGTTTGTGGCAATTCAGAGGGGTCCAGGGCCAGTAGCGGTGGCCGGGAGCTCTGGGCTCTTTTGAATCTGCGGGCCGCAGGGCAGCTACTCTTTGCCCCCCATTGGCGGGTCTGTTAATGAGAATCCCTGTGCACCAGGCTGGTGGGAAGAGGGGCTGCCAGATACATGCTTTGGCACAATGTGATTGCTGCGGTTTGGTTTTTAAGCTGGTGCCCACCCAGGGAGGAAGAGATATGTTTGGATCCCATGACGGATGATGCCCTCACTAGAGTATTCTCAGTGGAGCGTGGTTAAATGATGAAAATTTGGGCTGCGTTGCAAGATCTGAATGATAGATCTATAGAGAAATGAAGGCCCGGTCCCACCTCACTCCTGCTGACATTTTCTCCTTTGCTATTCTAACCACTTCCATATCTATCTCCTTCCTCTCTAATTAAGTGCAAAGTACTAATCAGCCTGGGAGATGCCGCATTCATTCCCTGCATGGTATTGTGTTGCGTTGAACATGGAAAGGTCAAGGTGCTTTTCACAGAACTCCAATCATCGCAGATAAAGCGAGGGCTTCCCAGGAAATTAACAGCTCGGCCCCTTTGGAGGTAGGTACGGGTTTAAAGAGGTTCAGACAGCCGCAAAAGAGCAGTGAAAGTCAGTCAGAGAGTTATCAGATTGGAAAGGCCCTCGTTTCTGATCACATGACAACACACACCCGCGTTGCTCCCGAATGAAGTAGCAACCCCTGTCTGTAGCCTACAGCCACGGGGGAGTGGAGCTTGTTAACAAAATTCAGTGGCTAGGCAATAAAGAACGCGAATGCTCCACTACCATAAGAATCAGACGTGAAACTGTATTCCTGTATTTCCTCTAGAGCCGGCCCATCTCAGAGAAGTTCCATCTCAGAGGCTAAACTCCTCTCTCTCTCTCCGCCGCATGGTCTTCCTTTCTGTCTCCCCAAAGCAGGGACCACACGGACACTGGTGTGCCTAGCCTGGAGGGACCCCGTTCTCAGCTGGGACTGCCGTTAAGATTGGCAGTGGGTGCCGATCAGGGCGGTGCTTTGCGACGACGTCTTCCCCGTGAGAATTAGCCTGACATGGCAGTTGGTCAAAAAGGTCTCAATGGGAACAACTGAAAGGGAGGACGGGGGGAAACAAAGGGGAAAGGAAACCAAAACAACGAGACTCGTTGCTTTCAAGGCCAGAGGGGCCCACTGTGGTCCTCCAGTCAGACCTCCTGAGTCCTTTCATGGCTGTTGGAGCTACTGCATCTCTTTTAGCAGGCCGGCCGGCATTTGTTTCATTTTGAATCACTATAGAAAAATCCACTAAAAAGTCCAAACACAATGAAATTGTTCCACTTCACTCAAAACCTCCCCCAGAAAGCGATGCCTGCTTTTGGCTGTGGTGGTGTGGCTGCTCCGCACTGGAAAGGCGATGGTTTAAACAGCCCTGGGAGAGGGCTGGGATTGGGAGCCAATTAGAACAGAGCTAGAGACAGCCAATCAGGGACCAGCTAGGCCCTATAAGAAGGCCTCCTGGACAAGAGGTGCTCACTGTGACTCCTGCTTCAGAGTGAGATGGACCTAGTTGCCTACTAGCGGGGGTACCTTGAACAGTGCTAGGGAAAGGCAAGGCAGCCAGGCCTGAATAAACCCTGGGCTGAGGCCCAGCGACAGGGACCCAGGGCAGTATTAGGGCTGCAGAGCTGCAGCCAGGGCAGGAATAGACAGCAGGTCTACCCCCCTTGCCAGGCATGAAGTGGCCAGTTCAGACTGCATTTTGCGCCTGAGGGAAGGGCTAGCTGCTGAATGGCAGAGGGTCACTGAGGCAGGGGGTGGCTTAGGGGTTCCTCAGAAGGGCAGGGCCCCAAGAGGAAGGGGTACCACCGTCTGGGTGTACGTGGGGCCTGACACGGCAGGAGAAAGACAGATAACAGCGGGCGAGACACTGGCTGAAAGAGGGCACTCTGGGCCTGGAAGAGCTAATTCCTGGACCCACCAGCAGGAGGTGCCGTGGTGATGAGTCCCAACTCTTCACACCAGCTATACCTGAAACCTACTAACTTTTAGCACCTAAGACGCCCCAGTATCTTCCAGGTGGTGATGCTGGTCAGTATGCCAAACCCCTGCCTCAGGCACATGTCAGGCGGACAGGACAGCACGACTTGTACCCAGAACGGGGCAGGGCCCTCCCCTGCTTACCGTATGAGCCACCTGCAGCAGGGGTTCATCCACTAGAGGCAAGTGGAGAACTCTGATAACAGGGGGGAGATACCATTATGGAAAGAAGAGGAGATCACACCATAGTGGGGAGAGAAATCACATCCAGCTGTGTCTAGACTACAGGGTTTTGTCAACAAAAGTGGACTTTTGTCGACAAAACTATACCTGCGTCTACACTACTGCCGAGTTCTGTCGACATAATGTCGACAGAACTCGTCAGTTTTGTCAACGGCAGTAAACCTGATTCTATGAGGAATGACGCCTTTTGTCGACAGAGTTCTGTTGACAGAATGCATTATTGCATCTACACTGTCTTTGTGTCTACACTCTCATGTCGACAAAGCGGCTTGCTTTGTTGACAGAACTGGCTGTAGTCTAGATGCTCTTTGTTGACAGAAGCTTTGTCGACAGTATCCGTCGACAAAGCCTCTGTCGACAAAAGCCTGTAGTCTAGACGTACCCCCCAGAGAGGAAACATCAAAGCACTGTGACTGGTCCTGGAGAAAGCCAAATGTAGGGATGGGTGGGTGAAGAGGAAGTTATTCGGGGTCGTGGCAGTGGAAGGGCACTGAGCTATTCAAATTCATCACACTGCAATGGCAGCATGCCTGAAATTTGATTGTGCTTGAGGTACGGCATTTCTAGGGAGCCTGAAGGCTCTGGAAAATGACCCAAGGCTGTTGCCTTCTCCTGCCACGGCCGCCAATAACAATGCACACTCACTAATCATTTCCAGAGCAGCTTGCTCAGGAGAAGTGGATAATGTTAAGTAGCCGCTTTGATACACATGCCGTATCTCAAGTGCACAGCAGCAGATGCCCGTGACCTGAAAAGTCACCAGGAACTATTGCAGAGAAAGAAGTTTGTCAATCATATTTTAATCAGGCAGCCCTGAGAAATCGTTGGCTAAGACAAAGGGGAACCTATGAAAAAAATAAATGAAAAATGGATGAGATGTAATGGAAGAAAAGCCGAGATAAAGTGCTGTCTGGAGAGAAGGGTGAGAAAAAATGCTCCACAAAATAAATTGAGAAACATGAGAAGACGAGGAAATCTCATTTATCTCTCCTGTGTTTCTCTTTCAGTGACTGAGCAATAACAGAGGAATCAAAGGACTGTTCTGAAATCCCCTCTCTTGTTCGGGATTCATAAGCAGAGCATCCGTTGTGGAGCAAAGCTTTCCTGAAACAATGGGCTATGGCAGCCTCAAATCTTGTGTCAGCTCAGATACCTCCTCAGCCTGAGCTTGGGCAGCAGAATGAGCTGGGGGTGGGGGGTGGAGAATGCTCTGAATTTGGGTGGAGGAAACATTTCAGATAGTATCACTAACAGGAGAAGTGTCTGACTCCTTGGTCAGAGGAATGACAAGCTTGTGTGAAACAAACATGTGCCAACCGAGTTCCAGACCCAGCAACAATAGATACAGGCTAGCTTACAACATTTGCCACTACTCAGTGTCACGTTCAGTACTGTGGTAGTAATTGTTCGTACTATTGCCGTAGTGCCTTGGGGCCCCACTGCACACACGCATAGGAAATAGAATCCTAGAGCGTGAGAACTGGAAGGGACCTCGAGAGGTCACCGGGTCCAGTCCCCTGCCCTTGCGGCAGGACCAAGCCCCGTCTATCATCCCTGCTATATGGAGATGCCTATCCAACCTGCTCCTAAATATCTCCAGTGGTGGAGATTCCACAACCTGCCCCAAAGTTTGCATTCTAAAAAATATTAAAGCACTCAATAGCCAGGGTCTCTGCTTCCTGCCTCGATCTGAACTCTTCTGGCATAAACAAAGCCACTCGCTGGGTTTTTTCAAGAGCTGTAACTTGCTCAGCATTACTGATGGCCCCCAGACAATTCGTGCTTTCCACAAGCCTTTGAATCTGGTTGTAATAACTGAGTATCTGATCTTCCACTCTCCTAGAAGCACTGCTGTCTGGCCTCTTCATCATGACACCTGGTCCGGCCAGCCGGGGGAGTAACTCTTGGAAGGCTCAGAGGCTGTTTGCATTAATGTGGGTTTGGAAATCAATAGAACATGGGTTCCCGAACTGGGGGGGCATGAAGAAATTCCAGGGGGGGTGCAAGGTGACCCAGCCCCCCCGCCATCAATTCCCCCCCCCCAGTTTTGCTGCTATTTTTGTTTCTCAGCCCTGGTCAGTTCCTTTTTTTTCTCAACAAGTTTTGCTGCTATTTTGGAGAGGGGGGGGGCGTGAGGGTTTCTCAAAAATCAAAAAGGGGGCGTGATGCCGAAAAGTTTGGGAACCACTGCAATAGGGGGAAGCATTAAACCAAATGTTAACAGCATGGGCCTATCAGGAAGGGCTCCCTCGTTATCTATCTGCAATATTGATGCTAAAATAATGGACTCCAGTGAAGCGCCAGAAGATACCATGTGATTAGCCATGTTAGCAAAGGGAATAGCCAGCATTCCAAAAGATGTCCTCTCCGATGTGATGGAATCTCTTCAGGCCATGGTTAGCAGGCGGGGGAGGTGTCACTAGCATCCAGGGCCTTCTCTAGCTATAATGGTGCGCGGGAACGCTTCACAGCTTCGGTCTTACAGCTCAGTGTCAGAGGTGATGCCCGTTCGATTTATCAAACTGTTTCCTCGGCTGCCCTGAAAAACCAATGACCCCGATGAGTGTGATTTCTCCTAAAAGTGACAGGCCTTGTAATGTATTCTGAAGGGATCAATATTTATTGATCCAGCAGGACTGACTGCTCCGACGGTGGCTTGCCTGACACAGACATGTTGTTAGGGGATTTGCGAGCATGGACTTAAGATTTATCTTCCTGTTGAAAAGTCAGCCCATGGAGGGAACCAGTCTCTAATCTGTCTCTCACTTATGACTATTCTTGGTCCACGCTCACTGACATCTGCACCCTGCGCAGAACTAACTTAAATCTGCGAAACAGTGGTCCTTTGCAGAGATGCTCTACATTTTTCAAGCAAAATCCTTTCCCTTCCAAAAATGCAGCTGCATCAAAGTGAACATGTTTTGCAAAAGTTGCTCAGGTTGACATTTTCCGTTTTTTCCCCAGTGAAAACAAGAATTTGAATTAATTTTTTATTTCGCTTCTAATTCAACTTTTGGTGTTGGTTTGGTTTTCAACGATCAAAATAACCTGACAAAGTCAGTTCTTTTTGTTTTGAAAGTTTTCATAAGAAAGAAAATCAGTTTTCCACAAAACCTGTTGAATACAATCTTTTTGTTCAACATTTTTTCACAAAAATAACACTGGTTATTTTGTGCTCTGCACAGAGGCTGTCTTCGACCAGAGAGACTGCAAGGATTGGGATTGTATCCCAAATGCCTTGCCCCACTCACATGTCTCTTTGTCCCTATGTACATAGCTACAGCTAGGGGTCTTTTCTCAAGAATTGACTAATGGGACTAATATTTCTGAGTCTCCCATTAGTAACATACAACAGCAGTCATTTAATCAGTAAGCACCGTTGTCTGCAATGAAACAAACACAAAATTACTATTTGCCATCCTGTGAACAGGGTGATCCAGCCACACCCCGCCCCACAGAAACCATAGAGAGGTCCTCCAGGCCAGCAAGAGTGGCAGTGGAGGAACCGGCCAATCAGGGATTAGAAAGGCCTACAAAGGGAGCTGCATAACAGTGCACCAGTCAGTACTGGGCAAGAACTCAAGGAGAGCAGACTGTGAGGCTGGCTGAGGAAGATGTCTCCAGGAAAGGAAGCCCTGGAGGCACCCCTCTCCAAGGGTATGTCTAGACTACATGGCTCTGTTGATGGAGCTATGTAGATTAGGTTTCTAGACATAGGGAAATGAAGCGGCGATTTAAATAATCGCTGTTTCATTTACATCAAAATGGCCGCCGTGCTGTGCCGATCAGCTGTTTGGCGGCGCAGCGCGGTAGTCTGGACGCTCCGCAGTCGACAAGGGAAGCCCTTGTCGACCGCCCTGTTATGCCTCATGGAATGAGGCTTCCCATGTCGACCGTGGAGAGTCTAGACTACCGTGCTGTGCCGCCAAACAGCTGATCGGCACAGCGCAGCAGCCATTTTGATGTAAATGAAGTGGCGATTATTTAAATCGCTGCTTCATTTTCCTATATCTAGAAACCTAATCTACATGGCTCCATCGACGGAGCCATGTAGTCTAGACATACCCCAAGTGGGGAAAGAAACTGAGGGAAAACCAGCTGCGTGAGGGAGCTTGAGGCTGATGGACATTATGAGACTACTTGTAAAGCCCTGAGATAAGGGTGAGGAATCTGTCTATTCGTCTCCAGGAGCAGAAGCCCTGGAGGCACCACTTGCTCCTGAGTGGGGAAACAAACTGAGAGTCAAGAGGGTGCCGCAATGGGCCCGTTAGATGGTCACCCCAGAAGGGGTTTGAATTGACTCAGCTGGAGGGCTGAGAAATGAAAAAGGCTGGAAAACAGAGAGAGAGCAGGCAAACACACTTGGCCAGATGGGGGCACTCGCGGGAGGTGTGTGCTGCCCCATTACACATCCCAGGCATCTTGGCTTTGTTGGTGCTGACGGTGTATTCAGAACTCTAGCTCGGCCCTCCAATGGCAGAAGTAAGACTGATCTCTTGGCAAGAGCACTGGAGAAAATGCAGAGGTGGCTCCTGAATCGAGGAAGCATTTTTGCTGTGCTCTGAAGAATGAGGAGAACTGAACTTTGACCCCATGAGTCAAAGATCTCCTTTTTTAATGAGACCCCCCCCCCACAAGAGGATGGCCAGAAATGGAAACACACCTGGAAGCACCAATATTCTGACTGCAGCTCATAATACGAAAATCACACCTGCCACAGGATGAAGAATTTTAACTTGCCAATTCAGGTTGGGCGATCTGCAATGTCGATGATGTGCCGCTGTGGCAATGGGGCTGCGGATGGTCTGAGCCTGTTAGCTAGAGTGAGAGTCCGGGGCCAGGTCTGGATGCCAGGACACCAGGAGCTGAGGTAGGCCAGAGGCCGACCCAGGCCAGCCAACAGTGGGGTGGGGCCTCAGGCAGAAGGGGCGAGGCCGGGGCAGCCCGCCCTGAGTACCACTCAGGCACACATCCCCTCTCAGCGCTGTCCAGAGCGTGCCACCCGGAGTCTGCAGCGCACCACGTGGGGCTCTGGTGGCCATTTAAAGGGCCCAGTGGCCAGGAGTCCCAGGTCCCTTTGAATCACCCCACCTGTTGCCCCCTTGCCCCCACCTGTCAGCAGGCCTGGACAGCCTAGGAATCAGGGTGAAGAGATGCGCAGGCCACCAGGCGATCAGAGTCAGGGCGCTGGGTTGCAGCGAAGGCAGGTCTAAGCAGGGAAAAGCCCCGTGACAACAGACGACTTCCTGGCCCCCTGCTTGGTTTAAATAGCAAGCAGCAGCCTGGGAGTTCTGCCAGTCAGAGCTCAGGGCTGGAGTTTTCTGCCAACGCTGAGCTTCAGGTTCTGAGGACTGTTAACAGGTGCCCCAGGGCTACATGGCCCAAGCAATGAACATGCTTTTACATGACTGACGGATAGAGATCTCCTTTCCATTGGCTCTAAGGCAGGTGCACGAAAAAGAAAAAACTTGGTGATGTTTAGCGCCTATAGTATAATTATAATTATTTATCCTCTGCAGTGCCCCCAGCTCCCGGTCTAGATCAGGAGCCCGTTTTGCTGGGTGCTGTACAAGCTCTTGATAAAGGTAGTCCCTATTCCAGGAGTTTATACGTGATAGTTATTCGAAGTGGCTCTGAGATCTGTGAAGCTACGGGGAGTGAAGCAACCTCTTTACTCCCAACGGACCTAGTGCTGCCCCAGTGGAAGTCCGTGGGGGTTTGGCCACCGGCTGCAATGGAAACAGGAGAATGTCCATCGTCACTTCTGTCACTTCGGTTCAAAATTGCTGTTGCTTTACCTGCAGCATGGAGCCCCCTTCCCCATGGAGCCCTTTCTAATCTAGGAACTGCCCCAGAGCACCGGGAAGGCTCTGCCCTGAACAATTCCAGGGACACGTCCAGCTTTTCTAACTTTGTCAGAGAGTCTCACCTGACATGAGCAGATCCGAGGTATAAAATGCCAGAGGAACATTGTTCTTCCACTTCATCAGCTCTTTAAGCAAATTAAACCTTTCAGAAGAAGTTAGGGGAGTCAAAGCTCTGAGGAAAGTTCAGGGCAGCATAATAAACTTAAATGAGGCCAGGAAGCAAATCACCCATTGCACAGATAGAAGCTAGCAGGCATTTCATGCACCATAGGAGCATGGCTCCATCCAGGGTGCTGGGGGGCTTCTCCAAATGCCGCACGTGAAGTGCAAGCTCTTGGGATGGATTTAGAGCTCTGCAAAGCAAAAATCAGCCAGCATTTTCTCCTAGAATTCAGAATTCATAGGTCTGGCAGGAAAATCCCATGGGGAAAAGAACTAATAAGAAATTAGTGTTGTTCAAAGCTTGTTCTATTGCTGGATTTCTAACCTGCTGCTGGTTTGCCATTTTATTGCAGCTGATATTCTGGGAATCTGACATTTTTCCCGTTAGTAGGAGGTTGACTATTGTGAAAGATAGCAATTGATTCTGGGGCGTGTGTGGTAGAATACGAAGGGGTAAAGCACTTGCTCATGTTCCTTTCAATTTGCACAGGTTTTGCCAGGCTTCTGGGTGTTTAAAAAGCAATTTGAACAGAGTCCCCCAAACTGCTTAATGATATACGCGATGCAGGTTGTAAAACTTTACAGACTCAGAGGAAAGTGCGGAAGATTTACATACCCGCTGTTTAACTGCTGCAGCACACATGGCAGCAAGACATCACTAGGGCACTACAGCTCCCTGGTAAATTCAGACCTCCAGTCATTTCCAGTTTGCTTCCATTTATTTTACTCATTAAGTGGAACAAAAATTACTGTGGCTGTAATCTAATGTGGTTGCTCCCAGTAGCTAATGCTTTCTGACTGCTTATTTATTATTACAATTTCTCAACCTTCTTCTAAGGACAAAATAAGTGGCTGATTTGGGGACTGAATTCTCCAAGGCTGCCTGTACAAAGTCTGTGGATGCAGCTTACCTTGGAAATACAATTATTACATGTGGAATGGAATATATTCACAGCTTATAAAAACAGATGAGCTCTTTCAGACCACCAAATGGGTCCACTTCCCTCTGCAAAGGCTAACGTAGCTCAAGATTGCCAGACAAAAGCCGCACTTCCTTTTCCATTCTACTCACAGACACTCTGGAAAAGGGCCAGAAGGGGCCAGACTAGCATTCCTGTGCTAATAGAATGTGAAAATTTGATCCGAGTAGAAATTTTCCATCACGTCGTATTAGTCTTTGCTCCCCTTGATGTGGTCTGAAAAGCGCTCATCACGATTACACTTCAGACATGTTCAAGGAAGCCAGAGCTGATACGACAGTAATGCAGCATAATCAACAGAGCAAAACTGCTAATGGCACAGGAGTTTGCTAATGGGGTATGCCTACTTGAGGAAAGGCATGGAGAGGTTTTATGGACTCTTATGTGCCTGCTACCTCATCTAATGGCTCTGGCATAACAAGGTTTTTGGCCATTTCACAGGTACAGTGAAGCTGTTAGGGGCAGTAAAACCGTCTCCCGTGCTAGCTCCTCGGTTGTTCCCGGGCTGGTGAAGGATTCTCCTTTGCAGTCTATTTTCCAGTGACTGGTCCAGTCCAGGTTGAATTGTGGGTGGCAGAGGCAGACTAAATGTCTTAAGTAGGTGACATTGGTTTATAGTGTAAAATACAGACAAGAACTTTGAAACCCAGACTTGTGCTAGTGAGTGGGTCCTCACGCCAGCCTCAAACAGGTACCGGCTTAACTTCAAGCACACACAACATGGCACTGAAGTCAAGAGGCCAACTCCACAAATAAATGATCAGGGCACAGACAAAGGGTTCCCTAGCTGGTCTCACATTTGTACTGTATTTTGTTTTCCCTTCCCAAAATACACCTTTACCTCCATCCCACCTAGAGTCTGGTCTGGCTCTGCCCATGAAAGATTTGATGGCCAACTGCTAAACTCTGGTATGGAGAAACTGGGGCAGTCACATGAGCCATTATAGTCATAACTACTGTTAAAGGAGTTACAGGGATGACAAATGCAAATGTTTCTGTGTCATCCATTACAGGAACAGCCTTGGAAATGATTATTCCTGTGTTCATTCAGGAAGGAAAAAATGCCTTGAATCTGTACTTGTAAAAGGGATTATTGTGTTAGGGCTCTGAACGCACTAATCCCCACATTGCTATCTAGCCTGTTGTTCTTTTGTAGAGAATAATCAGCATTAATTCTTTAAAGTCGTCTCCTCTCTCCCTTCTCTTACTCCAATATATGTCACAAAATCATTTATTAGTCAGAGGCGACAGGCTGTAGACTCTAATTTGATTTCCCTATGTGCACGCTGCTGATGTCCCTGAGTGGACGGCGTAATTTTTGCCACTTATTTTTAGAAAATTACATTGCTCTAAATGCCAACAAAGGGGGGTTAAAACCCCCTTCCAACTGTCGCTGACAATAACAGCAAGAGAAGATGTTACACCTGAGCTTCCGCCTTATCCTTTTTAGCAGTTAATAGCGCTGTGGTGGACCGGGAGCGCCTGTCTGCCGGGTGAGCACATTGCAAGACACATTAGCTCTCCAGCCTTCACGCCTTGTGATGATCCCAGGGCTGGATGGATCAGCTGTTTTTATTTCCAATCTCTGTGGAGACTTTTGCCGTCCTGACTGAGGCTCTGGCGCAATGTTCAAACGGACGAGGAAGAGAGCTGTGCAGGGAGACGGTAACGGATTAGAGGTGGACGAATCTTAAGATGTTCAAAGCTCTAGCTGCCCGTAAGCCCTGACAGGCCTGGATACTGATGCAAACGTGATAGCCAGACGTTTGTCTTTCCATCCCAGTCAGGTTCCTCCAGAGCCAGGCCCGCCGACGGGAGGAGGGGCGTACGTAAGGGGGTGACAAAGGAGGCAGTTGCCCCAGGACCCAGCGATTCAGAAGGACCCCAGGGCTCCTGGCCGCTCCTGCGGCTACTACAGGAGTGGCAGCGACCGAGCTCGAGGCCCTTTAAATGGCGGCTGGAGCACCATGCGACTCTCAGGACTGGCTGGGGGGGCCAGTGCGGTGTCCTCCGGGTGGTGCTAAGGGCTGGCTGCCTCAGCTCCAACCTTTCCTGGAGCGCGGAGCTGCTACCCCCTCCCCGCACCTTGCCCAGGGGCTTGGCAAGTCTGTCGGCCCCCCCGACCGTCCAGAGCAGAACCGCTGGGGAAGGAGGCTCCTGGCCTAACAAGTCGCCATGGTAACACTCTGCAATGTGGCAGGCAGCTAATCTCACACAGGGTCAAGCGACGCTTCCATGCCTTTAAACCGGAGGCGGGGGACCTAATGCACAAAGGCCGGATGTGGCCCTGGCCCTTGAGGCTCAGGGCCCCTCTCCCCAGCATTCGGGAGCTAGCACTGTCACTCCTGCTTCCCCCGCTGTCCCACTGCAGGGCTGGAGCACGTAAAATCTACTAGGCTGGGCCCTCCTAGTGAGCGAGGGGAATGGGGGGAGCGTCTTTCTCCTTTCCAGTCAGGGGCCACATCAGTGAGGGTTTGGTTGGTTGGTTTTTTGCTTCTCTCTTGTGTGAGGCCCCCGACTGATTTTTCTGAAATTGGTCCAGGAAAAGATATTAGTATTACCTCCCGCACCTTGTCTCTTCCAGCTTTCCAACTTGCTGGTAACTTTGGGTTATCAAAACCAGAAATGCGGACTACCACGCAGGAGAAGGGAGTTACCAAAGCAATGATACATGGACATCAGACTGAGTCCATCTCCATGACATGCATACTATCCCCCTGAAATCCAGGGTACATTGCTTCCTAGTATTTAGGTTATTTTCATAATATTTATATAAATACTATAACATACTCTTATGTTTCCTAAGATGAGAGCTCTCAGTTGTCCCTTCTAGGATTCTGAATTGGGCTGTTTTATATTTTTTTCTGTGCAATAAGGAATTGCTACCGATGATATTTGCCTTTAACTAAGAGTCATGCATGGCACAATGTCCAATATGGCAGGAATTTAATTTTAAACCTTGTATCAACAAACCACATAGGAACCTACATCTCTGTGCATTTCTTTTCATCCTCCAAGCTCCAGTAGTTTTATTTAAATTAATATTTTTAGCTCGTCCCAATATACTGCCAACTAGGGGAAAAAATAGGGATTTTGTAGCCTTGCTTAACTCCACTTTAATAGCAGTAGTCTGATTCAGCATGAAAAAGCTAGTAAACTCCAGCACAGTTTAAAATGACTTAACAAGGTTCTAAGGTGCTTTTATCCTTTTGGAGATGGATGCACTAGGATAGAGTGATATAAACTCTTTGGAGTCTCGTAGTTTTTTCTCTCTCAGGATTCAGTAGGTTTCATGATGACACTGCAAATCCTTTAGTTTTAGTATCTTCTACTTGAACATTCTGTGTTAACACTATATGTCCTGTGTATTTTTTCTCTGTCCCAGAAATCTTCACTGTGCATTTGCAGTGCAGAAATCCTCTGTTGTCATCATCAACAACAACAACAACAACAACAAAGGTTTACTTGGAAATTGATCTGGGTGGTATAAAGCCTTCAGTTGGAGGTGGAAGGGGGGAATCAATTTTGAAACTTGCCTCCAAAGCATGCTGCTAAATTGCTTTCCATCTCCTTTTCCTGAGTGGCATGCTCCTTTGGTTTTTGTTCAGAAGTTTATATTGCAAACTAGAAATAATATAGTCCTGAATGAGAATGGATCTAAATGCCCACAACTGAACACATTTTACACACGGGACCTAGAACAAGACAACTCTTATTTCAATGGAAAACTAAATAGTACCAACCCCAACCCCACCAAAAATAAGACAAATAATTCCCAACCTTAAAACCTCTTGATGCTTCTATAGCCTGCAGCGTTTTCAGTTACTTGGTTATGACTTTTGGAAGACCACACTTACATGCATTTGATATAACACATGCCAGTCCCTCAGTGTTGCCTGTCTGGTATGGTAAGATTCTGATCTCTCACACTTGCCTTTAAATGAGACAGGAATATGTTTTTAAAAAATATATATGTAATTAAGGGGCCCAGTTCCTTCTCTGTAATGGACTTAAGGTTCTGACATTCCTACAAAAAGAAGTAGCTGACATTAATCATTTTCTAAAATGGAAACAGACTGTAGCAGTCAAGGGATGAAGAGAAATGGAAAATGGCACGTGAAAATAGGACTCTTTAAAGCCTTTCAGAGGCCAGGTCTACACTAAAGGGGAAAGTCAGTGTAAGATATGCAACTCCAGCTACATTCATTACGTAGCTAGAGTCGAAGTATCTTAAATCGTGTTTTGGCACCTCCCACACAGCGGGAGGTCAATGGGAGCACACTCTCCCGTCAACTTCCCTTACTCCTAGTGAGGAGCAGGACTACCAGCGCAGACGGGAGTGCCCACTCAGTTCGAATGAACGTGTCTTCACTCGACCTGCTAATTCGAAACCCAGAAGATTGACTGTGGCAACTTTTATCTTCTCTGTAGTGTAGACAAGCCCAGAGAGAGCAAAGGATAGTCAAAGATGGCTCCTTCCTGTGGGAAATGTTACTTGTCTTCACCTTTATCTGTTGTGTACATAAACCTTCCTCCTCTTGGGTGATACAGGTGGTACAAAGGATGAGTTCTGTGTATTTCCAAGAAAAATGCAAGCTTTGACTCAAACCCCTACCTAAAATTTACTTACATGTATGATTCTAGGAGAATTAAAATAAAGCCCTGCTACCTTTGATGGGATTTTTGGGGATATCCAAGAGCTTATGGGGCAAGGTCAAGTAAGAAATCAACATACAAAGTCTGTTTCTCGTCTCTGTTTGACCCATTTCAGCTAAAAGAGTAGGGCCTTCCTCTTCTAATTTATTTATCACAATGGTAAATACTATTGTTGGTGGCACAGCTCCAGGGGAAGAAGTTATTAACTGTGGTCATTGCAGAGCTAAATGTAATTAGCAATGCATTTCAAACAAGGAGCCCTTTCAGGTGTGAATGGAAACCCAGGAGATATAAAAGAGGCAGGCCCAGAGTTCTGAACATTTGAACTTGTGCAACATACTTTTTTTTTTCTTGAGTCGCCTTATTCACGTTCTATTTACTGTTGGAATATCTAATCCAAGCCCGCTTTTATTCTGAAATTTTCGAGCTGGGGTCACTATGTGGCTCTGAATGCTTTTGTGGTTTAGCTGTATTATTTTTCATCTGCATTACATTTATTTGCCCTTTAGGGCTTTTACAGGATTAGTGAGAGAGCTTTCCCCCCTTTCTCTGGTGGCTTTTTCCCTGAGCCTCATTAGCATTCAGAAATGTACTCTTTAGGCTTCTGTTTTCAAGGTTAAAACATTCTGATGGCAAGTAGGATTCCTGGTCTAAAGTTTTCCTTTGAAGTCTTTTTACAAGTCATTGGGGAAGTAACTAGGCAGCAAAGCAATGCCTGGAATACTGACACTGGCACTTAGCTCATGAACTAATGCCCAGTGAAATTTTGCAGTGATTTCTGGAAAGACATTGAGCTAATGCTACAGAACTTTAATTCAGAGAGAGAGAGAATGAAACCATCAAATAATGAAACACCAAGACGATTACTCATTAGCAGTTTGTTTTCAAAACTTTACCTATTCAATCAGTTAATACTCGTGAAGTATCTGATGTACATTACATTAAGCCATTTTTTTTCAGTTTCTTTCCATTGTGCGTGGAGAGTGTGTGATATATATTGTAAAACTGAAAGACTAATTGGAATCCTTTGCTGGGGAAGGAAGCTAAGTAATTACCATTCAGAACAAATCTTCGAGGCGTTTTCTATCACGTAGGCAGTTCAGTTAAGGTATATTTCAATAATCAATAACAATGCGATTCAATAACCAATGGTAGAGCTCAGAGTCAACATGCTACCCTTTCAGAGTGATCAAAACAAGTGACACCACCTCCTTGAATATAGCTAGATCACAAATGAATACATAGCTCCACCTAACTATCTCAGACAAGACTCCTTCTTTCCAGAGCAGGCATAGGGAACCATTTTTGGGTCGGGGGCTGTTGATCCAGAGAAAAATTAGTCACGGGCCACATAAAAATGAGAAGTGCAACCCCCCCACCTTACTGATGTGGTTCCCAACTGAGAAGGAGAAAGTCTCTCCTCACACTCTCCTGGCATACCAGAGCCTGGGGGCCCAGGCGAATACATTTGGGAGGGGGAAAGTCCCAAGCCTCAGGGGCCGGATCCAGACAAGTTGGGGGCTGGATGCGGCCCCCAGGCCGTAAGTTCCCCACACCTGCTCTAGAGGCCGGGGGTAACAAGGTAACTCTCAGTACCAGGTACTTTGAGACCCGTCACAAGAGCTTTGTGTGAAATGACACAATTCACCATAAAGGTCTAGCCTCCTTTCAATTGCTCGTTAGATTCAAAGGCAGCATGGCATGCTCTTCGTCTGTGTCAGCGGGCAGGGCACCCCCTGCCCTAGCACAGAGCGCTCCCAAATGCTCCATCCGTGTGGGATACGTGTCCTCACCGTGCCTGGCGCCACTTTTGTGGCTGCTCCAAAGATCTGTGGAGTTGCAGGATTGGGCGAGATATGAGAACTGCCTAGTGTGACACCATCAACCCTGGCCACTCTGGCTAGCACAATGGCCCCAGGAGCCTGTGAATGCCTGATTGATTTGGGGTCAGCATGGCTGGTGGTCTGCAGCTTCTCAGCCGAGGTCCCTGGTGAACAAAGAAAAACTACATTTAAGGCAGCTTGCTTCGAGCAGGGTTCATCACTGTTTGCAAAGAACTGGCTGCTCAGAGAGAAAACAGGAGGGACTCTGCCGAACCTGAAATGCTGACAAGGCCTTGGACTCCCAGGGGCTTGAGGTCAGACTGGGTGCTGTGCTTCTCAGGATGTGAGTTACTTTGCACAGAGATGCACCTCTCTAGTGCTTGTAAGAGTTGAGACTTCCATTAAAAATTCCTTTGCTAACCCTAAATTCCTCTTCTGCCATCTTCTCCTGGCAGCAGTTAAACTAGGATCTGAAGAGAAACCAGAGTGAGTCCAGCCTGGGGGGAGCGTGTGTCAAGGGGGAGCTCAGGAGGTCTGAGACACTGGTTCCAGTGTCGGGGTGGGGTGTCGTACAGCTGGATTGTGACCTATGGCAGGGCTTAATCAAAAAATCTGAGCCTGGAAACATGTTCAAGAGGCCCTGAGCTAACAACAGTGACTAGACTAAGTCTAGAATCAGTTGGCTTAATATTACATGACTCAGAACAGTGGTACCAGTGTTCCCTGTAAGCTGAGCGCTTGTGCGGCAACCCAAGAGAGATTCAAATGCCACCCAGCTGATTAGCATAAGGCATTATCTTAACAAAAGCACCCACAGTTGCCCACAGCGGGCAGCATGTGTTTCTATTGGTGGTGCATGACTGCAAATGCCATGGTGCATATAACAAAATTTATTCTGCACACAGAGGGAAAAAATGAAAGGGAACATGGGTACCAATGTTCATGGAGCCTTGAACTGAATGAAAGGCTGGGATACCAGATTAGTGCCCTCCTAGTGGGGGGCTGGTTCGCTATGGTCTGTGATGTCAGGATAAAAGCTCTAAGGTGCTAGATGTTTGGTTTGTAGCAGAAGATCCTTGTAAGGAAACAGCCTGCTGGAAAATTGAGGCTAGAATTGCTGAGCACTGTTAGCCACTGTGCTGCAAAATGTTGGTCCTTGCTTTGTGCTTGCCTTCTGCGGAGGGGTGAATGTCCCCCAGTATGGTTAGAAATGGGAGAATCTATTAGCGACTAGCACAGACTGATTGTCACAGCATAAGATCTGCTGGCATGGGACCACAGAAGGAAACCTGCCAGTGTCTAGGCAATTTTAGACAAACCATCCCAACTGCCACCTTTATAATGCCAAATAGTAACTCACTGCCACTCACCTGGGGTTAATATTCCAGGTAGGAAATACAGATCCTTGGTTATGTCTACACTGCAGGCTTCTTGCGCAAGAAGTTTTTTGTGGAAGAGATCTTCCGCAACAACTTCTTGCGCAAGAGAATGTCTACACTGCAAAAGTACATTGAAAAAGTGATGTGCTTTTGTGCAAGAGAGCGTCCACACTGCATGGACTCTCTCTGGAAAGAAAGCGCTGATAGCTATTCACAGAATGGCCACCAGGGCACCTGTGCTTTTTTCTCTTTCCTGTTTTTGCACAAAAAAACCCTGTTGCCCATCCACACACACCTTTTTGTGCAAGAACTGGTTAAAAGACAGGAAACAAAGGGTAGGAATAAATGGTAAATTTTCAGAATGGAGAGGGGTAACTAGTGGTGTCCCCCAAGGGTCAGTCCTGGGACCAATCCTGTTCAACTTATTCATAAATGATCTGGAGAAAGGGGTAAACAGTGAGGTGGTAAAGTTTGCGGATGATACCAAACTGTTTAGGATAGTCAAGACAGAAGCAGACTGTGAGGGACTCCAAAAAGATCTCACCAAACTGAGTGATTGGGCAACAAAATGGCAAATGAAATTTAATGTGGATAAGTGTAAAGTAATGCACATTGGGAAAAATAACCCCAACTATACGTGCAGTATGATGGGGGCTAATTTGGCTACGACAAATCAGGAAAGAGATCTTGGCGTTATCGTGGATAGTTCCCTGAAAACTTCCACACAGTGTGCAGCGGCGGTCAAAAAGGCAAATAGGATGTTTTATTAAGAAAGGGGTAGAAAATAAGACACAGAATATCTTACTGCCCCTATATAAAACTATGGTACGCCCACATCTTGAATACTGTGTACAGATGTGGTCTCCTCACCTCAAAAAAGATATTTTGGCCTTGGAAAGGGTTCAGAAAAGGGCAACTAAAATGATTAAGGGGTTGGAACGGGTCCCATATGAAGCGAGGTTAAAACGACTGGGACTTTTCAGTTTAGAAAAGAGGAGACTGAGGGGGGATATGATAGAGGTATATAAAATCATGAGTGGTGTGGAGAGGGCGAATAAAGAAAAGTTATTTATTAGTTCCCATAAGAGAAGAACTAGAGGACACCAAATGAAGTTAATGGGTAGCAGGTTTAAAACTAATAAAAGAAAGTTCTTCTTCACACAGCGTGTAGTCAGCCTGTGGAACTCCTTGCCAGAGGAGGCTGTGAAGGCTAGGACTATAGCAGAGTTTAAAGAGAAGCTAGATAATTTCATGGAGGTTAGGTCCATAAAAGGCTATTAGCCAGGGGCTAGAAATGGTGTCCCTGGCCTCTATTTGCCAGAGGCTGGAGAGGGATGGCAGGAGACAAATCGCTTGATCATTGTTTTCGGTCCACCCTCTCTGGGGCACCTGGTGTTGGCCACTGTCGGCAGACAGGCTACTGGGCTATATGGACCTTTGGTCTGACCCAATACGGCCGTTCTTATGTTCTAACTCTTGCACAAAACAGATTTATTCCTCGTAGAAAGAGGAATACCTACATTGGAAAAAACCCCCTGTTCTTTTGTTTTATTTGTGCAAAAACGTGCTTGAGGTGTGGACGCAGTTTTTGTGCAAAAACTCTGTAGTGTAGACCTAGCCTATGTGTCTCAGCTCTTCACTGACTGTGCTAATTGTCAGTGCCCCATATCAACAAATGGTGGGAGGTGTTAGCTGTATTGTGAATGATAGAGCAGCAGTCGTTTTCTTAACAAAATATCACAGTTTCCTCCCTCCCTTCAGCAGAAATATCAAGAGAGTGGCTGGGAATCTCTATAAAGATTATCGATGGGACAACTTTCCTGGCAGATCAATCATTCATCAGTCTGAGTTAATGAGAAAGAACCCAGGACCCACAGGAGTGGATGGCAGATTGATGCAGGCGCCTGCAATTTAATTCTGCAAGGATGCATTTTTGTAAGTAGAACTGATGCTCGTTATCATTATAGGAGCACGCAGAGGGTGCGCTGTGTGCTAACACAGAGGCAGGCAAGACCCCAGCCGGGAAGGGCTGTTGAGGCTCTTATCTGGGCTTCCCCTCACCCTAATGTCTGAGTGTCTCTCTGAGTTTTGTCCTCTCAGCCTCCCTGAGTCAGGCAAGTATGATTATCTCCATGCATGCACGGAATAAATTTTGTTATGTGCACCAAGGCATGTGTGGATGTGTACCACCAAAAGAAACATATGTTGCCATCTGTGGGCACTCTGCTAATCAGTTGGGCGGCATTTGAATCTCTCCTAAGTGACCACACAAATCCCAGTTTACAGGGGGCTTAAGTAACAAATATCACACAGAAAGCCTGGAGTTAAGCCCACATTCCCTGTCCCACAGACCAGCCCTCCTACCTTAGGGTATGCCTGTAAACTGGTGTGCATGTGCTTGGTTTGGCTTTCTGCATGGGTGTAATCCTGTTCACCTCAAGAGGAGCACATGCACACAGGATGGAGCCTAAGTGAAAATAAGCCGTGGTAACAAACATGAGGAGGGAAGGGTAAGGGAAGTCCCGGCTTGACAAAGCCCTGGCTGGGATAATTGAGTTGGGATTGGTCCTGCTTCAGCCCGGGGGTTGGACTCAATGCTTCCTGAGGTCTCTGCCAGCCCTGGGATTCTGTGATTCTGAGAGGCAGGGTGGTAGGAAGTTTGCATAGACTGGATGTGTGCTCAGCTTGATGGTGATATAAATCAAACTTTAAATATGTGTCGTGCCGCGTGTTGCTCTCAGGATGTGAGAGGGATAAGGTGGGTGATGCAACATCTCCGGAGTAACTTGTGTTACTGAAAGAAGGAAGCTGTCCAACTTGACCACCAGCAGTTCGTCCAATAGAAGATATTACCTCGCCCACCTCATCTCTCTTGTGTCGAAGCTAGACGGGCCTCTGTCCAGAGCTGGTCTGAAAACAGAACTCCGTGGCCAGCCACAGGTTCAAGTGCAACGCTCAATTTCGCTGCCTCCCCTGCCCATCCAAGTGGCTAAGGAGTCCGATATTAAAAAAATCACGGGCAGAGGGATAGACCCAAATCCTGATTCCCTGTGTCATGCTGCCCTGCCCTGCCAAATGGCCCCAGGCTGACACACGTTTCCCCCAAATCCCTGCAGACCTGTGGTCTATTCTACCTCCCGCCCTGGCGTTCAATCCACATCCACAGCTACATAGGTGCTGGGGACCATGGAGCTTCATTCTCTTCTCTCGCTGGTGCAAGCCAGAGTCAGGCTGGTGTAAGTGAGAAGAGAACAGAGCAGCAGCTGCTGACGTGGCAGTGGCTAAGGGTCACACGGGAGAGCTTCTGTGCAGGTAGCAGCAGGAGGGAAAACAAAGGAGAAAGTCCCTTTAGCCACATGGATTGATAGCCGACTATATTTACTACTAAGCAGATCTTTAGTTTTCATGCAGCCTTCATAGTCCCATTAAAAATTAAAGGGATTTGTGCTCCTAATTCCCTTAAGAGCTTTGGAAAATCCCACAGTAAAATACGAACCCATTTTGTTTCACCTTATTTTTCTTCTGCATAGCATATTACAGTGGGCCTGTGCTTCATGGAGTAACCACCAGGGAGGCAGCATGTCTCTGGCGATGTATCATTTTATGACTATGCCTGCACTGAGTCTGGTGGTAGAGCATGCATGAGGAATTTTAATTCCTGAATTAAAGTGAGGACCCCAGCAGATTAGATCGGGATTGAAATCGCTGTTGCACTTTCTGTTAGACAATTTGATTTTCTATAGACGGGAAGGCTGACTATTTAAAATGCTTTTGATCAATTTTTTTTCAGCCGTTATTTGCTGAAATTAAGTGAGTTTTGATTGGAAAATAAGCTTAACCAACTGCTTTATTAGTCAGCGGAAATTGCTTTGGCTAATTGACAGAGGAAATATTGGAAGAGAAATCAAGACCTGGAAAATGTTACTTAACAGGAGTAGTTCAGCTCCCCTTAATCATGTTAGAATACAATTTTGAGGAGCTATTGAATGTGGAGATGTTATGGGCTCTTTTTCAAGACAAAATAGTAGAAATTTTTCCTACTAGAGGAAAGTAATTGCATTAGATTTATTGAAATAAAGATGATTTATCCAAGTTTGTGCCTGGGAATATGAGTTCTAGAAAAGAAGAAACAAACTTGATTATTTCATTCACTTTCTTATAATATTAAAGTTTTATTACTTGAAGATGGAGAGGGGAGAAAAACATTGCACTTTGTTCCCAACAAACTAACACCGCCGAGTGCCTCTCAGCAAATTCTTCACATCCTGCTGATGAAAGAAACTTTGCTTAGGTAGAAAGACGCACACCTTGGCAGCATGCACTTTTCCCAGCTTACTTTGGCAGGCATATTGACGGCTCTCTGGGAGTGACTATCTGTGCAGTGCATTGTGAAAATTCAGTGCTGTCTCACGGCTCCTTTTAAAAAACCTTTTAATATATAAATAGCCCTTGTGCTAGATTTCCATGCAAAATGCCAATGGGTAACTCAGCATTGTTGTGTATAGCACACTCATGAGTTTGTTACTTGCCAAGTCTGCTAGCGAGGAGCTCTGCTTTCATATCCGACTTCTATGCCCTTGAATTTTCACCACTGTGTGTAAGGAGCTGAAGACTGACAGTTTTCTAACATTTGAGGAGGGCTCATGCGCATAATTTGTTTTGCCGCAGGCTCTCACATTACTGCTTTCTTAACATCGCTTTCCCTGCTTCTCTTTATGTGTGTCTTTCCAATAGCTAGCTAGGGCCAAAGTGTGTGTGTGTGTCTTTCACCCAGGGGCCCCTGTGAAGAGTGGGGAAATGAACAGTCTTTTAAAGAAGTACTTTTCTAAACTTCCCTAAGAAGCGTGGAACCAGTTCCATTCCTTGCCCCATTTCCTGCCTTCTGAAACTGGCAGGCTGCTGCATCCTCTGAAACCAAGAAGAAAGATGGTTTCATGGCTAAGGCACATCAGAAGACATGTGTTCAGTTCCTGGCTCTGGTACAGATTTCTTCTGTGGCTGTGGGCAAATTGATTTAGGGTCAGGTTTTTTTAAGGTAATTAAGTGCCTGACGATGCCCAGTCTACCCATTGGGGGTTAAATACCCAGGCGAGGTTTCAAAAGCACTTAGGTGTCTATCTTCATCTTTAAAAATCTGCCCCATGGAACCAGCATCTGATGCCAATACTTCCCAAATCCCGGGGGCAGAGAGGGAGAGAAAGAAACCAGTAATGAGCGTGAAGCCAGTGCCACAGTCAACCCCATGGGAAAGCCCATAAATAAACCCATTTTTAAGGATTTATTCAAGAATGTTTAACAAGTTTACAAATTCTTTACCATGTAAATGTCAGAAACCAAACAATCATGACAACGGCGAGCTTTTGTTTAAAGAGGCATTATGCAGAAATAAAGTTGTCAGCTCTTTCCATGTAACAGAATGCTGCCATGTCACAGAGTGAGCAGCATTACACAATCCCTGTCGTTTCTAGTGACTTGATTAAATTGCGTGAAATCTCTATACCGTGTGCACATATTTAACAGACTGTATACAGCCCTACTGGGCCAGACTAATAGTCCATTTACCCCACGTCCTACCTTCCAAAGGCAATACACAGAATGGGGTTATCAAGGGATCCATCCCTGTCCATCCTGTCCCAGCATTTGGCGGGCAGAGACTTAGGTCCAAAAGAATTGGACGGTTGTACTGGTGGTTTTGCAGGTGATTGTACTTTACTTGACTGCTGAATGAAAGCTATCAAATATCTAAGTACTTATCGGGCCTTTCACTGAGTAGCTGACCAAGTGTGTGTATTCCATGGCTCTTCCAAGTTCCAAGAGAAGGAAGCAGAAAGCTCAAGGGCGTCTTTGGCAGGGACCTTTGAGGAAGTCAGGGAGGCCCCTTTTCACCATGCAGGGGATGGAGACAGCTGATCATCAGCCACTCACTTGTCTCACTGCTGCAAGCACCGTGCTGCAGTCCCCCGGAGTGGATCAGCAGCTCTCTTGCAGCACAGCAACTTCCTCCCTTCCAGTCAATAAGCATCCCAGATGCTAATAGCAGCACAGCTGATTTGCGGCGCTTCCAAAAAATTTAATTAAGGCTGTAACACTCTTCGAACGCACTGGATTCCCAGTCTCCCTGGGCTGCGGATTTGTAGCCCAGCTGCAAGCAGCACTTCCAATCATCTATCAGTGGAAGCTCTGATGGCTAGACCGCCAATTTGCCTCCCTTCCAGCAAGGTTGATTAAGGCAGTAATACTGCCACTGGGCAGCAGGATCACATCTTCCTGGGACAGATGGGGAGGGTGCATTCCAAATGCAGCAATTAAAGGCAGGACGCAAAGGGCAGAGCCATCCCCTCCTGAGCAACGGGGGTTACACCAGTGAAGTGACCGTCAGGACCCTGACTTCCCTGAACGCTCCAAAAACTCAGCCAGGCCAGGGAAGGAGAGGAAGAACATGTTGTGCTCTGTGATTTCCTGGCCAAAGCACACAGTGATGTGAGCACTAAACCAACAGGAGATGTTAGTGCAAAAACACCAGGCCTCGAGCATCTCCGTTTGCTGGATGTGGCTAACAAGCCACGCCAGCGGGTTTCCTGATGAAGCGCTGGGTGTTTAATGCAGATGAGGGGTGAAAGTAACTTACCATTTCTGGTGCTATCCTATTGCAACCCAGGCTCCTGCCAGCTCATTAAATAGCTCCCTGCTGGCTTTTGCCGCAGCTCAGCCATCTCTTGCCAGAACTGTGCACCAGAGCGCCCTCACCTACTTTCACCTCTGATGCAGATGCAAGAAGTATCACAAACATGCCTCTCTCAGGCGGCCACACAGACAAGGCTCTCAATCAGTGCAGGCACAGCCCAAAATGTGAAGTGGCCATCCCCAGGCACTTCCCACCAATAGGAACATATCCATTTCTGGGGCACAACCAGGTGACTAGCCCCTGTACCTAACTGGGAGCTATTGACTACTTAAGACAGGCTCTGGGGTTCATGGGCATCTTTCCATGGACTTCGGCGCATGACAGCTAGTCACTCGATTAACAGATCACTCTACCATGTTGTGCTCTGGACAAGTCACACACCAGGACTTGTATCGCGCCCATTTACAATTTGTGTGCGCCAGACTATCGGCTGCGCTTTCCGCTGCGGAGGAAGGTTTATGGGGCACCACGCTGCTGGCAGCTGCTCCATTCACCACCTCTTCAGAGGTGTCCTGTGATCTGTGTGCCTCCACCTGCAAAAGGGGCCTGCTTCTCCGAGAGCAGGGGTGCAGCATTTTCTGAAAATCGGCCCCTTTGGAGGTGCCTCCAGCTGGAAACCCAAACACCCATGTGACTTTATAAAGCGCAGGCCTTTCTACCCACTGCCTGCTCACCGGGATGAGCCGCAGGGTCTCCAGGTGAGGTCTCTAAGAGGGAGATATGCCCATCTCAGACATCTCCCCCACCTGCTCTTCTCACCATGACTAGCCGACACATACTGGGCGCACGACAGATGCCCTGGGTCGAGCTGGCATTACACAGCAACATTCACTGCACATCACCTAATTAAATATGCTCCCCCCCATCACCTGCAGCTTCTGTCCACCTCTTGCCACCAGCCCTGGCGGCTGAGTGCTGCACGGAGCCAGGAGGTCGGACTGGCACACTGCCCCGCAACGTTTTTCTCCCTGGCGCGGGAATAATTGACGTCTGAGCATTCCTTCCTGGAGGCTGCGAGAGGAAGGCACCGCGCGGCTGGGAGATGTAAACGTCCCCTCCCTGACAAAGTGCCTGAAATGGCTCCCCTCCGGATTCCCTTTAAACAATGGCTGAATGAGGAGGGGAATGGGCCTTTCATGTCATGGGTCTTCTGCACAGGCCACACAGAGCCTCCTCCACAGGCCACGCACAGGCCTCCACGTGGCCCGGCCCAGCTCAGAATGAAGCCTGAAGCCGTCAACCATTCGCTTCTCCTCCCACCTGCAGGTCTGGCTGGCCCCCGGAGAGGGATGGACTCAGTCTCTCCATGCCTTCATCCTCCTCTGGCCTCCGTCGCTGACGGGGCGGGACAAGAGTCCTGCCCCAGCCTGCCTCTTTCCAGTCCTGCTGGGAGCGAGCAGCCAGAGGGGAAATGCCCCCCGCACATTGCGGCCTGCTTGCTTCACGAAAACGAATCCCTGCGTCTGGCCTTGGCGAGACTCCCTGGCACTGTGCCTGGGGCTGGGTCCTCACTTGAAAACAGCTGTGCGGGCAGCACTTGTAAGTCGTGGCTCGGGCTGGGGCGCAGCCTTTCCCATCTGTCCCCCCCCTCCGTGTCAAAGAAGTGCAGCCGTGTCTGTCTACCAGGCGGCTGGCTGCCGTGGGCCGTGTGGAGACACCCACTAGGCAAGGAGAGGGCTACGCCGGGTGGGGGGCTGGGAGCAGTGGGAAGGGCCGGCGTTGGAAGGAGAGACACAAAAATCCGTCGCCAAGCGTTGACTTTCAGAGCGGATGGCTTGTTCTGCCAGCACTTGGAATGGACCAGGCTTCCCGGCTCAGTGCTCCATCATGCTGACAGCTCCTAAAAAACTGCCCTGGCCAGCTGCTTTGCATGATTGTTAGGCTCTCAGGCTCCAAATAGTGTCATCAATCCAGGCTTGTCAAGCCTTGTTGTCCCTGATAATGGTCAAAACAAAAGTAAATCTAAGCAGCAGCTGGGAAAAAAATTCCTCTGTGAGCTCTAGGAATGCACTTCTCTCCGAGCAATTAACTCTCCTAGTCAGGCTGGTCTGCCCTGCGCTAGGCCCTGGGAAATAACCCGGTCAGCTGGTCTGCAGCGGTAAATATCTCCATCCTCCTGGGACTTTGCAGAAGAGCTACACAGTGTGAAGAAAGGGCACAGTGCAGCACCATTGTGCAGACAAGGAACCGAGGCACAGAGATTAAGTGACTTACTCAAGGGCATCCGGGGAGTCTGCGACACAGCCAGAAACGGAATCCAGATCTCATGACTTCCAGTCTAATGCCTTAACCCCAAGCCCACCTGTCTTCTTCTCATCCCCGTATGCTTAATGCACCCACAGCAAACCATCGTATTAGGCTCAGTTATCACTGCCTAAGATTAAGTTACTTGAAAGGACTTTTAAAAACTGCATGATCTGTAACTTTGCCTGCCTATTGCCCTGTTAGGTTCATTTGCACGTCAAGTTCAGAGAGAAGGAGCAAGTTCCATGCAGGATATTGTCAGCTGAAGGGTCTGTGCCAAAGATCAAATTAAATGTTAATCCTGTTTTCCTGTGTTCTGCGTTATACCCTGGAGAAATAATGAAACTGGTCTCCATTATATCATGCCAAGGGATGTCACTGGACCTCTGTGCTGACTGAAGGCTCCCAGTTAATGCGCTGCCATGTGCTGCAGAGATCTGGAGAGGTGCTGCAAAGATTGCAGCTGCCCATCCCTTTCTCTCAACAGGGCTTCCAAATCTATTTCTGGGTGACCTGCATGGTGCACACCGGGTCCCCTTGTCTCAGGCCCTCGCATGTCAGAATGGAAGGGCTGGAAGGAGAGACCGGAACACCTCTCATTCTTTTGTCCCGTGCTGGGAAATAGACATGTGGATTATAAACGAAGGTCTTTCAAATTCCCTCACTGGCAAAATCTCTAGACACCCGGTAAGTCACGGGTCTCAGTTAATGAATCTGCATCACTAGATAATTTCTGTATTTCAGAGACTGTTCCCGAGAGGCTCTCTCATCTGGGCAGCTGGCTTATGGCATGTAGCTGGCCACATCCCACCACCACACACGGAGCATCCCCTCTGCCTTACATGAGGCGGGGGGGGGGGGGGGATTTTGCAAAGTGTTCAGCACAGGCTTAACTCGACTGCCACTGAAGTCAGTGGTAAAAATGCCTTAGCTAGCTAGGATCAGGGCTAGTTTAAATGATGCCCACCCTGGCCCCATGTTCCCTCCATAATTCCTAAGATTCTCTCCCCCAGCCTGCAGCTGTGCAAATATTTTCAGATGCAGTTCCGCTTACTTGTAGTTTCCTGATGGACTCATGAGCCTTGGCATCTCCGTCATCGCACTCGTCTTGCAGAAATTTCGTTAGAATTGACCACTTTTAGCATTCTAACCCTGCCAGGTAAAAACCGCCCATCCAGGTGCTGCCTCTGCGCTTGCCTCAGGGCACATCTTCATTCCGCGGAATATTGATACTGCTGTGATCAATCTTCCGGAGTTTGATTTAGTGTGTCTAGTTAAGACTCGCTAACTCAAACTCAGAGGGTGCTCCTGCCAGCGTCCAATATTTCTGCTCTTGCCAGTAATAATGGAAGCCAACAGGAGAGTTTGCTCCCATCAGCCTCCCACTTTGGAGATGCCACCACACTCAGCTTAAGGTAAACCTATTCCAGCTACATATTCTATGCACCTTAAGCCAAGCTTCCGGGTCTAGTATAGGCCTAGCCTCAGACAGGTCAAGCCATGGAGACTTTCAGAAGGGAAAAAAGATCTGGAGGCAGCAGGCAACACGCTCGTTATCTTTGCTGCTTGGTTTGTATTTAAATGACCTGTCAAGGCTGCTCTGAGTGCTCAGGTTCCCGTGTGCTGTGAGGAGCTGGCATAGTGCAACACGTTTCTGTGTTACCGGGACTTAGTTCATGCAGCTCTTTGAATGAAAGTGCATGGAAACATCGTGAATTCTAAATGGCACGCCAGTTGTAACTGTGTCAGTAGTTTCTCTCTCACTTCAACACTCGGCTGTCGTTCAGAAGGATAAACACAACACGTCTGAAAAGCTGAATGCCAACATTTGGCTTTACTGAGAGTCTATCTCTGGTTGTTTTAGTTTAATGCGCACATCACCCTTAAATCTGTTGCAGCTGGGTAAACCGTGCTGTGCCACCTACAGAATCATCTCCGCTCATGTTGTGTGGTCTGGCCCTGACGTTTTTCTGGGGTGAGTTATTAGCTGGGTGATAAATACAGTTTGTCATTTTCGACATCATGAACATTTAGCGCAAGTGCTAATTAGACCAGATTCATTGCTGCAGCAGCTACAAGTGTCAATAAAACCTTGCGGTTGTTGCACGGAGCACTCGGCACACAGCTGTGCCCCCACAAATCTGGAACAGAGTAACAGATGGCAGGTACTGTGGCACTATTCGCTAGGAATGCTGGGTTTCCGCTCACCTGCGAAATTAAGGAGGTTGGAGAAAAATGTTCAGCTAGTGCAGAGATATTGTCATCCTGTGACTGGGCATGTTTTGCTTTAGAGCCTTCTATTAACTTTTGCTCTTGGGAGCAGAAGTTCCGGATACTAGTGTGACGTCAGGCGTGCCGTTAATGATTATTCAGACAAGCAAGTCTGAAAGGTTCAGACGGGTGCTAGAACTGAAGAGGCGCATGTAAATGGAAAGAGCAGAGAATAGCTAGCTTAGCAGGGCTACATCCATTCACCTGCCTGTGCCCCGTATTTTAATTGTATCGTTGTCCTTCCTCTTGTCCCAACTAGAGCCCAGGTGAGAGCCAGTACCTAGAGGCATTGGGTTTTTTTCTGCTAATTGCAGGACTAGGCCTTGCAGGCTCTGCTGCTATAGGTTCCTGTGTGTTGTGGCTTTCACAGAGAGCTTCGGTACTGAGAGTAGCACTTAGGCACATGTGTAACTTTAAACAGGAGAGTGGTCTCATTGACTTCCCCAGTGAAGTGAGCACCTGTCTGAATTAGAGCCCTGTTTCTCTGTTTTCTAGTTCTGTGTTTGTAGAGCAGTGATAACTACACTTCAGCTCCTCCTCTGGGTGCGGGGAGGCTTAGCTCACCTTTGCAATGTGCTCTGGCGTGCTCAGCTGAACTGATGCTACAGAGGTATGGAGTAATGTCGTACCCAGGCTTGGCATTGTGCAGTCACAATGGGAAGGAGCCCCCAAGT
Source organism: Pelochelys cantorii (assembly GCA_032595735.1). Taxonomy (NCBI): domain Eukaryota; kingdom Metazoa; phylum Chordata; order Testudines; family Trionychidae; genus Pelochelys; species Pelochelys cantorii. The sequence goes on from CM064353.1 coordinate 2,132,298, forward strand.
ATAACAGGGAAGGGTTTGGAATCATCGACAACCCCCTCCCACAACAGCGCACCACAACCCCCTCCCCACACATGCACACAGTGCGCCGCAGCCCTCTCTGCCATGAAGCGTGTTCGGGTGCGGAAACAATGGCATCTTCAGTAGGAGGGACGGAGGATAAATTTGGCAAAGCTAGAAAGGCTGATTGTGCTTTAATTAATGCTTAGGAGTGAAGTGAAATTAAAAGCAGCAGCAGAGGCAAGCAAGGCAAAATTGTGTCCGCACCAGCTGCAGTGCATTCTGGGAAGCCTTCTGACCCTGACCTTCTCAGACCCTGCATTACAGCTCAGAAGAATGGGGTTCGGCCCCCAGCTCTTCTACAGATGTTCTGCAGCTCAGTTCAGCTCTGGAGCTGCAAGGAGTTTAAGCAGGTGAGTATTCCCTTTGAAGGGATGATTGTGCGTAAGTACGTGGATGAGCTGGAGCCTGAATCTCCGTATTTTAATTCCTTATTTGTAAAGCAGGTATAATAACCCTACCTTTCTCGCACCGCTGTCTGTCTTGTCCAGACTGCAAAGGCTCTTTCTATGTATCCCTACAACTCTGTGGTGATGTCTAGGCACTGCCATAATCCACACAAAAAGCCAATAGCACGTGGTCCAAATCAAGGATTGCCTGAGTGCCTCTGACACCAAGGCATGCCACTGTGTCACTTGGGTTTCACAGGACCCTTTCAGAGTTGTGGGTACTTGCCGCCTGTTTTATATGCTTCTCACTGCACTTCTCAGCTGTCCATGGGGCCATTCCAATGAGTGTAGGACTCATAGTGGCACTGCTACAACCTAAAACTACACCTCTGTGGAGTAGCTACTGCTCAGAGGTTTGTAATGAGAATGGGGGCTTTCCATTTTGTATTTGCTGGTTCCAGTCCAGCCCAATTTATCAGTGAGTGAAAAACGCCTTGAGTGAATATTGCTGCAAAACAATAGCTGTTTGGTGCTGTGGGTGGAAAACCGGGATGACTCCCTTTCCTATTGGACAAGTAGCTGAATCATAGCAAAGTTCTATCATATTCATAAATCTAACTTTAAGCTCTTGAACATACCTTCCCCTAAGCTTAAATCAACATTCCCAACTCTGAGTTCCCCAGCATTGCTACTTTTATTTTCTTAAAGACTCGGCTTTGCAGACCTTCCCATGCTGGGTTCTCTCCTTATATTAGCTGACATTTCATTGATGCTTTCTGACCTTAAGCAGAGGATTAGTTTTTTAATCAGCAAATTATGATCTCCGTTGAGCTCACCTCTTCAGTAAATGTCACCCACAGAGATTTCCCTTCTGTGGCTGATTAAGGTGGGGTTAACGGTGTTTATCTGTTAATTCATTTACAGGGAGGACAGCGTCCTCATAGATCTGTCTCCTGAAAAAATGAAATTATTCACAACAGTTACCAGCGTTTGACATTCAGAGGCTCCCTGCCTGGCCTGTCAACCTAACAAAGACCTGTTGAGTGATTGGGATTTACACAGATGTTAGGGTCCAAAGGGACCATTTGATCAGCTCGTTTTCCATCTAGCATAAAATGGGCCAGGGAGTTTCACACAGCTGCCCGCATATTGAGCGCAACTGGAGAGGCATTTGCTGTTAATAGCTGGCCTGTCTGAAGTGAATGGCAATATCACCGCTGATTTGAACAGAGCTGGGATTTCACCCAGGCAGATTTGACACAGAATATGATCCCGGGTTTTTTTTGGAGGGGATAAGAATTTAGTAGATAGATGGAGTCTGTTTTCGCTGGCCCATGAAGAGGGCCTCTGCCACGTGGGTATGGGATATCACGTCTGAGAGGCCTCTCTCTGTGTCTCATTGAGTTCGGCTTGGCATATGCTCCGCAGTATAATTCAATGTCTGGGAAGCAAGCTGAGAATTTTAAAGCGATGCTCCAGCAAGAAGCCAGCATGACTGTGACCGCAGCAACGATGTCCACGTAGAGTTCAGGCAGTTAACACAGGCCTGGGCCCCACATAGGTCACACCTGGGCCTTATTTTACAGTGTAAGCAGGCTTTTAGCTCACCCGCTGCAGAAGAGGAATTTCACCTGGGATGAAAGAAAAAATCAAAATTCCTCAAAGAAACTTCATTGCAGATCGTTCCCGGGGGCTTAGGGGATTTGCTACATGGTTATGGGGGCTGGCGGAGTTCTTTAATGTCACTTTTTTGATACATTGGGAATATTATTTTCTTCTGTGTTTGTAAGCTTTATAGCTAGTGTAGTTAGGAAGCCGGGGCTTGACATGCTGCGTAAACACTGGAAAATACAGTGATATAGAAAATGGATGCGACTCAAAAGCATATGTAGCAAAGTTTAGCCAGGAGCACATTTGTACAGCGAGGTTATAAACCTTGGGCGGAGGAAATACACCATTCCCAGGTCAATCCCCTCTACAATACGGGGGCTAGAAGTCACAGCTGACTTGGAGCAATGGACACAAGCAGTCACGCTGTGCTGGAAGAACCGTGCTGGGTGAGATGGGTGGAGCGGTGCTGTGTTTACAGGCCTTCCTGCTGGGGAGCCTTTTGCTTTGAGACAGCGGTGTGCCCTATCAATTACGGGTGAATGAACCCTCCAGCACCACTTGAAAACCAGCTGACACTGATAACGAACACAGAGACCCTGCAAGAGCAACTATGCTAGACTGCTGTGCAGCCACAGGCATGGGGTCTTATGGGCCAGCTGGAGCTTGGGATAAGGAGATGACTCAACCCCCCTGCTCCGGAGAGAGAGACATAGCCAGCCCAAAACAAAATGGGGTGTGTAAGGCCCTTGGACAGGGGTGAGAAACCCGGGGCTCTATTCTCAACTCTGCCAAGTGGGGGCTCAAAGCACGCTGGAGTATCAGATCGGGATGAATGTTACAAATTGGAGAATTAGTCTGAAATCTACAGATGCAAGGCAGTAGAGACAAGAGGACAGCACAAGAGGAGCAAAACCGCAAAGGCACCCCTACAAAATGGGGGATAATTGGCTTGGTGGCAGTCCTGCTGCAAGAGATCGGGGGCCTTGGAGTGCGAGTGGGTGGCAAAACAGCTAATATCATTCTGGTGGGAGCACAGGAGTGATGTACAGGGGAGGTACCTGTCCCACACTCCTTGGCACTAGCAAAATCTCATCTGGAGTGCTCTGTCCAGTTCTGGCTCAAGGAAGGATGTGAGCACATTGGAGAGAGGCCAGAGCAGAACAACACAAATGATCCAAGGTTTTACAAAGCCTGACCTGGGAGGGGAGGTTAAAAACGCTGGGCGTGGTAGGTCCGGAGACAAGAAGACTGAAGGAGAAAGCTGGTAACAGTCTCTTGGCGTGGGCAGCAAGGAGGGAAGGCGGAGCCTTGCAGCAGGCATGGCCCCGCCCACATTGTGTCCCCAGAGCTCACGTCGGTGGTGCCGCTCTGCTCCAGGGGTGGTTGGGCAATACCCCTGCCAGGGATGGTCTAGACTCTAGGGTCACAGAGGGTGTTTAAGAACAGATTGGGCATACCCCTGCCAGGGATAGTCTAGGGTCATGGGGGGTGTTTAAGAACAGGCTGGCATATTTTTAAATACATATTTTCCTAATAGCTGTGTAGGATGGGTGGGGAAAGTCCTGCCTCTTGGACTGTGCTGGAGATTTGCTGTTGGTTTTGTCTGTGTTGTATTTTTGTTTTAAATAACAGCTATAAAATATATAGGCTGCGAGGAATTTGGAAGAAAGAAAATCAAGTCATGTTAAAGAAAAAAGGTATTAAAAACAATTTGAAAAGAATCATTAGGATCCATTAGCGTTGAAGATGTTGCTTGTTTTCTCTCCCCAGCCGTTGAAAATTTTGGCCATCTTCTCTAAATCTGTCCAGAAGTGTATTTCTTGAGATCATCTGTAGAAGGAATTCAGCTCACAGGCAGTATCCCCAGCTGACAAAGATTCAATTCAGTGCATGCTTTAACTTATAATATTCCTTGTAGAGTGATGAACTCCTAGCAGAAAGCAGGGCGATTTCTTCTTGTAATCTCATTTGGGCCAAAAATGACAAATGCTGCGGCTAATCTAATTGTGTATTGAATTGCCTTTCTGCAGTGCTGGCCCAGAAATCAATGCATGGGAATGTGCGCTCGGCATGCGCCCAGAGTTATGTACCCCCCAAAATAAACCTGTGTCTCCTTTTCAGTCAGTTGCAAAACAGTATGAGAGGATCATCCAGGCAGCTCACTGATAGGCCGGTCAGCTGAAATAGATGCAATTTAAAATGGGAATGTTTCTGTTCCAGCGAGAGCCAGAATAAAAGGTCATGTTGGGGGCAAGAAGGAAGTGTTGACAGCAGCACTGTGCGTGGGAACGGGTGTGGGGCTTGCATGGAGGAAAATACGTGGATAAGCTGATTGAGAGTGATTCAAGGCGTGGGACACAGGTAAAGGAACTAGGAGGCTCAGAGTCCCTTCCACAAGGGAGAGTTTTTCAAAGGTGTATGTAGGGCCTTGCCGCCCCATTCAGACCTCTGCATGGCTCCTTTGAAAGCAGTGCTGAACCAGAGAACCACGGGAGGTCGATATTGTCTAGCAGCATCACCAACACTTCCACTGCTCACTGGGCTCTTAGAAGACATTTAGGGGTAAATTAGAGCTAAAGAACAGCACAGAACACTGAGAGCCAGGACTAGTGGCTGCAAACAAACTTTATGGGATTGCAGGAAACTTGGCTGTACCCATGATAAATGGACATCCGGCTAACTCACATCATGCCAGACCACAGATGTTGCCAGACCAGAGAGTGCTAGACTAGAGAGGTTCAACCTGTAGTTACAGATTTATGGAAAGCAAATAGGAAAGGATGGTTGAATCAAAATCCCCTTTCAAATTGACAGAATATTAGTGGAACTGTTTCCTCCAATCTTTGTGCTTCTCCATCCCTCTCTAGGATGGAAACACTTTCTTTTTGACCTATTTCCAATTTAATCTGCAGGACATTTGTGTTATTATTGATTTGCCTGATGTCTTGCTCACCTGCCGTCCGGTCTGTGCATTAATTTTGGTGCGAGGAGCTATGCAGCTAAATCCAATAATAATAATGATATAGTAAACTCACATGTTTCTTGTTGAGTCAGCAGTTCACTTGATGGCCTACTTTTTCATGTTGGCAGTGGGCCCGTCTCTGTCGTGTGATATTTCACTCTGTGCTTGCCTTTTAACGCAGCGGGGTACTCACCCTGCCAGAAGGGCTCTGAGGGCGGGCTGGGAATGGGCTGCGGACTTGGAGCGGCCACACGTGTCATCTACAAGCCATTGATCCTGGCCCATCACTGTCCCTCCTCACACTGAGCAGTTCAGGGGTACCCATGGCTTCATCCTCCCGCCACCCCTCGGAATGCTCTTCTCCCCATTTTACAGAGGTCCAGAGGTTTGGGTGTGGCTATGCTCAGGGTCACAACACCTTTCTGAATTAGGAGCCTGAATCTCATTTGCAAAAGGAATTTACGCCCTTAGGAATCTAGACATTCTATTGCTAGCCAATGGGACTTAGGTGCCTACCTGGCTAAATTCCTTTAGATAATTAGGCTCCTCAATCAGTCAGGAATTGCAATGCTGATCACAGCCACACCAGAATGCCTTTAAAAATCTGGGCCTAAGTGACTTGGCCAAGGCATGCAGGGAAGCAAACACAACCTTCGAGTGCCAATGTGGTGCCCAGTTCCCTCGACCAGTCTGCTCATGCTCTTGCTAACGCGGAACGGGACAGGCGTTTCAGTCCATTTCTGAGCGGGCAGGGGTCCACTGCACAGAGCTCACAGCTGCTGGGCAATGTTGAGCTGGGAACTCCAGCTGTGCCCAGGATCGAAAGGGTGATGGAGCCGGACCTCTCGCTCATCACGGGGGGACCCCTCCAGCACAGACCTGCAGCACCTTGGTGGAGGAATGGCTGTGGGTCTCTGCTCCTTTGCAAGTTGCATTTGCAATCTGGACAATGGGAGGAATTCGGTTTGCAGGGCTTTCAATCCAATGCCACTCTTCAGCAACAAATCGATTCTTAAAAAAAACCCAACCCCCCTGCTTTGCAGCAGCTTTGCTATGCTGATTTGCTTCTTCACTAGGGGCTAAGCAGCACTGCCGTGCAGAAAGGAGCCAGCAGAGCAGGCACTATTCAGAGAGATAAAGGAACAACATGAAGATGATGATCATAAAAGCTCTCCAAGTCCATGCTCAAAGGAAAGCCATACCCTATGGCTGACTCAGGTAATGCTGCCAAGAGTCCAGACCGTTTGAGCCACAGACAATGCTGTCAGAAGAGACAGTGCAGGGAAGAACACCGTGGGGTGGCTGTTGCTGAGGATGTGTATGGCTGATGTAAGCTCAGGCAGTGTACTTTTGTCGTGTAGACATGGACGAAGAACTCCCCCCCGAATAAAGATTAGTGTTAAGTTATGAAAATAGCAAATTAAAACCTACGGTGGCTGGAGAATTTGCTTGCTGTCCTGGGAGATGTCTTCTGGGTGCACCACAAAGAAGGAATTCTCCCCCACTAGCCTTCCACAAGTTCTTAAGAAATCCTCTCTTCCAGGCCATGACTCAGGGCCCGTTTCTGAAGTGGACACCCTACTCACTCGTATATGACTCATTCTTTTCTGCCGCGAGGGTCAGTCCCTCCCCGCCAATGCCAAAACATTCCTGTACGTTTCGGTAGCTTTGACAGCGGCTGCTCAATTCCAAAGCCAAAACCTGAGCTAACAACTAGTATTCGTGCCAGAAAGGAAGATTACACCCTTCTGCTGGCTCTAATGCGAGAGCCCGCTCTTGGTTAATTATATGTCTGCAGATTACATAACACAGACGTGTTTATTCTCAGCTTAGTGAGGGATTTAAAAAAAATGCAAAAGAGACAAGAGCCAATGTAAAAGCTGGAAAGAGAATGAAATAGAAATACAAAAGATTTCATTACAAATGACATTATTTGCATTCTCGGCAGCTTAATTCAATTTTATTTTCTTCTCGCTTTAATCTTTGGGCCTAATTCAGTGCAACATAGTCAAAACAGACTATGAAACCTTTGCAAGCTTTATTGGGATGCAAGGAGGTGCAAAGGGACCTGTGGGGACAACCAGAGTGGGTGTTGGCTGCTTTTGAATTAAGCCCTAAGCACCGTTTTCAAATGGGGTGAATATGTTTTTTCTTGATCATGGAGGTTTAAATCTGAAAGGAAGATGATACGCACCCAAAATTCCCCCTTTGTGCCAGTGTGGATTGTGACCTGAACAGCTCTAGTTTCGATGGTGTTTTTTGACATTTAATCAAGGAAGGGAAGGCAGGGGTGTTTTAAATGGTCAGGAGAAAAAAATGGCATTGTGCTTGCCCTGAAAAAAAATCTCATTTACATATTACACAGCGCTAACAACTCCAAGTTGTGCTAATGATGCTAGGAGAGAAATGCGCTCGGTGTTCCAGAGGGGGCTTGCAATGCATTTGGGGTTTGCATGAATTTTAATTAAATTATTGAGCAAAATAATGGTGCAAATCTCCGGGAAAATAATGCGTGTGGCATTCGGCCCCCCCTACAAAAGTTCAAATTGTGCTCACAAAGGGCTTCCCACTACAATGAGGTATTAATTAGTCTGAAACAAATTAAATGATCCAAAGAGCCAAAGCGACAAACTGTGGGTAATGTTTCCAGTGGGAAATAATACACTTGACAACTAAAATAGTTTTTGCAGATCCACCTAGTCCGACATAAGGAGCGTGCCTCCCCCATTGGGCCTTGAAAGCCGATTGCCTCGTGCCTTTTAAAATGTGCAGCATGGTATGGAACCCTGAAACAGAATTAATGATCATACAGACACAAACTATTACCATCACTGTTACTATGGCACCTGTCAATCACAAAAAGCCCTACCATATAACACGCAGTTGCTGTCAACAAGCAGTCATGGCAGTTGTTTCTAGGAGTGGGAGAAGGAAGGCTTGTGGATAAGACACTGGACTGGGATTCAGTTTCTGCCTGTGCCACAGACTGCCTGTGGGATCTTGGAGCAATCACGTCATCTCACCATGCCTCCGTTTCCCATGGTGCATCAGGCATACCAATCCTTCCCTGTTCCGCCTGGATGCTGAAACCAGTGTTCTCTGTTAGCTGTACGCTTAGGCAGCCACCCTGGAGAAATTCAAATGCCCCCCAGCTGATTAGCAGAGCGCCCACAGCCGGCAGTATATGTTTCTACTGAGGGTGCACATTCACACATGCTTTGGTGCACAGAACAAGATTTATTCCATGCATGGATGGAAAAAAAATGAGACGGAACGTTGTCTGAAAGGATTGGTCCATTGCGTGGGAGGCTCAGCTATCACGGCCACATAAGCAGGTTGATGGAGAGACATTTCGTTTGTCCTTTTCCTCTTCCTTATCACAACAACTGTGGTCTATCATTTAGTTACTGTAACTTGATGTGGTTTTACAATTCAGTGATGATTTATTTACCTTATTTTATCCAGGCTATTAAAATAACCGAAGGGCATGGCAATAAAGTATCAAGTAGTGGTGGCTTCAGTCAAAATATTGTAACTACTCTCCTCCAGGAAGGGAGGACCATGGCAAACCTCCTTGCTTTGCACTCATTACCTTGCACACAGCCCAGCCAGGCCCCTGGTTAATCGATTACCTGGTAAGCATCACCAGTTAACCCTTTGCATCCCTAACAGCAGGCCTGGCTCTCCTCCTGGGGAGAGGCTGTGAGAAAGAATGATCCACGCGCAACAACTGTCAGCCTCAGTGCTGGCTGTGCAGCTAGAAGGCTCTCAGACACTACGATGGTGGGGGCGGGCTTGGGAAACGAACCTAGCCAGAGCAGAACTGAGCTCTGTGTTGCATACTCTTTATGGGACAGAGAACTGCCAACACTTTCTGCCGTATCAGTAGTCACGCTGTCACTTGCAAAGCCAGTCTTCCTCTCGTGATAAAATTTGTCATCACTTGTATCCTGTTCTTTGCAAATGCCATGCCGGTAACAACACAGGTATGCACAACTGAGACCGCATTAAAGTAATTACATATCAACGGCTCGATGTCAGGATGGCAGTCGGTTTCTAGCGGAGTGCCCCAAACTTCGGTTCTAGGACTCATTTTGTTCAATATCTTTATTCATGACCTGGATGAGGGGATGGATTGCACCCTCAGCAAGTTTGCAGATGACACTCAGCTAGAGGGAGAGGTAGATACGCTGGAGGGAAGGGATAGAGTCCAGAGTGACTTAGACAAATTGGAGGATTGGGCCACAAGAAATCTGATGAGGTTCAACAAGGACAAGTGCAGAGTCCTGCACTTGGGACAGAAGAATCCCAAGCATTGTTACAGGCTGGGGACCAACCAACTAAGTAGTAGTTCTGCAGAAAAGGACCTGGGGGTTACAGTGGATGAGACGCTGGATATGAGTCAACAGTGTGCCCTTGTAGCCAAGAAGGCTAATGGCATATTGGGGTGCATTAAGAGGAGCATTGCCAGCAGATCCAGAGATGTGATTATTCCCCTTTATTCGGCTCTGGTGAGGCCACATCTGGAGTATTGTGTCCAGTTCTGGGCCCCCCACTACAAAAAGGATGTGGACGCATTGGAGAGGGTCCAGCGGAGGGAAACTAAAATGATTAGGGGGCTGGAGCATATGACTTATGAGGAGAGGCTGAGGGAGTTGGGTCTGTTTAGTCTGCAGAAGCGAAGAGTGAGGGGGGATTCGATAGCAGCCTTCAACTTCCTGAAGAGAGGTTCCAAAGAGGATGGAGAAAGGCTGTTTTCAGTAGTGACAGATGGCAGAACAAGGAGCAATGGTCTTAAGTTGTGGTAGGAGAGGTCCAGGTTGGATATTAGGAAAAACTATTTCACTAGGAGGGTGGTGAAACACTGGAATGGGTTCCCTAGGGAAGTAGTGGACTCTCCATCCCTAGAGGTATTTAAGTCTTGGCTTGACAAAGCCCTGGCTGGGTTGATCTAATTGGGATTGGTCCTGCCTAGAGCCGGGGGCTGGACTTGATGACCTCCTGAGGTCTCTTCCAGCTCTATGGTTCTATGGTTCTAACATTACCCAGGCACTTTAGAGGTAGATGCCGAACTAATAAAATCCTGCACGTCTGTTGCTTTTCAGAATTGCTTGAGTTTAGGAGGGCTGCCTGTTCTCGTACTGCTTGGAGAAATTGGAAGGAAGTGGCTGTCGTGAAAGAATGAATGGAATATCTGGAGTAGCTAATGAAATGTGCCAGTTCCGCCAGGCACCGGAGGAGGGGAGCAATACAGCTAACAAACAAAGGAGGCCTCGTGGCTGGAGAAATTAACTTGCTTATGTCAGCAATGTTGGGAAAATGGCATTTTTTTCAGGAGGCAGGTGACAGCAAACGGGTCCTGCTCCAGGAATGGGAATCCGAGTGCTGTTGTCATACAAAGAAAAGGATAAGAACAGGTGCCTCTCTTGTGGATGAAATTTGCCCCCGCACCGAGGAGCAGAGCCAGCTAAATTCCTGTCAGCCTCCCAACGGTGTACGCCAGGGGTGGGGCTGCAAGAGCTGCTGGTGGGCTGCAAGATGATTTGTTTACTGAGTATCCACAGGCAGGGAGCCCTGCAGCTCCCAGCTGGTGTGGGTCAACACTCCCAGCCAATGGGAGCTGTGGGAAGAGGTGGCCTGGCCTGCAGGTTCTCCACCCCTGGGGCAAGCAGGGACTGAGCCGTAGGCTGGCCCGCCTGGACTTGGCCTGTTGTCCATTTCTGTTCATGCCTCATGGGATCTGCCAGGACGAGACCTGTGCCAAAAGGCCTCCTGGCTGCAGAGCCCAGGGGAAATGCCAGCCTTGATGTCTGTGAAGAATGTAACTTCTGGTGGGTTTTGTTTGCATGCCACGGTGCCTAGAAAACGGAAAGTGAGATACCGGGGCAAGCAGAAAGGCCAAGAGGGTTCCCTCCACTGACCTAACGGGACCAATCCATCCCTTTCACAGGGGTGACACGCAAGAGCGGGCCCCCCCAGCTAGACACAAGCTGCACAAGCATGAGCCTACCGCTGAAAATTTGCCATGGTGGTTTACGTCCATACAGGCTCTGAGCTCGGCTGTCTCTTAGCCCTTGACCTGCACGTTCCAGTCTGTGGGCAGTAACTAAGCTCCCCGCACGTGAATTGTCTTGTCACGTGCAGCCTGCTCACATGCAGCTCAGAGAAACCTCAAAGCTTTGTCCTTCTCAAGATACAAAAGTGCACCACAGCCTGTGAATGTAACTGGGGCAAACACAACCCAGAGCGGGCCTCTGGTAAAACTGAAACAGGTGCATTAGCAATAGGACAGACGCGAAGAGATGCCAAGTGAAAGGAATAAAGCTATCAAGGGTTACAAGGAAATAAAAAACAGTAGTCCTGTGGCCCCTTAGAAACTAACAAAATATAGCTCTATAGTATGAGCTTTCATGGGCAAAACCCACTTCCGCAGATGAGCTGGAAGCTGGACTGGGAACAACAGGAATCCAGAATTTATAACAGGAAAAGGAGGGAAGAAAAAAATGTTACCTGTCAATTGTAGGACCGGTGCTAATGAGGCTAATTGAGTGGGCCAGAAGCTTTTGATGTAAATGAGAGAGCACAGTCATCTTAAAGTCTAAAACTTAATCTAGCTATGTACAGGCTTTGTTCAAGAGGGCTTCTTACCTGGGCTACATCTACACTGCAGCGCTATTTTGGGATACCAGAGGTATCCTGAAATACCTATCCCGCATCTTAATAGCAAGCCTGTTATTTTGAAATATAACGGGCTCGCTATTCCAACATCCCTGTAAACCTCATTCCACGAGGAGTAAGGGACATTTCAGAATAGCAAGTTATTTCGAAATTGACTCAAAATAAGTTATGCAACTTGCATAGCTCAAATTGCGTAGCTTATTTCGAGCTCCAGGTGCCGTGTAGACGCCCCCTGTATTCAGTTCTCAGAGACCCACCTTTCTCCACTTGCAAGAGCCTGGTGCCTTGCGGGTTGCCTAGTGATGGAAGAACCCCGGCTGTAGGGACCAGCTCACCAATTAAATGGATTCTTCTGAGGGTTGCTCCTTGACCTACAGGTGCAAGGAAGATGACATGGAATCTGGTGGGGAAGGAAGCTCCATGCTCCTCATTCTCCCACTTTTTAGCTCAGTGTCGAGAACTGGGCCTCCCTAGGTGCGAGACTCAAACACACCTTCTTCTGTCTGACTCCCCCTCCCACGCCTGCTTTAAACACACTTCTGTCATGATAACATAGACCCATAACGCTTACTGCCCACCATGGACGGGCATCGCGCCGGAGCGTGAACAGTCAGGGAGTTATTCTTTTTCACATGACACCTCCCCAGGCACACTCTGTACAAAGATGATCACAACCGTGTGCAGGGCATGAGTACAGCAGTGCTTGGTGTCTCACACGCACAACCACTGTGCAAACCTCAGTACACAAACCTGATCCTGTGGGGACCGGAGCGCCCCAGCTGGCCAAGTTGGAGCAGCTCTTTAGGCTGGGTTCCTCTCTCTGGATCTCATATAACTTAATCCCCCTTTTACGTGGAGACTCCCATGGTCCCAGTGGCTAGTTGGAAAGAGGAGCGCCCCGGACACCTCCCCCTTCTCCCTTGGTTTGGCAGAGAGCGGCTACCTCTGATGGTCAGGTGGTGGCAAATGCCATTGAAGTGGATGTATGTCTCATTGCGTCATTGTGTCATTTTATCTTAGCTTTCTCTCTTGTTGCCCATCCCGGTAGCAGATGTGCCAGAGTAGCGAAACGGGGCCCCGTTAGGAACGAAAGGCACCTAGAGGTCCTGGCTTGCAGGCCAAGTATTTCCTCTCCAGCCCAGCCACCAATAAAGGGCACCCAGGGCAAACATTTACTGTCAGAAAATGTGTGTAAAACTATTTCAGTGCCCAACTTAAATGGAGCCTGAAAGCAACCTATTGGCCAGCTCCCCATCTCCCCTTCTCCCCTGGTTTGTCTTTTTCCATTCTGGGACGGGGCAGTGGAGTTTGTGGTGTGTGCATCCCAGGTCTCATCCACTGCAATAGGGGTTCTGAATTCTGAATCTGGCATGGCTACTTGGAAGGCAGGTTCCTTCAAAACTTGCATAAGGTCTAAGTATCTTCCATATGTGACAAATGATTCGGAAAAGTTCAGGAGCCCTGGGGTGATTAGGTCACAGAACATTAAGTTTCATTGTGCAGTCTAATGCCACAACACATGAGGCAATTGGCTGTGATGGATCACCTGGGGAAGGAGTCATGTTGGCTAGAGAAACAGCTACTCTCCATAAAAACACAATGAATCTTCGGGGCTGGAGAGGAGGTGGGTGGCCGTTTGTAATCATTTAGTTCCAGTATTGCATGCTGAGTCTTTTCACCAGTTCTTCCCATCCGGGCTGTCCAGGACAAAAGGGGGCTTTGGTGTGACGGAGAAGAATACATAGAAAGGGTGTTTTAGGTGTGCAGGAAAGTAGTTACAAAAACTGCTGCCCAGGCCAAGTTCCTAAAAGAAAACCAGAACTGCTCCTCGGGGACTGCTGAGCCCTGGTCTACACTGGGGAGTTATTTTGAAATCACAAGGCGAGCGTCCGTACTTGGATTACCCTCCAAGTTCATCTCCACCTGGCTGGAACTTTAGCGTTTGTTTATTTCCTTCACTAAGAAAGTTGCTTGCTTTGCTTTCAACATCCGATTTAAAATCCTTCCAAGCTGCTTTTTATCACTGCAAGGACATTGCTCATAATTTTTCATACCCGGCTGGCCCTGCTGCAACTACTGCTCTGTGAGTCACACTTCTGATTTCCCCGAATTGGATGATTACAATTCAGAGCTTCACGGGCTGCTCCGGGACGATTCTATCCTGAATGCCAGCAGTACAGCATGATGCCGTATTGCTGTTAAAAGTAGCCTCGCTGTAATCCCTCTTCGGGTTAATCTTCATTAGCTTCCTGTTGGCCAGTGGACTGAACTATGCCACCCCACGTTGTTCACATTGTTTTCCAGGCAAGACTCTTTCTTATCAACAAGAGAAATGTGAAAATCACAAGCTCAGTGTACAGGTTGACCCTCTAGTCCAGCACTCTTTGGGCCTGGCTGGTGCCGAACCAGAGAATTTGCCAAACCATGGGAGGTCAGGATTGTCTAGCAGCATTACCAACACTTCCACTGCTCGCTGGGCTCTTAGAAGACATTTAGGGGTAAATTAGAGCTACACCACAGCACAGAACATTGAGCGCCAGGACTGGTGGCTGCAAATAAACTTTATGGGACTGCAGGAAACTTGGCCACACCCATGATAAATGGGCATTGAAGTTAATAAAATCACGCCGGACCATGGGTGTGGCTGGGCCAAAGAGTGCCAGGATAGAGCGGTTCAACCTGTCTATGTCTTTCAATCTCTTGTCCCATCTTGGCTTAAATCAGAGTCGCAGAGCCTGGGCATTTCCAAGGGCCAAATTCTATTCTTATTTGCAATGGGAAAAAGGGGCTGATGTACGTGGGCACCTCATTGCTGATGGGCAGCAACACTTGCTCTTCCATCCTGGGCTCCTCACCCAGCTCTGCTCATGCCCTGGATCCTGGACCACCCCACTGGTAGCTATCCCTGTTCTTGTTCCCTCGCCTAGCTCTGCTGGGGCACCGGCGTCTTGCATTGCTTCAAGGCCTCTCCGTAGCACAGAGTGGGAGGAAAGAAAAAAAAAAAAAGAACAGAGCCAGGTGAAAACTGGTTTAGCACCAACACCTCAGCCCCCCCTCCCCATCCCATTTTAAAAGAGATACTTTAAAAACTTCATTACACTTCATGCTTAATGGGAGGCAGTTTCTGTAGAAGATAAAATCCCATTTTGTGGGTATTGAAAGCAGTTTTATATTCTGGGGGGAGGAAGGCAAATATACACCCAGACAAGATCCAAACTTGACCACTTCAACTGGAGGATCCTGATGGCATGTCTTTATTTTCACCACCAAACCAGCATGTGGCTAAGGGGCGGCTTAGGTGTGCAGCCCATAAACTTCTACAGCCCCACTTGCCTCTGATAGTTCTGTTGCTCTGAGGACAGATCTTAGATTTCCAGCACCTTGCTGCTTCTCTGATGACTGCCAAAGGTATTAAACACCATCCCTGGTTTTGTGAGAGCCAGCCAGACCCTGAAATGTTATGTGAATGGTGTACATGTCGGGCGGAGAAAATAGGCCAGGAATGTTTGCTTTGGAGGAATAAAAACCATATTTTCCTTCCCGACTCATTGTAGGGTAGCAGATTACCCCTTCATCATTGGTAATTAAGAGCAAAAATTACTCTGCAATTCCTCACTTTTATTGCCTTCCTAAACCGAGCAATTTCTGCTGGCGAATCCCATTGGCGAGACCCGTGCCATGCTCTCCCATAGGTGAAAGGAGGCCTGGTGTTCACTTTGTGAAGAACCATTAAAAGAGACACTTGAAGAGTCAATTCACCAATGGCTTTACTCCGATTGCTTTATCAGTATTGATTCCATTCATAATTATTTATCTTAATCCTGGGTGCTGGGAAGCTGCCCAGTTAGCCCTTTAAATAAACATCTTGCTCCATTTTTTGCCTGGCTGTTCACCCCTCAGGGTCTCTCGTGAGTGACGTTGCTTGGCAGTTGGGTGCCTGTGGTAGCAGAGATGGCGTCCCCTGACGATCCCGGGGGAGCCGAGGCAAAGGTCGGCGTAAGCAGCTGGGCGCTAGCGCAGGGAGGGGATGCGTTGCACCGAGTTTTAACAGGGAGGGGGTTGCTGCCGGTGTGGTGAAAGCTCCTCACAGGCAGCCAGCGTGTTCGTAGACAGCAAGGCTAGAAGGCGTGGCGTGGGTCGTCAGTTCCAACCCAGTCCCTCCACAGGGAACGCCCCACCCCTGCTTCTTCTGGGTCCTCTTGCCTCCACAGTGGCCTGCTGCCTCGTCTGGGCTCAGCGGGGTCTCCCCTCCCTCACCAAGCTCTGCAGACCATGCTGGAACGGAAGGCCAGGGATGCCTGGAACACAGCTGCCGACCCTAACCCCTCTTCATACCCTCGGCCCTGGCCCAAAGCCTGCAGGCTGCAGTTCAGTCTTTCCCATGCCGGGCTTGGCCCGTCCCACACACCAAGATGCTGAGGCTGGGAATCTGCCCCACGCAGAGCCAGAAGCCTCGTAGCAGCGTGCCACCGGCTCCAGTGGACGCTGGCTCGGGGCCTAGAAATAAAGAGCCACGTCGCCCCTCAGCCAAACAGCTCACCCACACGGATGGGAAACACTCGCAAACCTGCCTCGCCACCGGCCCCCTCGGCCCCAGGATGGCAGGAGCAGGCACTTCCCCCACCCCACAGGGGGATCCCCCAGGAGCCAGCTGGCTAAGCCGGGACATCTGCAGGGGCACAAGGACCATCACGCAGTGTCCCCCTCATCCTTCTGCCCATGGTGGCATCACTCAGTGAATGGGCCCTGGGCCCATCTCAGAAACCCCCAGTCTGCCATGCCCCAAGTATTGCTGGGCCGAAATAGGCAGCTTGGCTGACAAAGGTGGAGCTCACTCTCGGGGGGGGGGGGTGCCGCGGGCAGGGGCAGTCAGCCTCTGCAGGGCTGGAGAACAGGTCCCGCGTGTTAGAGTCGTGCTCCACCGCTGGAAAACAGGGGCCAGCAAACTGCACAGTGGTGGTGCTGGGCACAGATGCCGCAAAACCCGCTTCCTAGCAGCTACCCCGGAAGGCATGAGTCTTTGATGGAAGTGATTCTGCTAAACGGGCTGAGCTGTCAGCCAGAGTCAATGGCTGCCAGTTGGCCGGCAGACCGTCCCTAGCACCATTGGCAGGTGTGGCCCCGTGCTAACTATAAACAGGGTCCTCGCCACAGCTCCTTCGCCAGCAAGTCAACTGCAGGAGGGGGTCAGGAAACCTCAGAGGAAAACAGGGGAACGCTACAAGCCAAAAAGGGGTACTTCGCAGTGTCTCCAGTAAACGGGCTCCCAGCTGTGTCCTGCCGGAGTTTTGCAAATGGCTTGAGAGCAGCTTGGGAGTTATTTTCCCTCCTGAAAAAATGTCTGTGCAAATGTATTTTTCTTCAGGAAATTTGTTGCAAGGTCAGACATCCCAAAACTTGTCAGTTTGCAGAAATGGGTGGGGGTGGGGCTTTATTATAAGCAAAAGCAAAAATTCTCAGTTAAAATGGTTAAAAAAAAGGGGGCCCAAAATTCCCATTAGTTAAAAGTTATTTTCCAATAAAAAATTGTGTTCACAATTTTTCAAACCAACTCTCATAGACCTCCATGGCAGCAGGGTCAGACCATCAGAATGGACCTGGGAGACATTGCCTTAACCCTCTTGCATTTTCTGGTATAAAAAACCCGCAGAAGAGCCACTCAAAGGCACTCTCGGCATCACTGGGCTCTGATGTCCGCTGAAAGTGCGTGTGGTTCAGCGCCTCTGAGAAACATTCCTACGGGGAACGGCGAGATGCTAAATTAGAACTTTTCAGCAGTGCAGGCTATTTTGTAAAACATTGTGGCAGTTTCAGGATCGTTTCCAGGCTCGGAGCAGTGCATTTAGAATAAAACAACAGCGTTGGCTCCAGACAATTGATGCGTTTTATGTATGTGCTATTTTACCATTATCATAGGGCCTCCAGCCCACCCATTGTCCGAGGTAAATGACACAAGGGAGTTCCTGCCCCAGGACACTTACAGCCACTTTGCAGATTGTGTTTTAACAATGAAAAATTACTTTAATGTAGGAGGAGGCAGAGACAACTCAGTGCAGCATGTGTGACGATGTTCCTGGACCTCTCCATCCAAAACCAAGGGGTCCTGCTGTGAGGCAGGGACTAGTGAAAGGGAACCTTCGTTTCTTTCAATCCAGACTATTACATAGACTGTCAGTAATCTCAGGCCTTGTCTACACTGGCATGTTTTGTCACCAAAACCTGCCTTTTGGCGACAAAACAGTGAGACCCTTTACGCTACAATGCGACTTTTGTTGGGAAAAACACCCAGTTTTGGTGACAAAAATCTTCCAGTCCTGTGAGACACTTTAGTCTTTTCCCCCTCCTTTTATTGTTGACAAAGAGCCAGTGTAGACTCTGCTGTTTGTTTTGTCCAGAGGACTGGCTTCTGCCAGTATCCCACAGTGCCTGCCCGATGACTCTGCTCAGTGTTCTGTGATCTCTGCTACCCTGCAGGCCCCCCCCCTCCCTGCCTTCAAAGCTCTGGGAAGTGTCTGACAGCTGCGTGAGCTGCTCCATTTGGGGAACAAAGAGCAAATCATTGGAGTGCTCCTGGTCTACCCGGCTAGGGACACAGCGGCAGGCGGCTGCTGCAGGGAGAGGGCTGGAGGGGCTGCTGTGCTGCTTTGACATTCCTTAGTACGGAGAGCTCACAGAGCTATGAGGGAATCCCAAGAAGCACGGGGATCAGCTCTGCCTTCCTACAACACTGTGCTGTGGGATGCTTCCCCACACTGCTTTGCTCTGTCTGCCAGCAGGGTGCTAGCCATGTGACCAGGAAATGTTGACAACGGGAGGCAGAAAAACAGGTTTGACCAGTGGTCACTTTTGGCAACACTTCCATCGCCATCCCTCCCCAGTGAAGCCAGGGCCTCCGGCTCCTCACACCAGACTGACTGACATGTGCCAGGCAGCTTCCTCTTCTCAGTCCACAGCCTCCACCTTTCACTGCTGCAGCCCAGAGAGCCCGCGGGGAGCCCTCCCTGAGGGGGATGAGTGAGCTGCAAAGGGCTTCACCCTGTCAGTGCTCTGCCCCCTCCAGCCATTCCCCACAAGCAGAGCAAGCCCACAACTTTCTCCTCCTCCACAGCGTGGGGCACCGCTCCCCAGGCAGGCCTCTGTGTTCGCCTGCGGCCCTGGCAAGAGCTCCTGGCCCTGCAGACGCCGCAGGGCGCTTTACCATTGCCGTCAGAGGACTGGGAGCTCACCCCCTCGTCATCAAGGCCCCTGCATTCCAGGGGCTGCCAGCGTAGGCCAGGCCAGACCGGAAGGGCCAGAACTCTGGGTACAAACAGCAGCAAGATGCTGCAGCCCAACTAGGCAGGGAAAGACTCAGCAGTGCCCATCTCCCCTTCCCATCTTGCGTGGGCAGCTATGCACATCTGGCACGCAGCGTGGTGGTGCCGATGTGCGGGGCCCCCCGGGGCATGGGGGTTGCTGAGCTTGCTTGGGGGGATGGTTGGAATTCCAGCCCGCTTGACGCTGACGGAGCGGTGGAGGGAAAGGGCCTGCGAGAACATGGCGCTAGGTCTTTCCATGTCTATCTGCAACACACTTCTCCTCCCCGCCCACTCCCCTTTCTAAAGTGTTAGAACATGCAACGCCTCTCCAGAGCAAAGCAAACAGGTTGCCAAGCCCAGCTGAGGATGCTGAAAGAGCAGTGGCAAGGGGCCGTTGGGTGCCGCAGCAGGGGGAAATGATCTGTGTGAGCGAGGAAGGAGAGCGAGCCAGGGCACAGCTTGGCTGTTTGCATTCCTCTGCCTCTGCCGCAGCCCGTTCAGACACATCCCTGCCCTCTGCACCCGACCGGCATCATGCCGAGTGGGGCTGTTTTTAATGGAGCATTAGACCCAAAGCAGGAACATCTTCTTACCACTGTATTGCGCACATCTCTGAAAGCGGCTTCAGGGTGACCCAGTTTCTGAAAGGCAGAACTCTGGGCAGAAAAGGTGTGAAACACGGCACTGAACTCTCTCTCTCTCTCGCACACACGCACCCACACACATGCACCCCCCCCACACACACTCCTCTCCTTGTTGCGACTGAGATGTTGGCATTAGGAAGGCCGCCACTCCGCTCTGTATGGGGAATTTTTGCCTTGCTCTCTTTGAGCATGACCACTCTTTCTGAAGGCATCATTGCTCTACAGCATGGGTGGGAAACCTAAGGCCAGGGGGCTGAATGTAGCCCCCAGCTTGGTTGGATCCTGCCCTCAAGGCTCAGGGCTCCCCCTCAGCATAGGGGGGCCTGCGCTGGCATTCCAGCCCCCTCATCATCCCTCCGAGCTCACAAAATCTACTTGCCTGCCTCCCAGGCTCTGGTGGGTGAGGGGAATGTGGAGCGCGTCTTTCTCCTCAGCTGGGGCCCACAGCAGTGAGGGTTTGGGGGTTTTTTTGCTTCTCACTTGTGTGCAGCCCCCATATTGATTTTTCTGGGGGTCAGTGGCCCCCGACCAAAAAAAGTTTCTGCACCCCTGCTCTAGAGGGTGGAGCAAATGCACCCTATTGTATCTCTGGCTGGTGTGTCCAGATGCCAACCCTGTCTGATGGAAAAACACAGCCCTTAGTGAATGGAGTGCGGCATTCAGCATGCAGTGGGCACGGCTGGTGTAAGGGAACCAGTGTGAGAGAGCAGGTCTCAGCCTGAGAAATCAGCCAGAGCTGAGCCTGCCAGCAAGGCGGCTGTTTAGTGCACGCCCCAAAATGCACCATTACAGCTGCCACCGAAGGTAGTGTTCCCAAAGGCGCCTCTGTCAATGAAAATGTTGCCCTGAGACCCACACACTCATTTCACCCCCGTGACTCACAAGGACACATTCACAAATCCTTCTTCCCTTTGTGACCTTGCAGTTCTGGTAATACGAACACCTCCGGTTCCCCTCCATATTTCCACCAAAATGTCCTTCTGTTTTAACTCCTAATGGCTTTCCTAAAGCCATAACCTGCTTTGTCTGTTGTTTAATAGGAAATCAATAGTGTTGTAATACAATGAAATTAACATTGATTTATCTCATCGTAACCAGCAGCTAAACCAATAAGGTATTAGTCAATATGTTCACTCTGGGAGGTCCAGCCTGCTTCTCCCCGCCTGGTGTATTTCTCTTCACTACTAATTAATTACCAAATCTGGCAGGAGGTTTTCAGAAGAGATTAGACAGAATTACTGCTTGCAGCAGTTTTTTGAATTAATGCAAAAACAGAACCCATCCAACTAAGAGGCACTTACGTGCATGCACCCAATAAGTGCTGGCTTACAGGTTTTGGCACTCAGCAGAGTGAGTGTGCACATGTGTGAGTGCATGCTACAGGGAATGGGGGGGGGGTCGCAAAAGAAATGCTGTTTATGCACTTTCAACATTTGTTCTCATTTCAGTAGCCCCGAATGCTGAGTGCTGTATTGTCACCTTGGTCTGAGAGGCACGAAGCAGCCCCGGATTGAATCCAGACACTACGAGAAGGCAACTCGCAGTGCGTGACACGCAGTCCAGTCCCATCCACGAGCTGATAAACTCCATATTTTTAGTGCTAGGAGGAAGACGTCAGCCCCAGCGAGGGATACAGCAGTGCTCCTTTCTTTTGCATTTCCATACAGATGAAATCTGGCACTCGGTCCCCTAGTAACTTGTTTGCCGTGCACCATGCAAGGCACTTTTTGCTTTGGCCTGTAAATGTGCGACTGCGGGTGCAAGGGCCTCACGGGGCAAAGACACCCGGTTGCCAATGTGTGATCAGGGAGGGGGAACACGGGTGATCCCACCCTGGAGGCAGGGGCTACAACTCTGGCACCGTGTGAAGCTCCCTCGCCAGGTGCGTTTCCACGCTGTCACGTACTGAGCTTTCGGCACGCTGGGATGGGTCGCGGGACCAGGCAGAAGCCAGGAGGGAACGAGCTGCGTTCCCGGAGGGCAGCTCGTATGTTCCCTCCGTACAGAGTTTCCATCAGCCTGCTCCCCCAAACCCGTCTCCGGGTGCTTGCCTTTCCCCTCCCCCAGCCCACAATGCAGGGCAATGCTTAGGGAGCCCCAATGGGGGTGGGATTCTTGGCATGTGCCTTCCGCACAAGTAGCCCCACACGTGCCCTCATTTGTACGTGGCCAGGTCCTGTGCCTGGGAACGAGGGATGGTCAGAGCTCTGCTCCCAGCACAAGGCGGGGCACTAACTGTCTGAGGCTCGGAAGGAAGGAAGGTATTGACAGGACTTGTGTGTTCCTGGCCAGTTTTTAAAACAAATGCAGCCCTAGAGTCAAAGGGCTGGTAAGAGGGAAGAACTGGTGATTCCCAGTTGATTCTCTAGCAGGATTTGACTCACTGGCACAGCGCCTCCTGCTGGTTTCCATGGGAATTAGCTCTTCCAGCCCTGGAGCGCCCCCTGTTGACGGGTGTCTCGTGCTGAGTTACCTGCCTCCTACGCTACTTCGGGCCCCATGTCTCTTCCAGACCATGGCATCCTTTCCTCAGGATACTTCCCCGTGGCACTGCCCCCACACGCTGTGGTCCTCCTCTCTCAGGGAACCCCAGATCACTATACCCACCCAGCTTCAGTGACCCTACTGCCGGTTGTCATCTAGCCCCTGCCTCTGGGCAAACTGCAGTCTGACATGGCCACTTATCATCGGCAAGGGGGCGGACCTGTTGCTTTAGTACCTCAGGCCTCCGCCTGTGAGCTTGCCTGGCTAGAGCTCCCCAGCTGCACCTGCCTTTCCCCAGCCCCGCTCTGTCTCAGGCACCCTCCTGTCGCTTCTCTGGTAACCAGGTCCCTCCTGCTCTACAGCTGGAACAAGAGTGAGTGCCTCTCAGCCCTTGCAGCCTTTTATAGGGCCCAGCCTGGTCCTGATTGGCTGACTGCTCCCCGCCCTAATTGGCCAGGGTTGGGCAAGCCCCCTCTGGCTCGTCTGTAACCCTCTCCCCGCTGGAGTGGGCTATAGAACCACAGACTCCCACTGCATGAATAACAATCGAGAAGATTAACTGACCCATCTTCATATTGCAGGGGCCAGTTCAGGTTTGTGACCTAGAGTGCTCGATTTCTTTGGCACTACAAAAATAACATGAACATGTGACTCACAGCTCGCACGCACCCAGCCTCAGAAAGGGCCAGGCTTCAGGAGCAGACAGGAGACCACAATGCATGAATGATTTTGAGCAGTTCCATCCTCTTCAGCGTATTAATTGGCATTGACGATCCTCTCTCATAAACGAGCCTCAGAGGCCAGCAGACAGAGAGAGCAGCAATCAGGGACTTCTACTGGAAATAGTTCCTGGGAGATCTACCACGGTAACATTGTTAACACATTAAACATAACCAAAGCGGCCAGGCCAAGGAAGGAGAATGTGATGAAAGCGGAGTCATTGGCTGTGTCTGAGCAATCAGAGCTGGTTGCCAGCAGGGGATAACAGATGATTCCTGCGCAGCCCGGTTTTGAAAGCAGCAGCAGGGGGAGGTACTTGGAAATGTCAGTGAGTCAGTGCAGGAAGGAAGTGTGGAACGGAAGGCGGAGCGTTGATGGCCCTTGGCTAAAGGCCTTTGCAGGGTCCACAGGGACATGCCCCATTTAAGGTCCTGATCCTGAGCCTGGAGCCATACGAGCAGGACTTTGAAGCTTCATGGGGCTGCCCTTGGTGTCAGGGGCTGCCCTTGGTGTCAGGGGCTGCCCTTGGGGTCAGGGGCTGCATGCCCTCACGCCCTCATCTCCAACCACTCCTGGCAGCTCGCTTGCAGCTCCAGCTTCACTTGGCCTCATGATGGTGGCGTGTTCCTCTGGGTTTGCTTTAGGACTCTTCACTCTATTGCATTATATGCTCAGCCATTTGCCGCACTATTCAGATCTTATGGTCAGAACTATCATTCACAGGCAGATGATGTGCAGATAGGTGAATTATATTCAGAGGCTCTCATCTTTATATCTCCAATTGTCGGAGTAATATCTCCAAATGGGTCTGTGCTAATCTTTTCGTATTAAACAGACATGACAGACTACTCATTTGGGACCCTGTGGCTTGCCGTTCTGTTGTCTGAATCTCTGCCTTTCAAGATGAACTCACATGGCGTGGCTCCTTTTTCGGTGGTACCTGATTTGTGAGTCTTCTTTCACTCATTTACTGCTGCATTTACATATTGGCTCTTGGGATATAACAACTCTAGATGAGGACGAGAAATAGAATTTGGGAAATCTGGCTTCTATATTTTCCTTTTCTATCTACCTATCTATCAGAAGTAAGACCAGAAAATAAAACACCCCAGGAGAGTGGTATAAATCTGGAATAAAGCCATTGGAGTTGCATTGATTCAGATCCAGATTACACTGATTCACAATCCAAAAAACAGCATTTGTCCGTGTGCCCTTCGTGTTCCATATTGACTTTGCTGAATCGCTGCAGCAAGAATTAAATGATGCATGGAAAGGAGCCCTGCTATCCTAGCACACAGAGGGAATATGGACACTAGCAATGCTGTGCTGTGTAATGCGCTGTTCACCTCCGGCGCCTCCAGAAACACCTCCCCTCCTCCCCCCGAGATGGCCCAGAAACCACCCTGCAACAACAAACCAAGCAGGGCAGCAAACAGCTAGTGGTGCGGGAAAGACAGTGAGAGAAAAGG
This sequence comes from Pelochelys cantorii, assembly GCA_032595735.1. Taxonomy (NCBI): domain Eukaryota; kingdom Metazoa; phylum Chordata; order Testudines; family Trionychidae; genus Pelochelys; species Pelochelys cantorii. The sequence continues at coordinate 2,156,610 of CM064353.1, forward strand.
AAGCCTGCAGCTCCCAGAGAGCCAATATGCAGGATTTCACACCAGTTACCAAGTGTATTTGGCAAACGTCATGGTTTTTATAATCTGCTACAGGTAAGTTAATTAAGAGCCCAAATAGGAGAATACTAACCCCTATACTCAGGCTCTTTGACAGCCCCACACAGCAGGGATGCTTATGAGATAATCAATTACACCTCCAAGATGTAATACACGATGTGATCTGATGTTCACTCTCTAACCTCTTAAAGGCTGTAGTTCTCCGATCGTAATAAATATGCACCCTTATTTTGCCTGAAATGTTTGCCTGAAGAAAGAAAGAAAGAAAGGAAAACTATTGGGTGCATACAGTAGTGTGTAGGGTGTGAATACAGGGTTACTTAGGGTACATCTGGACTACAGGCTTTTGTCGACAGAGGCTTTGTCGACAGATATTGTCGACAAAGCTTCTGTCGACAAAGAGCGTCTAGACTACATCCAGTTCTGTCAACAAAGCAAGCCGCTTTGTCAACATGAGAGTGTAGACGCAAAGGACAGTGTAGATGCAATAACGCCTTCAGTCGACAGAACTCTGTCGACAAAAGGCATTATTCCTCGTCGAATGAGGTTTACCGCCGTCGACAAAATTGCCACATTCTGTCGATGTTATGTCGACAGAACTCGGCGGTAGTGTAGACGCAGGTATAGTTGTGTCGACAAAAGGCCACTTTTGTCAACAAAACCCGCTAGTCTAGACACACCATGTCACACAGTTATCCTCCTCACTAACCTCTTCCATTGGGCATCTCTTGATCACCCATTAAGGTGGGCCTGATTTCTCTGCCACCCCATGGTCTTGTACTGCACAATGAGCTTTCCACCTGGAATCATAAGATATCAGAGATCATCGCTACTCTCCTAGAGCACTTCCTGTGACCACTGACCACAGGTGGCTCAAAAAACAAACCAAAGGGTAAACCCCCTGGATTTCTGACCACGGGACCAGACATTTTGTCTCTCACTTGGAGTGCTGGGGAAGCAGTTTCTCATGAATATTTTAATAAGAAAGTGATTAACTTTGCAATGGGAGGGAATACTCCTCGGAGAGAGGAATACTCTTGGCTGCAGCTTATGCGAGATCTACAATAATTCTGTTGTAATAATATAATTACCAGCCAATCCATTTCAATAACATAATCACAGGCCCATATTTCATTCCTCAATTACTGCACTGATTAGAGTCATTTCTAAATCATGACCTCCTCAAAGAACCCATTGCAAAAATGATTTTTAAGCAGAGAACAATCCAATAATTACTCACGCCATGTTAAGCTAATTAGCCCAGTGCTAACAGAGCAGAAAGGCTTTGGGCTTGTTGGACATTCACTAGTAGTAAGATGGTCCTATTCATTGTATTCTTTATATAAAACTTTCACTCTCTTTCAAATATTAAAAGTGAAAGTACAAAGGCATCGCCAACAAATTGTTAGTAAGAAGAACCATTTTCCACCTATTTGAGTTGAAACAAGTTTATGGTATTTATTCAAAACCCTTAAGGTTGTCCAGAAAGAGTCCCCATCAAGCTTTAACAAGATTTTGATGCTTCTTTTAGTCTCTGTGCTGAACGTCTCTCCTGTGGCATTTGTTTCATGTTTGTTCTTTGATGTTAATGACATTGGTTGTAAGTGAAACAAAGACTGGAAGAAATTATCTTAATCTGACAATGGGCAATAATAAATAATATTCATCTTGGAACAACACAGGTATATTTTCAGGCCCCGATTCCACAACCATGTGCAGGAGCACTGTCTTGCCGACGTCAGGAGAATGTAGCGATGTGTTTGCAGGACTGAGGATTCATTAGCCTTCTGGGCAGCTAAGCAGTTGGAGCCCAAACAACTTCAAGTAGAGTGCTAACAACTCCAAAAGGAACAACACTGTTTGTGCAGCTTGTGACATCAGCTATGTCTACACTGCGGCATTTTTCTGGGATACCGGATGTATCCCTGAAAAACTCCGCCGTGTCCAAGGAACGCGTTTGTTCTTCCGCTTTTTTTAGCGGAAGAGCAAACGCACTCTCTCGGGGAGCCCAGTATACCTCATTCTACGAGGGATAAGGGCTCTGTCAAAAGAGGAGGCTTTTCCACCATTTGGCCCCATCTAGACTGGGCCAAATGGCGGATAAGCCTCTTCCGGAAAAGCAATTGGAAAAAGCTACACAAATTGCGGAGTGCAATTTGCGTAGCTTTTTCTGACAAAGGACTGTAGTGTAGACCATCTTTGCACAATTTTATGGACCCAATAATCTCCAGAAACATGTTTTTACACACTTGCTCTTAATTTTCCCTTAATAAATGTAGCTGGAATATTTTTGCTTTAGCAACAGCCATTTCTTTAGGATCTTTCTTGGTGCTATGAGCAGAAGGCATGATAAGAGTCATCCTGCAACATTTGCTTGAGGTGCAACTGTACTTTTTGCCCATCTTTAAACTTATTATTACACTATCATGTTACTTTGCTCTCCCTGGTTCCAAGGGGAGGTAGGGAGAGAAGAAAGGCAGCTGCCTATAGATCCCCAAAGAGGATATTTTTCCAGGCCTTAATTTACCTGTATGCCTGTCTGCTTTCATGGAAGGCTAGCTCACATCACAATGCTGAGCTTTGAAAAATGTAGCCAAGTAATTTCACGTTAGGGTTAGGATTAGACTCAGCGTTGTCACACCAGGGCCCAGCAGAAATCTTGTTTCACAGCTTGCTAGCTGAAGTTTTCCAGACAAAATCTGGAAAAACACTTTGATTTCTGGTGTCTTATCTAAACCTTATCTAAGTCTACAACCTTTTGCATCGACCTCTCTCTTTGTTATCCAGCCAGTGAGGAAATAGTTAACAGCGCTCTAGCCTGCAGTTCTCAGCACTGTCACAGCTCAGATGTCTGCGAGCCTTCACAATATTCCATTCTCCAGAGCCGCACCGGGGCAGTCCGTCTCAGGGTTCTAAATTCGAACAAATAACATTTCCGACTGGTCAGGAGAGCTCGACAATAGGCAATGAATGCATTCCACTCGCTTCAGCGCTGGAATTAAATAGCAGAAATATGATTGTTTGCTATAAGAAAGCAGTTCAGAGAAAGTTGCATATTATACATTATCATGTTATACATGATGGTTTTGCACTGCAGTCCTCGGAGATTGTAATGAATAAAATCTTGACAACGTTCTTTCCTGCATTAATCATTTTAAGCTGATCCTACAGGATACAAGGGCAAATTAAATTCTATTTGCAATTTCATGCATGACGCACAGGAGCGGACGATGTCTGAGCTAGCAGTTTTTCAGTAAGACAAGCGTGTAAGTTGCAATTATGCAGTTACTTTCTCCCATGTGCCAGCACTCTTATTACTGACAAATTTGTAAATGAAAATGTATGAATGGTATTAAATTCACCTTCAAGGATGGAGCAAATTAATATGAATAACTCTTAAGCCTGTATTTGAAGAAAAACACCACTTTTAATGTGTAAGATGACAAATGGAAACCCCACGCTTCCCCAGAGTTACTTTCATAGACTGATTTTCCTTCGTGACCATACCCTGCCAAAACATATGACTTCATGTTTCACAGTATTGGCCACAAGCAGAGAATCTGCAGATGCAGCCACTGTCTTGGGACAGCCACACTGCCTGATCTATCATGGTCTCCTGGAGTAGATGCTTTCCATTCACAGGTGTGAACAGTGCAGTCTTTGGCCAGCCCATGGGGAGATGAACCTCGTGGCTACCTATCTGCACAATTGACAAAGGAAGTTTGCACAGCAACTGATAACTTTCAGTAGCAAAGCACCCGAACCTGTTTATTCAGGCGCAAGTTGTCCGGTAAGAGAAGAGGTAGCAAAGTAGGGACATTTGGAACTAGTACAAGCTGGATTCTTCGGCACTTTAATATGCGGAAAACTCAGTTAACTGACATCTGCCATAGATGCCAATACAATTCCCCCTTCAGTTAACCGGAAAAATGCCAATACCCATCTGGCATCATTTTTTGACATTTTCTGGTGCTTGGGGAAGTCAAGTTTGTTCATGTTGTATTTTGTGTATAATACTGTTAGCACAGAATCATAGAACCACAGAACACTACAACTGGAAGGGACCTCAAGAGATCATCAAGTCCAGTCCCCTGCCCTCATGGCAGGACCAAGCGCCATCTAGATCTTCCCTGACAGGTGTCTGTCTAACCTGCTCTTAAATATCTCCAGTGATGGAGAATCCACAACCCCCTTAGGCAATTTATTCCAGTGTTTAACATCCCTGATAGGAAGTTTTTCCTAATGTCCAGTCTAAACCTCCCTTGCTGCAACTTAAACCCATTGCTTCTTGTCCTTTCATCAGAGGCCAAGGAGAACAATTTTTCTCCCTCCTTCTTGTAACTCCCTTTTAGATACTTGAAAACCGCTATCATGTCCCCTCTCAGTCTTCTCTCTTCTAAACTAAACAAGCCCAATTCTTTCAGTCTTCTCTTCTAGATCATGTTTTCTAGACCTGTAATCATTTTTGTTGCTCTTCTCTGGACCTTCTCCAGTTTCTCCACATCTTTCTTGAAATGTGGTGCCAGTACTGGACACAATACTCCAATTGAGGTCTAATCAGCACAGAGTAGAGCGGAAGAATGACTTCTCGTGTCTTGCTCATAACACTCCTGTTAATGCATGCCAGAATCACGTTTGCTTTTTTTGCAACAGTGTCACACTGTTGACTCATGTTTAGCTTGTGGTCCACTATGACCTCTAGATCCCTTTCTGCCGTACTCCTTCCTAGACAGTCGCTTCCCATTCTGTATGTGTGAAACTGATTGTTCCTTCCTAAGTGGAGCACTTTGCATTTGTCCTTTTTTTAAATTTTAACGTCTAAACCTATCCCATTCCCCACTAGCATTCACTATGTTAGGCATCCCATCACCATCAATCTTCTTGGTGAAAACTGATACAAAGAAGTCATTAAGCACCTCTGCCATTTCCAAGTTTCCTGTTATTGTTTCTCCCTCTTCACTGAGCAATGGGCCTGCCCTGTCCTTGGCCTTCCTCTTGCTTCTTAAGAGGAATGTGCCATTAGAAGTCTGTGGGCAGACCCATTGGGCAAATCCATGTCCCCATTGAAATCAGTAGGAGCTTTGCTATTGACATCAGTGGAGCTGGTATTTTCACCCCTCCTGCTGCAGGGGCTGTGCCCAGACAGTAGGGTGCTTTGCCCAGATCTCATAGCAGGATCACGGCCTTTGGGAGCAGGGCTTCTGGGCTTTTCAAACATCACATGCGAGCCAGCTGAGATGCCCTAACGAAATCAGGAGAGCCCGGTCAGATTGTCAGCGCCCCAAGACTCAGCACTTACCAACAGCTTCTTGCACATAAGTCCCTGCCTGCCCACCATAATTCCCAGAGACTTTCCATGACGCTGTGAGAAAAAGCACATGGCTGCTGTCCCCAGTGAGTTAACCGGGGGATGCTCCTGACGGTGACGCCCAGTGAGAAGCAACACGAGACAGACGGCCAGTGGCTTAGTCATCTCACACAGTGAAGTCAGGTTTCCAGCAGATGCACTTTGATTGTCTCTCAAAGCCAACTTTGACGCCAGCCTAATTCCCAGCCGCCTGCGCTGCCTTTCAGCTCGGCCCCGGAACGTCTCGCTGTGCCCCGCGGAAAGCCTGCTCTCCCGCCGAGATTTACAGTTGCCGTCTGACCTGGTAAGGCAACAATCTGTCACTTCTGCAAGATTAACTCTCTCTCTCTCGGCTGACAGGGGCTCGTGCTGCTAATTTGGTGTGATCTACAGCCCGGACGGCTCTTTTCGTTCCTGGAGCGCGGGGAGAAGGCTGGCATATGGAAGCCGGGGATTACACAAAGGGTCTTTCCGAGCTGCGTAATACAGATGTGTCTGTGCCGCACCTCTCACAACATGCCCTTGCTCTGGCTCTGCTGGCTTTTCCACCTGGCTTTTTGGGAATCTGTGCAGGCTTATCCTGAGTGAAGGCATCTGGGTATTTTTCAGGCCGAGACCAACACTGACCCAACACACTGCCCCCTTCTGGACCTGCTGCACTCAGCAAACACGAGTTGCTCGTTCCCAGTGGTCTGGGCCCTTCCAGAAGGGGAGCTCCTGGAAAGCACCAGCAATAAATGGGGCCGGGGTTGGCCGAGGAGAGATGGGGCTGGCAGTGCTAGCCCTGTGCAGGGGCAGCAAGGCTGGTGTTGCTGAGCAAGAAAGCCTCAGGAGCGTGGCCGCTCTCGGCGCGCCCTGGAAGCGGGTCCCTTGGCAGCTCAGTGAGCTCTGCGAAGGGAAAGCAATGGAGTTGGTGCCCTTTTCGGAGAATAACGTTGGCACAAGGAAGTGGGCTTGTTCTGGTTATTTTATAGGGGGGCCCACAGGCTGCATCCGGACGCGCTCCCGGCGCCCTCCCTTCCGGCAAACGACTTTCCTCAGCCTCAGCGCCATAGCGTGAGAAGTGCTGTCGGGGCCGGGATTCTCCAGCAGCGACGGTGAGGGGACGCCACACAGCGCGGCACCAAGGCAGGTTTGGCCGTAGCCCGGGGGAGTGCACCAGAGAGGTGGCGGCTGGGTGCTGGGCAGTAAAGGCAAGGGGGCACTGGGAGTCTTTAACGAGCAGCTCTCTTCCCACATTGCCCCAAATACACACCGGCGGGGTGCTGGGCTGTGAGGGGCAGGGAAGAGCTGTGTGGGGTGGGCACTAGGGAGCGGGGGTTCTGGGCGGGGGAGGCTGGGCAGTTGTGGTGGGGCTGTGGGCAGGGGCTGCGGTGGGCAGGGCGTTGTGCATTTGTGGCAGGGCCGGGAGGGTGCTGGGCAAAGGTGTTGGGCTGGGGGTGAGGGGTGGTGTGACATGGGCCCACCCCTAAGGGGAAGGGGCAGGCTGGTAGCACGGGCCCCTGCAGGCCACTGGGCATCTGGCAACTGTCTGATTATAAATAGTGCTGGGCACAGCAGGGCTTCCCTAGCCATGCCATGCCATGCCCTGGCTGGCCCCTCGCTCCGGGGACCACCCCCCTGCACCACGCTCCATCACCCTGTTTGGCGCCAGGCCCACAGGTTAATCCGGCTTGGGGCCCACGGCTGTTGCCATCAGGCCCTGCCAAAGAAGGGCTCTCCCAGCTGAAACACGGATCCTTTTGTCTCCCTTTCTCTCCTGACCATCCTGAAAGCTACAAATGAAGTGGAGACAGAGCAGCTGCCTTTGAGCCAATTAGAGAAGCCGCGGCAAGCCCCTGGCAGTCTGATATCGATTCTTGGTCCTCACCAGAAGCGCTGTGCACGGGGGTAGCTGCTAAAAACGATAATAGCCGCAATAAGAACCCCAGAGTGGAGCGGGTTTGCTGGATGTCCGGAGGGCCAGGAGGGCCCCTTGAGGGATGACACTGTTCTGGTTAAATGAGAGCTGATTTACCTGACAAATCCTCCAGCTCTCCTTCTTCTCCTTCTTCCAGAGCCTTCCTGACACTGAACAATGTGGCAGCCAGGCCACCGACTGGTTAACTGGTTACCGGTAGGCACCCCCCTTACCAGGGGATGCTTACAGGTTAACTGGTCACATCCCTAGTGCAGGCTGCTGGCAGCCTTCCTTCCCTGTCCTGTGCAAACAGTCCAGCAGCAGAATGCAGGCAGGGAGCTAACACACTGCACCATCCCTGGAGTAGTCTCTGCTGCTGAAGGCCACCCTGGTATCTGAGAAGAGGGCTGTCCAAGCGGGTGCCTAGCGAATGGCGCTTTCCTATGTGCTGTAAGGGCTGGAGGAAAGGCCCAAGGGAGGAACCTCTCCCCTGCCAGACATATCTTCATCTCCGCTGGGTCTGATGAGGCTTCAGAGGCCTCCCTACGATGCTCATTCACCCTCTTTACATCCTATGCCAGGCCTATCTCAGTGGCTCTGTTTTGCTGGGGAGCTGCTCATTACCTTGACAGATGTCAGTGTTTACCGTCTGCTCCATCACAACCAGCCAGGGCTGGGAACAGGGAGGCAGAGACGTGGGAGGGCTGCCGCTACAGGCAGGTGCCACCAGCAGCTTTCACAGGCTGCTTATCACACGATTAGCGCTGGCTGAATAAAGCAAGATTAGAAATGGAGCATGGTCTCACCTGTGGAAAAGCCAGGGGCGTCTAAGCGGGCACAGCTGCAGAGTGGGTCTCATGTTTCCCTGGGTTCTCCTCCCTAACACTGATCTCCAGCCCACTGTCCACTGCCCCACCCTGCAAGAGTTGGGAAGGGAGGCTCCTGAAACCCCAGGGGTTGGGAATCATGGGGGCTGTTTGTGGGGTTCACAAACTCACTTCCCCTCTGGGAATGTGAACTCTGGGTTTTCTTTCAAGGGAGAGTCTTAACTTTTGAACCAGCCCCTTTGTTGTTCCTGGGCTGACTCTGCTCTGCAGTGGGGGCAAGAGAAACCGCTCGCCTGGCTTGGTTAGCAGAATTTTGGGGGGCTTTCTCTCTGCTCCATCACTCACCCTCTCTGGGTTTGATTTGCATCCTGTCTCCAGCAGTTCTCCACTTGTGGGCCACGTGTGGCTGTTAGCACCCAGCTGTGGCCCTTCGTGGTGGGGTCCAGATTCCCAGCTGCCTGCTTGGAGGCTCCTGGCTAGTCCCATGGAGTGAGGGAGGAAGGGGTTCTGCCTCCTGGGGATCTGGGGCAGATGGTGGGAGTCTGGGCTGCCACTGCCTGGCCACACACCCCTGTGGCCCAGGAAGCACTGCATTGTGGCTCTCTGGGATAAATCAGCTAAGAACCACTGCTCTACACCGTCTCTTCCCTCTGCCTTCCCTCCCTCCCACCTCTGCGTGGAAGAAGAAACACAGTCACCCACCCCTGCTCTCAAACCCGGATCGCTGACGGCACTGCGCTTGTGACAAGCATCCCCACTTCCGGGAAGGATGCAAGGGGAGGAGAGGCTGAGGGGATGTGAGGGGGTCAAAGCCCCTGTCTGACAGCAGTAGCACAGCCATGGCCGAACAAGGACATGGAGGAAAATAATCTGAAAGAGCTGCTGGCTCTCGGCACGTGCAGCCCCGAAAGTCACACTGGCCTTTTTGGTCCTCTTCCATTGCAAACTCCTGCCTAATTCGCTCACCCTGGCGTGAGCCCGTGGGAAATGCTCCCCTCTGACAGCTGCCTTGTGAGACAGAACCCCTCCGGTCTCCCACCCTCCTGCTCAGTTTGCTAGTGGAACAGGTGGCAATTAGCAAGCAACTAATTCTAAGGGAAAAACTACCCATGTTAATAGTTTGCAGAAGGCATTTGGCTCATTTCTGTGAGATAATGGTTTCTTGCCATTACAGAAAGGGGATTTGATTAACACAGATGACAGAGCAGCAGGAGAAGGACACAGAAAGAGCCACTAGACAATAACTACATACAGAATATCACTTAACAGAGTTGCCCCTTGGAAATACAGCTGGCAGGCAATACAGCGAGTCAGGTACTTAGTGGTGCTCACAGACTGGTCACGGACATGAGCTAACAGATGCACACACTGTTAGCTGAGCCGCTGCACTCATCGCTGTGCGAGGGAGGGGTCTCCGTGCAGCCCAGATTCACAGCATCATCGAACCCCAGGGCTGGCAGGGACCTCAGGAGCCATCCAGTCCAGCCCCCTGCCCAAAGCAGGACCCCAACTCAATCAGCCCAGCCAGGGCTTTGTCAAGCCGGGACTTATAAACCTCCAGGGATGGAGAGTCCACCCCCTCCCTCTGGAACCCATCCCAGTGCTCCATCACCCTCCTAGGGAAATAGTTTTTCCTAATCTCCAACCTAGACCTCCCCCACTGCAACTTGAGACCATCGCTCCTCGTTCTGCCTTCTGCCCCCACTGAGAACAGCTTCTCTCCATCCTCTTTGGAGTCTCCCTGTGGTAGTTGAAGGCTGTTATCAAACCCCCCTGACTCTTCTCTTCTGCACACTAAACAAGCCCAAATTCCCCAGTTTGTAAGTCCTGTGCTCCAGCCCCCTCATCATTTTCATTGCCCCCCTACTGGGCTCTCTCCTTCTGTAACGGGGGGCCCAGAACGGGACACTGTACCCCGGATGTGGCCTCCCCAGGGCATGCATTTAATGTGACTGGGAAGTGGCTCTTTACCCTTCATCCAGGGGAAAGGTCTTGCAAGAGAGGGCCCCTGGGACCCTGACACAAATGTAAATGGACACAAGGCCAGGAGAGCCTCTGGCTTTTCCTGTAATACAGCAGGGTGCAGCTACGCCCCAGTAGCACAGACGGGCCTGGAGGGAAGGGCTTTTCCATCTGTGTGGTTAAGCTGCCTCTCCAGGGTGCGGGACCCTGGGCTGGCAGAAGAGTTCTGCTGCTGACCAGGGTGTGCCTACCCCTGGGCTCAGGTTGGCCTAACCCAGGCACTCAGCATGTGGAAAGTTCCACGGCCCCGAGCAATGTAGTTAGGTTGATCGACTCTAACTGCCCCCTCTTTGTTTGGAACCTACAGGCTGGCTGGAAACCTGGGGCCAAGTCTCCACAGCCCTGCCCTCACCTAGGCATGCAGAGGTGTGAGCTCTGTGGCACAGGCAGGCGGGGCCCTTTCCTTCTGGGGGCGGGGAGGCGGCCGGAGAGAGGCAGCAGCCAGCATCTGTTAGTGGCTTTGGGTTCAATCCCTGGACGGGACCGGTTCTTAGCAGCCCCACTCAGTGAAGGGCTAGACACCAAACGCCCCATGAAAAGCTAGGCCTGGACCCAAGGCATTTATCTGCAGGGTGGGAAGCAACGCTCTCCCACCCCTGTGCTTTTCATCCGGCCCTTAGACAGGCGCACTTTAAAGAAGATTACAAAGAAAAAAAAAGTGAGTTTTTTTCTAACCGCCTTTCAGATTGTTCCGAGGGGGATGCCACCCTCCCCTCCTCTAACCCTCCCTTTCTCCTGACCCACCTGGGACCTGGGAACACTGCTACTCCGTCCATTCGCTGGTATTCTGGCTCGGTCTTGTTGTGGCAGGGGCCCCGTCTGGTACGAGTTTCTCTATCCAGCAAAGTTAGCACCCGTCAGTCTGGCTGGGGTCTGAGGCATGTTCTCTCCACGGTGTAGGCATGGGCCTAGCATCCAACTCTCAAACGTCCCTTGGGCAGACTCTTGTTTTGCAGGGACTGCCACTGAGCTCAGGCGAGGAAATGCCCTTCCGAAGCAGCCCCCCCAAACGTCTTTCTTCAAAGGCAGCTAAAAGAACCCCGACAACAATCTGTTCCTTTAAATACCCTGCAACCCAGAGCTATGCGTAGGCACAAAGGACTGAACTTTGGGCAAAGACAGAGACAAACTGGCATACACGGCACATTGAAAGGATCGGACTCATCAAGAACACAGCAACTCCCGGTGTTTGTCCAAGGGTCTGTCCTTTGTCCCGCTGGGCAGCTGATTGCAGGGCCGGGGCATTCTTGGACCATTCAGCGATGGTGAAACCGAGTAAGGCCGGGATTAAAGGCTTCCGGCAGATCTGGTCTGATGAAGCAGTAATCGGACAGCGTGTGCTGCTGTTGCTGCCAGAAGCCACCACGAAAGGTCTGTTGGGCAGGAGGGGGCTGTTGTGATTTCAAAGAACACCAGAGAGTGAGCAGGTCGCCTCTGGCCTGCTGAGGCATGCTGCCTCCGGAGCAGGCGGCTCGGATGCAAATTGTAAACTCTTTCCTGCAGAATGCACAGGCCCCTGCACAGATGGGCTGCGGGGGGCTCTCGTTCTCGCCAAACCAGATTGCCCTAAAATGGAAATTTCTGTGTTGAATGAGGGTGTTTGGGTGGAATAAGGCCAGAAGCCCGGGTCAGGGGCCTTTATCCACGGTTTACATCACGTAGCGACCATGATTTAGTACATTTGTATTATTTACTGTTGAACTAAAGGTCACTTCTCTATGCCCAAATAGCTGTTAAAATTCCACCTGAAGTGGCAGCCCATACAGCGTTCAATGTGCGTCATTTTAGTCCAGGCATGGAGGAATGTGCCAGCTATTGGCTGGTTCAGTGTTCCTGGGTCAATATTTTAATTAGGGCTGTGTTTTCAGGGGAACAGACTTGAGATGTGAGCACAAATGACACATCGCCTTTGGTCTGCTTGGAAGTTAGGGCTCGAACCATGACAAGTGAAATCAACGTGGGGGGCTGCCTGGGCCAGACTTACAGACTGCTCAGCAACATGCATGCACACCTGGCCACTATTTGGGACCTGAGCCCTGTTCAGAAGCTGGCCCCATGTGCCAAGCACTGACAGGCTACAAAGTGCAGAAGAGAGACCTCTCTCCACAGGGATGGATTATAAAGTGTTCCCGGGGCTGGGAGGGTGTAGAGAGAAAGGGAGGAGCTAGGAGAGGCCAGCCCTTCCTGAATGGCTGATTCTTGTGGCAGAGAAAGTGTCAACGTAATTGCAAGAATTATTACTTGCAAGACACATTCTTCCACTGATGAGGCCTCAGCTGGAGTATTGTGTCCAGTTCTGGGCACCACATTTCAAGAAAGAAGTGGAGAAATTGGTGAAAGTCTGGAAAAGGGCAAAAAAAAAAGAGTAAAGGTCTAGAAAACAAGACCCGCGAGGGAAAATTGAAAAAAAAAATCTGGATAGGAGCTGTAAGGCCAGGTCTATTCTCCACCTGGAAGGTTGGCTTAAAGTATGAAACTCCAGCTATGTAAATGGAGTCACTGAGGGATAGCTGGGTTAGCCTATAACTTAAAAGAACCCCCGCCCCGATGCGTGGCCCTGTAGCACGTTAGAGACTAACAAAACATGTAGATGGTATCAGAAGCTTTTGTAGACACAGCCCACTTCTTCAGACGACAGCTGCAGTCGATGTACCTTAAACCGAGCTTGGTGTTGTCTCCACAGTGGGAGGCCAACAGGAACAAACGGTCCCGTCAGCTTCTCTTACCCCTCACAAATTGAGGAGTAACAGCATCAACCAGGGATGCCCTCAGCATTTGATTTAGTGAGTCCTTACTTGACTTGCTAAATCAAATGCCAGAAGATCGATCTGCGGTGTGGTAAGTGTGAATGTGGCCTTAGAGCTGAAGGAGAAGTAACAGCTGACACGTTAAGCCCTTATGTACTGACTCCACCCTGGACAAGCACTTAACAATGCAGAAATTGGGCATGGAGGAAGAGTGACAGTGAGAGAGCTAAACTTCCCAGATTGCAGGGAGACAGGGGGAATCAGGGGACTCCCGAACTGAGAGCAGGAAGGATAAGACTGGCCACGCAAGAGATGGTATTCAATTATTCATTGCCTTCCTCTGGAGGACTGGTCAACCAAAGCTTCATCAGGTGTGGCAGGGAAATGGAGTTTCCTCTAGGATTCCACAGAGAATCAGCGACACCTCTGGGGGTTTGATCTGAAGAGACCGTTTATCAATCCCCTTGGTACAGCCCCTCTTGCTAGTCACTGAGGCCTCCTTCAGTGAACGTGGAAGCACGGAACATGTCAGTGAGACCCAAGCAGGCAAAAGTGCAGCCCAGCCCACTTGTATGTGCAAAGGGGGTTAGAACAGCCTTGCTCAGTGTATTTTCGATGGGAGCAAAACAGAACTGGCCACGCTTTTAAGAACCCAACAAAGGTGCCACTCTGGTTCGGCTGAAGGTCCTGGGGGCATTTCTTCCTACATGGATTCCCCCAGACCCTGAGGCATATTTTTTGCCCTAAGCATTATGAAGAGAGTTTTCCAACCCAGAAGCCAGGTTTAGTCCAGGGGCTCTATAAAGTGTGTCTGCTGTGCTGCTGGGAGTGAGCCTCCCAGCCTGGTGAGACACTCAGCTTGTAGATGGGAACCCCTTTGTGCCAGCCCTTCTGACACTTGCCAGCCGGAGTGGTGGCAGGGGGAGCTGGGAGCTGCCTCCAGACCAGGGATACCGTGCTAGGGCTGGGCCAAAGGGGTTGATTTCAATGCTATGATTTGCTACAGCTCTGTACCGCCTTGTAATGATGTGATTCATTGTATGTGCTCTTCCTTTGTCAATGTCATTGCAATGAGTGTAAAATAAGTAATTCAGTGATAACATGAACGGGCTCACTTTGCACTAATGGGATCTCTGAGGTCAGTCACTGAACATCAGTTGGAAGGAGAACCTCGAACGAGACTTGCTGTAAGAACATTGTTAGCGGCAGATCAACTCCGAAACCGTTTGCTCGGCGGCTATCAAATGTAAGAGAAATATTACAGGGAGCATCAAAGGGATCTGGAAAGTATTGTTAACCCACATCAAAGATGGAGACCTGAGCAGGTAGGTTGGCAGCGGTAGTGAGATCAGTGTAGTAAGATCAAAGGGAATAAAATACAAAGATGTGCAATATTCCTTCGCCAGCTGAGGAGCTAAATAAGAGAGCTTCAAAGGCACTTTCTATATTCATGACTGGCGGATAAATAAATAAATAAAACAGTTGCCTCCTTGTGAATTTAGTATGAAGGGGATGGGGGAGCAATAAAGCGGAGGCTGGCTGCTGGATTCTGCTCAGCTAGAATAGCAAATCGGTGGGTTCCCCCTCAGCAACCTTCTCGGAGCAGTGGGGAGAGCGTGCGCTTGGCAGGGGAGGACGGGCAGCTGCCTCTGGAAAATGTAAGCTGAGAAAATAGAAATGATCAGAGTTGTTCAAGGAGGCAGCGATCAGCCCCTACCAGACTGCAGAGAATCCACATGTTGAAGTAATAAAGTCGAGCATCTTTTCATTACTCCCGGTGAGCATTGGTGCACACCTGGGCTGGGACCTCGCTGATCACTTGGAAATTCTCTGGTTCCTGCAAAGACAGGGTGTGTGTATCCCCTGTCAAGCTGCAATAAGCTAGAACTGGGCCCCAGAATGGGAGCTGGCTTGAAAATACTGAATAAGAGCGAGGCCTTTTTCATTTCCAGTGCGGGGAGCGGGAGGAAAGGCCTGAGACCCAGTGGCCAAGCAGAACCTAACTGGGCACAAGCCATGCTCTGCCCTGTCTGGGGAATGTCCCCCGTGCATGGGGAATGAGCAAGCCCTGTGTGTTACCTACATTCAGAGTCAGTCTTCAGTGGGACAGCGCGGGTCCTACCGAGTGCGGCTCTGGTCGTGCTCACAGCTATGATGGGAGTATCCATCAGGGAACACAAGAGGATCAATTGCCCCTGCTTGGCAAAGAAGCCAAGGACTGGCCGGGCCTAGGAGATGGACTCCCCGCCCCCAGCAGTGCAGGGGAGCCTAATGGGCAGGGATCAGGGCGTGGTGCTGGGAGAGCAGGGGGTCTGGCCACAGCCTGTGCCCTGCTGGCTCTGTGAGCCTACGGGGGGCTGCAATACCAGCATCTGATCTCCCACGTTCCATCCTCTTGCAACTGAGCCAATGATCGCAACAAATGCCTTGTCCCGACACCCTCTGCCCCTCCCCCAGGAAGCACCTGGCGACCTTCCCTGCTACCAAACCTAGGTTCTGGCAGGGCCAAGATGGAGGCGAGTTGCAAACACTGTGTCCCATTTCAGTCAGGGCCCCCAACACAGCTGCTGCCTTTTGAACGGTCAGACACAAATGCTGACCCTCCCATAGGGGAAGTGTCCCCTAAGTCCACCCAGTTCTGCTCCCCCCAATGCTGTAAGCCGCCTGTCCTTTCATTTCATGCCCAGGCTCCTTGGCTGTCCCAGGTCCCAGTCCAGCAAACTGCCAAAGAATACACCTCACTTGAAGCACATAGGTGAGTCCTGATGACTTCAGAGAGGCTATTCCTGAGCTTAACAGTCACAGACATGCCTTAGTACCTCACTGAGGCCATGTTTTCACATGTGGGAAGATCAATGCTGTCACGATCAATCTTCCGGAGTTTGATTTAGTGGGTCTAGTGAAGACCTGCCAAATCGAACTCAGAGGACACCCCTGTCAGCAGCCAGTACTCCTGCTCCTGTGAGGAGTAAGGGAAGCTGATGGGAGCGTTTGCACCCATCAGCCTCCTGCTGTGGGGACCGGGGGGGGGGGACACAAATCAAGGTATGTCGATTCCAGCTACGTAATTAACATAGCTGGAGTTGCGTATCTCAATTCGACCTTCCCCGTTAGTGCAGACCTGGCCTGAGTTGGGGTCACAGGTATTAGTTGCTAGCTCTCGTTTCAAAAAGAGCTTTTTCTTTTTTGCCAAGTTCACTTCCCATGGACCCTCTATATATATTTTCCACTAGATTTTCTTGAAATTGCTGTGACGACTTGTCTAAATCCTTCTCCCAGGTGTCATATTAAAGGGACTATTAAAAGGCTTTTTGGAAGTGTAAGTTTTCACACCTGTTACCGCTGACATCCGTCTCTAACAGCACCTGGAACTAATTAACAGGTGCAGTTACCAAAATATGAAATTCATTATCTGGAGAGCAACCTCTTCTGCTGTCCTCAAAACATTTCAGATGAAGTGTCTGGAGGGTATGTTTCCAACCCAGGCAATAGCCCTTCTCGTGATTATTTTTGCACGGCAACCTGATTGCCCTCTTTGGAGCTGGTGGAGTTTCTGCAACAGGTAAGATTTTTAGAGCCCTGGAAAGCTGGAGCCCTGCCTGATGAGAACTGTATCAAAGAATGACACCAGCGTCCCCCTAAGCTGTGCTCCTGGGTGGCCACCCAGCAGCGATTCAAATGCCACCCAGCTGATTAGCAGAGCGCCCAGAGCCGGCAGCATGTGTTTCTCCGGGTGGTGCACATCCACATATGCTTTGGTGCACATAACAACATTTATTCTGCACACAGGTCTTCTTTTATTTTCAATCTTCTTCTATCGTATTTGCCTTGCGTAAGGGCAACAAACCAACCAACCAACTTGGACTCAGGTCTGGGAGAGAACTGAAGGATAAAAGCTGGACTTTTTGTAAGACAGTCTCCATTAGTTTGACATTACCTTTTCCATTTGTTTTTCGTTTGCCTTTTGCTGCTGCCAGAAAGGTAACTGAACCCCAGAAGACCATAAATGCCATCTGAACAAAGCAATCAGTTTTACTATCTAAACGGTACGGTCCAGTAATGAGCAAGGAAACAGCGTGGCTTAAACTGTGAACTAACCTGAAATTATCCTCTTGGAAAGAAATGAGCTAGGCGTGAACTTTAAATTGGAAGGTTCAGGTTTGGCTCAGAGGATCAAAAGAAGCATTTCCTTAAAAGGTGGAGAACCTGTGAACAGCAGAAGGGAGCAATTTCTAACCCTCGCTGTCTGTTTCCTAGCTCTGACTGTGCATGGCCATTTGCAATACAGCATGGTGCAAGAGAAGGTAGCGGGAGCGTCTTTATTTGGCTGGCGGCTTTAACGAGAGCTTATCGAGGTTTACCTTGATTACCAGTCTTTAAACGAGTAATGATTCGAGTAAAATAACATCACAGCAGAAAATGGACTCAACTCTCTAAGATCCAGCGAACAAGCCAAATGGCAGTCTCTCAGCTGGGAGAGGCAAAGGCAGTTTATTAAAATCAACTAAACAGCAAGGAATCTATGGCTGCATTTTGCAGCTTTTAATTGGGGGGATCTTCAGAGGACTCTTCATGTCAGCCCTCCTGGCTTTATGAACGCTTTTTCTGTGTTGGAATGACAGGACCAGAGACAGTGATGCTTCAGGTCTGCAGTGTGGTTTTGTTTACTGGAAAGTTTACCACTGAGACAGAGCCCATATTACAGCAATTAGCCAATGCAATCTTCCAGCAAAAGCAGGCCTGTGTGCATGTTCCAGCAACTCTGTTTGAGCTATGTAAGGGTACGCAGTTACAAGAGACCCAAAAGACCTAGGGCTTTCCCCAGACTGGCCTCTCTCTCGCTGTAAGTGGTCTCAGTGGCCATACATGGGGCAGTGCCCCACACCCAGCAGCTGTGTGGGTTACGCTGGCATAAATGGTTGTGGAATTAGGCTCTTAGGTTGCAAAGCCTCAGAGGAAAAGAGCGTTGCTTTGCCTGTGCTTGCCCAGTGCCCCTTATAATGGGCCCCAGCCTTGACTGGAGCTTTGGGCACTACCAGGATAATACTATCTCTGAGTGCTTGACCCAGTTGGAAAGGGTCCAAGTGATGGCACTTCTTTCACTTCACTGAGGCCATGTCTTCACTCTGCACAAGATCACTGCTACCACGATTGATCTTCCGGAGTTTGATTTAGCGAGTCTAGTGAAGACTCACTCAATCTAACTCAGAGGGCTCCCCCAGCAGCAGCCAGCACACCTGCTCTTGAGAGGGGTAAGGGAAGCTGACCAGAGTGTTTGCTTCCTTCAGGGGTACCGACAACCTTAGCTTAAGGTAAACTGACTCCTGCTACACGTTCTACGTACCTTAAAACCAAGCTGCCGGGTCTAGTGTAGACCCGGCTTAAGGAGCCCAACTGTGCTCAGGGTTAGGAACTGGTCTCATGCCATGTTTTCCAGCTATGCCATGGTAACACCTGCCTGGAAGGGCTTGTTTAGGAGCTGTAGCCCTACATGCATATTTAATATAATGCAAGCAGTGATTCTTTCCCCAGGCCTGCCAGTGTTCCTAAAGAGACAGAAAGTCTGTCCAGCCTGTACCCTGAGGTTGTGTGACAAAGATCGGGGAGAATTGTGACATGCCAGTGAGAAATTTTTTTCTCCCTCACTCCCACCTATCCACAGAGAACTACAACATTAAAACAATTCAGAGGTGGTGTCCCTCTTCCTTCCTGCTTCTGTTTGAAATGTCAGGTGGCTTTTGTACAAGCCAGGGTGGGGGGGAATTACCCCCCTGCTCCAGAATCCCACAAAAGAAGGCGGCAATTTGGTCGCCCTGATCGCTCTGATGGAAAGAATCTTGTCTTGCGTGGGACTTCACATCCCAAGTGCTCTTGCTTTCTCCAGCACTCTGGTCAAGAGGTTTAGAGGAAGCTAACACTGGTGAGGCTGCAATCCATGCATGTTGTGGGGGGGGGGGGTGTCTAGACAGCTATTCTTCCCCCCCCAAGTGTCTATAGCTCAGATTTTTCAAAAGGGGGGGGGGCGTAACTGGGAGCCCAGCTCTCAGCTGGGTGTCCAGCAGCTTAGTGGCACTTGAAATTCCCAGCCTATTATTTCTGCGCTCATTTTTTATTAGACCAGAAGAATTACCTGGCTCAGGTCCTTAACTCAATTCATTTTTGTCTGTCTTCATTTAAACCATTGCTCTGGGGCGGAGGGGTTCAGGATGCAGGCTGCAGGACGCATGGAGGAGGACTACCCCAGCCTTCTTTCACCACAGCAGCTTGGAGTCAGGTGAGTTGCACCTCTCCATGGCTGCTGCAGCATGTCCCCCAGCTGGGGGAGAGGCAGACACACAGGCAAACAGACACACCTCTGAAATATATAGTAGGGAGCTGTCCCTTTCTCCATCCCTTTCCCTGCTGGCCCAATGGGGTTATAGCCGTCCCAGTCCCCATCTCTGGCCCCTTGCAGCCCCCCTGTGGTCATTCTACACTACAGTATAACTGGCCCTCCTACCAGACCTTTCCCTTTCCATTTTCTGAGAACCAATCCCATTCCAGGCACATCCCATCGTTCTGGCACAACCAAACCCTGACCTGCCTTTCAGTTATGATAAGAGGAAGCTGCCTACCGAATTTGGTGGTTCTAACTCTTACCATTTAGGGGGAGTTCTTGAACAAACAGACTCACAAACAAACAGGCTGACAGATGCACATCTCTAAAATAAATCGTAAGATCTGATATTATGGGAGGGCTGGAGTTTTATTGTCTCCTGAGCTACTTTCCATCCTAGTTTGGAGCTAGTGTCTGGCGCACACTGTGTAACTATCTCCTCCAGCAACTGCTCAGCATAGAAGCTGGAGACAGGGCAAGGACTTAGAGACAAAGAGGTGAGGGTGAAGGTGATGAGCAGCATAAGGGAGCATGTCTGACAAGCCGCCCCATCCAGATCACTGTGGGTACAAGCAAACCTCTGCTCACAGAGGCTGGGACTGGAACTGTATGATGTGATCAAAATGACACTGCTGTGTGAAAGGAACTGTGGGTAGAGATTTCACTTCCAGGATTGGATGAAAAGAAAGCAGGTTACTAGGAGAACCAGCCTGGGTTTGAAGTACCGCACATTTGCATTGTAAAGGCAGAGATCCAGGTTTAAATTATGTATCTTGTTTCAACAGTATCTTTAAAGAGGAGTGAAAATTGTCCTTTGAAGGATTGATTTCTGGGATAAAAGATCCATGTTAAGATCATAACCTTCTCACAGCGGTTTGGAGGATCTAACCAGGAAGCTGTTACTCACGGGAGCTGGTGGACTGTTGTCTAATGCGACCCAATGCCCTAAATCAAAATCTCCAGCATGACTTCCCAGAGTAGTTTCATTGCAATGTCTTTGAGTAGTCATCTGTTAGCAACCAGGGGTGTCTGAGTTTTCTTGTGCCAGCTTTGGGTGTAATAATACGTGTAGATTCAGGGAGCCATGCGGATGCTGTTGTAAGCAGGTTTCCACTCAAGTCAGTGTAGTCGCGCCAAATCTAAGGCATTGGAAGAGAGAGTCGGAATCTGGCCCATAGTGTACGAGTCGTTTTCTGAAACCATAGTAACGGTACACACCTCACGCTGGCACTTCCTTCTGCCCACTGGAAGCTGGAGTTTGAAAGAGCCTGACAAATTTGAGCATCAATTCCACTGACACGCAATGGAATGAGGGATCCAGCTCCCATAGGCCCCTCTGGGAATCCCGGGCCAAACTTGGTAGAGTAGAAAATAGATATTGCAGCCATGTTATCAGTGTCATTTGCCAGCAAAATGCCCCCATCAGGAACAACCCTCCTACTGCCAGCCTTCAGGTTGAGGAGACTTGCCCAGGAAGCTTGGCCTTTGGAAGGGTTGTGCAATGAAAAGCATGAAAATCTGCTCCTTTCTTTTACTCTGTTCCTCTGCCAATGCAGTGAAAGATGAAGCTGACACATACACAGGAGTGGCAGCGTTGTAAGCACCACTAATGCCGGCAAACGCGCTTGTTGCTAATGCGACACTTCCCCCGGGTGACTAGTCAGCTGTCAGTGGCAGAAACCCGGGCTATGCAGGGAATAGTGGCCAAACTTCCACAGTCTAAAGTTTGGGAGAAAAGCCCCGGGAAGCAATGAACACATTGAACCTCAGTTCTCTCCGTTTCCCACTGGAGGACAGAACGCCCTTGCTGTGGCTGTCAGCCAGGGAGTGAGCATTCAAAGCCAACACCGTGAACACTCTGTAAAATTCCCCTTGAATGAGCTGGCCTAGTCATTTATCCGCTACTTCATTTTATTGACTGTATCTGTGTCTATTATGCTTTACTCTTCCTATCAGCGGCAGCAGAATAGCCGGTAAAATCAGGCTCTGCCACTTGGTGTGGCACCATCTCCCAGTGCAGCCATGTGTAAACTGGAGGAGGCTGACCACACGCAGGCCAGAGGTGAGCACATCTTCCTTGGAGTGCAGAGAGCTCCACCCAAACCCGCTGGAGGCCTTTGTTACAGAACAAACGGAGCAAACTGAGCCTGGAGGTGTAAGTTATTCTCCTAGGCTCCATCTACACTGTGGCTACGTCTACACTGGTGTGATCCTGCGCAAAAACTCTTTAGCGCAAGAGTTCTTGCGTTAAAGTAGTTGCGCAAGAGAGCGTCTACACTGGCATGTGCTTTTGCACAAGAGCATCCTTGCCAGTGTAGACGCTCTCTTGCGCAAGAAAGCTCTCATGGCTATTTTAACCATAGGGCTTTCTTGCTCAAGAAATTCATGTTGCCTGTCTGCACTGGCCTCTTGCGCAAGAACAGTTGCACAAAAGGACTTATTCCTGAGCGGGAGCATCAGAGTTCTGGTGCAAGAAGCCCTGATTTTATACAGTAGAACGTCAGTTTACTTGCGCAAGAACACACAGCCAGTGTAGACAGGCAGCAAGTTTTTGCGCAAGAGCAGCCGCTTTTGTGCAAGATCGTGCCTGTGTAGACACAGCCTGCTGGTTTTGCCAGCAGCGAATATGCAAATAAGACACTGATTAGCATATCACCATGCCTCATTTGCATAATTTATGCACGCTGTTTTTGCAGAAAAAAAAGTAGTATGGACTTTTTGTGTGTGTGTGCAAAAACCCCATTTTCCACAAGGTCCTGGAGAGGCATAAGAATCTTGCAGAAAACGGGGTTTTTTTGTGCAAAAATACCCCGTCCACACTACTTTTTTTTTCCTGCAAAAATGGCGTGCATGAATTATGAAAATGAGGTGATGTGATATGCTAATCTGTGCCTCATTTGCATATTCACTGCCGGCAAAACCAGCAGTGTAGACAAAGCAGCAACCACCTTGCTCCAAGCCAGGCGTGCCGGCATGTCAAAGCGTGTATCCCTTCCCTGTGGGAAGCAGAAATTCTGCAGCTCGTTCTGCGCAGGCTAGCAAACAGGCCAGGCTGTGAGTGGCCCAGACCTGGGTGCAGGGCAGGATGGGGGGCACCTCTGGGCCCTTGCAGAGCCGGGCTGGAGTCCTGCACAGTGCCGATCCGGGCTCAGGGAAGTGCCAGCCAAGGATGCCAAAGACCTTGCTGCTCCTCGGGCCAGGTGCGAAATGCCACGCCTCGGGCCTGGCTTTACGTCGCCATGAGGAAGCCGCTTTTCCTGCTGATGTCTGGGGGAAACGTTACCCAGCTCCACAGGCACCCAGGGCAAGACTGAAAACGGGAACCACTCCAGTGCACGCTGAGCCGGGAGCTCAGGGCACAGGACGACACCAGGAGGGGGCAGTGCCAGCCTCTTGCCTGAGCAGGGCACACTGCTCCCAGCAGGGGAAGACTCACTGGAATGAGTCTGATCTTGAAGCAAGACCCACAAGCCTGTGCTGGAGCAGACTGGCCTGGCGGTGGCCGACTCTGCCCCGCTGTCCATGCAGCATACTCAGAGCGGGGGGGTTGCTGCGCATCACGGGACTGGCGTGGTGCCCTGCGTCCTGCAGATCCCCCTCTGCACGGCACCCGCGCCTTCCGGCTTCAGCGTCTCATGCTGGCTTCTCGGTGGGGGGCCGCATCCTGCATTCATCTGAACTGACCTCCCCTGGCTAACGTCTGCGGAGCATTGACCGGCCGCAGGGGAAGCCGCACCCAGCCCTTCTGGGTCCGAGGGAAGGGCCCCTGGGGAGGGTGAAGAATCCCACTTCGGTCGGAGGTCCCTGACCCAAACCAAGAGGAACTTCTGCATCAGCGAGGTGACTGGTGAGTTCAGCAGGGCTACGGAGCTCTGCCCTCAAAGGGACTCTCTGGGGCCCTGCAGGGGCACCCCAAAGTGCTCCGGGCTCTCCGGTGCTGTATCTCATTGGGAGCCTCAACCAGCCACCAGGTAGCTGCTTCTGCACCAATTTCCATTTGCGAACTGCGCTTTTTGTCCACGTGTGGCTGGACAAATGAGGGGGCCGGTTCATAGAATCACAGAATCACAGAACCATAGAGCTGAAGAGACCTCAGAAGGTCATCAAGTCCTGCCCCCTGCTCTAGGCAGGACCAATCCCAACTAAATCAACCCAGCCAGGGCTTGGTCAAGCCGAGACTTAAACACCTCTAGGGATGGAGACTCCACTACTTCCCTAGGTAACCCATTCCAGTGCTTCACCACTCTCCTAGTGAAATAGTTTTTCCTAATATCCAACCTGGACCTCTCCCACCACAACTTGAGACCATTGCTCCTTGTTCTGCCATCTGTCACTACTGAAAACAGCCTCTCTCCATCTTCTTTGGAACCTCCCTTCAGGAAGTTGAAGGCTGCTCTCAAATCCCCCCTCGCTCTTCGCTTCGATAGATAGAAGCTGTGATCCTCTGTGTCTTGAGGCCTGCAAATGTAGTTAGCAAACAAGGGGAAATTGGCATTCTGCAAACAATACAAACGTTTTCAAGGGAGGAGCATTTTTCAGTCTGGGCTGGCTGGAAACAAGCAGCCAAATGTGTATTAAAATCCCAGCTCTTTCGTACAGAATGCCGTTCTTTCTGCTTTCCTCTAAACCTCCCCAGCATTTAGACTTGTAATTAGAATGAACGGTTGCTAGAAGCTGTTGAAAGAAGCTGGCACAGTAAATTACAGACAGTTAACCAGCACCAGTTCTCTTAGGAAATTTCACATTGGACCCCTTAATACAGTCTTTTAAAAAATTATTCAGATAAGTCAGTGCATAGAGCCATTGCTGCAGGGAAAAGACTGAACCTGGAACAAAGTGGAAGGAGGTTTGAAACAATAAAAATAAAGAAACATACACCAGTCGCAGGTACACCTCCAAAATTCAAATGAGCTCATTTGCAGAGCTAAAAATTTCCCAGGGACTCAAGCTGATTCAAAGAGAAATGTATTTAATTTAAAACAACTCACTTCAGGGAGCTCGGAACCAGGATGAAACGCATTAAATAATTGATCAACCAGGGACTGGAGAAGAAAGAAATCTGTATAGTGTAACTAGCTTAAGAGAAAACACACACATTTTAACATTCAGCACAGAACATGTCATGCTATTCGGGAGTCACTAGCCTCAGGCAGGGGTTAATTAAATAATTAATTAGCGAGTGGCAAGGTAGGAAGCCCAGAGTGATTTGCTTTCCAGAATGTCCTGCCAATAACCTGTCAAATTAAGCTAGGCTCAGCAGTAACAAAAACCCACCACGAGCCCACCTGCCCTCTTCCCAGAACCCCCTCGGACTTGGCACTTGGCTACCTAGCTCTCCCCGTGTGTTTCTGATTTTATTCCCGTTTTCTATAAAAAGTCGAGGAGCCCAAGGAGGCTGCCATTGCTGGAAAAGCGTACTAAGGAAGAGAGTTTTACAGTGTGAGATTTGTGAGTAAAAGCCATGCAGGACTGTATGTTCTTTGGGAAGGAACCAATTTTTGTTTTGTGTTTGTACAGCTCCTAGCACAGTGGAGTCCTGGGCCATGACTGGGATTTCTAGACGTGACAGCAATCAAAGTATTGATAATGTATCCCCGCCTGTTGCTCGCAAGCCTCCAAAGTTAGTGCTGCTCCAGCAGAATCCTTGGCTTGTTTCCCTTTTCCAAGGAGCTTTGATCCCAGCTTCCCAGAGCACTTTACAAGGCAGCATTCACCAGTGTGAAAACAGCCAGGTGTAATAGCAATTGGTGAGTACAGTGGTGGCCCAAGCAGCTGCCAGCAGTGCTTAGCCAGGTGTGACAGAGCCCTGGTAAGGAGGAGGAGGCCGGCCATCATGGGTTTGTGTGTAACTGTTGTGCAGCGCACTTGTTGTGGACGTGCAGCTGGGGCTCAGGAAGGGAAGTAGCATTGCACCCATTTTACAGATGGGGAAGCCAGGAGACAAAAGATCAAGCGGCTTGGCTTGGGTCACAAAGTTCACAAGCATCCGTGAACCAGGACTCCCTGCTCCACAGCAAATCCAGCAGAAGCCATGCCTGGGAACTCAGTGTCCAGAGCTCGACACCGGCAAGTTTCCAGGCACTGACTTACTGACTACCAAGTGTCCGATCTCTGGGGGAATGCACTGGAACATAGAGACTGTCATTGCTGATTAGACTGGGGCCTCTCTAGCCCAATCTACAGTCTCTGATAGTAGCCAGCCCCACCTGCTTTGGTGGAAGAAAGTTGAAATGGAATAATCTGTCCCCTGGGGAATTTCTTCCTGACCTGCATCAGCCATTTGGTTATGCCCGATGCCTGTGGGTTTCCAGCCCTTAATAAATGTTTGACCCTCTGAAGTGACTGTGGAGGTTCTCATTAGCTACAGGAATCCTTCTGAAAACCCTAAACCTTTGGTTTCCGTGATATCTTGTGGCAGCAGGCTCCACTGGGTATTGTGTAAGGAAGTATTTTCTAGCTGATTGCTGCTTGTTTCCATTCTTGGTCTTGTATGGTGAAAGAGGAGAGTTCTTCTCTATAGGATCCAATATCTGGGGTACTTCAGCCTCAAAGTAAAATTATGTACCCTCAAACTAAACTAGTGTCCCAACCTTTTCACTCTTGTTCCCCACCTGGAAATCTTCCCGGGCCTCTGATCATATGTGAAAGATGGGGTGGGACATTATATATTTGTCAAGGCAGCATTAGTGGCAATCTGCAGAAAAGTTTGGCCTCACAGCTAGTACTGGGATTTATTTTAAATGACTAGATTTGCTTAATTAAGAAATAGAATGTGTGCTAGATGGGATCAAAGGGGTTTTTTTTAACAAAATAAGAACTGCATCTGAGCCTTGGTTAGCATGAAACACTCTAGTCCAACCAGCTACGCATCAGGCATGGGAATTTATCGGCACCATTTTGGGGTAATGGAGAATTTATCACATCACAAAGTAATATTTACTTCCTTACATTCACTTTCAGTGTTGGAGCCAAACTGCACCTCTGCCACTTGCCTGTCCTCAGATAGCACATTTCACATTTGGTTCTCTTCTTGCCTCGTCATATATTTTACAAAGTGGTTAAAGTAAAACAAGTGTCTCTGGTCCCTTCTCCTCACTAACCCTACATGCAGATTAAGACGTGGCTGGTCTCAAACACACATGGCAATCCTTTTTCTGCGGGGTTTCGATTTGGAAATGCATTTTGACTGCCTGGAAATAACACTGCTGCATATGCAAGCAGCAATTAATACCCGCAGCCAATCGACATAAATCCACTGGTGACAGAATAACGGCAATGAAAGAGGGGGAATGAAAAGAAACTGCCATTCATTTGCATCTTTTTTGGTGGGATTTTATTCGGTGCCGCAGCTCTGAATGAAATGTAACTTCTAAGTCCTGTTTGCCTGTGCTGAGGCCACATGGTGAATGCAGGAGGCTCTGAGACGGGGATTAGCACAACCCAGGCTACATTAAAAGACGGATCTGAGTCAATCTCAGTGCCAGCAAATCAAACATTCTTCCCCTGGCAAACAGCGCTGAGCTCCCGAGAGTCCCCCCCACCTCTCTAAGCCCACCCAGACCGTCTCTTGTACCACTGCGCAGTTCAGGTTTTCAAAATAGCATTGGTACTGACTTTTATTTCAAAGGGTTGTAACAGAGTAAATTTTGTTCTGTGCACCAACATGTGTGAATGTGCACCACCAGGAGAAACAACAAGCCTGGCTGTGGGCGCTCTGCTAATCAGCTGGGAGGCATTGGGATTTCTCCTCAGTGGCTGCACAAGCGCTCAGCTTACAGGGAACACAACTGGGAACTACTGCTGTACAATGAATAATAAGACCACAATCCTGCATGCCATGACCCATGTGCATGCTGTGACCCTGCATGCCGTGACCTTGTACCCACCCGGGAGTCACATGGGTCTATGCACAGGAACAAAGTTCCCTCCAGCGTACGTATTGCTGGTATTAATGATACAGCAGTAGTCCAGAGGAGCCCTCGGCCAGGCTCGGTGTCTGCAAGCCTCGGGAGTAGGTGCCATGCAACCACAGCACAAAAAGATGGGTCTCTGCCCCCAGAAGCATGACCTGCAGCGATCGCCATGTGCCGCCCACCCCAGTGTCCCTCTGAGTACAGCCAACAGTGAGAAATGCCAAGTACTCTGGCAAATGATCGCGGCTTTTCAAAAAGAGTTTTAATTACTCACCAGGGCTAACGAGCCATGCGATTGGGATGACAGGCTCTAAAATAGCGGCCTGGCCTTTCCCCCCCTGGGCGACAAGGGGGAGGCCACAAGGGTCCCAAGCCATCCCTGCACCAAGGCCAGGTGTCTGAAGAGGCCGGGGGAGAGGAGGGGGGCAGCAGGGATGCTGAGTTATGCGACGCGGGATTGATTGATAAACCTGGCCGCGCTGGCGTGGCGACATCTGGGCACCACCCTGGAGACAAGGCAGCCGGGGTTAGGGGGCGTCGGGGGATTTCACCGTGTGTCAGGGCAAAGCTGATCCCTGGAGGGGGCTCTAAGGGCATCGCGTGGTCTGGGTGTCAGCCACCGTGTGTCCCAGGCACACCGGCCACACGGGGCAAGGGAGAGCCTGGGGAGCGTGGACAGTAAGAAATGGGCAGGCGACTGCCTTCTCACTCCTGCACTGGGCTCAGGGAGGGGTCCAAAATACAGGCCCTTGCCGCTCGCGGGCACCTTCCAGCCAGGATTATGGGCTGGACTGAACCCAGAGAGGATGGGGCCGAGCCTTCTGCTGAGTTTGGGGGCTTGGATCCGGGCGGGGAAGTGGAGGTGCCACGTGTCTTTTTGCACCAGTATTCCAGCCATGGGGCATCCAGGGAGCCTGGGGCATTCCCTCTGCAAAGCCCGTCTGCAGGGCCTTGTGCAGTCAGCAAGGGGAAAAGACCCAGTTGGCTGTCCAAGAGTGTCAATGGAGCTCTCTGTCCCTCCCTCACTAGGTGCTGGCAGACGCTCCCAGGGATCTCCAGGAACTAGCACATGCCCAGCTAGGAACAGTGCCTTCCCCAGCCGCTGGAGCACTGGGGCGGCTCTGTGCCCTTCGCTGACAATGCAGCGTGGGCTTGGGGAAAGTCAGCTCTCTTCGGAAAAGCGTGGCATGGCTCTGTGGAGTTCGCTCTCTCCCCTCCACTCCTTCCCAAAGCCCCGGAGAGGGGCCTCTTACCAAGCAGAGTATTTACACTGTTCAGATCTCTGAGATTTGTGATAAAACGTCCCCCCTGGGTGCATGTGTCCGGCCCGTCGGCTGCAGGGTTAGCCCTTCCCTCTAGGCCCCCTGCTGAGTCAGGCGGCCCCAGTCCTTGGGGAGACGTCCCTCTGGTTTTCGCAAGGGAGCGAGGGAGCTCTGAGCACTTTCCCACATTCAGGCCCCTTGGAGGGCGTCTCTGACCCCACTCCTAATGTGAGTGCTGGGGCCGGCGAGGGGGAAGCCTGGCAGGCCACGGACCCAGCCTGGAAATCACATACTGCTACCGAGCCGAATGGACAACCCCGAGGCTGGCTGAGAACGCGCAACTCATCGCGGGAAGCTGCGTTTGGAGGGTCATGCCCAGGAGCTGCGGGTGGATGGAAGCAGCCGTGCTGGTCTCATTCTAGCCATCAGCTCCCCTCTGGGGTGAAGTCACCAGCAAGAGCAGCCGGCCTGCTTTGTATTCCTGCCATCGGGAGGGCACCTCAGCTCTTGGCTGCGTGGCTCAGGTGCGAAACTCTGCAATAGAAATGTCTTCATTGCTTTCCTCGGTCTCCTCCCCGCAC
This sequence comes from Pelochelys cantorii, assembly GCA_032595735.1. NCBI lineage: Eukaryota > Metazoa > Chordata > Testudines > Trionychidae > Pelochelys > Pelochelys cantorii. Next base: position 2,185,642 of record CM064353.1, read on the forward strand.
TGCTCTGGGCCAGCGGGTGGGTGTCTAGCCGCAGGGGCTGCCAGCTCTCTCTGTGGCCACCCTCCGTTCCACCTCGCTCGGCCGCCTTTCTGCATGGAGTCAAGGGACCTCTGGTCAGTGCGTCTGCCCGGCGTCACAGTCCTTCCCCAAACACGGCCTCTTGGAGCTAGGGCAGAGCTTTTCGAACCCAGCCAACCCTGAGCTGCCAATAGCCTGAGCAGGAGAACCCCCCACACCTCTGGCACGTGGCTGCAGCGCTCAGTGACCCCAGTTGGCATCTTATTGCCACTTGCAAGTCATCGAGCTTCCCACTCCGGCCGCTGGCTGCGTTACGCCTTCGCTGAGCCCATCCGTCGGTGCTTATACCCCCGGTGGGTACCCTGTAACCCGCTCTTGGGCAAGCCACTTCGGTCGAGCTGCTTGAGTCTAGCTTATTAAGCACATTTCATCAGTCTCACGGCTCTTTCCTGCCCCTCTCCAGCAGACCCACTCCTCCTTGCCCTGTGCCCAGCAGCACTGCATGAGATGTTCCAGCCCAGGTCCCAGTGCCGCCCACCACAGAGGTCATAGTAGCCTGCTGCCACTCGCAGCTCCCCTCCCAGGCTTCCAAGGGCTGCACGAGGCCTTTTGGCCACATCACTGCACTGGGAGCTTGTCTGCAGCTGGTTACACACATGACCCCTAAGTCCTTTTTGGAGTCCCTGCTTCCCTGGAGAATGCCCCTGCTCCAATTCTGCAAGGGTGAGCTACATCGTTTGCTCCTTGCTGTATGTGCTTGCCTGTGGCCATATTCTCACGCGCTGCCTTAAGGGTGGGTGAGCAGCAAGGAGGAGGGAGCCAGAGAATTTATTTTCCTGGTCAGTGTTGGGAAAATACAATGCCCCTTCTTCCCCTGCGACCCTGCTGTCCCTGGCATGAGCCACCTGGGTGTATTGCCCTATGGACCAGACTGTAAAGGATGAAACTTGTTTGACATCCAATGACAGAGGCAGTTTCAGGACACGCCTGTGTGCAGATGCCTCTGTGACCTAGTGGGGGGTACCTTGCTGGTTGCTATGCTGGGCAGTGGGCTGTGGGTGACCTCCACTGGCTGCTGTCTGCAGCACGGCCCAGCAGGGCAGGGGATGAGTCATTATGCAAGGGGGCTTTGAAACTCGTCAGACAGGTATCTCCCATGGAGCAGAGCAATGGGAAGAAGGGGAGTGGAGCCCTGGCTGGGGGCAGGGCTGGAAGGGATAGTTAGTTAGTGTCTGTCTGGGATCATGGAGGAGACAGCCTAGGGAAAGGGGCTGGAATTTAGGGGCCCAGTCTCCCCCATCTCAAGGGGGGCTGAGGCATCCTAGGCCCAGTTCCTGTGACCAGATGACATCTGTGCTGTGCTGTATCCTGGAGAAGCAATAAACTCCCTCTATTCTACTGGCTGGCGGAGTCTGTCTGTGCCATTACGGGGGTGCAGGAGACGGGAAAACCCCAACGCGCCGTCACACTGGTGTCAGGAGTGGGATGCAAGGGCCTTAGAGCCAGGTGTGCTGGAGACAGAGCGAAGTGGTTCCTGGGAATCGTGGGGCACTGCAGCACTAGACTGGTGAGTCTGCACTGAGGGGACCAGCGGGGAGATGGCCTACACCCAACTTCTGAAGGCAGAGCTGGTGAAGCTGTGCAGAGAGAGGGGCTTGCCTGTGCGGAGCGCAACCAAGGCCCAGCTGATTGCCCGGCTGGAAGAGAATGACCAGCCACAGGGCTGGGATCCTATCCCAGTGGGGAGCAGCCAGACCCCCCCGGGAGCATGTCAGGCTCTGAGGGTGGGCGGAGCACTGGAACCCACCAGAGAGACGGGACAGTCTCCCAGGGGAGCCCTGCAAGCCGTAGTCCACCAGGGGAGGGTCCAATCCAGCGGAGCTGCGGCAGCTGGAGATCCAACTGCAGATGAAGGAATTGGAAGTCCAGGACCGTAGAGAGCAGCGACAGCATGAGCTGGCCATGGCGGAACGGAGAAGCGGCGGGGCCCCTGCTGCGCCAAGTGCGGACGAGCCCCACGGGCCCAGGGCGGCCAGACGCTTGGAGAAGCTCGTGGTGGCCCAATTGAAGGACGTGGGTGACATAGACGGGTTCCTCAGCTCCTCTGAGAGGGCCTGTGGACTGCAACGGGTCCCCCCAGCTGACTGGCTACAGGAGCTCATCCCTGCACTGAACCAGGAGGCTGCCGGGGTGCTCAATCAGCTGGGGGACCTACAGCCAGGTGATTACCAGCAGGTCAAGGAGGCCCTGCTGCACAAGTTTGGGCTGACCCCCGAGACGTACAGGAAAAAGTGCCGGGGGGTGCAGAGGGGGCCGCAGGAGACCTGTGTGGATCTGGCCTCCCACCTTGTGCAATACTGCCGCAAGTGGGTGTCTGGAGTCGGAGCCCAGACCGCAGAGGACCTGCTCAAGCTGATCATGATGGAGCAGTTCTATGAAGTGTGCACACCCAGCCTGAGGCTGTGGCTCAAGGACCGGAGGCCAGAGAACCCCCAGGAAGCCGGGAGGCTGGCGGACGAGTTCACAGAGAGCCGGTCTGGGTGTGAATGGGAGTCCCGGAGAGAGAGGGAATCACGCAGAGTCCGGATCTCGGCTGAGCGACGGAGAGAGTCATCTACGAGGCGAGCCCAAGAGACAAGTCATCTGCGCCCCAGAGAACCAGCCAGGGCCTGGACAGAGACAGCCCAAAGAGGCCCGCAGGACCTAACTTGCCATCGCTGCGGGCAAAAAGGCCACAAGAGGGCTCAGTGCACCAGGCACCAAGACCTGGGACTTTCCAGGGTTAACTGGCTGGAGCTAGGGGAAGGGCAGGCTGCCCCAGAGGCAGGGGCTGGCAGGCAAACCTCAGCTCAGAGTGGGGGGAAGGATGCTCAGTGCACCTCCCCTGGGAGGTCTGACCCTCGGGAGGCGGATTTCTCCGTGTACCAGGTGGGGGCAGGGTGCCCCTGCGGAGCAAGAGCCTTGTACCCCTGGAGGTGGATGGTAGGAGGGTGACGGGTTTCTGGGACACGGGGGCGGAGGTGACGCTGGCCCGATCCGACATAGTGGCCCCAGACCGGGTACTACCCCACACTCAGCTGACCCTGAAGGGCATAGACGGGTCCCCGTTTAAGGTGCCTGTAGCCAGGGTGCATCTGAAATGGGGGGCCAAGGAAGGTCTCAAGGAAGTGGGAGTGCACCCGCACTTGCCCACGGAGGTGCTGATGGGGAATGACCTAGAGGAGTGGCCCCATGAATCCCAGCGGGCTCTAGTCACCACCCGTAGCCAGAGCCAGCGAGGGGCTGACAACCTGGATCCAGGGAAGGCCTCCCGGCAGGGTCCTCAGGGTCCCATCCCAGTGGACACGGGGTCCAGCCAAGCTGGGACTCCGGACCTAGGCAAGGGCAGGGAACAGGTCCCGATCCCTGCCCCAGCGGCTGAATTCCAGGCTGCGGTGCAGGCAGACCCCTCCTTGCAGAGGCTGAGGGACCAGGCTGGCCTCCGTGCAGCTCAGCCCCTGGGGAGAGGAGGCCAGGAGAGATTCCTGTGGGAGCGGGGATTCCGGTTCCGGGAATGGCTTCCCCCCAGGAAGGTGAGGGCATGGGGGGGTCCAGCGGCAGCTGGTCGTCCCCCAAAAGTATCGCCGCAAGCTGCTGTATCTGGCCCACGACGTCCCCTTTGCGGGACACCAGGGGATCCGGCGCACCCGGCTGCGGCTGCTCCAACACTTCTACTGGCCGGGGATATTTGCAGCCGTGCAGCGGTACTGCCGGTCCTGCAACTCCTGCCAGAGGGGCGGGAAGGCCCAAGACTGGAGGAAAGCTGCTCAGGGGCCCCTACCCTGTATAGAGGAGCCTCTGGGTTTGCTGAGAGAGTTATGGCAGGGGAAGACCTCCCTGGATGGAGCGCTGGGGGTGGAAGACGTCCTGGGTTTCCGGGAAAAGCTCGCTGGGCTCATGGGCCCAGCCAGAGAGACCTGGGCCAGAGATCAAGGGCAGTGGAAGGGCTGGTACAGCCACCGAAGACAGGCACGCCGGGCAGGGCCCTGAGCTATGCGGCAATGGGACAGGGGAAAGCTGGCCCCTGCAGGGCATCGCCGCAGCCAACCCGAGACAAGGGGTGTGCCAATGTCACCACGTCGGCTTTCCCGGGCATAGGACCCGAACTTCCCTAGGTCACGAGTGGAGTGACCCTGCTCAGTTCGCTCTCGGAGGAGGGAGAACTGTGACGTAGTGGGGGTACCTTGCTGGTTGCTATGCTGGGCAGTGGGTTGTCAGTGACCTCCACTGGCTGCTGTCTGCAGCACGGCCCAGCAGGGCAGGGGATGAGTCATTATGCAAGGGGGCTTCGAAACTCGTCAGACAGGTATCTCCCATGGAGCAGAGCAATGGGAAGAAGGGGAGTGGAGCCCTGGCTGGGGCAGGGCTGGAAGGGATAGTTAGTTAGTGTCTGTCTGGGATCATGGAGGAGACAGCCTAGGGAAAGGGGCTGGAATTTAGGGGCCCAGTCTCCCCCATCTCAAGGGGGGCTGAGGCATCCTAGGCCCAGTTTCTGTAACCAGATGACATCTGTGCTGTGCTGTATCCTGGAGAAGCAATAAACTCCCTCTGTTCTACTGGCTGGTGGAGTCTGTCCGTGCCATTACGGGGGGCAGGAGATGGGAAAACCCCAACGCGCCGTCACAGCCTCTAATAAGTATTCCAGGAAGCTGCCCTGAGCTGCGCTGCCATTCGCTTTCTGTTAAGTATGATGAGGAAGGTGAGAACACACCTGCAGGCTCCGTACACAGGTCTGCGGTGGCTGCCTTCACTACTCACAGGGCACGCACTGTGTGGGGCCCCGGGATGGAGCGGGGTGCAGGGACAGATTGATCGATAGTGGTATCCGCCTCGTGGCACCACGCCCCAGCTCTGTTCCACGGCATTACGCTCCCAGCTCCCGCCAGCAGCGTGAGCTCTGCACACAAACGCTGTGCTGACCAGTGTTTAGAAAAGCGCCCGGCTCACAAGGTTATTACAGCTGCAGAGAGACGGGGCTGGTGGGGAGGGCGCCAGGCTGGAGACCAGTCAAATATTGGGGTGACCTTGAGCAAATCCCCTCACTGGTCCGCGTGGCACGTCTCATATGGCCATGTCCCGGTGGCACCTAGAAGCCCCTCCAGTGCAGTCGCTCTCCTGCCTCGGCGAGGGGAGAGACACGAGTGAAGGGACACCCCTCAGCTGCCGCAAGCCCGGAAACGTCACCCTGCCAGGCACAGCTGAGAAAACCCCTTGGGGTGGCCCCATAGCGCATGTGGGCAGCACCCAGGAAGGCCTTGTGGCAGGGGGCAGGTGTCAAACAGGGGCTCTTCTAGAGCCGAACAAGGGCCTCACGCTGCCCAAAGTAAGGGGCGCATAGGAAAGGCCTGATCCTGCCAGTTACCGAGTATCACTTGCAAGGCACCGAGAGCTCTCGTGCGCTCTTCGTACCACACTCAGCACCTGCAAGGGCCAGGCTCAGATGCCACCAGCACACGGCATACAACCCCCAGCGTGAGGAAGGCCAGCAACTCTCCGCACGGCCGTGCACCCTGCCCCGTTCGGCCCGCTTCAGGGAGGGGACCAGCTCGGCAAGTGTCACAGAGCCAGAGCCCGCCAGCTGCAGGGAGGGTGTATCCGGCCCAGTGTCCTGCCTGCCCACAGTGGCCAATGCCAGGTGCCCCAGAGGGAGTGAACAGAACAGGGAATCCTCACATGATCCCTCCCCTGTCGCCCATTCTCAGCCTCTGACAAAGAGAGGCTATGGACACCATTCCTACCCATCCTGGCCATTGATGGACCTAACCTCCTTGAATTTATCTAGCTCCTTTTTGAACCTTGTTAAAGTTCTGGCCTTCACCACATCCTCTGGCAAGGAGTTCCACAGGTTGACTGCTTGCATGAAGAAAAACTTCCTTTTGTTTGTTTTAAACCTGCTACTTATTCATTTCTTTTGGTGACTCCTCGTTCTTGTGTTATGGGAATAAGTCAATAACTTTTCCTTATTCACTTTCTCCACTCCAGTCATGATTTTATAGACCTCTATCATATCCCCTCTTAATCTCCTCTTTTCTAAGCTGAAAAGTCCAAGTCTTTTTAATCTCTCCTCATATGGCACCGGTTTCAAACCTCTCATCATTTTTGTTGCCCTTTTCTGAACTTTTTCCAGTACCAAGGTATCTTTTTTAAGACGAGGTGACCACTCTCTCTCTGCAGTGCTATACAATGATATACATGTAGTGGAGCTATTGTATTATTAAAATCAGATGGAATAATAGTAAATACCATCTAATCCCACCTGCCTTTGGAGCTCTTAATTACTGGTCCATTCCTTGGAGGCTGTACGACAGCTGGGTCTTGACAGCGGAAATACAGAATCCATCAGGTGTGGTTTCCTTTTTCGTTTCCTGATTGTAGATTTGATTTCCGAGGAACAGGACTCTCCCTACCCTGAGCACCAGAGGCAGGCCTCTCAGGGGCGTACCGCAGTTATTAACAGTCTCCTTTCAAACCAGGCTTTTGCAAGCCATTTCAAAGTATTCGCTCTCTCTCTAGCCCCCGGCAGAGCTTTGACTTCAAGGCAGCCCCGAACACAGGGCCCCCATTTGAAAAAAGGATTTTGCTGAACTGGCAAGTGCCAAGGAATGCAGGTGACCAGAATGGAAAAGTGCTGAGAAAACATCTATTCCACAGAGTGGAAACCGCCTTTTGGGGGGATGTGTAAGTATTTGTAAATGTCTCCCAGGGATTCATATTGGGAGTTGTATGTCCGGGGCAAAGTGCGCTCATTATTTTCATATTCATTTTAGCATCCCCCCCCAACAGCGCGGCCTGTCTGGCCCTCTGCGCTAACAATAAACTGGCCCCTTTGCTCCGTCCATTTGCTGAGCAGCCAAACACAACGGAAAACACATGGCTGGCAAATTGGCAATGGTCACAATGCTGGAGATGCAGCGGGACACCCAACATGGCTCATTTTAACTCCACTCTGGGGTGTGGGGCGATGGAACAGTTCTAAGCCCAGCCCCCGCACTGCTCCAGTTCTCAGCACCCCCCCACAGAGCAAGTGAGCACCCCAGCTCTGAACAGCTGCCGCTTTGGTCAGAAAGTGACGGGAGGGTTCAGAAGGAATAACAAACATCACCAGGGCGACTTGGATCCCCGCATCCGCTCGGAGCGGCACCCACCTCCGAGTCTCATTAGACAGCCCTGGCAACTGGAGAGCCTGAAGATCGTAGCTCAGAAGCACGGGGGTCACCACCCACAGATTTCAGGCTGAGGAGATTCCTCATTGATTATGTTCTTCCATAATTCCCCTGGCAGCGCCTGTCACACACTAGCCCGGGTGCAGCGGGAGTGGAAATCGAGTGCAGCAAGCTAACTTTTCTTCCCGCTGGACAGACTAAAACTGGCTTGTTTGTGCAACAAAGGGCCCCAACGCTATCCCTTGCCTGGGGCTCTCTGCAGGAAAATAAACCCGCCGGGGGCCAGGAAGCTGTCTTCGTGGCACACCGTTCTGTCTGCTTTGGAGACAGAGGGGAAAAATAAGAGCGCGGGGTTGGGTAAGTGGGACCGAAGAGAGGCAGGGGGAGAGAAACGCTTTTCTGCTCTGTCTTCTTGCTCCGGCCAGTGACCGGGTTTGAAACCCTCCAGGCCTAACAGGGCTGCAGAGCCTTCCATGGCCAGTTTGTCCTGGGTCAGAGGCCTGTGACCTCAGCCAGATCTGAAATTCTCCCCACCACTGAAGAGGAGCTTAAGTGTAGCTGGTCCTGACACCAACAAGTGGGGAGCAGGGAGGAGACAGAGCCAGGCGGGGGGGTATTGAACTGTGTCAGTTCTGAGCCCAGATGGAGGAGGAGGTTTGTGCTCTTGGTACAGGGGATACAAACAAGCTGGTAAAGAACCGAGAAGGCATTGGATCAGATACTTAAGCGAGACCCACTCCTGTGCGCAGAACCAGCCCGGGGCCCTTTGATCATACGCAACCGGCGCTCCCCCAGAGAGCCTGGCAGTGTTCTAAGTGCAGAGCGATCAGCGGTCGCTCCTGATGCTACGCATCACCCCCAACGGACAGACAGACAGACAGAGGCTGCTCAGACAGGCTGCGGAGACTCAGAAAGGGGTTCGCTGCAGTGGGCAAAGCGCTGGGAACACAGGAGCCTGCCTTACACCAGGCAGCAACGCCCTGGGGCTGTGTGGGGAGGGAAAGGTTGCTGAGTCAGGTGTAATATACCTGCTGCTGAGCCGAGTCAGATTTAAACCCATAAACATCTGCATCCAAACAGGAGAGGAAACGTCATTTGGAGTGGAGAGAAAACCGGCGGGATTGCAGCGCCAGTAGAAGGAGGAATCGCAGCTCTTGGGGATCGGAGAGCAGTCTCATGGTTTACACCCTCTACGATGCACCAAGCTATGGAGCAGCCAGAGAGCCTGTTGCTGTAACTTCCCCCTCTCCAGCTCATAGAACCATAGAGCTGAAAGAGACCTCAGGAGTCATCAAGTCCAGCCCCCTGCTCTAGGCAGGACCATCCCCAACTAGATCAACCCAGCCAGGGCTTTGTCAAGCCGAGACTTAAACACCTCTAGGGATGGAGACTCCACTACTTCCCTAGGTAACCCATTCCAGTGCTTCACCACCCTCCTAGTGAAATAGTTTTTCCTAATATCCAACCTGGACCTCTCCCACCACAACTTGAGACCATTGCTCCTTGTTCTGCCATCCGTCACTACTGAGAACAGCCTCTCTCCATCCTCTTTGGAACCTCCCTTCAGGAAGTTGAAGGCTGCTCTCAAATCCCCCCTCGCTCTTCGCTTCTGCAGACTAAACAGACCCAACTCCCTCAGCCTCTCCTCATAGGTCGTATGCTCCAGCCCCTGAATCATTTTGGTCGCCCTCCGCTGGACCCTCTCCAATGCGTCCACATCCTTTTTGTAGTGGGGGGCCCAGAACTGGACACAATACTCCAGATGTGGCCTCACCAGAGCCGAATAAAGGGGAATAATCACATCTCTGGATCTGCTGGCAATGCTCCTCCTAATGCAACCTAATATGCCATTAGCCTTCTTGGCTACAAGGGCACACTGTTGACTCATATCCAGCTTCTCAGCCACTGTAACCCCCAGGTCCTTTTCTGCAGAACGACTACTTAACTGGTTGGTCCCCAGCCTGTAACACTGCTTGGGATTCTTCCATCCCAAGTGCAGGACTCTACACTTGTTGAACCTCATCAGATTTCTTGTGGCCCATTCCTCTAATCTGTCCAGGTCACTCTGGACCCTATCCCTGCCCTCCAGCGTATCTACCTCTCCCTCTAGCTGAGTGTCATCTGCAAACTTGCTGAGGGTGCAATCCATCCCCTCATCCAGGTCATGAATAAAGATATTGAACAAAACTGGTCCCAGAACCGAACCTAGGGGCACTCCACTAGAAACCGACCGCCATCCTGACATCGAGCCGTTGATCACTACCCGCTGGGCCCGGCCTTCTAGCCAGCTTTCTATCCATTTTACCATCCATTTATCCAATCTATATTCCCTTAACTTGCTGGCAAGAATATTGTGGGAGACCGTATCAAAAGCCTTGCTAAAGTCAAGGTAGATCACATCCACTGACTTTCCCACTTCCACAGAGCCAGTTACCTCATCATAGAAGCTAATCAAATCGGTCAGGCACAACTTGCCCTTTGTGAATCCATGCTGACTATTCCTAATCACTTTCCTCTCTTCCAAGTGCCTCAAAATGGATTCCTTAAGGATCCCTTCCATGATTTTTCCAGGAACCGAGGTAAGACTGACCGGCCTATAGTTCCCTGGATCGTCCTTCTTCCCTTTTTTGAAGATGGGCACTACATTTGCCTTTTTCCAATCATCCGGGATTGCTCCCGATCTCCACGACTTTTCAAAGATAATGGCCAAAGGCTCCTCAATGACATTTGCCAACTCCCTCAGTACCCTCGGATGCATTAAGTCTGGACCCATGGATTTGTGTACGTTTAGCTTTTCTAAATAGTTCCTAACCTGTTCTTTACCCACCAAGGGCTGTCCATCTTCATCCCATGTTACATCACTTAGCGCATTAGTCCGGGAGCTGACCTTGTCCGTGAATACAGAGGCAAAGAAAGCATTGAGTACTTCAGCTTTCCCCACATCATCTGTCACTAGGTTACCTCCTTCACCCAGTAGGGGCCACACACCCTCTCTGATCACCTTCTTCTTGTTAACGTGCCTGTGAAACCTTTCTTGTTATCCTTCACATTCCTCAGCCAGTCGCAATTCCATTTGCGCTTTCGCCTTCCTGATAACCCCCCGGCATTCTCGAGCTGTACATTTAAACCCCTCCCTGGTCATTTGTCCAAGTTTCCACTTTTTGTAAGCTTCCTTTTTGTGCTTAAGTTCACCAAGGATTTCCCCGGTAAGCCAATCCAGTCTCCTACCATTTTTGCCTCTCTTGCTACGCGTCGGGATGGTTTCTTTCTGTGCCTTCAATAAGGCTTCTTTAAAATACTGCCAGCTGTCCTGGACTCCTTTCCCTTCATGTTAGCATCCCAGGGGAGTCTGCCCATCAGATCTCTGAGGGAGTCAAAGTCTGCTCTTCTGATGTCCAAGGTGTGTATTTTGCTACTCTCCTTTCTTCCTTTGGTCAGGATCCTGAAATCTCCCATCTCATGATCACTGCTTCCCAGGTTGTCACCCACCTCTACTTCCCCTACTAGTTTCTCCCTGTTTGTGAGCAGCAGGTCAAGCTGCGCATGGCCCCTGGTCGGTTCCTTCAGCACTTGTACCAAGAAGTTATCCCCAACATTCTCCAAAAACTTCCTGGATTGCCTGTGTACTGCCGTATTGGTTTCCCAACAGATGTCAGGTTGATTAAAGTCCCCTACGAGAACCGGGGCCTGCGATCTGGAAGCTTCTCTCAGTTGTCCGAAGGCAGCCTCATCTACCTCATCCACCTGATTCGGTGGCCTGTAGCAGACACCAACCACAACATCACTGCTGTTGTTTGCACCTCTAAACTTAACCCCTAGATTCTCAACAGGCTTTTCTCCCTCTAGATACTGGAGTTCAGAGCAATCATAGTGCTCTCTTACGTATAGTGCAACTCCTCCTCCTTTTCTCCCCTGCCTGTTCTTCCTGAACAGTCTATACCCTTCCCTGACAGCGCTCCAGTCATGTGAGTCATCCCACCAAGTCTCTGTTATCCCAATTAAATCATATTTTTTGGACTGGGCCAGGGCCTCCAGTTCTTCCTGTTTGTTGCCCAGGCTTCTCGCATTAGTGTACAAACACCTCAGATAACCAGTTGATCGCCCCATCTTCTCCATTCGAATCAGGAGTCCTCCTTTCTTGCTCGTTCCTCTTTGCATTCCTTCCCGGTATCCAACTTTCCCACTCCCCTCAGGGTTTTGGTCACCATCCCCCAATGAACCTAGTTTAAAGCCTCCTCACTAGGTTTGCAAGCCTGCCCGCGAAGATGCTCCTTCCTCTCTTGGTTAGGTGGATCCCATCTCTTCCTAACAATCCTTGTGCCCGGAACAGAGTCCCACGGTCGAAGAAACCGAAGCCCTCTCTGCGACACCACCTGCGCAACCACGCATTTACTTCCTCAATTCGACGATCCCTGCCCAGTCCTTTCCCTTCAACAGGGAGGATAGACGAGAACACCACTTGTGCTCTGAATTCTTGGGTCCTTCTTCCCAGCGCTACATAATCCACAGTAACCCACTCAAGGTCATTCTTGGCCGTATCGTTAGTTCCCACGTGGAGAAGCAGGAAGGGGTAGCGATCCGAAGGTTTGATCAGCTTGGTAAGCCTCTCAGTGTCATCCTGAATTCGAGCTCCCGGTAAGCAGCACACCTCTCGAGATTCCAGGTCCGGATGGCAGATGGATGGCTCAGTCCCTCTTAGGAGGGAGTCCCCGACCACCACCACCCGTCGTCTTCTTTTGGGGGTGGTGGTCGTGGAACCCCCATCCCTAGGACGACGCATCCCATGCCTTCCAGTAGATGGTGTTCCCTTGCGGTTTCTTCCTTGTGAGGTCCCTTCTAAAGCATTCACCACCGCAGAGCCTGTGGAGAGAGCCTGAAAGCGATTACTTACCTCGATAGCATTGGGGGATTCCTGTGCTGGCCTTTTTCCCCTTCTAGAAGTTACATGCTGCCAGTTCTCTTCCTGGTCCTGTACTGCTGTCTCTGGCTCTTCCGCCTGCCGTGCTTGTAGGATTAACCGCTGCCTTCTATCGAGGAAGTCTTCATCCTCTCTGATCGAGCGTAGGGTCGACACTTGGGCCTCCAGTCCTCTAATTTTTTCTTCCAAAATGGTGACCAGCTTGCACCTCGTGCAGATGAAATCCGTTCTTTCTTCCGGGAGGAAGACAAACATGGCACACGCTGTGCAGGTAACAACAGCAGACCTATCACCATCCATCCCTGCTGTCCTGGAGAAAGGATTATTTAAAAAAAAAAAAAAAAAAAAAAAAAAAAGGCAAGAGAACCTCATGCCCTTCCCCCGCCCCTTCCCAACTCCCTCTCTAAACTCCATTAGCACTCACCTGTTCGCAAGCTCCTTGGTCACTTGCCCACTGCCTTATAAAGCCCTGGACTGCCTGAAAGTCCCTCCCCCTACCAAGGCTCAGCCAATCAGCAGAGGCTTCTAGAATTCAAACTTAATTAGAAGCCAACAGTCTCCACCTGCCACTCACAGCACACACTCCATGAAGGACAGGGGAAGACCTTCCGGCAGGGGAAGCGATCATCCTGCTGTGTGTGATGGGCTGAGGTACCTCCTGGCTACTTGATGGGCAGATTATCAGCGCACTGGGTTTGGAGCACTTGAGAAGTTGGCCCTTGGCTTGGGAGGATTTTCCAAGAGTAATTGGGACTGGGTGACTCCAAGCAGATAAAACCCGAGCGGTCACCAATCCTCTCCATGACCCAAGCTTCCGTCCATAAGCCAACGCTGGCACTGCAAGCGCTGGATTCCTTTGGAAAGTGCTTGCATTCCTGCCCTTGGGAAGCTACTGCAGGCCTGGTGCAGAATCCAGAGCCCACCAAATGCCAGACACTCTGGGCAGAGGTCCACACTGGGATGACCTTCCATTCGCCGGGACCAGCCTTTGCCATTGCCCCGCTCCCTCTCTGCAAACACAGTGTTGTCTTTGAAAAAAATTAACACTTTTCATAATTCAGCAGCTTTTGTTGCTTTTGTTCCTATTTGCTCGGCACGAATGGTGGAGCGGAGAGGGAGCGGGTGAAGACGTGGGCATTAGAGATGCTGTTCACAAGACAGATGAGAACAAAACAGACACGTGTCTAATAGTGACGCTAAATATTTCATTTCGCTGGCAACGTGCACTGTGTCTTTGAACTCTACATCAAGGCCTGGCACGGAAACTGCCGCGTTAGAAGTTTCCCATCCTATTTGGAGCTGTGCTGGGGAGGAGTGAGGCAGCCAACAGGAGTTTCCTGCTTTTGGTAAATGATGAAGGACTCAGGAGTATCACTCGTTCTTGGCTGTAATTGGGCGTCTGCAATGCAATGCACAGGAGGGCCCTGATCCTGCCCATTGAACCACAGGGTGTCTGGTCCCTTATTTTAATCTGCTGAGCAGCGCTAGAATGCTGAGCTCAGGTGGTAGAATTCGGGGCTCTGGCAATAGAGCTACGTCTGTCTGTCCAGGTACAGAAGGGCCGCTGAGGCAGGGTCAAGCCACTTCCGTCTATACACAGATCCATCTGACGGGGCTCAGCAGGCCTTCAGGCCCTGGGTGCTAGGACCCTGCTGCGGGCAGCGGGGGGATCAGAGCGCGAGTTCCCTTTCAGCTTGCAGTGTGGACTCAGCTCAAGCCAGAGCCTGGGGTCAGAAGGTCCGTGCAGCGCAGTGGGGAGTATCTGCACAGCTGTACGATATGGGCCCAGCCAGTGTAAAGCCAGGGTTGGGATGCAGTGTGAGCACTCAGACATGGGCCTGGGAACTCTGACTGCACAAATCTGGATCCCACAGTCCAGGGATACCCTGCGGGACTTGCCAAGTCGCACAAGGAGTCTGCACAAAACAAGGAGCCCAGCTCTCCTGCCTCCCGGCCAACGCTTCACGTGCATGCCTAGAACTCCCCGGGCGTGGGCTGCAGCTCCTCTCCTGGCTGGCTCCCTCTCCGCAGTGTGCTGGCCGAGGTGCCCGCCCAACCAGCCACGCAGCAGCTGAACCTACCTGCGGTTCTGCTGCACACAGCACCTCGGGGCTGCTGGCTTCAGTGTGAGGCTTGGGGGTTCATTAGCTGCGGAGATCAGGCCTGCGTGTGTGCAGAGCCAGGGAGCTTTGCTGGCTCCCCTGTGGGGAGGCAGCAGGGGTCTGGTGATGGAGACGAGCAGAGGAAGTGAAGGGAGCTGGACATATATACAAAAGGCAGAGACTCCAGTCAAAGGCTGGTTCCACATGCTGCTCCTGTACTGCAGCAAGAAATCTCTCTGGCCAGCTCTCCCCGGCCCCACAGAGCCACAGTGGGGCCTTGCACGCGGATGGGGGAAGAGGAGATAGCAGAAGGGAACTAGAAGTGAAGCAGCAGCCGTGCAGAGATGAGCCAGAGGCAGGGGTTTAAATGTGAGCCTCTCAGTTCAGAACAACAGGGCCAGGGCTCTTGCAGGGGCACTGGACACACGTTTGGTTAGCAATCCCAACAGCAGTGAAATCCGAAGCTTTCGTTCATTCACTGAGCTATTTCTTTTACAACAACGAGAAGTCCAGTGGCACCTTGTAGACTAACAGACTGATTGGAGCATCAGCTTTCGTGGCCACTTTGTCAGATGCATGTGGCAAGTGGGTCTTTGCCCACGAAAGCTGATGCTCCAATACATCTGTTAGTCTATAAGGTGTGTGGCGGCGCGTTGGCGTCCCCCGACTCCTGCCCCCCGGAATGGCACGGACAGACTCCACCAGCCAGTAGAATAGAGGGCGTTTATTGCTTCTCCAGGATACAGCACAGCACAGATGTCATCTGGTTACAGGAACCGGGCCTAGGATGCCTCAGACCCCCTTGAGATGGGGGGAGACTGGGCCCCTAAATTCCAGCCCCTTTCCCTAGGCTGTCTCCTCCATGATCCCAGACAGAAAACTAACTCACTCACCTCCAGCCCTGCCCCCAGCCAGGGCTCCACTCCCCTTCTTCCCATTGCTCCGCTCCATGGGAGACACCTGTCTGACGAGTTTCGAAGCCCCCTTGCATAATGACTCATCCCCTGCCCTGCTGGGCCGTGCTGCAGCCAGCAGCCAGCGGAGGTCACCCACAGCCCACTGCCCTGCGTAGCAACCAGCAAGGTACCCGCGCTACGTCACAAGGTGCCACAGGACTTCTCATTGTTCTTGCAGATTCAGACTAACATGGCTACCCCTCTGATTCTTTTACAACAGGTGCCCTCCCGTCAGATTAAAGTGAAAGAAAATTGGAAGGCGGAGGGAGATGAAAGAGGTGCCAAACCCAAAGCTGAACGCCTGTTTCACTTGAGCAGAGGGAGAATAGCTAGGGGGGAAATGATTTGTAAAGCAGCAAAGGAGGATGCCAGGCCTGAGACGCCGGCGCTGTGGAAAGTGGTGCAGGGTGCTAGAAGGCAGCTGAGAAAGGCTCTCCGCATCGCTTCAGCAAAGCAGCCTGATCAAATAACCTGCAAGGGAAAAATCATACTAAGCTATAGGCAGGACAGTGGCTGAGTCGTGCAGGAGAGTATTCCGCAGGAATGAGACATGTTTATGTCAACGGGCCAAAGAAAGTTTCCATAGACGTCAAAACAAGTGGCCCTGTGGCGTCGTAGAGACTCCCAAAATATATGGTATCGTGAGCATTCGTGGGCACAGCCCGCTTCCGCAGATGACGGTGAAGTTACAGACTAACCCGGCTGCCCCGCTGAGGCACTATTGCTTGCAGCAAGTACCCCGTGTGAGACACCGTGTGCAGCTGGCTTACCGGCTTTCCAGCCAGTTACAGCCACTGAGCGGTGCTTATGACCACACGACTTGCTGTAACTCTGAGCCCTGCAACGGCCACTGGGCCAAAGCCTGGAGCTGCCCCTCAGCTTTTGCTGACTGCGTGGCAGGAGTATCCTCACTGCAGGGCTCTGTCGCGGGGACACCGGGCGCCGCTAACAGCCCGGCACTGACGGGTTTGGGAAATGGCTTCTCTTGCCAAGCTCTGCTCCCTGGGGGGAAGTGTGGTCAGAAAGTCTGCGAGCTGCAGCTGCTGGACATTGCTGCAAGTGTGGGAAGCGCCCCGCCGCTGGGGCTGTCCCGAGGTCACACAGCAAAGCAGGGACAGAGATGAAAAGAGAACCCAAGTCTCCAGGTGCCAGGCCAGGCTGCCTGCCTGCTCGCTGTGTTTCGAGGCTGCTCGTGTGGCCACGGTACCTGGGCACCTGAGCCTGTAATTCTCGCTCACTTTCTTTCTTTTTATTCTTGCTTTTGCTAAATCAGATGTTGCGGCCGCCTGTCTATAAGGGGACTTACGGCTGCACCTTCGTGACTGATCTCCTGCCCAGCCCTACTTTTCCTGTGAAAACACACACAGCAAGTTCACTGGTTTCCCCCCTGGTCCGATCCCTGCTGATTGTTCTCAAGCACCCATCCCCATGTAGGCTAGTTGCATTCTGGGGTGTAAATAGAGGGTTCCGGGGTGCAGAACCACTCGAGCTGCTTTGCATCTGAATTTGCAGTCTCTAGCTTGGTGCACAGTGGTCTTCATCTCTCCCTTTCTCTTTCCCTTTCCAAAGCACCCGCCCCTGTGCTAGCAAAGCCTCTATTTCTGTCCCCAGCAAGAGGCAGGCATCTCTGATGCCATGAGAAACCTAGCCAGAGCCCTTCCACCACCTGCAAGCTGGAACAAGCCTCCTCCCATGCCACGGATAGCTGTGCCAGAGATCCTAAGTCCCAGTGTCATCCAGAGACACAGGCAATGCTTCCTGGGGAATTGGGGATGGATGGAGATTTACTCACCCTAGGAATCAGTCTTCCCTGAAGAGTGCTTAGCCGGATACTAACGTACCAGCCAGGCAGGCATTAGTGAATTTCCCAAGGGCGAAGAACATCACTTAAACATTTTCTGTTTATGAATGGTGACGTTAAAAAGGATTTAGGATTTAAACTGCCAATAAAAGCCAATATTTGCTACGATTGCCACTTTCTTCTTTGCTTTCCTGCAGCCTTGTTCTAACTTCCTTTCCCTTCATAATTATTACACTCTATCAGATTCCTCTGGCTTTTTTCTGTACTTTATTAAAATTAACAAAATAGGTACAATTGTGAAGAGAGCAAAGAATGACTTTTACTGCCATGTTAATGACTTCTGGAGTCAAACTAGGAGTTTCCAGAAATAGTTTGTTTTGTCTTGGCCAACTCAAACTGTGGGAAAGCTCTGATTTTGGAGTTTTCACTGTTCCCCCCAAGCTACCTGAGTTTTCTAGCTCAGAAATGCTAGGGAGGGTTTTCAGGGGAGTGGGGGAGTTGGTGGTTGGTCTTCTCACATGATTAAATAGACCTCATACTCTCTTTAATTTTTGTGAATATTTCTGCAGACTGCAGTGGTTCCTTTATTTTCCAAGAGTTCAGGATTTTGCACTGAAAAGATAAAAAGGATTTGCTAAAAAGTTAGAAAAATCAATTGTCAAAATTTAGGGCTGATTTTAAAATATATGTATTTTCTGTAGCTTTCTATTGGTTTACACATAATCCAATCAATAATTGTGCGGATTAAAATGCAATGGCCCCCTCCAGCTAATGCTTAACGTTACATATGGGTGCGGAAAGTCAAGGACCCTGTCCTAAATGAGGAAGGCAGGGAGTTAATTATGATTGATTTTTTTCTTTTTCTTTGCAAGAATGTTTGCATCTCCCTGCACACACATAATTCTCATAACAAACTAATTGTTATAATTATGGCCAATTGTTTCCATGTAAATTGTATTAAAAAACCCATTCCAGTTGATTGTCAGTGTTTAATCAGATCATGAGAAGTGTTAATCTTCAACACCAATTGGCAATTAAAAAGCATAGAACTTATTTGCTGTGCATTGATCTGAGCAGGAGGCCTATATTTCAGCCCCACGTGTTGGGGAAAGAGACACAAATGCCATAGAAACTTTCATGCCATTATTGCAGTGACACTTGGAGGTTCCCTGGGGCCCTGCCTCAGTTGTTCTAGGAGCTGTGCAGACACATGTGGAGGGACGATACCAGCCCCAAAGACAAGGAAGGAAAATTACCCTGATTTTACAGCTTAAGCGAAGAAAGAGATTAAGGGACTTGCCCAGGGACACTTCAGGGCATCAGTGGTAGAGCCCAGCCTGAAACCCAGACTTCCTGCATCCAGTCAGGTGCCTGAATTACGGACACATCCCTTCCTCCCGCCTCAGGATGGTTGCCTCCAGTAGACAGAAGTCAAACCCTTCCTCGTCCCTGTCCGTGCTTGGTGGCACCTCCCCTCCCTCACAGCCCTCGGCCCCAGCAGGAGGCAATCACTCCGCCTGTCTCCTCTGGAAACCGGGGCCTGAGCTGAGGCGAAGTGAGAAACCCTGCTGGGGAGGGGCGGAGCTGGCTGCAAATGGTGCTGCAGGGACAGACAGGGAGCCGAGGGGAGGCTCTCGGGCTTGGCCGGACAGGTGGCACGGAGGGGGGGTGGCGCTGGCTCCAGGCTGGGCAGGGGTGTCCTGGCCGTTCCCCTTAGGGATGTAAAATCCCGTTTAATTGGCTACCCTGGTCAGAGCAGCCCCTGTCCGCGGCGGGGCCCCTGCAGCAGGCGGGGAGCTGCTCCAGCCCCCCGGTTAACTTGAACCAGGAAGCCTTACTCGTTAACCCTTCACCTCCCGAATTCCTAGGGCAGTTCATGGGAGGCTGCTCCCCTGAGTGACAGCTCCCCCCAGACGCGGGTGCTCCTGCTCCTCCCGTGGGCGGGACGTCTCTGCCGGCACCCGCCCGCCATGGCTGGAAGGCAGGCCTGGGCTGGGCCGCCTGGGGGCACAGCCTGTGAGTCTGGACAGCTCCCTGCACAGCGGGCCACTGCCGTGCCACTAAATACCGCAACGTGTGCACCAGACACTCCCCGCTGCTGAGCGCAGGAGCCCAGCAGAGGGGCGAAGGTGAGCTAGAGAGCAGAGCACAGGAGCACGGAGGTTTTACAAGCCAGCCCAGAGCTGGGCAGAGAACCCCGGAGTCCCGACACCCAGCATGGACCAGTAGACCTGCGTGGTCCCCGGCCACGGCCAATGCCTCGCTTTCAGCCACAGACCGACAGGTGCCGTTGGGAGGGGCAGCGTTTTCTCACACTCCGCCCTGGGCCAGGGCAAAGGTTCCTGCCGCGTGTGCGGATCCCGCGGGGCCATTGCTGGGCCCTCAGATCCAGCCGCCTAGGACACGGCGCTGGAAACCTCCCCTCGCAGTGGGCCGACCGGGCCGGCGAAGTGACCTCGGGGGCGTGTGGCTCACAAGAGACCATCTTCTCTGGCCCACTCTGCGGCTGTTTGGGGATCACCCTCCTCAGTGCGTTTCAGGGGGACGAGGCTTCTGGAGAGCCAAGAACGAGAATCGGATTATGTCGGGGGGAGGGGCTACTGTCACCACCCACACGCTGCAGGGGGTTCGTTCTCTGGTGAGGGGGAAACCTGCACCTTGAAGGGAGGTTGGGGGGATGCCCAGGGGTTTCCTCACAGACGTCATGGATTCCCAGAGCGTGAGGCCTGACAGGCTGTGCCGCATAGGCCGTAACACTCCATTACTTTACACCCTGTAGCCAGTGCTCTCTATAAGCTGAGTGCCTGGGCAGCCGCCCAGGAGAAATTCAAATGCTGCCCAGCTGGTTAGCAGAGCACCCACCGCCAGCAGTATGTGTGTCTACTGGTGGTACACATCCGCACATGCCTCGGTGCGCAGAACAAAATGTGTTCTGCACACGGATGGGAAGCATTAGAGGGGACACTGCCAGTAGCCTGTGCGTGGCTGAAGCACCAGTTCAGAGTCGGGGGCGGCTGTGTCTGAGGGCACAGCGATGGCCTCCTGGAGACATACGTAGGGAAGGAATATTTTTTGAATGAGATTGATACAAAAGAGTCATTGTGTCCTCGGTGACTGGCATGCACTAGGCAGTGGGGCCGACGGTCACTGGGGTCACAGGGCAGGGAGTGTGGGGCTGGCTTCATGCCCCAGAAGGGGGGGAACCTCGGGCAGAAGGGGCGGGGCCAAGGCAGTCAGCCCGGAGCGTGACGCAGCCCCCCAGCCCTCAGAGCCATGCAGAATGGCATTGCTGTGGCGTGTCGGGGGCCCTGTGAAATTGCCCTCCTTACCCACCCACCCCAGTCGGTGGGCCCGGCGCTGGGATTCACAGTGAGAAGGAAACACAAAAGTGAGACTGTAACCATGCTTGCACTCTATGGACAGCCTTGCTGAGGGCTGTAGGTGTGTCCCGTTCCTTTGCAAATCCAGCACAAAGGGGCAGGTCCAAAATCCGTTGCAATCTACAGGGATTTTTTTCATTTTCTGGATCAGACCCTAACTGCGGGAATGAAAGGCTCTGGAGAGTATGATGGCGAAAGACGGAAACTTTCTCCGGCTCCCCAGAATTCTGTCTCCTGCACGCACAGCCTGCCAAAGCCAACACCATTAAAAAAACAATTAAAAAAACCAAGCGACACAGCCACAGAGGACAAATAAGGGGCACTCTTCTCAGGGGGGCCTGCCCTCCTGGCAATGTTAGCACGCATTAGCCTGGGCTCTGCAGCTCGGATGCCCTCGCACAGCTTTTGGCCACAAATATTTTCCTGGGGAAAAGTATTGATTAAATGAATACAGACTAATGAGGTGCAAGCAGTAGTGATGAAAGCAGTTAATTGCTTATTGTGCTTTCCTTTGGCTGGTCCCAGGTGATTTTTTCACCAATGAATAATTCATCAGCCACTGGCACATAAATAATGTCTCCTTATTTGCATTTAAGCATCATCCATTAGGAAGAGGCTAGAAAACAGCAGCTAGCCATTGGTTAGTAGCAGGCCTATTTGTATGCTCTCGGGCCGGGGTAGTCAATGAAAGGACTGCGGGCCAAATCCGCACCACCAGACGCGTTTGAATGGACCCTGAAATCTTTTTATTTATGAATTATTAGCATTCTTGCTATTGCGTTTTCTTGTTTTCTCTGGAGGCTGGACCCTGACTGTACCTTGACCAAGACATTCAGACCCTAACAAAAAAGTCTTGCTGCACCCTGCTCTAAGATTAGCGTCTCCTGATGGCAGTGAGAGGCTTAAAAATGTACCAGTAGCATTTCCTAATTTCTGTGGCAGCAGAGACACGAGGAATATCCTTCCTCTTCCAGCTGAGCTCGGAATGCACTGCCTTGTGCCTTCAATTCCCCTTGTTGTTATCATGCCCGCTGCTGAATCATCACGTCTTCCGCCTTTCATCACTGCCTGCAAGGTGATTTCTGACACTGTTTGTTCCTTCCTTACACACAGCCCAAGGGGGTGTCAGCAGGTAGCCCCACTGGACTTAGCTATTGTTATGACACACAGGGCAGGAACACCCAATTTGCGCTAGGTTGTCCGTGACTCACAAGACGGCACAGCCGGTGTCCCCAAGAGCTGGCCGCTGAAAAGAAGTCGGCCCGCAGATGAGAGGGAGGGGAACGGGCTACAGTATCCAGACAGGAGAGTGAAGGTTGGCTCTTGGCTTGTCAGCTGCCTTTTTAAAAACAAGGTGTTTGTCTCTTTCTATTCCATAGGGCTGTGTGAGTGAGCAAGTGGCAGATCTGGACTGCACGGCCCTGTGCGCCAGCCAGAAAGGCATCATTGCTGCCCACTTCAGAGGGCACCATGGCTGCCAAGTGACACACTGCAAAGCCCAGAAATATCAACGTGAAGGTTGCCTTGTGCTGGTCCGTTGCAGGGGGAGTGTTACCCAGAGACTCTGGCTTTGTCCTCACTTGTGGAGCAGAAACTGGGGACACTCATATCCACAACAACAACAAAACCTCTCCACTGCTATCAGGGGCCGTCTCCACAGACAGGCTGAGGGAGCCATGGAGAGGAAGCTCCCTGCTTAGGCCTAGAAGCATCTCCCCATGCAGGTCTCGGTTGACGCCCATTTGCAGTGTGTTGCAAGAGGAAACCTCCAGGGCTCTCAGCGAAGCTCCTTCCTCCAGCAGGAGATTCACATACAACTTGGCTCACGCTTGTTTTAGTAACGCTGACAGGTACAGCGCAAAGCTGCCCCGGCTGGACCCTGTTGACAGGGGAGAGGCGCTTGGGAATGCTGCCCAGCAGACATGGGCTTTACCCAGTGAGGAAACCAGCGTCCACGTTTTATAGTCTCCTCCTTAAAACCAGCCAGGCGAGTTCCGCTGACAGAGGGTTGGCGCGTGAGGGGCCCTGGCGCCAGTGGCGATGCAGCTGTTGTGAAATTGCAGCGCCTAACGATGCCTGGGTGGAGGGTGGTAACCGGGGGTTTACATCGGGATTTGCACTGTGAGAGAGACCACCTGCTTTCCAAGGCCTCTGCTCAGAATCCAACCCACCTTCCCCCTTCCATCTGGCGGGGGGTTTTTTCTTGGTGCCTAATGCGTTGGCTTGGCCTGATCTCAAGCGCCGCTCCCCCACTCTGCCTCAAGAAAGGGCGGATGAAGTTTACTCCCTGTGGCAGCAAGCCCTGCTGTGTTCCAGACTCTAAGAGCATGCCCCCTGCCCCGATGAAAAGTGCTCAGAGATGCGGTGGCAACGAGGCGCTGGATCAATACCAAGACCCAGACGCAAAGCAGTGGGCCGGCCTCTTCCCCAGCAAAGCACTGTGTGCACGGCAGGTCACATGGTTTCTCAGCACAGCACAGGGAGGTGCTGTGGTCCCTGCCTGCAGACAGACCCAGGTCTCTGTGGCCATCTGGGCGATAGGAGCCCACTGCACTCTGAAAAGACCACTGGAGCGGCATGGCTGCTACGCCTCATTGCACCAACCTCAGAGCCAAGAGTCGCTTGGCTTAGCAAAGCCCTTGCAGAGCAGGCGAGGAAGGAAGCAATCCAGACCTGCAATCTCGAGAAGTGTGCTGCTTCCCGGGAGCTCGCATTCAGGGTGTGACTGAGAGTCTTCCGAAAGTGATTAAACCTTCCGATCGCTGCCCCTTCCTGCTTCTCCATGTAGGAACTAACGATACGGCCAAGAATGACCTTGAGCGGGTCACAGCAGATGATGTAGTGCTGGGAAGAAGGATCAAGGAATTTGAAGCGCGAGTGGTGTTCTCGTCCATCCTTCCGGTTGAAGGAAAAGGTCCGGGTAGGGATCGTCGAATTGAGGAAGTAAATGTGTGGTTGCGCAGGTGGTGTCGCAGAGAGGGCTTTGGTTTCTTCGACCATGGGACTCTGTTCTGGGCACAAGGATTGTTAGGAAGAGATGGGATCCACCTAACCAAGAGAGGAAAGAGCATCTTCGCTGGCAGGCTTGCAAACCTAATGAGGAGGCTTTAAACTAGGTTCGTTGGGGGACGGTGACCTAAGCCCTGAGGTAAGTGAGGAAGTTGGACACCGGGAAGAATCACAAGGAGGAACGAGCAACAAAGGAGGACTCCTGATTTGAATGGAGAAGATGGGGCGATCAACTGGTTATCTAAGGTGTTTGTATACAAATGCGAGGAGCCTGGGAAACAAGCAGGAAGAATTAGAAGCCCTGGCCCAGTCAAAGAACTATGATTTGATTGGAATAATGGAGACTTGGTGGGATAACTCGCATGACTGGAGCACTATCATGGAAGGGTATAAACTGTTCAGGAAGAACAGGTGGGGGAGAAAAGGAGGAGGAGTTGCATTGTATGTAAGAGAGCAGTATGATTGCTCGGAGCTCCAGTATTTAGAGGGAGAAAAGCCTGTTGAGAGTCTATGGGTTAAGTTTAGAGGTGGAAGCAACAGGGGTGATGTTGTGGTTGGTGTCTGCTATAGACCGCCAGATCAGGTGGATGAGGTAGACGAGGCTTTCTTTGGACAACTGAGAGAAGCTTCCAGATCACAGGCCCTGGTTCTCATGGGCGACTTTAATCACCCTGACATCTGTTAGGAGACCAATACGGCAGTACACAGGCAATCCAGGAAGTTTTTGGAGAATGTTGGGGATAACTTCTTGGTACAAGCTGCTGAAGGATCCAACCAGGGGCCATGCGCAGCTTGACCTGCTGCTCACAAACAGGGAGGAACTAGTAGGGGACGTAGAGGTGGGTGACAACCTGGGAAGCAGTGATCATGAGATGGTAGATTTCAGGATCCTGACTAAAGGAAGAAAGGAGAGTAGCAAAATACACATCCTGGACATCAGAAGAGCAGACTTTGACTCCCTCAGAGAACTGATGGGCAGGATTCCCTGGGATACTTACATGAAGGGGAAGGAGCCCAGGAGAGCTGGCAGTATTTTAAAGACGCCTTATTAAAGGCACAGGAAGAAACCATCCCAATGTGCAGCAAGAAAAGCAAATATGGTAGGCGACCAGATTGGTTTACCGGGGACATCCTTGGTGAGCTTAAACACAAAAAGGAAGCTTACAAGAAGTGGAAACTTGGACAGATGACTAGGGAGGAGTATAAATATATTGCTCGAGAATGCCGGGGAGTTATCAGGAAGGCGAAAGCACAATTGGAATTGCAGCTAGCAAGGGATGTGAAGGGTAACAAGAAAGGTTTCTACAGGCATGTTAGCAATAAGAGGCTGATCAGAGAGGGTGTGGGGCCCTTACTGGATGAGGGAGGTAACCTAGTGACAGATGATGTGGGAAAAGTTGAAGTACTCAATGTTTTCTTTGCCTCGGTCTTCACGGACGAGGCAGCTCCCAGACAAATGCACTAGGCAATGCAGTATGGGAAGGAGGTGGACAGCCCTTGGCGGGGAATGAACAAGTCAGGAACTATTTAGAAAGCCTAAACATACACAAATCCATGGGTCTGGATTTAATGCATCCGAGGGTACTGAGGTGTGCTGGGAAGTGTCATTGCGGAGCCTTTGGCCATTATCTTTGAAAACTTGTGGAGATTGGGAGAGATCCCGGGTGACTGGAAAAAGGCAAATGTAGTGCCCATCTTTAAAAAAGGGAAGAAGGACAATCCAGGGAACTATAGGCCGGTCAGTCTTACCTCTGTTCCTGGAAAAATCATGGAGGGGATCCTCAAGGAATCCATTTTGAAGGACTTGGAAGAGGGAAAAGTGGCCAGGAATAGTCAGCATGGATTCACAAAGGGCAAGTCGTGCCTGACCAATCTGATTAGCTTCTATGATGAGGTAACTGGCTCTGTGGACGTGGAGAAGTCGGTGGATGTGATATACCTTGACATTAGCAAAGCTTTTGATACGGTCTCCCACAATATTCTTGCCAGCAAGTTAAGGGAGTATGGATTGGTTAAATGGACTGTAAGATGGATAGAAAGCTGGCTAGACTGTCAGGCCCAACAGGTAGTGATCAACGGCTTGATGTCAGGTTGGCGGTCAGTTTCTAGCAGAGTGCCCCAAGGATCTGTTCTTGGACCGGTTTTGTTCAACATCTTTATTCATGACCTGGATGAGGGGATGGATTGCACCCTCAGCAAGTTTGCAGATGACACTAAGCGAGGGAGAGAGGTAGATACGCTGGAGGGCAGGGATAGGGTCCAGAGTGACCTGGACAGATTAGAGGATTGAGCCAAAATAAATCTGATGAGGTTCAACAAGGACAAGTACAGAGTCCTGCACTTGGGATGGAAGAATCCCAAGCACTGTTACAGGCTGGGGACCGAATGGCTAAGTAGCAGTTCAGCAGAAAAGGACCTGGGGGTTACAGTGGCTGAGAAGCTGGATATGAGTCAGTAGTGTGCCCTTGTAGCCAAGAAGGCTAATGGCATATTAGGGTGCATTAGGAGGAGCATTGCCAGCAGATCCAGAGATGTGATTATTCCCCTTTGTTTGGCGCTGGTGAGGCCACATCTGGAGTATTGTGTCCAGCTCTGGGCCCCCCCCATAGAAAGGATGTGGACGCATTGGAGAGGGTCCAGCGGAAGGCAACCAAAATGATTAGGGGGCTGGAGCATATGACTTATGAGGAGAGGCTGAGGGAGTTGGGTCTGTTTAGTCTGCAGAAGCGAAGAGTGAGGGGGATTTGATAGCAGCCTTCAACTTCCTGAGGGGGGTTCCAAAGAGGATGGAGAGAGGCTGTTCTCAGTAGTGACAGATGGCAGAACAAGGAGCAATGGTCTCAAGTTGTGGTGGGAGAGGTCTCGGTTGGATATTAGGAAAAACTATTTCACTAGGCGGGTGGTGAAGCACTGGAATGGGTTACCTAGGGAAGTAGTGGAGTCTCCATCCCTAGAGGTGTTTAAGTCTCGGCTTGACAAAGCCCTGGCTGGGATGATTTAGTTGGGATTGGTCCTGCCTTGGGCAGGGGGCTGGACTTGATGACTCCTGAGGTCTCTTCCAGCTCTATGGTTCTGTGGTTCTAAGCAGGTGCTCAGCAGAGCTCAGGGAGTTGTGTCCATGTAGCATTGCCTTCAGAATCTTCATTGCTTCCGCGCGTAAAGGAGGCAAGGAGAGACTCCATCGGAGGGTTGTGATCAAGCTGATGTGTGTGTTCTGAGCCACCCTGCCTGGCATCCCATCTCACACCGCTCTTCCTCCTTTCCCATCTGCATCAGGACAGCCACAGCAGTTCAACTTGATGGCCTGTCACCAAGTGCCTTCTAACCTTTTCCATCCATGTGTGGAATAAATTTTACATGCACTGAGGCATGTGTGGATGTGCACCATCAGTAGAAACAAAACCTCACTGTGGGCACTCTGCTAACCAGTGGGGCGGCATTTGAATCTCTCCTGAGTGACCACACAAGTGCACAACTTCCTGGGAACACTGACTGTCAACCCAGCCAGCTTTCTGAGGGAAATGCCTCTGAAATTGGACTTTTAGGCTGCTTCCTATGAATGGCCTCTTACAAGACAATGGAGCAGCTGCACAACAGAAACCTCCGATGGCATTTCCCTGTGTATCTTGAGAGCGGGACGAGCCCTAGCTAAGAGTTCTGCATGGCTGAGCTGTCTGTCAGCAACATGTTGGACAGGGGTCGGACATCACACCCTTCTCTGACACTATTTGCTCCCGACAGGGAATGGGCTGCAAGTCAGTCCTCAGGGCTCCCTGTAACAGACAGCATCTGGGAAACAGGCAAGGGCCTCCCCGCAAAGAAATGAGGCTTATTATTGACAGCCACCTTTTGGCTTTTAAAATCGCAGAGTGCTCCGTGGTGCTGCTACTCAGCTCTCCTGGTACAGCTGCTCTATCCCAGAGATCCAACAGATCCCTCCCAATCTATGTCTTAAACTCTGCTTGCCAAGTGCCTGCGACAGAGCTGGGACAGTGGTGGCCACTTCACTGTGCTGTGATTTCGGTTTCCAAATGCGTTTGCGTTCCAGACAAGGTGGCGGTGTTAACATTAATAAAGCACTGTGGTGGAACCTTTCCTCTAGATTTCCAAGCACTTTAAAATCCCTCCCGCACTCTCCCAGTCACAATAGGGGCAGGTGATGGGTCGTCCCAGTTTTGCAAAGGGGCAAATTGAAACACAAAGAGTTGAATTGCCATCAGTCCCACAAGTAGCATCCAAATGTCCTGACTCACAGCTGCACACTAATGAACCGTGCTATCAGATCCCTTCCTCCAAAACACAACAGAATCCAGAACAGAAATGTAGGTCTTAGATGGCTTAATGAACAGACTCTTCTGTCCTGGAGAAAAATTGCCCACCAAAATAACACCAAAAAGCTATAACTAATTAAAAGGAAATCATATAGTAGAGCTGATTAGAAAATGGGCAGTGTGAGTTTTTGCTGAAAATTTCAACAAATATGAAAAAGGGGATTTTTTTCATTAAAATATTCCATGGAAAATTTGGAATTTGCGTCAAAACACCCCAAGCCTACAAAGGTTTTGTGTGAAAACTTTTCACTTTTTGGCTTTGATGAAAGGTTGAAATTGTCCATGTAAAGCAGGCACTTCATATGCAAATTTTTGTTTCAGGGAAAATCCAGTTTGCTGTTGAAATACACTTTAGACCCTAATTAATAGGATCTAAACATAGCAGCAGCAGCAGCAAAACACAAAGCAGAAGCATTATAGGTGAAATCACACCAGAAAGTGAATCCTCCTGTTTGAAATTCTCCAAATGCCATTTCTCCCCATGGTCTGAATTTCTGCTTTTTGACATTAGTTGTTTCAGTGCCTCAAAGCCATGCCCGGACCATGACACCTTTTGAAGTGGATTAAACTAATTCAGAATAAGGCATTCTTATTGCAGAATAAAAATGGCCACCCGTGGTGACCTGGTCTACACCAGGAGTGTAGGTTGAACTTAACCACATTAGGTTGAATTTCTAAACAACGGGTCCACACCATCAAGCCTCTTCCATTGACTTTAAGGGCTGATTTCTGTACTCCAGCTTTTCACAAGGAGTAATGCTAAATTTGACATTGCCTGGTCAACTTTATGACACAGAGCTGTGGAAGTCAAAGTTCTTGGCCTCCAGGAGGTGTCCCACAGTGCTTTGCAGTGACCACTCTGGCCATGACTTTGAACTCTACTGCTCTCCAGGTGAACCGGAAAAGTCCCAGGAAAACTTGAATTTCATTTCCTGTGTGGCCAGCACAGCGAGCAGACCTCGGAGCAGGCAGCACACCTGACCGTGAGTCCCAGGGTCACCGCCGAGCACCAGCATGGAGCGTGCAGGAGTCACATGTCTTAATTTGACCTTCGCCTCTAGTGTAGAGCTGGCCGCAGAAATCATATCCAAACCTAGCCTGGAACGTCCCTCTCTGCTACAAAGCAACACCTCTGATGGCCGGGTCGTCTAAAACCTCTGCCCTCAGCACACACTCTCCCTCCCTCCTCAGCGGGAGTGTGTGCCACTTTGCAAGCAGATACCTCCATGACCTGACAAGGCAGCAGCCCGCCACATGGCGTGGCTCTTAAATATGCATGTGAAAAACCTAAAAATAAGATCGGAAATGGGACGGGAATGGCAGGAGCCAATGCATTAACAATTTAGGTCACTTTCACCTCTACCTTGCTCTGAGGAGCCTGAATTTTTTTTTAAATTGCTTTCAGAACTCGCATGTCTCCTTTACAGCTGTGAGCATTTCGCTGCTGAACGGCAGAGCTCACAACTCTTGCAAGAAAGGAAATGAGGGAGCCGCAGCTTTAAACTGGCGGCATCCCTCCTTGGAATCCGCCTTTTCCAGCTCGTTGCGCGACCCCACGCACCTCTTCTAGAGTGCGCTCCTGCTGCCAAATGAAGGGCACTTATTCTAAACCCCTTTTAGCCTTTCGATGGGCAGCTCATGCAAATGGAAATGCGATTGACTGGCTTGCCTTCTGTGGCATGCGAGGAGGGGAGTGCGAGCCATTCCTGGAGCATGGGTGGGGCGTACCTGAGCGCTGCCTGCTCTTGGCCTTGCCCCTTTTGGCCATGACACAGGCCAAACGCAGTCAGAGCATGGGGTGCCCTCAGGCCAGGGCAGTGGAGCTCGCCACGCCAGCTCTACACAGGCTTTCTGGCCCTTTCCTCCAGTGGAGGGCAGAAAAGGAGGAGGAGGCAGAAGAAAGTCTGGCCCGGAGGCTAACGGAAGTGACCTGTTCCACCGTAGGTAATGCCGGCCTGCCTGCTGGGTGCTGGAAAAGAGAATTGCCGTTGCCTAGAAGTATAACCCTGGGGACTCCCCACCGCCCAAACTGTGCAAGAGTTCCATGCGGGAGAGGAATTCCGGCCTTTGCTGAAAACATCGCCTGGCCAAGAGCTAAGTGGTCTCTGCTTCAGGACTCGGGGTGGAGCTGTCCCTAGGCCAAGCTCTCACTGGAAGAAGCTGCCCCCCATGTTTCTTCATCCCAGGCAATAGCAGCAGCGCACAGCGGCGGCTGGATTACACTCCCATGAGGATGGGTTCAGCACATGCTCCATGAGCCTGCGCCACGGGGCTGGAGGTATTCTGGCTGCACAAGCCATGTTGCAGATTTAACATTATCATCGCTTACACCGGACTGACCCGGCTAGTTACCGCTGGGATCATTGTCCATGCCGCCCAGTCTCCCACTGCCTGGCCCTGTTCTGCAGTGGCTGCTTCCTCCAGCCTCGGCTCTCCAGGGCAATTCAGCATTACCAAGCCCATGGACCCACCAGTGCCATTTTGGAGACAGACTGCTTGCCAGTAAATCATGGGACCAAGGCCGAGGGGCCAGGCACACCGGTGTTCACGGCTTCTTCCCCGTTCCACTGAAAAGGAGACGGCCTTTGGAGCAGCTGCATCATTTCCGAGAAGGTGGGCGCCAAGGTCTGGTGTGTTATGAATTTTCTAGGCAATTGCGAAGTCAAGTGCCGTGTCTCGAGAACAGCCTGGACCCTCCCCGCGGTGGAGCTTTGCCACCAGCAACAGAGCTTGGCACACCTGTGTGGCCGCTCACCCTCGGCCAGACCCTACCGCGGATTTAAGCAAGAAGATGCCTGTGACCAGGGCCGATTTCTCCTCATGCCGTGGCTCAGTTTGGATCGGACCGGGTCCCGGAATCCTCTGATCTGAAGACGTGCGGCTGGTCAGATTAAATGTTGGCCGGCGGGTTTCTTTGCAGATGACTTTGGGCAACGCGCTTGCTCGCCATTCGCAGCCAGCGGAGGGTGTGCGAGCGCTCTCACAAGGCCTGTGCACAGTGGGGCTTTGGACTAGGCGTTCCCTGTGCGACGCTCTACAGAGCCCTAGACATGGACTCCTTCAGCTTTGGCTGAGAGAGGAAGGATGGACCAGCAGGGTGGGTGGTCACCTCTGATGCAGGAGAACCACATTCCAGTCCCTGTGTGATTGAGTCTTTGGGTGAGTCATTTAGTCTCTGGGCCCTGGCTCCCCTTCTGCAAGGCAGCAACACGTCCCTTCCTCCTCGGGGTGCTGTGGGGTGAAATGCATGACCGTGGGGTGCTTAGATACCATGGTAGTGGGGAGTAGGAAAGTGCCTACAATGGGTACACTTGACATTCTGGCTAAGGGAGCAGATTGGGGATTTGGGGGGTTAGGCACTTTCCCAATGTGGGGGGGGTGGGAGGTTTTGGGGCGGGGGGTTGTTCCTGCTCTGCACCCGGCAGGGCATGTTCTCACATCACTCTTTGTTGGTCAGCCCCTCTACCAGCTCCAGCCAACCCCAGTTCCCCCTGGGATGAAAAGAGATCAGACGTTAACAGCAGCAGCAGCTACAGGGCCAGCTCATTTCAACCGACCGCTCTTCTTCCCCTACGACCCTCTTTACCATCTGGGAGACCATGTCAAAGGCTGGGGCAGGTTCCTGGGGAAAGTCTCTCCAGGGGAAGGGCACAAGGGATGCTGTGTGGACTGCTAAGCATGAAGGAGGCCGGTCAGTCTAACGCTTTCACCCGTTTTCTTTCTTTCCTGTATCTCAGAGAAAAGGCGAGAAGGATGTCGAAGGGTGTGTCTGCCCAGGGGCTAAACTGGCTGAGGTTTCTGAGTAGCACACCCACACCTTGTTTCGCAGGGTTTAATGCTGGACAGTGACCGGGTTACGTTACACATTCCATCTACATTCATAACTTTGGCTTCCTGGTCGAGGCCAATTTCACCTTAATGGAATCAAATCCCAGGCATTTACTTGGCTGTGTGAGGGCACATTCTCCAAACAACATCCCTTGCGTGTCTCCATATTCACACCCTTCTCCGTTCAGCCTCGTGGTATCTGCAAGCCCTCGGACCCCAAGAGTGCTGCGAATTTCCCTCACCCCTTGGTCTGAGAGCGTAGGAGGGTATCTGCCTTGCTTTGTCTGCTAGGCCAGGCGCACTACTGTGAGACCGCACAGTGTGCTAAATTCCTCTGACATTTCAGTCAATGCATGACTCGCCGAAAACAGCCCCTTCTGACTGGCTGAGAAGGGCCCATGCTGGCTGCACAGATACCACCAGAAAGGACCCAAGCAGGTTGGCTTTAGGTCACTGCCTTCCCACGGTGAGCTCCAGAGCTGGCTCTAACGCACACTGCGAATCCCGCTCTCTTGAGGAAAACCTGATGGATTAAGGCCAAGCCCAAACCGCCTCTCGCTCGTTAGTTCTAATCAAACAGAACCACACCAAGGGCCAAGTTCGGCCCTAGGGGAACTACTGAAGTCCTTACAGCTGCATCAAACATTAATCTGGCCCGGAGCATTTAGCAGCTGCTCCTGCAAGGGAGCCAAGCATCCGTTCTGAGCAGCATCCATTCTCAGAGATTTCTCCCGGGGGCTGAGAGTGCTTGGCAGCCCATTCAATCAAGCCCTGCGTCCCCCCTGCTGATTCAGCCTGTTTTATAACACGAGTGCTGGCCTGCCATGTATTCACTCGACAGGGCTGTGCCGGAGGAGCAAAGTAATGGAGCATGGCTCAGAGCTGTAGCGTCCTAAACGCTGAGAAGAGCAGCCTGGCCCCAGCCAGCCAGAGGGGGAAACCACTGTCCAGACCCCCTGGTCTCTGGGGGCTGTAGGGAGACCTGCTGCACTTGTGTCCCAGGAAGGTACCTGGCTGGCAGGAATGCAGGGAGCTGGAGAACTGGGCACAACTTTGGGAGACTATTCACAGAGAACGAATTCTGAGCTGGTGCCTGACCCCTCGCACCAGAAGCCAGCTCCCTTTGGGAGGTTGTGGCAACATTCCCGGGCCGTGCTGTTGGTCTGGCTGAGCTGTGCTTGGTGCAGAGCCTGGGAGGAGACAGACACGGCCTGCAGGAGCTGGTTTGGGGTTCAGTGTAAGAGAAAGCAGCCTGGGGCAGGCTGCCCACACCTCTGAGAGGCCTGGCTTGCAGCTGGGACAGCCAGAGTAGAGAAACATTCTAGGCACAACGTCTCTCCCTCAGTTCCCCCAAGCCAGAGCCTGGCCAACTGCTGCTCTCTGGTTTGGTAACACTCGGGGACTCCCCCAGGCAGGAATTTTGGCCTGGGCTCAAGGTAGCTAAACAAACCTGGTGTTCCGGGACTAGGGCTCGGAGTAAGGTGTCCCCAGCTGGGCATCCAAAATCACCACAGGTTGAACCTCTCTAGTCCAGCACTCTCTGGTCCGGCAACATCCGTAGTCCGGCGTGATTTGAGTTAGCCACTTACCATGGGTGTGGCCAAGTTTCCTGTGGTTGCATAAAGTTTGTTTACAGCCACCAGTCCTGCCTCCCAGTGTTCTGTGCTGTTCTTTAGCTCTAATTCACCCCTATGTGTCTTCCAAGAGCCCAGGAAGCAGTGGAAGTGTTGGTAATGCTGCTGGACAGTATTGACCTCCCAAGGACCGGCAAATTTTCTGGTTCGGCTCCAGTCCTGAGGACAGGGGTGGCCCGTGAGCCTAGGCAAACTAGGCAGTTGCCTAGGGCGCTGCCGGCCCGGGTGCCCGATGATGACGTCACGGCCATTGACGGCCGTGCAGGCGGGGGCGCCAATCGCACCTTCCGCCTAGGGCACCAGCTGCCACAGCCAGCCTCGGGCCGCTCCTGCCCGAGGATGCTGGACTAGCGAGGTTCAATCTGTAGTCACTTGTGCAAATCTCAGCCCCTATTTTAAGTGACAGAGCCCCCAGGCCACAGAAGCAGTGAGAACAAGGCGGAGTTTCAGGAATGCTGAAGCATGAAGCTGGCAGCCCCTTTTTTGAATGTCTGATTATTTTGCTAGTGGTGTTGCTAAAAGACAGAAAAAGCCCACATGATTTCTGCCCCAGTGACTCACGTCTGCTCCTTAACTCGCTCTGACCTAAGCCATGTGGTGTACTGATGCCCCTTTTCAGAGGGAGGCTGTAAGCCGGCAACGGCTAACTGCACACTGACTGACGCGCCATGTGCTGTAAATGTCACCACGGGACAGCTGTCCTGTTACGGCTCACAGCCAGCCTGGCACATCCCTCCCTGCTCTGCAGCAACAACCCTTATTACACCAGCAAGGGGATGCTCGCGCCCTCGTGCCGCAGGAAGGGCTGGGAATTAATTGAGTCAATGATTTCACAGTCCAGAGAGCAGAATGCCGTGTCAGAGCCCTGGGATACTAACAAGGATCTGCTCCCTGATACGCTAATCCCAGGAGTTGGAGAAGGGGAGCTGTGGCTAATGAGAGCGGGGGGGAGGGGCGGAAAGAGAGCACCTGTGGCAGGTAAAGCGGGCACGCTTGAGCTAGAGATCCTGCCCAAGGAACACGAAGCAGAAACGTGGGCCTCCTGACAGCTGCTCAGTGCACAAGAATGGGATGCTGCTCAGCCCGAGACAGGATGAGACCCTCAGGATGGGCACAGGAGACACCGACAGCCAAAGAAACCACAGTGGGGGGATTGGATGTCAGCACGACAGTCTCTTAGAAGCACGCACCAGAGCAAACCAAACCCTCAAGCCCCCATGGGACCAGCCAGAGGGGGAACGGACTCCTCAGCTACGTGAGTGGCTCAGGCACTGTGGCGACAGGAGCAGATAGATCAGACTGAGGTCAGGATTCAACCAAGCCCCTGAGCCCAGGCCTAGCCTTCCGGATGGGCGGACCCCCACTCCTCTTCCACACAGGTCTCCAGTGTGGTGTCTGGGACTTGCACCCTCTGCACTTCTCCACTCACATCTTTTGGTGACCAACAATGCCAATTTTCCAGCTGCTTTTCGTTTAGAAATTCAACCCAATAAAAATACAATAAAATAAGAAATGGTTTAAATGGAAACAAAAGATTTTGATCGAGCCAAACCAAAACCTTTCAAAATTTCAACCTTTGGTCCCAAATCACGACAGGACATTTTTTCAAAAGTTTGACAATTTTCACCGAAGAGAAAAAACAACTCGATGGCTCCCTTGAATTTCTTCCCCAAAATGAAAAGGTGGGAAATGCCAGAATTGTGGAAGATTCTTCCTATTTTTAGCTCCCCAAACCAGGTTTACCAATTCCAGTAAAATAAAGTCTTTATTTGCAATTCAGTTAGACAACATCCAATTACTCTTATTATGTGCTAAGAAATAATGCATTGCCATTTCTTAGAGCTGGGAGAAACAGCTCAGAGCAGCATGGTCTTTGGGTTGCCATTATGGCTGGATGGATAAGGGACAACGTTTTGTTCACTTGAAACAGTTATGAAGTTTGTTGAATAAATTATTGATCAAATGCTCAGCCAGTTGCAGCTTTAATAGGGTTCCCGTGGGTAGTAAAGAAGTAGAATTCCTTCTGCTGCAGGTAACAATGGGCTAAAATCTATCAGCGGAGCCACACGAGAGTACAGGCCAGCTGAACGCAGTGGTCTCTTCTGGCTTTGATCTGTGGGTCTACGTGCATGCTAGTGCCCTCGGGCACTGCAGGGCACCCAGGGGCTAGATGTGCATACATGATGCCTGCGTAGTTTGCAGGTGGTATGTCAGCCATACAAGGCGAGTGGGCCCGACCCAATGGCCAGTGGAATTCGGCCAGGTCCGTACGGCTGAGCTCTGAGCCCTGGAAGCAAGGGGCCAGTCCGAGTGCCCCAAGCCCATGGGCTGCAAGGGGAAGCATGGAGAAGATACACAGTCAGCCTCTCTCTCCAGTGCCCTTGCTGATCCCTGCCCCGGGAAATGGCTGGCATTTCTGTGACCTTATGCATCTGTGCCGGGGGGTGCCCTTTACCTCAGGCTCCGTGGACAGAGAACACCAGAGGGAAGAGAACGGACAGAAAAAGGAACCGTCCCGCGCAGTGACTATTGAACTCTGGACTACGGCTAAACTTCCATAGCCAGCAGGGGCCGATTCTAACCTTTCCCACAGGGGCTATGGCTGGAATTTTAATGGCCATTTTAAATGGGTAAGTCATATAATCTCCACGGCCTTTATCCTCCTCAGGCCAAGTGAAGGCCACTGCCTGCCAAACAGTGACACTGAACTAGACAAAGAAGGGCTTTTAATTGCACACATTTCAATGCAAAGGTTAGAGAGAGGCGCATTTCCAGAGCATGGTGACAGCTCAGGCTATAAATGAAGAGACAGCTTTAGACATACAGATGTGTCCACATCAATCGTTAGACCCAGCCCAACAAAAAACCCAGAACCCAGTGCCATCACCCTGCTGCCTGGTGGGGAGAATTCCATTTTTTAACCCTCATGTTTAAAATATTTTGCTCCTGTCCCTCCCCAGCTGCATGTTGCAAAGTCCTTTTTGCTTGTGCAGTTTATGGGCAAGATGCTTCCGGTCAGAATCCTCTGTACTCGCTCCACCAGCTGCACGTAGGGAAGCAAAAACTCAGGGCCTTCAGTCACTATGTACAAAATAAAGCCACCCACTAAACAGCATTGGAAGCACTCCTGGGGGCCGAGTGTTCATGCTTTGTTGTAAATTGTGAACGAGCTGGAATTCAGAAACATAGAATCACAGAATCCCAGGGCTGGCAGAGCCCTCAGGAGTCATCGAGTCCAGCCCCCTGCCCAAGGCAGGACCAACCCAACTCAATCAGCCCAGCCAGGGCTTTGTCAAGCTGAGACTTAAAACCTCCAGGGATGGAGATTCCACCACCTCCCTAGGGAACCCTCCCAGTGCTTCACCAGCCTCCCAGGGAAATAGTTTTTCCTAATATCCAACCTAGACCTTCCCCACTGCAACTTGAGACCATCGCTCCTTGTTCTGCCATCTGTCACCACTGAGAACAGCCTCTCTCCAGCTTCTTTGGAACTCCCTTGTAAGTAGTTAAAGTCTGCTATCAAATCCCCCCTCAGTGTTTCCTTCTGCAGACGAAACAAACCCAAATCCCTCAGCCTCTCCTCATAGGTCATGTGCTCCAGACTCCTAAATCATTTGAGTTACCTTCCGCTGGACCCTCTCCAGTGCGTTCACATCCTTTCTATAGTGGGGGGCCCAGAACTGGACACAATAGTCCAGGGCTGCGTCTAGACTGGCATGATTTTCTGCAAATGCTTTTAACGGAAAAGTTTTTCCATTAAAAGCATTTGCAGAAAAGAGCGTCTAGATTGGCACGGACGCTTTTGCGCAAAAGCACTTTTTGCGGAAAAGCGTCCGTGCCACTCTAGACGCGGTTTTGCGCAAGAAAGCCCCGATCGCCATTTTCGCCATCGGGGCTTTTTTGCGCAAAACTGTTCTCAGCTGTCTGCAAAAGCATTTGCGCAAGAGGGCTTTTTCCCGAATGGGAGAGTCATTGTATTTGCGCAAGAACACTGACAATCATACATTAGATCGTCAGTGTTCTTGCGCAAATTCAAGCGGCCAGTCTAGACAGCTGGCAAGTTTTTCTGCAAAAGCGACTGCTTTTGTGGAAAAACTTGCCAGTCTAGACACAGCCCAGATGTGGCCTCACCAGAGCCAAATAAAGAGGAATAATCACTTCTCTAGATCTGCTGGCAATGCTCCTCCTAATGCACCCTAATATGCCATTAGTCTTCTTGGCTACAAGGATGCCCTGTTGACCCATGACAAACAAACAAACAAACCAACCCTCCAAGAACATTCCCGCTGAATCAGGCAGCCAGGATCCAGATGTCTACACCGGCAAAGGACTCGCTGCAGTGTATGGCTGCAGTTTCTTATCATCTTCTAAGGGTGGGCAACATGTGGCAATGTGAGAGGAGGCTGAAACGCAGCCCTGGACTGCAGCAGAAACCAGGGGCTGGTTCGGGAAACTGGACACTTTGATTTAATTCCTGTTTTGCATGGTCATGCCTGTCTTTCGAACTAAACCCCAAGCAGCGAGTTCTCTCTCAATGCCTTCATCCTAGCCCGAGGCAGGAAGTACCAACCATCTCCTGCAAAGTTCTGAGTCTGTACCCGACTCCAGGAAAACCTGTGTTGTCTTCAGAGAGGCATATTTCTGAGTAGTAATCTTGTTAACGTTTCTGAGCTCCTTTTGTTTTTCTCCACTCAAGCTCATCTGAGGCAGTGGGTTGTGCCCATGAAAGCTCATGATACCATAGAGATATTTGTGTTAGTCTCTACGGTGCCACAGGACTCCTTGTTTTTTCTTAGCTCCTATGTTAGAGCTCCCAGATAAATAGCAGGTGGCAGTCCGTGATCATTTCATGCAGATTGTAAGAAGCCATGAAGGATCCCTGGATCGCCTCTTTCCAATGGCTTCCTGCTCGGATCACGCTACACTGTGTTCCTGATCACATCCCCTCCATTGGCCAGAGCAAGGAGTTTTGTGCACACAGGGCCCAGCGCTGCTATTCCAGGGTACAGCACGCGGTCTCCACGAGACTGCAGCCTGTCGGAAGAGGGCCTGGGTAGGCCCTCTGGAACAAAGGACGGAGCTTGCGGATGCCCTGAGGGCAGCTGGAGGGTCTGTCTGGCCAGCGTGTGATCGCAGAGAGCGCGGCGTTAGAGGGCAGTTGGAAAACTCGCTCACAGCATGAACTGTCTATTCAGACTTGTCCTCTCTCCCCCAAAAAGCGGCCACAACTGTTTGAACAAGTGAGGGATCGATTCCTGTGTGATCCTCTCTCGCCCATTGTGCCCCATTTTAGACGCACAGACAGCATTCGGGGGGGGGGAAGGCTGCAAATTACACAGCAACCCAGCCTGATTCCTACCAATTAATCTCTACTTCAGCAGCACCAGGCAGCGCTGTCCCCCCTTCTCCTCCACTTAGTTTCTAATCAACCAGCGCAACCTGTTCCCATAGAAACCAATTGCATAGCACTGTGGTGTCATGGCTGCCATTGGATTAAAGCTTATGATCAGACCTTTATTCTAGAGCCCTTGGAAAGCCAAGCGGACAGCTGCCTGGTGCTGGCGTGAATGGCCCTGCTGTCCTATCTGTGAGCAGAAAACCAGGGCCAGGCATGGCCCATTACTGTCACACGCCTGGTGCTCAGGGGGTTAGAGCGAGGTGTGAATGTTGGCTTGAATGTTTAACGGGTTGGCTCCACCTGCCTTTGTGCTCTCTGGAGTCTGAACATCAGAACGGCCAGTCTGGGTCAGACCAAAGGTCCATCCAGCCCAGTGTCCTGTCTGCAACAGGGACCAATGCCAGGTGCCCCAGAGGGAGTGAACAGAACAGGGAATCATCGAGCAATCCCTCTCCCGTCTCCCATTCCCAGCCTCTGACAGAGGCTAGGGACACTATTCCTAGCCACCCTGGCTAATAGCCATCGATGGACCTAACCTCCTTGAATCTATCTAGCTCTTTCTTGAACCCTGTTAAAGTCCTGGTCTTCACATCCTCTGGCAAGGAGTTCCACAGGCCAACCGTGGACTGAGTGAAGAAAAACATCCTTTGGTTTGTTTTAAACCTGCTGCCTATTCATTTCATTTGGTGACCTCTCGTTCTTGTGTTATGGGAAGACCGGTCTGGTCCCCACACACCTCCGTTCCCAGCTCTGACTTACGTGTAGAAAGTAAATTTTAGTTGCACCAAAAAACGAATTCAAAGTGTTACACTCATCCAATCAGAGAGCAGAAACCATGTCAACTGTCTTGCCCAACCCATCACATTCACAATTAGCAACACAACTCAAACTTTTGGCCAAAGAGTTGCAGAATTATTTTTGTAGGTTGACAAGAAAAAAGGAGATGAATTTTGGCAAACCATTTTTCAGACATCCCACCAGCTGGGAAAGGGGCCATATTCACCAAATGCCCTGTCCATTAGCAGCTGCCCAGTTGTCAATTCCCCCATGTGTGTTGGTCGGCTCGGCGACGCTGGCTATGCTCAGAGCACAGAAAGTCCCGCCATGCTGCCCCGCATCACTCTCTCATGATGACTGATGGGGAATGATGCATCATATCTCTAAGGCCCTCACTTTCTGCAGCAGACACACACAATTCAGGGCCACATTGTGTCTGGGTGTAAAGGGAAAATGTGGGGGATGCGAACCCCCTTCTGCCTCCACCCCATGGTCATGTGAGACCTGTCGGCCTGTGGGGGGAACAGACAGGAGTCCCTCAGGTGCCAGCAGGAGGGGAGTGCGCAGCGCCCCGTCAGAGGTGGGGTACAGAGTCTGCCCCTAACTCCTGTAGGGTGAGCCCCGGTTCGGGGGCAGGCTCCCTGTCAGCCACAACGCTCCATGATTGGCGCCCCTCATTCTGGGCAGCGGCGGCAGGATCACACGCTGGCGGTTCAGGATGTGACGGAACGTTCTAGGCCCCGCTCGCAAAGGCCCGCCCCTGCGCACGAGCCAGCCCCTCGCCACCTCACCTCCCCTGCTGAGCAGCCATTTTCTGCACCAGTCGGAGGGGGGGGTCCATTGTCAGTGACAGGCCATGCTCTCAGAGTAGGCAGGGCCCCAAGATCTTGACAGCAACTGCAAACCGAATTCCCCATTCTAAGCCTTCTCAAAGCGCCCCAAGCTCCCTTGTGACAGGTGCGGCATGACTCAGCTGATGATGGCGACGGGCTACAAAGGAGGTGCTGGTCGCTAAAGGCTCAAGCAACTTGGGCTCAATTCCTAGCTCTGCCACAGATGGCCTAGGAGGCCTTGGGTAAGTCATTTAATCTACACTAAATTTCGATTCCCAGGCTGTTAAAATGGTGGTAGCTCTTGACCTCAACCAATGATGAAAGTAATGTATGTACCTAGACAGCTGGAAATCCAGAGCTGATGCCAGAGGAATGAGGCAGAGAAACATGCTTTATGGAGCAATTACTGTCTAATCTTAGCTGCTCTCTCTCTCACAGCTGAATAACAACGGTGACCTACCCTACTGCATGTCTGTTCTGTTATTGGGACCACTCATGCTGAGGTGAACTGCAGACACGCGCCCTGAGTAATCTACTCCTCTGGTGGGGCAAGCGCAATATTTTCCAGCCATGCTGAGAGGAAAGTTCTTTGTGGCTGAGTGAACACAATGGGGAAAGGCAACAGTTTACTGACAGTGCAGTCAGTCAGGAGACATGTAAACAAAGTTCTAGTCGGAAGAGTGTTTCCTTAGCACATGACAGATTATTTAATAATTTACCTTCACGGCTGAGTGTCTGGGTGGAACCGGGCCCTTTCGCCGGCAGTCATACTGCTGCTCAACAGCCATTCTGGGGTCATTCATTCTGAGGCCAGTGGTAGAAGGTTTTGTTGTGCTACCACGTCTTCCATCCAAGGTCTTCAAGTACTTAACCCTTGTGAGGAAGATTGGGATTATTGTGCCCATTGCACAGGAGGAGATGGAGTCAGAGAAAGATTAAGGGCCACATTCTCAAGGGGCCTCTAATTCTGAGTGCCTCCATTTTGGGGTGCGTGGCACTGGACGCCTTAAAAAGAGGCTTGTTTTTCAGAGGTCGGGGGCTCTGCCTTTTCAGAAAATCAGGCTCCTTTAAAGGGTCTCAGACTGACGCAGCCTCCATGGAGGCACCCAGCTTGTTGGTCCCTTGAAAATTTAGGCCCAGGCCCAATGCTGGGCAGTCCCATGATCCCACTGCCTCAGCTGAAGGGGCTCAGCACAAAGCAGGCTGAGGGGTCTCAGGTGGGTTGCTAACAACTGGAAGCACCTCAAAGTGACTGAGCACTCTTGAGAATGGATGGCCCAAATGACTGGGGTGCGACGCGTTGCTGCCTTGGGAGGTCTCTCCACCTTCAGGAACACAGTCTATGAATTTGAGAATCAGAGTATGTCTCAAACTTGCCACCCTCCCCCTGGTGAGCCACTTACTTTGAAAACATCACTGACCAAATGATCTGAAATCTCCTCCACGACCGTGAAGGCTTCGTTCTTGTGTGGGGCAGGAGTAGGACTAGGCCGTATATGATAATATCACGCCAGAGGCAGCTTGCGAGGCCCTCCCGTCCGGATCCATGTGGCACCCAACGCAGAGCACAGATGTGCTGTGGCAAAGCAGCTCAGACATAGTCGGAAAGAAGCCAGTGGGAATGTTGACGCTGACTTCAGGAGGAGGAGGAGCGATACAAACGGAGAGAACTCTTATAATAACATGGGCCTGATTTGCATCTCCAGTAAGTGAGGCCCTGAAGTGAGTCATGCCATTGAGTATCACTGAAGAGCCATGACCAGGCCCCTGTGTAATGGAGAATCCAGCCTGGCATGTACGAGTAACTGGCTTTTTTAAGACGTGTCAATATAGTGTCTCCCTGCAGCCTGTGAGGAAAGCCAAACGCTGGCCGTGTGTCTAGAGCCGATGACCGGTTCACCAAGAAGGGTCCTGCCATAACTGAGCCCCTGCTCCAAAGCCCAGGGAAGCTGACGGAAAGATTGTGCACTAGGAGCCAAATGAGCACAACAATGACCCCCACGACAGTGCAGTAAAGTCACAGGAGCTGCCAGCAACGTTCATGCTAGAGAGAAACCCTTTCAGGCAAAATTCCCCTGTGTTAGGTAGCATGTTATCTCTAGGATCTTTCTCCCACAGGGAAGACCAGTGTCAGAAGAAAGAAAATTTCAGAGGTGAGCCTGATGAGACATCTAAGCTGTTTTGCCTTGAGTTGTGTTTTTCCATCTAATGCTATTAATGTAAATATTTACTGGCAAGAATTTCCATTCTATTAGTGACGCTGCTTTGTGCAGCCAATGTTTTCTTAGGGAAGCACTTCAAAAATCGGCTTGATGTATTCAAATCATCTCCAATGTATTCCTTTAATTTGTTTATTTCCACTTTCCACTCCTGCACATATGGCTTTGCTTGTGTGCCTACTTGATTAGTTTTTACATTTCCATGTGTAATTTATGGTAAATTGGCCTCGGATTCATGAAAGCCATGAAACCCTCTTCTAAAATGTGTCCTCAATATACTCATCCATTCATGCCATATAGGATGAAAACCAGGGGTATTCAGTATGCTAAATGAAATGCACACTGTACTTGCCATGCCTTAAATACAACATATCAAAGATGGCTCTCTTGCACCTGAGTATAAAGCCAGACTATGATGTATTGATTCAGGATGGAATCAATGTACAAGGATTGCATCAATAAATCCAAAAAGATGCATCAGGCTGTAACTGAATTGCACATTAAACAAAATCCGATTGATCATTGAATGTGTGGATTACCTTCATTAAGTGCACATTCGTTACACTTTTATGGCAGGGCGTGGATAGCTACATATGGCTCTGACTCTGCGAAGAGCACCGTAGGTTCGGCCCACTGAAGTAGCCCCAGGCTACGTCTACACTGCAAGAATTTGTCGGCAGAGGCAATGCAAATGAAGTGCTCATTAGCATTTCTCATGCTCTCATTTGCATAGTCTCTTCCGATCCATTTTGCAGAAGAGGTTTTTGCAAGAAAACCCACAGTGTAGACGGGACCATTCTGTGCAAAAAAACCCTTTTGCGCAAGAACCCTTATTCCTCAAAAAAGCAGATGTACAGGATCTTGCGCAAAAGGGGTTTTTGCCCCATCTACACTGCATTGCCTCTGCTGACAAAATCCTGCAGTGTAGACGTAGCCTGGTTGTGTAACTCTCAGCCTACAGATTTTCCATTCCGACGGGGGAAAGAGCTGCCATCTCGTGGGAGTTCAGTTCTGGCCCCTGACGAGCATCTTTCCCCCGATGCGCC
This sequence comes from Pelochelys cantorii, assembly GCA_032595735.1. Taxonomy (NCBI): domain Eukaryota; kingdom Metazoa; phylum Chordata; order Testudines; family Trionychidae; genus Pelochelys; species Pelochelys cantorii. Next base: position 2,229,094 of record CM064353.1, read on the forward strand.
ACCGCAAAGGGCCCGCTTTCAACACAGCGGTGTAGCAATTCCCCCTTCCTCCCAACACTGCGGCTGCCTCGGGGGAGGAACGTGGCTATGTGGAACAGAGCGCTCTGCCCAGGCACAAGTTTGGTGAGGAGCCAGTCCTATTGCTCTCGGTGGGACACAGCCTGCTGGGTTTAGTGGGAATAACACAGGTAAAGTGTCAGTCGCTTTTGCCATGGAGAGGCACTTCTCACCTGGCCCCAAGCTGCTGGGTGAGCGAGGGCTGGGGGTGTCCTCTCTCCCCAGGGCAGCCTGCATACTGAACCCTTAGCCCAGCCCCACTCCAGAATAAGGATTCAAAAGGAGAAAAACAAAACGTATTCGAGGTAGGGAGCCAAGCAACGCCGGGTAAATCCTATAGTCACTAATATGCAGCCATCCAAGCACCGTCAAATACCATCAGGCGATGGTTAATGTCTAGTACGGACGTGACAAAAGTGCCATTGGTATATACATGTATCTTGCCTCTTCTGGAGGAGGATAACGAAGCGGGGACCTGAGCCAGAGTTCACTGAAGCCAGTAGAAAGTCTCCCGCTGACTCCAAGGGGTTTTGGATCGGGCCCCAAAGGCGCAGCGCAGAGGAGAAAGCGCTGATGAGGTTTCTGAGAGGCGAGGCAGGTGGATGGGTGAGGAGGCAGGGAAGACAGCTGAGCAGGCAGATGAGATGTGACAGGGGAAGGAAAGCAGCAGAACGGGAAGATGCAGACAGATGAGCTGACAGCAGTAAAGTGGTTGGGCCCGAGATCAGCCCGAGAAGCCAAACCATTCGCTTTAGATGAGCGAATGACAAAAAAGGGGAAATGAAGAGGGGAGAAGACAGCCATCTGCCTTGTCCCCTGGGGGAGAGATACCGTGAGACCATGGCTCTGGCGGACACCAGGGGAGCCCCCTGGCTTGAGAGGAGCCAGGGGATTCTCGTCGGGGTGAGCAAGGGGGGAATCGGCCCCATCCTGCGCACTGCGGCAATGGAGAGACGCTCGCAGACCACGAAGCACCTTGGTGGCTAGCAAGCCCACCTAGTGAGCAGGCACAAGGGGCAGAGATCCAAGGGTGCATTGAAGGGGACAAAACAAGCGGAGAGAAGAGAAGACTCAGGCTCTGCTGGCCTGCGTTTGCTGGGGAGCTTTGGCTCTTTGCTTGCAGAGGCGGGGCCAGGGCGGGCCGGGCACATCACTGCTTGTGACCTGCTGCCGTCCACGCACAGGGCGTGGGGCCTGGGTCACAAAAGAGGAGCCATGGAGTGTCAGAACAGGAGCTTCCTCAGCAGAGACTGGGGGAACCTAAAACAAGGAGGAAGGCGAATTCTTGGGGCGTGGGCCAAGTTACAGCGCTGTAACTTTTGGGCGCCGGGGTGTGAAAAAACACCCCCTCCCGCCCGCAGAGCAAGTGACAGCGCTGTAAAGCGCCAGCATGAACCAGGCCCCCAGCGCTGGGCGCTGCTCCCCTCGAGCGCTGGGAGAGCTCTCTCCCAGAGCTCCTGCCAGGACCACATTTCCGTTTAAGCCACAGCTGCACTTCAAACTCTTACATGTAGACAAAGGTGTAGGTGGGAATGGAGGGGAAAGATGCAAAGCAACTATCATAGACGTTCAGCAGCTTGAAGACTTCACTTGCGCGGATCGTGTGAAATGTCCTTTAATCAGCTTCTCTGCTGGGCAAGGCACTTGGCTCTCAGCACCGTGGAACAGAGCAGTTCAGGGGGAGGAGGGTTAATCGTGTGCACCATACGCAGCCCTGAATTGGAATAGAATGCAGCTCCAGTCTAGCAAAACGACACAGCCCGATCTGGTAGGCCTGCGCCACGCCTGTGTTCCTGGCGTGATGGCATGAACAGACGCACCTGTCTAATGCTGGTGTGCGGCAGCATGATGCCCCTTTACACAGTCAACACACATCATTGCAGGGAGTGTCTCTGCGCCGTACATTGGAGCCCTCTATTAGGGATAACCTTGCATGTCCAGTGAATGCAACACCCATGTTCTGGGTAGACACATGAGAGGAAAAGGAAGCATATGCCCTGGCCATGTGGCTCACAGGTGGCAAAGACACCCATGCATGACACCTTGTGTGCCCCTCTGTGTTCTAGAGAGGCCACTTCTTGACCGGACGTGGCATGCTAGAGAGCTGATTTTTGAAGTGGGGTTGGCACTTACTGGCATGCGTCACACGGCCCAGGCTTTGCGGGGAGAGAAGAAATGGTAACTAGTGTATTGCAGAACCCTCTCCACGTGACCTCAGCTAAATGATTAATGCACAATAGCATTATGATTGGGAATTAAATCCCTGGAGACGAAAACTGGCAAATTGCGGGGGGGAACAATTCATGACGATTGTTGCACATTCCGACTCCAATTTCAGTTCCACCCTGGGCTCGCCCCTTCTGGCTCATTTTTGCACAGCAGCTTTGGTGCCAATAGGCTTTTGTTTGCTTGCAGATCAGAATGCTCTTGGTGCCGATGTGAGCACGGGCACGCCAGTATAGTATTCAAATGGCAAACCCTTCCTTCAACTCAAGGAGCAGAAACCAATTAATAAAGTATAACGAATAGCTGGTATGCAGCCCAAGACTGACATTTGTTTGCAGCAAGGTGCATCATTGAATGTTTATGAGTAACGAACATATTTATAATAAACAAATCTTAGACAGTTTGGGGAGCAGGAAAAGGGTAAACAGTTCACCAGATTATTTGTTCTTTCCTCAGACTCCAGCCAGCTCTCATCAGGACAATCCAAAACTACAAGAAACTGCTGTGAGTACAACGGGAAAGACAGAAATGCCCCCTGCCCTGCCCAGATGGATCATGAGATTTTTCATGACATTAAGCTGCTACTAGTCCAGCATTGAATATTGTCCTTCCAAGAGAGTATTTTGGGGAAGTTCACACTGGGGGGAAATAAGGGGCCATTTCTCTGACAAGCTGTTTTAAAATAAACAACCAACAGCTGTTTCAAGCTGAGCAGGTTTAATGGAGACTGTTTTTGGGGTGGGGGGCAGAGTACAGGTGCAGTTGTCTAAAGATGCATGATAAATGGCATTGCACTTTGTAGCCTGGATAGTACCAGCAAGTATTTGGTACTAGAATCAGAGAATCCTAGAGCACTAGAACTGGAAGGGCCCTTGAGAGGTCATTGAGTCCAGTCCCCTGCCCTCGCGGCAGGACTCAGTACTGTCTAGACCAGTGGTCTCCCACCTTTTTACACCCAAGATCACTTTTTAAATGACAGAACAAGCCAAGATCTACCGCCCCGCCCCTTCCTTGAAGCCCCGCCCTCTCTGTTCACCTCCTCTCCATCACTTGCTATCCCCAACCCTTATACTGCTGCTTTTTTCCCCCCAATTCTTCTGTAAGAAGAGGTTTTTCCAACATTTGGCCTGTCTAGACTTGACCAAATGTCAGAAAAACCCCTTCTTTTGGAAGCCCCCTTATTCCTCATGGAAAGAGGAATATAGGGGTGACCAAAAGATCATGTTTGCTCTTCCACTAAAAGAAGTGGAAGAACAAACGCATCCCTGGATGCAGAAGAGTTTTTCTGGGGTGTCTCCGGAATCCTGAAAAACTCCTGCAGTCTAGACGTACCCTCGCTGGGTTGAGACAGGATGTGTAGGCTCCAGGGTGGGAATGAAGGATTTGGGTGTGGGAAGGGGTGAGAGGTGCAAGCTCTGAGAGGAAATCTGGATGCAGGAGAAGGTGGATAAGGGGACGCTGGCTTGGGGAGGGGACTCCAGGCCGGGCAGTGTTGGGGTCATATGTAGGGTTGGGGTACTAAGTAAGCCACAGACTTCTAGATGTGAGGGTTCAGGAATTTGGGTTGGGGTATGTGAGGGGCTCAGGGCAGAGGGTTCCAGTGTATGATAGGCTCAGATGTAGGGTCTGGGGGAAAGGGAAGTGCAGGAGTGTCATGATGCTGTGGCCAGATGGGGGCTTGGCCCCAACTGGGGGTTTGTTGGCCAGGCTTCATTTTCAAATAAAATACTGTGTCAAACACAAAAAGTTTCTGCAGTGTCTTTATTTCTGAGAAGGGCAGGGAACCTGTCTGGACAGGGTGCCAGTGGGGACAGGTTTCTGCGGCTGGGGACAGGAGAGGGGACAGGGTGCCGGGAGGGCAGGGGACAGGGTGCCAGTGGGGACAGGTTTCTGAGGCTGGGGAGCAGGGAGAGGGAACAGGGAGCTGGGGAGAGGGGGGAGAGGGGAGAGGGGGTAGTGGGGGCAGAGAGTCCCCTGTTATTGCCTCCTCCCAGGATTCTCCCCCCCATGCCCCCAAGGGAAGCCGGCGCGTGCCTCCTGCAGCACAGCCAAACCTCCGCAGGCGCCTGCCCCAGGGCCAAACCCCGCTCCTGCCCCGGGGCCAAACTCCCGCGGGAGCCTGCCCCGGGGCCAAACCCCCGCGGGAGCCTGCCCCGGGGCCAAACCACCTCTCCCTCAGCGGAGCCAAACCCCAGGGCCGACCCCCGCTCCCGTGGCGCGGGCCAAACGTCCCTCCTGCAGCGCGGCCCAAATCCCCCTCCCACAGCGCAGCCCAAACCCCGGGGCCGACCCCCGCTCCCGCGGCGCAGGGAAACCCCTGCGCTCAGCTCGCCCCTTCGGCGCCGGCGGCACAGGGAAGCCGCCGCACTCCTCCTCCGGGGCCGACGCCCCCTCCCCCAGCACGTGACAGAGCTGTGGGAGGGGAGCAGCCAGTGCACTTCCGGAACCCCCAGAAGTGACGCGGGCTTCAGACAGGACTTCCGTCCACCCCGCGGGAAGCTGGCACTACATTAGAGGTAGGTAGTGGGGTTTCTCAGGGGTGGGGGGGGGGGAAATGGAGGGTGGGGTGCCCAAACGCCTCGCGATCGACTGGTCAAGGCCTCGCGATCGACCAGTCGATTGCGATCGACAGGTTGGTGACCACGGGTCTAGACCATCCCTGACTGGTGTCTGTCCAACCTGCTCTTAAATATCTCCAGGGATGGAGATTCCACAATCTCCCCAGGCAATTTATTCCAGTGTTTAACCCCCCTGGCAGTTAGGGAGTTTTTCCTAATGTCCAGCATTGCCTGGGTCTGCCCAGGGGTAGGAGGGCTATGCGGGTCTCCTGCCGCAGTCATTGGGCCCACCCTGGGGGGCAGGGAGGCACGATGGTGCTGGGGGAGGGTGGACTGTGTCTCCTGCTGACTGCACTACCCAGCCCTGGCAGTGCTCCTGGAGGGGTGCGGCACTGGGATTTGGGGGGCTTTCATCCCAGTCCGGTGCTGCAGCCAAAGGCCATGGAGGGAGAGGTTTGGGGCAGGGGAGCCATTTACCTGGGCCAGTGGCCAGTGGCCAACAAAAGCCCCAGCCCCAGCTGGCTACTCCCTTCCTCGTGTGGCTGCCCCCAGTGACTACTCTGCAGTATCACTGTCCTCTGATCAGCACAACCAAACCTGGCCCTTGCTTTAAGTCAGGAGAAGAGGAAGCTGCCTACCACATTTGGAGGTCCTAGCTCTTCCTGTTTAGGAGGAATTCTTGAACAAACGGACTCACAGACAAACAGACAGACAGATTCTAAAAGCGAGAGAGAGACATGTGGTCATCAGCAAATCAGTGTATCTCCATGGAGGTCCATAGAGATCCGGCAGTTAGCTGAGGATCTGAGCCTGTCTATATATACTCCAGCACTTTCCCTGGAAAGCCTTGTGCAGAGACCACGAACTAATGACCCCTCCCGGTCCTCAGCTAAGTGGCTAATGCGCTTAGCCTCACTGACCAGTGAGTGGGCCTCATGTCCTGCACAGACAATAGACACGTGGCTAGTTCCAGCAGCGCAGAATCCAGACAACCCATTGCAACCGAGGCAGCAAAGCGAAGTGACTGATTTACCCAAGGTCTGTTTGAGCCGAGAATAAAACTCACACAACTCACCCGCTTCTTGCAGCTCATACCTGCAATGTATCTTACCTCTGCACGCTCCTCGCCATCTGCTCTTATGCTGTAGTTAACCCTGCTGTGCATTTGGGGCTGGATATACATTCCCCGCCCCCCGCCCATGGTTGTTTTCAAAGTGCAGGTTAGGCATACAAATAATGGACTGTTCAAATGCTTGATTTATAAGGACCATCAAGTTTCTGACTGCAAAAAAAAAAAAAGAATCTGGATTGCTGAGGTGTCTCACTGATTTATTGATCAGCTGACAATTTATAAGTCATGTCAAGTAACTTTCCACGTAACACAGTTAATTGTGAAGTTATTCCTGAGTTACCCGAGTTGAGTGTCACTGATGAATAAGTAATGGGACTGAGTTATAGGCTGTCTCAGAACTATACGTCATGAAGCGGAGTCATAAATCAGGAGAGAGAGTCATTTGGACATGCCACTAAATTGCAAGTCATGTAACTGTATCACATACTCTCTACTGATTGGCCGGGTTCTGGAATATCCATTTCCTGCATTTGTTTGGAAAATGGGGGATGGATTTAGCTGAGTGACTCGCAAATCATGGCTGTGCTTTGTAAGCCACTCTGAGCGAAAATCTGCATTCATCAAACCTGCACCAACACTAAACCCTTGATTTAACACAAAGGTCCCAGCTGCGCAGGGAGCCCCACACTGAGACTGGCCACGACAGGTGGGTTTGATCTTCGCTGGGCCCTTTGGTGGCCAGGACAATATTTAGGGAGTGGTAGCCAGGGGGAGTGAATCTGTATAACCCCCAGCTTGGTAAACACCACAATGGGGCGTGTAACTCTGGACTCGCCTAGTGTTTCCTGCAAGCACAACCAGAATGCCTTGCTAGCAGCCCTGCGCTTGACACCCACCCCCCCCACACCTACCAGCTGATGGCACATGGAGGTGAGGCAACCCCCTCCCCCCCCCGCGTGTAGTGGAGCCAGACATCCCATCTCCACCTGCTGGCTGCCTCGACCAGCTATCCTCACCCAGCCTCTGGGCCCGGCCAGATTCAAAGCTGATGTCAGGCTCATTTCATTCATGGGGCATGAGACTGAAAGTTACACGACTGTCATCTCAACTGCAAGCAAGCAAACAGTCTCCACCCATTTTTGGACCCTCCAAGAGGCTTGGGGGGAAGGCTATCAGGTCTCTCCTTGGCTGACTCAGCTAGTTCCTCCACCTGGCTCCAATATATAGGGTATCTCACCGCCACCTGGCTCCAGTGCCAGGACGAAAACCAAAGGGTGGTGCTCAGCTCCTGATAGTTCATTACAGCTGTTCATCTTCTCCCGCTGGTTTTTTCACACTCCCCTCCTTTGCTGGTCTCTGATTTTCTCCGTGATGTCTGTCTGGGCATGGTGCCCAGATTCATGGAGCTCTCTGGGCCTGTGGGACAGGAGCATGCTTGGATAAGAGCTCCCCTGAACTGACACTTGGCTGATCACAACGCTTCTAGAAACTGGCAGTCTCTCTCTCCATGTGTGTTTGGAACATGCCTGTCGCCTTTCCTCCCAGCTACTAATCTCAGGTGTGTATATCCTCTCATCCCTCTCCCTCCTCTTTGGGCACTGCCTCTGTGGCAGGACAGGCTGGCAGAGGCAGACAGCTTAGGCTATTAATTAAGATGTCATTTACGGGCCCCCTGGGTGACCTTAATTAAATGGTATGATGGCAAACACTAATAAGAAAGATGATATCCCTGTAGGTGGTGAATCAAACGTAGTAATCTCTCAGTAAGGAACCTTTCCTTGGTTTGATGGAGGATTTGAGAAACTCCCAAGGCAAAACAAAGGTCCCATCCCCCAAGGAATTCCTTCCTTAGGTGAAAGGGAACAAACGGCTTTCTTCTGGAGAGATGGGGCATCCATGTTCCTTGGACCAATTCCCGGCGCATCCGATGCTGGAACAACCTCCAAGATTGATTGCTTTTCTCTCTTCAAGGCTCTCCTCCCCTTTCCATGTGTTTGGAACTCATCAGAGACTCTTTGGGCCAATGTAGCCATGTTTCCTATTTGTGTCTCCTTTTGTATTTTAACTAAAATACAGATCGGCCGTGCCAGATTCCCTTCCCGCCGCTCTCTTGTTCTGGGCTTGCGCTGGGGTGATTTGCACTGGTTACTCTGAGAGGCTACGAGTGGAGGAAACTGGACGTGCAGCCACATTGAATTATTCAGATGTGTGGTGAAAATTGCAATTTTTGCATGTCTGCCCTTTGCTATTCATGTTTAAATGAGGCCTCATTAATTTCACCATCCTCAACACCCACTTTCCTCATGCTTCATAAGGAGCCACTCCGGCTCAGGGAGGTGGAAATTGAAAACAGTTTCACACCATTGAGCAAACTTTATTGCCCTCCCATGTTGGATGGTGAATGCAATCCAGACAAAAAGGCTGATCTTGTGGGTCTGAGATCCTTTCTGTGGGCAATCCTGCATCTGCGGAGACATAGCTACCCATCTTGTTCGCCTCCGTCTTCTGTGGCCATGGCAAATGGACGGGGATGCAAATTCTGCAAATTCTGCACGAACTGCTCCATCTTCCAAGTCCTGCCCTTTCTAGGAATGGGTGGTCCAGGGCAGCTTAGTCAGCGTGACCCCTTCCATCCTCAGTCTCGCATTTGACTCTACCAAGAAGTGGGGACGTGCAGTGGTTTGGATGCACTGGGATCCTCTGTGTGTTTTTCTTTCTGTGCATGATTCAGAAATGCGGCATGTTGCTCTAAACACTCATTTCAGATCCCCAGGAGATGAGCAGGCTGCCATGGGAAATGCGTTTACATTTGTAAACTGCAATCAAAGCTCATTAACACCAGCATAAATACTGATTAATAGAGGGAGAAACCTGATTCCCTGTCCCCTGGCCCCTCTCTCAATCACACTAGCTTCTTTTAATGGGCTGGTTTTCTTCTGCCCTTCTATCTCTTGGCATGGGGGGGACATTGCTTGTGAATCCCCAGTTCTGACAAGGCACCAGTGGCAGGAGCAGTTAAGTACCAGATCCGTGTGAAAGGGAGCCTGCCTCCTCTCTGCTTAGCCCTGCAGCAGGTTTCTCCTGATCACCATGAGCAACTTTCCCCTTGGAGACAGTACCTGGGCTCTGTCAACCCAGAACATGCCAGCATGTGAGATATTCCACACAGGGCCCCGGAAACCCAGTGTTAAAAGTCCAACACAGTGAAGAAAGGTTTGGGGTGATTCTTCTGTCTCCCTGGAGGCAGCTAGGAGTTCTTGCTCTAGGAAGAGAAGGGATTTTAGCTTCAGGATGTCCTCACCCCCAACAATCCTTATGAGAATTGGCTTGGTAATATGACTATGCATAACTGAAAGACAGTGGCAGCCCGTCAATACAGGAGAACTAGACGGTCACCTGTGGCCCCAAGATAAATGGCCATTGAGGGCTTTGGAGGCGGGGGTGCCGATCGCGCGCATTTTGCCGAGGGCACCAGTTGCCGGCAGCTCATCTAGGGCCGCTCCTGCTGAAAGATGCTTTATGCGAAACAGGTCATGCAACATATCAATTTTATAGTTACAATCTGCTGGATCTGCAGATCCTATTTTGCTATTCTTGTATGTGAAGTTAGAACTATAAAGTGTGGATCTATCTGAATGTGTTAATGGAGGCCATTCTTGGTGCCCTGGAAACTTAATGACTCAGTGAGCAGCTCAACAACCTGTAAACGCACTTGTTTGTCCCTGTAAGTCCAAATGGTGGTTGGTCTAGAAAGGCATGGGACCATTCCACCTGGTCCTGGGATTCCATTTTGAACTTGGGTTTTTTCCATGGGAGGGGAGGATGCCAAACAAAGATTCCCACTGTAGGAGAAAGTCTATTTAAGGAAGGGAAGCTATCAGCCCTCGGTCTTCAGATGGCCTTTAAAACTGCCTTATACACCCCATGAGGATACAGAAGAATTCTGTTGAGCTGGAGACCCAAGTCAGAGTAAAAGATTTTGACTGATTTCACAGGATCCTAGGACTGGAAGAGACCTCAGGAGGTCATTGAGTCCAGCCCCCGGCCCAAAGCAGGACCAACCCCAGTTAAATCATCCCACTGTTCCAGTGCTTCGCCAACTATTTGAATAATTTGCCTGAAATAAGAAAAACTGTTTAGGGTAAGAATTTGCATGTAACAAGTTTTTTTTAGTGGATTAGAATTTGCTATGGATTTTCTATTCATTTTAATTTAGTAACTTACTGTGATCTGTCTGTTTTCTCCTTCAACCACTTAAATCCTATTTTTTTAACTTAATACAAACACTTTTGTTTACTTTCAGGCCCAATGTAAATAATTATTTCTTGGGGGAGAGCAACCAGTGTGCATCTCTCTCTTTCACTGATAAAGAAGCTATCCTATGAGCTTTCCCTGGTTTATTCCCATTTGGGGGATTGGTTTCCTGGGTGCTGAGTCCTACCAGAGCTGAAGTGGTTCAGTGTCTGCATTGCTCTGCGGGGGGGGGGGGGAGGGACAGTGACCCCAACTCTGTGCCTTGTCTGGGGGAGACCAGAGGACCTCTCCCCTGCAACTGTGTCACCACATACCCCCCACTCCCACAAACACATGAGCATTCCCAGTTCTGCAGGCTGGCCTCATTGCTACAGGAACAGACAATAGATTTTCCAGAAGACAAACTTTCCCAGCAAGAGGCAGCCTGTGAGCAGTGATGCTTATGGCTGTGCAGAAGCAGCAGTGTTCAAACCCTGCGGCCCGCTGTCTCTGCTTGCATGCATGTGAGCCTCTCCCGATCGGCGTGGGCTAGGACGACACTGTGCCACGGAGGAAGAGAATCGCTTTGCTGGTCCTTTCGGCAATATCCATTTGCTAGAGGCATTTTAAACAAGCCTTGGCGCCAGCCAACGCTTGCGTAAAAGGCTGGAGCCTGCTTCTCTTGGTGTTCGTGGCAAAGCCCAGTGTCTCTTACTAGACGAGATTTGCACAAGGCTACTGTAACAAAGGAGCGGCTGCCATCCAAGACGCCTCAGAAACACCACGTGTAACAAAAGAGTTTTCATGTTGAAACGTGCTGGCAGTTTTCATCCCCGTTGGGCACACATGAAGCTGGGCCTGCCTGTTCATGGCAAGACGCTGACGCAGCCTCTTTTAACCCGCCCAGCTGGAATGCAGGAGGAACCAAGCAACCAGACGCAATTTTCACCGCGCTCTGCTGTTCACAGACTGATGCTCTGGGAGAATAATGGGCAGAGTAGAAAAGTCCAAAGTCCTCCAGCCTAAAATGTCCTCTCCCCTGCTCTGGGGACTCCAGTAGTTGGGTCACAAACAAATATTCATCCACACACACCCCTAGTCCATGGTAAAGCTTTGACCAATGTGCCCAGAAAAGTTGATTCTGCAAAGGATGTTTTTCCTCAAAAAATTAATGTTTGCAGAGCAAATAAAGCAACAAATGGAGCCAGCTTTACATATGGGAAGCTGTTAGGGTGAGACAACCTGAGGGCCATAACTTAGTACTGTCTGAAATGTGCTGGGTCTTTAAATATTCACCATTGGAACTTTGCGTTCCTCCCAGGGATGGTCTCATGCCGGTCTCCGTCACTTGTTTTCATTTGGCACAAGGCCATTGTTTTAGGTTTATTTCGTTAAAGCTGAATTTATTCCAGCAAAGCAGTTAAAATATTCATTACTAGTCCTGCCACCTTTAAAATTCTCCTTTCCCTGTGTACTGTCAATAATTGTTCACTCCAGGCAGAGAACTTCAGAATGTCAATACTCCAGTCAAAATCTCAAGTGAAAAAGGTGCTAACGAAAGTCAATCAGACTTGCAGAAATAGCTTGCATCGGAATGAATTTCCACTCAACTGCATTTTTAGCAGTCAAATTATTAACGCCTGCAGTCGGAGCAAGAACAGTAAACAGAACTCCACACACAGAACAAATGTGAAAATTAAAAATATGTCGTTTGCTAAACACACGAAATTGTACATGCAGCACCGAGCAGCAGGAGAGACACGATTCCAAATGAAATGCACAGCCAACTTGTTTTGTAAGTAAATTATGAACCCAGCGGCGGGGCTGGGAGAACCCCCCTAAAACCATCAAACAGGATTTGGATAGTCCATGTTGTTGGCAACGTAGCTGACAAAACTAGAAAACTGATAATTATGGCATTGAACATCAAATCTGTCCTGAAAAGTATGTTCCCATCTACTAAGTGCCCTTCTCTCTCTGAGCCTACCCCAGGAACACTGAACACCAAGGGAATTGCACGTCAGCCTAACTTCTGACAAAGTAATCAGAGGCAAAGGGTACGTCTAGACTACAGGCTTTTGTCCACAGAGGCTTTCTTGACAGATACTGTCGACAAAGCTTCTGTCGACAAAGAGCACCTAGACTACATCCAGTTCCGTTGACAAAGCAAGCCGCTTTGTCGACATGAGAGTGTAGACGCAAAGGACAGTGTAGATGCAATAACGCCTTCTGTCGACAGAACTCTGTCGACAAAAGGCATTATTTCTTGTAGAATGAGGTTTACCGCTATCGATAAAGGCACGTTATGTCGACAGAACTCGGTGATAGTGTAGACGCAGGTATAGTTTTATTGACCAAAGTCCACTTTTGTCGACAAAAGCCTGTAGTCTAGACACACCCAAAAAAGTAGCAAATGAATAAGATGAGGTGATTATGAAAAAGCAGAAAGCATATAAGGAGTGGAAGATGGGAGGGATAAGTAAAGAAAGTTACCTTATTGAGGTTAGAGCATGTAGGGACAAAGTGAGAGAGGCTAAAAGGCAGGTAGAGTTGGACCTTGCAAAGGGAATTAAAACCAATAGTAAAAGGTTTTATAGCCATATAAATAGGAAAAAAACAAAAAAAGAAGAAGTAGGACCGCTAATTACTAAGGATGGAGTGGAGGTTAAGGATAATCTAGGAATGGCCCAATATCTAAACAAATACTTTGCTTCAGTCTTTAATGAGGCTAGTGAAGAGCTTAGGGATAATGGTAATATAACAAATGGGACTAAGGATATAGAGGTAGATATTACCATATCTGAGGTAAAAGCCAAACTTGAACAGCTTAATGGGAGTAAATCGGGGGGCCCAGATAATCTTCATCCAAGAATATTAAAGGAACTGGCACATGAAATTGCAGGTCCATTAGCAAAAATTTTTAATAAATCTCTAAACTCAGGGGTTGTACCATTTGATTGGAGAATTGCTAATATAGTTCCTATTTTTAAGAGAGGAAAAAAAAGTGACCCGGGTAACTATAGGCCTGTTAGTTTGATATCTGTAGCATGCAAGATCTTGGAAAAAATTTTGAAGGAGAAAGTAGTTAGAGACATTGAGGTTAATGGCAATTGGGATAAGTTGCAACATGGTTTTACAAAAGGTAGATCGTGCCAAACCAATCTGATCTCTTTTTTTGAGAAAGTAACAGATTTTTTAGATAAAGGAAATGCAGTGGATCTAATCTACCTCGATTTTAGTAAGGCATTTGATACAGTACCACATGGGGAATTATTGGTTAAATTGGAAAAAATAGGGATTAATATGAAAGTTGAGAGGTGGATAAGCAACTGGTTAAAGGGGAGACTACAGCGGGTCATATTGAAAGGGGAACTGTCAGGTTGGAGGAAGGTTACTAGCGGAGTTCCTCAGGGATCAGTTTTGGGGCCAATTTTATTTAATCTTTTTATTGCTGACCTTGGCACCAAAAGTGGAAGTGTCCTGATAAAATTTGCAGATGACACAAAGTTGGGAGGTATTGCTAATTCAGAAAAGGATCGGGATATCATACAGAAAGATCTGGATGACCTTGTAAATTGGAGTGATAGCAACAGGATGAAATTTAACAGTGAGAAGTGTAAGGTTATGCATTTAGGGATTAATAACAAGAATTTTAGTTATAAGCTGGGGACACATCAGTTGGAAGTAACGGAGGAGGAGAAGGACCTCGGAGTCCTGGTTGATTATAGGATGACTATGAGCCGCCACTGTGACATGGCTGTGAAAAAGGCTAATATGGTCTTGGGATGTATTAGGCGAGGTATTTCCAGTAGGGATAAGGAGGTGTTAGTGCCATTATACAAGGCATTGGTGAGACCTCATTTGGAATACTGTGTGCAGTTCTGGTCTCCCATGTTTAAGAAGGATGAATTCAAATTAGAACAGGTACAAAGAAGGGCCACTAGGATGATTCGAGGAATGGAGAACCTGTCTTATGAAAGGAGACTCAGGGAGCTTGGCTTGTTTACCTTAACCAAAAGAAGGCTGAGGGGGGATTTGATTGCACTCTTTAAATATATTAGAGGGATAAATACTAGGGAGGGAGAGGAATTATTTAAGCTTAATACCAATGTGGACACAAGAACAAATGGATATAAGCTGGCTAGTAGGAAGTTTAGACTTGAGATTAGACGAAGGTTTCTAACCATTAGAGGAGTGAGGTTCTGGAATGGCCTTCCAAGGGAAGTAGTGGGGGCAAAAGATCTACCTGGCTTCAAAATTAAACTAGATGGGTTTATGAAGGGGATGGTTTGACAAGATAACATGGTCTTGGTAACTAATTGACTAGTCATTATCAGTGGTAAACAGGTCAATGGAGGGATGATAGGAGTTACTATAGAGAACTTTCTGGGTGTCTGGCTGGGGAGTCTTGCCCACATGCTCAGGGTTTAGCTGATCGCCATATTTGGGGTCGGGAAGGAATTTTCCTCCAGGGTAGATTGGCAGAGGCCCTGGAGGTTTTTCGCCTTCCTCTGTAGCATGGGGTACAGATCACAGCTGGAGGATTCTCTGCATCTTGGGGTCTTCAAACTATTTGAAGGCTTCAATATCTGAGAGATAGGGGTGAGGATTATTCTAGGAGTGGGTGGGTGAAATTCTGCGGCCTGCATTGTGCGGGGGGTCAGACTAGATGATCATAATGGTCCCTTCTGACCTTAAAGTCTATGAGTCTATGAGTGAAGGCAATGAGGGGAGGGCTGGCTGTAGGCTCAGCCAGAGGGGATGTTTGTTTAAACTCTGGCAGAATTTAAGCTCTGCGCTGAGCTATTTGCTCCCAGCGGAGCTCCTCGGGGAAGTGCGCTAGAGGCTGGCTGAAGTTGTTAGGAATTGTCCAAGCAGCCCCTACAGCTGGTGAGTACATCCAGGGCCCATTATGCGGCATGTTGTATGCAAACATGGGAAGAGACAGGTCCTGACCTGAAGAGTTAATGATCTAAGTCAGCGGTTTTCAGACGGCGGGTCGTGACCCAGGACCGGGTGGTGGAATGTCAGGTGCTGGGTCTTGTCACTGCAGGGGGATCAGGTGAGCAGTGGAGGCGGAGTGGGGCTAAGGCAGCTCCCTGCCTGTTGTGCACGGCAGACTGTGCTGCACCCCAGAAGGGGTCGCAGCAGGCCCGGCTCCTAGGCGCTGGTAGGGGAGCGCACAGGGCTCCATGCACTGCCCCTGCCCCGAGCACTAGCTCCATACTCACATGGGCTGGGAACCTGTTGCTGGCTGCTGCTGGGGGCAGAATGGTCTGTGGGGCCAGGAGAGGCAGGAAGCTGCTTAGCTCCCCTACTGCACCACTGACCGGGAGCCACTCAAGGTAAGTCCCTCCTGCCCCAGCCCTGCCCCCCCCCCAAAAGCTCCTCCTCAGCCCCACCCTGGAGCCCACACTACAGTCACATTCTGTTGGGTCGTGGCATCAGTATTCTTCACCTGGGTCATGGGGAAAAAAATTTGCAAGCCACTGGTGTAAGGAGATGAGACAGAAAAGGGAGGGAGGAAGGCGGGATTGTTAGCCCCCGCTGGGGAACTGAGGCACTGAATGGTTAACTGACCCACCCAAGGCCACCCAGAGTCAGTGGCAGGGACCGGCGTTGGCTGTAACTCTCTGCAGTCCCATCCTGTGCCATAACTACCGGGCTCTTCCCTCCCATGGGAGGTCCCTGGAAGATGCTTTGGGCTCGCTTCTGAAAGCCCTGGGCCCAGCCTCAGTGAACTTCACGCCAGCGGCCCATCGCTAGGCACAGCAGAGACGCTTGAGTCTGGTTCTCCCTGATGCCTGTGTAAACCAGCGTGGGTGTCAGTGGAGCAGCACACGTGAGAACCAACCGCCAGGGAGCGCCAGATCCGGCCGGGGTGCCCACGGGAGGTGCAGCGGGAACGAGAGGGGATTCGGGGAGATGTTCGCAGGCAGGAAGAAAAGAAGCGGCTCCCAGAAAGCCATTCTGTAAAGTCAGAGCGTGGGCCGGCTCCCTTCATCCCGTCACTCTGCATTACCGACCTCCTAGCTCCACTTCCCGGGCCCAACTAGGTCCCAGTGGACATTGAAGTGCAGAGGCAGAGAACACGTGGCACACAATTGCTCCTTCCCCTTCACGCTAAGCATGGGACACTCCTCATTTCCAATCAGCTTTCATTGCAAAGGGGGTTATTTCCTAGCAGTAGCGAAGCAACAGCGGTCCTGGCAGAGCAAGGAGTCATGAGGGTCAGCCAGCAGGGGCTTGTTTAAATAGTGGGAAATTGTTCTTTACGAGGCCGCTTGTCTTCTGGCCTGCAGGAGTGGCCTTTGCAGCGGCTCATGGTCTCTGTTCGCCCCACTGTTATTTGTGAGGCTCAGTCAGGGGCGTTGCCCTGCACTGGGATTGTCCACTGTGAGGGGTGTAAAGATAAGCTGGCCCATGCTGGGGGTGAAGGACTAGCAGATGCAGCTCTCAGGATCCTGCCACGGGTGGGAGCAGCATTTCCCTTGGAAGCTGCTGTTTGCTGCCTAGGTTCAGCGTGTCCCGTTCCAAATGGCAGGGAGGGGGGAAGGAAGGCACAAGACTTCACTGCAGGGGCACGAAGCCTCCGCGTGCAGCGATTCAGAGAACTGCCCTGTGAGTCTGAGCTCCTGGGATGCCACCCCGCCCCTGAGAAGCCACCCCACTGAACAGGGCAGAAGCCCTATGAGCTCTTCCCATCTCTAGCCCCCGGCACCCTACGGACACGCCAGTTTCCTTCAGCCTTTCTGTTCTTCCAGCCCAGCGGGTTGCATGGACGGAAAGGCCCTGACTTTCCGCCCTGACAAGTGACTAACAGGCAGGTGAGTACCCCCCTGCGTGGATACAAAGCTATTGCATCCGCAGCACTGAGCCGTGGGTACCCGCATTCATCACCGCGGAGTCAGATACCTGTGGATATAAAGTGGAGAGCCGCAAATGTGCAGGGTGCTAGATACAAAATGTGTATCCGCAGCTGTATCCGTAGCAGCAAAAATCTGGCTCTGCACAGGCCTGTGGGGCCTGCAGGGCTCTCAGAGGAGCTGTTGCTGTGACTAGAACGTTTGGACCCCCTGAATACCCTGACAGAGGGGAGCACCTGTTTTATCAGGTCTGGCTGCCGCCCCACCCCATTTCCCCCCTGCTCTCCCGGCTAGAAGGGCCCGGCAGCCTGAGCCTCTCTGGACGGAGCAGACGGCGGTTTGCACTCTCGGTGGTTATTTCATCTGGCGCTCAACAGATCCTTCATCTGCCCCCCCAGGCCTCTCATGTGATTCCTTTCTGCTGGAACTGCCCAGGGGAAAGAAACCCTCCGAGAGCCAGGGAGAGTTGGCCCAAGAAACTCCCCCTTCTCCTGCATGCGCATGGCACCGTGTGTCCTACGTCCAAAGCGGCGCTACTGCCCCTCGGCCCCGTCTGAGTACGAAAGGCCCCGTATGGAAAGGCAGCGTGTGAGCCGGCCGGTTAAAAATAACCACTGGGCTTAGCTCAGCTGCCCGGACTCGCTGGCTCTGGAGCGCCCGGGTGAGGCTGGAGGGGGTTTCTCTCTCAGGTCCCAGAGCAGGGAGCACTCGGATTTGAAGTCCAGGGCTCAAGGCCGGAGGATCAAGTGAGTGTGCAACGAGCGACCCAACACTGTGAGCATTGCCCGTCCCCCTTTACCTGCTTCTCCAGAGCTGAGCTCCCCTTGCAGTCCCTGACAACATCCCCAGCAGCTCGGGGCTGGTGATTGGAGACTGGGGGGTGGAGGCCTCAAAGGTTCGGGGATGAAGGTCGCAGAGGTTGTGGATGGAGGCCTCGGAGGTTGGAGAATGAAGGTCTCGGAGGTTGTGGATGGAGGTCTCAGAAGTTGGGGGATGGAGGTCTCGAAGGTTGGGAGACAAAGGTCTCAGCAGTTGGGGGATGAAGGTCTCAGAGATTGGAGGATGGAGGCCTCGGAGGTTGGGGGATGGAAGCCCAAATTCCCACGGGCATTTAGGAACCTGACTCCCACTGAACTCAAACATAGAGATCAGCCCACAAGGCCCCTCCGTTTGGGAAGGTGGGGCTCTGCTCGGTTGGCTGCTGCATTAGAGCTGAGCAAACTAATCAAAGCCTTAATTGCATCCTCTGCCCTGCCTTCAGCGCTACAGAGGAGCCTCCCCATGACGCCGCCACCTTCACACACCACACAACGATAATCCACTCTTTTACCAGGCACTCCACATTCCTCCCCAAAGGAAGCTCGTTAGTTTGATTAGTGAACAAGCCGGTGCAATCTGGCTGGGATGACACATTGGAGAGAGGGAGGCGAGGGCTTGGGCTAAGCCAGCATCATGTCATGCCTGCATGGGATTTGCTTATTTGGAAGAACAAGCTAAGTTATTTCTGGCTGGGAAATTTCCCTGACTATTCACCGCTGGACGGCTGAAATCTGGCAGAGGAAACTCTCCCAGGGCTCCCCCGCCAAAGAGACAGCTGCAGGAGGATCCCGTGGTCTCTTTAAAACACGACCAGGCATTTGTATTGCTTAGGATCTACTTCCTTCTTCTCGGGGACAGTTGAAAAAGGCAGCCAGGTGACCATCAGCCCATCTGGCAGCCTGCTGTCTGTGGCACCCAGCCTGGCACGCACACGGGCGGTGGGGCCAGGGTACTTCCAGGCTGAGTTTTCATCCGGCGTTTGCTGCCAGCATTAACAAGCAGGACAGAAGTGTCCCTCTGCCCCTCCCATAGTTACGCTGGCTGGGTAGGGCTACTTGGCACGTAGACACACACACATACACACACACACGCCTGAAGGAGGGAGAAAGAGGCATTTGTGGTCACTTTTCAGAGCAGCCCTGTGTGTTAAAGGGAACTGGACACCATGGGGGCAAGGGTGGTGGTTCTGGCAGGAATTAACCTCCTTCAGCTGCTCCTGCAATCCGAATGGCTAGACATCCTGGGTTCCCCTTTGAAAGACGTGGCTTCCTCATGTACTTGGCCCCATAGTATTTGCTCTGAGCATGAGGTCAGCTATTCAGCTCCTGATGATGCTGGGCATAAACAGGTTTATTTACTGAGAAAACTGTGTGATGCAATCCTTTGGGCTCTTGCTTGCAATGTCTATTCCAGCTCCTTCGCCCAGCTTTGCCTCTCTCCGGCTCACAGCAGATACCACTGCACCAGCCCCGTGCGTTACCTGCTCTGCAAGAGCTGTCAGGGGCTGAGGACACTAAGGAATTCAGCAAGTCCCATGGGATGACCGCCTGGGTCCAGGCACTGCAAGGTAGGTTGAAACCCCCAAAAGGAGCAGTTAGAATCCTAGAACCCTCAAACCGGAAGGGACCTCGAGAGGGCATCCTGTCCCGGCCCTGCTGGTTGAACCAACAGCTTGCAAACTGTGCTACGGAAGTGCATGCAGTGAAGTTTTCCTGAAAGCTGACGATGCTGGGCGTGCGATGGTCATTAGGAGCTATGCAGACAGAGCGGGGTGATGTATGTGCCGCCGTGTGTCCAGAAAACTGCTGATAACCTGTACTACGACTTCAGCACCACCTGGTGAAGCAGGGGTCTGGAGTGCAAACGAGGTAGGTGCCGGAGTGGACTGATCACTGGGGGGGCTGGTTTTGTGGGGGTGAAGAACCAGAGGGGAACTGTCCCTGTGTCTGTCCTTCAGAACTCAGGGAGGGTGGTTGGTGTGTCACCCTGCCAGGAGAAGCTAGGCTGCTGGCAGCCAGGCTGAGACCTTAGGCTTGTGGGTGGGGTCCTGCTGTCAGGAATCCAAGCCATGGCACCCCGAGGGGACGGCAAGTGGCGACCGAGCCGTCAGCCGGGCCAGGCCTGGGTGTGTTTCGCCGCAGGAGTGAGCATGCACAAGTACGCTTGCCTGGGGAGGCGGTGTGTGCAAGCCAGGGTGGCCATGCAAACGGTTTGCGTACGTCTAGGGCAGGGGGAGCGCGTTGTGAGTAGAGCACAAGATAAATTGGTGTCAGTAAGTTCAGGCGCTCACTAGCTTTCCCAGAGCAGTGGCCTTGGACTTCCTTGTTCAGTGTGGCTATAACCGAAAGTTGATGTTTCACTTGCCACTCAACTAATTAATCCAATGCTCCTGCCAAAGAAAATATCACAGCGCTTAATTATTTTTCAGCTCACCATTTGCAAATATTATCCATTACCTAAGCAGGACCCCGCTGTCTTTTGCAAGGCACTGGATTCATATTCCATGTCACAGGCTGACAGGCGCAGAGTAAAACGCCATTATTCAAATTGCATCTCAGTCACAAAAATTGAGGAGTCATTTGTCACAGTCACTGTGGCGCTCAATAACCATTTGGAGATGACGAAGTAATTAATCAATAAGGCATTCTCACCTTTTCCTTTCCCCGCGTTCCCGCCACTCGCCCGCGGGGGCACCTTCTAGCAGCCGGAGGAGATGTCTGATGTCGGCAGGGATAGCAGCGGATGCCTCCGGATGGGACTGCTGCAGCTTGGTTTGTACTGATGAGGGGGAAGCCATCCTGGATTCTTAGTCACTTGGACCTCGCCACAAATTACAACCTCAGTGACATTTTTAACAGGTTCCTTTTAGCCAGCGAGGGTGAAGCTGAGCCCTTTTGGGAGGGGGGGGGCACCCTTACTAACCCCTCATACAATGAGTTAACAGCTGGCTTCATTCTCCCTGACAGAGTGAGCTAAGCTGCACCCCCCCCCCCACACAGACAGCACCATGAGCCCATCAATCAACTGTCCCCCCTCTTTAATCTGGCAGGAGTTGAGGTTTCTGGAGCCAGCTTGGTGGCCAGGGCGTGTGCCCGGAGTGGGGCCTGACAGGTCTCTGATATGCTCACAAACCGGCAGGAATATGGGCCTTTCATCGGTGTCAGCAACAGCAGGTTGAGTATCTAGGGCTAAAATCAGACCAAGACCAATGGCGAAAGGCGCCCAAGAGAGGCTCTGGGCTCCCGTCAACAGAGCACCGGCCTGCCCCACTGTGAGACCTTGGGCTTTTCCCCTGTCCTTCCCCGTGCGTTTGCACAGCCTCTAGCGCTGGGTCCGACCTCTTGGCAGGGACCAGCCCAAACCGCCACCACAGGTGGGCACTTGCCTGGCTCGGGCCAGACAGCGTAATAGAAACAACAGCAATGGCAGAGGAATGGCGCCTGCAGATGTGCTGCTCCCACGTTCTCTGCAGCAAGTCTCGGCTTCACAAAGCCCTGGCTGGGCTGATTGAGTTGGGTTGGTCCTGCCTTGGGCAGGGGGCTGGACTCGATGACTCCTGAGGGCTCTGCCAGCCCTGGGATTCTGTGATTCTCCTCACAGTCCAGAGGAGAGGGCCTCTAACGAGCTAGACAAAGGCTCACGCCCTTCTGTGCTCAGCCAGTAACTTTAAGAACTCTTTACACGAGATACTGTTAATTTAGCCTAAATTCCTCCTTTATGTCCCCTCAGTCACTCACTCTGTAATTCAATCTCTGCACAGCCCACGAGTGTAATAAAATGATTTTCCTTTGAGACTGAGCAGTTTCATCTCCAGTGCCCTAAAAGAGATAATTTGATTAATAAAATGGTGAAATTTGCAGCCCTGACGGGTTTTTCAACTCAAAATCAATCACACAACATCTATTACTTAGTGCCAGAGTCATTGAACGCATTGTTGAACTCATCGAAAACTGTGTTAGTAAAATTAAGTAATTAGTAAGATTAATGCTGTTCTCGAGCTATAATCTGGGCAGAATCCAGATTGATTAGAGTTAATTATCTTCTGCCTGCTTAAATAATTTGTGCACTCTTTCCCCCACTATCTATGAACAGAAAACATGCAAAACAGGATCTCTCTCTGCGTTCATAAGAGGGAGTAAAAATGGTCTTGTGGTGAAGGCACTGGAAAGGACCTCCAGAGAGCTGGAGTTTTTCAGTGTGACTTCGGGCTAGTCACTTAATTTATCTGTGCCTCAGTTTCCCCATCCAAAAAATCAGGGGTATTAATACTTCCCCACCTCAGAGTAGTGTTATATGAATACATAAATTGCTCTGATACTAGAGCAATAGGGTCCTGTAGGTATCTAGGATAGATTCATTTTAAATGCTGCACTGGAATTTCTGTATATGTCCCCTCTTCTTCTCTGAAGCGTGTGTTTGTCACAAATATTTTAGCAGTGTGTTTTTAACGGTGCTTTAATGATTCTAGGATCATCTGAGACAAACCTAGGCCATACAAAGCAAAGTACATGATAATGTCCCACCTAGTTCTCCAGTCTCCAATCCACTCTAATAGTATTATCGATTTTCTGTCTCTCGTTTGTACCAATAACTGTCCTGTTCAGTCTCTGCTGTGTTTGCAAGCTACAGATGATTGGTCTTTTGTGGGAAGGCTTCCCCTCCAACTCCCTATTGATTTGTTTGTTCAGGAGAACCCAGCCCTGTCTGGGTGCCTAGATCGTACTGGAGAAGGGACGATGCCATCCCAACTATATAGGAATGACTATTTGTACCAGAAGCTTCAGAGGGAGCCAAGTTAGTCTGTGCAGGATAAACTTAAAAAATAACAAATAATCTGGTAGTACTTTACAGTCTAACAAAACATGTGGATGGTATCATGAGCTTTCATGGGCATAGCCCACTTCTTCAGATGACTGGAGTTTTTCCAGGTGTGTGTTGTACCATGAATGAGGAGAGGTTAAAGTGATCCTCCAGCATATCTCTCTTCCCCTTTGAGGTCAACCCAGAAGGGAGAATCTAGAGAGGCACTGTCCATCGAGACCCCGGCGAGTGCTGCTAACGTGCAGATATTCCAGAACTTACCATCCTCTCGTGAGCCTCACTGGGCTATAGTATCTCCTTATTCCCAGACTGTAAGGCATCTGGGGCAGCGGTCCCTCTGTGCTACTGCAACAGGAATAGTCACGATGAATACGAAGGATGGGAACTTGTGCTTCTGATTTTTCCTCCTTTAGCCACATAGGAACCAAAACAAAGGGGGAAAAAAAGTTCCACTTTCTGGAAGCTTGTGGAGGCAGAGAGAGAGAGGGGCTGAGGGGAGGGATTCAGACATACTCAGCCCAGCGTTTCAGGAGTTCTGTCGGCATGCGGCTCCTTATAACAATATTTATACTCACTGGAGAACAAAACGCATCTCCTCTGACTTTCAGGTTCAGACTGAAAGGGTTAAGGCTGCATTAACCTCTCCAATGCTAACTACTTCAACCTCACTCCGCCTGCGACAGCTTTATGCTGTAGTTCAGGGGTGGCCAACCTGTGGCCCCAGAGCCACATGCGGCTCTTCGGAAGTTAATATGCGGCTCCTTGCACAGGTACCAAATCCAGGGCTGGAGCTAAAGGTGCCAACTTCCCACTGGGCCAGAGGGTGCTCACTGTTCCACCCCCACCAAAGTGCATTGGTCAATTCTGGCTCCTTCTCAGGTTGAGGCTGGCCACCCCTGCTCCAGCTTGTACTTCACTTCCTTTTTCCTCCTTCAATTAGCCCTCGTCTGCACCCCCTCTGTAAGGCACCGTGTCTTTCCGGCCAACAGGGTTTCCTGCTCACCCCACATGCTGCCTGGGTGTGCCTCTGGGAATCATCTCGTGAGGCAGCCAGTGATGTTTTAAATCTGTATTTTAGCCATTTTTCCCCATTAACTTGTAATCTGCAGGCAAGTGCTGAACATTACGAGGGGGGCAACTTGTGTCTAACAGTGAGCGCAGAGGACGTCACTTACCAGATGCATTCTGGGATTGGGCTAGGGGAGCGAATGGGCTGGGAAGCTGACATCGGTTGGTTTTGTAAAATGACTGGTGGTTTAAAGTTTCTAATCAGAATTTCCCAGGATCCACTCCAGGTGGAGACATGCACTTCATCATGGTTGCATTATTCCAAGGGCGTGATCGTTACTTTCCCTTGTATTACAGAAGCATGGAGAGGGTATTTTTGGATGCAGGGTGTCTCTAATGGGCCCATGCCAAAAAAAAAAAAAAGAGTCCAGGCATTAAAACTACTGGGCTGTGTCTAGACTGGCCAGTTTTTCCACAAAAGCAACCACTTTTGCGCAAAAACTAGCCAGCTGTCTACACTGGCCACTTGAATTTGCACAAGAGCACTGACGTTCTAATGTAAGAAATCAGTGCTTCTTGCGCAAATACTTTGACGCTCCCGTTCGGGCAAAAGTCCTTTTGCGCAAAAGGGCCAGTGTAGACAGATCAGTTTTGTTTTGCGCAAAAAAGCCCCGATGACTAAAATGGTGATTGGGGCTTTCTTGCGCAAAAGCGCGTCTAGATTGGCCACGGACGCTTTTCCGCAAAGAGTGCTTTTGGGCAAAAGCGTCCGTGCCAATCTAGACGCTCTCTTGCGCAAATACTTTTAATGGAAAACTTTTCCGTTAAAAGCATTTGCGCAAAATCATGCCAGTCTAGACGTAGACCTGATGTATCAACATGTCTCAGATTCCCATGAATAAACCCTCCCTTAGGTCTTGAGGAGCAGCACATAAAACCAAAGAGATGCTTGCTCTGCTCTTCTCTCGCTCTCTCCCCGCCTCCAGTGTTGAATAACCACACACAGCTTTGCCCTGCAAGCTGCTTAGAACTCAGCCTCTCCCGCCCCAGCCCAGCTCCATCCAGCCGCTGATTTCAAACCAAGTCCCAAGCAGCAGTGCCCCCCAAGGGGCGCAAGCTGCTGCGAGCAGGGCCCGGAGTGAAGCGGATCTCTGTTGCCTCCTGGCAGAATCTCCTGGGAAAGGTTCTCCCCTTTCTGTTCCCTGACACGGGCAGCCTGGCAGAGCCGCGCGTAGAGAGGCAACTTCCAGGGCAGCACCCCGGGGCGGCGTGCAGGCTGGGAGCTTCAGGCCCAATGACAGACAGGGGCAAATGGGCAGAAATTGCTGCTCCTCATGCTACAACTGGGGATCTGCTCCAAAGGGGCCCGGGCGCTGCTTTTCGACGGGACAGCAGCACGACCACAGGCACAAGGGGAGCTGGGTTCGTAGGCCCCGCCGTGTGGGGCTCCCTGGCCCCGCTGCTCTTAGACGCCGCCATTGGGGTCAGAGCCCTCATGACAGGGCCATGCGGTTGTGAAGACTCTTCCCACTGCACCCCAGTGTGACTAACCTTTACCACCCACCTGCCTGTCGTGTTTGCCGGTCTCCTGTCTTCCCAAGGGTGGGCAGAGGGACGGGCTGGGGGCTGGCCCTTGTAGCAAGAGACGGCTCCCCTCCCCTTTGCCTGCAGAGCCAAATCGCACCAGGGATCCCCTCCTCTGCAGTCCTGGGGACCCACCTGAATGCCCCAGGCCACGGTGTTCTCCAGCCTCTCTCCTGGAGCCGCCTCACCCGTCCCTACCGCTCGGGGCACTCTGTTCCACTCCAGGTGTGGGAGCCACATGCTTCCCACCCCGTAGCCGGCTGGGTTGGGTTGGTGCCCCCGTTGCAGAAGCTGTGGGAGGCACGCCTGTTCCTGGCTGAATCAGGTGGACAGCCCGTGTCGGGAGGGAGGCTGGGATGGGGTCCAGACAAAGAGCCATGCTCTCCCCTGAGCAGAGCGAGGTCGGCAGAGACGGTCGAGGAGACAGCGCGGTGCCCAGGCCAAGAAGGGAGACGCCACTAGCGTGTCTGATCCAGTTCCTCTTTCTGGCAAAGCCGTTTGGGAGTAGGGCAGGCACCCGCACTTCCGCACGCTGGGTCCAACGTGCGCCTCCTGCAAGGGGGAACCTGACCCTCGGGCCGCTCACGTTCCAGCAAATACTCACACCCAATAGTGCGTCTGTGGCGCGCGGCCCTGGGACACGCCTTGCCGCCTGCCGGCTGGGCTCCTCCTCTGAGCTCTTACTGACACCCCCCTCAGCCTCCCAGAGACCACGGCATCAGCCATTTCCCCTGCAGCTTGCAGTGGGATTCTTACGAATGACAATGGCACCTGCCCCTGGGGAGTGCGGCAGGCACAGGCCTTTTCCGTTCCTCCCACCACAGAGGGGCGGCCCGCAGCTTGGTCAAAGAGGATCCACGGCAAGAGGGCAGGTCGGGCCCCTCCTGGCTTTCGGGGTTCAGGGAAGTCTCAGGAACACCCCCCCTTTGAAAGCCGCTCTGGCAGAGCCAAGGTGGCAGCATAAGGCCTGGATTCCTCCCTAGGAAGAAGCCATGCAAGCCTCACCCAGCCGCCCCCTTGCCCAAGTTCCCCCTTGCTCCCCAGGAGGTGAGGGACCAGGGCGCACAGTCTCTGGCTGGCCCATTCCTTGGCCCTCTCAGCAAACAGAGCAGCACAAACTAGCCCGGGGAGGGGGGGGATGCTGCAGTGTGAGAACAAGTGGCAACTGCTCGTCTCATTTCTCCTACACTGCCAAGATGCCTCCAAGGTGGCCCCAAGTCACCGCCGGGGGCTGGACTTACTGAGGGTCCCCACGAGGCCCTCGGATGCTGCAGGGACGGGGACCTAGCGGAACGTGTGTCGAGACTGATGTGCTGGAGGCAACAGGCTTTCGAGACAGACCCGCCCCTATCTCCTGAGGTGCTGCTCCCTCCCTGGGGCTTGGCCACAGGCCGCCGGCTGGGCCTCACATTGCCCTAGCAGCGACCTGCAGGTGCCAGAAACGTGTCCCCCGGGAAAGCGAGGGGCTGGAGGCGCTGGGGTGGCAGGCGTGAGACTCTGGAAGCCTGGATGCTGCCCAGGGTGGTATCCTGAGATCTGCCAGAGGCTGCGGCACCGAGCAATGTACCAACAAGGTGTGCCAGGAATTTGTGTGCCTGGCTCGCTGGGTGTGCAGTCTCAGGAGGGGAGTCATTAACGCAGGTGCCCAATGTGCACTATGCAGATCCGCTGTCCTTTGACACTTCCTTCCTGGGGCAATTAGGGTGAGCTGCTTTGACCAGGGTCAGGAGACACAGAAGATAAAGGCCCCGGAGGCATAAAAAGAGCCAGCCTGATGCGACGCCGGCAAGCCTCAGCGGGGACTGGGGAACTTGTGTCTCGGGAGCCCTGCGCAGAGCCTTAAGGCTCTGCACACACAGGGGGCTGCAGCAATTTTTACTGGGGGGGCTGCTGCTGCTGAAAACCAGGTTGGTTATTACTACTTCAAAGCTGAGGACGCTGCAATGCCCCTCGTTCCGGCACCACTGGGCGCACATGAGGGTGGCGGGGTGGAGGAAGGACTCATTCCTACCCAACATGGGTTAAAACCTCAGCCTGCCCTGGGGGGAGGAGCTCTTCCCCCAGGTGGGGAAACTGAGGCAGAAAGGCAGGACAGTAGCGCATGGGCCACTTTGTGTTTTCAGTCAGTAGGCGTTTGCAGAGGTGCCGGACTTCATCCACATGCAGGGCGAGCTAATGAGAGGCTAGAGTAACTGCTGATTCTACCGCTGTGAACAGCCCAAGTCCAACCATCTGGATGGGGATTTTCCAGGAGAAAATTGTATTGGCCGACCCCGCTCTCCACACAGAGCCGGCCGCTCGGGGGGCTGGTCTACCCCCACCTGTGCCAAGCCCCCACGTCAGGGCCACAGCTCTTAGCATGCGGGGGGCTGCTGCGCGGGGTGCCAAGGGCCTGTTTGCACCAGCCTCTTTATTGCCACGTCTAGTCAGAGGAAGGAAATGAGCGTGCGGAAGGAAACCGGCCGTTACAGGAAGACGGTCGATAGCAGCTCTTGGTCTCTTGGAGGAACTCAAGCACTAGCCAGACAGGTGCCAGTTAGGGGGTCAAAGTTGGCAGCCTCTCTTTAAACAGCTTTCAGCAATTTATCAAGTGTTCGCAGGGCTCCCTTCGCTGCCCCCTGCCACAGCGGTGATAAGGTGTTTCTCCTCGCGCCCTGGGCAGGGCGAACCCCTCCTCCCCCCAGCCCTGCAGCTCATGCCAAACCCCAGCCACTGTGCTGAGCAGCCCCAGGGCAGGAGGGGGGAGTAAAGGGGGGACGAGGGAGCCACTCTGTATCTCTGGGGGGAAGGGGCTGAGGCAGAAGTCACCGTGCCAAGGAGACAGGATGATGGAGGGGCTACTGCCCGGAGGGCACCTGGTAGCAAAGCCGCCAGCCAGGCCTTCCCGGCGTGCTGTGCAGAGGGAGGGAAACGAAGGAGAAGCAGGCGTTTTGCCATTGACCTGGATTCGGATGGGAAATTCCCAGTCTGCCTGAGAGCACAGGCCTCTCTGGGGGGGGGCTCCCAGCGTGACGGCAGAGCTCAGGCCGGAGCGAGAGTCGGGCTCCAGACTAGCAGTGGCGCAGCACAGGGCCAGCATTCGGCACCGGCTGCTCCACTGGAGCCACTGGCCCCCGGCCCCAATTCGGCTGGGGCACCTGCAGGCCTTCCTCCCTCGGCTTCACCCGGGGCTGCGTTTGCTGACTGCAGGGCAGGCTCGGTTGTCCTCCTGAGCCATGTGCGCCCCAGGGTCAGGGCTGCCCATGAGGGCTGCCCCGGAGCCAGCCGCTGCATTCTGCGGCATGACCATGGCTGTCAGACCCTGGCCCACAGGCCTTCGCACACGGATGGCTGACACCCATCCAGGGTTCCCTCTCATTTTGTACCATCCATGGGTGGAATAAATTTTGTTCTGTGCGCCGAGGCATGTGTGGATGTGCACCACCATAGAAACACCCACTGCCAGCTGCTGCTGGCTGTGGGCGCTTTGCTAATCAGCTGGGCAGGACCTGAATATCTCCGGAGATGTGCTCTGCTTACAGGGAACACTGCCTCCCCCCCACCCCGCTCTGCTGCAATTGCTTCTTCTAGAGCATCTTTCAGCTGCATTGGGCCCAGGCACGGAGCCGGCTACCCGAGCCAGGAATGTTCCGTTCAGCGCCTGCAGGCAGAAGCCCACTTGCCGTGGCCCCACTGCCTCTTACCAATGCCACGGCTTTGCTGGGCATGCCCACAGGGCCTTAGCCCCCCAGCCTAGGCAGTGCTAGGAAGTTATGGCCTGGGCCCCCACTCCGGCTCTGTAACCCAGCCCCCTTCCTAGAGCTGAGAGCGAAAGCTCCAGCCCGAGCCGTGACTTCCCCATGCTGCTGACACGTCTGCCTGTGGAGCGCCAGCGCACATGCCGCTTGCTGCCTCACTGTGTAAATGAACCCCTCTGGCCCCGGGCAGCGAGCGGGTTCCAAGGGCCCTGTGCAAACAGAAGGCTACAGGACTCAGGTGGGCATTTCACTGACCAGGCAGAGGAGCAAGTATTTCCGGACTTCAGAGTTGCATGCTCCCCAGATGTGGGGCACAGGGCTACCCAGCTTTTCAATCTTACTGCCTTGACCCATTAATTAACTGCAATATTTAGGTGTAATCCCCAGCAGATGAGAGGCGGACAAGAGCCCCGTGGCTCGGGCTAATCCCCTTATTACAATGTAAAGCTGCAGAAATCAAATGCCCACAATAAGTCAGGAGATTAGCAGCAGGCTGGGAAATGTACAAATTAAATTGTCCTTTCTCCTGTGGCCCTGTACAAGCCAGCAGCCTCGTTCCTAGCTGCCTCCCAAGCAGCCGTTCTGGGCAGGAGAACAGGTTAGACATCACTCTACACAAATGAAAAATCAACTTTTAATCCTGGATCCAGTCGGTAAATAGAGCTTGCCCAGAACATAGCTAACGGTGTGCAGCCTTCCCCGGATGTGGTCAGCCACTGACCTTAGCCCAGACAAGGGAGATGAGAGCTGCTAAAACAGGGAAGAGAAATAAGGCTCCCCTACAGCTTGACCAAGCTGAAACGGAGGCTGACTTTAGTTCCTGAAATGATGACTGGATGTCGGGGCATGTTTGGTTTTACACTCCGACCCCACTAGGAGTTAAACTTGAGAGCTGCCAAGCTATGAACACAGAGTGCATCTTCCTCCACTAACAAAGTGACTCCATTCGCTGGCAGCAGTAGCAGGTTGTTAACCCTTTGTGAAGCCACCATCACCTGATGGTCTGCAACTTGTGCTTTGTCGACATGTTACAGCAGCACTTCCAAGGTCAGGTCCAAGAGGGAAACCCTGCTGTCGTTACATTTTTGGCACGAGACTCCAAGAGTTCAGACAATACGGTAGCTGCTACTTGAAACCCCACTTCCAAACTCTTCATAGGTTCCCTTCCCTAACTTGTGGGGCTCTTTTTGACCTTCAGTGCCCATGGCAAGAGAGACTGGCCTTGTTCATCTCAGGATCGGGGCCTGTCTTTCAGGAGATGGACATAGGCAGCTGCTCAGACAAGGCGTTGGCAGCCCCTTCTAGGTTTTGCGTGGCTTTGGGGAGTGGTGGAGGTGGGCGTTCGCTAGACCCTTGCAGGGAGCGAGTTTGAAGAGGCTGCTGACAAGGCCAGCTCAGTGCTGGTGGAGAAATGTTGGTCCCCAGCGGAAATTGGCCACAGCAGGATTCAGAGGCCTTTTGGAAGATGACTTGACTTTTAGTTTGCGGGTGTAGGGATAAAATACACCCTGGTGTAGGGGAGAAATACAAGACAATCTAAATAAACAACAGAAGTCCCTGAGCAAATAGGCTGCTGCTCTATGTATGACCATAGCAGAATAATGTACTACAGGTTGAATCTCTGTTGCCCGGGACTCTGGTCCGGTAATACCTGTGGTCCAGCAGGACCGTGGATGCTGTGGGACTAGAGATCCCCAGCAGCAGAGGTTGCCGGCAGCCCAGAACGGAGCCTGCCAGTGGGGCGAGTGGGGCAACGGAGCCCATGGAGCCCCAGAACCCGCAGCCGGCAGGACCACTGGGAGCTCTGGTGGGGCGGCCATGAGGCCGGTGAGGATGGAAAGCTGGGGAGAGGAGGCTGGGGACAGAAGCCCAGCAGGAAGACTGGTGCTCCCTCTCCCAGGCCTCCCCTGCTCCGGCAATCTCCCTTGTCTGGGACCGATTGGGTCCCAAGGGTGCCGACCAGGTGGGTCCAACCTGTAGCATAGTGACATGCGGCAGCAGCAGCCTGGCCCGGTGAGCGCTTGGCCTCAGCAGGGCTCTATTATCCCTGACAGGTAGCTGTGATTTATAAAGCAGAAAGAAACAGGAGCTGGCTTAACAATTTCACCTCATTTTGCCTTCCATTTCAAGTGGTACCTCCTTCAGCGCACTGCCGGCTGGTTAATTATGTTTCCAGCCTGTTTCTTGGATAAAACCCCCGTTGTTCTGGGTGTCACGTCTGCTCAAAGAGTTTTCATTTTACCTTTCATTTCCCCTCTGCACGCAGTTCTACGTTTCGTCAGCTGGTAATTTGGGGGTATTTTATACATTAGGCCCTTTTATTGGGAAGTCAAATGGAATCCTTGTCTTTTCATTCGTTTGCTAATAACCTGCAACACAAAAGGCTTTTTTCCCACGATTAATTGCATGGTGTATAATTGTCACCTTCCAGGAGATGATTGTGAAAGTACCTTCACTGTGACAGTTTCCTGGGACTAAAAGCTCCTCCATTGACACATGGATCTTGGCTGTGCCCAGTCCCACCAACGTGTTAAGGCTTAGCTGGGCCTTGCTCACGTGGTAACTCAAGGCTTTAAAATGCTCCTGTAGCTGGGAGCCAGAGGGGAAGTGTTTTTTGTGTGGTGTGCAGGCCAGGAGAAGAGACTCTAACAGCCCCATTTTTATATTGGCTGTGGTTGTGTGAAAGGTCAGAAATCCAACCACACGTGCCAGACAGAAGCTGGGGCCACCTCCGGCCCACACTGCGGGCTGGGCTTGGTTGTGACATCTCTGCAGCAGACCTGTTCAGCGGCTGTGCCATGGAGGTGACCCAGGAGGCAGGAACAGTATGCCACCAGATTGTTCCCTTCACGACCAGCTGCCGCGGGGTGCTGCTATGGCTGTGACTGGCTATGCTGGCGGTCGATTACTGAGTGGAGGGAACAATGCCGAACTCAGGGGGGAAAATCCTTCCAGGGATGGCTTGCGACCTTGCCTAGGAAATGGTGAAATATCACAGAGCCACCCAGGCATCCGAGGTGAGAAAGTCTGGTTCCCAGGGGACATGCAGGCTAATTCCTCGCAGAACCAGACACTGACCAAGGCAGAATTCACTCCGCTGCTCTTTTGCTGTCTCATTTTGTGGATAAAAATAAATCTGTTCTCTGATTGTTGCCCAAGGAAGAGATCTGATGTTTTAATACCTGCCTCCCGAAAACACTGAAAAGCATGGAGGGTACGGGAGGCATGGAACCCTGGTGGTTTCCACTTGTACAAGAGAAGCAGCTATTGTAGCTTTTCCCTTTGAAATCGGTTACACTCAGAGAAAAACCCATGATTGTCTATATTTATCTGAGTTACCTTGATGCATGTACAGATTACAATTCAGGCAGGGTCAGTGCTCAGCAGACACACGAGGGGCCATTTCTGTACAAAACACCAGAGTGCGGTAAGTGAAAAATAAGCATTACGGGTGGTTTTTATGCAGACAACACAATGGTTTTATAGCATCGTGTGTGCTGAGTGCAATGCTTCTTCAGTCGCTCACTGGGATTCTGAGTTCAGCCAAGCTGGGGTGCTTGCAGCCAGAGAAGGAGAAGAATGTGGGTGTTGTTTATTAATAAGCAGAATTAATAAATGTAGACCGAAACAGCACCCAGCTGCCATAATCAGGAGTGGCATCCCAGCATGTTAGGAGCTGCACAAACACATCGGCACTGCCCTGAATGCTCGTGAGCCACACTGACAGGTGTTGTACAAAGGAGAAAGGGAGATGTGGGCAATCACCTCTGTCCAGCATGTACACAGGAAGGAGGGCTGCGGAAAGGGAGCTCGGGGTCAGAGTGCACCACAAGCTAAATATGAGTCAGCAGTGTGACTTTGTGGCAAAAAAAGCAAACAGGATTCTGGGCGGCATGAACAGGAGTGTTGTGAGCAAGACACAAGAAGTCATTCTTCCGCTCTACTCTGCGCTGATCAGGCCTCAGTTGGAGTGTTGTGTCCAGTTCTGGCCACCACATTTCAGGAAAGCTGTGGAGAAATTGGAGAGGGTCCAGAGAAGAGCAACAAAAATTATTAAAGATCTAGAGAACATGAGCTAGGAGGGAAGTCTGAAAGAATTGGGCTTGTTTAGTCTGGAAAAGAGAAGACCGAGAGGGGACATGATAACAGCTTTCAAGTCACTAAAATGGTATTGCAAGGAGGAGGGAGAAAATTGTTCTCCTTGGCCTCTGAGGACAGGACAGGAAGCAATGGGCTTAAACTGCAGCAAGGGAGGTTTAGGCTGGACATTAGGAAAAACTTCCTAACTGTCAGGGAGGTTAAACACTGGAATAAGTTGCCCAGGGAGGTTGTGGAATCTCCATCTCTGGAGATATTTAAGAGCAGGTTGGACAGACACCTGTCAGGGATGATCTAGACGGTGCTTGGTCCTGCGTGAGTGCCGGGGGTTGGATTTGATGAGTTCTCGTGTTCCATGCTTCTATGATTACGGGTTAAGGGCAGGGGCCACAGGGGAGAGTCTGTGATGACAGATATTTTATCTGCAAACACCAAAAGCAAACATCAACAGGGAGGTGAAGTGACTGTCTTGCTGGGAGACGCATCCCGGAGACAGCAATTCACAAAAAGCAACAGCTCAGTGTTTTGGAAAAACTCAGCTGAATCAGCCTTTGTTGTCCTGAGCAAAACCCAGTGAAGAGCATCACCGCGCAGGCCTGACGCTTCCCTCCCGGGCTCTGAAAGCAACACCCCCCATTCATTGTCATCCGTGTTCTAACTGACACCGAGGAAAGTCGCTACTGCAGGACAGCGACCGGTTCCACTGCTCAGCGAAATGGCGGTAGCGCTGGCCGGAGCCAGGCCCTGTGCAGGGAGGTTAGCGCCAGGGCGTTCTGGTGGCCGTTTGAGAAACAGAAGTCGGAAGGAACCAGTCAGACAGGCCCCGCCCTGTGGCCAGGCCACATTTAAGCCTTTCACCCTATACACACACACACACATGCACACACTTTGCACGTGAGCATGCAACAGTTGTGCATCCACATGTGCGTATGATCTACTGGCCACCGGAGGGCATGGTGAAGGCAGAGGGACTGCCCCAGGGCTCTGCACAGAGCCGTGCCTGGGCTCAGCCCAGGATAGGACTGGGGGCAAGGAAGCTTTGGTAAGTCTGGTCCATGCCACGTCCCGCTGCTGCCATCCCCGTGGTCCCGGCTCCAGCCACTGGCAGCAGCTTGCTGGCTCAGCAGCATTGGGCAGAGCCCTTCGGTGGGCGGCTGGGCCCAGAGCGCCTTGGCATTGGGGGCTGCCGCTAATGAGATGCCCGGGGAGGGCGGGAGCAGCCAGGGGGGCAGGGTCTGTGCTTGTGCAGGGGACAAGGTGGGGGCCTGACCCAAGGAGAGGAACCAATGAACACTCCCAACTCCGGAGCTGTGTCAAGGGGCAGAGGCAGCAGCCAACAGGAAAGGGTGTTTCTTCTGCCCACCACACAGCCCCCAAGGACAGCCAAGCAAGGGCTGCGGCATTTCCTTTTGAAGCCGAGTCCGAAAGCAGCAGGAAACCAGCAAGGCACAAATCCCTGCCAGCCACTGCCCTGCCTTGGCTCCAGAGCGGACCTGTGCATGCCTGGGGGTGCCCCCACCCAGAAAGCAGCACCCCAGCACGCTGCCTGCCCGGAGCCC
Organism: Pelochelys cantorii; assembly: GCA_032595735.1. Classification (NCBI taxonomy): domain Eukaryota; kingdom Metazoa; phylum Chordata; order Testudines; family Trionychidae; genus Pelochelys; species Pelochelys cantorii. The sequence continues at coordinate 2,263,732 of CM064353.1, forward strand.
CAGCTGAGACCCACGGAAAGGAGGCTCATGCTCCTTGCCCCTCTGATTGTTATCCCCACACTGTTCATCCACCTGGGCCCCCATGGCACTGAGCAGATCGGGAGTGTTTGCAGGGCTCGGGGAGCAAGGGCCGCAGGGTGAGGGTTGTGTTCTTGTGCATCCTCCTGCGGAGGGTCAGGGCCCAGGTGGGGGGACACGCACTTGATTGGGGGTCTTAGAAGCCCCGTGCGGGTCAACAGCCAACACCTCTGGCCACGGCGCTGATGTCAGAGCAGAGTTTCCCTGCCTTGCACTTCTGGCACATCAGAGACGGAGCCACGGGCCCCATTCTAGCCGTGCAGAGTCAATGGCCAACGCGCTCTGGGTGTGCAGGGAGACGTGCGCCAGAGCAGAGCGAGCAGCAGGCAGCGGCCCCGGGCCGCGGGATCCTTTGATTCCCAGAAAGGGGCCGAGCTTGCGTGGTGCTAATCTGCAAGCAGTGCTCCGTCGTAGTGTAGTAAAAATGCACTCGACAAAAAGGGTCCCGGAGCATCTCACGCCCCACTTGGTGCACAAGAGCTGTGTGTGGTCACTGGCTTGCGGAGATGCAACAAACAGCTGCACGGGCAGCCTGAGCCCAACTGAGTGTTTTTAGAGACCGTCTGTGTAGCTAAGGGTTGGAAGAGCAATTGGACATGTCTGAAGGAGTACCCAGGCCCCTCGAGGGTTCCCTCCTCGCCTATGGAAGCCAGCACCCTTCTAGAGTGCAGAGGTACCATAGCCTAGTGGGTAGAGCACAACACGGCAGAGACTTAGGGTCTACACCTGGTTCTGCCGCTTGCCTGCTGGGGCCTCAGTTTTCCCACCTGTAAAATGGGGGTGACAATCCCGACCAATTTATAAACTCATTCAAGAGCTACAGCTGAAAAGCTCTGGGTAAGGAGAAGCTATTAGACCAGCGCTCGGGGTTAACAGGTTTTTTGGCCCAGCTGGTGAGAGAGAAAAGCTTTCTAGCCGCATGGCCCTGGGAAAAGTGCTGCCGGCATCACCACCGGGTACAGATGCTTTAGCACAGGCAGTTAACACACAGTTCCTGTGGCTCCTGGCCACAGCCCACACTCACAGGACTGGGGCTTGAAGCAGACGCTCACAGAACTTAGCAGTACCTGTGCAGGAGGCTGCGATTGGAGCAGTCCCTGCCCCGGCACCCAGGGTAGCACAGGGACCGAGGAACAGCTACGTCTGAGACCCAGCGCAGCACGAGTGGCACTGGCGGCAGACACCGCCCCCCCCCGCTGGGTTGGCTGCTTCAGAGCATGCAACTACCTCCCTCAGCCACGTCAGGCCCATCCTGGTGGCTGGGAAGTATGCCGAGCAAGCTGATTAAAAGGCTCGGAAGAGGGGGGGCTTCCAAACAAAGCCATGTGTTCGCTGCGCCGGGCGGCACAGAGCAACAGGTAAAACCAGGCACAGGCCTCAGGCTGCCTTGCACCTTCTTCCTCGCCGGCTTTTGCTTTCCTCTGGGCCCAGCCTTCCCCCATCTTGGGCTGGGACCAGCCCCTGTCCTGCAGGGTCCCTGGTGCTCACGGGCAGCCACTAGCCCCTCACTCGAGCGGTGGCCCTGGTGGGGCCTGGGGCGTCTTTAATGTGTGTCCCTTTGGGTCTCTCGCCACTTGCACTTGACTCGGCAAAGTCACTGCTGCTTCCTGGCGAGAGCCCGAGGGATGCTCGGCAGGATGTCCCTGATCTCAGCCCTCGTGTCCCATTGGCTGCTCGGCTCCTTGTCCGCTCCCTGTCAGTCCCACCCCTCCCCGCGTGGCAGGTGCCCCCATCCACAGCTGACAGCTACTCCCCCCTCAGCACAGCCTGCTTCCCCCCCGCGGCAGGCTCCACAACTCCTCCAGGGGGTCCCATTTTCATCACCCTGGCTAAGGACGCGGGGCGGGCTGCACTGTCGGCCTGACCCCACCCTGTGTGAAGGGAAATAGCCCCCTGCTTTTGGCTGGGTGAGCCCTTCCGAAAAAGACACAACAGCTCCCCCAAATCCCCTCCACATGGAGGGCTCAGTCCCCCTCCCCCTGGAAAACTGTGTCTTGTTATAGGCTGGGGGGGTGGGGGTCCATCCAACGCTGAATTTGACAGAAACTTGCGCCAAAGTGCAGAAGGCTGCACCCGGTTGCCTTGAGTCATGTGAGCAGGGCCCAAGAGCCGGCTTCGGCCCTCGGGAACCGTGCATGGCTGCGCCCAACCCCCACCTGCCAAGCTGTGGGGCTCCCCTGCTCTCAGGGAGTGTGGCAGCACATCGGGTACCCCCCCATTCTGCACCCCGTCTGCAAAAAGATGAGACTCCGCCAACTAGTAGAATAGGGAGGATTTATTGCTCCTCCAGGATACAGCCCAGCACAGACGTGATGTGGCTACAGGAGTCAGGGCCAGGATGCCTCACACCCCTTGGATTAGGGGGTCCATTGTCATCCCTAGACCCTCAGCCAAGGCTGCTTCCTTCATGTTTCCCCCGCTAGCCACTGCCCCTTCCCCTGAAACCTGGTTTTGGTCTCCGCCTCTCTCCCTTTGTCTCTCCCCTGGGAATCCCCTGTTATCTCCTCAGGCTGAGCCTAGGCGTCTGGGCTAATACACACGTGGGTGAGTCAGTGGGACTCACACATCACAGCGCAGGGGGACCCCGGGTTACAGAGCAGACAGCCCCCCCCCCCCACTACGCCACAGGGAGCTAGGAGCATTTCCGGACCTCTGGCCATTTCAGCCGGTGCCTAAGCAGGAGCCAAGCCCTGCCAAGCCCTGGGCCTCGCCCGAACACGTCCGCACCCCCGTTTGTCTGGAGCCTGGCAGAGCGACACTGGAAGCTGTGTCTGCTGAGCGCGTACCAACCTAGACGGGAGCCCTGCCCAGCCCGGGCAGGCAGCCAGCAGACTGAGGCCGGGAAGAGGTACCAGGCATGCAAGGCACAACTGGCTCCTCACCTCCCCTGGGGCCCAGAGGGCTCTGGAGAGGGGCTGCGGAAATGCTCCCCCTGGAACTGCTCAGACAGCAGAGAGAAGGGAAAGTGCCTTCTCAGGGAAGACTGGGGGCCACTGAAGGCAAATGCACCTCCCACCCCTCCAGCTGCATTTACGCCCAGGCTATCACACAGCCCACTGCCCTCGCCCCCAGAGCTGTGAGCAACCCCCAGCGGGGCAGAGCTATTCTCAGCCTCCCCAAACCCTCCTGCGCTTCCCCAGCACAGACACCATGGCCCTGTGTGAGTGGCCGGCCCAGCCTCACTCCCCTCCCACATTGCAGAAGGGCTGCTTAAGAACACAAGAACGGCCAGACTGGGTCAGACCAAAGGCCCATGCAGCCCAGTACCCTGTCTGCGACAGTGGCCAATGCCGGGTGCCCCAGAGGGAGTGAATTGAACAGGTAATGATCAGGCATCCAGCTCCACCCTCTGACAAACAGAGGCTGGGGACACCATTCCTTACCCATACTGGCTAATAGCGATTGATGGACTTAACCTCCATGAATTTATCTAGTTCTCTTTTAAACCCTGTTATAGTCCTAGCCTTCACAACCTCCTCAGGCAAGGAGTTCCACAGATTGACCATGCACTGTGTGAAGAACTTCTTCCTTTTGTTTGTTTTAAACCTGCTGCCCATTAGTTTCATTGGTGGCCCCTAGTTCTTATATTATGGGAACAAGTAAATAACTTTTCCTTATTCACTTTCTCCATACCACTTATGATTTTATAGACCTCTATCATACCCCCCCTTAGTCTTCTCTTTTCCAAGCTGAAAAGTCCCAGTCTCTTTAATCTCTCCTCATATGGGATCTGTTTCAAACCCCTCATCATTTTAGTTGCCCTTCTCTGAACCTTTTCTAATGCCAGTATATCTTTTTTGAGATGAGGAGACCACATCTGTATGCAGTATTCAAGATGTGGATGTACCATGGATTTATATAAGGGCAATAAGATATTCTCCGTCTTATTCTCTATCCCTTTTTTAATGATTCCTAACATCCTGTTTGCTTTTTTGACTGCCGCTGCACTGCGTGGACGTCTTCAGAGAACTATCCACGATAATACCAAGATCTCTTTCCTGATTAGTTGCGGCTAAATTAGCCCCCATCATACTGTATGTATAGTTGGGATTATTTTTCCCAATGTGCATTACTTTACACTTATCCACATTAAATTTCATTTGCCATTTTGTTGCCCAATCGCTTAGTTTGGTGAGATCTTTTTGAAGTTCTTCAGTCTGCTTTGGTCTTACCTACCTTGAACAGTTTAATATCGTCTGCAAACTTTACCACCTCACTGCTTACCCCTTTCTCCAGATCATTTATGAATAAGTTGAACAGGATTGGTCCTAGGACTGACCCTTGGGGGACACCGCTAGTTACCCCTCTCCATTCTGAAAATTTACCATTTATTCCTACCCTTTGTTTCCTGTCTTTTAACCAGTTCTCAGTCCATGAAAGGACCTTCGCTCTTAAATGCCACAGTGTTGGGCTGCTGAGGCGTTCTTCCAACCACAGGAATGTTAAATATTATATTATGGTCACTATTTCCAAGTGGTCCTGTTATAGTTACTTCTTGGACCAGATCCTGCACCCCATGCAGTACTAAATCAAGAATTGCCTCTCCCCTTATGGGTTCCTGTACCCGCTGCTCCAAGAAGCAGTCATTTAAGGTATCAAGAAATTTTATTTCTGCATCTCGTCCTGAGGTGACATGTACCCAGTCAATATGGGGATAGTTGAAATCCCCCACTATTAGTGAGTTCTTTATTTTCATAGCCTCTCTAATCTCCCTTAGCATTTCATAGTCACTATTACTGTCCTGGTCAGATGGTCGATAATAGATCCCTACTGTTATATTCTTATCAGAGCAGGGAATTACTATCCGTAGCAATTCTATGGAACATGTTGATTCATTTAAGATTTTACTTCATTTGATTCTAAATTTTCTCTCACCTGTAGTGCCACTCCCCCACCCACATGACCTGTTCTGTCCTTCCGATATATCACTCCACCAGGTTTCTGTGATGCCTATTATATCAGTATCCTCCTTTAACATGAGGCACTCTGGTTCACCAATCCTATTTTTTAGACTTCTAGCGTTTGGGTACAAGCACTTTGAAAACTTGTCACTGTTTATTTGTCTGCCCTTTTCTGATGTGTCAGATTCTTTCATGGGAATGTTTTTCCACTGATCTGGCCCATACTTTATCCTCTTCCATCCTCTCCTCCTGACTAAAACTTAGAGAATCTCTATCAATAGACTCTCCTCTAAGAGACATCTATGTCCGATCCACTTGCTCCTCCGCACCAATCGGCTTCCCCCCCATCTCTTAGTTTACATTAAAAAGGTTGCAGAGCAGTTTTTAAAGTGCCAGCAGTCTGGATCCACTTTGGTTTAGGTGGAGCCCATCCTTTCTGTCTAGGCTCCCCCTATCCCAAAAGTGTCCCCAGTTCCTGATAAAGCTAAACCCCTCCTCCCTACACCATTGTCTCCTCCACACATTGAGACTCTGAAGCTCTGCCTGGCCCTGCGTGTGGATCTGGAAGCATTTCTGAGAATGCCACCATAGAGGTCCTGGATTTCAGTCTCTTTCCGAGAAGCCTAAATTTGGCCTCCAGGACATCTCTGCTACCCTTCCCTATGTCATTGGTACCTACGTGTACCACAACCACCAGCTCCTTCCCAGCACTACACATAAGTCTATCTAGATGCCTCGAGAGATCCACAACCTTCACACCAGGCAGGCAAGTCACCATATGGTTCTCCCAGTCATTGCAAACCCAACTATCTATGTTTCTAATGATCAAATCCCCCATTACTAACACTTGCCTTTTCCTACTGACCAGAGTTCCCTCCCCTGGAGAGGTAACCTCAGTGCGAGAGGATACCCCAACATCTGGAGGGAGGATCCCAACTATGGGAAGGTTTCCCTCTGCTCCCATTGACTGCTCTTCTTCCCTGAACCTTTCATCCTCCTTAACAGCACAGGGGCTGTCTGACCGGAGGTGGGACAACTCTACAGTGTCCCGGAAAGCCTCATCTACGCACCTTTCTGCCTCCCTCAGCTCCTCCAATTCAGCCACCCTGGCCTCCAAAGCCCATACGCAGCCTGAGGGCCAGGAGCTCCTTGCACCGAATGCACACATACGCCACCCACCCATATGGCAGGTAATCAGACATGCTACACAGAGTGCAATAAACAGGATAGCCCCCACTCTGCTGCTGGACTTCTGCCTGCATTCTCTCCGGCAGCTACCTAGCTTATTGAGAGGGTTTCTAGTTAAATCAGGAAGTTTTGATTAAAACCTTTAAACTAAACCATAAAGACTGGCAAGTGGACCCTGGCCCCTTCCCACTCCTCCCTGGTCACTGACTCACAGCATTATAAAGACCTCACCTTCCTGAGAGCGTGGCCACCCTGCTCCTTTTATACACAGCGCAGGTGGGCTAGTGGGCACAGCTGTGGGTGTGCCACGCCCATTAACCCTTTCCAGCCTGGAGCCAGGTCTAGGGAGATCCCAGTTGTTTCCCTGTGCTGGGCGGGGAGGCTGGCAGGAAGCATGTCTGTGTTCCCACCCCATCCAGCCCCCTCTTACCCCCGACAGTCAGCCTGCAAAGTGCCCAGCTGAATTATTTATACTTATAAACAAGCAATCGAGAGGCAAGCCAGCCCAGCCCACGCCCACACCCATCCATGTCAGACTGCCGGTCCCTGGCACCGCCTCATTTCATGGTCTGGGGTCACGAGGGAGGGGCGTGCGTCCTGTCTCCGCTGCACCCCCGTCACAGCCCTGGGCCCAGGTAGCACAGGGCACTGATGGCCACAGCCCAACTGTCAGAGGGGAGGCAGCCCCACTTGGGGGCTCATTTGCAGGGTGGTAAAAGGCGGCTCCCTCCCGCGGCAGGGGACACGCCCGCTGGAAGCCCCACCAGCCACAGTGCCCTGTCCTTTCCGCTCCACGGTGAGTCAGGGCCCCCCAAAACCCGGGGCTCCAAACAGCCCCATGCCCAGGGGCCTGGAGCACAGCAATGGTCGTGCTGCTGCAGCCACGATGAAAGGCGGATTTATTTAAATATTAACACCCCCCACACGCTGTTCTGTGTGATTCCTCTGAGGCAGGGGTTCTGGCCTGTTCCGCCGCACCGAGAGGCAGGGGCGGACTAAAAGGCAGTGTTAGCCTGAGACCTGGGCCAGCTTTCCTGCTTCAAATGCACACACCGCCCAAATGGCCAGCTCCGGCCTCTGCTCACCCTGGATCCAGGGACAGGCTTGGCCCCGGCGCCCACGTGCATTGCTCTAATGGGGAGTCAGCCTTGGGAAACCAAAGGGCTGCAGCATGGAGGTTGTCATGGTTACATTGGGCTTTCAGCCAGGATGCCTAATGGCTAGTGCCCTGGTCTGAGACTCAGGAGAACTGGGTTCTATTCTGGGCTCTGCCACTGAGCTGCTGGCTGACCTTGGGTGAGTTACTTCACCTCCCTCAGTTTCTCTGCTCATTGAATAGGGAGAAAGATACTTGCCTCCTTTGTAATGCACATTAACATCAGCACATGACTGGGGATAAAGATTATCACTATTCTTTCATGGACACGGTGGAAGCCCTGCCCACCCTTTTACCCTCTCTGCAGATGAAGGCCAGAAATTTGAGAAGTGGCTAAAATGCCTCTGTGCAGGGCAATGTTCCCTCTAACCTTTTCCATTCATGTATGGACTAATTTTATGATGTGCAACAATGCATGTGCGGATGTGCACCACCAATAGAAACACAAACCGAGTGGTGGGGACTCTGCCAATCAGCTGGGCAGCATTGGGATCTCTCCTGAGTGGCTGCACAAGCGCACGGCTTCCAGAGAATGCTGCTGTAGGGGTGTCCAGCCCGGGACTCCTTGGCTTTGATTGGCGAGAGGTGCTGAGTCCCTGCTGCCCCCATTGGCCTCAGCCAGGGCAGGTGTGCTCAGCCAGGTGTCTCACAATGCCGCAGCCCCTGCTGTGCTCAGCATGTGCGATTTGTGTCATGCTCACTGAGATGGCTTTTGTCCCCGTGTGCCGTTCTGCAACGCTCCTGCCGGACCACAGAGCCCTGCTATCCTCCCTTAGCAACCCAATCGCCAATGACGGGTTTTCCTGAGGGCCCAGTGGTGCATTTGTGCCAGACACTGAGGCTGGCGTGAGCCTTGGGGCACCATTTCAGATTTGGGGGGGGCGACCTGTACATGCCGTGATGGGGGGGACAGTGATAGCAAAGTGAGAGCGGGTGGGGGGGCAGACTGAGGACAGCGACGTCAGCAGGGTTACTCAGCATGCTCAGTACAAGTCAAGCAGCAAATCAGGGGAGGGGACGGGAACTGACCCATCCGCCCCCTCCCCCCCACGCATGCACATCACCTCTTTCCAGGGGCTACGAAGACACTGGAAAACTCTGGTGTTTTGGGCGAGAACTTAGCAGTGAGCTGGGAGGAGCACTGTATCTAACTCCTACGTTAAAGAAAGAACATTAAGTAAACATTAGAACCACTCAGCTCTAGGGCTAACATGTCCTGACATCTTAAGGGACACTGGTTGCTCTTAAAATTGCAATGTACCCTCTTATTTTGTCCTAGCTCTGCAGAGAGACAGTCAGGACTCTGGGCTGTGTCTCAGCCCTGGGAGGGGAGTGGGGTCTAGTGGGTTATGGCAGGGAGCGGACAGAGCCAAGCTCAATGGAAGAACATCACAACAGCTAGACTGGGTCAGACCAAAGGTCAATGTAGCCCAGTATCCTGTCTGCCCACAGTGGCCAATGCCAGGTGCCCCAGAGGAAATGAACAGGCAACCATAAAGTGATCCATTCCTATTGTCCACTCCCAGCTCCTGGCAAGCAGAGGCCAGGGACACCAGAGGGGAAACTCCCTGGGCTACAACGCCCTCGTCAGCGATTCTTACTGAACTTTTGTTTGTGTGTTTTGGGCTGCTGGGTCACAAATGCTAGAACTATGCCGTGCGATTCTGCTATCCAACACTGGCACTTGCTCCCTTGACACTGGCTCCGGGGGTTTGCTTGCAGCCTGCTAACTGTTTGTACTGCTACTTACTTCTCCTAGCCCCGCGGAGCCAGCCGGAGCTCGGTGGCACCTCCTCTGTCACTCGCGGTAGTCCATGAGAAAGCAAGACTCCAGCCGGACTTTCCCTTTGCAGGGCTGGCAGCTAAAGAAAATGTGTTTTCACGTGTTAACCTGACTGCCTTCAAGCTGGAGTCATAGGCAGGCAATTGCTGCGGCCCCCACTGTGCCCTCGTTCCATCTTGTACTGCCCCTGACAACAGTGCAGTATTGTGCTGGGTGCGCATCCTGCAAGGCACTGTCCAGCCTAATTTCAAATGCCTCAGGTAATGGGTCTCCCCCACTTCCCTGGAGAGACTAATTGGAAGGCCTGTTGGAGCTCATCGCTGGGGAGTTCCCCCGAAGTCCAGCCTGGTCTCCCATTGTCCCTGTTTGCAAGCGCAGTAGGAGACAGACTTGGCACCGTTTTAGTGCAGGATGGACAGAAGTTGAAGATGTGCATTCAGCGCAAACAGTGTGGTTGTCCAATTCCTGCCCTCCTCCGCAGCTCCTCTGTCCCATTCACAGAAACCAGCTCTCCAGGTGCATTCACAATCTATTCTTCCCTCTCAACCACTCACAAACGAAACTAAAAGAAACCCAACGTCCCGCACTGTGCAGAAGCTCAAAGAATTAAAAAGTCAGCGAAGGATTTGAATACCAGAGAGAAATGAGGTGTACATCCTTCTTCTCTGATGACACCACCATTTATTTTTATGCATTACAACCACCAATAATGTCTTAAGGGTTTCTCTTTCTCCAAACAGCTGCGTCTCTGTACAGAAAAAAGTTATGGCCATCCCCCGCCAACGCAAGCATAACTCAGAGGGTGTCACAGAGACAGAAGGAGCAGCCCAGAACGTGTGAGCTACGCTCGAGAATTAGCCACGGCTCTTCTGACTGCATCCATCAGCGTGAAACGCGGCGACATCAGAGGAGTCTGAGGCAAATAAATGGCAGAAAGCTTATCAGCACGACAATAAACAGCAATGTTTTATGTAGCAGCGTGCACCTTCAATGTGTCTCACCGCCTGTCATAGAATTAATAATCTGGTTACAGAACGATCGAGGGGGTAAATAATCAGGTTTTTAAATAAAATGAACACAGTGAATAATTGCTCCTGGTAAAGGGAAGCCCGGCCAAAACAGATTCCCGTTCCGTCCTAGCTGTCACCCCAAAGTGCAGGCACAGGCGCGGGGAGGGCTGCACCGAGGGAAAGTGGATCGAAGACAGCGAGGCAAGTGTCAGGGGATCTCTGGCCCGGAGCACAGGCAGGTTCCAAAGTCCCAGTTCCCAGAGGCAAGTGTAGAGAGCTGGGGAAGGGTGTTGTTAGCTGTCTGTCTGTCACCTTCGGAGTGTCCAGAGGCCGTCCATGAAAGAGCCCTCCTTGGGATTCGGATAACAGCGCGGCTGTCGCCTGGCGTCCACCCGGCTGCTCACGGTTCCCTCACTGTCACTGTGGCCGGGCCCCTCCCAGGACCGAGCAGAATGGAGCACATCGTCCCCAGGCAGAATGAGACTGATAAGGGGACAGGCGCTGTGCTGGTGGGGGCTTCAGCGAGCGCTTAGCGCCCACCAGCAGCCAGCTCCCCCTCAGGCCTCTCAGCCGCTGGTGGCCCTGCTGACCAGCTCCTGGCACCCCACTCTCCTGGCGTGCTGTGAGCATCAGACTCACAGGGAAGGAGGCATCAGGTGCACCCGAGGGAGGGGTGGGGAAGAGATGGGCGGGGGCAGAGGTGGGAGTGGAGTATCCCACAGCCAGAGGGCAAGTCCACACCTCTGAGCAGGGACGTAAGAGAACAGTGCTCGCCCCAGCCAACGGGGGAGATAGACACACCTGGATGGGCTAGCTGCCTGGGGAGGCCCAATCCTTAGCACCCACATTCAGCACTTAGTACAACGCTGAGCACTGGCCGCCTCCTAGCTCAACATCCACTTGCAGCCAGCGTTAACACCTCCCTGGGGCAGTGCAGCAGTAACACCGCGCAGCCCAGTCACCTGTGGGTGGAATTGAACCTGGGCCCTCCGGAGCTTAAGGCAGGTGCCTAAAGCACAGGCACAAAGCCAGCTGACTGTCAGCTAAGGCTGTGCTGCACACTTATCAGTCTCTTGGCAAGTGGTCTTGGTGTCACTTGACAGGGCAGTGCCCCACCCCAACAGGTGTGTGGGTTACACCATCCATGACAGCCACAGGGCTCTAGAGAGGAGCTGGCGTTTCTGCCCACTTCCTGCCCAAGCGTGACCTCGGCCTGACAAAACGCTTCTCTTGCCAGGTTTCCAGCTCAGGCATCATAAATGTCAGACGCATTCGTTTTCCATCTGCGTGACAAAGCAGTCTTGGCTTCAGCCTTCCCCCCTGAGGGGCGGTATCCCAGTGAGAGCGGGGCCCCGCCATGCCACACGGGTCCCTCCTTCGCACAGCTGTCTTCCTGTATTTTTAACCACACATCCATTGTTTCTACCCTCCCTCCTTCCCTCCAACAGCCTCTGGGGGTCCAGCCAGGGCTTCCAATCACAGAACACTAGAACTGGATGGGGCCTCAAGAGGTTCCTCGGGAGACGCTGCCGTCTGGCATCTGAACACGCCAGCGATGGACACTCCCGCGAGCTGCCCCACGCCACTGACTCCAGGAAGGAAGCGTTTGGAAGCAGCCCTGAGTGAGCTTCGTTATCTGCTCATTACCCGAACGACAGGAAGCCACATGCATTGCGAACGGCCCACTCGTGCCCTTCCGCAGCAGTCGGATCCAGCCCACAGCAAAGGCCGCACAAAGCAGACCCTCGGAAACAGACTCTTCCTTTTCTTTGTTTTCCCAAAAACGAAAAGGCTCAGTGCAGAGATTAAAATGAATTTAATATTTCACAGTCTGGTATGTACAGCGCAGCCGAGACGGGGATTACAGCCCCGCGACAAAAACGTTCCCATAACAACTCAGGCAGGTTGTACCGCTGTTTCCTGGACGCCGGCAGCTGCAAAACCCACCAGAGCCGGGCTGTGTCTGAAACAGGCTCTTTGCCTGGCTCTGCCCACACCAGGCTCTCCCATTAGTCCTGGAAGCCACGTAATCTCCACAGCAACCCTGGCGTCAGCCGTAGGGTCCCTTTGGGCTGCACTTTGTGTTGTGGGTAACCAACGAGCGCACCGGTATTTTCACTGCCAAGGGTTAAATCCAGGGGCGTTCCTGAGTCAATAGGACATAATGGTACCAAGGTCTGGGGGTGCCACACCGCTAGGGTGGGGTCTGATCGACTTTTAAGGGAAGCAGGGGAGGGAGGAGGCAAAGGGGGCAGCTGGAGTGCTGGGCCCTTTAAATCGTCCGAGCGCCCCGTGGCACACTCTGGACAGCTCTAAGTGCTGCCTGGGGTGGAGCATGGCGCGGTGCACTCTGCATGGCACTGAGGGCTGGCTGCCCAGCCCCGCCCCTTCTGCCCAAAGCCCCTTCTGCCCTAGACCGCACCCCTTCCAGGAGCTCAGAGCCTTACTCCACCATGCCCAGGGAGCCAACAATTCTGCCGGCTCCCCTGCGTATGAATTAAGTTGGTTCTAACTATTCCTTTCCCCTGCATCAGGCTGCTGTGCCTATTGGAGCTGGGACTTCCAAGGGGTGGGGGGGGGGGGCGTTGAGAACCATTGCAATTCTCCTTTGGGAGCCCAAAGCCCAGTCCTGCTTTCCTGACTTCAATGGCAGTTTCCCCACGGTCTTCTTGGGGGGGGGGGGAGATTAGTCCCCCGGACCACAGGGTTTTTCCTGGTGGTGTTTGCCGCAGGGAGAAGGGGGCTAGATGCGGCTCCCTCCCCCAGTATATTGTAGCAAATTTGGAAGAATAGCTTGTCCTGGAAAGATCTCTGCGTTTATGATAGGTTTTAATCTCTTGACTTAACAGGGCCAAGCCGACTCAATCTCTGCACCAGGCACTAGAAAGCCAACAGAGAGAAGCAGTTTCCACACACACATACCCTGCTGCCCCCACTATCCTGAAGTGCATTTGCAACCCTGAATAGTAATTTGGCTCCTATGACTTGGATCCCAGAGATCGGAAACGAACCGCCTGGTCAGTGCAACGAACGGGCAAGGAAAAGGCAGCCTAGCTTTGCTCCGCGAGGGCACTGGCGCACGCCGGGGAGTCTCCTGCAACATGGCAGCTGTTTCACTCTGCACAGTGGGCCAGGTTCTGAGCTCCTGTACTCCACGACAGACGCAGCAACTCTGCAGACTTCAGTGGAGCTACCTGAGTTTGGCGCCCATGGGAGACAGATCAGAATCTGGCCCGTCTGCAGAGACTTTTCCTGGGAACCTGTCTTCATTCAAAACCAGCGAAACAAAGGTAGGGAAGGTTTTGTATAGACCTTGAGTTCTCAAGTCCTGACAGTAACATCTACTCGAGACCTCGTGGGGAGGGGGAGGGGCGGGTTTCATGGGAATTATTTTCTCCTATCTGAATATGCGGCAGGAAAAAAAAAGGACGCCGGTTTTTCTCTTTGCAAATTCAACGTGACTCAAGAATTTCTTGGCGTGCGCCTCCCTGACGCAACGGGAACAAGCAGCAGGAAAGGGAGTCCTTACAGCTGCGCTCAGAACCCATCCCCGCAGCCTCACTCCCGGTCGCTGCTCCGGTACCGTGATCCTCGCGTGGAGCCGTGGCTGGCTTGGTGTTCACTCCCAGGCTTCCGGGGGTGCAGCAATCACTTCCGCTGCAATCCCAGCACCGCCCCAGGAAGGAGGCAGCCCAAGTCGGCTGTCAGACGCCCGGCCGTTAGAACCATAAAGTGCTCAGAGGGGCAGCCAGCCTGTCCCACCGCTGCTGCAGTCCTGCCGCTGCCCCAGCTCCGCAGAACCCGACAGGACCGTCCCGCAGCGGAGCGCCAGCGATCCTGTGCCATTTCGCGAGGCGCCGGGCAGAGGAACCCTCCGGCCAGAGCTCCACCACGGCTATCGGGTGACCTGTGAACAGAGAAGCACACGTCAGACCACAGGCGGCCGAGGCAGGGCAGGGTGTGTTTCTCCTAACACAGAGGGGAATGTATTGCTTGCCACACCGCCCTATGCTGCATTGCTTCCTGCACTCCCCAGTGGAGAGCAGGCAAGAGCGTACATCACTGCTGCCCTGTGCTCTGCTGCCTGTCTGCAGACCCACTGCCGGGGGGCAGGAGGCGCAAAGGGGGCAGCTGCCCCAGGGCCTGACGAGTCACAGGCTCTGTGCACCCCATGCGGCTCTGAGGGCGGGGAGGGGAGGGAACGCACCATGCTCTGAACCCGCCCCCACCCCACAGACAACACTCTGTGGCAGGAGTGTTGTCTAGTGGTCAAAGCAGGGGCTGGAGGCTTAAGATTCCTGAGTTCTCTTTCCCGCTTTAACTCGCTGGCCTCGGGTGAGTCACTCCCCCTCTGTGTGCCTCAGTTCCCCAGGGGTAACCCGGGGTAACAGCCAAACTGCAAGAAGCCCGGTCAGTTCCCGTCGGGGCAAAGGGAATGCCAATCTAAATGCAACTCTTGCATCATGCAGTCTGGGAAAGATGTAACTTGCACAGAGCCCTCTGCCAGGCGGTAGGTGTGTGAGTGAGTGTCAGCACGGACGTCTATTTCAGAGAGAGAAAAATTCGTTTAAAAAAAAAAAAACTCTGGGGGAAGGATCTAAAAACCAGGCAGGTCCTGATAGCTTTAGATCCCCATGCATGCTCTTCTGCGATGCTGCATGTGTTGTGTACTGTAAATTCTCCACGAAAACAGAATGAAAATGGTCTCCCAGCCTTTTCAATGTTGGCTTCTACGGATAGCTGTGGATAGTTTTACTGCTTTCTCATGCTCATACCCTATTTACCCATTACAATGTCCTTTCAGACTGATTTCAATAGCAGGGCTAGAGATTTCTCTCAAGGCACCCATCAGAGGGGCAGAAACGTTTGAAATATTGCTATTTAAATTCCGTCCCTCGCCACTTGTGTGTGCAAGCACCAGGCACGTTCGGCAGAAAAAAGTCAGCAAATCCATTGCAGAGTGGCAGGAGGATCAGACTGGAAGCATTAAAAAACCAAAGCAAAACAGGATAATTTGTGCACAGCACAGACCCACAGCTAAGGAGACGAAATGTGCTTATTACTCCACTACCCCGCTGCTAATAATGCTGCAGATAAACCAAAGCATTTAAAAAAAATGAAGAGAACAAAGCAGGTTTAAATGATGCAGAGAAGGAAAGGAAGAAGGAGTGAGTTTACCAGTAGAACTGTTCAGAAATTTTCCATCAAAACAATTTTTGATGAAAACTGCCCTTGTGGTCTAAATCAGAATGTTTCCAAATATGTGCTGATTTTGACAACATTTTATTTAAAAAAACCCCCAAATGCTTCATTTTGACAATGTCAAAATGTCCCATTTAAGCACTATCAAAAGGAAAAGGTCTGATTTTTTTCATTTTGAAATGACATTCATAATGAAGGTCCCTGTGGTTACATAATAAACATTTTAAAAGTTTTTAAAAGATAACTCCCCCCCCCAAATAAAAGTTTCTATTTCCCCCGAAACCAAATGCTTTAATCAGCCAGAAAAGAATTTGTTTTAATTTCGTTTCACAACACATTTTGAAAGATATTGTTTGCTTCTCTTTGTGAATGAAAATATTTGAAATTGTGGAATTTCCAGCAAAACGGAAAATTCCGTTTCCATCCGGCTCTAGATACCTGTGGAGCCCAGTGGCTTGAAGTGACTCAGCGGAGTACTGGGAATGCGTGAACAGCCAAACAAATCAGAGAGAGAAGATGGTGAGGCAGTTAGTGCCTTTTGTTGGACCCACTTCTGCAGGTGAGAGAGCCAAGCTTTCAAATGTACACCAAGCTCTTCTTCAGGTCCAGGCAGGAATTCCTTTCTCCATGCTGGCCAATTCTCCCCTCTCACCTTCCCCCATTCTCCCTCCTGTGGTTCTCCTCTGCTCTGCCTCTTGCATCTTTGAGCCGTATTCCCCCAGAGGGTGGCAACATATTTTCAGAGCTACCAACTCCAGCAATTGTTTCATGAGTCTCAAGATATTTAATGTTTTCCTTAGCACCCCAGTCACATGATGATGAGAAAATCTTAGCTTTCATCTACTTACAAAAGAAAAACAAGTTTCTAGCTTTCCTGGTTGCAGAGAAAAGCTGGAAAGCACATCTCTTTAAATGTTCAGAAACAAGATGGGAAATAAAAATTACCCAAAGTTTATTAGTTTTTTAATTTTACACTTTTTAAATTGATGCCGGGTTTTTTGGGAATCTGTCTCCTAACTTTTGACCACTCAGTGTTAATGATCCTGTATTTTGCGGGGGTCAGTTGTAGAGTTTTAAAAGGCAAATCCCTTCCCTGCAGAGCAAATAATTTGTGACAACGTTCTTCAGGGGACGGATCTCTGACTCGTCACACTCAGGGATGAACTGTGCCAATGTCACACACTCTTCTCGTTTCTCTGCAGTTTGAAATTATTTCCCTGGAGAACAGCAGGTCTGAAGACTGTTTGCTAATGGAAGTGGCCAAGCAAGCTGACACAGCCAGCCGATTGTCCTGCTTGTGAACGGTGACTGAACAGACTCGAATGGATGCAAGCGGATTCAACAGTTGCAATTCTTCAACAAAGATGTTCGATGCAAATTTCCCCCTGAGGATTGTTGATGCACACTCTGCGTTGGCTGCTGCTTCTAGGCTGGATACGCTGTCATTTGTTACTCATGCGGCATGGTGATGTTGGCTGGGGGGGGGGAAGTTCCCAGCACTTTAAAACCAGGCCTCATTAAGCAGCCTCAGGTTGGGCTCTGACTACTGCTGGTTGCCTGGGAAAAGTCAGACTCCGGCTCCAGGGTGCAGCTCGTCCAGAGCAGCGTTCCCTGACAGCTGTGTGCTTGGGAGATTCAGGTGCCACCCAGATCGCTGGCAGAGCGCTCGCAGTGTCCCACAGCTGACGGCAGGGGTTTCTGTGGATGGTGCACATCTGCACAAGTCTCGGTGCACAGAACAAAATGTATTCCACACATGGGTGGAAAAATTAGAGGGAACATTGGCCCAGAGAGGAGGGCAGATGAAACCACAGTGCATCTTGGGAGGAATACCATAAAGGGCTTTACCTCCTGGCAGAACATCAACACTGGCTAGGGGAGATACCGGATCCTCCAGCCCCCTTCATGGCTAACCTGTCCCTTGCAAGACCTCATGGCAGCACATTAAGACAGCGATGGGGAGGGGGATTAAATGAGCAATATAAAAGGGGGGGAAGGCTAATGCTTTGGAAGCATGTGTGCCATTGCTCACCAGCGTTGGATGCCTGTCCCAGGGAGGCTGCTCTGACATTCGTAAAAACACTTTAGCACGAACGTGCAGTTGGTGGAGGAAAATAATAATAACAACAACAAATAAATCCCTGCCTCACTTTTTCAGGAGGATAATTTTACAGCAGGGGGTGCAGGGTGAGCAAAGCTAAAGCCTAAAGAATAATTATCCTCCACTGTATGAACAATGATTACAAAATTATGCAACTGATTAACCGTGACACACATGTAATTACTAATGAGTTTGATAAAATTTTAATTATACCTTGTTCTCCGGGGCATTTAGCAAGCCATGAAAATAATAATCGTGTCGCTCTCTGTCACAGCTGAGCGCTCCCGCCGGGAGGAGCACTGCCATCCCAGAAAGCCCTTGCCTGACTCATGCTGCCATGGCAGAAGGCAGGCGGGGAGGAGCGGGCTGCTCCAGAGACCATCTTGAGGAGTCTCGCCCCTCGCGGCAATGCTGGGGCAGACTGCAGAGCGGTCCTGTGCGAGCCCAGGCGTACGCCCCCGGGAAAACCCCTCCCCGCCATCCACCGGGCACGTGACTCCCGGACAAAACCCGCTGAAGGAGGCAGAATCAGAACAGACCCAGGGCACTAACATGATGTTCGCTGCCATCATGTTCCTCAGTCAGCTTGTGTATCACCGACCCCGCCCCACCCTGTGTCTGGCTGGGCTGTTCAGGGTGGGGAACCTGTGTTGGGTCGGGGGCCGCACAAAAGCAAGAAGCAACAAAAAAACCCCAACTGATGTGGTCCCCGACTGAGAAGCAGAAAGGCACTCCCCACATTCCCCTCACACATCAGAGCCGGGGGGGCAGGCTAGTAGAGTTGGGGGGCTCCCCTAAGTTTCCTCCCCACTGCCAGGGAGAACCTGTGGGTCGGCTCAGGCTTTGGCTTGCCTGACTCCAGCCTGCGAGGCTTGGGGCCCCTCCCCTGCAGTGGGGAGACAGCGCTGGTGCTCCTGTGGGGCTGGAGCATCAGCATGGTCCCCCCAATGTTGGGGGGGAAGCCCCCAGCCTTGGGAGAAGATCCTGGCAAGCCAGGAGCTGGACCCAGTGCTGGGCCTTAGGTTCCCCACCCTGTGATCTCTCCACTGTCTGCTACGCAGGGCCCGGCCCGACGGGGCCTCATTCACGGTTGGCACTCGGGCAGGACCATCCTCAACACGACAGACAGAAACGCTGGGCAAGGCGCCTCTCCTCTCTGCCTGCGCCTGAGAGCCTGACAGTCACTGGCTGTGGGCATACGGGGCTGAGCCGGCCGACGTGAGGGAAGGGTGGAAACACCGCACCCCAGCTCGGCCAAAGCACATCAGTTCTGTAACTCCTCCCAGCGCCTGCTGTCCCGAGCCCCCCCAGCTCAGCCGATGCCCCCTGCTCCCGCCACTGTCTACGGCTCATGCAGGGCTCAGAACAACCTGGCCCCAGACCTTGGTCGTCTTGACTTTGTTGCCCATACTGCAGCTCCATCCAGACAGGTCCGGCAGCACTTTACACTCCTCCCCTTCGAGACACGGCTCCATCTGACACCACCACTTCTGCAGGACTATGGAGGCTGGAAGGAGAAAGGGGTGGTGAGGGCAGAGGGTCGGCGGCGGGGCGGGGGCACAGCAGGCCCGGAGGCAGGGGAGGAGTTAGGGTTTACTAGTGGGGACAGCCAGCACGGGATCAGCGAGAAGCTCGTGACGGGGTGGAGAATGGCTCTGTGCACAAGATGGCACGTTCTCACGTTGTTCCTCAACACTGAACCAGGGGATTGGGTTTTTCTTCCCCCTCCCCACAGCTCCAGTGGCAAAATGGGAGAGAGGGGAGGCAAACCAAGCCAAATACAAAATGAAGGCTGAGCATTGCTTCTTTCAAGTCATTCGTGGGAAAAATCAAAAATGCCTCCGGACATTAAAAGAAAAAGATTTTTGAAAAATGCGTGCACCATGGTCTGGCATCCATACTTACTGGCGTTCCACCTAAATCAAACCACTTTGTGAAACCGGATCAATTTCACCAGACTTGTGTTTAGCAAATGGAAAAAAAGTTCCAGCAATGTTGGAATGTCCCATTTCGCCGATGTCTGAACAAAATATTTTTCCCCGTTTTATTTTTACACGATGTTTTGTTTGAATGTTTGAGATGATAATTTGTGCATACTTATATACGATGAGCTATTATTTTCTGTGAGGTGCAACGGTGCAAACACTGTGTCCAGAACTATCAGGTACTATCATGGGGCACGGCTGCCTCACAGCACAGCCTACTGGCCAAGTGTGGCACTGCAAGGGCTCCTTGCCTCGGTTTCCTTCCCCGGGGGCGGCTCTCCACAAAGCAGCCTGTGCTGGAGCCGTGCCCTAGTCTCTTCCCAAGTCACAAACAAACGCAGCCCCTTGAAGGGGAGCAACGGTCCGAACCAGAGCCCATCCAGCCCCGTGTCTGAGAGCTCAGCGCCAGCTGCGGCCATGTTGTCAGACGGGCTCAGCCTCCCCCGAGCTCATTAGGCAATCTGGCCCCAGGGCAATTCAACCCCCCCATCCCACCCCGCTTGGCCTGGCATTCCTGCTCCTCCCGTGGGCCCTGCTGCAGGGGGCCACCCAGCCCATGGCACCCCTGAGCACCGACCAGAGGGGCACCCCACCTCGGGACCTGCAGCTGGGGGGGGCGCTGGGGGCAGCATCCATGCAAAGTGGAACCACTGGGGAGCCCATGGAGCTGGGTGACACCGAAGAGGCCGCTCTGCGGAGGAGCAGCGAGCACAGAGCCCTGTTACTGCACGCCCCACGCACAAGGCACAACAGGCCCAAAGCAAGAGCTCGTCTCCCGGGCTGCCCATCCCCGACAGACCCCAGGCCAGTTCCCTGCCCTTCGGGGGTGCTGCAGTGTCTGAGGGCCCGCTGCCCAGGGCAGAGCCGGGCACTTCCTGTGCCCAGGGGACGCACCCCAGCCCTCTCCAGCCAAAGGGAGCTCCCAGGGCTTTGCGCCAAGCACCCACCACGCAGGGGCAAAGGCAGCGGCTCCTGAGGCCATGTGCTGTCCCCAAGCTAGCACCAGTGCCCACCAAGGCACCAGACCCCAGCTCCCCCCTGCTGGGTACTCACCATCCACGCAGGAGGGCGCCGCGCGGGTGGTCCCCGCCACCTGCCCCGGGAAGCAGGAGCATTTCACCGTCTGGGAGCGTTCCTCGATCTTGTTCTTATTGCAGCACCGGTGGGCAGCGATGACCTCGCACGTGCCAGGCTCGATGTGCACTGCGGGGAGGCAAACGGCCGCGCCTGAGCCGGGGCTACGCCGCCGGGCCCTGCCCCCGACGCCAGCTCGGCCGCTACCCCGAGCCACGGGAACGGCCTGCGCAGAGACAGCGGCGCCTCGCCCGCGGCCCTTGTGCAGCACCGCCAGACAAACCCTCCGCCACCAGGGCAACGTCTCTTCTCAGCCCGGAGCACCTGCCGTGAGCCGGGCCCGGAGCTGGCCTGAGCTCCAGAGAGCGCCTGCTGGCCCAGCCGGACAGCCTGGCACTCGGCTGGTCACCGAGTGCGGACAGGTGGGATGGTCAGACCACAGGGCCCCGCGTGTGACGTCATCACGTTCCCCCCTCAGTGGCCTGGTGCTCTGCAGCAGGGAGACGCTCGGGACCGGAGCACACAGCTCCCGTCCAGCCGCTGGCGCTCAGGGTGCACCAGTGAACTCAGCTCCCCGCTGTCCCACCAGCAGGGAACAGGTGCAGTGGGCAGCCCAGGGCAAGACTGGATCTGCTAGCCCAGTCGGAGCCAGCTGCACGCAGGCTGAGGGGTGCTTCCCCAACCCTGTAGGAGCCAGCAACAGGCAGGCCAGGGGGAGTTTCCCCACCTCCCCAGGGGAGCCCGGCTTCATGGCTGGAAGTGAGCAACGCGTTGTTTCCAAGGCAGGGTGCCTAAACCAGGCCTGCAGGCAGCCAGGCCCGTCCACGTGGCTGAGGCCTGTAGGCAGAGCCCTGGATCTGGCTTGATCTCCGCATCCCGCTTGAATTCTATTTACAGCAGACTTCCGATAATCTAGCACCTTTGGGACCCAGGGGGTGCCAGATTATCGGCTATGCCAGAGTATCAGGAGGTACTCTGGCAGAGGGGCTGTGATGGGTCTGGGGGGGGGGCTCGGTGGGGAATGGTACAGCATGGGGTGAACCCTCCACCATTTTGCAGGGAGGTGGGGGGAGCCCCGCGCAGCCACCGGTGACAGGCCAGCTAGGGCTGCAAGTGGCGGCAGCAGACTTGGGGAAGCCGTGGGGCAGAGCAGCTGGGGTGCTGCCAGGTTGGTCCCGCAGCGCGGTCCCTCACCTGAGCGGCGCTGCGGGACCAACCCAGCAGCACCGCAGCTGCTCTGCCCCACAGCTTCCCCAAGTCCGCTGCTGCTTAAACTGACGAGTGGCGGACTTGGGGAAGCAGCAGGCAGAGCAGCTGGGGTGCTGCCCAGTTGGTCCCGCAGCGCCGCCCCTAACCCCCCTGCTCGGCGCCCGGCAGCACCTCAGCTGCTCTTCTCTGCACCGCTTCCCCAAGTCCGCCACTGGTCAGTTTCAGCAGTGGCAGCAGCAGACTTGGGGAAGCGGGGCAGAGCCGCTCCAATTGTCCGGCTGGCCAGAGCACTTCCGGGTTCCAGTTCGTGCCAGACTATCGGGAGTGCCGGACCACTGGGTGCCGGACAATTGGAGTTTTACTGTACTCCTAACCCCCTGCCCGGCTAAGCAGAACTACCAGCTCCGCCCCAGAGGCCAGGGCCTCCCTCAGCCCAGCTGGCTGCTTAGTCGGCGGGTGCTGAACACGAGTTGCAAACTGGAGGCGAGACAAGACAGAGCCCGCCAGTCCAGCCGCAGGGTGCGGGGTCGCGGCGCCGGAGGAGTGTGCGATCTGACCGGGGTACCTGCATGGCACAGCACAGCTGCAGCTGCTCCGTGCCCAGCAGGAAGGGAGGCTGTTCTCGGCAGCGGTTTGCCCCCCATTGCAATAAGGAGGAAGGGAAGCGAATGCACTGGCGTCTCCCCTCTGGGATTCTGGCCTAGCTGCACAGCTCAATGCATGTCACTGGGCAATGGCCCACCCCCCACAACCCCAGCGAGGTCTGGCTAGACTTGGATCCCACCACCCGAGCGTGAGGGATCCCTGCAGGCCTGACAGAAGTGGCTGCAGAGCCAGACTCTGGGCCGTCCCAAGAACACCCCGTCTCTGACTGATGCGGGGACGGGAGTCCGGCTGTGAGTGGCTTTAGGCTGTTGCGCTTTTCCCATGCACCCGCCAGACATTTGGGCAGAGATGTCGATGGCACATTTTGAAGCCCACTGCTGCCAGGCTGGGCCCCCAAGCCTGGCTCACCCAGTGCCCCCGCAGTTCTGGTTGTGAACGTGTGACCCTGCAGGGGACAAACGGACACAACCAAGGAGAAAATACTAAACAGGTGGGAAACCGAGCGCCTTTCCAGCAAGGGCTCTTTCTAGTGACAGCCCAGCCCTCCAGGGAGGAAAGGGAGCCTGTCCTGCAACGTCTGCACCCGGCTGATTGCATCCTGGTCTGCTAACCGGGTGGGAAACCAGCCTTGCTTCTCCAGCACGTGATTCTTTTTGAAACATGCATGACACTTAATGGGGGAACATTTGCTGCTGCCTCTGCCGCTGGGCCCCCTCCGTGGCCAGAGGGCAACCTCTTCCAAAGCTGCTCTGGGGCTTAGGAGCCACTTTCAGAAGAGTTTCACCCTTGGGAGCCTGCCGGCCACAGCCTTTTAGTGACACCTGGGGCCTCCCTCTACGGCAGCAAAGTCCTGCAACAACACTCCGGGTTCCCCAGCCAGGGTCTGTTCTATGGGCTGGTCACATGGCAACAGCTGGCAGGGATGCCCAGCTCCACTCCCCTTCCGGCGCTTACGGGACATGAGTCTCTGAGTGGGCGCTATGGGGAACTGAACAGAGAAAGTGGATGTGTATCGGTTAACGGACTCGGTCACACTCGGCCTCCTGGGGTGGCAGCTTTGCTGCGGCGGGGCAGTGAAGCCTCCTGCCTGGGAGCCGGGCAGGCAGGGGCTGGCAGCCCCGCTCCCCGGCAGGCTTCGCTGCGTGCTCTGCAGTACTAAGCCGTGGGGGCCCAGCCTGGCTCTCTCTGCCCCGGGGGGTGGAATTTCATGGTGAGGAAGTGACAACCGCCCTCCTAGCTGGGCCCTGGCCCTGCCTTGCTCACCGCTGGCTGTGAGCAGGGCCCTGAGTCATCCAGCTAGACTGCCGCTACCATTACCCCACCCGAGGCCTCTCTCGCCCAGTCAGACCATCCAAGATGGGAAGCTACACCCATCAGCTTCAAAGCTAAACTAGTGTGAATTTCCCTCCTTCTGGGAGCGTGCTGCATTCCCGGTGGGCTCCCGCCTCCATGGGGCACCCTGCAGGGCAGGCAAACCCCGCTGGGAAAGGTCTCTGGGGCTCAGCACTGCTGGCCCCAGCTCATGGGGGTGGGGTTGTCTGCACAGAGTGAAAGAAGACCTCAGCATCTGGCCTATTGTCTCTAGAGTCCTGTCTCCATTAGGGGAGGTTTGCAAAATTCTCCTGCAGTTGTTAACAATGCTGGGCACCCTGGAGCTGCTTGGAGCAAGGTTAAATGGCTGTACTGGGCCAGCTGCCCCGCTCTGGTGAGAAAGGGGTTAAAGCAAGCTGGAGGGAGCGTGTGTAGAGCCCTGGCCAATCAGAGAAGGCTTTAGAGAGAGCCAATGAGAGGGTAGCTTGCTGGGGCAGCCCTGTATATAAGGAGCTGTTCAGCATTGCAGAGGGCAGTTGGGGGCCTGATGAGGGAGTGTGCAGGACTAGTTCCCGGAGAAGCACTTTAGAGAGCAGGGCTGGGCAGACTCAGGGAACTAAGGAGAAAGAGACTTGAGCCCAACACCTGCCAGGCTGCAGGGCTCCATACAGGGCCAGGAGGCAGACGAGTCCCAGGCACCCAACATTTATCAGCAGCGGGGGGGGGAGGAAAGAAATGCTTGGGTGGCTGGCTTCTGACAGGCCCTGGCAGATCGTTCACACCACCTTGTGTGAGGCAGTGCCGGGGCTGCTGGGGCAAACTCTAGCTGAACGGAGATGCTGGCTGCCTCCCGTTTCCAATCGGGTAGATATCCACTAGCAATGGGCACGTTCCCTGGGGAAGCCAGACTCTGGTGCTAGGCCCATCTTAGTCTGACAGGCTAGCAAGGGGGCCAGAGGAGCGGCCTCCATCTCCGTGGGCCGCACGCTTGTCCTAACCGAGGCGCTCTCCCGGGGCGAGTTCGCTCACTATGCGTGCGTCCCTAGAATGTGCGGGCGGTGCTGACGGGCCCGTAGCAGCGCTGGGATTGGCTGCTGAGGAACGCACGGCTCTCCCGGTCAGCGCTGTGTGCAATCAGCCCACACAGCCTGGCTCTATGTGCGTCGCTTTACTGATACTGGTGGGAAGACAACTACGCAGATGGAAAGCTGCGGAATCTGGCCACCCTGCAGTAACAAAACATCCTGTGGGCCTCGTGCAGAGCCCCCATGGGCCACGGACGGTCCTCAGGCTGCAGGTTGCTTGGGCGGGGCGTGGGTGCGACAGGCGCTCGCCTGAGATGGAACTCACGTCTGTTTCTCCCCACGTTTGAGCCGCCCTGAGGCAATGCTGGCTCGCGTTCCGCAGGGGCAGCCAATGACTCGGCTGCGTGCTATCGGCGCTAGTCTGGGCGGGCATGTACCTACGTGCGTGGCAAATGCTTTACAGCCAGGGTTAGAGTCTGGCTTGTCTCCTACTGAGGTGAATTTGCCGCAGACATGCATGCGAGAAGGGGGCTCAGCTCAAGTCCAAGCCCGGAGTGCACGTTTCTCACACCGCCTGCTCCTTCCACAGCCCAGCTTTCCACCTCGGTCCAGCTCCCATTTCCTTGGCACCAGTTCCTGGGCTGTGTGACCAGCCCAGCAAAGCCACTGGGAACCACCTCCTGCTTTTCACATGGCTGAGGGGCAGAAACACCTTCTGTCCTCCCCGTGGCAGCATTTCCAGGGTTTCCAAGGGGGATTTACTCGGCTTTACAACAGGCTTTCAACTCCCTGCTCGGAAATAACAAGGAAACAAACTACCCGGCTACATCCGTGAGACTTCTCTGGCTCTCCTGGAGCTACAGCTGGTCCCTGGTTTTAAGCTCCTAGGGTGGCTTTGTTCTGAGTCATTAACTTACCCCCTGGATCACAAGGCTGTTCGTGACACTCTCGAGTGGCGGGTGGAGCGGTTGGGACCAGAATTTGTTCACCCTGCAGTTGCCTTGTCTCAAACCTGGCTCCTTCATACAGCAAGGACAAAAGTGCCCATCCTGGCAGTTGGGCAGGAAGTCCCCCCCACCCCTTGAACTGGCCCGGAGAGCTCAGAGCCGGGCTGGTGATGTTCTCTGCGCTCCCCTGCTGCAAGGTGAAATTGACTCGTACTGTACGTCATGCCCAGGAACGTGCCCCAGCGAGGAAAGGCAGCATGAGTCAGGCAAGGGCTTTCTGGGATGGCAGTGCTCCTCCCGGCGGGAGCGCTCAGGTGTAACAGAGAACTTCCGTCCATTTGCACCACACGGGTAGGGGCCGGAGAGATGGCCCCACTGCTGCTGCCTTCATATAGCGGCTTGGGGCCTGGCTCGTGTCCCATGGAGCCCTGCTTTACCACAGCCCTCTGCATTCTGGGCGTGTATTGCCGGTGCGGGCTGGGGTGCAGCATGGGCAGAAGCTGCTGCTGGGCACCCTAATTCTCACTGGGCTGCGGGGATTATTTCGGGGAGTAGGGAATTCATTCTCAGTGCCACCTTCATGCAGCACTAGTGCACCAAGCCCTCTGCAGCTGCTGCCTAGGTGTGACACGCGCTGTGGCCACGCAGGACACACACACCTCAGACTGCCCGTCTCCTGCCCTGCCAGAGAGATGCGTCTGTCACAGGTGAACCTGCCTGGGCAGTCAGCTGGAATGCAGCCTGCACACCCCCAAAGGCGCACCCCGGGCTTGCTGCCATCGGCCGTGCATCTGGTTTGTGCAGCACCCGGGCGCGTTCCACCCATGAGCAAGAAATGCAGCTCTAGCATGGGGGGGCTGAGACCTGAAGAGGGACAGAGTCTGACCCCCTGGCTTGCCTGTCCTGCACTGGGATCCCCGGCACAGGCGTGCTCTCCGTTTCCCCGCTCGGAGTTGACTTTATTGCTGCACTGGTAAGTAGCATCCCCACCACTCCAGTGGGAGCAGCCACCGCCTGTAATGGCCAATTTACCAGCCCCGACACCGTGCTCTTCCTTCTTCACCAGCTTGCAGATTGGCAAATAATTACCGCCCCGGGAAGGCATCAAATATTGATATCCCCTTAACCCAGGAATTTGTCTGTGCTGAGCCGCCGCTGAGCTGAACAAACAGCGCATTAGAGCAGGGTGGCTCACCAGAGGCACCACCGTGCCACTGGGTAATTTCTTCCCAGACACGATGTTGCAGCTGTCTATATTAATCAATTACTCCCAAGCGCTGCAGTCTCCACTGGCACCATGTGTGCTAACCCGTCTGGCGGCAAGTGGCTCTGGGCCAGCCCAGCCAAGCAGCGAGTTCAGCGTCTGCCCCCTTTCCCCCCCAGCAGGCTGGGGGTAGAGCTGTTCTCTGCTGGGGATGTAGCGCTGCATGACTATGTGAGAAATCCACCCCCTTGAGGGGCACAGGGACCATAACCTAGCCCCCGGCAGGGACAGCGCGAGGCCAACGGGAGAATTCTCCTCTCAGTCTTGCTCCTGCCTCTCCAAAGGGCGGAGTATAGACCCCCCTCCTGGCGGCTGCCTGCCCCAAAGCGGTGCCCCAATGCAGTGCAACAGGCCGCTGTAGCAGGTTGTGTGTAGACGGAGCCATAGCCAGCACGCACGTTCTGTAGGGGTGGGGCCAGATGCCATTCTTGTCCTCTCTGGCCTCTTTTGGGCACAGGAGGCGGGGTCTAGGGCACAGGAGGCAGCAGGTCCCCTCTGGGAGGAGGTAAGTGTGGCAGGAGCTCGTGCTCTACACAGGGAAGGAGGGTTAATGATTCCTTGGTCACGTAGCACGTGTGTGGCAGAGCAGGGAAAGAACCGCAGAGTCCTGCCTGCCGGGTCTCTGCTCTAACCACAGATTCAGGCTCCATCCCCTTATCATGAAGTTGGGAGCGCAGGTGGCCTCCCACTCTCCAGCGCGTCTCCGTGCAATGCACACTGCTCACGGTTTCCACACCAGGGCGTTTGAAATCACAGGGCCAGCCTCAACAGTGACAGGCCCTGAGGAAAGAGGCCTGGGCGGCAGGGGCAGGGAGTGCCAGCAGCTCCCATTCAAGTCTCTGAGCGCTGAGGGGATGTCGAGCGGGTGCCTCACTTCGTGGGGTGCCCGTCTGTGAGAACACTGGCCAGGCTGCCCCCCGTGGCCGTGGGAATAACCCCGGCAAAGCCGCCTTTGGAGTCGCGTCAGGAACCCGGAGGCAACGAGACAAATCTCTGCCGGGGTAACGGTGCCCAGCAGCCTTCCCTCGAATCGCTATGTCCAGGCGTGCAACACCTCCCCTCCACACGGGCGCAAGCAACAAAATGCATTCTGCGCGTGGATGACCTGTGGCGGAGGGTGGGGCCGAGGGGTTTGGAGTGTGGGAGGGGGTCAGGGTGGGGAGGATGAGGGCTCTGGGGTGCAGCTGGGGATGAGGCAGGAGGGGACTCCAGGCTGGGGCTGAGGGGTGTGGAGGGCAGGAGTGGTCTCAGGGCTGGAGATTGGGGTGTGGGACTGGGTGGGAGTTAGGGGGCTCAGCATTGGGGCCTGGTGTCTAGGAGGGGGCTAGGGTGATGGAGCAGCTGCAGACCTGGGGCTCTGGAAGGAGCTAGGGACGTAGGGGGCTCAAGGCTGGGGTTGCTCCCATGGTGGGAGGGGGCAGGCAGCCCTGGGTAGCCCAGGCACTCACCTGCAGGCATCCCACAGCTCCCACTGGCTGCAATTCCCATCCAATAGGAACTGTGGGGCCAGAGCTTTGAGGCGAGGGTAGCGTGGGAACAGAGCTGCCCCCTGCTCTCAGCAATGCGGCTCCGGCGGGGGGGGGGGCGCAGCATGCAAAGCCAGGAAGGGCTGGCCCAGAATACAGGGGCTTTAGGGGCTGCTGCTGCAGCCGGGGAACAGGCCCACTCCTCCAGCCCCAGTAGAGAGCTGCATGGCTGCAGTGTACCTGGGGCTGCTCCCATTTGGGGTGGGGGACAGGCAGCACCGTGCAGGGATTCTTAGAGGGAACCTTGGTGCCTAGGACTGGGAAAAACCCACTGAGCGAATCCAAGCTGCCAGAGCCACCAGGGTTAAATGGACATGCCAGCATAGCGCCTGCCGTCTGGCTGCCAGGCAGTATAGATTATGCAATTTCCATCCCTTCCATTTGCCTTTATTTATTGTTATGTCGGGGCCATTTTCTGCTAATGAACCCTCCCTCTCATTCCTGCCCATAATAATTACACAATTACCCAGCCTGGAAGCGTTTTGGAATAACAGCACTGACCATACATTCCATGTCCCCTTTTAAGCTCCATCATCATTTGGTGGGAGCGGCGGGTTGGATCTTTTCGGGCTGAGGCGTGACAGACTCCGGGGCAAGCCAGAAGCCACGTCACTTGTGATGGAGTGGCTGTGTCCGGACGCCGCTGCAGTTTTAACAGCGAATGGGCTTGGCCGCGTAAGCTGAGGAACAGGCAACCATCCTGAGGCTCAGGTTCTTGTGTGAAGGCAGATCTGAGAGCACCCCTCCGGCAGCTGTGCCCCTGGACATTAGATTTGCCACAGGGAGCTGCTAGAATTGTACTTAGCTCCTTGCTCTCCTTTGCAATCAAGTCCCCTCTCTGCATGTCTCAGGGACGGATGCTGGCGCCTTCTTTACGAGCAGCGCTCGCTCCCTGCCAGCTGGAGAGCTCAAGCAGTTCTCAGTGCTACAGGAACTCATTACAACATGGCTCTCCATCACGCTCCCTCCAAAGTCACTGCGTTACCTCCCGTGCTGTCCTGCCTGCTGCTAGCACAATCCCAGGCGGCACAGACAAGTACGGACCAGAAGGGCCAGACCCACAGCAGACCCAGTGGCGTTCTTGCAGTGGGGTGCGCCCATGTGTCCCCGCGACCTTCTTCCTTTCAGGTAGGAAGCCAACATGCTTAGGAGGAGGGAAGGGGCACAGCAGGCGTCATTCTGGACTGCCTAGGAGTGGACTCGTGCCTGTCACTAAGTGAGGCCACTAGTATGAATAGTTTAAAAGGAGGAGGCACGGCAAACCAAACCAAACCACACCACACCACACCACACCACACCTCTCATCCCCTTCTCCCAGCCCCATGGCCTTACACGGGCCCAGAGAACACGTCTCAGCCTTGGCTCAGGGGAGCAGCCTAGAAGTCAATGGGACTTATGCACAGGTTTAAGCAAGGGCGGAGTTGGGGGGGGGGCAGCCATGCGCTCCGGGATGCGACTTGCTTTTCTTCCCATTCCCTGGACTGTCAGGGAGCGAGGGGAAAGTGCCTGCGTTCTGTGACTTACTCCTCGGCCCCTCCCGTCACCAGCCAGGAGGCATACACAGAACACAAGTACTTCGCCCTCGCTCCCTGACAGTCCGGGGCACGGGAAAAAAAGCAAGTTGCGTCCCGGAGCATACAGATGCTGCCCCCCTGCCCTCCCGAAACTCCGCCCTTGGGTTTCAGGCTAAGCACCTGCGAACGTGACCCTCCGTCTGAGTTCTCCACAGCAGGCTGGATGGCTGCTGGCCATTAGCAAGATCCCTGGACCGCCTTGCCCAGAGCAGAGCAAAATCTCCCCTCCACAGCCAAGCAGCTTGATGGAAATGAGGTGGAGGGGCCCAAGGGAGGAGGATACAGAACAGCCCTGTCGGCAGAGGCGCGACACCAGCATTCACGGCCTGCGGAAGAGAACAGGCAGGGCTGGGCAGTGACCAGGCGATCACACACCACCCCCTGGGACATGCTGGCTCTCTCCTCTCCCATGGGCCCAGGGAACAGCTGCTCGCCTCCTCCTCTAGCACCCAGCCCACCCCCCGCAGCCCTCAGTGGGTGCCGTGAGCTGGGCAAACAAACAGAGCAATACACTAGCACGCGGCGCTCACAGGCATGTAAAGTGCTCAACGTGCCACACGCACCTGCCCTGGCCCAGCTCAGCAATAAAACGGGAGCAGAGCCAGGAAAGAAGGGGCTGAGGCCGGAGCCAGGCCGGTAGCATTTGGCTAGCAAAGGGCGCTGAGCGTGCCCAGGGAGAGGCTGGGGCTTCGGGGCAGAAGTTGGGATGACGAGCACGTCCACACGGGGGAGCGCTTCCTAGCTCGCACAGAGGTGCCCGTGTGAGTTCTGCCCGAGCTCGTGCACAGGATGGAGCCGGGCAGCTGCAGCACCACGGACAGCAGCCGCAGACGGGCAGGTTTATGTTCAGGGCACCTCTCGTTACGGCCACTGGGCTCCGTTTAGCACGCTAGCCCCAGGACAGCTGGCCCAAGGGGGGTGTGCACCAGCTGGGGCTCCCAGCAAGCTCCTCGTGCTGACTAAGGCCCAGAGAGACCCAGGAAGGTGGGATTGACAGTAGGGATGGAAAATCCCATTTCACTGGTTAGCCCATTAGCATATTGTGTAACCGGTTAAAGGGGGAGGCAGGAGGGCGGCCCCTCCCCTGCCGCTGGACTGGAGCGCCCTCCCCCCCCCCCGCCGCCACAGGCAAGGGCTGATCCAGCCGTGACCTCATGCCACCCTCAGGGTGGGGGTGACCCTCCGCCACCTGGGGCAGGGAGGAGCTGAGTGGCCGCGATGGGGAAATGGGGGGAAATGACACCACACCTGTGTCTTATGTCAATCACAGGCTGCCTCTGCCAGCACCACCCCTTTCAGGGCACAAGCCCAGCTCCCTGGCATTCGCGGGGCAGCAGAGATGCGCCTGCGACTCTTTGGAGGGGCCCCCGTTACCCCAGCTCGGTGCTCGAGGCCCGTCAGTCAGAGCAGGAGCAGGAAAGCCAGGGAGCCGCCGCCAGCTCTGTTGGCTGGATCTGGGCCCGCTGAGAGTCACTTGGCACTGGAACCAGGCTGAGGAAGGCCAAGGCAGAGGCATGCACCATCCGTGCCCTTTTCCCCTCTCCCGCTGAGTGGAGGGGCAGGGCTCAGCTCCCTCGGAGGTGACAGAAGTGCCTGTGGTTAAAACACTGGGCAGGGCCCCTGTGTGCAGTTTTTAGGCTGGCCACAGGCTGCCTGTGCAGTGCCAGGCATGCCCCCTCGATTTACTCCAGCTGAGACTCTGGCCCTGGATTTCTTGGCCCTGCAGCAACCTGTCCACACGCTGGGGATGCTGATCCGGACGTTGTTTAAATTGCACGCTGCCGGGTCTGTCTCTCGCTGCGTGTTTGCCCAGTGCCCAGCTCAGCAGAGCCCAGATCTCAGCTGGTGCCCCCGGGTGCCAAGGGAATAAAAAGGAGAAGAGAAGGATTTTTCCAAGACCCTCAAATTCTCAGCCCCTTGCACCGCACCCTCTTTAATGGCCATAGGTCAGCAGGGCCTTGCCTTTGTGCCCTGAGACAGATGTGCAGCCCTGCTCGGCGTCCGCCCAGCTGAAAATACCACCAGCAAACCTCTTCCCCCCAGGCTTTGCCGACGTCACAGCGCAGGCGAAAACAAGAGCCACAGAGAGAGGAGACGACGGGGGGATGGGAAAAGGGAGTGACATTTCCACAGCTCCAGACACATTCCCCACGAGCCAAGGTCAGGGAACAACATTTGGGGCCGTTCTGATTTCCCTGGGAGTGGGTCTGCCTCCTCCCAGCCAAGGGCCACGTGGGCCGGGCTTTGTGCGAGGCCAATTCCCACGGTGAGATCAGGAAGCTATTGGGGGGAAGGGGTGTTACGTGACTCAAGTGAATCCTTTGGCATCAGATGTTTGGACTCCCAGGCCTGGAAGATACGACTCTGCTGTTCCCTGTTCCAGGGCTGAGTGACCAGCAGCTCGTCAGGGCAGAGGCTGGCTGTGGCGGGCGGCTTTGGAGAGATTCAATGAGCGACAGGACGATGCGGGCGGTGGCAGATGTTGCTCACGCCGCGCTGCGCTGCTCAGCTCCGTGCTAGGTCTGCCTTTGAGGTCAGTCAGCTGTGCGGAAAGAGACCAGCACTGGGAACCAGAGCAGTGAGAGCCAGAGGGTTCTCTCAGCTCGTCTGCAGGTGCTTCCTTCCTCCGCTGGGCCGCAAGAAACCTCCCCCTGGTTCTGTGTGAAACTGCAAATCCCACAGCGCAGCGGGAAACCCACAGAGAGCCCGGGACAATTGCCTGGCTGCTCACAGGCATCTCCTTCCAGTTTCACTGTGACTCCTCCCCTGCAGCCCTCTCCGACCCCCCATCTCCTAGCAGCACACGGGCACCAGGCTTCTGAATCCTGCATGTACACACCACAAACACGCGGGTCCTGTTCCAGGGGACCTTCTCGCGAGCAGGCAATGGCATCGCCCGAAAGGACACCAGCTGTCCCTGCTCCGCTCGGTGGATGGAAATGTCATCGGCATACACCTGCAGGGTGTTGCTAAGTGAAGAGAAGCTGAGACTATGACAGGGATGCAAAGCCAGATTATTCCAGGGCAGGTCTCCTGCTGCGGGGCTGAAATGCAGCTGAGCCTCCCCACAGATGCCCCAGCGAATGGCTTTGCACAGGCCACCCATAGGTCCCCACTAGGAAGCCAAAGCTCACCTCGGACCAGATAGGTCCTTAATTTCCCAGCCACGCCTTCCAGAGGCATTGTGCGCTCATGGCCATGGCAATTGAGTAAGCATCAGAAGACATGGGCCCTATTCCTAGCAGGGGCTGGGTGACCGTGGGCAGTGTTCCCTGGTAGCTGAGCACTTGGGAGGCTGCCCAGGAGAGATTCAGGTGCCACCCAGCTGATTAGCAAAGCGCCCGCAGCCACTCACAGCCGGCAGCACGTTTCTACACGTACCTTGGTGCATGTGGTAAAAATTATTCCACACATGGGTGGGAGGCATTAGAGGGAACATTGGTCAGGTCCCTGCTCTGTGCCTGCACTCTCCCCTTTGTCTGGCTCTTATCTCTTTATCTGCATTTCTACCGCCTTTGTACAGGGGGAAGCTGCTCTCGGGAGGTGTTCCGAGGTGCTACCACAATGCAAACATAAGAACAGAAGAAGGGCCACACTGGGTCAGACTAAAGATCCATCCAGCCCAGTGTCCTGTCTGCCAAGAGCGGTCAATGCCAGGTGTCCCAGAGGAAGAGAACAGAACGGGGAATCATCGAGCAATCCCTCTCCTGTTACCCATTCCCAGCCTCTGACAGAGGCTAGGGACACCATTCCTACCCATCCTAGCTAATAGCCATTGATGGACCTAACCTCCATGAATTTATCTTGTTCTTTCTTGAATCCTGTTAAAGTCCTGGTCTTCACATCCTCTGGCAAGGAGTTCCACAGGCTGATTGTGTGTTGCATGAAGAAAAACTTCCTTTTGTTTGTTGTAAACCTATTAATTTCATTTGGTGACCCCTAGTTCCTACGTTATGGGAACAAGTAAATAATTTTTTCTTATTCACTTTTTCCACAGCAGTTATGATTTTATAGACCTCTCTCCTATCCCCCTTTAGTCTTTTTAATCTCTTTTCATATGGGACCCATTCCAAACCCCTAATCATTTTAGTTGCCCTTCTCTGAACCTTTTCCAATGCCAATAGATCTTTTTTGAGATGAGGCGACCACATCTGTACGCACTATTCAAGATGTGGGTGTCCCAGGGATTTATATAGAGACAATAAGATGTTTTCTGTCTTATTCTCGATCCCTTTTTAAAACGATTCCTAACATTCTGTTTGCTTCTGTGACTGCCGCTGCACACTGCGTGGATGTTTTCAGAGAACTATCCACAGGGACTCCAAGATCTCTCTCTCTTGAGTAGTTAGTTGTAGCTAAATTAGTCCCCATCATATTGTATGTACCATTGGGA
Source organism: Pelochelys cantorii (assembly GCA_032595735.1). Classification (NCBI taxonomy): domain Eukaryota; kingdom Metazoa; phylum Chordata; order Testudines; family Trionychidae; genus Pelochelys; species Pelochelys cantorii. The sequence continues at coordinate 2,298,065 of CM064353.1, forward strand.
TTATGTTTCCCAATGTGCATTACTTTGCTCTTATCAACATTAAATCTCATTTGCCACTTTGTTGCCCAATCACTTAGTTTTGGGCAAAGGATCACAACTGTAATATCTCAGCATTATCATCAGTACCTTGGTGAGGGATGGGTACCAACCTGCCTGCTGCCATCTGCCCCAAAGAGTCTCAACCCGGAGATGAAATTCTGAGCCGCACAGATTTGAAGACTGGTCCATTGATCCCCTGGCAGCCGTGATGTAAGCAGCGCTGCCTGGTACGCCACAACTACTGATATTCACTAAATAATTCACATTTTAAACTCAGTCCCTGTCTCTTCCGTATCCATTATTAAACAGCTTTCGGCGAGAGCCAGGCCTGGTTTTATCGCTCATTATTGCTGCACCTCTGTGGGGGGTTTTACAGCACTGCCGAGCAGAGATAACAGAGCATGTTGTGTTTCCATTACTAAAGTCACGCACACGCAAAGGCCAGTGTTGTCACACCTACAAACGTGTACCTACCGACCCTCTCAACACAGAAACTCAAGGGCAGGGACATACACACACCAGTGTGAGGATTCACTCCTCTCTGTGTCCGTACAGAGCTACATTGGCACAGAAACAGAGTGCCTCCTACAGATCATGTTGCCAAGTGTCAGATTCGCAAAGCCACTCAATGGGAGACAGTGTAGCCTAGTGGATTGGAGTGCAGGACCCTTAAGTTCTAGTTCCCCCTCCTCTGTCATTAGCCTGCTGAGTGACCCTGGCCAGGTCACTGCCCTCCCATTGCCGCAGTTTTCCCCTCTGTAAAATGGGTACAATAATACCTTTCTTTGTAAAGCACTTGGAGATCCACTGATGAAAACCATGACATCAGGGCCAGGTGTGATTATTACTATTGTTAATGATTAAGACAGAGAATTCCCATTTATTTTAAATAGAAATTTGCCATCAAAATCTCATAGATGGATTGGCAAATTTCCTCCTCGGTGCCCAATGGGGAATGATCCTGCACTTGCAGGGAGATGGGTCAGATGATCTACTCGACCCTTCACTTTGTCGTATAAGCCTGACTTTCCACTGTCCCGCCCCTTGGCTGGTCATTTGCGCCCATGCAATTGGGTGAAAAACGACTACCTCCGAACGGAAGCATCTCATGCCTCTTGGGCCCTGGACACGCAGGGCCCTGGAGAATCCGGCTTGGCGGCTCACCCACACATCCTGTGCAAACGCACTGGAGCAAGGGAGCTCAACAGCTCATGGCACGGAAAGGTTTGGAAGAGGCGTGCGAGTTTCATCAGCCAAGAGAATTGCTCCTGCTCCTCTCCGCTTGGCTCACCAGAAGGGTGTTTGTGTCCCTGGGAGGGGCTCTGCCCACCGGCCTTTCCCAAGGCCTTTGGGACCTGCGCCTTCCGCCCTGTTCAAAGCCCTTTTCCTGCTCAAAGCTGCAATCTTTCCTGCTCAGCCGAACGGGGCCTGTTTGATGTTTAACGGGAGTGGAGCAGTGGCACAAATGAAACAGAAGCTGCAGGGGGCAGCCGAGTTAGCCTGTACAGGACACACTTAAAAACCAACCAATGGGCTGGTAGCACTTCACAGACTGATGAAACATGTCGATGGGATCGTGAGCTTCCGTGGGCACAGCCCACTTCTTCAGATGCAACAGGCAGCTTAGAATCCAGGGCTCCTGTCCCCATGGCTGCCTCCCCGCGCCAGCCAGGAACAGCTACCCACCATCAGGGCTCACAACAAGTCATCAACCAAGGCACCATAAAGAGAGTCTCAGAGCTGACCTGCATCGCACAGGGCTAGCGAGCCTCCCCCAGTGAGCCCTGCCTCACGTCTATTACACGTTCAGCCTCCCCAGTCTGGCAACATCCGTGGTGCGGCATGATTTGAGTTAGCCGGGTGTCCACTTAGCATGGGTGGGGCAAAGTGTCCCGTGGGCCCATAAAGTTTGTTTGCAGTCACCAGTCCTGTCTCCCAGTGTTCTGTGCTGTTCTTTAGCTCTAATGGACCCCTAAATGCCTTCTAAGAACCCAGCAAGCAGTGGAAGTGTTGGCAATGCTGCTAGACAATACTGACCTCCCATGGTCTGGCAAATTCTCTGGTCCGGCACCACTTAGATCCTGACGGTGCTGGCCTAGAGAGGTTCAACCTGTACTTGCATACGCTAGCACAGGTCTTTTAGCCCAAGTCTACACTTAGCCCAAGATCGCTGTTCTGGAGATCGATCTCCTGGGATTTGATGTAGCAGGTCTAGTAAGGACCCGCTAAATCAACCACTGATGGCGCCCTCATTGACCCTGGTATTTATTCCACGGGGTTGTGAGGAGCAAGGCAAATTAACAGAAGAGTTTCTCCCATCAACCTCCCACTGCGAGGACACGCTGCAGAAATTCGACCTAAGGTACGTCGACTCCAGCTAGGCTAGTCTCGTAGCTGGAGTTGCTATCTAAGGTCCACTGTCTCGTGTCATGTAGCCCTGGCCTGAGAAGCTTCCTATCCGGATGTACAGAGCTCAAGTGCTGGGGGACGCCCCTCCCTAGCAAGGGGCAACCAATCAGCAAACACCACACTGCTGCGGTCACTTTGCCCGATGAGAGAGCCGCTTGTCATTCTTGCACCACGCTAAATGCACATCTGGGGCCTGCCCACACCCCAATTTCAGACCCTCGAGTGACTAAACCCATTGGCCCCCACTCATTCCGTGACGAACGTGCTAACGAGTTCAATTGGGCAATGCTGATAACGTCTAACTAAGTGCACTGCATGGACCACCAAACCCAGCTTGCCAATTAGAGGCCACCAACCTGTGCAGGGGATTCATTTCCCGGAGAGCCATCCTTCACCAAAGTGCCTCCCTGCTCCATTTAGACACGTCTTCATCTGCGCACTTGATTTATGGGGTGGTTTAAATCCAGCCTCATAATCACGGAAGCGACGCCAGATGTGTGCTAGGTGGACACTGGCGATTGGATCCTAGTTCCGAGGCCAGATTTTAAAATTCGTTGTTTGCTTGCCTGTGCGCGAGCGAATCTGAAACTCTGCAGTGGTGAGGAGGGGCAGGGAGCAGAGAATCTGCAAATCCAACGGGCTGGGGTGAGGACTGTGGGATTTATTCCAGCCCCGGGCCCCTGAACTCATAAACCGCTGCTGTGTCTCAGGGTATTCCCACCGCCATCCACGCTCCCAACGGAGAGTTTTATTCCAGTCGTCCCATTGCTAAGAAGTAGCGTGAATAGGGCATGGTTCTGGGAGTTCCAATCCCAGCTCTGCCACTGATCTACTAGGACACCCTGGCCAAAGAGCTTAGCCTGCAAGCTCCATGACCCAACGGCTGAATCTCACGCTGTCTGTACAGCACCTAGCATAGGGGGACCCTGATCTTGGCTGCAGTCTCTAAAAGATACTGAGTTTCCTGTGTGCTCCCAACAGTGTTGCCAGCTACTGCAAGCCTCATGATAATGGGTACTTTTCTCAAAGCCTCGGCTCCTAGAATCATATTACACAAGAGCCTTGGCTTTCTTTTGAAACACAGGCAGTGTCTAGCTCTCCTGGGTGCAGAGAAAAGCTGGGGAAATGGGACCCTGACAGTTTCAAAGCACAGAACACACGTCTCACTTTTTAAAAAAATAATTTGGTCTTTAAGCCAGTCTTCTGATGTGACCAGGGGAGGGGGGGAGAGGTCCCCAGCAACCGCTTTGTGTGGGTAAAATTTGCAACTGCAAATGAATCACGCAGGCAAATCACGTGCCCCTCTAACTCTCTGATCTGCCCCCTAAACGGGCGCTAGGGACGCGAGTGCCCAGTTCCCCCTCTGCACGTCAGTTCCAGGTGCAGAAACAGAAGGGCAGATTTTTCAGGGCCAAACAATACCCAAAAGTGGGAGCCCAGCCTTCTGAAAACATGGCACAAAATGTAACCCCCTGCTGATGGGCTCCTTGCACGAACTGGGGAGGGAGGGAGTGGAAGAGAATCCATCAGCCTCCACCACAGCCTGAAACTCTTCGCCCACAGTGACGGAGCACCAAGCCACGGCCGGAAGGAAGGAGAACGGCACTTCCCCAGAAGTGAGAACTTCTATTAATATAATGAAAATCAGGGAGTGCGGAAAGACATTTCTACAGAGACAAGGCTGGGCCAGATCCAACAGCTCCAGCTCAAGCATTCCTCAGACCCTTTGTCGGCACTCGGGCTAAATACTGAGGTTCATACTTAGGCAAAATGCCCACTACCGATGGGCTCTGTATCTGGGTGTAACGCCCCCACGCACAAAACGACACCGACGTACACCCTCCGCCCCCCCATAGGCACGAACACAACATGCTTCTTCACAAACGTACGTACAAAGCAGCGTAAACTCTGGATTTACGTCACACCCCAGCCCTACGGCTAAGCAGTTGCTCCGTGATTTTCAGAAGTGCCACTGCACCTCTGAAAATGGGACTAGCAGGAATACAGGCACCTCATTTTAGGCCCGCAAGCATGTGCTGTGTCATCCACAGGACTATACATTCGCGTCTTCTCATGGAGGGAACAGAGACCCGTTTAAAGCATCCGCTGCCATGCTCCCGATCATCCAGCTGCTAACAGCTGGATCCCAAGAAGAGGTCATGGTTCTACACTCTGTGCAATGTGATCCGGACCAAAGGGAAGGCTTGCTGCCAGCGATCTATCTGCCAGTCTCCATCCGGAGTATCTCCAGGGAGGGGCTGTGATAGCAGACAGCGCATGATGCTAAACTAAAAACCTGTGTGTATTTGTCTAGCTGAACAAACACATCTGCAAACACTGCAAATCCTCCATCGATCGCCCGGCGCACTCCTGCCCCAGTGTGTCCGGCAGGCGTGCACCCCCAGCCAGGGCGGCAGTTTCCGTTTCAGACCTCACCACCAGCAATCCAAGAGCACATCTGAGGCCATGCTAGGAGACCAGGGATGCCCGGAGCTCTTGCCAAAGGTAACGCCAGAGATGATCGGGGGTTTATCATCACAGGTGAGAGAGAGCGTGGGACAGGGAACGCCGAGCAGCAGGCTGAGTGCCAGCAGGAGGTACGGGTGGGGATTATGGGATTGGAGCCATTTTATCGAGATGGGAGGAGGGTTGGGGGAAGGTCGTGCCACAGAGCAGCCGGTTTAATACGTAACTCTCTCCTCTCCCAAGCACAGACCATGTCAGAGGGTCTGGCCCAGGCCGCTGCCCCCTCTCTAGCCATGGAGAATGGTTCTGTTGTAAGCCTCTATTCTGGGCCTCTTCAGTGAGCGGCCCCTGCTCCTTCCCGGGCTTGCATGGAGGCTCTTGCCCTATGCACGGAGTATCACGCGGCTCTGAAGGGGCCTGAAGCTTTGTGCCCACAGACGGGGCCAGGCAAAGGCTGTGCCACTTGGCTCAGAGCACGCACGGGTAGGGGAAACGATGCCGCTTGCTGTCCTGGAGCCAGGCTGGACTGCCAGTGGGAAGGTTTGCAGCCTAGGGCGAATGGGAAATGGGGAGGGGGGGACATGAAGCCACGGGAGACCGAGGGGGACACGTTAGCGGAACCCTAATACTGGCTGCGTCCGATTGCTCAGAGCCAAAGCCCAGTTATGCACCCCGTGCCAGGGGCTTGCTTCCAGAGGAGGCATGGAAAATCAACTACAGGACAGAGGACAAAACCCACAAAGAGCCCCACATCGCCAGCTTCCCCCGCCAGCGGCAGCTGGGAACGGAGCAGAGCCTGTGTGCCCTCTCCCCAGAGCGCTGCTCACCATCCATCTCCTTTCCATCTCCCTCGCTCTGCAAGTCCTACTGGAAGCCAGACGCCCTGCAATGAAGCCATCTGTGCGCCACCCTGGCTGCGGGGATGCAGCAAGCAGCCACTCAGGGCGGTCAGGGATCAGGCCAACTCACCCCGGGACTCTGCCACATCTTAGCAGTCTGTGTTCCCCCGGCCCGGCACCCTAAACCTCTCGCTTGGGACATGGCACGGGACCTGGGATGCATCTCTGCCAGCTGGACTGTGACATTTGGGCTGCGTAATTACACCGACGTTTACAAATGCACCCGCCCCAAGAGCCGCGTGAAGTTAAACTCACGACCGCAGCCGTCTATTTCCTCCCCAGCACTAGAAAGTCACAAGTCAAGCCTAAGCCAGAACCAGTCTCCAAGCATTAGGCCTTTTTCCCAGCATGCTATGAAACCCCACCAATATTTTACTAACCCTCCTTTGGAGTCGTGTGGGCCCAGGACCCTGAAAAAATCTGATCAGTTACACACACTACACACTGGTAAAATCCAGATCCACACAGGAACGCTTCTGAAGTTCAGACAGGGAATGGTTGGTAGGCGCATTCAGAACATGCTGTACAATGCGATCACACGTTAACATCTCAGAGCGAGGTGTCCTGCCGCGTGATTTGGGCTCGACGTGACCTCACACTCAGTTCGTATTTTAAGATTTCCTTCCCGACCAAAGGGACGCTTATTTTTAATGAATGCTCAAAGTCTAGAGCGTCTAGCTGACAACCAACATCCTTCCCAACCATCATTATGGCTAACACCGTTCAGCAAGCAAAAATCCGGACATGAAGAGACTTGAAACATAGATGCCTTAGATTTTGCTACAGTCAAGAGGTGAATAAGTTTCCAAATCCGAGGCAACAAATGGCGAGGCTCAGCCAACTGTAACAACTGGGAAAGGGCCTGTTTCAAAATAAGTACAACTCAGACCCTGCTTCACAGACTGACAAGCCAAGTGCTCAGAAAAAGCCCCCGGTGCCCTCCGGCAAAGGGCCACGAGGCTGAACAACGCTATTCACGCAAGGAGCCGTAGTCACTGATTGATGTGAAAACTAGGACGCCTCTTCTACGGGCGAGAAGGAACACACGGACCCCACTGGACAACGGTCATTGGCTCCTGCATGGGGCTGTGAGCCAGCCCAGTGTTCCTGCCGGGAACCCACGAGGCTCTCGATTCACCGAGCCAGCCCTTATGTTGGACAGGACGCTACTCCCCCATTCTCTTCCTGGGCACCAGGGTCAGGGCCCTGCCCTCGGCTCCCGGTTACCTTCTCCCACCTGGCTGGGCGGGTCGCTGTGAGCACAGTCTGCAGGGCAGCTGGTGGCCAGCGGGGCTAATAAAATGAGGGCAATGTCACGGGCGCGAATGAAGCCGCTCCGACTGCAAATAGCCCCCTCACCCCATTCCCAAATCTCCTCCCCCCCCCGCCCATGCACTGTGCTCTTGGGGCACAGGCAGGGCATTCCAAATGCAACGGGAGACGCCCCGTGCCTACCTGAATGGCTTCTGTGGTGCGATGAGGCCAGCGTCAGCCTCCCCCAGAGCGTGATAAGGCAGAGAGCGAGCAGCCAGACCCATTTGCTCCAACTCTGGGGGTCGCTGTCACTCATTCTAGCGGGAGCAGAGAGAAGGGGGGTCAAAGGGGAGCCGGCCTGGCGCGTGGAGAGAGGCAGCATGCGGCTGCCCTCACAGCTCTGCGGGGTGGCGCACGGGGCCCTGGCACGCAGCTGGGGCCCAGGGTTACAGCTGGAACGGCTGCGGCTCCTGCGTGGGTCACGGGGCGCACGCGGGCATTTTGCTCAACCAGCTCAGCCCCTTGGGAGCCTCCCAGTGCAGCGCGGCCCCTGCGGGAGCTGCCCTTGCGAGGGAGGCCGGGAACGGCACACCTCGGCGAGGGGCCGGTGAAACCCAAGCCCTGCGAGGGAGGCCGGGAACGGCACACCTTGGCGAGGGGCCGGTGAGACCCAGGCCCTGCGAGGGAGGCCGGGAACGGCACACCTTGGCGAGGGGCCGGTGAGACCCAGGCCCTGCGAGGGAGGCCGGGAACGGCACACCTTGGCGAGGGGCCGGTGAGACCCAGGCCCTGCGAGGGAGGCCGGGAACGGTGCACTGGGGCGAGGGGCCGGTGAGACCCAAGCCCTGCGAGGGAGGCCGGGAACGGCACACCTTGGCGAGGGGCCAGTGAGACCCAAGCCCTGCGAGGGAGGCCGGGAACAGCACACCTTGGCGAGGGGCCGGTGAGACCCAAGCCCTGCGAGGGAGGCTGGGAACGGCACACCTTGGCGAGGGGCCGGTGAGACCCAAGCCCTGCGAGGGAGGCCGGGAACGGCACACCTTGGCGAGGGGCCGGTGAGACCCAAGCCCTGCGAGGGAGGCTGGGAACGGCACACCTTGGCGAGGGGCCGGTGAGACCCAAGCCCTGCGAGGGAGGCCGGGAACGGCACACCTTGGCGAGGGGCCGGTGAGACCCAAGCCCTGCGAGGGAGGCTGGGAACGGCACACCTTGGCGAGGGGCCGGTGAGACCCAGGCCCTGCGAGGGAGGCCGGGAACGGCACACCTTGGCGAGGGGCCGGTGAGACCCAGGCCCTGCGAGGGAGGCCGGGAATGGCGCACCTCGGCGAGGGGCCGGTGAAACCCAAGCCCTGCGAGGGAGGCCGGGAATGGCACACCTCGGCGAGGGGCCGGTGAAACCCAAGCCCTGCGAGGGAGGCCGGGAACGGCGCACTGGGGCGAGGGGCTGGTGAGACCCAGGGCCCTGCTGGCTGTGGCACTGAGACCACTTACAGGGAGAGACCAAGTCTCCTGGGCGCCATCTTTTAGCTCAGGCACCAGCGGCTCGTGCACTGAGCTCCAGAGGCCCCAGGCTCGGCTCCGCCCATCGGCCTTCACCCGAACCTGCCCACGTGTCTCTTGCACTGCACAGTCAGACCAGGGCTTGTTCTCCTGTTCCAACGGACGCCCCTTCTCTGGCTTCCCCCTTCCCCACCCCCGTGGGCCCCTTTCCCTCCGGAAAGGCAGCAGCGCCAAGGGTCGAGAGGGAATCTCCCTTCTTGGCTGGAGTTTAAAAGGACAAACTGTCCCAGCCTCTCCCCCGTCCCGACTGCAGGCGCCACTCTGGGCCCAAAGCACTTCTGCGCTGAGCAGGGTGAAAGGGGCCTGGTGTTTCAGGTTCATCCCCCCGCCCCCACGGTGAAGCGTTCACCCTTCCCATGGAGCTCTGGAAGCCATCTCCTCTATGGACGTGCCACACCGGCTCTTACCTCTTACTGGGCTTTCGCAGCCACGGCTTGTGCATCCACGGATCTGCGGGAGGCCTGCTCTCTCCCGCGGAGGGCAAACATCAGGGCATCTGAAAACAGAGAGAGAAAGAGCCACGCGACTAACGACACCCTCCAGGCGCCTCCATGAGACAGGATCCCGGCCCCTAAGCCAGCTGGCCTGGAATGGCCCACGGCTGTCATGAGCTGGGCGCTGCACTCAGCTGGTCTCCTGTGTGCCACCCGCAGGTACATCAGCAACTTCAGGGCCCTCTTTATAGCCTGCTGGGACCTGACGGGGGCCAGGGCAAATAGCCACGTCCCTGTAAAACTTCCATGCCGAGCCAGGAGTTCTGGCAGAAACGCTGGAGTCAGCGAATACCATCCCTGCTGTGACAGCCCGGCTGACCTGACGTAGGGCCAGGTAGCAACCTGCCCATCAGAACGGGCTGACAGAATCCTCAGCCTGGAGGGACCTCGAGAATCATCGAGTCCAGTCCCTGCCCTCATGGCAGGACCAAGCACGGTCTAGACCATCCCTGCCAGGTATCTGTCCAACCTGCTCTGAAATATCCCCAGAGATGGAGATTCCACAACCTCCCTGGGCGATTCATTCCCATGGTTATTGCAGGCCGGCACCCGCCCCGTCCAAACAGGCTGACACGCCAGGCCCTGCAGCCAGTGAGGGGCTGTGTGCACCATGTGGGAGACAGCCCCTGCCCCAAGGAGCTTACAGTCTACACAGACAGGACAGGCACAGACGGGATGCGACTTGCCCAAGGGAAGAGACCCCAGATCTTCTAAGCTCCCGTCCTGTGTCCTAAATGCAAGACCAGCTGCTGCCTCTTTCCAGGCAGCCTGGCAGGAGCCATATGCAGCTCCAGAGAACCCTGCTAGGCACAGGGTTGCCCAGACACAGGGCCACCCGGAGCCCAGGAAGCAGCCATTCTCTGTCTGGGGCGCGCCTGCCCTGGTCACCAGAGGAGTTAAATGGCTCGGCTGTAGGAGACTTTTCCCTCTCGAGCTGCTACGACTGCCCATCACTACGCTGTGCCCAAGCTCTCCTTCTCCAGACCGGGCCCTGCCCCTGCTGCACCCTGCTCCCCGCCCCAGGTGCAGGCTTGTCTGCTCGGGCAAGAGCAGTGCCGGGACAGCAGGGAATCGTTCCAAATCCTCCACCGTCCCTGCCCGTGACAGAGTCACTCCCTCCCTCCACCGCAGCCAGAGACGGCCCAGCCCGAGTCGGGGCACAGTGCGCCGGAAGGGGAAGTCGCAGCACTGCCGAGTAGACTGGCCGTGCCTGGGGTCAGGGACCTGCAGAAAATCTACAGGGGGAAGCAGGGAGATGGGGGAGGGGACCTGCCATCCTGGGAGTCGGCTGACAGGTCCCCCCTTCCCCAGTCCTGATGCGAACAGGCCCCGTGGCCTGGCCACACGAGCAGGGATTTTTCAGGAGGCAGGTCAGACAAGCTGGGTCGCCAGCTGGCAGGATTCCCCGCAGCATAGCCGCAAGCACCTGCACCCGTTCCCAGGCACGTCACAGCCTGGGGGGGCCGTTCTCGGGGAGCCCTGTGCTCTGGTCTGAACACGCAGCACTCTGGCCTCTGCCGGTGCCAGAGAGAGCTGGGGAGCAGAGCCGCTCTCCGGAGAGGACCCCACGCCCTCATGCCAACCGTGCCGTCCACAGGCCGCCTGCAGGGAGCAGCCACCGCTGGCCCCCTGCACACCGGCTTCAGCAGCTTGAGGCAAATGCTGGCTGCCGAGGAGCGCCCCCCTGCTCCCAGAGGTGTGCTGCAATCCCACACCGGCGCCCGAAGCACAAGGACGTGCCAGCGGGCACGGAGGGGAAGGGGTTGCTGAGGACGCAGGCAAGCGACACAGGCTGGAGCGGAAGGAACTGGCAAGACGTGCTTGCTGGCCCGGCCCTGGCAACTCGCGGGGCTGCTGGCTGCCTGCCCAGGAGAAGTCCTGCCTGGCAGGGCCGTGTCAAACACCTGCCTGGGCGCTCCCGTGCATCTATGATTTGTACAAACGCACACGTCTGGCTGGGCCCGGGGCACCGCCGGGAATGCAAAGGAAGCAGCGCCGGCCAGGGACTGGAGGAGGGGCGAGGAGTCAGGATTTCTGGGCGCTGTCCTGGCTCTGCCACCGAGCAGGACAGGTCACCGAAACGCTCCCTGCCTCGGTTTCCCCATCTATGAGATGAGGTGGGGAGTCATGAGGCTCCGCCAGCTAGCACCCTACAGAGAGCTTTCCCTTGGGGACCGTCCATGCACATGCGATACCCTCCCAGGGTCTGCCTAGCGGTGTGGCCCCGTGAACGCTGAGCCCCCCTCCAGGCCAGTGCCAGGGAGGGAGGGAGCTGGCACCATCACCCCATTGCTTCGGGAAGCCGAGCCGAAGAACGAGCCTTCTCCCTGTCCCTTTCCCGCTGCCCTTCTCGCCAGGTTCCACGCCCCGGGACATCTCTGCTCCCTGCTCCAAGGCCATGCCCCGACCCTGGGGGGGGGCTCAGCCAGCTGTCATGCTGCTCCCAGAGTCTAACCAGCAGATGGCCCCTCCAGTGCCCCGCAGGGAACCTGCCAGGAGCGGACCCAAGCGGGCCTAGCCGCGGGCAGCTGTCCTCGTGCAGACACCCTGGCTCAGCGCCCGGCCCGTCTGCTCCAGGCTCCCCCTGTATTCCCCCAGCTCCGGCTGCAGATGAGATTCCTGGCAGCAGCTGGCTCTCCGATGCCACACCCATCCCACCAGGCCAGCTGGCTGGATTTTCTTAAGCCAGGGCACAGCTGGAGTGCAGCTAAGCACGTGTCCCACAGGATGCCACCCTCCACCTCCCACCCCGGGAAGTGGCGCTGTCCAACAGCCGACATGGCACTGTTCCCAGCTCTGCCACCGAGTCTGCTCCGTGCCTCAGTTTCCCTGTTGTAAAATGAGAGGGCAGTGCTGTCGAGGCTTTAGTTTGGGACGCTGTCCCTGCTCACGCCCCCCGCACACGGCACCCCCCAGCCTTTCCAAGGTGAAGACACAGCAGCGACGAGGGGAACTCGCCGCGAAGAGCAGAAAGGAGCCAGGCTGACAGGGGAGCGGAGGGCCTGGGCGTGAGCCTGGCACCAGGCAGACAAGCATAGCTGGGCAGGGGCAAGGCTCCCAAGCCTGCCATGCGACTCTCCGCACACGCAGCCCGCCTTGGCCGCACCTCATGCTGGTGAGCACACACGCCCCTCACGCCAGCAGCCGTGCGCGCTCACAAGTGTTTCACGGGGCGGAGGGTGGGCGCCGGGCTACGGAAGGAGGTAGAACAACCCCGAGCAGGCCGCGCACGCTCTGTGGCCGGCTGAACCGCGCCAAAGGCCAGCTGCTGGGGCCGCAGAGATGAACGAGGCTGGCGATCATCCCCCCTCGTCTCCCAGCCCTCTCACTGCCGCCCTGTGGTCTCCCCTGGGCCCCTCGTGGTAGTGTCTGAGCACCTCTAATGTCTGAGCTCCTGCTCAGCTGGGAGACCAGACCATGTGGCTATCCCGCAGAACGCGGCTGTCACTGCCCCAAGGTCACACGGGGGGGGGGGGGGCGGGGGGGCGGGCACGACCCCTGGGAGAAGAGTCCAGCCAGCCCTTCCTTCCTCCTCACAGGCTGCTGGTCTGCCTTCCCTCGGCCCCCCGAGCTCCCTCAGCACCCTCCACTCCCTTCCACCCTGCCTCAGTCTGAGTCCCATTCCCAGACCTCGTTCCAGCTGAATGTCAGCCACGCCCATTGGAGGCATCTGGTCCTAGACTGTGGGCCCCACAGCCAAGGGGCCCTGCCTTCCATGCTGTCTGTATGGCGCCATGCACAGGCGCTCCCCGAGCTAACAATGCATTCGCTACCCAAGCCAGCCGGGAGCTGGCGCTCCCATGCGCCAGCTGTACCCAGCAGCAAAGCAAACAGCTTGTCATACGCATGCTCCTTAGTCGGGTCAACGCTCTGTGCCTCAGTTTCCCCATCTGTTAAATGGGGATAATCCCCCCTCCCTACTTCGCTTGCCAGGCTCTTCTTGTATTTGTAGCATGACAGCACCTGGATGCTCCCCACTGTTGGCTTTGGCACGTTTTTGGAAAATATTCCTCACGGCATTGGGTCCATGTCCGTGACAATTGCCTCTGACTTTCAGCTGCTTGATTTCACAGTTGCCCCGTTCGTGGGCACAGCAGGACTTTGCCACAAAACCAAAGGAGCCTCCATTCCACCCAGCCGCCACACTGCCGTGTTGGAAACCCCCTTCCTGCTGCCTGGCAAATCACCTAATGTTGGCCTGGCAGGGACCTCGAGCGCTCGAGGCCAGCCCCTTGGGTTTGCAGGTCCAGTAACCGAGGTGACTCCGACTGGCGTTTGCACAAGGCATGAATTACACAAGCAGCCGGCAGTCTGCGGTACCCAGCAGCAAAGGAAGCCGCACGTCATACACAGCTGGAAAGAGACAAAGCCACCTCCCCTACGGCCCTGGCTCTGTGGGGCCATTATCCAGAGACTGGCCTGTCCGTCCAGCCCACGCCCAGCGACAGAGCCGGCTCCCGGGGAGAGGGGACCGCTGGCAATACAAACGCCATCTCACTGGAGGGATGGGCGCACCATAGGCACACGAATGGACCACTCGGAAGGGCCAGGCATCGCGCACTGACAGCCGCCACGTCCCCTCGGCGCCACAGCCCGCACCCCTCCCCCACACGGGGGATTCTTTATTTAGCTCTCACTGGGGAAGATCGCCTGCCAGCAAGACAGACCCATTCAATATTTATGGCACTAGGCCGGCAGGGAGGGGGGCTGCCCACCCGGGCGCACTCGTCTCACCGGATCAGGGGCCCGCCTCCAGCCCGACCAGACACCCCAAGCGCCTCTCTCACTCTTTTCTATTTCACGGTGAAAGAATAAAGGGGTCTCCCCTCCCACACGCAGCCAGCCCAGGGGCTCCCGACGCGGGTGCTGAGTGGAAAGGATCCTGCCTATGGCAAAAGTTGGTACCCAGAGTGCAGTTCCTCTGTCCAGGCGGACTGGGGCCCAGCCTGCGAATGAGAGAACCAGAGGCAGCAGCTCCGTCACTGCACTGTGCAGATCCCAATGGGGATTATTAGTGGTCGCATCCGAGCTCTTCCAGGCCCCAGCCGCGACTGGGGACACCCCGCATAAGACACTGCCCGGGTGAGTTTCAGCCTGATCAGATCAGTCATACATCGGCAGGGAGGAAAGGAAGGAATATTGAGCCCATTTTACAAAGGGGGAAACTGAGGCTGTGGCAGCAATTTCAAGGATTCTGGGCCCTTCTGTGTCACTGGGTCCCAGGACTGTTGGCAGGACTGCCCATCATACACTGAGTAACAAAATGAACATCCCAAGACAGGCCATGGCTGGATCCCTTCTTGCCCAGGGCAGCTCCCCTGGGTATCATGTGGTTTGTACGCAGCACCGTCTGCCCAACCAGCGATCTGGCCGGTGCGCACAGTGGCTGGCGGTAATGTGAGCCAGCGACTGTAACAGACACCTCCAACCACTCCCCCGACGCCCGGCCAGCCAGCCCCTGCCTTCTCCTGCGTGGATCATTTCATTACAGCCCTGTGCACGCAGCCAGAGGAAATATTTATGAGCGAGGCTGAGGCTGCCGCCGGAAAGGGTGAAATGAAAGACGGCTGCACGTCACGCCCAGGGAATAATTCATGGGGTGGAAAGGGAGCTCGACTGCACTGGACAAACGCTGAGGTTAAATCAGAAACCAGCAGATGGGATTTCACAAGCACCGGCCCTTGGGGAGACTCCACTGGGACGGGGCAGCAGGGAGGTCGCCAGCTGGGTGGTCTATACACTCAGATGGGCACAGACCTTAGCTCGGGAGGCCTCACGGACAATTTGGACCTCCTGGGTCCCAGCAGGAGCGACAAGCCAGCCGGGACATGGGGGGAGCACAGCCAGCCTGGGATAGCGAGGCCTGGCACAGGGCAGTAACGGGGCACACCGCCAGACCCAGGCCGGTTAGCGGGCAGAGTAATTAACCACTGGCGCGATTTCCCAAGGGATGCAGTCGACTCTCCATCGCTGGGCATTGTTAAGCCAAGGCCAGAGCTCCCTGCCTAGCTCAGTGATCACTCCGAAGCCCCCAGACTCCAGTTCCGCACGGCCAGGCCTTCCTGTCTAGCCGGGTTATGCTGGAGGTCAGCTCAGATCACCATCGCGGTCTCTTGGACCTGAAGTCTACAGGAGGGACAGAGCAGGCTGGCCCAGCACAGACCGGCATGCCATGGCCCAGGACTGAGCAGCACTGCAGAGGAAAGCCAGGAAAGGAATGGCATGGGGCAGCCTGGCCGGGCTGGGCTGGGGGAGGAGGAGGGCCAAGGCCTCTCTTCCACTTCGACCCAGCACTCCTCTTACTAGAGCAGACCCGCCCTGCCTTGGAGGAGCGCTGTCAGACACTCAGACTCGAGGGCATTGCCCTGGGCCCGTGTCCACGCCAGCTGGCTGTCTGGCTGGCTCTGCCCGACCCAGCTGGCAAGCGGCCACGGAGCACACAGCAATATCCAGGAGCCAGGCCTGAGCAGCGAGCGTTCGGGGGTGGGGTAATGGCGGGAGAGCGGCTTTGCTTTGCTTTCCCCCTTATGGACAGCAGGGAACCCTAGCTACAGGGCACGCACACGGACGGGCGCCGCGCGCTAGCGAACGACACCGGCACAGAGCCTGCAGAGGACAGCAGCAGGCGCCGTCTGAGAGGGGGGCTGAGAGCCACCTGCTCGCTCAAACTGGGGGAGCTGCTGAGACGGTGCCCCCGAGGGCCTGGGCCAGGGTCCTCAGCCTGCCCCCGGCCATGGGGAACCGGCCCCGGGATGTGCCCTTCAGGCTGGGCAAAGGAGCCCCAGGGAATGCAGCGCCATTTCCTCTCTGGCGGAGCGGAGCTGCGGCCGGGGGATGCACCCATCATGGGAGGCAAAGCCAGCGCTGGCTCCCACCTGGCCATGGCGGGGCTCGGCCTACCTCACCTCCCAAGGACCCTTCCAACCCGCGCCTCCTCAGCTGACCTGCTGCTCCCTGGCTCAGGCTCACCAGGGCACATGGAGCCGCGCTCTGCAGCTGGCACCCGCCCAGCACTGCGTGGAAGGGTCCCCACAGGGCAACCTGCATTCACACCGAAGAGATGGGCTCAGGCAAACCGGATGAAGCTGAATGAGGACAAATGCAAAGTGCTCCACTGAGGAAGGAACAATCCATTTCACACATACACAATGGGAAGCGACTGTCTAGGAAGGAGTACGGCAGAAAGGGAGCTAGGGGTCATAGTGGACCACAAGCTAAATATGAGTCAGCAGTGTGATGCTGTTGCAAAAAAAGCAAACATGATTCTGGGATGCATTAACAGGAGTGTTGTGAGCAAGACACGAGAAGTCCTTCTTCCGCTCTACTCAGTATTGATCAGGCCTCAGTTGGAGTATTGTGTCCAGTTCTGGGCACCACATTTCAAGAAGGATGTGCAGAAACTGGAGAAGGTCCAGAGAAGAGCAACAAGAATGTTTCAAGGCAAGAGAACATGAGCTACAGGGGAAGGCTGATAATCAGACAGGGGGCTGCTTATCCCCACAGGTCTCCGTCTGTGGCTCTGAAATCTGCTGGGGAAGGTTTGAGAGATCTGCAGGGCCTTCGTCCTCTTGGGCTGGACTCCTGTACGGCTCCCCCCTCACACACGCTGTCTCCCTGCCTCGGGCCTCGCCTGGCTATCTGCATCTCCACAAAGCCCAATACAAATAGGACTATCCAGCCGGCACAGCGGGAAAGTGCCATAGGAAGAACAGAAATGGGGGGCGGGGGGGACTCATGGGAAGCAAAACCAGCACAGAGGGGACATGGAAAAGCACCAGGATGGGAGACGGCCCCAGCGAGGCAGGACCCCCCCTAACACACCCAGCAGGCTGCGGCTGCCCTTTGCTCTCTGTTTGGGGGTTTTCATTAAACTGTGCAATGTGCCGGGGCGGGCACCTTCCCCACCCTGCTCTGCACGTGCTCTTCCAACCCGACTTACAATGTCGCCTTCTCACCCGGCCCCTCCGCCCACCAGCACCCCACAAACCCAACTTACAGCGTCGCCTTCTCGCCGGCCCCTCCGCCCACCAGCACCCCGCAAACCCGACTTACAGCGTCGCCTTCTCGCCCGGCCCCTCCGCCCACCAGCACCCCGCAAACCCGACTTACAGCGTCGCCTTCTCACCTGGCCCCTCCACCCGCCAGCACCCCACAAACCCGACTTACAGCGTCGCCTTCTCGCCCGGCCCCTCCGCCCACCAGCACCCCGCAAACCCGACTTACAGCGTCGCCTTCTCGCCCGGCCCCTCCGCCTGCCAGCACCCCACAAACCCGACTTACAGCGTCGCCTTCTCGCCCGGCCCCTCCGCCCACCAGCACCCCGCAAACCCGACCTACAGCGTCTCCTCCAATCCATTTCCCAGTTCTGTGGCCCTAGCTAGCCTTACCAATGCCCTTGTGGCCTGGGAGAGCCCCTGCAGCACTAGGCGGATGGCCCCAGCAGGATGAGTGCCCCCTGCCCCAGCTGCTCCCAGCACTGCCGGCACAGGCCAGCGAGGAGGCAGGGTACCCCCTCGCTGAGAAAGTCTCTCCCCTTTGGTGCTAGTGAATTAAGAGCCACACCAACGCTCTCTGCCTAGGTGGGCATGTGCTGCCGTGATGCCACGGGGCCGGCTCTGCACACCGATTTGCTTACCATGGCCTGCATCATCCTGGCCTCCTCAGTGACGGCTCAGTCTAGACCGAAATGCTGAGGCAATTTTTCAGACATGAACAATCCAAAAAGAAATAGAATCCTAGAGCGCTAGAACTGGAAGGGGCCTCGAGAGGTCACCAGCTCCAGTCCCCTGCCCTCGCGGCAGGACCAAGCCCCGTCTATCTTCCCTGACAGGTGTGTGTCCAACCTGCTCTTAAATATCTCCAGTGAGGAGATTCCACAACCTCCCTGGGCAATTTATTCCAGTGTTTAACCCCCCTGACAGTTAGGAAGTTTTTCCTCATGTCCAACCTAAACCTCCCTTGCTGCAGTGTAAGCCCATTGCTTCTCGTCCTGTCCTCACAGGCCAAGGAGAACAATTTTTCTCCCTCCTCCCTGTAACACCTTTTTAGATACTTGAAAACTGTTATTGTGTCCTCTCTCAGCCTTCCCTCTTCTAAACTAAACAAACTGAATTGTTTCAGTCTTTCCTCACAGTTCATGTCTTCTAGACCAAACCAGAGAATTTGCCAAACCAAGGGAGGTCAATATTGTCTAGCAGCATCACTAACACTTCCACTGCTCGCTGGGCTCCTAGAAGACATGTAGGGGTAAATTAGAGCTACACCACAGCACAGAACACTGGGAGCCAGGACTGGTGGCTGAAAACAAACTTTATGGGACCGCGGGAAAGTTGGCCACACCCATCCAGCTAACTCAAATCATGCCAGACCACGGGTGTTGCCAGACCAAAGAGTGCCGGACTAGAGAGGTTCAACCTGGACGATGCTATCCAAATGGAAGTGTGTGTTTCTAACATGGGCCATGTGGGGGCCTGTTCCTGTCAGGCCCCAATGTACTTGAGTCATTACCGCACTTGTCTTGAATTTTGTAATGCCCTCATTAAGTGCGGTGCGGAGCGGTGAGTAATGAAGCGGCAGGGAGACTCAGCAGAGGTTAATCACCAGCAACGACGGATGTGATGATCTCAGCAGTCAGGTGTGGATTTCATTTTTACCAAACGAGATGGTCGGCAGTCGAGAGCCTTGTGGGCGCTGGTGTTAAAGCAGCATTTGAAATGCTGCGGCTCCCGCTGGTCGGGCTCCTGCCAGCGTGTGGTTTGGAACACTGGCTGGGGCCCCTGCATGCTCGAGGGACTTTCAGGCACCGTGCCTGACCCACTGCGGGTTGGAAGCCTGGCACGTTGGGGGCTGGTGTGAGGGGGCAGGGTTGTTCCCCAGGACAAGAGAGAGGCGACGGGGGAAATCAGTATTTGGCACAAGGTTTTCACGCCCAGCAACGCAGGGCTCTGAAACGAGACCGCCGCACACCCCGCTGCGCACACTGGCCCCAGCACCGTGGCCCGCTTTGGGGAAGCTGGCTGCATTCTCCGGCTCGCTCCACGCAGCCACGAGTTTGCCACATTTCCGCTTGGTCGGGAAGGACCAGCAGCTCCCACAAGCCTGCAGGGGCGGCATGTTGGGCTGCTTATTACCCAGTCGGGCACAGGGGAGGAGCAGCAAACTGGGGGGGGATTGAATTTTAATTGAAATGGTCTCGTGACTGGGTTCCTAAAGGGCAACACAAGTTATTGGTGGTTGCTGAACTTAAGCCTCGTCCTGCCATGTTTGCAGCCCAATGCACAGCAGCGCTGAGCTCAGGCAGAGGGGCAGGCCGGGTTTGGGGTGGGCTGCAGCCACAGGGAAGCAGAGAGGCCCGTGCCCACGGTCCATAAGGGCCGGGATACACAGGGTGAGCCCGCCACAGAAATCCAAGTCAGCTGAGGGGGCAGACCCCGCGCCATTGCACCCTCTGGTTTTGCCGTTGCCTCCCTAGAAGCCAAGCGAGACCTCTGCCCGGGTGGGCTCTAGCCCTTCAGCCCACGCAGTGAGCCAGGGCAGAACTGTGGGCAGCACCGCGCCGTCCCCTGGCGCCCAGACGGATGCAAGGGCTGCCGGTGTTCGCTAGAGCCATGGCTGAGCCAAGTCCCTGGTATTAGCGGGGAATGAGCCTCCCAGGTCACTGTCCTTCGGGCCATGTCCCCACAAGGCAGGGACAGCTCGGGAGTGCGCCCTGTCCTTTCCCAAAACACAGCCCTGGGGACGGCCCAGCCTCTCGGTACCATGGCTCAGTGTGCCCGCTACAGAAGCTCTCTGGCAGCTGGCACTACCCGGCATCCCTCATGGGAGCCCCAGGAGGGGAGCTGAGCTTTCCCTGGCCCATGGGGAACAAACTCCTTCCAAGGCACTGCTGCAAGGGGGCGAGACGCAGGGCAGGGGGCAGGCTCCCCTTCTCCTGGATCTGGGATGCCAGGGAACAGAGCCCCGTGGGAAATGGGAGAGCTGAGAACTCGGGCCTTGGCAGAATGCACCATACCCCAAGTCCAGTGAGTCCACAGGACCCGAGAACCACAGCAGCCAGCAGATGGGGGATAAATCCTCCCCAAGGAAATTTCCTCCTCCAAACCCACAAATTCCTGACCCCAAAAAGTTAGGCTCTGGCATAAGCCCCGAGGCAGGAAGTTTTCATTTTCGCATGAGCTGTTCCAGCTCTGGCTATTGCTGCTAGCGATACAAATACACAACCTGCAGGTGACTCTCACCAAGTCCTGTGGCAATGAGTTCCACAGTCTAATCACACATTGCGTGAAACTGTGGAAGCTGCTAGGAGCCTGCAGGTCAGGCCCAATCGAAGCACAGAGAAACGCCAGGAGCCCCACAGAGCAGGGCTGCCCATGACAGGGTCTCTTTCCTTCTCTCTTCCAGCCCAATCTCCTTTCACCTCCTCCTTCCTACCTTTTATCTTTGCCACATTTTGGCCTCAGCCCAGGGTGAGCCGGGGAGTTTTCACTTGAATTCCGCCCATGTGCTGGGTCCAACGCCAGCTCTTGTACTCAGCCAGTCCCGTCTCCCTGGTGCTGCTGGCATTTTGCAGGGCAGCTCTAATGACTGCTCCATCCTCCAACTCCTCCAGCGCCAGGAGCTGCTCTCAGATGGAGCAAGGCAGCTCCGCGTGGGCTGAAACCCC
Organism: Pelochelys cantorii; assembly: GCA_032595735.1. Classification (NCBI taxonomy): domain Eukaryota; kingdom Metazoa; phylum Chordata; order Testudines; family Trionychidae; genus Pelochelys; species Pelochelys cantorii. Next base: position 2,318,848 of record CM064353.1, read on the forward strand.
TAGGTGAACAGCAGCTCAGTCAGTCTTGGCAGTCAAGGTAGGCAGGGCACCGGACGGCTAACCTTGCTGGCCCAGTGGCTGCCAAGTGGCTCTGGCCCGGGGCCGGTTTTCCCGGAGCCCGCATGCTGTGCTACCAGGGAGAGCCCTTCGGCTAGCTCGGTGCCACATCGCCAAGGACGGACAATCAGCTTGAGTCACGCAAGAGACGAGCCCCTCCTTGTCTCTCCACCAGGCCAATGGATCCCCCCTTCCATCTCTTTGGGAGGGCCACGCCTCTGGCTGGCACATTCCTCCTTCCTCCAGGACACACCCCTCTGGGGAAACTTTCCCCAGACGCTAAGGGGCCCGGGAGGAGCCTGCTCACATGGGCATAAGGACAGCGCCTTCCCCTTCCCCTTCCCACGCTTTCCTCATTCTGCAAGTCAGCCTGAGGACAGAGGGTCTGAGGACATTCTGGCCTGGTAGAGATCCAACGGGCCCAATTCTGGCCTGGTAGAGATCCGACGGGCCCGATTCTGGCCTGGTAGAGATCCGACGGGCCCGATTCTGGCCTGGTGGAGATCCGACGGGCCCGATTCTGGCCTGGTAGAGATCCGACGGGCCCGATTCTGGCCTGGTAGAGATCCGACGGACCCGATTCTGGCCTGGTAGAGATCCGACGGGCCCGATTCTGGCCTGGTAGAGATCCGACGGGCCCGATTCTGGCCTGGTGGAGATCCGACGGGCCCGATTCTGGCCTGGTAGAGATCCGACGGGCCCGATTCTGGCCTGGTAGAGATCCGACAGGCCCGATTCTGGCCTGGTAGAGATCCGACGGGCCCGATTCTGGCCTGGTAGAGATCCGGAATGGCTCCTCTGAGCCAATGAATTACAGCTGGGGAAAGAGGTGAGATTCCAATCAAATCCATCTTGGGTCTTAACTGCTGCCTGAACCCTCTGCTGTGGGGAACAATGGGTGCCCAGTGGGGCCATCGGTGTCCTTCCCAGGCAGAACACCAGCAGTCGCTACAATAACTGAGTTTTCACACAGCACTGTGCATTCCCCACCTGCTTTCCAAAGGAGGCCAGCAGAAGTAACTCCGTTTTACAGGGGAGGGGAAACTGAGTCACACAGGGGCCATGACTGGCCCAGCATCAGGCCAGTGGCAAACCAGGCACTGAGTCCCACTCCAGCTCTCTGCCCTGGGCTGCTTTCCTCCCATTTTCTGGCCGACGGAGCAAGGGCAGCAGGAAACATTTGCTTCTTGTCCGGTCCAGAGCCAGCCGTTTTAACCAAGGGCTTTGCAAGTGCCGGAGCAGGGAAATGTCACTCGCCAGGCTCCGCTGCTCCTGTGAGGCTGCCGGCAACAGAAGGCTCAGCTGGGAGGGGGGTTGACAGCTCCTGGACTCGCGCTGGAGGTTTCGCAGTAGCCAGGGACAGTTCAGGAAGAGGTCCCCTCTCTCAAAGGGGGGCCAGTAGCAGGACTGACCTCGATCCCCGCTGGCTGGCTGGATGTTACCGTGTGTGCATCCGGCAGGCCCCTGCAGCGGGGACAGGACCTGGCCCTTTCCAGGGCATGTGGACAGCTGCGGTGCTGGGGGAGCCACATTCCCAGCCAAGCAACCCGCGCCGGGAGCCCTCGGCCACTCTCACCGTGCCAGCAAGCTGCTGCCTATCCCTGCCACAGACACTTCCACGGGGACATGGCAGGCCTGCCTCTGCCATGAGTCACTGCCAGCTCAGGGCTCTCTCCCGCCTCTGCAAGCTTTGGGGCTGGCTTTGTGAGCTGCCCGCTGCGCGCGGATAATGTAATTAGGGTCCCTGCTGGTTCAGCCCCACACCCACCGGGGGCTCACGGTTCCTTCAGCACCAGCCCTGCTTGGCACACAGCCCCAGCCTCCTAGTATCCATCCCCGGGGGACCTGAGCTCCAGCACCTACCCCCTGCCCTGGCATGAACACCCAGCCTGCCTCTGCCTTCCCTTTCCCTCCCAGTACCTGCAGCTCGGGAAGCCAGAGCTGGCTGCTCTGCACCCTACCCAGGACAGGGAAACTCAGGGAGGGCAGGGTCCCCTGCCCGAGGCAGGCCGGCCAGCTGTCCTCCCCACACTTACCCTGCCCTGCAGCACCCCAATCCCCAGCCCTGGGGACCCGCTTCTGCTCAAGCCCAGCTCTCAGCCCAGCAGCGCCACCTCCCCCGGGGGCACGTCAGGGCAGGAAGAGAGACCCGGGGGTGGGGATCAACCCCGAACAGCAACGGGAGAGGCAGGGAAAGGCTGCCTGGAGGAAAAGGTGCCCCGCCGCCCCAGCCAGGAGCCACCAGCGCCGCCCCTCCCATGTCCTGAAGCCAAGCGCCGCGGGCTCCGTGACCTCTCCGGCTGCTCCTGCCTGGAGCGGACCCCTCTCCCCGCAGCCCGGGCGGGGAGGCGGCCGGGAGCTGCCGAGGGCCCGGGGAAGCCCCCCGGAGAAAGGCAGCGCGCGGGTTTCAAAGCGCAGTCGTGTGGACGCTCTTACTGCGGAACCCGCTGCCGAAGCGGAACCGGGCTCGGTGTCCGGGGCGGGGGTCTGATGCGCTGCATTTTTCTGCCTTTTCTCGCCTCCCCGGCCCCTCGCCAAGCGGGGGCGCCAGGCGCAGCGGGAAGCCCGCGGGCCAGACCTACCCTGGAAGTGCCCGGGCGGCTCCCCTCTGCCCCTGCCCATGCCGGTGCCTTCGCGCTGAGCCGCGCTCGGGGGCCGGCCCCTGGCCAGCTCGGGGTGCCCCCAGCCCGCTCCCCGCAGCGCGCCGGCCGGGCCGAGCGGGGGCTCCCGGGCGCTCCGAAGTTGGCCCCACGGCGCGGCGCCGGGAAGTTCCCGTCCGAAGGCAGCCGCGCTCCGGAGCGCCCCGGGAGCGCCCGGCCCAGCCGGGGAGCGAGCCGGGGCGCGTTCCGAGCTCCGCCCCCGACTGCCGCGTCCCGGAGCCGAGCCCCGGGGGCCGCCCCAGCCCGGCCCCGCGCCCCTACCTGTTGGCTCCGTCACAGGCGTCCCCGCCGCGCCCCGCAGCCGCTGCCCATCCCCGCCCCGCGGGCGCGGCTCCCGCCGGGCTGGCCGCTCCCTGCTGGCGCTCGGCTCGAAGGCGCAGCGTCTGGCGGCTCCGCTCGCACCGCGCAGGCTGGCTCGCCCCTGCGCCGCCCGCCGCAGCCTCCTCGGGGGCCGCCGGGCAGAGCCGGGGCGCTGCGAAGGGGCGCAGCGACCCCTAGCGCCCGCGCGACGCCGGGAAGCGCCCCCCTAGCTCTGCATCGCTCCCCGCCAGGGTCCCCTGCCCAGCCTGCTCCGCTCCCTTCCTTCCCGGGATCCTTCCCTCCGGGAGCCCCCGCCCCAAGAAGCGCCACCCGAGCGGTGAGCGCCGCTCCCACCTTGCACAGCCCCCAGCACTGGCAGGGAAGTGCTGCCCTGGCCCCCTGGAAGCAAGCGCCCTGCGCCCCCTTAAGGCCCCCTTTCAGCCCCAGAGCCAGGGCTCCAGCCATGCTGCCCAGCTCTGCCCGGCACACTGCAGGAGCCACTGGCCCCAGGCTAGTGTGCACTCAGAAAGAGACAGCCCTCCAGTGTCACATCATAAACTGGCTGGCTTGCTGGGAACCGGCAAGAACTAGCTGCTGCTGCACAAGGGGAGAAGGGCTGGGAGAGCAATGGTGGGAAGCCCTGTGTAAGACTAGGCCTTATTACTAGGCTAGGGGTGTAGCCCTGGGACCTCAGACTGCATGTCCCCCCTGGCCCTTCACAGGCCTGTGCGCTGCTCTGGGGCTGTCAGCTGGCGGCAGGCAGCAATCCACGAACACTCATTTATTTTTGTTTGGAAGCTTTATGAAGATGAAGAGGCCTGGCTCCAGCTGGCGGAGGGGTGGCTCCAGGCCTTGGGAAGCCTGGGAGAGAGGCTGAGACCCACGTGGGCTCGAGTTGTTTTGCTTGTTTGTCCCACTTGATTAAACCCTCCATGGCAAGGCCATTGCGCAGGGTATTCCTGGGGAGAAAGGCCCTGCAACTAGCACCCCGCTGGGCACAACTGACTGGTTTCCACCTAAAGAGGGGACCCACCCCTGGGTGCGGTTGGCTCTGATAGGAGCCAGAGCTCCCCACACTCAGCTGGGGGGCTGACCCATTTGCGGCTATCATTGATTCAGAGAACACTAGGGATCTCTGTGGCTGAGAACACCGCAGAGAAGCGGCGGGTTCCCTCTCCCCCTGCCCCGCATGGCGGTGACTGGGAAGAACTGCCCTCTCCTGAACCATTCACAGAGGTAGCATGTGCCAGCAGATCCAAAGCCTGGAGGGACCCTTCCACAGAGTGGGCGTGATACAATACTGTGTGAGTGCTGTGGGCACGCCCCCCTGGTTCACCCCCTCCGTGCATGCCGGCAGGGACACCAGCTACCAGTGGCATATCTCAAGCAGAGACCAATAAAACAGTCTCACTAAAAGGTCAGGCCACTCTCTGCGTTTCAAGGGGAGCAGCATCATCTCTTCGCTCAGCCAACTACTTCCTAAGCAGTACTAGCCCTCTGCTCCAGCTGAACTTCACGGCCGTTCTGAGAGCCGGTCCTGAGGGCTCCAGGGGGGTTGTGATACATTGGTCTCTGCTTAGGGTGAAAGCCCCCCCACTGCCACCACCTCCCCCCTAACAGCTAACTCAGCCAACAGAAAGACTCCCATAGACTCAGCAGGCACTGGGGCAGGCTTCAGGTAAAAAGGAGCTCATCTAGGAATTTAGCTCTCTTTCTTTTTTTAAGAACCAGGTCAAAATTGCACTTTTAATATGTTAAACTAGGCCCTTGTCAACACAACAGAAAAGGTCCCATAAACCTATAAATCCAGCCTCCCAGAATAATCTGTTAAGTAAATACAAACATTTTACTTTCCAGATCACAGAGTTTTAATAACAAAATCAGAAAGAAGCTAACTGAAATCTGCCATTTATATTCATCAGATCACTTGAAAGAAAAAACCCTGAAAATTAGGCATCTACTGATATGGTCATGAGTCAATACAAACATAATCCTTTTTACATCACAATGTTTTTATAAAAACAAACAAGAGCAAACACTATCAAAACTACCTTTCATATCAGACAAATGCCAATTAAATTAGAACCATATTATTTAACAAGGACCTCTGTACAATGTAGACACAGAGCCCCAGTCTTCACTAGGACTTTATTTTGAAATAATCTCCCTTTAGTCGAATTTATAAGCGGAGCATCCATGCATAATTATATATAACAGGCCACTTAATTCAAAATCTGTACTCCTGCTTTTCATCAGGAAAAACGCTAATTTCAAAATAGTTATTTCAAAATAGCAGTAGTGTGGACTACTCCAGTGGCACTATTTTGAAATGAATAGTCCCCAGAATCATTCGAACTAATTACTCCCCAGTGCTTCCGGGGGCTCTAAATCTGAGGTAGACTTGGGTTCATTTCAATGCTTCCCTGTAGTGAAAACATGCTATTTCGAATTTGTTAAATTGGGAGTTAAGTCAAATTTAGTAATTTTAAAATAGTTTCCTAGTGTCGACATGGCCTAACTGACATAAATGGTTTGCAAATACAAACCCAACACTTTTCAGACCACAGGATTATGACATGTGGGTGGGGGGGGGGGGGGAATCAGACTTATGTGAAACTGATTTATTTCCATCTGAATCCCATAATTGATCCTCACCTGAATCATTAGCTTTTTCATCAACAGGTCCATGTTTTGTTTTGGTTCCATCTGGGGTTTGTTTGTTTGTTTCCCTTCTCCTTCCTGGATAGCTGCAAGGATTCCACTACATCATAATCATGCAAAAGAGACTTCTTCATATCCTTTAAAAAGACACCGTTTAGCAGGGCAAAGAATTGACACAGCAAATCCTAATGAAAGAGACTAATCTCACAATATCATACAGGATTTCCAATAAGGCCTGGGTTGGACTAGACATACCTAGGCAACTATCATTTTCCTGAGTCATTCCTTTAGCTCTCCAGATGTCTGATGTCAGTCCTTCTGACTGTGCTTGAGCAAGATCCCCAATCTACGCACATTAAAACACCAGGCCTACTCATCTGCTTGAAGTTATACACACATGCTTCTGCTGTTAGCTCCGGGCTTCACATTTTACAGACGATGTGACAGTTACAATGAAGATTTAAATGAGAAGGGTAGAACAAGAGAGACAAGCAGATGCTGGAATGTTGTTGGCATCTCAGAAATACTTTCAGTTGTTAATATGGGATCAACTTGTCTACAAATATCACATTTAAAAATAGAGATTGTCTCGGCCCCTCATGCTTGGTAAAAGTTGGCTTATGAATATGGATACACATAACACAAAGACACTGTATGGAAAATGCACCATGTAGCATGTCAATTTTAAAGTTACAATCCGCTGATTCTGTATATCTTATCTTATCATTCTTGTACGTGAAGTCAGAAATATGAAGTGCAAACGGGGTTTTAATTCTCAATGTGCGGATGAGGGCCATTAAGGATACTTCAGGAACATAATGGCTCAGTACTCACACAAACCACCTGTGAATAGTCTTGTTTGTCCTGTAAGCCAAACTGGGGTTGGTCCTAGAAAGGACATTTGGCCAGGCCACCTAGTACTGGAATCCATCTTGAACCTGGTATTTTTCCAGGAGGATGGTGAGACTGAACAAAGGGTTCCCACCCAGGATGGGGAGAGAGATCTATTTAAGCAATGGGAAGGTGGCCTTTGAAACTGCCTGGCCCACTCTAAGAGGATACACATGGAAAAAGGATCTCTGAAAAAAAGCTGTAGACCCAGGCTAGAGTAAAGATCAAGTCTGACTTATAGCAGTTTACCTGAGATAAGGTGCTTCCAACTCACCTAGCAACATTGTCAACCTATCCAACCACACTTTTATCCCAGAAGAGGAATCTGTCCTATATCGAGGACTCTCGTTCTGCCCCAGCACCCCTACGAATATCATTCAGTTCTGTGCAGGTCTGGAGGCCTATTTTCACCACCTTCACCTAAAGCAGTGGTTCCCAAACTTTTCAGCATCACGCCCCCTTTTTGATTTCTGAGAAACCCTCACCCCTCCCCCCAAAAATAGCAGCAAAACTTGTCGAGCAAAAAGATCGCCCTTTTAAGAGCGGAGCAGGCATTGCCCTTTTAAGGCAGCCATTTTGAAGTCTGCCCCAGCCAGCCAGAGCGGACAGATGGACGGGGCTCTTTCTTGGGGGGGGGAGGGATTGACGGGAAAGGGGGCTAGGTCGCCTTGTACCCCCCCCTGGAATTTCTTCACACACACCCCGGGGGGGGTGCCCCCCCACTTTGGGAACCTATGGCCTAAAGCAGTCTTTCTTAAACTGTGTTCCGGGGAACACCAGTGAGCCACAAGGCAGTCAGAGGTGTGCCATGGAGAACAACAGAGTTCAAAATGGCTGCCCTTAAAGGGGCAGGCGCCCTTTTTTTTTGCTCAACAAAAAATCCTTGGTGTTCCTCATTAAAAAAAATTATTGTTTGGTGTTCCTCGGTCTTAAAAAGTTTAAGAAATACTGGCCTAAAGGAATATTTCCACACACTGATGTACAACACACTGACCCTCCGGTTCCCCCGCACCAACCTCACAAGAAGAAGGCTTCTATGTGGATCTCTGCTGATGGTCGCAAGGAGAGTCTTGACTTCTACATTGATTGTTTTCGCAGACATGCCCGGGCTGACGTAGTCAGCAAACAAATTCATATAACATACAACCTCAGCCATGCAGAGCACAATGCTATACACAGCCTCAAAAACCATTCTAACATCACGATCCAAGAGGCTGACAAAGGGGGTGCTGTAGTCATCATGAACAGAACAGATTATGAATAGGAGTCGACCAGACAACTCACCAACACCAGATTCTACAGGTTTCTCTCCTCTGATCCCATTAAAGAATACCAAAAACCCCCTGAAACAACTGCTCATGAAGCTCCCTGATGCTGCTCAGGACCAAATTTACACCAACACCCCCCCAATCCCCGACCAGGAGTTTTCTATCTGCTACCCAAGATCCATAAACCTGGAAATCCCGGATGACCCATCATCTCAAGCATTGGCACACTTACAGCAGGATTATCTGGCTATATCGACTCCCTCCTCAGACCCTATGCTACCAGCACTCCTAGCTACCTCCGCAACACCACTGACTTCCTGAGGAAACTACAGAACATCAGTAATCTACCTGAAAATACCATCCTGGCCTCCATGGACACAGAAGCTCTTTACACCAACATTCCACATGAAGACAGATTACAGGTGATCAGGAACACCGTCCCTGATGACACCACTGCACACCTGGTTACAGAGCTCTGCGACTTTGTCCTCACCCACAACTACTTCCGATTCGGAGACAATTTGTATCTTCAAGTCAGTGACACAGCCATAGGCACCCGCGTGGCCCCACAATATGCCAACGTCTTTATGGCTGACCTTGAACAACGTTTCCTCAGCTCTCGTCCCCTAGCACCATTACTCTACTTACGCTACATCGATGGCATCTTCATCATGTGGACCCGCGGGAAAGAGACCCTTGAAGAATTTCACAGGGATTTCAACAACTTCCACCCCACCACCAACCTCAGCCCAGATCGGTCCACACGAGAGATCCACTTCCTTGACTCTACAGTACAATTACATGACAGACACATTTCCCTATACTGGAAACCTACCGACCGCTACACTTACCTTCATGCCTCCAGCTTCTATCCCAGACGCATTTCTCAATCTGTTGTAGACAGCCAAGCCCTAAGATACAACTGGATTTGCTCTAATCCCACAGACAGAGACAAACACCTACAGGATCTATACAGAGCATTCTTAAACCTGAAACACCCAGCTGGAGAAGTGAAAAAACTGATCGACAGAGCCAGAAGAGTACCCAGACATGAACTACTTCAAGACAGGCCAAGAAGAGAAAATAACAGAATTCCACTTGTCATCACCTACAGTCCACAACTCAAACCCCTCCAACGCATTATCAACAATCTACAACCTGTCCTGGAAAATGACCCCTCACTCTCACAGGCCTTGGGGGAAAGGCCAATCCTCCCCTACAGACAAACCTCTAACCTCAAACAAATTCTTTCCAGTAACCAAGCAACACACCTCCATCATAATCATCCAGGAACCCACCCTGCAATCAGCCCCGGTGCCAACTCTGCCCACCCATCTACACAAGTGATTTCATCATTGGACCCAACCACATCAGACACCAAATCAGGGGCTCATTTAACTGCACATCCACTAATGTGATCTATGCCATCAAATGCCAGCAATGCCCCACTGCCATGTATATTGGCTAAACTGGACAGTTTCTATGGGAAAGAATTAATGGACACAAATCAGATATTCAAAAAGGCAACACACAGAAACCTGTTGGAGAACACTTTAATCTACCTGGGCACTCATCAGTGGGTCTCAAAGTCACCCTGTTGTTTCAGGCCAATTCCACAAGCCAAATACACAGGGAAGGGTTGGAACTTAACTTCATTTACAAGTTTGATTCTTATCAGAGAGGAATGAAGAAAGATATTGGCTAGCTGGCACACTACCTTCCACATCCTAATGACTTAACCAACCAAACAATGGGTGCTTATAGAGGTGCAAATTGTTCTTATCAGCCTCTTGTAACTTGAACAATCTAATTCACTATTTTTCCTCTTTTTTTCTTTTCCTCCCCCTCCCCCACCTTTCCTTATTTATTCTTGGATCTGGACTTCTAATACTCCAATCATCTGAAGAAGTGGGTTGTACCCACGAAAGCTCATGATACCATCAACATGTTTTGTTAGTCTTTAAGGTACTGCAAGACTATTCATTTTTTTAAAAATAAAAACAGCTAGTTAGGGTCAGAATTTTCATGTAACAGGTTTCTTAGTGAATTAGAACTAGCTGGTATCTTTTGTTTATTTTAATTTAGTAATTTATTTCAATCTTACTCCTGTCACTTGCAATCACTTAAATCCTACTCTTTATACTTAAAGCAAACACTTTTGTTTATTATCAAGTCCAGGGTATTGTTAGGGCATCTCTCTCTCATTGATGAAGGGGGCAGACCTTATGATCTTTCTCTGTGTAAAACTTTTACACAGGGTAAGACAGATTTATTGGGGGGATTGGTCCCCTTTGGGGTCTGTGTTCTTGGGTTTTAACATTCTTCAAATTTGTTTAAAATAAAATTGAAATGAAATGTCTTTTCAAGCCAAAAAAATGAAGTTTCATTTAAAAACTGACACAAATTCACAAAGGCTGTGTCTAGATTGGCAAGATTTTGCACAAATACTTTTAACGGAAATGTTTTTCCATTAAAAGTATTTGTGCAAGAGAGCGTCTATACTGGCATGTGCCTTTGTGCAAAAGATTTGCTTTTGCACAAAAGCATCCATGCCCAGTATAGACCCTCTCTTGCGCAAGAAAGCTCCGATGGCCATTTTAGCCATCAGGCTTTCTTGCGCAAGAAATTAACGTTCCTGTCTACACTGGCCCTCTCACACAAGTATTTTTGTGCAAGTGGGCTTATGCCTGAGCGGGAGCATCAAAATATTTGTGCAAGAAGCACTGATTTTGTACATTACAAAGTCAGTGTTCTTGTGCAAATTCTCGCGGCCAGTGTAGACAGGCGGCAAGTTTTTGAGCAAAAGCGGCCGCTTTTGCGCAAAATCTTGCCAGTCTAGACACACCCAAAAAGTGTTGGTGTCTCTGACTTTTCAATGAATAAAGTTTCAACCAAAACTTTTCACCCAGCTCTACTGAGCATGTGACATCCCCCTGCTGAGGACTTTGCTTTCTCTGTCTCTTTGGCTTTGTCTACATTAGGGAACGTCAGCAAGTAATTCCCATAGATGGTTCAGTTGTACTACCAGTGAACCCTAGTGCAGCTGAGCCAGAGCTATGAGAGGAAGGGTGTTCTAGTGTTTACAGCACCAGCCTAGAAGGGGGGGGGGGGGTTCGATTTCTCTGCTACAAATATCCACTGTGCCCTGGGCAAGTCACTTAGCCCCTCTGTACTTCAGTGCAGCAGCAGATATAGGGCAGGGTGAACAGGGCGGCTGCCCCGGGCCCCGCACTTCAATAGGCCCCGTGCCCTGGGCCCCGCACTTCAGTGCCCCATCTGTAAAATGGGGATACCTCACCGGGAGGCAGTGTTCCCTATAAACTGTGCACTTGTGCAGCCACTCAGGAGAGATTCAAACGCCACCCAGCTGATTAGCAGAGCGCCCGTAGCTAGAGTTGTGTTTCTCCTGGTGGTGCTCATTTGCACATGCCTTGGTGCACATAACAAATTACAACATTGCTGCAACCAAGAGCAGGCCTCTGTGTGCTGGGCACCATCCAGGCACAAAGTCAGAGTTCAGCCCCTGCCCCAGAGACTTTAAACAAAGGCAGGATGATTATCCCTGTTTGACAGGTGGAAAACCAAGGCCCAGGGAGACTGAGGCCATGTCTTCAATATACGGAAGATTGACACAGCCATGATAGATCTTCCAGAGTTTGATTTAGCGGGTCTAGTAAAGATCCGCTAAATCAAACTCAGAGGGTATCCCCATTGGCACCAATACTCCTGCTCCTGCAAGGAGTAGGGGAAGCCAACAAGTGTTTGCTCCCATTGACCTCCCACTGTGGAGACTGTGTGGAAACTCGAATTAAGATACATCAACTCCAGCCAATAATTAACATAGGTGGAGCTGCATATCTTAACTCCACCTTCCTGTGTAGTGAAGAGCTGATCTAAGTGATTTGCCTGGGGAAGTCTGTGGCAGAGCCAGGAATCAATCCACATCTCCTGCACCCCCATCAGAGTCTGAACCACAAACTGTCCTTCCTTTCCGAACCAGCTTTTCAGCTCAGCCAATGGAAAAGGCTAAGACTTTCCAACAGGCTTCAAGGAGCTAAGTGCTTAATTCCCACTCCATTACTGTCCTCCATTGGCTCTTCCCCTGTCCGTTCCAGGATATCCTGTGAGAGGGAGGGACTAAAACCCCCGAGAGGAGCAAGTCACTCCCAAATGCTATGAAGTTAAAAAGAAGAGGGGGTCCAAAGCCGAGCCAAGCCTCCGGCATCACCTCTTTCTGTGGCAGCAGGAGAAGAGCTGCAGCATGTCGTTAAGACCAGGAGGTCACTTGGGCTGCAAAACACTGGCAGGGGGAAGCTGCAAATGGGGTCACGAAAAGTCCTCTGAGCCCCTTCAGCCTGAGAAGTCTCCTTCCCTGGACTGGCGTGGGAGCAGACACCAAATGAAGATGTGTGGCTGCAATCACATCCCCCCTTAAAAGACAGAACCATAAATTCTGGACTTCCCAATTACCGGGGACAGGCGAACCTTGGAAGCCATTAAAAAGCTGCTTCTTCCCTTGATGGATTAGCCAGAGTGCACCGAGCTATTTGCTGAGCTTTACTGTATTACACTAATTATAAATTAATATATTGCTCATTACGCACTACAGCTGTGCAGTCAACTAATGCACTGCTGCAAAGAGGCTATTTGAAAACAGCCTTTGGGGTTTTTTTATTATCTAGCTGTTTAATTTACTTTGTATTGGGTTACGTGTCACCAAAGTGTCAGTCTCTCAAAACTCTGGTGGGTTTGCCTCAATGTGCGTTACATCTCAGAGGGAAATAGCCCCGACTTCCTCCGGGGCTTGGGAAACACACGGAAGTGATGAACCTTTTATGCTAAAGAGTCATACAGTGAATGGGAGACAATGGCAGCCTTTCACAAGCGAATTCCTTATGTGTTTATTTTTAAGCAGAGCCTTTCATACCACTGGACAGGCAAACCTGTCTCCCGTCATTCCCTCGTTAGCCACAGCTAATACAGTGTGGGCCAGAGCAGAACAAGTGTTTCTGTTGTACACACGCTCACATGCACATACATGCCCACCGCACCCCCAGGGCATCAGTCCGGACCTCCAAGGACCCTGCCAGCATAAAACGGTGACTCAGTCCCTGTGACACACCAGATCTTTAGCTTTCCAGATCCAAGCAGAGGTAATTGAGGGTTTTTTGTTTGTTGTTGGCTCAAAGAATGATCTTTCTGAAGGTAATTAAATGTTTTGCTTCCTTTGAAATAGCCCCGGCTTGCAGTGAGACAGAGGGAATTGGCAAATGGGGTTTTCCAGGTTGGGGTTTTCACGGCCTCCTCCCCATTTTCCTTCCTCCTCCCCCGCTCCCCTTTGCAAGAGGGAAATAAAAGGCATAGAAAATACGCTTATTAAGTTTGCAGATGATACCAAGCTGGGAGGGGTTGCGACTAATCTGGAGGATAGGGTCATAATTCAAAATGATCTGGACAAATTGGAGAAATGGCCTGAGGTAAACAGGATGAAGTTTAATAAAGACAAATGCAAAGTGGTCCACTTAGGAAGGAACAATCAGTTTCACACGTACAGAATGGGAAGCGAATGTCTAGGAAGGAGTACGGCAGAAAGGGATCTAGGGGTTATAGTGGACCACAAGCTGAATATGAGTCAGCAGTGTTATGCTGTTGCAAAAAAAGCAAACATGATTCTGGGATGCATTAACAGGTGTGTTGTGAGCAAGACACGAGAAGTCATTCTTCTGCTCTACTCTGCGCTGGTTAGGCCTCAGTTGGAGTATTGTGTCCAGTTCTGGGCACCGCATTTCAAGAAGGATGTGGAGAAATTGGAGAGGGTCCAGAGAAGATCAACAAGAATGATTAAAGGTCTAGAGAACATGACCTATGAAGGAAGGCTGAAAGAATTGGGTTTGTTTAGTTTAGAAAAGAGAAGACTGAGGGGGGGACATGATAGCAGTTTTCAGGTATCTAAAAGGGTGTCATAAGGAGGAGGGAGAAAACTTGTTCATCTTGGCCTCTGAGGATAGAACAAGAAGCAATGGGCTTAAACTGCAGCAAGGGAGGTTTAGGTTGGAGTTCCTAACCTGTCAGGGTCGTCAAATACTGGAATAAATTGCCCAGGGAGGTTGTGGAATCTCCATCTCTGGAGATATTTAAGAGTAGGTTAGATAAATGTCTATCAGGGATGGTCTAGACAGTATTTGGTCCTGCCATGAGGGCAGGGGACTGGACTCGATGACCTCTCGAGGTCCCTTCCAGCCCTAGTGTTCTATGATTCTATGATTCTTTAAGGGCTGGGATCGGGACAGGCCTGCTGTGGCGGCACGTCGGGGTCCCCCGACTCCTGCACCCCCGTAATGGCACGGACAGACTCCACCAGCCAGTAGAACAGAGGGAGTTTATTGCTTCTCCAGGATACAGCACAGCACAGATGTCATCTGGTTACAGGAACTGGGCCTAGGATGCCTCCGCCCCCCTTGAGATGGGGGATGCTGGGCCCCTAAATTCCAGCCCCTCTGGGCCCTAGGCTGTCTCCTCCATGATCCCATACAGAAAACTAACTCACTCACTTCCAGCCCTGGGCTCCACTCCCCTCCTTCCCATTGCTCCGCTCCATGGGAGATACCTGTCTGACGAGTTTCGAAGCCCCCTTGCATAATGACTCATCCCCTGCCCTGCTGGGCCGCTCTGCAGACAGCAGCCAGTGGAGGTCACTGACAACCCACTGCCCAGCATAGCAACCAGCAAGGTACCCCCACTACGTCACAGCTGCCAATGGGGGACCAGGGGCAACTGCCCCCGCAGGGCCAGGCGATTCAAAAGGGCCCAGGGCTCTTAGCCAGCGTGGCTTAAATCTCCCCCCAGCGCCACAGGGAGCGTGCCAGGCGCTTCTTTGGGCTGGGAGTGGGGGGCAGGGCGCCCCACAGTCCAGGTGGCGCTGAGGGCTGGCAGCCCCAGGCTCCACCCCTTCTGACCAAGGCCCTGCCACTTCTGGGGGTGCAGAGCCAGCCCCCCCACACACACACCTTTCCCAGGAGCCCTTGGAGGCTGGCGGTGCCCCTGGATCAGGAGCTTGGTGGAGTGGGGAGAACAGGGCTCCCCTCGGCTGTTTTGGGGTCATTAGACCCACCAGACAGGACTTAGGGTGCGGCCCAGCATTGTGGGGGGCGGGGGTGAAGCAGAAAGAAGGCTCTAAGCCCCATCAGGGAGAACCTGCAGAGAGGATGAATCCAGCCAGCTTAGCCCCTTAGGGAAAGGGCTGCCTTGGGAGCGGGGTGCTGTCTGATCAATCAGACTCCAGGGGAGGGGAACTAATTAGCGAGGCCAGAGAACATCTGCATTTAGAAACCTGCCCTCACTGACCCCTCCTCTGCAGTGCAAACCCCTCGGAAGGGAGCGTACGTGTTCCTAAACCAACGGGTCCGATCCAGAGAGAGGCCTTCGTAGTCCTGCAGAGTACGTGGCTCCTGGCTCGGTCAGGCCCCGCAGCCCGACTGCTTCCTGCTGGTTTGTTTCGTCGTGTTTGGATGTGTCCATCTCCACTGCCTCTGGACTATGAATAGCTGCACAGAACAAGCGGAACTGCTCGGCCCCCAAGACGAACCGTGGTGCCCTCTGACACCAGCCCAGGAAACCTGGGAGGGGGGTAATCAATGCAGCTTCCCTTTAATGGCGAGGTGAGGCCAGGGAAAGGTGAATTAGAGCACGGCTCCTCCCGCTGAGGCCTTTGATCTGATAATCGGCCGCGTTCCCAAGGCAAAGAGCGGGAAGAGGCAGACCTAGGCACGCCAGATTGCTTCCAGCCTCACAGAAAGGAGTCTTAATTGCATTTCTGAGGAGACTGTTCTGCGCGTCCCTTGGTGCCCTCGCAGTGAAAGCTTCTGATAGCAGATCAGAGAAAAGCCCCAGGACTGAAATAACCCTGCATTCTGCGTTTTCCTGCCTTGTGTCTTCCAAGGACATTGCAGAACATCTCTCATCCCTCCAACTTTTTGTTCCAAGGGCCAGGCAGTTTTGTGCCTAGCCAAGGAGAATCACTGCAGTTTCAGGATGCGGAAAGGAGGCCAGGGCTTGCCAAGATGTGTGGCGCTTTCTCCACCGCCTGGTCTGGACACGGAGAGGCACTGAGGAGGGATGGGGACAGGAAAACAGGGGCTGCCGATGAGGCTGTGACAGAGTCACACTCCCTGCGGCCACGGCACATGCTGCTGCATGGTCCTGTCAGACTGGGCCGAGCCTGGAACTAGGGAAAGGCCTCTGAGGGAAGCCCGCCTGGTGGCTAGGGCGGGTTTGGGCAACGCAGCCCACAGCGCTGACAGAGTTACCGCTCATGCAGGCACAAACTTCTTCCCAGCAGCGGTGCTGGCTAATTCCTGCGCCTTCCCCCCTTGTGCGAGAGCCCGGGCGCATGCATGTGCGGTGCCCTGTGCCTGTGCCTTGCCAAACCAGCCCCAAGCTCCGCAGGCCCTGTGGCACCGGCACCCCGGTGCATCCACGCTTGTGAGGGGGCCCTTCAGAGCCCAGCAAGGGCAGGCCTGCTCTCCTCTCCTTCCGCTGGGCCCCATGGCTCAGCCCCACCAGGCACAGAGCAGGGGTTTTCAGGAGCACGTGGAGCCAGCCCAGCTCTTCTGCAGGGGGCCCACAAGGAGGTTCCCCTCCCCCCCGGTTTCAAGCCAGCACTGGGAGCTTTTGAGACCTCCCTTGCGAGACGTAGACTAGGGACTCGGGGTGACCTAGGGAAATAGAACCAGCTGCGGGGGGGTGCTCCCCCACACTCACCTCACCCCACTCACTCTGGTCTAGGCTGGATAGGCTGCTTAGCCCACTGGCAGCTGACTGGGCGGCGGGCGGGGAGGCGTGGGGCTGCAGACTACAGTCACTCCCTGGGAAGAGGGAGCTGGCAGCCCAGGAAGACAAGGAGAACCAGCAGGAGGAAGCAGCCCAGGCAAGCCAGAGAGAGGACCCAGAGTATTGAGTTGATGGCCCTGGGGCTAGAACTGGGAGCAGAGGGCAGGCCTGGGCTCCCCCAGCCCCTGGCCAAGCGGCACGGAGCGAGAGCCCTGCCTAGGGCTGGAGACGGCTGACCCTCCCCTGGAAGGGGAGCACCCCGAGGGCTGGGACTCGAAGACGACACACTGGTGGAGAAGAGCTGTGGGCAGATGAAGTGACGACGTGCAAACTGCAGACGGGGCGCTGGCCTGGGGCTAACCCCTGGGACTCCAGGCATCAGTCCGGGGGTAAGTGGGGCGCCCCTTGACACAGCCGAAAACAAGGTCTCCCCAAAGGGAAGCCCTAAGGGGTGAGGGATTATAAGTGGAGACAGGAGATCTGGTTTCCTTCCTGGGAACTGAGCAGTAGCCTGGCCCTGAGTTTGATGGTGGGCCCCGCTCTCTGGGCCTCACAGGTATTTCCTGTCCAAACACCGCAAACGCAAAGCCAGGCCCAGAACAAGAGTGCCCAGGTGGCAGTCGCTCTGGAAACCTGATGTCCTCCTTGCGGAGATGCCGCTTCAGCATGAGGAACGGCTGACGCCACATGCCGAATCCATCGACAATGCAAATAGCAGCAAGTCTGAGCATCGGGCAGCCTTCCCCCCGTGAACGAGAATGCTCGGGGGCCGGAACACGCCCTCTGAACACCAACCAGTGAGGCGCAGAGCGGGCAGGGCGCTGCAGCCATTTCATGCCTTCGACAGCTGCACGGCCCCAGCGGGAACTTGTCTCTCCATTTAATTTTTTTTTAAATGGCACCAGCCAGATCTGCGGGTGCATTACAGTGCGCGTGCACGCGCGTGTGGGGGGGAACAGAAAAAATGTGACCCTTGGGTGGACCCATCCCTGCTCTCACAGGCTGCCAAACCGTTGCCGCCTGGGGCAGGGCTAGTCTCCCTGAGCTGACAGTCTGGTCCTGGGCTGAGCGCCGGATCTGTGGGAGCCCAGGGAGGTTCTCAAGTTGATAGCCCTGCCACTCAGCATTTTTACATTTGCATTTTCAGAGGGAAAGATTTCCCCATGACCCGTAATGGGTCATTAGCACCCGCTAGGGCCCATTGCCACCGCCCCGTCTGCTCACGCCTCACAGCAGCCCCCACAAATCTCCCCAGTTCCACCGTTTGAAAACATCCTCCCCAGCCTCTCACCTTTGCCTGCAATTAAATGAGCAGCATAATGGGTCACTTCTCACAGTCCCCATCTCTTTAAATGGCAGCTTAATGGCACTGGGGGAAGTGAGGCCATCTGCGGCCGCAAACTCTCTCACAAATTCATCTTGTGGCGGCTCACAGAGAGGGGGCCAGTGGCCCAGTGAACATTGGGAGACAAAACTACAGGCATTGCAAAGGAGCAGCAGCGAACGGGCCAGCGGGCTGCGAAGGGAAGGCGCCGTGGTTCCCTGTGCTCTTGGGAGCGCGTGGGCCTGGCCGGGTTATTTTTATTTGCTATTTTGGTGGTATCCAGAGGCTCCCCTGGAGCGGGTGCCCGGCCGTGCTGAATTCTGGCGCGCACACAGAGGCTGCCCCTGCCTCAGAAATCTGCGTCGGAACACGTGTTGGACGCAAGAGAGTATCTGAAAGTTCTTTAAAAACAAAAATGGGGAAAGGAAGAGGTTGTGTGTGCGCTCTGCAAATGGAGGAGCCCAAGTACTAAATGGTAATATCCACAGGCTGATAGTTCTCCGTCTACAACGCTCAACTGTTTATTCAAATGAAAAGTTGTGTTTGAGGATGAGAGATCAATTGTTTTCTTAAACTCAGCGGTGGCATTACGTTTTGAGTTCTGTTTTAATTCTCCAGCAAACCACAGCAATGAACGGCATTCAAAGTAATCTACTAGATCCTTTTTTCCCTGTCCATAAAAATAAACCCCAAGACTTACCCAGAGAAAGTATCACTTTTTTTTTACACTGATTTTCACCTGATTTTTGCTGTGGTGGTAATCAACACTAATCAATTCCTGAGAAAAATTAAATAAAAACAGAAAATGAAGGGTCCTAAATATGTGCTAACTACTTAGGGTAAACAACCTGTTCCACCCTGCATTTGGCTGTGATGTTAGGAGTGCCTTCCCCAACCCAGAAGAGCTTCATGCAAGTCCAGAGCTCATCTCTCTCACGAACAGAAGTTGGCCCAATAAAAGAAATGACCTCACCCCACCTTGTGCCGCTAACATCCTGAGGCCGACACGGCTACAACACTGCACACAGTTATCACTGTGAAACCCAGTGCAAGCCAGGCCTCCGGGCAGAAAATAGCCAGCAAATAATGAGGTAGCAAGGCAAAACGCCAACAGAGGAAGAGATGGACCCCTTGCCAGCAGCCACTGGAACACGGATTGTAACTCAGAGAGATCTGAGCAGTTACGGCTCCCCCCTGCCCCCGTGAAGCTTATTAAAAAGCATTTTCAAACCCCGCCGCCAGGCCGGCTCTCTCCCCACATGCACGTCTGCAGCGCTGCGAGAAGCAAGGAATTTGGGAGCCCCTCAATGTGGCACTTTCACAGAAATGCATGTTCCATGAGCACCACCGCACGGGGGCTCAGACGGGCTGCGCCCAGGCATCTGAATCTAGAGGCTGCGCACACTTGTTATAACAACAAGACCCACTTGGCAGCCTTGCTTGGGAGCAGCCCTGAAGGGAGCAAAACTGGTAGCTGAGAGCAAACTATTTGGACCTAAAATAATTGCCCTGTGCCCTGCTCCTGCACCCGCCGAGTGAGGCTCCCCAAGCACTTGACAAAGTATTGGTAACTAAGCATCACAACACGGGCACATGGGCAGTGCCAGACCTGCTGAGACTCCTGCTCCATCTAGCCCAGTGTCATGCCTCAGACACTGGCCAGCACCAGGTGCTTGAGAGGGAGAGTCCAGGAACCTGCAGCAGGCAGCAGTAGGATGACCTGGCCCCAGGGAAAGTTTCTTCCTGCCCCACTCACCCATCAGCAAGAGGTTGGCACTTGCCATCACTAGGGGCAGTGACTGCGTTGGCCTTTAGATGCCAGCCGAGATCCAGGCTGGGCTGACCGGGCCGTAGGGTTGCCAGGTGTCCGGTATTGACCCGGACAGTCTGGTATTTTCGCCTCCTGTCCGGTAAAAAAATTCAGAAAAAAGCTGACACCTAAAATGTCCGGTATTTTCTGATTTTTTCCCAGCCAGGAGGCGAAAATACCGGGTGCTTACCTGGTTCCACAGAGGAGCTGTCTGGCCCGGAGCAGGAAGACAGGATGGCTGCCAACAGCTTGTTAGGGCCAAAAAGTCTCAAAGGCATTTCTTAAAGGGGCCACACTGGTTTTTTTTTTTTTTTTTTGCTTAATAACTTTAAGGGTCCCTTTTTTGCGGGGGGGGGGTGTTCAACAACTTTGGGCTCCCTTTTTTTTCCTCAACAGAATTTTTTCCCCAGTGTTTGGGTTTTTTTTTGGGGGGGGGGGGTGTTTGGTATTTTTGGTTAAACCATCTGGCAACCCGAGGCAGGAGAGATCAGCCCTGCCCCTCGCCTGCTGAGACAGGCAAAACGGTTGGGAGAGTGTCATGGGGGTCAACTCATCGCTGCAGCGCCTCCTGCTGGTTGGTCCAGGGAATTAGTTCCTACTCAGCAGAGCGCCCCCTTCTGGCGGTGTCTCGCCCGTCCCTGCTCCACTCCCGCTCCAGACCCATGGTGCTCCCGGACCTTGGCATCCTCTCCGGGACACTGCCCACTACTATGGCCTCTCACCTCCTTTATCGGCAGTCCTGTGTTTCTACTGCCACTGTGGCCAGCTGTGGCCTCCAAGCCCCCCCCTCCGCCTCAGGGGCCAGCCACAGTCTGCATGGGCCACGCCTTCCTTCCAGGAGCCTCTCAGCAGTTCCTGGTTTCACCCACCACTGTGGCCAACGGCGACCTCAAAGTCTGGCCTCTCGCCTCAGGGGTGAGCCGCAGCCTGTACTGGCCACACCGTGGTGGCAAGGCCCGGTGCAAGGCCCACCCTCTACTCCGGGTCCCAGCCCAGGGACCCTCTGGCGGCAGCCTTGTCCTGCCCTGCTGTACTCCCACCACTGCCTTTGTTTCCCTGGGCCACTTCCCCGTGACCACTGCACCTGCTTGACCCTTGTCACAAGGCTGCAGCCTGACAGGTGACAGGCTGGAGTGTCCCCAGCCTTGCCCTCCCAAAGCTGCCTCTCTGGGAACCGGTCCTGGTCCAAACCCAACTCTCCCTCCCTACTGAGCAGCTCCTTTTATACAGGACTGCCCCAGCAAGCTACCCCCTGATGGGCTGGGGCTCTGTGAAGGCTCCCGCCAGCCTGCTTTCACCCCTTCCGGCCAGCATGGGGCAGTTGCTGAAAGCAGGTCAGTGGTGGAGCTGGGAGTAAACCCCCAGTCTCCTGAGCCCAGTTCAGTGTGCTGGGCCCTCACCCCAGCTGGCTCCCCAATGCACACCCTCCCCTGTGTGGTGATCGTTTGTGTCCCTTCAGCACTGCCAGCCCTGCATGCCTCGCCATGAGGGAGACTGGCTAGAAACCCCCTGAGGGGTTCTGTGTCTCCTGGTCACCATGGGGCCACATTTTGGGGGGAAAAAGGCCAATTTTTTGGGACAAAAATGTTTTCTGTTCAAAAATGTCAGCCACCTCCGTGGCAGGTCTTCTGGGTGTTACAGAGTTCAGGCAAACAGCGTCTGTGAATTCCTGCGCCTGTTCCAATGTGGGAACAAATACCTGCACTGCCGGGGCACTTTGTGAAATATGGCCTCGCCTACCTTGTCTCGCTGCTTAAAGCCAAATTAGTGTTAAGGGTACATCTACACAGCTCCTCCCCACATCCCACAGAGAGGCATTAAAGGGCTGGTTTCTGAAGGGGCTGTGTGCATGGAAACCAGGCATTTCCCAGTCTTCTCAGGCTGGGTTCTCGAGTACTCCAAACTTGTGAAATTAAAGAAAAATCAGATGCTGGGTTGTTCCTGTCCCTTGGGTTCCTGGACACCACACCCAGCAGCTGTCCTAAGCTCCAGAGGGCCCAGGTTCAATTCTACCTGCTGGCCCTCTGAGGTGGACATTTTGTCTTTCTTCTAGTGTGGCTGGACATTTTGTCTTTCTTCTAGTGCCAGAAGCTGACACCCTCACCCCATCCCCTGCCCCCCAGGACTGGACTCCAAGCAAAGGCCAGATAGCAGGAGAGTCACTCCCAAATGGGGTGAGTTGGCCGGCCAGCTAGCACTGCCCCTGGCCTGGTACTGCTGCTCCACCCTCAGGTGAAGTCACATTCCACCACTGCCACTCTCCCTGGCCCGGGGAGGCAACTTCTCTTTGAGTCCCAGAGCTGTACTCCTGCATCTTTCCCCATTCCCTGGGCCCATGAATCACGCTGTCTCCTGCTGCAGCCTCTCCATAAGAGAGTGTCTAACACAGCCCTTAAATATTGGGTAATGATTAGACAAAGCCAATCGCCCGGCCATTAGGCAGACAATGAAGTGTGAGCTCCCTTCCCCAGGCACAGCCAGATTGCATCAGAATTGCTCTGAAGTGTCAGCCCTACAGGAATAATGGAGCCAGGCTGCACAAATCCTCTGCCCAGTGGGTGAGGGAGGGGTAATCCACAAAGGGGAGCAACCTGGGTGGCTGGCTGCTCATTTGGGGCTGTGTGGGGTAGAACGAGGGCTTGGGTTTCTGTGAGGGGGTCCCCCCTCCCCCAACACACACACACCTCTGTGGTATGAGTCTCTAAGGTGCCACAGGACTACTTGTTTTCAAAGCTACAGACTCACACAGCTCCCCATTGGAGACTGTTTGCCCTGTTGTTCCTGGGGGACTCTCAGGGGGACCTGCGAACTTGTGGGGTGATGGCAGTGAAATCTCAGCCATTGAGCAGGGCACGGCTCGTCACAACCACCCCCAGCAAAACCAGCCAGGAGTCCTGAAGCGCCTTGCAGGCTAATCCGTTTATTTGGGCACCAGCTCTCATGGCTCCGTTCCAGTTCCAATCCTGCCCCCCAGCCCGGGCATTGCTCCACAGGGGGCTGAGAGGGACCCCATGCACATGTGCGTCAGCCTCGGGGGGAGGAGGGAGGAGCGCCGTGAGGCCCCGCAGCGGCACCCTAGGGAGCCGGCCCTGACCGAGCAGACTCCCTGGGGAGAAGCACAGGGTGCCCATCACTGTAGGGAGTCCAGAGGAAAGGAGAGAAGGGGCAGCCCTGCAGGATGCCAGACACACAAGCCCACTTCTGGCCTGGGTTAATTTCCAGAGGTGATGAGCACCCATAACTCCAAGCCAGGCCTTCGGCACCCACTGGCCCTTGGCTCCCTCATGTTTGGCCACTTAGGGGTGGGGGGATTCGGCTGCTTTGGTCTTTCTCCCTCCCTGCACACAGAACCTGTTCTCCAAATACAGCTGCTTGGCACCTGAACTGGGGCATGCCTCTCCCCCCTCCCCCCCCGGAAAAGATTGTCAAGCTGCCGTGCGCACACAGCGCCCCCAACTCGCCGCACTGCACCCTGGTAAGATCTTCTTTGTGGTTTGCAGGGCCCTGGTGGAACTGGGAGGGCGAAGGGCAGGTCCCTTTCTGGGCTGGAGCACATAATCCATAAGAACATAAGAATGGCCGTACTGGGTCAGACCAAAGGTCCATATAGCCCAGTATCCTGTCTGCCGACAGTGGCCAGCACCAGGTGCCCCAGAGAAGGTGGACCGAAGACAATGATCAAGCGATTTGTCTCCTGCCATCCCTCTCCAGCCTCTGACAAACAGAGCCCAGCTCACATGGATTTACAGGGATGCTCCCTGGGCCTGACTCACTCTCCACTTTCCTTTGGCGCCTCGACAGCACCACGGGCCCTGGCGTGGGGACCAGCTGCAGCCAATGCATGTCCCCCCTCCCCGCCTGCCTGGCAGCTGTCTCCCAGACTTGGGGACTCTGTGGCCGCTGTCAGGGCTGTAGCACAGGCTGTGTTGCCCTCTAGTGCCGCCTCGCCCAGCTACAGCTTTGATTGATTGTCCTTTGTCTCTCTTGGATGTGCCCGAGGTGGCTGGAGCGCTGGTGGGAGGTGCCAGTTCAGCAGGAAGCCCGTGTGTGCCCACCGCCCAGCTCTGCTGGCTTCCACTACGCTGCTGAGCTAGGGGGCTTGCCCCCTATCCTGGAGAGCCGTGGGGCGAGGGGGGAAGCTCAGGCTCCGTGGCCCCGTTCAGCCCTGAGCCCCTCTGCTGAATCACAAAGCCAGCGACGACATTTCACTGCTAGGAACCAGGCAGAAAAGCTCCCCTGTGCCCGGCCCCGCTTGCTGGTTCCCCTCTGATTAGCGGCACGATAAAGGGACCCTTGCAACATCTGGGAAACCCAGCCCCCTCCCCGTAGGGCCTCCTGACCGCTGCCACAGCTGGGACAAGAGGCCACATGGGGAAGCCAGACGGCCGGCCACAGGGGTATGTGCTGGGGGAGCACGGTATCCCATACGTTACTGATATCCTCCCCCTGGTCTTGCAGAGGCCCCCTAAAACAAAGGACCATGCTGCCACAGTGCTAGGGGCTGTACAAACACAGGGCCAAAGACAGCCCCTGCCCCACAGAGCTCAGCCGCACAAAGGGCCCATCCCCATGGACTGGCGTTGCCTGGCTCTTTAGCAAATAAACCAGGGGTGGGCAAAACAATGGCGGCGGCTTGCCAGGGCCACCACCACTGTGTTTACCTGCGTTGCCACGGGTCCGGGTGCTTGGAGCTCCCATTGGCTACGCATTGCCGTTCCCGGCCAATGGGAGCGGTGGGAAGTAGCACGGACCGGGACACCACTTCCCGCGGCTCCCATTGGCCGGGAACGGCGATCCGCGGCCAAGAGGCACTGCAAGCACCTGTACCTGTGGAGGCACAGGTACATATAGCGGTGGCAGCCCGCCAGGGGCTGAGCCTGGGGAACCAGATCTGGCCTGCAGGCCGATATTTGCCCACCCCTGAAATAAGGTGATCCAGGATCTTACTTTCCTACTGGACTCTACTGCAAAGGCAGCACGCAGACTCTGGAGAACGGCGGCCTTGGTATTTACTAGTGGCACATTAAGGAGCAGCCCAGACTATGGAGGGCGCCTGAGAAAACTGCCCTTTGGGAGCATCAAGGGGAAATCTCTGAGTGCCCCCGCCTCAGGGAGAGTGTGGCTAGGAGAGTCTGCACCCAGCCACGTCACAGAGTCAGGGTGGGGGAGGGAAATCGGTTATTGGGACCAGCTTCTGAGGGGGAGAGACACGTTTTCATGCTGCGCAGGCCAAGCTCTGCCTTCTGTCTGGCCATTCCCACATGCAGAGGGAGATAACTAGGGTGCACTTCTCCCCACAGGATGGCAGCAGATAGCCAGGCTGGGGGCCATCTCATTCCAGGAGGAATAACAGGTAGTTCGAACTAGGGCTTTATTTTGAACTACTGGGTCCCTGCTGCGTGTAGCCATGGGCAGTTAGTCCGGACTTGTAAATTTCAAAAAAAAAAAAAAAAAAAAAATGGTGACCGGATGGGAAGATGCAAATCAAGCGCTGGATATTTAAATCCCGGGCTTGATTTGCAACTTTGAATGCCTGCATTAGCCTCCCTAGTTCGAACTAGGGGGCTAGTGTAGACATACTCTTAGAGAGGTAGAGAGCTAAACCCAGATTGTACAAAGACATAAAGAACCATTGGCACCTTCATTGTTTGGTTGGCGGATAATGTCCCAGCCATCCAGTATCCCGATTTAAACCATTAGCATAACAATTACACTTGTGAATGAATTGTAATTCCAATCCTTCTCTGTGTATTTGGCTTGTGGTGCTGGTCTGTAACAAAACAGCAACTTGGAGATCCCTTAATGCAGTGGTTCCCAAACTTTTCGGCATCACGCCCCCTTTTTGATTTTTGAGAAACCCTCACGCCCCCACCTCCCCAAAATAGCAGCAAAACTTGTTGAGGAAAAAAAAAAAGGAACTGACCAGGGCCAAAAAACAAAAATGGCAGCAAAACTGTGAGGGGGGATTGACAGGGAGGACGGGTCGCCTCATGCCCCCCCTGGAATTTTTCACACACCCCCAGGGGGGCACACCCCCCAGTTTGGGAACCCATGCCTTAATGTGTGTCCAGGTAGGTTAAAGTGCTCACCAACAGTTACACACATACTCGGCTTTCTCTTTGATGCTTATCTACCCTCTGCCTCTTTCTGTTCCTCCCCCCCCCCCACATTTATTTTGGTTCTGGACTGCCAACACTCCGGTCATCTGAAGAAGTGGGCTGTGCCCATGGAAGCTCATGATCCCATCCATATGTTTTGTGAGTCTGTAAAGTGCGACCAGACCATTGGTTGGTTTAAGTTTATCCTGTACAGACTAACTCGGCTACCCCCTGAAGCTCTTGATTCTGAAGGGCAGCTCCTGCCCTTGTCACTGCCATGGAGAGATGGTCCCCAGCCTGGCTATCTGCTGCCATCCTGTGGGGAGAAGTGCACCCTAGTTATCTCCCTCTGCATGTGGGAACGGCCAGACGGGAGGCGGTGCTCGGCCTGCGCAGCATGAAAACGTGTCTCTCCCCCTCAGAAGCTGGTCCCAATAACAGACTGTTCGTCTTTAAAGTGCTCCTAGACCATTTGTTGTTTTTTAAGTTTTCCTTCGGAATCAGCTATGGTTCACTTTGGCAGTCACATTAGCTGCGGCGTCACACCGAAATCCCAGAGTCCCCTGGGCCTGCCTCCTTCCCAACCATACGGAGCTTCTGGGGTTGGCAGGAACTGAAACCCCCATTTCCTAAGCAGAACATTCCCATCAGGGGCAAAAGCCTGGGGTGAAGCCTGAGGGCAAGTGGATGGAAAGGCCAAATTCACCCCCACTGTGGCACCTCCGGAGTCAGTGAACTGGCACCAGGAACGGTGGGGGTGGTGAGATGGGGGGACCTGTGGGGCAGGGGGAAGAGACTGAGAAGGGAAAGGCAGAGCTGCTGGCTATGGAGTCAGAGAAGACAAATCAGTGACAGGAGGAGGGGGACACCTCGTGGGGGGTGGGGTGTAAGAGGAGGGCTTTGGCCGCCTGGCAGCTCAGCCCCGAGGGGCAGGGCCTGGATGTCTGCTGCACGACGGAGGGGAAGGTACACGTGGGTTTGTGCACAGCAATGTTCAGAGGTTTTCCGGGCACTAAGCCCCCAGCGTCCCTGTGTGGGAAGGAAGGCGCGTCCCCTCCTGGTACACAAGGGGAAGCTGAGGCACACAGTGGGTAAGGCCAGGCCTTCAGAAGCAGCCTCTGATTTTGGGTACCCAGCTTCGCCCCCTGGACCCGGCCTGAACCACTCCCAGTACGATTAGGTGCTCTGCCTAGAAAGCCGCACCCAACATTAGACACTGCGGGTCAGCTGTGCCCCAAAGTGACTCCCGCCAGGCCTCGAAGGGAGCCCACGTTAGAGCAGACATGACTGCTCACGTGCTGCACAGTTCGGGAAAAGGACTTTGCTACGGAGAGCCCCTCAGCCCGGCGGGGTGTGCTCCAGCCCAGGCAGCATGGCTTCCCCCTCCGCGCTCCTGTCCACCCAGGGGGGCGATTGCCTTGGGGACCGGCGCCTGGAGAAGGCACTGCCAGTGCCCCGGGAGAGCAGAGCATCGCTGGGGGGGCCGCAGCGAGCGGCTGGGTTGCTTGTGGAATGCACCCAGCTCTGCACAGCACGCTGCTCTCCCGTCCCACAAAGCGAACCAGTCCGGCTGGGGGAGTCAGTGGAAGCAGAGTGTTTCTCCCCAGCTCTCCTCGGCAGCAATCAAACAGTGACAGTGGGAGAGCCCCGATTCTGTTTGCTGCTCACTGGCTGGCTCACCTGTCCCAGGCAGGGGCTACTGGAAACAAGGTAACACCTTGAGTCAGGTTTGGTGCACAACATCTCTGCGTGGGTAGCAGAGACCAGCCCTGCTGGGCTCTGCACCAGTCTGTGGCAGGGGCTCCCTGTGTGACTTTAGACAAGTCATTTTGCCCCTCTCTGCCTCAGTTTCCCCATCTGTAAAAACAGGGCTAACCCTTCCATCGAGCAGGAGGCTACACGTTCTTAGCTTGTGGTGCAGTCATGAAAGGGTCTGTGCTTGGCTCTGTGTGTTGCCCTGCTCCATTCCTTCCCTTGGCCTTGCTTCCACTCGCTACTCCGTCTCCCTCCCTTGGAGAGGCCTGGCTAAGGCAGCAGGCTTTTTTAGCAGTGCTCCATGTTGTCATAGAAACCCTGAACCGCACTGGGCTGGAGCTGAGCCAGAGGGATGGAGAGGCTGGAGGTCGGGTGAAATGCCTGGTTTCTCATCCCCAGGCCTCGGCTTCATTGCTAATCGAGGGATGAAACCGAGTCCTGGCCTGTGACAGGCACAGAGAGACAGCTGTCAATGCCACCACCATGTTAACTCCTGGCTTCCCCGGGGGCGTGGCCCAGCGGGCCTGGCCCAACACAGCCCACACTCTGCACGGGGGCAGCTTGGGTTTCACGTGCTAGAAGGAGGGGTAGCAACTGAAGCCCAGTGCCCATGGACGTAGCTGGGATAGCCCAGGGGCAGGGGACCAGCCAAGCCCTCAGTCCAGCGACAGACCTTTCCGGTGAGTGGCAAACGCCACAAGAAAGGGCGAGTGCAAAGAGTGGACAGACGCCAATACCTTTGACCTGCCAAGTCCCTGCCAGCCTCTTGAATCCCTCCTGCTGCCTTCCCCCTCTTTCGCCCTCCCCAGGCTCCAAGCCCATGCTGGGCGAGGCTGTAACACTGTGACCCATCGCGCTGGAATTTAACACTGGCTGCAGAAGACGCAGGCAGCGGGCCTGCCCCACCAAAGCCCCTTAGCTGGCATTAAAGGGGCTGCAGCACAAAAAGGTCTGGCTGCAGTCATTAGCAGCTCTCTTTCTCCCGGGACTCTGTGCCAAGCACCGCTAAAAGGAGATACATCCCTTAATCAATCAGAGCTCCCGCCTCTGCCCCATCCCCGCGAAGCAATTTCAAGCAGCTGCCGGAAAGCCCTTCTACTGATTGCAACAGAAAACACGCGGCCCGGTGACCTTCTCCCATTGCCCTGACTCGGACTCTTTGCATGATTTTAAGCACTGGGGAGAAGTGCTGCATGGCCATTGCTCCAGACTATTTCTCTCAGCTACTGCAAAGGCAGCAGTAAAATAGTCAGCCACGGTCATCTCTCAAGTGAATCCCAGTTAGGACCGGTCAAAGCGTAGGGGGCTTTTCAAACTATTGCGGCAGGCTCGCTCGCGGGTAGGTGTCTCAGCAGATGTCACACTCATTGTGAAGGTTTTCTTCACAACTATCACAGTTTGAGGGGTTTTGAGCTTTCCCTCCTTCTACTTTTAAGGTTAAAGCTGAAATGCTCCTGAACAATTACATTACGTCCTCCCCACCCTTCTTTGAACTCCTGAAGGGTGTGCGCGCCAAACTTTGGGAAACACGGTTCAGACACCATACAGAGACTACACAGAGGTTTGCAAGTATTAGACTGAACAGGCAGACAGGCCATGTGGAAGCCTGACTACAACTTGAGGAAAGAGAGAAAAGCCAGGGACCCAAGTGATAAAAACAGGGCATTTTCAATCAATCCATTTCTGGGTGTGCACCCCTTCTACTATATAATGCAGAAAGTCATGCTAAATATTGTTACGCTCCTGTATTTTATCATGTTTTGCAGAAACAAAGCTATTTACAAGTCCCTCTACTGAAGGGTTTTCCATGGCATCTCTCATCCTCCGTCAGTACAAATGACAATACAAAAGAAAAACAGGGCATCAGATAAGGCAGGAGACACTGTATAAAAGGGGGGAAGGAGGTGGTTTGGCTCCTCAAGCTGCTCCAACAAAAGACGTAGGAGACTCGGGGCTTGTCTCTGCTTACCTAGAGATCAGCACTGCAGAGATCAATCTCCTGGGGTTTGATTTAGAGGGTCTAGTAAAGACCTGCTCAATGAACCACTGACAACCTGTCCATCAACTCAGGAACTCCACTGGGTCGCCAGGAATAAGGGAAGTCAACAAGGGAGATGCTATTCTCGAAGCAGGAGTTGGGAATCTTAGGTCAACCTTTTCCCCCAGTGCAGAGGTGGCCCTGTTTCTGCGATGCCAGAGTCCAGAGGTTAGTAAATTACAGCAGCAAGAAACAAGCAGTGAACAGCATATTGCAGCAGCAACCTTGCACTGGCTGAGGGATAGGTTAGGACAGTGGTTCTCACCTGGGATACATGCACCCCTGGGAGCACACAGGTCTCCAGGGCGGGGTGTGTGTGCATCAACTCATCAAGATATTTGTGTAGTTGCACAACAGGCACCATAAAAAGCACCAACAATGTCGGTAGAAACTAAAGTCACACAACAACTTGTTCGTACCGCTCTGTGTACTGACATACAGATACACTTTATATTTCAGATGCTTTATTTTATAATGCTACAGAAAAATTAGACAGGAAGCAATTTCCAGCACTAGTGTGCTGTGACGCTTGTTTTTGTCTGATTGTGTAGGTGAGGAGTTTTGAAGGGAGGTGCAACTTGGGGGGGACACAGGACAAATCAGACTCCTGAAAGGGGTACAGTCATCTGGAGAGGTTGAGAGCCACTGTGCTAGGGGGCATAACATAGCTCCTCTTTCTCATGTCCCCCCATCCTTGTGTAAATCTTGAAATGTGGGGATGGGGCGGGGGGGGGGCAGAGCTGCACAGTGAGAGACCTTCTTCTAGGAGCTGGGAAGTAAAATCTTTGATTTAGTTAAGAGAGCTACGAAGAGGTCCCATCCCTACTCTCTAGGCACTCTGACATAGGGTAGCAGCAGCACTTTAAAATCACCCAGCACCAGCTGTCTGGAGGAGACAAATCAGAGGAGCAGGGCCAAGCAAAAATTGAGTTGTTGGCCTCTCTGAACCCCAAGGGAACTCCAGGGGTCCACATGGTCCCTGAGATGTGGGGCGCAAAGGGAGTGCTGGGTGGACTGAGGCGCTGTCAGAGGGACTGTTGTAGGGAGGGCAGTGGGGCCTGTCAGGAGGGATGGAGTGGAGCAGTCATGGGCACTGCAGCGGGAAGCACTGGAGGTTTCAGGGGTGGAGGGATTGGGGTTTGGTGTTGTAGGAGGTCACAGCGGAGAGTCTTGGGGTGGTGGGGAGAGGGCAGGGCTCTTGGGGTACTGAGGGAGGGGCACTGGGGGGTCTCTGGTGCTGGAGGAGGCTCAGTGAGGGCTCTGGGAGGTGTTGGAGGGGCAGTGGGGTCCTGGTGATCAATGAAGTGGTCTTGGGGGTCCTGGAGGAGGGTGCAGGGGTTTAGGGGTGCTTAGGGGTCAGTGAAGGGAGCAGCAGGAGTTTATGAGGCTGGGGGCCGGTGCAGAGCTCTGGAGGCACCGGAGGGAGCAGTTGTGTGCAGGAGGTTAAGGAGCTGGGAGTCAGTGACCAGGCGTGGGGGCGCGGGAGGATGCCGGGGCGGGGCCGGGTGCGCGGGAGGCGGAGAGGGGGGCCGGCCCGCCCCCAGGCGTGGCGCGGCGCGGCGCGGCGCGGGCAGGGCCGCCGGCGCGGGCAGCATGCTGGGCAGGGTGCGCACGGCGGTGGCGCAGCTGGTGGGGGGCCTGGGTCCCACGCCCGGCGGTCAGCCCCCGCGGGACTCGCCTTCTCCGCCGCCCCCGGCTCCGACCCTGGTCCCGCCCGGCCCCAGCGCCTGCCGGGGACCGCCCGAGGGCGGTGTCTTCTGCAGACCGGCCTTTCTGCAGCTCACCTCGGAGGAGCTGCAGCGGGCGGACGATCACGCGGGCCGAGCCGTGCAGAGCCCCCGGGAGAGCCGCCGCCTGCCCTGGAGCACCGGCTACGCCGAGTGAGCCGCGGGGCGCCGGGCCGGGGCGCGGGGGGCAGAGCCGGCCGAGGTGCGCGGCGGCGCCGGGCAGGGCGCACGGGGGGATGCCCGGAGCGCTGGCACCGGGGCGCACGGCGGCGCAGGGAGCCATGGCACCGGCCGTTCCCGGGACAGGAGGGGCTCAGGTCAGGGCTGCGGCGGCGGCCCCTTGTTCCGGGGCCGCTGGGGCGGGGAGAAGGGCCGCAGCTTGGGGCAGGCCAGTGAGTGACTACGATTACCCAGCGCGCACGGCGGGGGCACCGCCCGGAAAAGGCGCTGCCCGGCTGGGTCTCTGTGGGGAGGGACCCTGGGGACTTGACTCAGTCCGGGGCGCTGAGAGCCCGCTGTGAGCCCTGGGCAGGATGGAAACCGCCCGGTAGTTCCAGCACCTGCGCCCTGAATAGCTCCCTTGCTCCTGCCCTGGGGTCTCTCCAGGTTCCCCCCCTGCGGCTGGCCGGGAAAGCAGAGCCCAGCCTGCAGCAGCGTCTGCCTCCCCAAGGCCCTTCCCTTCCTGGCTTAGCCAAGGTCTCGGCCACTGTCAGTAGCATGTGGCGCTTCGCGTCTCTAAAGCCTTTGGCAGGACGTGTGGCCGGGGCCCCGTTCGGCCGACACTTGGGCACGCGGGTAATCGGGGAGCGGCGTGAGCCTGAGCCCAGAGGTGTGCATGAGCGGGGGCAGGGGTGTAGATTCCCCGTTACTCAGTTAAACATTTCCCCGACTAAGCGGGATCCCAGCGCTGGGCCCGGGCGTTTGGCTACGCCCATGGGGCTCCCGACCCTGTGCTGGCCCCAGGGCTGCGGATCCCACCGGCTCCCGGCCCACAGTGGGGCAGCCCTGCACCCGCAGCGGGCTGCTCCCAGGCACAGGCTAACTGGTGCCTGCTATGCATCACCCCTCAGGGTTACCAGGTCACCAGGTCACTGGTTAGTTGTTCGCATCCCTATGGGGACGCCTGATGGCAGGATGGTGGCTGTGCTGTGGCCAGCTTCCCCGGAGGGCCGTGACTCTGAGGTTTTTCGGTTCTGCCCAGTGAATGGCTGCGCATGGCTCTGTGTCCCGGCCGCCAGGCTGCCTGCAGGCCCTGAAGTGTGGGACAGAGGGAAAAGGCCCACGTGGGAGCTGCATTTTTAGCCGTCTTTGCAGTTCACTTTCCAGCCTCGGAAGCCAGGAGCTGAGCCGGAGCAAGGCCTGGGCCTGGGCGGCCATGGAGACCACCCACTTTCGCTTCCTCCCCTGCGGTTCAAACCTGTGGGGCTGATAGAGGGAAGCTCCGTTTGTTTTCATTCTGTTACAGGCTCCACTGAGGTTCCCTACCCCTGCCATGGCCTCTGCCCTGCAGCCTGACTGTTTGCCGCAGGAGAGCCTCTCTTGGCTGGAAGAAGGCTGTTGCAAATCTCATTAGCTGGTTGGCCAAGGGTCTGGGGGCTGGGCTGACCCTGGCTCCCTTGGGTGCCTGTCCTGGAAGACAGAAGCTGTTTCCCTTGTAAATAGATGGGTCTTGGTTTACCTGCGTACCTGCTCAGGTGACACCAGTCCCTTGGGCAGGGCAGCAAACGTGATGGGCCAGAGCCTGCTGCTCTCCCATGGATAGTGTCTAGCCCCGGGCCTACAAAGACTTACCCAGGAGCACCACGT
Organism: Pelochelys cantorii; assembly: GCA_032595735.1. Taxonomy (NCBI): domain Eukaryota; kingdom Metazoa; phylum Chordata; order Testudines; family Trionychidae; genus Pelochelys; species Pelochelys cantorii. The sequence continues at coordinate 2,352,072 of CM064353.1, forward strand.
TTGGCCGGGGAACAGCCCCGCTGGCTGTCGGGGACGATGTGCAGAGGAAGTGTGAACCAGGGTGCCGGAACCTGGCCCTAAGACCATTCAAAAGCAGGCCTGAGAGGAGCCGGGCTGTGCCATTTGGGCTGCTGGTTTGCCCTTTCATCTGCTGCTTCTCTCATAGGGTGTCTGGCTCTTCCGATCTCTGGTGCCATGCGGGTGTCTGTGGCATTTTCACAGCCCGGTCACTGCAGCATCCGAGCACCTGACAACCTGCAGTGTCGTTCCTGGCTGTGTCTCACCCCAACCCTTTTCACAGGGGAAACTGAGGCTTGGGGAGACCATGAGAATCAGGGAATTGACCCCCCAGGCGCTCAGGAACAAGCAGCCTCCCACTTCCTCCTTACAGCCCCGCTCCTGTTGTGCTCCTTCGGAGCAGCATTGCCCTCCCCTCCCCCGTCAGCCAACTTGGCTGCATTGCCTGGGCCGTTTCCAGAGATGTTAGGCCAGTCGAGTCAGCTCTACTCCTGGGGAGGATTGCGAGGGACCCTCCTACAGCCTGGCTGGTTTTGGCGCCGTCACCTCTGCCCTGTAGCCAGCCCTGAGACTTCTGACGTGCCAGCCACAAACAGGGGAAAAACTAGACTTTCTGGGGGATTCTCTGCCAAGGCCGCCTCTTGCACGGGGAGAGGTGCAAGGGGTTCACTTCGGTGTGTTTTTTCTCTGATCCACCACTTTTTGCAATGGTGCGTGTGGGCACTGCTCCAGTTCTGGGCCTGGACTTTCCAAGCACTTCCTATTCTCCTGTCTGTCCTGCCAGTGCTGCTCACAGCTCTGTTGTTGTCCTTCTCTAACACACACTGCCCGGACATCGCTTCCCTGCAGGTTGTTACAGTGAAGCCTACCTTACAGCCTCCCCCCCCCCCAGGGACAAGCAAAGGTCTGTCATTAAGCAGAACTTTGTCTTTATTTAACAAGGATCCTGGAAATCTTGGAGACGCTCTAAGAGATTTTTGTAAGAGGGTATATTGCAGAAGTGTGTACTTGTGGTGCTATTTCACTATATAAACCAAGTAGTCACTAGCCTGCCTTTGGCGTTACTATAGTTCTGACGTTACCACCTTGCTAGATTACGTACCCCCTGTTGGGGGTTTTGTGCTCACAGTGTGTGATGGTAGCAAGCCAGGGCTCGGATGGGAGGGGGCTTTGGGGGGTTCTTTCCAGCTTCTGAACTCTGAAATGTCATTTGCTCCAGGGCGGGAATGGGAACAGAAAACCCTGCACTTGAGCTCTCAGAAATAGGAACCATTCAGATATTAGAGGAACTCGTGAAAAGTGTCCTTGAGTTTAGCTCTGACTGCTTCTCGGCCATGTGACAGGCTCCCTTCCCTGCAAACCGCGAGAAGAGCTGCTGCCGAAAGTGCAGGCTTGTTGTGCATATCCATGACTTCCTCCCACAACGCGGGTTTTGCAATCGAGATCTGCAATGTGCTCGGCAAGGGGAGATGGTTTAGTTGGTGGGTGTGTGTTGGCAAACGTTTCTGCTGGTACCTCTGGCTGGCCCGCTCCTGCTTATGCCCGCGCGGGTTTGCATGAGATGCTGAGGATTTTGGCACACACTGAAAGGAGGCCAGCCCCGTGAGCTGAGGGCCTGGGGCCACAGGACTTGCTAGGGGTATCTTGCACACAACTGCAGCCAGGGCTGCCAGCAGGTTCTGAGTCAGACTTTTGTCTGGTGCACCAGGAGGGAAGAGCCTCCAGGATCAGCTGGCTGCTCTTGGTGGGGAGCTCATAGAATCCCGGGGCTGGCAGGGACCTCAGGAGCCATCGAGTCCAGCCCCCTGCCCAAAGCAGAACCAACCCAACTCAATCAGCCCAGCCAGGGCTTTGTTGAGCCAGGATTTAAACACCTCTAGGGACGGAGATTCCACCCCCTCCCTAGGGAACCCATTCCAGTACTTCCCCACCCTCCTCAGGAAATAGTTTTTCCTCATATCCAACCTTGACCTCCCCCACTGTAACTTGAGACCATTGCGTCTTGTTCTGCCACCTGCCACCACTGAGAACAGCCTCTCTCCATCCTCTTTGGAACCCCCTTTAGGAAGTTGAAGGCTGCTATCAAATCCCCCCTCGCTCTTCTCTTCTGCAGACTAAATAAGCCCAAATCCCTCAGCTTCTCCTTGTAGATCGTGTGCTCCAGCCCCCTCATCATTTTGGTTGCCCTCCGCTGGCCCCTCTCCGATGTTTTCTGCATACTGTAGCACCAGGGAGAGGGAAGGACTGGCTGGCGCTTGCCGTCTCTGTTGTGGAGTGAAATCCCTGTGAATGAGTGTTTGTCCCAATCTCTCTCTCTTGCTGTCCCCCAGGGTGATAAATGCTGGGAAGAGCCAGCACAATGAGGATCAGGCCTGCTGTCAGGTGGTGCTGGTGGACCGGAGCTGCAGTCCGAGGGGTGACCCGGCGCCCCAGGAAGTGGAGGGGGTGAGCAGTATGAACGCTGGCGGGCGGGCTCCTCGCAGGGCATCCTGTGGCTCTCACACTGACTCTCCTGCGCCTGGCAAGGGCCCGACGGCAGCTGTGGAGACGTCCCATGCGCGCCATGCACTGACGGGGCAGGTCCCCTCCGGCTGCGAGTGGGTTCCAGTCTGCTCAGTGCTTGACCTTGCCGCAGAGCCCGGGGAACGGGCCGCTTGGGGCGGGGAACTGCACTGGAGCCACCCGTTAACCCATCTCCCAGCAGCCACTGAACCGCCGGCTTGGTCCTGGGCTGGACTAGACCTGGCACTGAGCACCGACAGGCCCAGGCAGGCCCTCACCCACTGATCCCGCCCCTCCCTGCTCAGCTGGGCCCATCTCTCTTCCCCTGGTTTTGCTGCCCTGGGGAATTCCCTTAACCTTCCCGTTTCTCCCCGCAGGGCAGGCAGGACCTTTGCTTCCACTACTGGGGCTTGTTTGACGGCCACGCGGGCAGCGGCGCCGCTGTCATGGCATCCAAGCTGCTTCACCATCACATCCGTGACCAGCTCAGGGACCTGGTGGGTATCTTACAGGATGCCTCCCCGCCCCCGATCTGCCTGCAGAGCAACTCGCGGGCACCCCTGGCTGAGCGGAACCGGGCCCCCCTCGCAGAAGACGATGTGGAGCTCCCCAACGATGCCCTGCCCCGCTTCCACCTGGAGAAGGCAGTCTCTCGGGAAAGCCTGGTGATCGGTGCAATCGAGAACGCCTTCAAGCGGATGGTGAGCCAGTGGGGGGAGTATCTGGTCCCAGGGCAGGAGGTGGAAGGGGAGGAGTAGGGTAGAGAACCATCTGAGGAGGCAATGCCTATGAATGTCTCCTTCCTGCAACACTCGTGGCATTGTTAATCTGTGGAATTCACTGCCACAAGAGATCCTCGACTCCAAAAGTGAAGCAGGATGCCTGAAAGAATTAGGCATGTGTGTGTCTAGTGACAGCATCCAGAGTGAGAACAGGGAGGAGAAAAGTTCCCTCCGAGGTCTCCCCCAGGCCTGCTTTCTCCCCCACGCTGTGCAGATTGGCACCCCTTTGCCAGAGGCGCTCTGCTCGGGGGTCTGACTTTGGGCATCATGCCACACGAGAGCAGCATCTCCTGCAGCGCCACATAATGCCACGTCCTGCTTGTCACCATTAGCAATAGGAAGCGCTAAGGGATGTGGGTGTGTCATTTTTCTGTCACACGGGGGCTGCCTCGCGGCACCCCAGGGAGTAGCTCAGAGGCCCCAGGCCCCGGGGCGGGAAGGAGGGCTCTGTGCATGCAGCCCCCAGGTCTGTGTTCTCTTTGTGGCTGCTTTCCCAACAGGCTGTGGGAAGCGGTGCTCTGCAGCACTCCTCTTGCCCTGCCCTGTAGGAACCGCAGCGTGTGCCCAGTGCTGGCTGGCCGGAGCCCCCGGGGAGCAGGCCGGGGGTGTGCCCTGGCTCTGGCTGGGCAGCTGCCTTCCAGCTGGAATGGAGGCTCCTCTCCTTTTGCAGCCCGTGCTGACAGGACAGCGAAGGGCTATTTTGGGCTCAGCACTGGACTCCAGAGCCGGGCCCTGCCTTGGCTGACCCCCGCCGACTGAGAGCTGTGCTAGGGCCTTGGGGAGGAAGGGCGCTTGGCCTGCTGGGCACTTTGTTTTGCCTGGACCCGGGACCCGTGTGCAGTGCTGAGCATCCTGTGGGAAGGGGGGCATCCGAGGGCAGGCCGGGGGGCAGCCAGGGTGTCTAGGCCGTAGAGCCGTCGGCCGACCGGGAAGGGCGGGTTGGTGCTGGGATGCCCTTGCGCAGGGAGGATGTGCTGGAAGGCCTGTTACCTTGGTAACCCCAGCTCCATCTGCGTGGCCGTCTCCCACCCATGGTCTGGTTTGGCAGCCCCCCTAGAAGAGCCTGGCCCAAGGTGGGGCTCTGACCCCCGGGCGGCTTGGCCCTGCTGTCTGTCTCTGCAGGACGAGCAGATGGAGCGGGAGCGGACCACCCAGCTCGTGGCGGGCGGCTGCTGCGCCCTGGCGGCCGTTTACCTCCTGGGGAAGTTCTACGTGGCCAACGCGGGAGACAGTAGGTGCGAGCGAGCGAGCGTGTGCGGAGGCCGGCGTCGGGGCCAGGCCTCCTGCCCTGGCCAGGGCAGCGTCAGTCACAGCGAGAGTTGGGCAGAGGCGCCTTTGCTGCCAGGTGGGAGTGGGTCTGACTCCCTTCCAGAGCCCAGGCACAGACTGGCTGAGGAGCCAAGGAAAAGAAAGACCCGGAGCCTCCCAGCTCCTGGGGTGCATCCCGAGCCCTGGGGCAGGGCTGAGGAGAAGGCGGGGGCCGCATGCCTCTGCACGCAGCTGGACACGGCAGGCTCGGGCGCTTTCCCGGGGGCATTTCGACGCCCAGCTGTCCAAAGCTGTCGGACATCGCTGCCCTCAGAGCAGCAGAGAAAGGCCTGAAGGAGCAAATGCTGCTGTCCTCCCGCTGAGCCGGAGCACTGTGCTAGCTGCAGAATTGCCTCCTTGATCTGGGGATTTGCTTCCCTAAGCTCCAGACGCCTTCCTTAGCAGCATCTCCTGGGGCGTGCTTACAGTCAGGGGAACCGAGTCCCCCTGAGGCCTATTGGAGTGGGCTGCTGTCCCCCAGCTGTATTGCCCAGCAGGCCTTTCGCCGTCTAGAGAGAGTTTGAAATCGGGCTCCTGACCGGCGTTGTGCTCCATAGCCAGCCAGCGGGGAGCAGACACCACTCTGCGGGAGACGTGCAGACACGCCGAGGAGGACGCCTGCGCTGCAGTAGAAACCCAGCAACACTGGGGGAGCCGGGAGCGCTGGGCCGGGGGGCTGAAAATGGCAGTGTGGACGTCTGGGCTCCAGCTGGACGCCAGCTGGCTCTGACACTACCCGTTGGGGCCTCAGAGCCCGGGGTCCAGTCTGAGCCCAAACCTCCTCACTGCCGTTTCTAGCCCCGCTGCCCGAGCCAGGCCAGCCGTGGTGGTGCCATGCGGGTTTCGTTGCAGCATGGCTGACCCCAGCGGGGCAGGCACCTTTTGGACCTGCACAGCTGTTTCGGTGGGGGGAGGTTGGTAGCGTGAGTGGTGCAGGAGCCAGGGCCGGACTGAGTCCTGGGCTAGCCGGGGAGCTGCCCGGGGCGCCAACCGATGGGGGGCGCCTGATGGCAGCTGTAAGGGGCACGCGGCGTCCCTTATAGCTGCCATCAGGCGCCACGCGTCCAGCTCCCGCAGCGCTGGCCAGCAGCGCCCTTCCCCCCACGGCCGCGGGGCCCTGCATGGCCCAGCGCGTGCGCCAGCAGCGGTGCCCAGGCCGGGATGGGCAGCGCATGCACCGTGCGCCCCGGGGGCGGCACCCGGGCCCGGGGCACCAAAAGGGCTCAGGCCAGCCCTGGCAGGATCCGTGTGTGGACAAGCCCCTTTGGCACTTGCAGTCTGGGTCTTGTTTACAAAAGCGCCTGCCTGACTTGGGCACGCAAGTCCTAGCGCAAGTCAGTGGAACTTAGGATCCTAAATCACTTAGGCACCTTTGAAAACAGTATCCCTCCCCCCCTTGCCTAAATGTCATCCCCGCAGATGTGGAGGGGTGGAATTCGTTGTTGGCGGGTGACCTTGGTTCCCTGCGCAGGGATGTTTTGCTCCCTGCTGAGGGCTGGGAGAGGGCCTGCCAGCTGCTGACCACTGGCTAGGGGGAGCGGGTCGCGCTGGGGCTGCCGGCAGCATGAAGCCCGCATTGCTGCCCAGCCCTGGGCCAGGTGCTCTGGGCCAAACGGAGGAAGCATCTTCTGTCACAGACTCGGGAGCTGGCGGGAGCCACTTTCGTCTCCAGCAGCTTGTAGCGGCCTGAGCAAGCCTCTCCGGGGCGCCTCTCCACCCTGCCGGGCTGCGCCGTGCGCGGGTCTGGGCAAAGCCGCCGCTGAGCAGAGCCAGCGAGGCCGGGAGAGGCCCAGCTCTCGGGTCCCTGTTAGAGCGTGGCTGCGGGTAGCTCACATCCCGGGGCTCCCCTCCTCAGCTCTGTCTGTGGTGCCAGGTTCCCTGAGCTCGGGTAACAGGCATTCCCCCCCGCGCACAGTCACCCTGCCAGCCAGCGGGTTGGGCTCTCTGGAGGATGCAGCAGCATGGGGAAGGGCCCCATCCTGCTGGGGGCCGGGCGCTCCCCCAGGGAGCCTGCCGTCCAGCTGAGTGAACTCTCAGGGGCCTGCGGGCTGGCTGCAGCAGGCTGCGGCTCGGAGCACGCACAGGGGCGAAACCTGCTGTGTAAGTGAGCACTGGTCTCGCCCAGCCACTGTCCGGCCCGGGACGCCGGCCAGCTGCTTCTCATCCATTGGCTGGCCACACTCTGTCCCTCCTGAGAGACGGGGTCTCTGCTTTCCGGACCAGGGGTAACCCAAACCCTGAGCAGGCCCCGGGGGACCCTGCTGCCGTAGAGGGCAGGGAGAGGCTGCTGACCCCCAAGGGCCGTGGCTGCACTGGGTGACCTCTGGCCACGTGCCATGAGCAGCTTTTGTTACATGTCGGAGGAACATCCCGTCCTGTCTCGCACAGCGCCGGCAGTGAACGCGTCAGGCAGGTGCTCTCCCCTTTCTGCTTGTTGCTTTTTATCCTCTCTAGTCTTCCTGAGGCCGACTGTGCCCACCACGCCCGCCTCTTCCATGCACAGCTTTGGGGCAGTTTGTGGTCGTGAAGCCAGCAGAGGGGATAGGCCGTGGGGGCGCCCCAGTGGCAGCTCCGGCCAGAGCAGGCTGAGCTGTGGCAAGAGCCCACAGGGAGCTGTTCAAAGAGCCGGAAGGGACCCGGGCTGTAGCAGGACAGCACTTGTAAGAAATGTCAAGTTGCTGGGAGCCAGCAGCCAGTTCTTAGCTTGGGGCTGGTGGCATCTGACGGCAGCAGAGACACAAATCCTTGCTGGTGAATGGGCAGCGTGCGCCACGCCCCTCCTCAAAGGTGCGGTCAGTGAACCAGGCGCCTCCAGCCACCGTGATGGGCGCGAGCCGCCGCCTGCCTGCCCCACTAATCTCATCATTCCATGTTTCATTGCAGGGCCGTTATCATCCGTAACGGGGAAATCATTCCAATGTCCAGGGAGTTTACTCCAGAGACAGAGAGGCAGAGGCTGCAGTTTTTAGTAAGAAAGAACTTTCTTCTCCTCCAATTCCTTCTGCACCACCTCCCACAGGCAGCGCACAGGGCCACGGGGAGATAGCTACAGCGAAAGCTGCATGCGGTCACCTGGGGGACCCTCGGGGGGGCAGTGGCGTCCGCCTTCTTCTCCAGCTGGTGAAATAGCTGCAGTTTGGGGAGGCCGGGCTGGGAGGAGAGATGGGGCCTGTAATGCCAGCACCAGGTGCAGTCCCGCCCCAGGTCTCTGGCGGTGGGAATGGCAGAGGAGGCCTGGAGCCTCTAGCGCAGGGGGTCCCGTGGGCAGCGACGCTAATTCAGAGCTCTCTGAGGTGTCAGTGGCCTTAGCCCCTATCATCTCATGCAGACACGCATCTCATGGCGCAGCCGCAGCGGAGAGACTCTGCTCCTCTCGCCGCCAGGTCCCTGCAGGAGTGCGGGGAGCCAGGGCTCGCTGTGCTTTGCCCTGCACCTGCTCCGGGCACAGAAAAGGCATTGCTCCTAAGGGCTGGCGGGCAGAGCTAGTGTGTAAGGGGGCCACGTGCTGGGCCTGAGAGTTGGATGGGAGGAGCAAGTCCCCTCTCTCTGTCACCCTGGGGCTATTTAGTTAGGGCTGTCCCATTGCCCATCTCCCGGCCAATACCCATCCTCCCGCTTTGGCCAGCGCGTTCCCAGGCCCCTCTGGAGGACTGGGCACATTAGTGCCAAGTCTTGGTTGCGCACCAAGGTGCCCGCTACAGCTCTCGGGAACCAGATGAAGGCTGAGCATCGCTCTTGTGGTTCCTGAAAGCTTCCCTTTCCAGCTCGCCTTGGGAAGCTGAGTCTGCTGCAAGGTGAAACTCGATAAGGTTGCAAAGACACCCTGCTCCCCTCCCCCCTCCCCGACAGGGAGAGGGAGAAGGTGACATGTGAGTGAGCCGAGAGTTGCTGGATGTGTTTGCTGGCTCAGAATACACCTTGGAAAACCACCAAGAGGTGGCCTGGCCTCCGCTCTGTTTGCAAACTGCCCTGGAGAGGAGGAAATTGCACCCAGCAATGGATTGGCTGCCGTTGCGGGTGGCAGAAAAGCTGAGCAGTCGGAGGACCAGCTCTGTATTCGTTCCATGGGCCTGGGGGAATCGATTTCAGCCAACCTCCCTTTGGTGGCTTTGCATCCAAAGCGAACTCCGGCAGCGAGGCAGGAACTGCAGCAACGGCGCAGCATGCCGCAGGGTTGGGGACCAGATCTGCAGCCCGTTGCACAGCTTCCATGGAGGGCGTGTGTCCCTTCGCAGAGTGCTGTTCCATCAACAGAGCTCCCAGCCCCTGGGAACAGCATTCCTGGCAGCAGCACCTGTCTGCAGCTTTGCACTGGGCCCCCGCATCTCCCAGTCATCTTCCCTCGGCTAACCCATCGGCATTTGCCAAGGGCACTAGAATCCCCCCACCATGTCCCTCCCTGTGTCTCGGCCCTCGGGTCTTTGCTAACCCTGAACTCTGGGGTGCGGTGATACCTGTGTGTCCCCCTCCCTGCCCCGCTCCCGCAGGCTCAGGGGATGGGCTGAGACAGAAGATGCACTTGTAAGTTTGAGCTGCCAATGCATTGGCTAGGGGTCTGCTGGGGGAAACTGGCTGTGGGCAGAGCAGTGGGTCTCACTCGGTGATCATAAGAGCGGCCAGACTGGGTCAGACCAAAGGCCCATCCAGCCCAGTACCCTGTCTGCCCACAGTGGGCAATGCCAGGTGCCCCAGAGGGAGTGAGCAGAACACGGAACCATCAAGCAAACCCTCTCCCGTCGCCCATTCCCAGCCTCTGACAGAGGCTAAGGACACCCTCCCTACCCACCCTGGCTAATAGCCCTTGATGGATCTACCCTCCATGAATCTATCTAGCTCTTTTTTGAACCCTGTTAAAGTTCTTGCCTTCACTACATCCTCTGGCAAGGAGTTCCACAGGTTGACTGTGCGCTGAGTGAAGAAAAACTTCCTTTTGTTTGTTTTAAACCTGCTGCCTATTAATGTCATTTGGTGACCCCTAGTTCCTGTGTTATGGGAACAAGTAAATAACTTTTCCTTATTCACTTTTTCCACACCACTCATGATTTTATAGACCTCTCTCCTATCCCCCCTTAGTATCCTCTTTTCTCAGCTGAAAAGTCCCCGTCATCTTAATCGCTCTTGCAATTCCAAACCCCTATTCATTTCTGTGACCCTTTTCTGAACCTGTCCCATGAAGAAACGTGGGGCTAAAGGTTTGGGGGGTTGGGAAGGGACTTGGGGGCCTGAGGGGAACCCCTGCTTTGCGGAATGAAACTGGAGAAGCTCCACTCAGGAGTGGATGTTGACAATGGCTCTGCCCCCGGCGGCTACTGCAATATCTAACTCCCAGTGCTTCCTGTCCATGTCCGGGCAGATGAACAGAGGCCATGGTGTTAACCATGGCATGGAGGCTCCTGCGGAGAGGAGAGAGGTCACTCCCTCTTGCTTGCGTGTCTGAGCTCCTGGAGCAGGCTCTGGGTTGGGCCAGCGTTTGCAGTCTGCTCTAGGAATGGGCAAGGTTAACTGGTTAGCAGGTAAGTATTAGCCTTCCTGGCATGCTTACCAGGTAACCAGTTAACCGGAGGGCGGGCAGGAGCAGCTCCCTCTGCCCACGGAGGGCTGGTTGGAGGAGTCAGCCGTGGGACCCCAGCCACACGGTTAACCGATTACCTGGTTAACTGTTCCGCTGCAGATCTCCGGGCCATGTGGGTCGCGTGTGTGGGGCAGCGGGAGGCTGAGGCTGAATCTGCTGGTTTCTCTCCTTAGGGGTTTTTGAGGCCGGAGCTGCTGGGGAATGAGTTCACGCACCTGGAGTTTCCCCGGAGGATTCAGCACAAGGAGCTGGGGAAGAAGATGCTGTACAGAGATCAGAACATGAGCGGCTGGTAATGCCCCGCACCTACTCGTTACGCTTGGGGCCAGCGGGGGGCTTAGCTGCTTAGACCCTCCTGCCTCCGGCAAAGGGAGAGGCCCCCGCCGTGCAGCCCTACCCTGGTGGATGGGGTCCACTGCACCCCTTGGCACCTGCTAGCGGATTCTCCAGCATAGGCAGGGCCTGCGTGTCCGATGGGCACTGGCTGCTCTGTTGAAAACAGCCCAGGGTGCTGCTGGGACACTTTACCTCCCCTGTGACAGCTCCCCTCTCTGTCTGTAACCAGGGCCTATAAAAGGATAGTAGAGGACGACCTGAAGTTTCCACTTATCTACGGAGAAGGGAAAAAGGTAAAGAGCTGAGGGCCTGCAGGTGTGAGATCCCACCTGGGACGTGCCCCGATCTGCAGCCCCTCCGGCCTCTGCTCACTCACAGCCACTGGCATGCTAAGTCCCTCCCTGCTGAATATGCTAATGCTCTCCCAGCCTTGCATGCATGCCTCCGTCCCAGCCGTGCCCCCCAGAAACGTGTCTTGTACTTGCTGCTGTGAGCAGAGATGGGGAGGAGAGGTAACTTGTGTGCTGTCAGCTGTCCATTTTTATTCCTTTTTTCCCCTCTTTGAGGATACCCCCAGCTGGGGTATAGGCAAAGCAGATCCCTGCATAGAGGAGATTCAAAACATCTTTTAGGGGCATTGTCAATTTCTTGCCTGCACCTTCTGTGTACGTGAAATTTGAGTCGTCTTGATGCTGACATGTAAATTCCTTTATTTATACTCTCCCCTGCCGGTGAATGGTTGTTTTAGCAGTTAAGTCTTCTCACACCTGGGACCAGTCTCTGAGGAGCTAGAATGTGAGCGTTTCCCAGCATTACAACACATAACACAAGCATACAGCAAAATCTCATAGCTTTCCACACAGTGATGTTCCGCATGTTTTAACAGGACAGTGATGTTCAGTAGATTATGGGTTTTCAAATGATCCCTCACCAGGTCTACTTTGTAGGAAGTATATCATAGCCATATCAAAGCGGTGAACACGGGCTACAGGATATCATGCAGACACAATCCCCATTGAACAGAAGCTGGGAGTTTATAGGGATGTAGATATCCAAGCATGGAGCCGGGATGGTAGAGCCTGCAATGGTTTGGGGGGACTCTTCTTATCTGACTTCTGCCGCCGGGTGGATTGGGGGGGGAAGGGGGATTTTGGTCTCTGAAGGTTTAAATTCCTGCCCTATTTTCTTTAGTGAGCCCAAGGGCCCCCACACACCCCTTGCAGATGCACTCACAGTGGCACCCATTGTGCGTGTGTTTCCCTGGTGCCACGAGGGGGCAGACAGTGACTGTTTGGTTTGCTTTTCCACAGGCCCGGGTGATGGCTACAATCGGGGTCACTCGGGGCTTAGGAGACCACGACCTGAAGGTGTACAACTCCAATATCCACATCAAGCCTTTCCTCTCCTGTGTCCCTGAGGTGAGTTGGGCCAGCCCGGGACTGCCCCTCGGGGGCTGGGGCACATGAGCAGACGGAGGGCGCACCTCAGGGAGGGGCTGGGAGCAATAGGGTCCCGTGGGCTGGGACCTCATGAGCTCTGCCAAGGCACCACTCCTCTGCCTTTACACCACCCCAGTTATTCCAGTACTGGGCCTGTTGCACGGCTCTGCCGTGGCACGTGGACCCAGGCTTCTGTCTGAGGCATTTGGCCCCCATCTCCGTGATAGCCAAGTGCCTCCCAGTGCTAAATTCACTGTGAGCAGGGGAGGGCAGGGCTGTCCCGCCTAGACAGAGGGGAGCTGGGGCCATGTGGCTGGGTGCAGAGGTCCCACCTTTCTGTCCCCTCTCTGGCCTTGTGAGCCCCACTGGGACGGGGGGTGACGGAAGGAGACAGCGAGATGGGAACCTCCTGGGGAGCCGGGCCGGCGCCGGACAGGCCCTTTCCCAAGCGCCCGGTGCGGCCCGGTGCCACTGTTGGCGCTGAGCCCCCGTCTCCCGCCAGGTCCGTGTTTACGACCTGACGCAGTACGAGCACTGCCCCGATGACGTGCTGGTGCTGGGCACGGACGGGCTCTGGGACGTCACCAGTGACAGGGAGGTGGCCGAGGTGGTCACAGAGGTGCTGATGGGCCACGAGCCAAACGACCCCTGCAGGTGAGTCGAGGGCCTGGCGCCCTGTTGCCGGAGCCCCGAGTCCCCCAACGCCCACTCCTCCCGCCTCAGGTGGCTCACTTGCCGCCATTGTTCCCTTCTGGGCTGCTAAGCCTGGGCGCGGGCCGAGGAGGTGTGTCCTCGCCCACAGTTCCCTCAGCCTGTCCCTGTCTCTCCTCAGAGGGCCCATGTCTCCGCCCCATGGCTCCTGACTGGGGGATGCTGCTTCCTCTAGTGCCGGGGGGGGGGACCCTTTTTGGGTCAGGAGCCACTGGTCCCCAGAAAAACCAGTCGGGGGCTGCACAAAAGGACACCTCACTGACATGGCCCCTGACTGAGAAGCAGAAAGACACTCCCCCCACATTCCCCTCGCACACCAGAGCCTGGGGGGGGGGCGGGCTGGTAGATTTTGTGGGGCCCCGGGCTCCGGAGTGGGGCTCTCCAAAGCTGGGGGGACCCAAGCCTCCAGGCAAGCCAGGGGCTGGATCTGGCCCACAGGCTGCAGGTTCCCCGCCCCTGCCATAGAGCACTGGAAGGGAGGGATCATCTGAGAGCAATGCACAACTCTTCCCTCCCCTCGCGGTCTCCTTCCTCTCCCATGGGCCCCGCCAACAGCCCCCTTTCTCCTCAGAGTACAGGGGGCGCGAGGGTGGGGGTTGCCCACAGGCGGGAGGTGGGGCGCCTGTGCTGCTGATTGGCTATTGGGCCTGGCGGCGCTGCAGGTACACCATGGTGGCCCACGAGCTGGTGGTGAGGTCCAGAGGGATGCTGAAGGAGCGGGGCTGGCGGCTGGCTAATGACAAGCTGGGCTCTGGAGACGACATCTCCGTGTTCGTGATTCCTCTGGGCGGCCCCGGCAATTACACGTGAGGCTGCACTGTTCCGGGGCGCAAGGCGGCTGTCGTTGCCGTGGGACCAGGGCTGGGGTGCAGGGGCGGCCTGGCCACAGAGCGTTGGTGCTGCCTGCCTTTCCGGCAAGAGGAGGAAGAAACCCGGGAGTCCCAGGCTGCCCGCCGCGCCCCGTCTCCGCCTGCTGCTCCCTAGCCCCGGGCAGCGAGAGCTGGAGCAGCTAGCAACGGAACAGCCGCCCAGGGCCCGCGGTGGGGAGATCAAGACACGACTGTTCTGCTGCCATCACCCACAGCCAGCCCTGCCTGACAGGGTCCCTGCGAGAGGGCTGGGCTCCTACTCGGCTCTCCAAGGCTCCTCTGCAGGGACAGGAGAGCACCCCCAGGCTGGGACATCTGGTCTGGTAATGTGAGAATGGGGTACCTGGAGGGGCGACAGTTCCCCAGGCTTGGGAAGCATGTGCTGCCCTGTGCAAACCCTCCCTTTCCCCCCTCGAGAGCTGCACCATTGCTGTGCGGTACGGCTGAGCTCCGAGCTGCCGCTCCCACATCCCCGTGGACCGGCGGGCACCTGTCCAGCTCTAGTCACGGCACTCGTCCTGGTCACCTGGCCTGTGCAGCTCTGATGCCCAGTCCCCTCTGCTTGTAGCGAAGGGAACAGCTGTGCCAGGACAGCCCTGGGAGCCAGCCAGGCTGTGGCTGGCATGGCCTGGCACACTTGCCTCATGCTTGCCATCCTGCCAGCCGGGCAGCCTTCCGTCCGCTTACTGTATCCTTCTCTTGGCAATGGGCACGGTATAAACTCCCGGGGACTTCTATCAGAGCGGCATTAGCACCCGGCCCAGGGTGAGTTCCCAGATGCCAAGACGGGGTTTGGCCCAATTATTGTTGGTTGTCAATGGAAGAGCTGGTCCAAAAGTGTCCACGTTCCGATGTCAGTGAAAACAACTGGGCTGAAACGTTCATGACCCGGTCATCCAATTTTCCCACCAGCCGTACTGAACTGGTGCTTGGTTCTGTTCCGAGTACAGACCAGGCCTGCCCCAAAGGTCTTGCGACTTAAGAGGGGTGAATCCATGTGCTTCGCTGGGCGCCAAGGAGAATTAATGAGCTGTGTGTCTTTAAAAAAAAAAAAAAGAGAGAGAGAGAGAAGAAGCAAGCAAATCCCCTTCTTTCTGGTATTAATCTCAGAGCAATGACCAGCTCTGTTCTGGTGGGAGCTGTGGCTCGGCTCAGCCCTGCAGAACACTTGATTCAGAAAAAGTGACCCATCCTGCACACCTCTGCTCTGGGACGTGCACTTTCTGGGTCTCTGCAGAGTGTGATGAAGGGGAAGGACACAAGTGCAGCATTGTAGCTATAAAATCCTGCCCCAGGCTAGAAATGGGGCAAATTCCCTTCTGATGAATGTTGTTTGTAACTCCTAATTGGTGAGATGTAAATAAACTGCATAGGCCTCGTTGGAACTAAAAGGCATCTAGGGAGTGTCATTGGCATTTCTGTCTTAGAAGGAGATTGTGTTTTTAAACGACGAATGCCACCAGGAATCCCAACAGGCCTTTGTCTGAAAGCCAGTTGCTTGTGAGTAGTTTATGTGGATAGGCCTGCCAGCAGATACACCCAGGCAGATCTCTCTGAGCCAGTCTCTTCCTCCTTATTCCCAACGAGGGGATGGTGCGGTCTCCCCCATTCCAAAGATGCTAAGGGTACGTCTAGACTGCAGAGTTTTCCCAGGATTCCAGAGGTATCCCAGAAAAAACTCTGCTTCATCCAAGGAACACATCTGCTCTTCCAAAATTTTTTTTGGAAGAGCAGACGCATTTTTTTTTGCATCCCTGTAAACCTTGTTTTATGAGGAAGAAGGGATGTTCCGAAAAAGGGTTTTTTTCTGACATTTGGTCCAGTGTAGACAGGCCAAATGTAAGAAAAGCCTCTTCCGGAAAAAGATATGCAAATTGTGAACCGCAATTTGCATATCTTTTTCTGCTTCTTTTTTCGGAAGAGTGGTGTAGTCTAGACGCAGCCAAAGTCTACACTACAGCACTAATTTGAACTAACTTAGTTCGTATTAGTTAATTCGAACTAAGCTAATTCTAACTAGTGCATCTAGACCTAAAAACTAATTCGAATTAGCATTTTGCTAATTCGAACTAGCATGTCCACATTGAGTGGACCCTGAACCGAAGTTAAGGCTGGCCGGAACCAGTGCCAGCAGGGCATTAGGTTAGGACTTAGAGCGTGGAGCTGCTGCCTCAGGCTAGCCGAGGGCTGTGCTTAAAGGGACCCGACCCCCACCCTGGACAGACAGTTCTCAGGGTTCCCTGCTTGCTTGTCTACCTCGATGACGGACAGCAAAGCAGTCCTGTCTTGGAGTGCCCTGAGTGCCCACACTCGGCACATCACAGCACTTGGCCATCAGCCCGGCTGCACTTGCCACAGGCTGCCATCCGGGGGTGTCAATCGGGGGGCTGTCAGGATCCAGGAGGCCCTGCAGGAGAGTTTCCACCCTGAGGAGCCTGCAGAGCCACCCCAGTCCTCCCCATCGGGGGCTCGTGCCCCATTCCTCCCTCACCTCCTTCCACTTACCCCTCCCTAGCCCCCCTTCCTGATGTAAAATATAAAGGACATGTGTTCAAAAATAGAAACTCTTTATTTAACAAAACTGGGGGGGGAGGGGATTAACCTCCGGGGAGACTGGGAAAAGGAGGTGGGAGAGGGGAAGAGAGAGGGTGGGAGAGGGGAGGTGGAAACCTGGGAGGAGGGAGCTGGAAGGGGGAAGCCAGGGGAAGAAGGAGGAGGGGAAGTCTAAAACTATGGTACGCCATATCTTCAGTACTGTGTACAGATGTGGTCTCCTCACCTCAAAAAAGATATTTGGCCTTGGAAAGGGTTCAGAAAAGGGCAACTACAATGATTAGGGGTTTGGAACAGGTCCCATATGAAGAGAGGCTAAAGAGACTGGGACTTTTCAGCTTAGAAAAAAGGAGACTGAGGGGGGATATGATAGAGGTCTATAAAAGCATGAGTGGTGTGGAGAGGGTGAATAAAGAAAAGTTCTTCATTAGTTCCCATAATAGAAGGACTAGAGGACACCAAATGAAATTAATGGACAGCAGGTTTAAAACTAATAAGCGAAAGTTCTTCTTCACACAGCACATAGTCAACCTGTGGAACTCCTTGCCACAGGAGGCTGTGAAGGCTAGAACTATAACAGAGTTTAAAGAGAAGTTAGATAAATTCATGGAGGTTGGGTCCATGGAGTGCTATTAGCCAGGGGGTAGGAATGGTGTCCCTGGCCTCTGTTTGTGGAAGGCTGGAGATGGATGGCACGAGACAAATGGCTTGGTCATTGTTTTCGGTCCATCCCCTCTGGGGTACCTGGTGTTGGCTGCTGTCGGCAGACAGGCTACTGGGCTAGATGGACCTTTGGTCTGACCCAGTACGGCCGTTCTTATGTTCTAAGCTCAGGGCTCAGGGTCGGGGGTCTCACTGGACCAACTTGATTTTCATGCAAACCTGCTCCTGGGTTCGCATGTGGCCTTTGGTGGCCAGGCTGGCAGCTATCCTGCCCTAGACGGCCGCATTCCTGTGTCTAGTGCGGAGATCGTGGACGTTGGAGGCCTCCCCCCAAATCTCGATGAGGTCCACGATCTCCGCACTAGACCAGGCAGGTGCCCGCCTTTTGCGGCCCCGGGCAGGCTCCTGGGAGCCGCCAGCCTGGTCCTGGGAAGAGGCAGAGGGCTGGGTGGCAGCGGGTGGCTGGCTCATGCCGTGCCAGGTGCAGGGTCTGCTGGTTGGGTGCTGGCAGGCTTGCAACTGGCACGAGCACTGTAGCCAGACCGTGCCCCTTTAAGGGCTCCGGGACCGGGAGGGGGGCAGAAAAGTTTCCCTGGTTTGGCCCAGAGTGGCCACCAGGGCAAGCTGGGAAGGGCTAGCCTCCAACTAGTTCGAATTAAGTGGCTACACAGCCCTTAATTCGAACTACTTAATTCGAACTAGGCGTTAGTCCTCGTAGAATGAGGTTTACCTAGTTCGAATTAAGCGCTCTGCTAGTTCGAATTAAGTTCGAACTACCGGTTTTATATGTATAGACGCTATGAAAGTTAATTCGAACTAACGGCTGTTAGTTCGAATTAACTATGTAGTGTAGACATACCCAAAGAGTGGGACTTTGCCTTCTCTGATGTCAAGCCGTTTGTGCATATTGTTAGCAGGCTGCCGTGGCCAGTTGCTCTTCTGTGCCAACTCAGTGAGAGTTACCCGGCTCATCTGAGATGTGATCCTGGCTGCCCTTGGCTAGCGCACAGGACACCGAGTGCCAGCTGACACAGGCTGTTCCATGTGAGCTCCTGGTGAGATGGAGTCTGTGTTGCTCCATAGTGCACTGCCTGGCGCCTGCAAAGAGAGTTTCTTTCTCTGGAAATTGAATCTTTTGGTTGTTCCCTTGGAGCTCTCCAGCTGGTCGCACCTTTCCCACTAACTTCCCAGCAGCCAGAGTCCAGAAAACGGCTCCTGCCCCCTACTGTGCTGGTTGATTTGTGAGTGAGCAAAGGCTTCCTTTTTTAATGCCGGGTGGGGAGGATTAGCAAAACCCCCAAACAAAACAGCAACTCCTGGTTAGCATTCCACCTGTTCTGAGTACCTTCTCTCTTCCTTCCCTCGGGGGCACCTGGCACCGGCCACTGCTGGGAGACGAGACACTGGACTGGATGGACCTGTGGTCTGGCCCAGTCTGGCTGTTCTCATGTTCTTATGTACGGCTCATGCCCCTCCTGGGCTGGCCAGCATCTCCACAACTACTAGCTGGGCTACCTCTGCCGATGATCACTCAGGTTGGAACTAAAGAGCAGGTGAATTCTGGGGCCTGGCTGGAACTCTTGGGATCCAGGGCCCGATCTAAAGCTCTTCAGTAAATGGATAACTTCTCTGACTTTAAAAACAATGTGTGGTCCTGTGGCACCTGAGTGACTAACCAAAATATATAGAACCGTGAGCTTTCATGGGTAAAACCCACTTCATCAGATGAATTGGAGTGGAAATAACAGAAACCGAGATCTGTATAGCAATAGAAGTACCTGACAAATGTAGTAGCTGTGTCAGTGAGGCTAATTAAGTGGCTGGATGAGTGCCATGCATAGCTTTTGATGTGGAAATGCAGATGTTAAAGGCAGGAGAAATTGGCTTTGCAGTGCATCAACCAGTTAATGTTTCTATTCAAGCCCAGGGTAACGGTGTCAAATCTGTAAATGAATTCCAGTTCTGCAGACTCTCTCTGTAACTGGCTGGTGAAATTCCTTTGTAGGAGGATGGCTACTTAAATCCATGACGGAGTGCCCAGGCAGGTTACAGTGCTGCCTACAGGTTTCTGTGTGTTACCATTTCTGATGTCTGATGTGTGTCCCTTTATCCTTTGGCGCAGAGACTGTCCGCTTTGGCCAGTGTCCATGGCATGGGACCTGATGGCTTGATCACATTAGAGGATGTGGAGTTGTGTGAGCCCCTGGCTCCGATCCTGAGAGGTGGGCATGCCGGGTGCAAATGCTGTCTAGGCTGTTAGTGCCATACAGCCCGTCTCAGACTAGCGCTCCCCCCTGTTCCTAATGGGGCCACGCCCAAGGAGAGCAGTGCTGTCCTGCAGCAATGGAAAAGGGTAGAATCTCTTGCCATGTGATAGGCCAACTAAACTCCGTGGTTCCTCAGGGAGTGTGGGATTGTCTCTGGGACCGCGGTGGCATATGCTAGGGTCACCTGTGACGCCCAGGAGAAGGGGGCAGATTCCTGCTAGCATTTCCCAGCAGGCGGCTCTGAAGCCAGAGGCACCCACAGGAGTGACCTCCTTTTCAGAGCTGCCAAGCGCCCCGGTCCAATTCCAGCCTGCCGTCTTCACCTATCAGGTGCTGAGCTTTGGGCTCAGAAGGCTTGTAGCGGTAGCGGCTGCCCCGGGACTTTTGCTGCAGCCTCCGAGCCTAGGCCGGCAGCTGGGTGCGAACTCCCCACGCGCTAGAGCACTAAAACAGCAGCATGATGTTGCTGCAGGGGCTGGCTGCTTGAGGGTGGATGCGGGTGTTCGGATGGGCCTGGACTCACCTATTCTACCACCCGAGCCACAGTAGCCACACGGCTGGTTGGAGCAGAACGAGCCTGAGTCTGTCTGTGCTGGCTGCAATGTAGACGTACCCTCTGGCTTTAATGGGGCCGTCTCCTTCCTCCCCAGACCTGCTGGGGCTGTGTGTCTGCATCCCATGTGGCTGCACAGCTGGTGAGTGCGCTGGCAGCCTGCTCCACCTTGGGCCGGCTAGCACAGAGTGGGCAGTGCCCGGGAAGGGGCGGAGGGGAGCGCGGCCGCGTGGTGAAGGCGGCTGGGCACCAGAGCTGCTCCGTACCGGGCCCCCCCCAGCCCTGCCCACAAATCTGACGCCAAAGAACTTGCTCCAAATCAATGGCCTGGAGATGGAGCGGAGCCTTCAGGCAGGCTCTGATCGAGGTCCTGGCTAATGGCTATTCATGGGGGTCAGAAGAGCCTTCCCCGTGAGCATGGGGGGGCACGGCCCAGGCCTCCGCCCCCTTCGTCTGCCCCCCGCCAGCTGTGCGCTTCGCTGCCCCGCCTCCTGGCTCCGCGCAGGGGGCCTCCCCTCAACAGATTCCGCTGCGGGTCGGGCCGCTCCAGAGCGCGGGATGGGGGTTCGGTTTGTTTTTAGCACTTCGTCAGGAGCTGGCCACGGGGGGGGGGGGCTCCCGCTTTGCTCTCACGCTGCTGAGGGAACCACAGTAACCAATGACCCTTCCGGCGTCCCCATTTCCGGGACCGCCTTCCCGCCCTGGCCTGTCGCTCTGCTTCAGCGGCCCGCGCCCAGGCTCCGCCGTTCGGCCCTGTGCCCTGTCCGGCTCCAGTCTGGGGGCCTCACTGCCGCCCGCCGACGCGCTCTGACCCCTCTGTGAGCGGGGGTAGGGGGACACGGGCCCTCCCGCTCCTCAGGGCCCTAAAGGTGGGGGCAGCCGCCGCCCCCCATGGGGGCGATAGCCCGAAACCCGTCAACCTCTCAGGCCTCCGTACCTGCCCGGGGCCACCTCCCGCCCGCGCTGGCTCCCTGCAAGAGGAGACGCGCTCTCGGGTTGGTGCCCTCCCGCCAAGCGGCGAGGCCCCTGGTCTCCCCTGTGTCGAGGCCCTATGGGGCCAACCATCCCGGGGCGGGAAACCCCCCGTCCTCTGCCCGGTAGGACAGCAGTTCTCCCCCGCACTCGACGCGCCGCCGGCGCTGAAAGCTCCCGGCACGCGGCTGGAGCACGCGCAGCAGCGGCGCAGGGGAGGGCAGGGGCCTGCTGTGCCCCCCCCCACTTTCAAACGGGGGCTGAGGGGGGAATGGGTTGAGACCCTAGGAATCAACTGAACCACCCCCCCCCCCCCCCGAGAAATCCTCAGTCAGAATCACACGGGCTCCCCCTGCCCCCGGCCTTGTCTCCGCGCAAACCTCCCTGGCTCTCCCGGAACCTGTTCGGTGGAACTGTTGCGAGCCCCGTGCGGGCCCTCTCATGAGCTTTGCGCGGCTCGTGTTCCTTAGCCCACGGCTGTCCCGAATGGACTTAAACGAAACCGCAGTAAGCCTCTGGAAGAACACAGCCTCTGCCCTGGTTTAACAAAAGTGGGGTAAAATCCCACCTTCTCGTGAACCTGCTTGTGGAGAAACTCTGAGCCAAAGGCCGGAGGAGGGCGAGTGTGAGATGACTGTACAAGCGGCTCTTGCAATAGCCCAGCGCGCGGCAGGTCTTATCCCCATTGACTAAATGTAGAAACTGAAACAGAGGTGGGGAGCTGGTGGTGGGGCCTAACCGTGCAGCACTAGGCATTGTCCTTTGCACTAGTGCAAAGGGTGTAAAACACTACTGAAACAGAATGGCAAGATTTCGCACCGGTGCAGACGCCCTCCCCCCAGTGCGCAGAACAGTAAAGAATCAGGCCTGCCAGGGAAAGGCACCGCTTCCTGCAGGCTGATCTGCAGGGAGTGACCTCCCCAAAGCAGGGCAGGAGCAGATGCTGGGCAGGCAGGCTCCGTTAGCAGCAGGCAGTGGGGCGAAGCAGCGCTAAGTGTTTGGGCCCTGAGAAGAGCGACTGTTTAGTCTCTTGGAATCTAATCCCGAAAGGAGAATGTTTGTGCGCTAATAACTGGGGCACTAGAAGAGCTACCGCATCCAAACTTTGCATGGGGTAACCTTTCCTCCAGGAGAAGGTTTTAAGGGACTTTTGGCAGGGCGGGGAAAAGCGGCTTCCCCAGGGGAAGTGGCGGAGACCGTCACTAAGGCCGGCGGCGGAGGCGCGAGGGGAGGGGCGGGGCTCCGAGTGGCAGCTGCCCCACTCGCCTCTACCAGGCCGTTCCACTGCACAGGTGCGTCCGGGGCGGGGGAGCCCCCTCCTCCCTCCCGCCCGTGATGTCACTCGGCCCAGGCCCCTCCCCTCCGGCGGCGGCCAAGGGTTGCCGAGCGACGGGCTGGAGCTCACGGCCGCCGCTAGGGGGCAGTTGCGGGTGCAGAGGGGTGAGCCCAGCGGGGCGGCGGCGGCGGCGGCGGCGGTGCTGGGAGCAGCCTGGGGTCTGGCGCAGCTTCCTAGTCATGTGGCAGGGAGCCCGGCACCTGCTCGCCGCGGGCGAGGGGAGCCCCCTTACGCAGCTCCATGGTGCAGTAGGTAGCGGGGCGAAAGTTTCAGGGCAGGTGATGGGGTCATTGCCCCCCGTGGCACCTGCAGCTCCGGGTGTGAGCTGGGCCACCCCGCCCACCCTAGGTCCCGTGCTCGCCCCCTCCCGCCCCTCACACGGGGCACCCCCGGCAGGACCCCAGCGCCCGCCCTGAGCAACGCCGGGTAACTCCAGCTAGTACTAAATAAAACTAATTGTTCTCTGGTATGTCTGCCGGAGTCCCTCTCTCTTGGCTCTGCATTGCAGGGGGTTGCGCTCACGCCCCTTCTCACACTGGGCTCGAGAAATGTGGTTGTATGTGTCCTACAGGCCACTCACAGCTGTGATTAGAATCCCCCCCCCCACACACACAGATCCAAAAGCTCTGCGTTGCTCCAAGCAGGAGAGCGCCCTGTTTCCCTGAGAAGTCACCATGAGGACCACTGCAAAGAGCCAAGAGCATCATTCCACAGTGAGCCAGAGACCAGGAAATGGATTTTAGAGTTCCCAGGGTTTGCAGGTGGGAGGGGCGCATCTGTTCACCTGTTTACATGGCTGCAGAGCAGTGGAGTTCAAAGCACTGGCCAGAGTGGCTAATTGGGCATTGTGGGAAACATGCTGGAGGTCAACGAACTCAACAAAAAGCCTGCTGCACAGTGCCCACTGCATACATGATTGTCCAGTACAGGGAGAGTGAGGGTATGTCTACACTAGCCCCCTAGTTCGAACTAGGGAGGCTAACGTAGGCATTCGAAGTTGCAAATGAAGCCCGGGATTTAAATATCCCGGGCTTCATTTGCATCTTTCCGGGCGCCGCCATTTTTAAATGTCCCCTAGTCCGAACTCCCTGCCCGCGGCTACACGCGGCACGCTACACGCGGCACGGAGTAGGTAGTTCGAATTAGGTTCTCTCATTCGAACTACCGTTACTCCTCGTGGAACGTGCTCTCTAACGCGCTCTCTGACACACACGCTCTCTGACACATATACTGACAGGCACGTGGCATGCTCTCTAATGCGCTCTCTGACACACGCTCTCTGACGCATATACTGACAGGCACGTGCTCTCTAACACATGCACACACTGACACGCACGCACTGACACACGTGCTCTCTGACGCATGCGCTCTGACACACGCGCTCTCTGACACACACGTGCTCTCTGACACACATGCTCAGATGCACATGCACTCTCTGACGCGCTGTAACAGGTACATGCTCCCTGACGCGCACATGCTCTCTGACACGCGTGCTCTCCCTGCTAGCTGCTGACGAGCTGGGGGGCTGTACAAAAAAAAGGAAGTCCAGGAGGAGCTGTATTTAAATCTTCCTTTTCTGTTCCCTTTTGGTGCAGGGAAATGTTTCCTTTGGAGCCAACTCCAAATCTGAAACGCAGTAAATCAAGAAAAAATGTCCCCCTGAAGCCACCCCCCCCCTGAAATAGATTCTGCTGGGTCTGAGCCAGGTCCCAGAGCTGGCTTTCCCTCCTTGCTGAGTCACAGATGGCAGGGGGATTTCCAAGCGGGATACTGGTTACGCTTTGCCTTCCCCTTCCTTTCCTGGCAAATCCTGGTGTCTGACGGGAAAACACCGCTGAGCCCCGTGGTTAGAGCCAAGGTGCTGAGTGCTCGGCACCATGCGGGACGAAACGGAAAATCTAACAACAGGCTTGTGCGCGTGTGTTACCCACAGCCACCTCCCTCCCCGCTCCCTGCATTGCTTGTTCCCCCCTTGTTGGCCATTGGCTCTGGTGTTGGATTGCGAGGTCCGCTGCGGCCTGCTACTCTGTACCTGTGTCACACCTGCACAAGGGGGCCCTGCTCCTGACAGGGGCTCTGGTAGCTGTTTATCGCTGGGCAGATCGATCCAGGCCCAGGGCGAGTCCAGAAGGAATGGAAGGGGCTCCGGGAGGTTGGGAGAGTGACAGGCGGGTGACAGTGGGGCAAGACAGGAAGTGTCAGTAGGCAGAACAGGGCTGGGGTTGAAGTAAGAGGTGGGCAGCTCACAGGGGGCAAAGAAGCTCAATGGGCAGGTGGCGAGATGGAGGGATGGTTGGCCTGTGATACAGATTTTAGCAAACCTTGGCACTCCTGGCACAGTCTGGCAGACAGGGCGACAGACCGAGAGGTCAGGTGCCTGTTCCCAGCTCTGCCACTGACCTGCTTTGTGGCCATGCATCAGTGGTTTCTCCTCTGCCCCGTTTAGGCTGTCAGCTCTTCAGGTGAGGGGCCATCTTTCGCTCTGTGTTTGCAGGGGCCCCCTCAGCATGTCCTCTAAGCCCTGCTGTGGATAGCGGTGGTCAAGGAGGAGAGGCGAGACAGGCCGGGCTGCATGGTGAGATGATGCAAGTTTCAGGAGGAAAGTGCTGGTAACAGTGTCTGCTGGAAGGGGTTGGTGACGCGCGTCCAGCTATTCCTGGAACCGTCTTGCAGAAACAGGTGCTGAGAATGCCGGGAGTGGGTCAGTAAGTGGTGAGGAGGCAGAGATAACAGAAACATCCCCTTGGTGTTTTCCTCTGCTCTTTGTCACTGCTGGAAATGATTCAGCCAGCTTTGCTCTCAGTAATGCCCAGCGCAATAGCGGACTCTAGCCCACACCAGCCCTGGAATCTGCTATCACAACGCTGTAGAAGCAACCACAATAGACTCAATCTAGAGCTTTGCGTTGGTAGGAGGCTTTTCACCTACCATGTGCACAGTAGGTGACAAAGGTGTGTAAGCATCATTGCCATCATTTTACAGATGGAGAAACTGAGGCACAGAGTGGTGAGAGCAGAAGGCTGAGGTTAGAATAATGCCCAGTACTTGATTCCCAGTTCAGTGCCTCAGTCATTGTACCACCATTAGGTTGTCCCTTTTCCTATTGAGCTCTTCACACAGTGCACTGTCAACCTGTGGAACTGCTTGCCAGAGGATGTTGTTGTGAAGGCCAGGGTTTTAACAGGGTTCAAGAAAAAGCTAGATAAATTCACGGAGGATATTAGCCAGGATGAGTAGGAATAGTGTCTCTGGCCTCTGTTTGCCAGAAGCTGGAAATGGGTGACAGGGGAGGGATCACTTGATGCTTCTCTGACCTGTTCATTCCCTCTGGGGCACCTGGCATTGGGCACTGTCCGAAGACAGAATTCTGGGCTAAATGGATCTTTGGTCTGGCCCAGTGTGGCCGTTCTTAAGAGACCAATGATCCAGCCTGTCTCCTATCCTGACCCCAGCAAGGACCAAAATAGCTGATCACTCCTGGAACACTGTCCCATAGCAGCTGCATGTCACCGGCCAGAGATCAGCTTCTGCCCTGAGCATTGATGGCCCTACTGACTGTATTAGTGAACCCTCTTCTTATTCCCTTACAGTGGAGGTCTAATCCTTTCTTTGAATCAATAAGAATTCTTCCTCTCCCCTGAGACACCGGCCTGCTGACAGATGAAGTGATGGGTCAGGAGGACCAGCCAGGTTCAGTCTGTGCTGTATCCGCTTTGCGGGGGCTTACATCACCTTCTGCCCCCTCTTCTTCCAGTTCCTTACCGTGTGATGCCGCACAAAACGTCTACCCTCTGAAATAAATAAAGAGCTTTATCCTCTTCTTGCTGCAGTGGATGGCTGCAAAGACAGGAAATGCCATCGCCGGCAGAGCCAGATCCTGTTTCCTGATTCCTGCCTTGGGGTTCTTATTTATGTTCATAAGTGACACTCCTTGCATGTCACACAGCTGCAGGGATGTGTGTGTGTGTGTGTGTGTGAGCTTCACATGGCTCTGTCTGTGCATGTGTGATAAATGTGACACACTTTTTTGTGCTCCTAATTCACTGAAGCCTTACATCTCAAGTCCACTGGCTATTGGCCACAGCAGGCTGGCTCCAAGACACAAGATAGTCTCGCTACTCGCCACACAGAAGGGATAAGCTCTTAGATCAGGGCTGGGGAACCTAAGGCCCAGGAGCCGGATGTGGCCCCTGGCTTGTCTGGATCCGGCCCCCAAGGCTCCGGGCTCCCCCCCAGCACTGAGGAGCTCGCGCTGGTGCTCCAGCCCTCCCGCCGTCCCCCCGTGAGGCTGGAGCACACCAAATCTACTAGCCTGGGCCTGTCTAGACTCTGGCGTGTGAGGGGAATGGGGGGAGCTTCTTTCTCTTTCTCAGTCGGGGGTTGGTTGGCTTTTGCTTCTCACTTGTGTGCAGCCCCCAACTGGTTTTTCAGTGGGTCAGTGGCCCCCAACCCAAAAAAGGTTCCCCGCCCCGTGTTAGATATAGCCTGTGCCATGCTGTTACGTGATAGATATGAGAGGGACTACTAGGCACAGCTGGCTACTGGCCATGCTATACAGACTGGCTATTGTAAACACAACATTCCTGTGGCACGTTAGGGAATGTCTACACAGCAGTGTTATTTTGGAATAACATAGTGCGCATCTATACAGCAAGCTGTTGTTTCGACATAATGTCAAGCTGGAGGACTTCTTACTCCGACTCCTGTAACCCTCGTTTCATGAGGAGTAAGGGAAGTAGAAGGAGGACTGTTCTTCCTTTGACTTCCTGCTGTGTAGACCACGCCAAAAGCCAAATTAAGCTATTTCGACTGCGGCTACGCAATTGACATAGCTGAAGTTGCGTAGCTTAATTTGAGTTTTACCCTGCAGTGTAGATGTGCCCTTAGTGACTAACCAGAATATATAGAATCATGAGCAAAACCCACTTCCTCAGATGAATTGGAGTGAAAATAACAGAAAGCAAGAGGTATATATAACAGGAGAGAAAGTACCTGTAAATTGTAGGACCCCTGTTCATTTAGCTAATGAAGTGGGCTGGATTTGTCCCATTCATAGCTTTTGATGTAGAAATGCAGATGTTAAAGGCAGGAGAGACTGGGTTTGTAATGCACCAACCAGTTATGTCTTTGTTCAAGCCCAGCTGTCAAATCTATTGCTGAATTCCAGTTCTGCAGACTCTCTGTGTAATTGGTTAGGGTACGTCTACACCACAGAGAAGATCGAAGCTGCCACTGTCAATCTTCCAGGATTCGAATTAGCGGGTCTAGTTAAGACAGCTAATTTGAAGTGAGAGGGGCACTCGGTTCGATGCCGATTGTCCTGCTTCCACAAGGAATAAGGGAATTCGAAGGAAGAGGGTTCTCCCTTCCACTTCCTGCAGTGTGGACAGTGCCAAAATCCGAGTTAAACGACTTTGGCTTCAGCTATGCAATTAACGTAGCTGAAGTTGCGCAGCTTAATTCGACCTTGTCCCGTAGTGTACACATACCCTAAGTGAAATTCCTTTGTAGAAAAATGGCTCAATCCATGATTGAGTGGCCAGGCTACCCCTCCGGCTACTGCAAGGCATTTAGGACAAGCATTGTCATTGACTAGGGCTTTAGCACAAGGCAGATGTGTCTGGGTGCATTACAATATAAATGATAAAATATTAGATAGGCAAGATGGGTGAGATTTTTTTTATTGGACCACTTCTGTTGGTGAGAGCAGAGCTTTGAGCCATAGGTAGCTCTTCTCCAGCCTCCCAGCTAAATGCAGGGTGGAACAGGTTGTTTAGCACATATTCTGGGATCATTGCAGGCAGAGTGACCTGTGAACACCACCGCTGTCCTGGGACAAAAAGAGGAGGTCAGCGGATAGTTACAATAAGCCACAGATCCAGTGTCTTTTTCAAGACCATGATTGGCAGGGCCTAGCAAAGTTATGAATGTAAGCTCCCAGAGATTCTCTTCGAAAGCAGTACGCAGGCTTCCTTTGGGGATGAGGCCTGACAGTTCAGACACAGCGGGATGGCATTTGAAAAAAGGGTACACCCCCAGGGATGGGGTATTTCCAGTGTGAGCACAATGGAGAACATAGCGATGGTCTGCTTTCACCCACGACAACTGCGAGTCCTGCTCAGCGACTTTGGCCCCATTCTTACATGCCAGCCAATATGCCCAGTTGCAGAGGGAGATAAGGTCATTGCAGGTTTTCTGTCTGGGTCCCAAACAGGCATTTGCCGTCCTACCTTTGGGAAGTCGCTGCAACAAGTGTTGCCGACTCAGAAAAACCCTTTCCAGGACAGGCATTGGACAAACAGAACTGGAACAGAGCAGCTGTTTGGGGCTGAGGTGCGGCAGTGATTAATATGTGAGCCTCTGTTGAGAGCCACCTTCATCCCACTGTCTTGGCCTGCAGCAACATCTTGCCAAAATGCCCCTGCTGGAAAGTATTAATGAGGAGGTGGGGCCCGGGGTAAGGAGGAAGGAGCAGAGTTGCATCTTTCATACCTATCAGAGTGTTGGACCAGATACGCTTTTGGGAAGCCGCCTGCTCTTTGGTGGCCTGTTATTAAGGCTGGTGATGAAATAATACTCTAGGATGTGGGAAAAGTTCTCTGTGAAGAGGAAGTGCAATCCCTGGGAACAGAGGAAAAAGCCAGCGAGATAAGATCATCCCTTGTGCTAATCCCAGCCCTGTCTCATTAAGTGAGATCCCAACTCTTATTCCTGAGGTCCCAATGATGCTGCCAGGGTATTTTTCCTGCTGGTGCAATCCAGAGACAGGGGGAACCCTCAGTCCTCCTGGGGCTGAGCCCAGTAGAGCCCCCGGTTGGGAACCTCAGCTGGGCGATACAGGACAGGGATCCCAAACTCCCAGCCCAGGGGGGTTTACAAACCCAGGCCAGCCTTCCCCCAGGTTCACCTGCCTCCCATTCAAAGGGTGTTGTAAAGATTCCCCCCTGCCTGGCAGACAGAGGGTCACGGGAGTGGGCCGCAATCCCAGGTGGCACGCGGTGCCAGGCTCTGGGGCAGGAATGGGAGCTGAAGCGTCACTGAAAATCCCCTGTGCACATGTTGGTCCGCAGAGCTCCCCTAGAGCTGTGGGGCAGGCGGCTGGAGCGGGCCCCTGGGGTGTGAGTGTCTTGGGGAGTGCTTCCTGCAGCTGCTGCTCTTTCCTCTACCGCAGCCCCCTTTGCCCTCCCCCCAGCGGGTACCAGCGCCGGCCCCCTCCCCAGGCTCTAGCTTCAGCCCCCTCCCCCTCCTCGGCTTGCGCCCAGTCTCCCAGCTCCCCCTGCCAACACCCTGCGAGCCCCTCCCCTCCCCTGTCACCCCCACCCCGTATACCACCCTGTGCCCCCCACTGCCCCCCGCCAACACCCTGCGAGCCCCTCCCCTCCCCTGTCACCCCCACCCCGTATACCACCCTGTGCCCCCCACTGCCCCCCCGCCAACACCCTGCGAGCCCCTCCCCTCCTCTATGACGCCCGCTCCCCGTATACCACCCTGTGCCCCCCACTGCCCCCCCGCCAACACCCTGCGAGCCCCTCCCCTCCCCTGTCACCCCCACCCCGTATACCACCCCGTGCCCCCCACTGCCCCCCCGCCGACACCCTGCGAGCCCCTCCCCTCCCCAGTCACCCCCACCCCGTATACCACCCTGTGCCCCCCACTGCCCCCCCGCCAACACCCTGCGAGCCCCTCCCCTCCCCAGTCACCCCCACCCCGTGTACCACCCCGTGCCCCCCACTGCCCCCCCGCCAACACCCTGCGAGCCCCTCCCCTCCCCAGTCACCCCCACCCCGTATACCACCCCGTGCCCCCCACTGCCCCCCCGCCGACACCCTGCGAGCCCCTCCCCTCCTCTATGACGCCCGCTCCCCGTAACCCCCGGCCCAGCCCCGCCCCGCAGCACCCGGCGGGGGGCGGTCCCGGCGCGGCCCCGCCCTGCCCGGCTAAGTCCCGCTCGCCGCGGAGCCCGCGCAGCCGGAGCCAGCACCCCCCAGGTACCGCCGCGCCGGGGTGGGGAACAGGCTTCGGGGGGGGGGGGTGTGAGAGCAAGAGCAGGAGCGGGCGGGGCTCTGTGTGTGTGTGTGGGGGGGGGGGAGGTTACAGTGGGCACCCGGCCCCTGAGGGGTTGTGGGATGGGGGGTGCGCTGGGGGGCAGCAGGGGTTATAGTGGGGACTCCTGGGGGGGTCACAGGTTGGCGGTGGGCTGCACAAGCGAGGAATGGGGGCCAGCCCTTCTGTCCCCTACTCTTCTTGGGGGGAGGGGCTCTTACCCCCTGGTTCCCCCTGCTCCCGGGAGTCACCCCCTGCTTTGCAGGACGAAGCCCCCTTGGGCCCAGCTCTGTGTCAGCCCAGCCACTGATGCAGGGCGGGCGGGCAGGACGTGCTGTGGCTAGGGGCCCCCCCAGCTTGGGAGCGTGCTCAGCTGCTGGGGCGGGGCGGGGTGGGGAGGGAGACCCGCGAGCTGAGCAAACATCCCAGGGAGCCGTTCCCTGGCCCGCTCTTGTTCAGCGCAGCTACTTCCCCTGCCTGGGGCGCTGCCACGGTGCAGAGCAGGAGTGTGTGGGTCCGTCAGTCTGTCTCTCCGGGACAGCCGGCAGTCCTGCGGCACCCTACAGACTAAGGGGCATTTGCTGCCACTTGTTAATCAGCCAGCGCCCACTGCTTGGGCTCCCTGGTCAGCTCAACTGTGGCATGCCCCCAAGTGACGGAAGTTTGCTTGAACTAAGCAGGCTGAAATGGTGGTGGTCTTCCCCATCCTTCCTCTCCCCCCCCCCCCCCCCGCCCCACACACACACGGCTTTTCTGTGTGCGAGCATGCTCCTGGGGTGCATTTTCATGACCTCGGTGCGGTTTCCCAGTGCTACCAAACTGCACGTCCATCTCCTCCGAGCAGTGCTCCTTGCTTCCTGCAGAGGTAGCCTTTACACATTTGTGTTAGGAGCTTTGTAATGGCTTTGGAGTAGGGAAGCATTCCAAAACCATGACCGCGCTGCTTTCTCCAGCCCTCACCGTCTGGCAGCCAAGCCCCTTGAATCTAGCCTCGGCCTCCTGACAACGGGAGCGTAAAACAGTAAGAAGTTGTGAGTCAGTTTAGAGTGTGCAGTCTGACTGGGAGACATGTTGTGTGCTGAGACTTCAAGCTGATGGAAACTAAACTGGGTCACTGATAAAGAAAATGTCACCTTTTACACAAATTGTGAAAAGGTTTAAAATTGTGTTATAGGCAATAAACTATTTAAGGGCTTCAGTTATGTGTTCCCACTTATATTCCACTTTCAGTCACGCTTTATTGTCTCTGTGCCAAGTGTCTGTCTGGCCTCCCAAACAGCCATAATTTATGATCCGTTTCTCCTCCTTATAGCTACATGTGAGAGCATAGGGGTTTTAAAGTGGAGTCCTAGATCTAGTAGAAGATATTTGCTTGCAGAGGTTCTATTGAAATGGAAAAAGCAGAGTTATGTGACCCACTTCCAAGAGGTTATCAGAAGTTTGTGTAAACAAAAACACATTGTAATCTTCTGTTTGGCGTGGAATGCCATGAAATGTAAGGAATGTATTAGACAAATATTGATTGGCCCAATGCAATAGCAGTACAAAACTAAACAGGTAGAAACTGTTCCTGAGGCTGTGATGTATTATTGGAATTTGATATATCACTTATTACACACTTATAAGAAGAATAAGAAACCTATGCTGCTTTAGCTTAATGTGGAGGGGGAGTTGTGTTCTCCCCCGCTAATTTTTTTTCCATCCATGTGCAAAATATTTGTGTGTGTGTGTGTGTGTGTGCACCACCAGTAGAATCAGCGACCTGGCTGTGGGCGCTCGGCTTATGAGCAGGGGGCATTTGAATCCCTCCTGGGTAACTGCACAAGCACACTGCTTACAGGGAACACTGGTTAAGGTGTCTGTAGACTCTAAAGCGTGGTGGGTTGTAAGAATGTTTCCTGGAATACTGAGATGTACCACAGTGACATCAGCTGGCTTTGGATGTTGAGCAGTTGTTTCCCTCACTTGAAAAGCAATGTTGTGGAACATAAACTTCCACAAGTACAGCTGCCCTCAGCTGAACTCAGAAGTGACTTACAGCCACGGAAGTTATGATCTTGCAGCATTTCTCAGAGCAGGGAATAATCCTCACATCCTGCCCAGCATCCCTCCCGACACAATGTTATAAACAAACCCTTGTGTGCGTGCCAAGTGTAAAATGGCAGCCAGGTGAGCCAGCAGGAATCCGATGCACTGCTGTGCCACGCATGGGGATACACAGAGCAGGAAAAGTGGTACTGCATAGAAAGCCAAAATCTGGTCTTTCTACAAGGTGCATCATAGAGATCCCGCTCAGCAGGCACCTGATTCCTGGATGCTGCTGAGAATTAATTTGTTTTACAAGGAGCTCTTGCTCTGCCATTTGTATAACGAAGAACCTTCTAATTGGCAAGCTGCTTCATAAGCACGTCCATACAACAGGTGAAATGCACAGTGGGTGTTTCCTTTGGGGAAAGGCATGAGGGCAAGCCTTGGACCAGGGGACAAAAGTCATGTTGACTCCAGATGGAGTCAGAAAAAATGGAAGGAAGAAAGCTGTCTTCAGATCCTAGTAGGGATGTGAGCAGCTAGCTGGTCAATCAGTAAATCTTGCCCATGTGCTTGCAGTTAACCAGTGGGGTTTGGTTAACCAGTTAAATTTACCATTTGACCAGTTAACTAATTAAACGGGATTAGGATGACAGGAGCCTTCCTTACAGTTTGGTTGCTGCACCTTTTGCTCAAAAGTTCTTCAGTCAGATCCTTGACTCAGAGTCTGACTGGCTTCGCAGTGATAAAAAAAGTTAGCTTTTGCATTTGTGTATTGTGACACACAAAATATCTCTCTTCAGAATTGTAGCTCTGCACTTTAATCTGTGCTCAGTAGTAGGTGAAGGACATGCTGGATGCATATGTGATTTATTGATACCTGTTGCCACCTGATTGTTCATTACTGAGCTGAGACAGAAAGCAAAGGCATCAGTTTCACTTCTGTTTATAGTTGGTTTCTAGACCCTTTTCACTTTCTCCTTTTCATGAAGCATGCTACAAGCCTTGCAAAGGAAAGGGTTAAATCCAAATCACTTGGTTTCATTACATATTTATTTCTAGTATGAGGATTTGTAGGATCTTTAAATGTAAACTTCAGTTTTGAGATGAAGCTCCTTTAAGATATAGTCCATAGGTTTATTCTAATAACACCCTGCAAGTGGCCATGCGTTGGGGCCTGGAGGGCCAGAATAGAGGCATTCATAAGTTATAAAGAAAAGGTGCCTGCACCTGTCTGAGAGACCCAGCATGCCCCTCAAGAGAGATGATTAGGTAAAGGTTCTGGTGCTTCTGGGGAAGGTTGTGGGGACAATGCAAGTTTGTGTGGGAGTTGGATTGTTCATTTGTGAGGCTCATGCTTGTAGTCATGGGTCTCCTGTGTTAATTGTGAATAATGATTATTTGCATGAGTAAGAGTTGTAGGCTTGAGCTCTTGGCTTTATGTGTAGTACCCAGAATGTGCTGCCTACAACCTGTATAGATGTGAAATTGTGGTCACTTGCTTTGCCAAAACATGCCACTTTGGTCAGATATCTGAGAACTGGGATGGCTCCAGAAACAGAAGGCAAAAAATAGTCTCTAGTTTCTGATGTGTGTCACTAGAAGGTGTTGCCTGTTTCTCTTTTGAGCCAGTTTGAGAACTTTCTTTTTTTTCCCCTGTAGTTTCTTTTTCAGAATGGTCATACGTGCAGCATGCAAGTACAATATGATATTGGGTCGTCATTTAGGTAGCTTTGTGAACATTCTTTCTCCTGATGGGGTGCTTTTTAAGCTTGACTGGGGAAATTTCCTTTTCTTTTGACAGCCCTGTGTCAGAAAAATGCATTACTTGCTAGGACCATTCTGTATCCTCTTGGAGGGTTTTATTTCCTCTTGTGACTCAGGCAATTCTAAGGGATTTTATTTGGGCATGTGCCTGTGTGTGTACCTTTTGCCATCCTGTCTGACTAAATACATTTGGCCAGCTCAGGCAGAGTTGTCTTGTCTCGCTTGATATTTCTGTCGTTCCCAAGAAATATGTGTTTGCAGGTTGCAATGATGTGATGGTGTTGGATCGCGCCTTGGGAATATGAGAAACAAATAGTGCTGATTAGGGGACTCTCAAAGAAGAGTTCTGTCATTTAAATTTGTCAGTGGCTTTCTCCAACAGCTCTTGCTTATTTATTTCCATTTGTCCGCTTCCGGTTTTAGGGGTGGCACTTCCAGAACTGACAATGTGGCAGGCCTGTGGCAAACACATGTTTGCCCAGTTCTGAGTGAATCACACCCCTGGTAGGTCCTGCCCTCTGCTGTGCACTCAGACCTGTGTGCTTTTGTGGCATCCCTCCTAGACATGGCCATGTGCACACAAAGAAGTGGAGTCGGTGTGCGCTTGGCTGTGCGGGTGAGATGTTTCCTTGCACTCCCTTCTCATGTTGGAAGCTGTGTGTTTACATGCTGTGATCTCACTTAGTCCATGTCTGCATTACACGTTGCACTGGTTTAAAGGGGGGGGGGGTTAAACTAATTAGTGATCATGCCCTTCTGTTGATTTAAAACTGTCTTCTCTTGAGTTGTCTTAATTTGCTAATGAATTAACTTACACTGCTCAAAAGTAAATTGCCTTAAACTAGTGTAGTTTTACAACACAGCCAAGGACTAAGCTAGTTGATGCTTTAATGGCGTTTCCCTTCTGTTTCTGCATAGCGGTGACTAGAGTGGGGAAGAGGTGAAAGCGTTACCCATAGCAGCGGTTCTCGCATCGCGGGCCGGGAACCCCTTTCAGTGGGGTCACCAGGCTTGGCTTAGACTTGCTGAGGCCCTGGGGGGCATAGCTCAGGTTGCAGGTCCCTTACCTGGGGCTGAAGCCCTTTGGCGCCCACCTTCCCCCCACCTGGGGCAGTGGGGCTTGCGTGGCCCCCCTCTTGGGCGCATGAAGTAAGGTTTGTTGTCAGAAGGGGCTTGCAGAGCAGCCCTGATCTACATGGCAATCAACTGTGCTAAGAGCCTAGCCCGTGCATCTCCCCTGGACTGTTGTGGGGCCTCTCTGACTCTTTCCCCGCCCCAGTGCGACTCACTCAGTGGTGGTGCTGGTGAAAGTAGAAGTGTAGCGGGAGAGAGGCCGGCAGAGTTTTGGCCGCCCTGCTGAGAGCCAAAGACCCCGATGAAGTACTCTGGGAGTGGTGGTGAGCTGTCGAGTCTTTGCACGCCCAGGGGAGACAGGGCCAAAGGTCCTGATAGCTGGGGACAGAAGGGATGGCAAACGACATGCTGCTCTTCTGTCTCTTGTGCTCCCTTCAAGCCCTGCTTCCTCCCCTGTGTGAGACAACTCTAGACATGCCTCTTAAGCGTTTGGGGGTGGGGAACCGCTGGAGGGTGTCAGTGGTTGCAGCGGCTGCCTGGCTAGTGGTGCCTTGACTGCTTTACAGATGCTAATGCAGACACCGCTGCCATGGAAGCCAGACTCCGGAGACGGTTGTTTAGCAGCACAGAGACTTGTTAACTGCTGCGTGGACAGTAGGAAGCAGACTTCTTCAGTCTGAGCTTGACTGGTCCCTTTCTGTATTCCGACAGGCTTTCCCTTCTCTCCCGCCCTCCTTGTCCCCCAAACTGGCCTCTGTGTGGTGGCTCTGGAGACATGCTTTGCTTCGATTAAAAACAAAACAAAACAAAAAAACCCCAGAGTGGTGCTGAAACGCTTGTCCTGGCTCCAGCTTAAGAAGAAAAGGGTCTAGAGAACTTCTAAATGTGGAACTCTTTTTTTTAATAGCCCCTCATGGAGCCCAAATAGTGGAACACTGCAAGCCTCTGTGCGAAACTGTCCTGGGAATGCATGAGTCCCGGTCTAAATGTACTTGGCAGGCCTTTCCGAAGGTGATGGCTAAGGAGACATGGCTGGTCTTCCCTTGGGTATATGGAAGTTTGCAAGGCTGTTGTCAGTGTGTGAAACCAGGTGCTTGACGAAATAAAGCAGGTTTATGTGCACCTGGGGAGTTGCTGATGCTCCGGTGAGCCTAGTATTGAAGGTCTGGTATAAAACCAGTTACACCAGTTTAACTAAGGATGCGATGGTTAATGTGCTGCAGCTTTGTATGGAGGAAAGTCTTTAAATCAATATTAACCAGGTTTAAACTGTTAAGTGCACCACACAGGGGTACATATTGCCTTAATTTGATTTAAAACCAACTGTAAGTTGAACTGATGTCGCTTTCTCAGTGTATGCAAGTGTTGGCTCCTGTTGCCTGCTGCAGACCTAAGAGAGACAGTTACACAGCAACTTAGAAATTTGTAGCTTTAAAAAAAAAAAAAAAAAAATCTGTTAGAGTCCAGACTAGGACCAGTGGGCATAAAAGGCAATGAAATTGGAAAACTAGCCCTTCCAGGGGTGTAGCACAAGTGAACAGTCTTCTGAAATCACAGGGGGGCGTACTGCCTGACCCCAGAGGCGCGTTGGGATAACCTTTCCGCAGTACCTTTCCGGTCTCTGGAACGGACTGTGTGCATCGCTTACGAGAGAGGCCTCAGAGGAAGAGCCGTGTTAGTCTGTATCTGTGAGAACGAGGAGCCCTGCGGCACCTTAGAGACTAACCGATTTATTAGGGTATAAGCTTTCATGGGTAAAACCCACATCATCAGGTGAATCGGAGTGGAGGTACAGAGGCAGGGGTGTATATAAGGACAACAAAAGAAAAACTTAACCAACCAATAGTCTAGTAGCACCTTAGAGACTAACAAAACACGTAGATGGGATCATGCGCTTTCGTGGGCACAGATGACTGGCAACAAAGAAAGAAGGTACTTGAGTAAACGAGGCTAATCAGGTCAGGGTGGCAGTGGCTCATTCACAACAGTAGCTGAGGAAATGTGGATATGCAGAGAGGGGAAATGGCCTCTGTAATGCGTTAGCCATTTAACTGCCATCCTATATTGATGGTCTTGAGCTTGTAAACGAACTCCAGTTCTGCTGCCTCCCTCTAATCTGGTTTTGAAGTTTGTAGAAGGGAGGCCTTGTTCGTGCGCGGTGCTGATCGTCCTTCACTCCAGGCGCGGACACTGCTGTTCTGGAAGGAGCTGGGCAGCACCAAGATTATTCCAGATGGAATTAATCCGGAACAGCTCCAGCTGTGGACAAGCCCCTAGCTACTGTCTTGATGAAAGCCTGTGTAGTTGGGCTAGTAATTTACACAAGACTTCAGCTCAGCAGGGCTTCTAACCTTGGGGAGTTTATTTGAGCAAACGCTTTGAGGCCTAATTCCAGACGGAAGGGCTTCAAAGCCTTCACGCTTAAACCTTCACGGCCAGGGATTCCGACTCCCCTCGGCTTCTGGAGTAGTGAGCTGCTAAGAGGGGATTGTCACCTGAGTGCTGGAGAGAGCTGTTGATAGATCTTTGCTCCTTTCCATCAGCCTTTCTGGCAAGGGCTCTTTGCAGACAGAACAGGTTGGGAGGCTGGTTGCGGTTGAACCAGCCGGCCGTGAGCCCTTCATTGTTTCGGACCAAAGTGGTGTGTTCTGCTCATGGTCATGCCCATGGGGTGCTGGGCTGGCAATGTGCCCATGTCCTGAAGGCGAAGACAAGGGAATCATAACTTTGGCTGGCACTCCATAGCCCCACCTTGCACGAGTGCTATATGGAACCACTGCACAACTAGTGTAGGGCTTGCACGTGGCAGCTGGGCCCATGGGGATTTGAAAATAGTCTAATATAATCGATTTGAGTGACTTGGAGTTGGCTGCCGCAGGAAGAGGTGAGTTGGGGATGCCAGCTGAAGGGGGCCTAGGTTTTGTGTCTCTGCTTTCCAGATGGGCTTTTGGGAGATAATTTTCAGTTGCCGTGTGCCATACGCTGGAGTTGTGTTCAGCCTGCTGCACTGGAATGTTGTTCCCTCTCCTGCCTCGGTGAGGTACAGTACAGCCAAAAGGAGCTGGTCTTTCCCCTTTTTGAGGGGAATGGGAAGGGCGTGTGTGTGTCTGGAGTCACTACCCAAAATTGCCCGAAGGAATTTGGGAAACAATAAAAGCGGCACCTGGTCTGGTATCCGTGTGTTGTCTGGTCTTGTTCCTGTTGTTTGACAAGAACAAGGTTTCTCCTGCTGAGCTGCCCCTGCTGTAGCACAATAAACTCCTGCTGTTCAGTCTCACAAGCTGCCATCAAAAGCCTGACTCCAGGCTCCTCCTTGGAGACAAACGCCCAAGCCAGGAGAAATGAGCTTGGGTTTGCCATCCATGTACCTACCCGAGCTTCTGTAGGATTGGGCGTGGAAAGCCGGAACTTGCTGCCTCGGTCAGTGGCCGTCCCTGTGGAAAAAGTGGAAACGCTCCCCCCGAAACAATGCACCTCGTCCGGAGACAGCTTTGCTCAGCCCTTCTCCGGCAGCTCTGTGGTCATGACTCAACCCACATAGCAGCAGTAGGGTTTTCCCTTTCCTCCCTCCCACGTTTGGCTTGTGCCTGAACTGCTGCTTCTGATGCATCTGTCTCTAGCTTAGTGACTTTTACATAAGCAGTTTAATCCTGTGTCTGGGGGTGTTTATTTTATCCTCCGTCCTCAGCGTGGTGTTGGCATCAGATCTGTCTTTGCTGGATTTGCTCACTTTACATCTGTTCTTACAGCTTCCTTGTCAAAAGTCGATTTTGGACCTGCTCAACTTGCACCAGTCCCTGCTTTTCTGCACTCTTTGTAATGGCCTTCGGTGCCATTCAGGTGCCAAGGATGTTGGGGTGTGTCAGTCCAGTGTGTTTGCCGGCTTTTGGGCACAGATGTGCTTCAGAGGAATCCCTGAAACTTGCAACATGACTTATCTAGAGTGGGAAAGGTACCCAACCTCTGGGAACATCTTTCTTGAAACTAAGAAAAATGTGTGAAGTTAGTTGTTGAAATGTCCAAATCCTTCCTAAGGTTCAGTGGTGTTAGCTGGCGTGGCAAGATGGAAATTGCTCAGTGATACTCCGATGGGGATGCAAATTGGTTGGGGATCTATTCGCGATCCAAGCTCGTCTCCTGGAGAAAAGCCAGCATGCCACTGAAGTGGAGAGTTCTCGTCCCCGTGTGGTCAGCGTAGTGCTCAGTGCGTAGATGGATAGACCATCCTATCGTGACGATGAATTGGCTATCTGAGTGGTGCCTTCTGGGAACTTCGACACGCTCGAAAGGCTCCCGCAGTACCCGAGGTGGAGCTGACGGGGCACGTAGATCCAGCATGGATGGGTGAAATGCAGACGAAGGCCAATTGCTCTTCAGGAATTGTCACGGCGTTCAGACAGGCGTGCTCCATCTGTCGCTGGCCTGTCAGCAGTGTCCTTGCAGAAGCCGTCGCTTGGGTTGCTGCACTTCTTGAGCCAGTCTGTTGGTGGGGCTTGACTGAAGCAGGTGTGCTGCTCGCAGAACTAGCTGAAAGGGAGGCTTCCACCATGCATGAGAAACAGGTGTGCTGGGCTTCACAAGGCACTCCGCCATCTTACTGCAAAGTTCTAGTGGAGACCTGGAGGTAGCTGAGCTAAGTCAGCCCTGGGCAGGGGCCAAGAGTTGGCTTTGCCTAGCTGGCTACCTCATGGTAAAATCTACAGCGTCTCCTCACCACCAGCATTGTACGGTGGATTAGCCAAACACCGTAGTTATCCTGGGGCCAAAATTCACCTTTTTTTTTGGGGGGGGGGGCAGGGAAGACAAAGGCAGTAGCTCTCTCTGGAACACTACTAATTACTTTGAACACCACAGGCTAGCCAGTCTTTATCTGCCAAGCAGGTATGTGCAGCTTTGGTTCCTACCTATGTGTAATAGGGTTTGGGTGAAAGAGTAACCAGAGTCAGGATACTGTCCCTGCTTCTTGGCTGGCTATTTTCTCTATAGTATAACTTATTCCTGACTTGATGTGAACCTCCTTTACTGCGGCTACATATTAGAACTTGAGTCGTAATGCGGGTATTTGAGAGAACTGTGCCTGCTGAAACTGTCTGAGCTTTAGAGCCGGATCTTCCACCCAATACATTAGATCAAAACTTTTATAATGTATTGGCTTGGGGAGGGGCCAGCCAATAAAAAGCCTTAATGGGTCTCTGCATCTCTGATCTGATTCTAAGGCTCTGATTCTTTCTTTTGAAGGGTTAACACCTTTCTCTACCAATCTCGGCAGCTCTCAGTGGCGACTGGCTGAGGGATGTGTTCTCCCAGGGAAATTCCCTGCTTCCTAGCTGGTTGGAATTTCAGCCCTGAGATCTGAACCCAAGCGGGATGTCTGTTTATAAAAGCTATGACCAGATTGTTGCTATTTTTTTGCAGTGCCAAGTGTAGCTGCTTGGAGCATAGACTAGCGCGTGCTACGGTGTTCCTAGTTGGCAACCTCTACCCGACTGGGGGAGATGAGCTCTGGTATTTGTCTCCACTGGAAACTTTAGGCAGTCCTCCCCTGTTGCTCCAGCGGCAGTACTGGTAACAGTGGGAGCATCTGTGCTGATGAGGCATGGTTAGTGTTGGCTCTACCTGCCCTGCCCAGCACAGCACAGATAAAACTGCACCAGTGAGAGAATAGCCCAAAACATCTCTTGTGGATGTAGCCATAGTGAAGATGGTGAACACTGGCACCTGAGTGGGCACAACCCTTCGGAACAAACCTAACGTCGGATGTAGGGAACCCTCTTTCCAAAGCCTGCTTAGACTAGGGATGTTAAATATCAGTTAATTGAAAAATCAATTAACCTCACAAATTCTTATCAGTTACTCAGCTATTCTATAGCCCCCAAAGGCGGGCCTGCAGCCAGTGTGCTCTGGCCCCACTCCCAAGGAACACCCTGCCACCCCACACTGCTGCCTCTGATACAGAGGCAGCAGCACAGGGTGGCAGCAGCCTCTGTCCGGGGGGAGGGGCTGAGCTCCAGGACACGGCACGAGCCTAACTGAGCTGGGCTGCCTGCCCACCTGGCTCCTAACACATTTTAAATGCATAGCCACAGCAGGGGGAAGTCCCAACCTGGCACAAGTCAGGACTGAGCTGGGCTGCTGGCCAGCCTGCTAAAAAATGTACTGGCAAGGTGGGGGAATGCGCGTAGTCTGTAGCATTAACCTATACACTTTTGCTAATCAGTTAATCAACTCCACTGTTACATCCCTAGCAAAGACATGTCTTGCTACTGGCCTCTTTTTGTGGCTGTGGGTGTATGTGTGTTTGTTTGTGGGTGGCTTTTTTTTTTTTTTTTTTTTTTAAACCTGGCATCCTTTCTTCAGTCACTGAGCTCTCTTCCCTGAAACTCCCGGCTGGGATAAGATTTTTCAAAAGAACGTCCAGCAATCACTGGCCACAACTGGAGGCATCTAATAGGGGCCTGCTTTTCTTAAAAATCTGAATAGCCCCCTCTGCACCCCTTTCAGGACTTTCCAGTTGGAAACCCAAAAATCGCTAGGTGCTCCTGAAAACTTTGGTTGTAGAGACTTCCCGGGTCTGATGCTGCTGCCTTCCAATCAGTCAGATTCTCTGCTTGCAGTAAAACTAACCTCCTGAAACTTTCTCCATGGTTTTCTCTGTGAACTTGTCATCTAGGGACTGTTATCTCCAAACAAAAACAAAGCCTCTTGCCTTCTGCATCTCTTACTCCTCAGGAAGGCCATTGTAGTCTTGAGTGACACACACACTGCCTGAAAAGATAAGCTAATCTCCTTATGAAAAGAATCCAGGCTGGTATTTTATGCATGTTGATTCCAGATCCTAAGGGATGTGCATCTGTGACTTTCAGGCAAGCCTCCAAAAGTAAATTGCAAAGAGGATGAATGCACTCTGGGTGAAGCTGAAGGGCCAGAGAAGTTTTGCTGTAGGTGGCTTCACTGGAATGGTGCTGTTGGGGGGAGGGGGCCATGGGAGATAGCGTTTGCACAAGTGAATACTGTATCCTCGGACTTCTGATTACACATGTCTAGTGAAAGATGTTTGTGTCTGGCCGTTGGAATTAATAGAGGTTCTCAACTTTTGACTTATGTGGAAAAAATAGAGGGGGTGGGTTTAGTGGCTTTACGTAGCTAGGTGAAGATACACAGAGAGCAAACGTTGAGCTGGGCTGTGTCTACGCTACACAGCCCAGAGCCTGTACTGCCTCTGCACTCTAGCCCTGAGCCCCTTCCCAAACCTGGAGCACCCCACCTGCACACCAAACCCCGTCTCCACTCGAGAGCCTGCACCCCCAGCCAGAGCCCTCACACTCCTGCACCCAACCCTTCTGCCCTACCCCTGGCCCCCCACCCCCCACACACTCAGAATCCCTTGGCCCACTCCCGTTGCATGAATTTTATTATGTGCACCAGTGGGATGGTGATGTGTCGCACATCCCCTCCACACTGGTGCACATAAGAAAATTCATTCTGCTCAGGGGGTAGAAAAAACTAGCGGGAACCCTGGTATGGAGAAGCTGCCTCCTGGCCTGACAAGCCCCACAACTTTGGGAATATCTTTAATTTCCATCTCTGACCATTGCCAGAGGCTGTTCGTAAGTTACGTAACACGTTATTGGTGACTTTTCAATTGCGGACAGCCCGTAAAACACAAGGCAAGAGTCGGTGAGCTGTTCTGCAGCGAGTCTGGCCACCTCTAAATGCACCTGGTTAGAACAGTCTCTTATTTTCAGCCACACCCACGCTTAGCCAGGGGAGCAAAATCATGGAGGGGAGGAAAGAGATGGTGTTGCATCATGACATGAGGTGAGCAATAATTGGGGGGAGGCTGGTGCTTGTTTGGATTGAACTGAAACTGAATTGTTCAGCTTTTTCTGGCAAAAACGAAGAAAAATCATTGGGATTGCAACATTTTGACTGTTCCTTTCTAACAACACTTTCTAAAGAGCACGTTGAAATGAAATGGTTTGAAAGGTCTGAATCCTGTTGAGGTGGGGTCTTGGGTAGAGGGCACAACTACTA
This sequence comes from Pelochelys cantorii, assembly GCA_032595735.1. Classification (NCBI taxonomy): domain Eukaryota; kingdom Metazoa; phylum Chordata; order Testudines; family Trionychidae; genus Pelochelys; species Pelochelys cantorii. Next base: position 2,394,899 of record CM064353.1, read on the forward strand.
GCTGAACTCATTTTCATGCTCAAATTGTTTTGGTGCCCCAAAAATGCATGGGGGGGGGCAATATATTGCCAAAAGCCCCTCTGCCCTGCTCTTGTCCTGGCTAGTCCTGTGTTTCCATGGTGGGCACAGGCTGCTGGCTGGGCTTTTGCTGCCTCAGTGTGGAAACCCACATTGGTGGATGACGTTGGGGCAGATGGGGATGTCTTTTCCATGGGGACTGGAAGCCAAGTCTCCATTGGTCCAAAGAGCGCCAGTGCAGATTGCTAGCTGGGATCGCCTGGGTATATCTCACCAGGGGCTGCAGATGTGAGTCTCCATAAAAACTATGGAACACAGTAATGTGGCGTCAGGGCTGTGGGGGAATACCACTCCAGTCTAAGCCACGGTGTTGGGCTCAGTGCAGGGGGAACTGGTAGAGGTTCAGTGGCTTGTCCTGTGCAGGTCAGACAGATACTTTGTGGTCTCTTCTGGCCTTAGAGGCTGATATATCCCTGTGTGTGTGTGTTTAAAGGGAGGTTAATGCAATGCTTCACCTATTTCAGAGATGTCTGGCCTTTTGATGTGCAAGGATTGTTTCCAGTCAAATTGCAGGGACTGTCCTAACAGTTGTTGACAAGGTATCCGGCAGCTCCAGATAAGGTCAGCCGGGTATCTTAGCTGTTGTGTAAAACCAGCCTGCTCCTAAAAACGTAACCACTACAGCGGTTTCTTGAATCGGGATACTGCTGCTCCACTCTTTGCTGTAGTGGGATTTAAATTCATTTTAAAGTCCTGAATTTCTCCTGGATCAGGGCTGTCGGGTCTCGTTCCGTTGAACCCTGCATTCCACTCCTCCCCATTTGCTAAATGCCAGATTAGTTTTTATCAGTCGCTCCCTCGCAATCGTAGGCCCTGTGCTGGCGCCGTTGGGCCTCCTGCGCTGGGAAGCTCTGGGCTACTACAAGACTTGGCTGGTCTCTGGTAGAACCTCTCCCTGCTGCCCTTGCCACCAGGAATGTCGGTGGATGGCTTGCAGCGTGCTGTGCGGGGGCTGGAGAAGCTGGCCGGCTGCCCCAGGTTGAGAGGTGGCTTGTCCAGCGAAAGCAGGGCTGCCGCCTTTGTGCGCAGCGCAGCTTTGGGAAGGACCCGGCAACGGCATTCTTGCCCAGAGGCTTCGTAGCGGGAGCTACAGCAGAACTTAATATACAGATGAGGAGAAACCTCCTCCGCTTGCTTTAGAAATGCACGTCAGCCGCTGAACATCATTTCTTAATCCTTCGCCTCCGGCTAATTACGATGCAGCCTTAATCGTATATCGCGCTCTTATTGCCTCGAATGCAAGAGCTTGGATGCATGTGCAGTCGTCCTGGGCGCACCCTGGGCTCTCTTACAGGCGCTTTTCACTCTGTAACCCTCCCATCCCAGCATGGGGCAGGAATACAGTACTTGTCCCCAGCCGGGACTCCGGGCTGTGAGAGAGTGTCTCTTCCTTCATAGCTCATTTGGGAGCGTGACTCCACCCTAGGAGAAGTCCTGGTTAGTGCAACATGTGCATGTAAACGGTTAACCACCTTCCCCTTCTCCTGGCCCAAGGCAAGGAGGGTCGGAAAGGCGCAAGGATGCTAACTTACAGCTGCCTGACGTGTGCTCACTGACACTCTCCACTGGCCAAACCTGGCTTCCCTTCCGTTTCTTCCTGCAATCTGTTTTCTCTCTGGTCAGAGGTAGAGTCTCTTATTTTTTATTTTAATTGACACTGAGGCACTGACAGCTTGTCCTATAGACTCGCAGGGCCTGGCCGTCCTGAGGACCAGTTGAGGTGCCTCGTGTAGACACAGTGCACCGATGTTGCATGTGGCTCGCACACTCAAAAGTGGGAGAGGGCCTTTTTGCACCACTGTACTTATGCCAGAGCAAGAATCCCCAGTATGGTGAGCCAGCCACCTTGCCTGGCCCGCTGGCCGTTAAGACGCTTCATGGGCAGGGAAGGAGACTGGTGTTTGCAGTCCAGGTACTTAGCAACATTCCCTTCCGTTTGGCTGTCAGTGCATACTCTGGAGGATGTGGGGACGTCTTTGCCTGCTGCTCCCCTTGCCCTGGGATTGAGTTGGACTTGATAAAGCTGTGCCATCTGGGCCCACTGCGACTGCACATTCAGGTGCCGCTTGTGCAGCGTGGCTCTGGGACGGCCATGTGAGCTGCAAACACGCTTACAGCTCACTCCGTGTGTCGCTCCCCCCCCCAGCCTGGCCCTGGGCGCGCACAGAAAGCTTGCTGCAGAGTTGCATTTTTGCAGCTGGAAATCAGACTGACTTGGGCCTCTGAGGGGAGGCGTGGGAGGGCTCAGAGCTCTCCGCGTTGGCCCGCTCGTCGGCTGGGGGTCAAGCAGTTGGATTTTGATCTGGCTGTGGCCCAATAACCCGTGCAGAAATGGGTCAAGTGAAACGGGACTCTCCGGCGCCAGAGGAGCAAGACTTGTTTTTTATCAGCCTGGGAAGCTCCTTGGGGGGAGGCAAGCTGTCCTAATCAAGGGCCTTTGCCCCCAGCCCAGCTGAAGCAGGTCGGTGGGAGAGCGAAGCCCTCCCGCCTTTAGTGTTGGGCTTTGTCCACACTGAAAACTTGTAGCACTTAACAGTGCTGTCGTGTGGCCACAGCCAGTCGCCTCGCCTGCTAGATAAAACCTCCCGGCCAAGAGGAGCTGGGAAGACCCGAGTCCTCTTATCTTCCACTGCCAGGCAGGGCCAGCTAACATGCAGGACCTTCAGTGCCTGTAGCCCGGGGCCCCACAGAAAGATACGTGCTGTTGGAGGCCTGGAGGTCTTTCTGTGGGGGCCCCCCTGGGCTGTGGCCCCGAAAGCCCCTTTCTTAATCCGGCCCTGGAGAGCATAGTAAGACAAACTAGTTCCTTCCTCGGCTTACAAAGCGTCCTGCTCCTTGGACGCGTCGACACTCGAAAGTTGCCTTGCTTGATCTGTACCAGTACAATTAAAGTGGTACAGCCTCCAGGTGCAGAGGCAAGTCCTGTGGGATGGATACTTCCCTGTCGGTGTGAAAATGGGAATAGTGGCTTAAGACGCACTTACAATGGTCTGGTAGCACTTTACAGACTAACACAACATGTAGATGGGATCGTGAGCTTTCGTGGGCACAGCCCACTTCTGCAGATGACCGGAGTTATGAGTAGGGGATAAGAAAACTGGAAAGAAATAGGAGAAGGGAAGGGGAGGGGGAGAAAAAGAGCATCATTAAGTACCTGGAGAATGGCTACTTAAACCTAAGCAGACCGGGCAGTTACCGCTCTTTCTTTTTTGAGCTGATTTGTGCTTAAAACCAACCCTGCAAAATTCTGCTTGCTCCGAGCAACCAGCTCATGTGTTAGCCAGGAGAAGGAAATATCACCGCTCTTTCTCCATGCGTCCTGGGGAGAGTCAGGGAAATCTTTGTTTGCACCGATGTTGGCAAACGTTGGGGACCATCGTTGCAGTCTGGCTTAGCTGAGCTGAGGGGATTTCGGTCTGCCCTCTAACTGGACCAGGAAGCAGCATAAGGACAAATCCGCATGTCTCTGTCCATGTCCTGCACTGTGCTTTCGGGGGGCGGGGGGACGGTCCCAGCACACCCTGGGAGCCAGGAACCGCAAGTTGTGACCCTGGCTTTAGGCAGGCCGGTCTAACACACGTTCTAGAACTGGTGCAGCTACTTCTGTTAGGGGCACGGGTTTCTTTTCCCCAAAGAGCTATCCCAGTGTGACCCCAGAGTGTGCACATGGTGACTGCAATGAAAATGCCTTTATATTGCTGGTCCTGCCCCATGCCGCTTCAAGGGTGGGGGAGTCGTGTGCAGCGATGCATCTTTTAAAAGGGAGGGGGGTGGTTTGCAGTCTACATCACTGAACAAGTTTGCAAAACTACGGCCGTGCCTCTTGCAATGGGACTGCCCTGGAGAAACCTCTGGCTAAGCTGTGCAGGAAGAGACGGCCTTCTCCCTCCGCGACCTGCCCATCACATCTGTGCTGGGCCTGCTGGGGGAGAGGAGGGAGGGAAGAGCCCGCGGGGCAGGTGTTGCTTGGTGGAGTAGTGCTGAATTGTGTCCTAGAGGGACTGGAATATTCCGAAACCTTGTCGTGTTACATGGCAGGGGGGAAATCAAATTCAGCTGTGAAGGTGGCATGCCTGTGCTAGAGCACACCAGCCCCCAGCCTCCTTTAGGGGCAGCCTTGGCTCACAAAAGGTTAATCCCTGGGGCAGCTTATCAGGGCAGGCATGCAGCACGTAAATGTTTGACTCCAGGCAAGGGTTCAGAATGGTCAGGGCTGGGAAAAGCCTCCTCCCCACCCTGTTAACCAGCTGTAATTAATAAGGGATTAGCCAGGGCCCTGTCACTCAAGCCCTGCCCCAGCTTGGTATGGACGCGGGGAATTGGATATTCCTAAAGAGCGGCCCAGACGCTTGCGATCAAAGCGCCCCGTAAATGGCCGAGGGGAAAGAGCAGCTGGCTCGCAGTGACGTTTCCCCGCCCCGGCCTGTTGTTCCCTTGGGGATTTATTGTCGATTGCTTTGCTCAGCCTCCTTTTAAGCTGCCTGATGCTAGTTTCACACGTTTTGCCTGAGCTCGGATCCCTCTCTGGCTCTGCTATAATAGCATGTGGGGGACTCAAGGACATGGAGGCATAATTCCTGTGTTAAACCCCCTCCCCAACCCTCTGTCCCTTTGTAACTCTGAGCTGCAAATAGAATGGCTGCTTTATGGGGGGATTTCAGTGCTTTTTGCTGAGTGCAACTTGGCAGCCCGGCTGCTCTCCAGACCCGGCTCCCTCAGACAGGGACTGCCTGGCAGAGATGGCGTCGCTATGTACGCTGGATCACGTGATGCCAGCTGTGCTCAGAGTGGGGTGCCGGGTGCCAGGGACGGAGCGTTCCTTACCCACCCCCACCCTCCAGAAGCTCTGCTTCCCCTAGGCTGAGCCTTTCGCACGCCGATCTCAGGTGCTGACGGATGTGTGCCCCACACAGGCTGTGCCCCAAGACCTTACAGCTGAGGAGCAAACCCAAGGCGTGTCGCTGGGAGGGGAGAGAATTCTTGTACTCACCAGGGCGGGGTGCTGTCAGGGGAGCGAGCCCAGGAGGGAGTTGAATGAAGAGGGTGGTGCTTGGTGAAATGGGGTTGGGAGGCACAACAAGGCAGAGACGGGAACGGGAGAAGGGCGCTAGCTTGGGAGCTCAGTTCACAGCCTGAAACCAGGGCAGCCGAAGCAAGGCTGCTTTCCCGCGCTGGGGGCTGTCTCTGAGCTTGCAGGATGGGCCCGGGGAGCAGCAAACACACAGCGAGCCAGCCTGGGTGTCCTTGGAGAACCCGGGCGCTTATTAGACTGGAGAGTCTCTGCCGGTGCTGGGGCTGTGGGCGGGTCTTCTGCGTGCACTCACTGCTGGCCGCCTCCCGCAGCCCGGGCAGCGGTGGGTGGCATTCCTCCAGTGCAAAGAACTGAGCCGTGGTGCCTCTTGACTGGATTGCTTCACCCCGCAGCAGGCTGATCTGAAACCCTGCCTGCTTCCTGAGCAGGAGGCTGCGACCGGCTGGCGCTTGTGATGCGTTAACTGCAGGTTCACTTTGGAAGGCAGCCCCTGCGTGTGAGCTTTCGGTGGGAGGTCAAACACAATCTTGCAGTGTAAGGCAAAGCCTATGGGTTGGACCTCCCAAGTCCGGCACCTGGGGACCACTCAACCAGGGAGTCTGCCGGACGAGGGGAGGCCGGTTCGGCCCCTCTGCGGGTGGACTCTGGCTCTCCCAGGTGCGCTGGCAGGTCGGGCAGGGCTCTGTGCAGGCACTGCGCCCCTGGAGGGGTCAGCCCTGCTACATTTCTCACAGCACTGAGTGAGGTAGCTGGGTGACCTCACTTTTTAGTGTAGCCCAGGCCTCTGTCTAGGACAGTCCATCTGGCACTCGATCTCTGCCTCCTGCTTGGCCCTTCCCTGTCGGGAGAGGCTGCCTCAGGCTGGGTGGTTCTGTGTTGAAAGGTGAGGCTGGAAACTGTTCAGGAACAAACCCTCGCTGCATGGCCCCATGCTGCCTGCTTCCTCTGCCCGCTGCTGTGCCAGTCCCTGCCCTCGCCTCCCCTACACTGCTGGCCCCACGGGGTAAGGGCTGGAATTCTTGGAGTCCACGGTATTGAGCCCCCGTTTCAACGGGTCCCACCCTGGCTGCGCCTCCTGTTCCTGCCGCTCGGGCACGTGGCGCGTGGCTCCCGATGGGGGAGGAAGGCGGCTGCTGAGCACCACCTGGCAGATGCACGCGCAGGAGCTGGGAGGGATGGCGGCCGACTTCAGCCGAGTTACGCCAGCCGGGAACGGGACCCGTGCTGGGCTGCTCTTCCTTCCCTGCCCTGTTGTAAAGTTCTGCTTTGCTGCACTCTCCTGGCAATTGCAAGCAGTGCACCGCTTCACGCCAGCCCCTCGCAGGAAGTGGCTTGTGCCCACGCGAGCTCAAGGTACTAGAGAGATTCGTGTTGGTCTCTACAGTGCCACAGGGCTACCCGTTGTACAGACTAACCCCGCTCCCCTCTAAGACCTCCCCGTGTCAGGGGTTCACTTGGAGATTGGGGAGAACACAGGAAGCTGCATTTAAAAGCATCAGTTTTCTCTTTGTAGCAACTGGATTTGTAGAAGGTCCCAGGCTCTGGGTTCTTTCATGCGCGTTTCTACAACACCCCCCCCTCCCCCCCAAGCTGATAATGGGGCGCTAGCAATGCACTGCCTTGCCTGCCCTGGGAGCAGCGTGTCACCAATGCTTGTCCCACTGCTCAAATGCCTGCCGGGGCTCAGCAGGGCCCCAGGCCGCCCCAGGGGTACGCATGATGCTGAGCATGCTCAGGCTGGGCCCCGGGGCTTAACCCTGCCTGGCCGTGAGATGTGCCCCAAGGGCTTCTGCACATGGGAGGCAAAGGGACCTCTGTGTCAGCAGGGGGAAGGGAGCTCCCGCCATGCCCCTCCTCCCCCACACCAGCCCCGGTGCTGCCCTCGGCCGCCCAGCCTGTCAGAGGGCAGCGCCAAGCGAGGAGTCAGCCTTCCTGGGGGCACTGACCCCAGCCCTGTCTCCGCAGCCATGGCCGCCATCCGGAAGAAGCTGGTGATCGTGGGGGACGGGGCCTGCGGGAAGACCTGCCTGCTGATTGTCTTCAGCAAGGACCAGTTCCCCGAGGTCTACGTGCCGACGGTCTTCGAGAACTACATCGCCGACATCGAAGTCGACGGCAAGCAGGTCTGTTTCCTGGGGGGCTCCGGCCGTGGTGCTCTAGTGCCTCTGTTCCCCAGCTGGGGCAATCTCTCCACCGGGGCTAGGCAGGGCTCTCAGCCCATCGGGTCGCTTCAGGAACGTGTGTATTGCCCCCCACACACACCCCGTCTATCAGGCTAGGCATCCTCCTCCCTTCAGTCTGCCAGCTGAACTCCCCTCCCTGCCTCATAAAACACCCGGCATGACTGGGGAACCTCGCTGCCTGCTCCCCTTGAGATCCCCAAGAGTTAGAGGCGGGTCCGTTGCCTCCCCCGAGAGCGATGCCGGCAGGCAGTGCCCTCGTTCCCACTGTCCCGGGCGCCCCGCGTGGATGCGGCTGACTTGATCTCTGCCCTGTAGGTGGAGCTGGCCCTGTGGGACACGGCGGGGCAGGAGGACTATGACCGGCTGCGGCCCCTCTCCTACCCGGACACGGACGTGATCCTCATGTGCTTTTCCATCGACAGCCCAGACAGCTTAGGTAGGGCCACGGGGGCCAGGCGGGGGGTTAGGAATGAGAGCTGCCACCTGCTGGGTGGCCTGTGCTGCATCCTCCCCCCCCCCCCCACCCCTGGCGGGGGATGTTCCCTCTAAACATGTTCGTCCAAAGCTCGCAAGCACTGGCTGGGACTGAGCGCGCTCCGCTTGTGGAGAGTGGCATCTCGGCAAGCCAGGGCATCGCTCCTGCCCCGTTTCTGTACGCCCGCTGCTTCCTGGGCGCTTCTCCAACACCCTCCGCAGGCGCTCATGAGCACGCTGCTCCCGAGCTCGCTCTAGCCCCCGGCCAGGCCCTGAGCTCTGCCCGGTGGCTGAAGGGGCGTATCCTGCCCTGGGCATGCACAAAACCCTGAGCTGCTCTCACCCCAGACAGAGCCCTGCGAGCCCCTTGGGCGGCCCGTCCTGGGGGACTAGGGGCCTCGCGGCATTTCTGCTCTGTGCCCGGCCCTGGCTTTGGCAGGGCCGCAGCGCCTGTCCCAGCCTGAAGCAAGTAGGAAAGCGGAGCCAGGAGCTGCTGGGCCAGATCTGTCCCTGGGTGCATCCCCTGCCAGTAGCCGAGACAAAGCAATTGCTCCTGGGACAACGGCTGTGCAAAGCCTCGTGCCCACTCGAATGGCTGGCAAGGCCTTGTCTGCGCTCAGTGGCCTCCGTTCAGCCGCTGCTGAATCAGGGCCGCTTGTGAGTGTAGCCAAAGCCCAACCTGTCACGCTCCGAGAAGCAGGGTGCAGCGGCTGTCCCCGCGAGCTCCCTGCTTGGTACCACATCCCAGCTGGTGTGGGGTGAGGGCTGGCAAAGGGACTGTTTGGACCCAGACGGGGTTGGCTGCCTTGGGGCCATTGGCAAGAGACGTCCCCTCGGCTGTGCTCATGAGTGAACAATTGTCGGTCGCAGCTGGGCATACAGGCCTGTGCGGGGTCGTACCACATCCTGCGCAAGGGCCCGTCAGCGCCGTCACTCAGTGAGACGGGACAAGGCTCTTTCAGGACATGGGGATACTGGCAAATGATGCTGTTACTCGAGCAGCTGGACTCGATGTGCTTGGCAGGCAGACCTTGTGGGGGTGGTCCCTTCTCCTTGGCGTATTTATGCTCTGATGGCCCTTCTATTCGCCATGTTTAGAGGGGTGTCACCAGCACAAGCCCCGTTTTCCACCCATGTGCAGAATAAATTTTGTTCTGTGCACCAAGACCTGTGCCGATGTGGACCACCACTAGCAAGACATGGCTGTGGGCGCTCTGCTAATCAGTGGGGCGGCACCAGAATCTCTCCTGGGTGGCTGCCCAAGGGCACAGCTTATGGGGAACACTGGTTCACCAGTGCCACTAGTTGAGGGAGATTTTCCTTCCCGCTGTTCTGGGCCACGTGATCAGCCCTGTGTCGGCTGTGGAGGGACATGGGACCCAGCCTCTCTTCTGGTGCCACAGCTGCCAGGGTGTGCATCCTCTCCCTGGCCTGTGCTGCTCAGCGGTGCAATGTCTCCACCAGCCAGGGAACCCTCTTGGCAGCCAGCAGCGGTGGCCTGGCCTGCAGGGAGTTGCCGGGAAGGGAGGCCTGCCCGCTCCCTTCTTGGTGCCTAATGGGGTGTGGCTTTTGCAGAGAACATCCCGGAGAAGTGGACGCCGGAAGTGAAACACTTCTGCCCCAACGTGCCCATCATCCTGGTGGGGAACAAGAAGGACCTGCGGAATGACGAGCACACCCGCAGGGAGCTGGCCAAGATGAAGCAGGTGGGGGGGCCTGCTATGCCCCGAAAGCATCCCACGCAGCCGCTTGGGCTCCCTCGTTTGCTCGGCGGGTGGGAGGGGCCACCCTGCAGAGCCGCTTCCCGTGCCCGAGGGAATGGGGACCCCTGCTGGGTCGTCCCTCGGCTCAGCCCCTCTGCCCTGCTGGGGCCTGTGGAATTGCCTGCCGCTGCCTCCGGCTCCTGTTCCAGCAGAATCCAGACCCTGTGGCAGGGGACTAACGCGGTGCAGGGGCAACCCTCACTTGTCTGCCCTGCCCCAGAGCCAGCATGCAGGGGCGCACCGGACAGGAGCCAGGGCTGTATCCGGGCTAGGGATGCAAGAGGCCGAGGCTTCTGTTGACTCTCTGCCCTGCTGGGAGGGGGGGGCTGGTGCCGGTGCCCTGGGAGGGGGGTTGGCGGAGCACCGTGGGCTCTGGCTGCCAGTCCTGATCCTGGGGATCCAGCTGCAGCCCTGTGCGGGGCTCTGCAGCGTAAGAGCCAGCAGCCAGTTCCCCGGGAGCAGGGCTGGCAGCTGCTAGCATAAAGTGCTCCCAGTGCACACTGGCTCTGGTACCCAGCCCTACTGCTGGGGAGCCGACTGCATGTGGCGCCCTCCGCTGCGTCACCCTTGTACTGCAGCGCAGGGCAGCAGCCAGCTCCCCAGGAGCGCCCCTCACTGTCTGGCCCTAGCCCCACCTGGCCATAGACCCCTCCCCCCAACCAGGTAACCATGTAACCACGGGAGTTTTAACCCTTGTTTATATCCCCAACCCGCACCCGGAGGCGCCACTGAGCCTGCCTGCCGGCATGTCTGGCTTGCTGCCCTGGCGCCTCACTCCACGTGCTTCGATGCCTCTCAGGAGCCCGTGAAGTCGGAGGAGGGGAGGGACATGGCGAACAGGATCAGCGCCTTTGGCTACCTGGAATGCTCCGCCAAGACGAAGGACGGCGTGCGGGAGGTCTTTGAGATGGCCACGCGGGCTGGCTTGCAAGTCCGGAAAAACAAGAAGCGTAAAGGCTGCCCGCTCCTGTGAGGTGGCCGCGCTGGGAAGGAAGTGACTGCCATCTGTACTGTATCTGTCTGCCCTGCGGGCATGTGGGGCAGCACGCTCCTCGCTGTGAGGATGTGCCTGTGCCCCCAGGGCCCAAAGCCCCCACCTGCAGTGCACACGGGGGTGTCTAGCGGTGCTCTGTCACCTGTGGACTGTCCTAAGCCAGTAGCAGCATCTCTGGCAGACACCGTGGTTCTGTGAAGACCATACAGTGCATTTGAGTAGCTCTCCATGCTGTATTTCAGTCCCGCTTGGTACTAATCCCTCCGCCCCCCATGCTCTGTACAGATTCTCTGCAATATTTAATCTCTCTACCTTCATACGGAGTGGGGAGTCTCTGTAGAATAGGGAAGTTCCGACACCGTCAGCTGCAAACAGTGTGGGGGTGGGAGGGGGTGTGTGTGTGTGTGTGGGGGGGGGGGGGGTGTTTCTCTGCACTCTCCAAGTCCAGATGCACCTGCCCTAGGGGCTGCTTGCCCCCTCGGAAGGCGCGCACTACCCACCAGCATTTTGTACATCCATAGGCCCAGGCAGTTTGTGCTGTCGGTACGCGGGGCCTTGCCCCGCTGCACGGGGCTGTTGCAAGGAGCTCCTCTGCTCCCGTGGGGAATGCCCTCTGCCGCACCTCGGCCTCAGGCCTGCCCTGGCGTGTTTTGTTGCCCTCGTTCCTCTTGCAATAAAGCAAGGCCTTGTAAAATGGGCCTTTTTCCTTACCACTGCTGCTTGCCTGGATCGCACCATGTTTAGAGTCAATACAGCCTGGTGTTGGGGTAGCCGTGACTCAGCACAAGCCTCTGCTTACTGGGACGTCCCTCCTTGGCCCCCGGGCCAGGCAGTCGATCTGAGGGGCTGGAGCAGGGAGTGGCCAGCAGTATGTTTTGGTTCTCATGGATGGAATTCCGTGGCTTGGTCCAGAGTGGCCCATGGCCCCTATGCCTCCTACCTCAGTCTCCCTGTCTGCAAAGCATACCTCAACGCCTTGCTTTGCAGGATGGCTTGACACTCCAGTAAAGCTCTGAGCGCCTTGTGTGGGAAGGCCTGGAGAGGAGCAGCAGCTCCTTATCGCATCCTTTGGTTTCTTAAGCCTTCCTCCTAATCAGCGTTTGACTGCCCGAGGCCCGTTTCCCCCTGCCCTGTGGGACAAGGAGAGGGTGCCCAGCTAGCACTACAAGGGGAGTGAAACACTCCAGCAGAGAGGTGAGAGGCTCACACATCCCCACCAATACAGGAGGTTGGAGCAGCCCAGCTGCTCTGGGCAGGTGAGTTCCCAGCAATGAAATGTGGAAGGGAATAGCAGAGGTCTTATGTAGACACTGTTCCAAGCGGGGCCATAGAAAAAGGGGAGGCTCAACTTTCTTCTCTAACCAGCCCAGTGGGGCTGTCTCGACAGGGGGAGGTTTGGCGACAAAGGTGCTGGTGATGTGTGAAAGTCACCAAAAGCAAAAGCTGCTCAAACTAGTTTTTCTGCCTCCCATTGTCAACGTTTCCTACCCACATGGCTAACACCCTGCCAACAGATAGAGCACTGGTTCCCAAACCTTTCGGCATCATGCCCTTTTGATTTTTTGGGAAACCCTCAACCCCCCCCCAAATAGCACCAAAACTGGGGGTGGGACTGATGTGCAGTTGTGTGTGGCTGGGTCACCTCACTCCCCCCTGCAATTTCTTTGTCTATTCTCCCCCCCACACACACACACACACACACAGTTTGGGAACTTATGAGCTAGAGCAAAGCAGTGTGGGGAAGCATCCTGTAGTGCGGTGCAGTGGGAAGGCAGAGCTGATCTCTGCACTTCTTGGGACTCCCTCATAGCTCTGTGAGCTCTCCGTGCTGGGGACGTCACAGCAGCCTCTCCCACCCGCCGCCTGCTGCTGTGTCCCTAGCCGGGCAGAACAGGAGCACTCCAATGATTTGCTCTTTGTTCCCCAAACGGAGCAGCTCACTCAGCTGTCAGACACTTCCCAGAGCTTTGAAAGGGGAGAGGTGCAGGGCAGAAGAGATCAGAGAACACTGAGCCCAGCCACCAAGGCAGGTATTGTGGGATAGCGGAGGAAGCCAGGTCTCTGGACTAAACAAATAGCGTCCACGCTGGCAGGGATGGAAGATTTTTGTTGCCAAACCAGGGTGTTTTTCCCACCAAAAGTTGCATGGCCTTGTAAAGGCTCCCACTGTTTTGGCAACAAAAGGCAGTTTTTGGCAACAAAACAGGCCCCAGTAGACCAGGCCTCAGTCAGCTCTGCACAGCCAACGGTGGTTCCCTCTTGCTGACTCTGCTGGGAACTCCCTCCGTACACCAGCAGAGGCTCCCCCAAAGCTCACGTGGTTCCCTTTCACAGTGGCCACGGCGAAGTTTTTATTCCGCGTTGGCTCCTGCCAGCAGTGCTCAGCACCGTGGGCGACTGTGGCTTCCACTCCATCTGTGGGGAGGGCTGGGCTGCCCGGGAGCGCTGGGGCAGCGCGTGGCACTGATAGGGAGTGGGAGGCCCACACCAGTGCTTTCCCCAAACCCTTTATTGCAGAGCAGTCGTGGCTCCCCTGAGCGGCACCCCCAGTACTGAATGTGACAGCAGCATCACAAAGACCTGAGCAAGGCTCTCACCAGCCGCGTGGCGCAGCTCCCGCCCCTGCAGCTGGGCTGTGGAACGGGCCTTTTGGACACAACGGGAGCTGGGGCTGTCATGGCAGTGGATGGTCACAGCCCGTTGCTGTGTGTGGCAAGCGGGCACCACCGTGGAGCGAGAAGTTGCTGCAGGGCCGCTTGTGGTGGGCCAGGCTCGCCACGGGGCTGGGGGGAGATGATTTTTTAAAAACAAGCCCTTTTCCCAAAGGGTGTAAAATACGCGTTGACCCCGACTCCGCCTGTGGCCAAGCCTAGTCCTCTCGGCATGGGGTGTCCTGCCTACCACGGCGCCGAGCAGTGAGCTGGGCTCACAGGAGGCAGTGAGGCGTGAGGTAGCCGTCAGCCCAAGCAGGGCGGGGGGGGAGGCTGGGGGCAGGTAGGAATGGGGGCCGCGAAGGGCCGCTCCTGAGAGGCGGGGAAGCCAGGCGGGTGCCGAGGCGGCAGCGGGACGAGCAGCAAGCTGCCCCTCAGTGCTCGTGTCTCCACTGCGGTCCCAGCTGCTGCTGGACGTGGCTCTCGCCGAGCGGGATCCCTGCGGAGAGAGGCCGGGGTGGGCATGAGGGGAGCTGGCCCAGGCAGGTGGGGGGTGGGAGCAGAGCAGCGCCTGTCTGGGCCACGCCCCCCAGGGGGGAGCAGGCTTGGTGGCAGGAGCCTGCAGTGGCCATGCGATACCCAAAGAGCAGCCTGGATGCTGTGCCCACAGTGGCTCCAGGGGAAGGGGGGGCTGGACGCCTGTCCCAGGGGCCACATTGTGAGATCTCTCCTCCCCCCGTCCCCCTCCCCCCAACGTGGCTTAGCTAGGCCTTATACCGCCCCTCCATGCAGCAGGGCAGGGGTCCAGCCAGTCCCAGCCAGGCTGGGGTGGCTCTTACCTGCTGGCTCCGTGTCCAAGTGGAGAGAGCGAAGCTCCTCCACCAGCACCTCCTCTTCAGGGCTCTCCTGGGCGTGGGCGCAGCCCGTGTACCCCCCCTGCTCCACGCAGTACTTGAGGAACCTGCGGGGACAAGCAAAGGCGCTGCTAATGCTGGCTGGGTGGGGCTGTGGGAGGCGCCCGTGGGAGAGCACCCAGTCAGAGCCCGCGCAGCACCCCAGCTCCCAGGGCAGGGCCTGCCCAGTCTCTGCTGCAGGCTGGGCTCCAGCCACGATACCAAGGCCGCAGCCTGGCGGTGCAGGGGCCCTGCCAAGGAGCACCAAGCGTCCCCCCCAGAGGAGGGAGCCACGTGCCCGGGGAAGGGGCAGGGCAGGACTTACATGCCCCAGTGAGGGTCCTTGCAGAGCACGGCCGGGTTCCCCACGATTATTAGCAGCGCCTTGGCCCTGGTGATGGTCACGTTGAACCTCTGGAGGAGAGAGCAGCGTGAGGCCCCTCGCCGGCCGGACCCAGCACCCTCCCCGGCAGCAGAGCTAGCCCCCGCCAGCTGGCTGCGCAAGGCTCTTCCAGCGCTCGGGGGCTGATGGGGGCGGGGGGGTAAGGCACAGGGCTAGGGCACAGGGAGTGCAAAAGGGGGCCCCTGCCCGGGGGCCTCTCTGCAGCATGAGGGATCTGCAGGGGCCCAGCCAGGCAGCAGGTGGAGGCGGCTGACGAGGGAGGGTTGGGTGCGAGAGGCTCTGATGAGCCGTGTAGCTCATGAGCCCTGGCCAGGCCCAGCCCGTGTCTGCTGGTGCCAGCATCCCAGGGACGGCTCCGTGGCCAAGTAGCTGCCGTGGGCGTGAGCTGGGGAGGCCTGGCCGTTAGGACTGCCCTGAATGCTGGCTCCCTGCGGGAGGGACTGTGTAACCAGGGCCCCAGAGGGACGGGGGTAAGTAAGGCCCCACGGCCGGGCACTAGCACAGCCTGGAATGGCACCCAGGGCCCAGCCCTGCTCCACCCACTAGCCCACGCTTCCTTTCCTGGAAGGCAGCTTGTTGCTCATTTTACCCCACCACTCAGCAGTGGCCTGGGAAAGTAGGTGGGGAGGGAGAGGGAGTGGGGTGGCTGGCCAGGGCAACCCCCAGCTCCACAGCCCAGCTAAAGGCTTTGTGGGCTGGGAGTGCTGGGGGCCCGGCACCTACCTTGGGGTTCTTGAGGAAGCCCAGTTTGAACTTTTCATCCATGGCGAGGAACTCGGGGCAGCTGCGCACGGTGGAGACGAGGACCACGCGCCGCTCCTGGCCCTGGAACTCCTCCACCGAGCCCACCTAGAAGGGACAGGGCAGGGACCTGCATTCCCGTCACACGGCTCCCTCGCGCGCCCATGGACGCACGCACCCGGCTGTGCGCTTCCCTCGTCCGTGTTGCAGGGATCTGCACTCCTGTCGCACGGCTCCCTCGCGCGCCCACGGACGCACGCCCCATCTGTGCAGGGTGCACCCAGCAGGGGGCGCTTCCCTTGGCTGTGCTGCAGAGGACCCTCCCCTTGCCCTACTCTGTGATGGGAGAGGGGATGCAGCCCCCTCACTCCCGCTCCCCCTGCCCTCCAAGCCTGGCCTGGTGTCTCTGGGCGGCCAGACGCACTGGAAGCAGGTGCACATCAGGCTGGGGGTGGCTGTAGGCGGCAGTGTTGGGGGGGTGCTACCCCCGCCCCTTAGCCCGGCAGCGCTGGGAGCTGGGCGGAGTCCCGGCCATTCCTGCGGGTGCCCACGTGGCTCACTGCACGGCCACAGTGACTGGGGGGGGGCCTCACCTTCAGCTCCTTGATGTCTGGCAGCTGCTTCAGCTCCGGGTCCATTCTGGTGATGGCCAGTCTGATCTTCTCCACCTGGGGGAAGGGCGAGGGGCTGGGACTCCCGGCTTGTTTGTCCTGCAGCCCTCACTGGGCCTAGCCTCTCCCCCCCCCCCCAAGCCAACATCCCAGGCCCCTCTGCGCTGGGGCCTTCCAATGCACCTGGCTTGAGAAAAGGTTCCCAGCCCCATGGCTGGGCCCTGCATGTGGGGCAGCTCCCCAGGGCTCCGGGCCCTGCCCCAAGGGGCTCCACACCTGGGCGCCATCCAGCTCCTCGGCAGGGAGGGGGCTTCCCAGGGTGCAGCAGGGCGACGGCGCGTGGGGGCGAGGTGCCTGGGGCAGGGCCCGTGGGGCCCGGGAAGGCAGTGCTGGGGGCGCAGCGTCTCCGCTGCCTCTCACCTGCTTCCTGTAGGGGGAGATGATCCCGATCTCCTTGGGGGAGAGGCGGGCACGGCCCCGCTTGCCCTGGCTCTGCAGCAGCTGCTTGAGGTAGGTGACCAGGACGTCGATCTCCTGCGCGTTGAAGAACGAGGGGCTGTTCCCTTCTCGCTGGTCCTCCCCGGACACGCCATGGAATATGATCGGGAAGCCCTGCAGGGGCACAGAGCCGTGGTCAGGGCTGCCAGCCGGGTGCTTTGCCCTCCCCTGCCTGGGCTGGATGCCTGCCCCACCCTCACCTGCCCCTGCCGCCCTCACCTGGGTGGGCAGCTGCTCCCAGGTGCAGTAGGAGTGGGTGATGAGACGGTCAGCGCACTCCTGCAGCTCCCCCTCATAGAACTGCCGGTTGGGGATCGCCAGGAGGGTGGCGTGGGACCTGGGGAAGGGGCAGCGACAGCGTTTCCGGGGCGTTCAGCGGCTCTGAGGACCCCTGGCTTCCCTCCGGCCCTCCCCAGCAAGCTCTGCCCTGGGCCCAGAGCGCCGGGGCCTGGCTCCCTAGGGATCCGGGCGGCCGTGCGCTGCCATTAGCTGAGCGGCACAGAGGGCAGCAGGTGCCGGACCGAGGGCCAGACGTGCCTCCCGCGCTGAGCCAGCCGCAGGGCTTGGCCGCCCCGCTCCAGCAGCTCCCCCTCCCGGGGGGGATCAGTCCTGGCGGGGCGGACACGGCACCTGTAATTCCGCAGTAACTTGGTGACGAATTGGGGGTCGTAGCCCTCGGCTCCCCTTTGGTACAGCGCGTTGTGCAGCATTAGCCTCTCCAACAGCGACACATCTGCAAGAGAGAGCGCGGCCCTGTGACCCGTCCCCCCTGCCTGGCACGGCCCCTGGGAGCAGCACCGCCCTCCCCCCCCCGCCTGGCACGGCCCTTGGGAGCAGCCCCCCCCCCCACCTGGCATGGCCCCTTGGAGCAGCCCCGCCCCCCCCGCCTGGCACGGCCCCTGGGAGCAGCACCGCCCTCCCCCCCCCGCCTGGCACGGCCCTTGGGAGCAGCACCGCCCCCCCCCACCTGGCACGGCCCTTGGGAGCAGCCCCCCCCCCCCACCTGGCACGGCCCCTGGGAGCAGACCCCCTGCCTGTCACAGCCTGGCACGGCCCCTCTGAGCAGGGTGCAGGCGACTGAAGTCACTCTCCCGGGTGAGACGCACCAGCCCTAAGCCCCCACCGCCACCAGCGCTAACGTGCTCCTGCAGAGGCGGGGCAAAGCCAGGTGCCCCCAGCCCAGGGGTGGGGGGTGGAGATCAGTGTGTGTCTGAGACCCTCTCCAGCTGCCCTTGCCCCCCTCCACTCACCTAACCCGTGTTCGATGGCTAGTGGGGACCTCAGGATCGGGCCCAGCTGCTTGGGGTCTCCTGCCAACACCAGCTGCCCCCCGCCGGGGTTGGTCTTCTGGTCCATCGCCGTCAGAATCCCTGGGGCAGAGAGGCGGCTGACGTGGGTGGGGGATTCCCGCGCGGGCGGCTCCGAGGAGCATGGAGGGACCCTCCCCCCGAGCGTTCGGCGCAGAACAGGGCCCCAAATCCGCCGCCAGGAGCCAGAGCCAGCTGCCAGATCCCAGACCCCAGGTGGGGGGGGCTCCCCTCCCCGGGCCCCCACTCACCCGCGATGGCCACCACGCTCTCCGGCTCCACCGCGTGGCCGCACTCATCGATGAAGACGTGGGAGAAATGGCCCTCGGGGAACCTCGCGCTGACCAGCCTGCGGGGAGAGGCGGTGAACGGGCTGCTCCAGCCAGGCCTCCAGCCACCAGCAAGGGCCTGCCCCCACCGCCGGGCCAACCCCCCCGGGCAGGGAGAGAGCGTCTCCCCTGCAGGCCAAGGGGCTCGCCCTCCCCTTGGGCCAAGAGACGCCCGCAAGGGCCCAACAGACCCACCCTCATAACGGGCCCTTGCCACGTCACTGCTGCCCCCGCCAGCGGCTCCCAACCATTTCCAGGTGGGGACCCAGTCTGACAATTCAGGAAGACTTGGTGAGCCAGGGCAATTCAAAACCGGGGGGAGGACGGGGGGCAGAGCCACCTGGGGAGACACGTGGCGACCCTTTGGAAATGTAATGGTGCCCCATCGGTTGGGAAACCCTGCCCCCTGCAGACCCTGCCCTTGGGAAGGCACTTCCCAAATGGCCTGGGCACCAGCCCTGCCAAGCCTGGGGCCAGAGAGGCCACCCGCTCTCCCCATGCTCAGGGGTGGGGGCTGGGGAAGGCCAGGGCTCTGGGCTTCCCGGGCTGCAGGCCACAAGCACTCCGGGGGGGAAGGCTGGGGCTGTCCATGCTTGCCCCTAGAGTGGGGGGGCTTGGCTCCCATGGGGGCCATGGGCAGCAGGGGCAGGGCTGGGGGCTAGCCTCTCCCTGCCCTAGGGTCACCCACTGCCCACGACCCCACCCGAAGGACTCAGCTCTCTGCCTAGTCACACCCGTCCTGTGCAGGGCCCCGCGCTCTCCTGCCCCCGGCCCGCTCCCCGGTGGGGTTGGCCCCAGGCCCCTCCTACCTTCCTGCCGTCACCAGGGTGGTGACAATGACCCGGAACTGCTGCAGCTCCTCCTTGCCTGGGTACACGTAGCACTGCTGGGCGGCGTCCCAGTTACAGCAGGGCTGCAAACACCAGGAGTGTTTCCTTTGGGGGCGCTGGGGGCCGGCAGCGCTCCCTCCGGAAACGGGCAACAGCACACACCTCAGGCCTTGGGCCGGGAGGGCGGGGACCCCCCCGGGGGCAGCCTTCCTGCGCCAGGGCTGTGCTGCCCAACGCAAAACCGACTCCCCCAGGGATGGGAACAGGCGGCCGGTTAACCCCACCGGCTGAATGTTTCCTGGGAACCGGTTAACTGGTGCCTAGGGGCAGCCCCCCGCCCGTGGCAGAGGGGAGGCCTGCCCCAGCGAGGCCGGGAACTGCGGCAACCGCAGCCCCCCATTTCAGCTTGCCCGTGGAGAAGGGGCAGCGCCTCCTGGGCGCTTGCCCCCAGGAAAGCCCCCTGCCCAGGGCATCTCTGGCTGCCGGGGGGGCGCGTACCTTGATCTCCTCTGGCACCTGGCGGAAGTCCCTGCTGCTGGCATTGAGCCGATAGATGCTGCCCTTGCCCAGGTGTTTCAGCAGGCGCTGGCAGAGCAGGTCCGAGGCGCTGTTGGAGGGGGCGCAGGCCAGGATGTGGGAGCCCTCGATGCAGTGTGCCACCTGCAAGGGACAGGGAGAGCTGGGCAGCCCCGGCAGGAGAAAATGAACACCGGGGAGGGGGGGAAGGGTGTGGGCCACACGCCCCCTCACCTGTTTGATGGCCTCCACCATGGTGACGGTCTTGCCGGTCCCCGGCGGCCCGAAGATGATGTACGGCGCCGGGCGGGACAGCCCTGTGGCGATCTGCCTCACCGCTCTGGACTGCTCCTGGTTGGTCTCCAGGCTCCGGTCGAACAGCCTGAGGGAAATGGAGCCGGGCAGGGGCTGAGGGGCAGGCCGGGCCCTGCTGCCCACGAGCGCCCCGCTCGCTGCACAGCTGGCCCCCGGCGAGGGCCTGGGAGGGCACGCACCTGAGCGGGGCCCCCTCGGGGAGGAGGGACTGCCTGAGCGAGAGGGATGGGAAGAGGAGGCAGCTCAGGTGCCTCTTCTCAGCCAGCTCCACGGCCCGGTGCTGCACCCGCAGCGGCAGCCGGCTGAAGGTGAAGGTCACGTCGAACTTCAGTTTGTCCACGAAGGAGTCCAGCAGGCTGGAAAAGGCAAACCGGGCTGGGCGGAGCTGGGGCACCCCTCCCGGGCACCGCACTTCCCCAGCCTCTGCGTGGGCCCCCCCACTCAGCCGGGGCCCTGCGCCCCCCAGCCCAGCCCCTGCCCCGCTGCCGCACTGCCCCGGGGACCCCTCCCCACCAGCAGGGGCTGCTGGCCTTGAATCAGGCAGCCGGGGGCAACGGGCCCAAATGCCCCAGCCTTGTGCCACGCAGGCTCAGGCGTGGCCGCAGGCAGGGTCGGGCACCACTCACATGGAGGAGAATCCCAGCTTGACCCTCTCCAGTTCCACACCGTGCACGTAGCCCTTGTAGCGCACGAGCTGGGGTGCACCGCGTTGCTCATTCCTGCTGACAAACAGGTGGTCGCCCCGCAGCACGGATGGGCGGTTCTCTGCCACGCCGGGGACCTGGGGGTGGAGCAGGGCCGCTCAGCGGGGAGCGCCGGGCGGGCAGCCAGCCTGCGGACACCTCCTCCCCTCCCCGCCAGCGCCTCGGCCCGGCCTCTCACCTCCAGGACCAGCAGCCTCTTGTTCTTAGTGTCCTTCACCATGCAGGCATCCTCCATGTCGTAGCGCCGGATGTCCACCTCCATCTGGAGCTCCTCCAGGTGCAGCAGCAGCTGGAACTTCTGCCGGTAGTTCTCGAACTGCAGCTCGGCTGCCAGGGACGACCTGCGGGCCGGGCCAGCCAGGGTTTAGCCCAGCTCCCCGGTCCAGGCCAGCCAGCACAGCCCCTCTGCCAGCATGGGGCAGGCAGCGAGCTCCCGGGGCAGGGCTGGGCTGCAGAGGCCGGGGCGGGGCGAGCAGTGCCCCTGCGGCTCAGTGCCTGGGAGAAGGGACCCGGCCAGGCCCCAGTGCAGGGACCCACCAGGATGCTCCTGGGGGCTGCTGGCTCTGGGATGAGGGCCCCCAGCGGGGTGGGAAAGGTGCTCTCCCTTGGGCGGCCAAGGAGGCCCCTGGCACAGTTCCCACTAAGGCGTACGCCTGCGCAGCCGTGCACAAACAATTCTTCCCCACGCACCTCCTCTGGAGAGCTGGGTGAGGCAGCCAGGCCAGGTGGCTGCACCAGGGGGCGGGGCCGGCTGAGATGGTGTGGTGAAGGAGCCACGGCACGGGGGACCGGGACCTGCCGTGGGCATGTGGAGGGGGGGGTCCTGCTCCAGTGTCTGGGGCTGCCACATGGCAGCTGGGGCCGGGAACCGGACCTGCCGCATGGCGGGGCGGCAGTCTGCTCTGGCGGCCGGGAACATGTGTGTTAATACCTTGGGAGCCACGGTGGCACACACCCAAACCAGAGCACACGACCTCAATACGACCACTCATGACTCACTCCGCCCGTGGCTGGAAAATCTTAGAGGGACACCGGCCCCCGGGGCCATGCAAGCGGGGCAACTGCCCATCCCCCAGCACTCACCGCAGGCTGCTGGGCACGGTGCCGACCATGTTCTTCAGGCTCTCCGGGTACAGGTAAGGGCCCAGCGGGATCAGTTGCTCAAGCTTGGCGGTCTCAGGGGGCTGGGTGCTAGGCAGGCAAGAGGCAGGGTGACTTCGGTGGGAGCTCGGGGAAGATGTCACTCCCGGGCCTGGGGCGATCCCAGCTGTCGGGACCGACTCCAGCTGGGGGACTGCGGCACAGAGCATCCCCACGCTGGCTCCTGGGACCCAGGTGTCTCTAGCCCATAGCAGAGCCGGGTCACCGCCCCGGGGCAGAACCACTGGGAGCTGGAGCCCACCCAGTGCCGCTAGGCAGCCCCGGTGGCAAACCCAGCCCAGCCACCACTGGGCCTGCGGATTCTCCACGGCGGGACTGGAACACGTTCCTGGGCTCGGCCGAGGAGCCTAGGCAGGGCCAGGCCAGTGCTGGCCAGCGGCTCACACTATAACCCAGCGGGCATGCTCGGCCTGGACCCTGGCGGCACCCCCTCCCTTCGGCCAGTGGTGCTGGGCGCCCGCCATACCTGTCAGGAGGGAAGCCCTCCTCGGTGGTGACTGTGACCGACTTCTTCAGCTTGGCCTGGTAAGGCTTGTAGGGTGCCGAGGGCCCCAGCTCCCGAGCCAGCCGGCTGCTGGCTACGGCCGACACGAAGCGCCCAATGGCGAAGGGCCCGTCCTGCTCCTTGGTGAACTGGAACAGCAGGGTGGCAGGAAAGTAGCCATAGAGCTGCGTCAGGCACTGCACCTCGATCGCGTACGAGTCCCCTGCAGCCAAAAGCGGGGGGGGAACGGCAGGGCTGTAACATCCGGCTAACCATCTGACCGAAGGGTTAACCGGTTAACCCCCGCTGCTGCCGGCCCACCACTGTCATGCGGCCACCTCTGGGCTGGAGCGCGGCAGCTGGTTCCCAGGGAGAGCCCTGCTGCTGGGGGAAGCTGGACCCTTACCCGGCGCCAGCACCCGGGGCTGCTGCTTGGTCACCTTGCCCTCGTCGTGGAAGGTGAGCTCGCGCTGCCTCCGAAGCGCCCGGTAGCCCAGCAGCGTGACGGCCTCCTGGCCGTTGTTCTGAACCCAGATGCTGGTCGTTGCCAGCTCCGTGGGCGTGACGGAGAAGCGGATGCGCCCATTGCCCTGGTCATGCTCAGAGAGGATCTCCACCCCGTGCTTCCCCTGGATGAACTCCGCTCTGTGGGCAGAGGGTGCGCGTTGGACAACAGAGTCCCCTGGGGTCCCCACCCGGCTGGGCCAGAGCCCTGGGGGCAAAGGCTCCCCTCGATCCCAGAGGCACTGGCCAGCGGGGCTGGCACTCCTAGGTCTGCCCTCCAGAGTCCTCCTGCCGCCCCGCTGCCCCATGCCCCTGGGCAAGGAGCCCAGGGACAGCACGTGAGCTGCCAGTGTAGCCTGCTGGGCGTTGGTACCTTTTCTTGGCACGGCCTCTGGCAGGGGGCTGTTCGGTGCCTGGCTCCTGGCTGTCCGTGGGGGGCTCCTCGGGGGTCCAATACTGGTCTCTAATCTTCACTCTCTTTTTCACCTGGGGGAGGAGAGCGATTGTCCGGGTGGGGGGGCAGCATATGCCAGGGCAGCCCCTGCAGAACTGGGGCAGGGAGCAGAGGGGACCGGCCCCAGGGTCCCGCATTCAGCACGCAGCCAGGCCCAGCTCGGGGTGCAGCCGGGGACCCCGGGCTGAGCTGAAGCAGAGTGCCTCTGGGTCCCCCTGCCAGGCAGTGAGCCGTGGGCACCAGCCTGCCAGGGATGGGGCAGGAGCCTCACGGCTCGAGCTGCTTCCAGCCAGCCGGGCCCTGGAGCCCAGAGGCCGGGGGGAGACCCGAGGGCTGTTCCCGGCGTGGCTGCCAAACGCTCTGCTGGGCTAAGAACCAAACCGCCCTGAGGCCAGGACCCAGGAGTCCCCACCAGCCTGCTGGAGAGCTCGTGCCAGCTTCCATGGCAGCCGGCTGGCCCACGCATGGGCAGAATGGAGGGCTGGGCTGGGGGGGGGGCCTCAGAAGCACCCCCTTGGCAGTGCGACATGGGGCCACGTGCCCCCTGCCTGGGCTCCCCCTCCCATGAGACCGCGCCCCAGGAGTGGGTTCCTGAGGGCTGCCCGGGGGCCGAGAGGCTGCAGCGACGCCGGGGGCAACACCTACCTTCCCGAAGCGCACGAAGTCGCCCCGCACCTCGGCCAGGCCGCTCTGGCGCAGGGCGAAGAGAACGGAGGAGAAGTTGGGCTCCCTCGAGCTGTTCCTGCAGCGGCGACAGAGCGGGAGCGTCGGGGACGGCAGCTGCGCAGGGCACGGGGCTGGGGCTGCGTTGCCCGGAGCAATGGGGCTGGCAGGGGGTGGGGCAGGAAGATGCCAGCATTTGGGGCCGGGGCATTCGCCCTGCTGCTCATGAGGAGAGCAATGGGCCAGCGGGACCCTGGCTGCCACCCAGCAGTGCTCTGCTTCAGGGGGGGCGGGCTCAACTGCAGGGTCTCTTGTCTCCAACCCAACCGTGCCCTGCCATGGGGCAACCACCAGGAGCCCAGGGCTGCTCCCAACAGGCCCCTCAGCTCTGCCATTCTCTGGGCTGGCGTCTTCCCTGCGGGGCAACTGTCCCAGCAACTGTGGCCCTGCTGGGCTCCCGCCCTGGGCTCCAGCCCCCCCGCCCCCAGCTCAGGAGCCACAAGGTTACCTGGCGAGCAGTGGGCTTGCTGGATAGGTAACCGGCCCAGGGGCAGGAACCC
Source organism: Pelochelys cantorii (assembly GCA_032595735.1). Classification (NCBI taxonomy): domain Eukaryota; kingdom Metazoa; phylum Chordata; order Testudines; family Trionychidae; genus Pelochelys; species Pelochelys cantorii. The sequence continues at coordinate 2,419,047 of CM064353.1, forward strand.
AGACCGGGCAGGCAGGGCCACGACAGCTGTGGCCCCACGCGAGGACAGGCGGGACTGAGGCCACAACAGCCCCAGGAGGGTGCAGGAGGGGCCCTGGTCCCAGCAGCCCCGGCCCCCTGCAGCCTAGGTGCACCGTGGGCGGGGGGCGCTCCAGCCCGGCCAGAGCAGCCCCCGCCTGCGGGATCACGGTGGGCTGCGTAACAAGTCCCGATTTTATACCCCTGCTCCCAGCTCTCCCACCCCCCCCAGCACAGGGCTGGGCTGCTCCTGGCTCTGGCTCCGGCATGAGGAAGCAAGCCCAGGGCCGGGGCAGGGCTGCACTAGCCACTCTCCCTCCGCGCACGCTGGCCTGGGCGAGCGGGGGGCACAGAGAGCCCAGCCTGACTGGAATGAAGAGCAAAGCCCGGGACTCGGGGGTCTCTCCCCAATGACATGGATTCGCTGTGCGGGCAAAGGTGGACCCCTGCATGGGGGCGGGGTTAAGCCATGTGCACCAGCTGCCTTTGCACGGGGGCGGGGCTAACCCATGTGCACCAGCTGCCTTTGCACGGGGGCGGGGCTAACCCATGTGCACCAGCTGCCTTTGCACGGGGGCGGGACACACTCCTGTGAGCCAGGAAGGTGGCAGGTCGTGGGGCAGGGCTGTGGGCCGGATCCCATGGGGCGAGTGTGGGGCAGGGCCCCTGGTGCCCTAGTGCACAGGCTGGGCAGGGGGCCATGAGGCTGCTGGCGGGCACACAAGGGCCAGAGAGGGGCCCTGCTGCCCAGAGGTGCCAGGGACGGTGCCTGGGCAGAGCTCCCTAGAAGCAGGCGTAACACTTTCCTGGTGTTGGCGAGATGGGGGAGGGGAGCGTTTGCCCAAGAAGGCCAAGCCCTGCCTGAGCACCCTGGGGCCTGCCTCTGCCTGGCCTGGGTGGGCCCTAGGCTCTGCCCCGGACAGTGTGGGGCCGCGGGTGCACAAGAACCACAAGAGCTGGGGCTCTCCTGAGCCGGTGCCCCCCCCCCACATGCTGCAAGAGGCCTGTGCCTGACCCCCAAGGCGTCCCTTTGTCAGTGCCAGGCTCATGCCCACCCAAAGCCACGAGGGGCTGGAAGGCAATTGTGTCTTTCCCCTGTCCCTCCACTGCTCCCTGGAAGCCAGGCGCTTGTGCGGCCGCTCAGGAGAGATTCAAACGCCACCCAGCTGATTGGTGGCACACCCGCAGCCAGGGTTGTGTTTCTGTGGGTGGTGCACACCTGCACAGGCCTTGGTGCACAGAACAAAATGTATTCTGCACGTGGATGGAAAAGATTAGAGGGAACGTTGCCCCCTCCCGTTCCAAGGCCCAGTTCTATGGCTGTGATGGGTCAAATCCAGCTCTGACCTGCAGTGGAGCAGCCTCCCTTCCCAGGAGTTACCCCAAATCCTAGATCCAAGCCAGATGGGCGCAGGGTGCACATCTGCTCTGACCCCTGGAGAAGACGGGCCGTGGGCAGCTTGGAGTGATTTCCCACTGGAAGGAGGGCCCATGGCTCAGGAAAACCTCCTTGCCCGGCGTCCCGGGGGCCAGGAATGGGGAAATCATGGAGGGTACGTGTCTGGCTGCCTTCTGACCCTGGGGCAGACCGGCCCCTCCCCCCAGGGGCTGCCCAGAACTGGATCTTAGAACGGGGAGCCCCAGCGAGGCCGCTGCCCAGCATCCAGGTGAGTGTCCTGGTCTGGAGCAACTGTCCCCTCCCGGCCTGGGGGTCCGGGGGCTTCCCAAGGGCCCTGAAGTTACACTCCTGCCCATCCCACGGCCGGCCCCACACCGGGCTGCAGCTGCCCTGCCTGCGCGCTGGGGCCACGCAGCGCTCGGGGCTCGCCGCTCCTCCCGGATCCCGGTGCCGGGCGGCGGGGAGGCGCTTTCGGGGCGGGGGCTCGCCCCGCGCTTACCGGGCGCGGAACTCCCGGTTGTAGATGTCCCGCAGCGCCTCCCGGCTGCGCTCCGCGTCCCGCGCCGTGTCCGCCAGGAAGCGCACGAAGCGCTCCCCGCTCGCCCTGCACTCCGCGAAGCTGCGCTTGGGCATCTCTGCGCTGCGCTGCGCTGCGCTGCCGGGCGTGGAGGGAGGGCGGGAGCCGGGCTCCGCGGGCAGAAACGAAAGTGAAAGGGGCTGGGAGCCTCCCTGAGACACAGGTCCCTCTGGGCGGGGCCGGCTCCCGGGGTGGGGTAGGCGGGGTCTGCTCCTCCCGCCACAGGCACAGGGACACGGGCATGTCCCAGCCCCGGCTCCGGGCGGCGCTTGGCGTCCTCCGCCGGGGACCCCAGGCGGGACAGGGGATTCTGGGGGAGCGCAGACCCGCACCCGTCTTTGGAGAGCTCAGCTGCGCCAGCCCTCCCTCCTTGCCACCTGTGTACCCCCCCCGTTCCCTGCCACCTGTGTACCCCCCCCGTTCCCTGCCACCTGTGCGCCCCCCGTTCCCTGCCACCTGTGCGCCCCCCCGTTCTCTGCCACCTGTGCGCCCCCCGTTCCCTGCCACCTGTGCGCCCCCCGTTCTCTGCCACCTGTGCGCCCCCCGTTCCCTGCCACCTGTGCGCCCCCCGTTCTCTGCCACCTGTGCGCCCCCCGTCCCTGCCACCTGTGCGCCCCCCGTTCCTGCCACCTGTGCGCCCCTCCGTTCCCTGCCACCTGTGTACCCCCCCCGTTCCCTGCCACCTGTGTACCCCCCCGTTCCCTGCCACCTGTGCGGCCCCCCGTTCCCTGCCACCTGTGCGCCCCCCGTTCTCTGCCACCTGTGTACCCCCCCGTTCTCTGCCACCTGTGTACCCCCCCGTTCCCTGCCACCTGTGTCCCCCCCGTTCCCTGCCACCTGTGCGGCCCCCCGTTCCCTGCCACCTGTGCGCCCCCCCGTTCTCTGCCACCTGTGCCAGCCCTCCCTCCTTGCCACCTGTGTGCCCCCCCGTTCCCTGCCACCTGTGCGCCCCCCCGTTCTCTGCCACCTGTGCCAGCCCTCCCTCCTTGCCACCTGTGTGCCCCTCCGTTCCCTGCCACCTGTGCGCCCCCCCGTTCCCTGCCACCTGTGTACCCCCCCGTTCCCTGCCACCTGTGTACCCCCCGTTCCCTGCCACCTGTGCCCCCCCGTTCTCTGCCACCTGTGCGCCCCTCCGTTCCCTGCCACCTGTGTACCCCCCGTTCCCTGCCACCTGTGCCCCCCCGTTCTCTGCCACCTGTGCGCCCCTCCGTTCCCTGCCACCTGTGTGCCCCTCCGTTCCCTGCCACCTGTGCGCCCCCCGTTCCCTGCCACCTGTGTGCCCCCCGTTCCCTGCCACCTGTGCCCCCCCGTCCTCTGCCACCTGTGCGGCCCCCCGTTCCCTGCCACCTGTGCCCCCCCGTCCTCTGCCACCTGTGCCAGCCCTCCCTCCTTGCCACCTGTGTACCCCCCCCGTTCCCTGCCACCTGTGTGCCCCCCGTTCCCTGCCACCTGTGCGGCCCCCCGTTCCCTGCCACCTGTGCGCCCCCCCGTTCCCTGCCACCTGTGACCCCCCGTTCCCTGCCACCTGTGCGCCCCCCCGTTCTCTGCCACCTGTGCCCCCCCGTTCCCTGCCACCTGTGCACCCCCCCGTTCCCTGCCACCTGTGCCCCCCGTTCTCTGCCACCTGTGCCCCCCGTTCCCTGCCACCTGTGCGCCCCCCTGTTCTCTGCCACCTGTGCGCCCCCCCGTTCCCTGCCACCTGTGTGGGCCTCTTTGTTCTCTGCCATCTGCTCTGGCCTGTTCCGTGCAGGGACCCCCACCAGCTCCTCTGCCTATGGTGCGAGGCCCAGTCCACCCTGGTACCTCGAAGCGCTGCCCCTTACTGGCGCAGGGGTGTGGGAAAGCACCTGCCCCTGCTATGTGGCCGTGTGAGCCTGACCAGCGCGGTTAGCCCATCCCCTCGTGGAGTGGCCACACTTTGCATGTAGACACAGCCTCAGCCCACCTGCTCTCAGTTGCCCTGGGGCAGGGGGCCATGTGCCAGGCAGGGGTGTGGGTGGGAAGGGCTTGGCCTACCCGCATTGTTCAGATGACCGTTTAGTTTGGAGGTGGCAGGACAAAGCAACGGGCCTGCCCAGGGAGCAGGAGGTGAACTTTAGGGTGGTTGCTGGAGGAATTAATGCCCCCGTCTCTGGCAACCCCCAAAGGGAGTCCTCCCCCCCAACCTGGATAGATGTGCTTTTCCCTAATTGTGGAGGGTTCTGCTGTGCCAGAGGGCGAACGTTCAACCCGCGCGGGGCCCAGCCGTGAGCCTTGAGTAGGACAAGGCCGCTGGGCTAGACTGGGTGTCCTGGGGAAGCCAGTGCGGAGGCAGGGCTGATGTGCCCAATGTGGCTGAGGGGCTGCAGGGCCGTGCGCTGTCCTGCTGGGAGTCTCCTGTGTGCTGGCGGCTTCGTGCCCACGGATACGCATTGTGGGATCCCGCCCTGAGGCGACATGGGCCCATTGCATGCGGTATGGGGCGAGCTGAGGTCTCCTTGCTCCGCTGTTGCATCCCGTCCCTGCTGTGTCTCCGCTCTCCCAGCAGTGATCAGTTGGGCTGAGCAGCCTCTGCGAAATGCTGAGTTGGGAGGATCCCCCCAGGGCATCTCCTGGAGAAATCTCCTCTCTTTGGTGGCCACAGGGTGCAGGGGAGGGGGCTGCGAGTCAGACTGGCCAGTGCTTCCGAGCCAGTTAGCTCTCTGGTCCAGTGTGGAGTTGGGGCTGTCTGGAGCCAGTCCCCAAAGGAGGCTAGGGGACAGGCTGCTCTGCCTTCGTGGCACTAGCGCCCTGTCTGGCGTGCTAGTGTGGGAGTGCTCCAAATGTCTGCCCTGGCACGCAAGTCCCCAGTGTCTCGTTGGCCATGACTGTGTCCCAAAATGTTTGTAACTCGGTTTCTATAATGTACCACTGCTCGAGCCTGTGCCCCTCAGTGCATCCCTTGCTGGTTCCTGGCTCTCAAAACACTTCCAAGAGGAGGGCAGTATCATGAGCCCTACTTTACAAATGGGGAAACTGAGGCACAAGACAGGGCAGTAACTAGCCCCCGGTGTCCCAGCAGCTCAGTGGTAGAGCCAGGATCAACCGGGGCCACTGACAGCCACAGCCTCCTGGCTCCCAGTCTCACCCTCTAGCCATTAGGCCACCCTGCCTCCCCCAGGGGCCGTTTTGCAGACGGTGGAGTCAGAGGTTCTGATACTCACACCAGGCACAGATCTGAAATGGGAAGCCATTAGGTGCTGCCCCTATTTATTCAGGTCTGACCTTAATGCTAGTGAGTCATTCCATTGACTTCAGGGGCAGGCATGCATGGGCCTTTGTAGGATTACAGCTCAAAGCCTGCCGGGCACCCTGCTGCAAACCCTCCAGGCCCTTTTGCTTGGAGGGTCTGCACCAGGGTAGCAGGGTGATTTCACTGAACTAACTCTGGGTGCAGGCTGGCTTGCCAGGGCAGAGCCTGACTTGTGTTTGCAGCTCAGGGGCTCTTGGCAGAGTGAGCCTCCCCCACTTGGCCTTGTGCTTATCTTGCAGCGCTGCAGCTTTTGACCTCCTCTCCCAGCACAGAATGATCTGTCCCTTTTAAAAATTAAAACCCTCTGTCCCGGGCAGCACCCTAATCAACAGGCTAGTGACTCAGCCCCTGGGCATGCAAGTCAAGTAAGTAAATTCAGCTGCTGCCTCCCTCCCTCCAAGAAAGGAAAGTGGCCTGGGTTCAGGAGAAGGGCATGCAGCCCTGGCATAGGAGAGGAGATACCGGCAGATCCCTTCCCTTGCAGAGAGGAGGCTGGTTTTGTGCCTAGGGAAGAGGGCTGTGCAAAGAATGGGCCCAAGGTGAACAGGTTTTGCCCATAAAAGCTCATGAGTCTGTATCTTTTGGTTAGTCTCTAAAATGCCACAGGACCACTCGTTTTTAAAGTTCTCACCTCGTTAGCTGCCATTTTTTCCCCATGGAGTATTCTGGAAAAGGAAGCCGGGTTTGGGAAGGTAGATGAGATTAATAAGAGAGTCTACTGCATACAACAGGGAGGACTGGCCTTGTGGCTGTTTTCTGGAAGATAAGGCTCTCATGCCCAACTCTGCCGCTTTTTCCCAGCGTGATCTTAAGCCCTTTTGCCTTTCCATGCCTCAGTTTCCCAACATGTACATCAGGGACATGGTGTTTCCCTGCCCCAGAGGGAGTCAGGGGTGTGGATAAGGCCAAGTCCTACGGGAAGATTGTAAAATTCCCCACATGGATAGTGCTAGTCAGGCAAACAATTGGAGGCCCCCATGCATAGATGGAAAACCATTTATTCCTTTTCAGGCGTCTCGGGAGGGAGGAAAAGTGCTGCAGTGAGCACTGGAACCTCCACGAAGCCACCCGAGGGTGGGCTGGGTTCAAGGGTCAGCAAAGGGGGGGGGTCTTAGACAGGCTCTGCTACTGAAGCTTTATGAGGAGTGGACCATGTCACTTCATACACTGGCCTTTGTGTAATTGACTCGCTCTGGTAAGTGTGGGTTTGGGTTTAAGTTGGGTTCTGACTTGATTTGCACTAGCCCTTTGTCTCCCCCCTTGAGAGTTCCCACTGGTGCAGCTCCCCTGGGCAGGGATGGTGGCCGTGTCCAGGTGACTCCTGGCACTGAAGCCTTTGGAGAAATGTTCTTAAGAAATGAGCCTGCTGTAAACACATCCTAGGCCAGTGGTCACCAACCAGTTGATCGGGATCTACTGGTATATCCCAGAGCCTCTGACGGGATCCTGACAGGTTTGGCCAAGAGACTGTTATCAAGTGCTGGCACTTCAGCTGCCCCTCACCCCACTGCTGTGCACCTCCTGCCCTTTGCCTTGGAGCTGCCCCTCAGGAGCTTTCTGGGCAGGGCAGGGGAGGGAGAGGAGGGGAGCTGATGTCAAGGTGCCTCCTCCCCCACTTTGTATCCTATCTCCACAGAGCAGAGGGGGCACAACAGGGCTTGGGATGGAGTTTGCTGGATGCTTTCGGGAGTGGTGCAGGGCCGGGGCAGGGGTACCCTGCCTTAGCCCCACTGCACCCCCACCCAGGAGCCACCTGAGGTAAGCAGGGCCCTGCTGGAGCCCACATCCCAAAACCCCACCCGTCATGAACCCCTCCTGCACCCCAACTACCTGCCCCAAGTTCAGCTCAGAGCCCCACTCACACTGCAGTTCCCTTAATCCAAGGCCAGAGGCTGCACCCCAACCCTCTGCCCCAGCTTGCTGAAGTGAGGGAGGAGGGGGGATGGAGTGAGCAAGGGCGGGACCTCAGAGAAGGGGCACAAGGGAGGCAAGGCAAGGCTATTTAGGTTTCAGGTGGATCTTGGATAGCACTTCCATTCAAAAAGTGATCTCACGCATAAAAAGGCTGGAGACCACTGCCCGAGGCTGTGTCCTGTCCATTTCCATAGGAAAGGGCATCCCCGGCACTCAGCTGCTTGATTAGAAAGGGACTAGGCGGGTGTCTCTGGGACCCTTGGGCAATGCAAGGAAGGAATGCGGAGCGTTAATGGCTTCATTGTAGTTCAGCACCTTCCACCCAACAGACTTCAAATGCTTGGCTACCCCTGGGACAATTGAGATGCTGCCCTACAGTCCATGCAAACATCTTTACCTTGGTCCAGCCCACCCGTGTGGGGTTGTTTGCTCAGCTGCTATGCACTCTGGGTCTAAGGCTTGGTTCTTTTACAAATGGCACCAGTTTCACTAGCAATAGATTTTTAATTGATTTAGGCCATTGTCTATCTTAGGAGTTGGTCCTGATTAACTCCCTGTGTGAACACCCTTAGTCTGGCACAGAAGTGCTCTTTGCTCCTGCTCAGCCAAAGCCAGGTGTGCTTTCAAAGACTGTCCACAAGTGGAATTCTTCAGGAATAACTACTGCACTTTAAATTCACACCCTACCCTAGGCTTTGTTGACACGTCCAAAATTAATGCACAGCTGCTGCAGCGTTTTCAAGTGCAAGTGTGGCCATGGCAGGAGCCCTGGGTCTGTGTAAACCACCCTCCTTACAGCACCGGGAGTCCATTAATGCTGGCACTTTACAGCACTGTAACTTGCTGCACTTGCGGCGGGGGGGGGGGGGAGAGTGTCTTTTCACACCCCTGAAGCAGAAAGTTGCAGTGTGAAGTGCTAGTGTAGACTTCTCCTTAATCCTCATTAACTTTCAGGTAGACAAGCCCTTAATTAAACTCGTGAAAACCTTCTGTATGTAGACTCTTACATCCCATTGAATCTGGGTTATTGACTTACCATCTGTAATTAAATCAATTACACCAGTCTGCATTTTTTAAAATCAGTTTTAGCTTAACTGGTAACACTGATGAGGCCCCAGAGTGGGAACTAGTACAAGGGAGTCTCTGTGCTTATTTAAACATGGCATTGTCCAAGGAGGGTTTGATCAGGATCATGGGTGTTACTGCCATAAGATGACTGAGTGTCAATATACCCTTTTGGGACAGTTGGTAATGTTCTATTGTTTGAAAAATCATGGCAATGGAGGCAGAACAATGAAACAGTTTACCCAAAGTCACACAGGGGAGCAGTGGCTGAGCTAGGAACAGACCCTGAAACTCTTGCTCACAGCTCCATGCTCTGAGCATGCTCTCAAGTTACTGGCAGTGACATTTTGTTTGAGACAACAAGGTGGGTGAGGCAGTTGCTTACACTGCAGTGCTGCCCAAATTACACCGCGGGCCACATAAGCTTATGCACCCGGCAGAGAATTGGGTGAAACCAATTCTCTGCCAGGGCTGCTAGCCCAAGCTCCGCTGTGGGCCTTATGAAATGCTCTGGTGGATCAGTAGTAGGTTGGGCACCCTGTGTTTCACTGGGCTGACTTTCGATGAGGAAAGGGACAAGCTTTTGAGAGCTGCGCAACTGGTAGGCACAAAAGCTTCTCTCTTTCATCTGACCCACCTTGCCTCTCTTATGCTGGGACTAACAGAGCTACAATACCGCACACGCACCATTTTTTAAACTATCTAACTAAATCTACTAGTAACATGCTCTAGATGGTGCTTGGTCCTGCCATGAGGGCAGGGGTCTGGCCCTGATGATCTCTTGCGGTCCCTTCCAGCTCTAGCATTTTGACAACTCAGAGCTGAAGCATTTCAAACTTTGGAAATTCCAAAGTTGCTCTAGGATTGTATATTTTGGTGGCAAGCATTCTTCAAGTGCAATGCAGTAGGGTTTATACTAAAAGAGAAAGAGGATTAGAAAATACTGTGCCACCATAACCTGGCTGAATTAATGGCTGCACACTCTTAACCTCTTAGAAGTGCCTGACACAAATGTTTGATCTTGAAACTTGGTTTCATTAATGTGGGTGGATAGCTTCATGTGGACTTTAAAAGTTATTCAAAAGGGAAAATCAGTTCACTTGCAATGGAAATGCCAACAGACCTTGTAACAACGCATTAGTGTGCAGTTATGTACAATGTGTATTATTCCTATGTGTAATCAGAATGCTGATTGTCCCTGGAGTTGGCTGTAGCAGGGAGGCAGTAACACTAAGAACTGTTGAAAGTTTGGTGGATACTATAGAGCATATCACGGTACTACAGAGACAAACAATATAACATGCCATATTGTATTAGCTGAGCTTGTTTTGCAGTTCACAGGCAGATGAATCTCACACCTTTCAGTTCAGGCATCCAATTCTAAGCTGGTCTCTCTGAGCCAGTGGAGAAATTGCTGTTGGCCTAGTGTATAGCATCTTTGCTACCCCCAAACAACTCCTGCCAGGCTATGGTTTTGATGAGGCATAAATATTTGAGAGATCATAAAGGACAGACACAAGCAGCTTTAGAACCAAGACTGGTGTATTTCTACTGGAGTAGGTAACACACAGGCTTGTGAGGGATGAACGGGTGGATATTCTGAATGGCAAATACCAATCTATTTTATTCTGACAAAACGTCTCACACAGAATGGAACACTGACACTCTTATTTTGTGGTATTACTGAGCAAAACTGATGTTTAATGCACAATCTGCCACTATGCTTTGCATTTTTAAAAATAGGAAGACACCAGCCAGTTTAAACACTCTTGGGAAAGGCGTAAGGACAACAAAATGTAAACGAAGCAGAGTAAATTAGATGTACAGAGTTCATTTAGCAGTGCATCCATGTTCTGGTTCCTTAGGCCACGTCTACACTAGCTAGCTGCTGTAACACCGCTGATGTACCTGCTCTATGTCGATGGGAGAGAGAGTTCCTGTTGACATAATTCAACACAGAGTGATCTGCACAGGGTAACTTATATTACTCAGGGTGCGGCTTTCTTCACACCCATAAGTGACGTAAGTTATACCAACAAAAGTGCTAATGCAAACATTGCCCTAGAGATAAAACATACTTCTCTTTTTCAAGGGGAAATGATCCTCAATCAGCTGCTTTCCATTCTATTAAAAATGGAATAATTTAGAGCAAGTTTTCAAAAGCAGGTATTAATCCCAATGTTCCCTCTAAGGATAACCAGGAACTTGCCCCAACAGAAACAGTCAAAGAGTGGGAGTGATTTTTCTCTCACTTTGGCGCAAATCTTTTATTTATCATTTAACACACTATCCATTCATACACCTGTGGTACAAACTCTAGGAACCTGCCACAAAGCATTAAAGCACAACATACCTATTATTCCTTAGACATTTGCATTTTTATCTTTAATATTTAATCTCCATTCAGACAAAATGTCTCAGCAGTCACAATACTAACATTTTAACAATAATAAAAAAAGAACTACTAACCGGATTAGCTATTCTGTAAAAATGCAAATGTCTGTTAACCATACTTCCAGGAAAAAGAAAAGAAAAAAAAATTCATTTAGAGGGAACGTGGCTCAAATCTTTGGATTTAAAAAAATTACTTACACAGAAAATCTGGCCTGTTTGGGATTTCTGTAAGGGATCATGTAAACTCATTCCAGATATTAAAGTCTGCCCTCTAGGCCCATTGCTAGGTGGAGATCAGAGGCAGGCACGTATGGGAGATGCGTCTCCTCTTCCGATCTGACAAATGTTCTGGAGTACCTGGAGTGCTGCATAAGGGCACAAGGAAAACACTCCCAAGACCACCTGCCTGTGTTTATAAAAGGGCTTTCATGGCTAGGAAATTTTCCAACCAGTGCAATTCCAGTGACTCCCAAACAGAGCTCTATCGCTGAACCATTAATGTGGATCAATTCAGATGACCTACCCGTGAATGCAGTAACAGGAAGTTTATATGGTAGGGAACACAAAACACAAAGACAATGCTATTTGTTCAATAGCCCTCCATGAAGCTAGAAAACGTGTTAACTTTGAAAGCCCTAGCAAAATGCCGCACGGGTTTGGAAACCACCTACTTGGCATACGACCACGTTTGTGTTGGGTTTCTTTTTTTTGTACGCTACACTATTTCCTCAATCTCATCAGTTCTGCCTTAAGCGTTCTGCATTTCCTTCCCAATCTTGTAGCTGAGGATTTTGTTCCAGTCGATCTTGGTGCGAGTGACGGGCAGCTGCCGGCGCAAAGCTTTGAACGTGGTGTCCGACATAGTCTGATAGTTTTCACTGATTGCCGTCTGCAAGAGCAAGCACAGTGACAGCATCTGTCTGAGCAGAACTACAACAGCAGGAAGGTGGCTCCTTTCCAAAAGCATGACTCAGTATTAGAGGCAGGCATGCTACCTACCAACTAACTGACAAGGCAAACTGAGCGGGGGGAGTGTCTGTGTGTGGAGGAAAGGTGTCTCTCGCTAGCCGCCTCCTTCTCAAGTGAATTCATCTGCAAAAGCCCTTGTGCTCAGTCCCCTTTTTACACACACAACAAGTAGTGCCTGGAAAGCTGCAGCAGACCTCTTCTTAGCAACGGCTCTTAGTCACAGGGAAATAGAGGCGAGCGCACCCACTCATTGGCCTGCCCCAGTGTGACCTAGTTAATATCCTTTGCTATACTGCTGATTTTGCCATTTGTTTTTATGCACGGACATAGCCCCATAACTTTGCCTGGTGGCTTACAGATAAACAGCTGTCCCTGCTACAAAGAATTTACAGTTCAAACCAGATAAACTGGAACTAGAAAAAGAGGAGAGGAACAAAACTAGAGCAATAATCTCTCAAGTTCGAATCATTTGTAAATAGAGGGAAGTATCTTTTTAAAAATCCATGAAAATAAACAAGCCTATTGGAATCTCATGGCTCTCTCCCTGCTACATTCTCTTACCTGATACTCGTTTTCCGCATGTTCGATGATTTTGATAAATTCCTTGGCTGTTTGGACATCATTCTACAGAGTAAGAGGACAAAAATTACCTTCAGGTTCGAAGGCTGAAAATAAAATCTAATCAATGTGTTTCTTTTTGGAATGAAAATTCTGTAACTACTTAGACTGGGGCAGTCATTTATTCTTTGGTCAAGATCCACATTTCTTGGTGAAGGTACAGTCAAGGTCCAGACTGCAGAGAAAATAATAACAATCCCCACCCCAACAATAATGATAATCGTAAATAAAGAAAGAGATAGTAGGATGCATTCAAAAGTGCCTGGTGGTCTGAATTTGACCACCTCCGCCTATTGGTGACTCCGACTTAGATCATCGGGGATTAGGCACCAGGCAGAGCTGACGGCTTCAGACCTGCATGGGGCCAGTGCCCATTGGCAGCTGTGATTGCTGCCCAGCAGGGTGCAGCAGAGGCCAGAGTTAAGTGAAGCTGATACCCAGTACAAAGTGAAACGCAGGGCTGCCCTCTAGTGAGAAAAAGAGAACTGGGTGTTATTGATCCGAAACAGCCTTGTGAGCAGACATGACTGCCCCGCTTTTCCTTACAGCCTATTTCTCATTACAAGACTTAGCTTTCTCTACACTAGCACATTTTTTTGACACCAAAAGGCAGGTTTTGGCAACAAAAAACTTCCAGCCCTGCGAGACTTTTGTCTTTTCCCCTCCCTTAATTGTCAACAAAGAGCCAGTGTGGACTCTGCTTATGTTTTGTCAAGAGAACTGGATTCTGACAGTATCCCACAAAGCCTGCCCTGGTGGCTGTGCTCAGTGTTCTGTGATCTCTGCTGCCCTGCCGGCCTGCACCCCTCTCCTTTCAAAGCTCCCAGAAGTGTCTGACAGTTGAGTGAGCTGCTCTGTTTGGGGAACAAAGAGCAAATCATTAGAGTGCTACTGTTCTGCCCGGCTAGGGACACAGTGGCAGGCGGCTACAGCAGGGGGAGGGCTGGAGAGATGGCCGTGCTGCTTGGACATTCTCCAGCACGGAGAGCTCACAGATCAGCTCTGCCTTCCCACCACACTGCACTGTGGGGTGCTTACCCACAATGCTTTCCTCTGTCTGTCAATAGGGTGCTAGCCCTGTGGCCAGGAAATGTCGACAATGGGAGGCAGAAAAACTGGTTTAACCATTTTTCACTTTTGGCAACTTTTGCATTTGTCACCAAATCTTCCCAGTGTAGACATAGTGCAGGGGTAAACTGAGGCAGTCCATGGTATTCTGCTAAGAATCCCTATTAAAATCCTAAATTTGAGGCCAGGCCTGAGAACACTCAGAACAAGCAGCTAACATGACCCTGGTCACCCTGGCAACCACATTCCAAGAGGGCCTCACTCCGATAAGGCCCTGACTGGTACCAAAACAAACTTCACGGAAGTCGTTCTCACTGTCTCCTTTAACCCTAGATAATAAGCCTGGATCCCAAGGACCGCGCCAATGCACGGCAGTATCACCCCCACAGTAGACGCATCATAATTTCAGCAGACAAAGTTGCCATCAACATGTCTTTTGTTTATGTTGGCTTATTTAGCTTGTTAGGAATAACTACCTGTATTATTGATAAGATGTTTAATTGGCGGTGGGCAGAGATACTGTGTAACTTTTGTAGTTTATTGGCTTATGTGCTCATTACGTCTTGCCACCAGAACCTATTAAATTGCTTCCACTCCACCCACCTGCTGCCTTTATAATTCAATGTAATGTTTTGATTAACTAGTGCTCTCCAGGTTAAACCCTGGTTGGTACTCCACCAGCGCTGGTGTACAATAAATCCTCTACTTGTTTTCACCTGCATCCAGAGTGTCCAGAATTATTCCCTACACATAGCCTTAGTTACCTTCTCTTCAGCACAGGGGTGAGGAGAACTCCCAAGCAACTATAATTGCCTGACATTGATGCTGAAGAGGCAAGATTTTTCAGAAATGTGGTGTTGCATTTTAGTCCAAATTCTCCTTTTTCCTTGCAAAGGGAAGAGAAGGCAGCTAGTTCCCTCTAAGGCATACATGACTCTTACTCTAAGCAGGAAGAACAGACAACATCTTGCAGTGTGAAGTCTACAAGCAGTGTAAGGGCTGCATTGACTGGTCGTCCTATAACTGGATCCAAAGCCTCTGCAGTAAGCGACACAAGAGTGGAGTCATATCGGAGAGGAAAGCTGCCCTTGCTGACTGAAGGCAGCAGGAAAGAGCTGCTGAAAGGTTGTAAATTCTCCATACTCACTGAAACCGTTACAGAGTCCTGGATGTCTTTATGGCTAACCAGCTGCACATTGCCATCTTCGTAGTAATGAACCTGCACAAAGAAGGAACAAGCACAGTTTATAATTACTATTATATTGAAGTAATACCTAGAGGCCCCAATGAAGCCAAGCCATTATGCTAGGTACTGTCCACAGAGACAGCCAAAGACCAGGCGAAACACACAGCTGCAGTGCTATGATACTACTTTCAGCCTGCAGTGGAGACTAACGAAGTCTGGATGGATTTTCCAAGAGACTTTATTCTCAGCGAGGACCTTTCAATATTATGCTAATGCAATAAATACTCAATACAACTGGGCTGAGAGCAGGCGATAAAGGGTTCACAGGACAACTTGTAAGCTTTCCTCCTGAGTGAAGTGCAGAGCTTGAGGCACACGGTAAAACAATCCCCCATCTGGACAGACTTTTAAAAGTATTGCATTTCTTTAATATCTTTAACAGCCACTGCATAATTCACCAGACATGAAGTGTCCCAGTCTCTGTGTGCACCTAACCAGTACTTTTCAGAGACACAACCACAAGCATTACTTGAGGAGCAGCAATGCAATCGCTGTGACTCTTGCTGTGCAACGGCACTAACCTGGATCTTCAGCACTGCGACCACCTGAGCCGTTGGCGGCGTGATGGTAAATTTCCACTCTGATCTCCAACGGCCATTCCTAAAAAGAACCAACGCCCAAGTGATCTTAGAACCCAGTGTTCAGCACCAATGGGGAAGAGCCCAGGGTGCTGCCTCTGCTGCCGGCATTGTGACCACTCATCCCTTCGGCGCAGTGCAGCTCGAGGCCAGAGGGCACCAGTATGCCAAGGGTACAGTTTGCTTGGGCCTTGGAACCATGAGGGCGACAGCGCCTCTGTCATTGGCTGGCTCATGCAACAGCACCAGGGCCTCTCTCAGAGCAGTTTCATCCAGCCTGCTAGCGAAGCAGGCCAGAAGGAGAAGCTCTTGGGAAGTGGGCAAGAAAGGAAGCAGAGGGCCTGTTCTGGATTAGCCTTCTGCTTGGGAGCAGGCATGGAAAGGAAGGCTTGTGCTCCAAGGACTAGCAAGGGCAGGAGCATGAACCCTTCCCAATATTCTTACCAAAAGTTTTTGGGCTGAAACTGGTGGCTCTCAATACAGGCAATAATTGTCTGCTGTCCATCTATAGTCTTGCCGTAAACCTGGTTTCATAAAGAAATGACAAATTAGCAATTCCAGTGCTGAGTTCTTGCTGTGTGTATTCCACCAGCTTTGTGTTCTTAATCGCAGCAGCAGAGGTGCACCCTCAACATCCTGCTACAGCACAGAGCTAAGAGACAGCAGACAGTGCACACATACCATCGATTGCCTTATCTGTGCCCTTCCTGGCTAGCTTACCACTGGAGTGGGCTGCAAGGTGCATTAGTGCATATTTATCCACAGGTAGTGGAGGGAATGAAGGAAAATGTTTTGCCGCTGGTTCACACAAAGCCCCAGCCCCGCAAGTCTAAGCTCTTCTTCTTATCATGCTATTCTGCACAAGAATAAAGATCTACAAAACCGACACTGATGAAGATGAGTGCCAAAATTCGGTACAAAGTCTCCCAATGGGACTACCAGACAGGGGGCAAAAGCCATCAATGAAACAGGGCAGGTACTTAACAGTACAAAAGCCATTGGGATAGTGATCTTTCACATATGCCCTCAATGCGTTGTCACAGGCATCTCTCCATGGCTTTAGAGCTGCTTCTGTGTCCTCGGGGTGGGGATCACTTGCTTCTTTCCTTAAATGATCAAACTTAAAGGAAAGTTTGTTCCTTGGGTCCAAAAATCGACCATTGCCCAGGTCACCGTGCTCTGTAATTAAAACCTGAAAGACAAAGGGAAAAATCAAAGTGTTTCCATATGCTGATTTAAATGTTTTACTGTGTCCCTGCAGTTCCCGAGTGCAAGTCTGCTAGATTTCACCACCCACAGTATTATTGGTTTCAGATAAAACCTTATGACCTGACACGTCCTCTACTCTGCAAGGACATTAATGGTTCTATGGTTTATTTAATGATTTGTGGTTTGCTGCAAAATCCTTGGACAAACTCCCTTTCTGACCATGTTGTAGCTGTCCAGTCCAGAGGTGCTGCATTCAGTGAGGTGCATAGAAAGCTTACATCATGGTTTGGGACCCTTTGTATGAAATACTACACAAGCATCAATTATTCTGCTTCTGTAAAACTATAATAAATAACTCAAGCCCCACTTCTTCCTCACTCCTAGGGAGAGGGGTGGGTGTCCCTCAGGCACCCATCATTTCCCTTTCTCTTATTCCTTCCAGAAGCCTTGATGTTGCAGTAACTGCTCCTCTGATCAGGAGAAAGAGTAGAGGTGGTTACTTCACTATGTATTGGGTTTAGGCTGGGCTGAATGGTCTTTAGCAGCCGGACAGGGCATTCCCTGCCCTAGCAGATTAGTCATCTCAGGAGCCAGACCAAGCATCATATTTCTCTCTCACAAGTTGTGGAGTGTCTGTCAAATCTGTTTCTCTTGGCAGTGTAGTCCTGGTATACCTCCC
Source organism: Pelochelys cantorii (assembly GCA_032595735.1). NCBI lineage: Eukaryota > Metazoa > Chordata > Testudines > Trionychidae > Pelochelys > Pelochelys cantorii. The sequence goes on from CM064353.1 coordinate 2,436,051, forward strand.
GTGCCTGCTCTGCTTGACCAAACCCACGAGCTCAGGTGGACACAGGGACGCAGGTCCCATACCAGTGCAGAGCTCAGAAACCAGACCATCTTTTGGAGATAAACGGGAAGTTCTTTAGTCTGTGGTTTTTATACAGGAGAGGGAATGCCTGGATCAGATGGAAATGGAAAAAGAAGAGATGCTATTTTTAAGAGCCTGATGCTGAAACCAGTGGGAGATGTGAGTGCACAGCATCTCAGCGCTGTCAAAGAGCCCTAGCAGAAAAGCAGTCTGTGTTCGCTCTGGCTCAGGCAACACTCCCACGAGCTTCAGCAGGGAGGTGTGCCTATGGAAGCAGTACTGAACTGAGTCCCATGTTGTTAGTAATACAGAGCATGCTCAAAAGGAAACATTCAGGCTGAGATTCTTCTGTAAGGATGGAAGTTTGCTGAGTGCAAAGAAAACTGATGTGATCCAAAGATCTTATCAACATAACCATCTAGATTGTTATGGAAGGCTATTGTCATACTGCAGGGATGGGCACTAACATGAAAACCTGCAAAGACAAACAGCAAAACTTTGCCTTACCTGATCATCATACCCTTCTATCTTCACTGGAGTGAACTGATCCATGTTGTACTGGGCAAATGCACTGTTAATAGTTGAAAAAAGTAAGCTTTGACTGTGCAATCTTAGTATTTATATTTTCACTGAGGGTACATCTAGACAGCAGTGTTATTTCGGAATAATGACATTATTCCAAAATAACAGTCTGCATCTACAAAGCAAGCAGTTATTTTGACATAAGGTCAAAATAATGTGGTGCTGAAGGACTTATTCCGACTCCTGTAACTGTTATTTTACAAGGAGTAAGGGAAGTAAGAGGAAGAGTGGTCTGACTCGGACTTCCTGCTGTGTAGACAGCGCCAAAAGCCAAATTAAGCTATTTAAACTTAAGCTATGCAATTGACGTAGCTCAAGCTGCGTAGGTTATTTCAGCTTTAGCTCTGCTGTGTAGACGTGCCCCACGAGACTAGTAAATACAAACCCAGGACAAAGAAAATGTCCATGTTTAATACTAGCATAGACACAGACTCTTGGAAATATTTTTGGTGTGACAGCTAAGGTACGAATTGACCTGGGGTAAATGACTGGTCTCCTGGGATGGGAGCAACATAAATATTTTGAGATCTCTGGTATAGAACAACTAACTATCACTAAGGCCAGGTCTATACTACCAACTCAAATCAGTACAACTACGTCACTTCAAGATGTGAAAAATCCCCGAGCAACTTAGTTATACCAACCTAGCCCCTGGTGTGGGCAGTACTAGGTGATGGGAAGGTTTTTCCCTTTGACATAGCTACCACCTCTCTCTTCGGTGTCGTAGCATCTTCACTAAAGCACTGCAGCTGCAGCACTGATGTGTACCAAGCCCTCAGTCCAGCATGCCGGGGGGGGGGGGGGGGGGAAGACTGGTAAGACTGTTATTGCACTTCAGGAAATCACACTTGTTACTGGGTTGGGCAAAGTGAATTGTACAACATACAAGCAGACTGGGGTCTCTGCCCTGCTTCTGGACAGTCTGCCCGCCCCAAGGATGGCACTCACAATAGTGAGCCACTCCAGACAGCGTGACAGGTACCTGTCAGGTATCCTTAGGAAGCTAAAAAGTTACAATATACATGTTAGCTCTCCCCATTTGTGCACATTCTATTATAACAAAGGGAGACTAAGCAGAACGTGTGGAAAATGACCCTCCCTCCATCTTCCCAGGTGCTTTGGTTGGGAGAGGGAAATTACACTACCTCCGCCCCCTCTGCCACTGATCACAGTTCACATCACTGTTGTCATTAGACTGAAACACAAACACACACACACGCACGCGTTTGTAAAACAATACTTACTGTGCTGCCCCTTCCCTGAGAAGATTGTCATTGTTAAGCAGTAACCGGACATCTAGAGCAAAGAAAGTGTTCAGACAGGTTATTAAAATGTCTGTCTTTGCCCCACTAAAACCAAAATGGAACAGACGCTCAACAAACATTAGAGTAGCTGTAAATCATTTTACTAAACACAGTGTGTGGTTGTATAATGGGACTAAATTCTCCCGTCCATGCGGTCTATGAAATGATTCCGATTAAAGGCTGGTAAACCATAACCATGCTAAGCAGAGGGGCTATACTACTGGTCAGGGAATTAGCTACTGCCAAAGTGGATAGAACACTGGACTGGAACCCAGCAGACCAGGATTCTATTCCTTCGCTTGGCCTGCTGTGTGACCTTGGGCAAGCCACCTTGCTCAATGCCTCAGTCTCCCCATTTGTAAAATGGGGATAATGATGCTTTGTAAAGTGCTTTGACATCTACTGAGGACACTCTATATAAGATTATTGTTCATAGTAGAATAAGAACTAAAAGTTTTCCATTATACTCTCCCTTTATCACAGCTTTCTGAAACATGTACCTTTGAGGCTGGAATTTTCATTCTTGGTCACCGTTCAAAACAATTTTTTTTTTTTTTTTAAGAGAAAGAATCTCTTGAGCCACTTTTGAGCTACAGTAGAATGAAAATAAGCTAACAACTAGCCACAAAAGTCCAGCCACACCATTGCTGGACAGTGAAAATAGCTCATGGTCTTTTACGATGATGGGGTCCACAATCAATTACATAAATAGAAAGCCAGTTACTATTCTATCTCCATAACACAAGCTTCAGAGTACCTGATGATATCCCTTTACAATCAGGTTTTACATTTGTCTGGTAAAAGCCAGTTTAGAACATTTACGATTCATCACACCACCATCAAAGCAATGCTGTTCCAAAGTAGCAGAGTGAAAGAGCACCCAGACAAACAATGTTGCATTCATATGAATGACTTTTCAAAGAGTTGAGATCAAGCCTGAAAGGTACTAAGGAAACACAACAGAACAGCATCCAGATGACATGCTTATATAAACAAATATCACAGAACAATTTAAGTTAAACCTAGGATCTTGGGTCATGATGCCAAAAATGGCTGATTTGGGTGCTCAGTTTTTAAATGCTTACGGGCAGGTCAACACTGCCCTCTTTACAGCGCTGTCATTCTTTATTGCTGGAGGAAGAGGTTGCCCAGCAATTAAAAAACCAACAAACATCCCAAATGAGGAGTGCTAGCTTTACTGTCGGCATCCCAGTTCTCAGCAGTCAAGTGCTGTGTATATTGGCGCTTTTCAGTACTAAAACTTTTCTCTCTCAGGAGGCTGTTTTTCCACACTCCTAAACAACTAATGCTTCACGGTTGAAAGGGACAGTGGAGACACTGTAACAGGGTCTGATTTCCAGAAAGTGCTGAGTATCCAGCCTCTTGCAGGGTGTCACAAGTCAGTATTTAAAACCATTCACCATTTTTTGAAAAATCTTGGCCTTAAAAAGTATAGCCTCTTTGCCAAGCGTATTTTGTGAGCCACCTTAAACATTTCCTTTCTCACAATAGCTAAAATCTGGAAAACCCTATGAACAGTTTAATTTTCTTTATTTACTCACCATTAAACACTTCATTAAATTCTCCTGGCGGTGCATGAGTGATGAATTTGGCAGCTATACGGACCTGCAGTAAAGCAGAACAGTCATTAGACTAACTTCAGTAAACAGTGAAAAATTTTTGTTTAGGTAGCAACAACTGCAACATATTTACACCAGCATAGCTCGTTAGCTGAATGTTAGAGCTACAGATAATGCTTTTTAGAGCTATTTATGGAGAGATTTAGGCACAAAAAGCATCCTTGAGTTAAGGTGGCAGAATCTGATTTTGATTTTTTTTATAATGTTGATGGATATTGATGTTTATGTTTAAGTATTTTTAAAGTCTGTATCAATGTAAATGGGAACAGTTGTGCGAATATATGTTATATGCATTTTTATCGATGTCATCAATTAAACTTTTCACAACTGTATGCCACCGGCAGCAGCACAACCCTGGACTGAGGCTGGGAGCCTCCTCCCACTGGTGGTGGCAGCAGCAGCCCCCAGCCTTAGGAGCATACTGCCACTGCCAGCGGCAGAAATTTGGAGCTGGGCCCAGGAGCTTCATGCTACCAGCAACGGTAGCAGCAGCCTCAACCCCCACTGGATCCCGCTTGGTCAGTTAACCAGTTAAATGTTAGGTTAACCATTTAACCCCTTAACTGATTAATCAGGATTTTACATCCCTAGTTAAGAATCATTAAGAAAGGGATAGAGAACAAAATGGAGAATATTTTATTGCCTCTATACAAATCCATGATAAACCCACATCTTGAATGCTGCGTGCAGTTGTGGTCGCCTCATCTCAAAAAAGATACGTTGGCATTGAAAAAAGTTCAACAAAAATGATTAGGGGTATGGAACAGCTGCCGCATGAGCAGAGATTAACAGGACTAGTACTTTTCAACTTTGAAAAGACTAAGGGGGATAGGATAGAGGTCTATAAAATCATGGCTGGTGTAGAGAAAGTACATAAGAAAAAGTTATTTATTCCCATAACACAAGAACTGGGGTCACCAAATGAAATTAATAGGTAGCAGGTTTAAAACAAACCAAAGGAAGCATTTCTGCACACTACACACAGTAAACCTGTGGAACGTCTTGCCAGAGGATGTTGTAAAGGCCAGATCCTTAACAGGGTTCAAAAAAGAGCTAGCAGAGGACAGGTCCATCAATGGCTACTAACTAGGATGGGCAGGAATGGTGGCTCTAGCCTCTGTTTGTCAGAAGCTGGGAATGGGCGAGAAGGGATGGATCACTTGATGTTCTGTTCACTCCCTCTGAGGCACCTGGCATTGGCCACTGTCGGAAGATACTCAGCAAGATGGACCTTGAAGTCCAGTCCCTGCCCTCACGGCAGGACCACGCATGGTCAGATCATCCCTGACAGGTGTCTGTCCAACCTGCTCTTGAATATCTCCAGTGATGGAAATTCCACAATCTCCCTAGGCAATTTATTCCAGTGTTTAACTATCCTGACAGGAAGTTTTTCTTAATATCTAACCTAAACCTCCCTTGCTGCAGTTTAAGTCCATTGCTTCTTGCCCTATCCTCGGAGGCCAAGGAGAACAACCCCCCCCCCCCCTTGCGCGACACCCTTTTAGATACCTGAAAACCACTCTCATGTCCCCTTTCAGTCTTCTCCTTTCCAAACTAAACAAGCCCAGTTCTTTCAGTCTTCCTTCATAGGTCATGTTCTCTAGACCTCTCATCATTTTTGTTGCTCTTCTCTGGACTTTCTCCAATTTGTCCACATCTTTCTTGAAATGTGGCACCCAGAACTGGACACAATACTCCAGTTAGTTGCTGAGTCTGTATGGTTTGGACATCACAGCTTATCATTTTCAGGGATCGTAACAAGCCATATGTCATGGAAAAATGTGGAATTTGCATTTTTGCAGTGAATCGTTAGTTTTTACATGTTGTAAAAAATCACAAAATATATACTGTACCATAAACTCCAATTTATCTGAGCCTCCATAATCCAATTTTCCATATTAACCAAACCACCAGTCACGTAGTACTCACAGCTCGGGCAGCTGGGGCTCAGGCAGACAGTCCGCAGACAGCTAGTAGTTCAGTTAATAGAGAAAACCACATCACGGAGGCTGGGATAAATGGGGTTCTATTGTATATCAATAAAACACTTGTACCTTTATATACTGTAGCTAGGGAGACTAGTTCATAGAACAGCAGAACTGGAAGGAACCTCAAGAGGTCGAGTCCAGTCCCCTGCCCTTGCGGCAGGACCAAGCACCATCAGGGATGGTCTAGACGGTGCTTTGGTCCTGCCGTGACGGCAGGGGACTGGACTCGATGACCTCAACCTAGTTTAACGTTTCATTTTTGTCACGGAAAACCATGGATTTTCATGGGCTTTTTTTTTTTAAAAATCAGAGAATTGAAGGAGGGTTAATTGGAGAATGCTGAGATCATTATTAATACCATGTTAGTCTCTTCTGGAATCATTGCTTGGAGTCTCTGGTTAAGGAAAAAACTGAAAACAATTCTACACAGTATGTGGAACCATTTCTGTAATGTCAATAAATGGACTTGGTGCCATTCTGTGTCACATTGCTCCTTCATTTGTCTAGAATTGTACATTTTACTGTAACTTGTACTGGGAGTTAGGGAGGTAAGCAACTAATTGACTATCTGATAAGCAAATGCTTATTGGATAGTGAACTAGTGACTCGACTTGTCGCTTCCTCCCTGCCCTTGCTGCCTCTATCAGAGAGAGGCAGCAAGTGGGGGAGCAGGATTAAAACCCAGTTTCCCCCAGCACCATCTTCATTGGGAGAAGGGGCAGGGGCACAGCAGGGAGCCTGAGGTGAGCTGGGGACTCAAGCACTCCCCTGCTGGCCCCGGGCTCCCAGCACCACTTTGCTTTTGAAATGTACAAGAGCCCTCCCCGTGCTCTTGTAGATTGCAAAAGCAGAGGTGCTCTTGTACATTGCAAAAGCAGAGAGCGTGGGGCCAGTGGGGGACTGCTTGAGTCCTCTACTGGCCAAGCCCCCCCCACAGCGCTTCCGCCTTTGAAATGTATCAAGAGCTGGCAGAGCTCTTGCTACATTTCAAAGGTGGAGACACCCTTATCGACTAATTGTTACAAATTACATCATAAGGCTTCAAAATGTACTGAAAAAATTAAGGCATCTGGAATCAGAAGTACTTTGATAAAGGTATAATAAGCATGTTGATGTCCGAAGAAGGTAATACCTGAGATTTCCTGAATTCTGAAGTGGAAAAGGAAAATCAAAACCATGTGCAGGGAAGATTTAATTTAAATAATGATTTAAATCACTAGTCAAGAAGGCTCGACTTAATCATGATTTTCTACATACAAGTGCATTCTTGTTGGTTGTCATAATCTTAAAACATATTCTTCACAATTTAGAGAGAGATGTAGGTTTCATTTTTAGAAAGTACACTGTACATTTTTAAACAGTGATTTATTCTGAAAACTTTTCAGATTAGTTTTACAGCTATATGAGAAAATGAATGATTGTTTGGTTATTCCATTTACCAAAGGTAAATGAAGCAAATATTTATGAAGTCATTGGGAGGTGAACTAACTGCAATTCAACAGATTAATCATTAATATTTGCTATTCATATTTTCTTGCAATGTTGTATTAGAACAGCACCAGACAGTCATTTAAATTGTTTTATGTAACTAAACCCACAACATTATGTATTCTGGATTTTTTTTTCTTCAACAGCAAGCATAATATTTTAACAAAACAAGCATATGAATTTTTGAACTTAATTAACATTCACATTTTTTTAATAGTTTTTAACTAAAACAGTAAATAAATTGACTATGTTAGCCAGGTCACCATGAGAAACGTAAAATATTGGCTTCCATTCACTCAACTTTTTGAAACTTTGCACTTTTAGCAAGAGATAAGGGATTGACTCTGCGTATACAAATTTGCCGAGGGACAATGGGGTTGAGGTCTGTTATTTCTCACTCTATTATTTATTTATTTAAAGCATTTTTGCAGTTAACAAGCATGTCATCTCTGGAGACACAAATGCACACTCAGAGAACTGCAAAACTAAGCATCTCTGATGGTATCTTCTAGACTGAGCACTGAGTCCCATTGCGTTATTTCTGGCCCTGTCCGGTAAAAAACAAAAACAAACAAACAAAAAAAAAAACACCCCACAGAAAATACTGGACATGTAAAATGTCTGCTATTTTCTGTTTCTCTCAGACAGAAGGCTGGCGGGGACATTCTTTCCCAGCAGCATCTGGCGAGGGCAGAGGGGAGCAAGATGATATTTAAAGGCGCAGCGACCTTTTTTTTTTTCCTGCCATGTTCGGGGTTTTTTGTGAAAGTATCTGGCAACCCTAGATAGAAAGATTAACCTAAATAATCTATACAGAAGCCTCTGGGACCCCTAAAGACTGGGTCCCTAATCCATGAACTATTGGAACCCATTTACAAAACTCTTCTTAAACATTACATGAATTAGAATTTATAATCTCTACTCCATGAGATATCTTTGACTTATGATGTATCTTAAAAAACTATCTTTACATAGCACTTTATATAAAAAAAAAATGAGTTAAATAAATAAAATCAGTTTTATTTAAAAAAAATGATTGATTTTTATCCACCCTGACCACCTGTGTGTTATAAAATGTATTAAATGCTAGTGTGCTGTATCATTTGAATTCACGTGGCTTTGGCACTAAGGCAAATTGTTTCAGTCTAAACAACAAGTTCCCTAATTCCAAGACAGGCCTGTACAATTGTGACTGCACAATACCCGAGGGAATATAATTCTACTGGACAGGACTCTGGAGGCAGTAGACTCAGCCACAAAATTACAAGACTTATATAAAACACACCAATTTTTCCACTTAGTTTTACAGTTATTCATAGCTGTCAATTATGGTAAAAGCTGGCTAAGGCATTACATTTACTGTCTTCAGCCAGCACAGCAAGTAGTTTTAGATTTGTCCTGTAAAGGCCATTTTGAACAGCCAAAGTCATACAAATATCAAATTAACCTGTAGAAGCACAGTTGAGAGGCCAACCCCCTTCAAAAACATTTTTCTGGTTTCTAGTGGGAGGAAGCAGCTTTTTGCAGTTCCACATCCTTAGTGGGGATTTAAAACCTTTCACTGACAGTTGCCTGGTGCTTTCCCATCCTACCAGTATCATCTCCATCTTAGTTGGGCTGAACACGAGCCAGGGGCCAGTGTCACAGATTCTTGAAAAGCAAAAGCTACTTCTACTTATTTTAAAATTCATGTTCTTTTTTTATCCCAAAATGTTTACATGAATTTGAGTGCCACTGACTAAAATATAAAAAGGCATAAACCGGGGCATGAACTAGGATGGAATATATGCCCACCTTTCCAATCTTAGTTTCCTTCTGCTTTTTGCTGAAGCATTATAGACATTTAGCATTGCTAAAGTGTGTTTTTCCACTGTTTAATAAAATGTAATTATTTAAATAACTCTCATCCTAACCCCGTGTAACTTCTGAGACTGTGCACCAGAAAGCATTAGACTATCCTGGATTGTGATCTAGATTTCTGTATAGCAACTAATATGGACATTGCTGTTCCACAGGTTCCCCTGTAGACTTTACATGGCTGATGTGTGTGCTTTTCTTAGAAAGTGCAGGCATAAGCATAAGGCATGTCATTCTGGAAGTGTTAAAGCATTACTACAACTGCTGTACTCCCAGTACACACACAACTTCATCTAACTGATGCCAAGATCCATTTCAATAGGAAGGGCTCACAGCAGGGGCTACTGTCCCCCTGCTCCATCTCCCCAACTGGACACAATCTTCAAAATGAGCTTCTAAAATGGAAGCTGGACAAACTGTTAAAAATAATTACACGGTGTCTGTATTCATGAAATATTTTGGTAATAAGGTAAATGATGTGGCTCGTCATTAAGGAGCTTTACAACTAGGTATGTAAAAATTCATTAAAAAGGTAACTGTGTTATACGCAGTGGGCTGGGCAGTATAAAGCGTAAATAAGCTTTCTACTGCAGAACCCACAGCGAAGCTGCCCCGGGCGGGCGGGCAGCTGCTCTAGTCCCTACCAGTTAACCAGAACCAGTAAGCATTACCCGTTTAGGGTGACGCTTGCTGGTTAACGTTTCACATCCTTATTCACAACTGCATTGTATTTGGGGCCCTGAAGAAGAGGTGCCTTATAGAAGGGCTGAGGAACTGTTTTTGGGTCAGGAGCCACTGACCCAAAGAAAAATCAGTCAGGGGCCATACACAAGTGAAAAGAAAAAAACTCCTCACTGATGTGGCCCCCAACAGAATAAAAAGACACTTCCTACATTCCCCTCACACATCAGAACCTGAGGGGGCCCTGCCTAGTAGACTTTGTGTGCTCCAGCCCCACGGTGGGCAGTAGGGTGGCTGGAGGGACCCTGAGCCTCACAGGCCAGATCCAGGCAAGCCAGGGGCTGCATGCGGCCCCCAGGCCTGAGGTTCCCCACCCCTGCCTTATAGTAAAGACGATGTAATCACCTCTCTTTTGGTATTTTATCTTATCGTAGACCCAAATTCTGACTGTACCTAAAATAATTTGCTTCCTAAAAGACTAAGTCCAGAACGCAGACCCTTAGTAGAGAAAAAAAATCACAAATCTGTAAGTAACTTCTCCCACTTCAGTAAGACTGGTGAAGTTAAATAGACAAGGTAGTGATTGTCCAATCTGCATTTAGGACAAGTGCCATTAAAACAGCAAAGCACACACTGCAAAGACACACAATCATTTTTATAAAGGATATCTTTCTCCTCTACATCCCCTCTCTCTGCTCTAGAGCAATTTGAAAAAAGAGATCCTTATTCTACATAACTGAAAACAGCAATGAAATGGAAGAAGCAGACTTTGTATGTGGCAAAGAAATTAATTTTATATTCCAAGCTTCTGCAGTGTTGTCACATAGGTCGGCACACAGATAGCATGTTTGTTGCAGAAGTGTGAAACAGACTAATTTTGCAAAACTGACCGACTTCCTGGCTCATCATTACCATTTCAGGTATCTCTGCAGAGTGCTAGCAGAAACTAACTTCCTCTTTCTAAAATGGGGAAAGCATCTAGTAGTGAAGTCACCCAACCACTATTTTTTTTCAAACTGGCAAAATGGAAGCAGAAAGGGTGACAGTACAAAGAATTCATAAGAAGCCAGAGCAATATACAGAGAGCTTTCAGTATGCTGCATACCCTTCAATTATCCAACATTTATCTATGAATATGAGAAATGAATACTTATAGATGTGCTGAACTAGATTAATTAATCTTGCTTGATCTTACAGAGATATGCACTGATTTCTTAAAATTATTTTTAAGTCAGAGCACTTAGAGCTAAGTAAAAAAAGAAAAAGTTCTGCAAAGTGCTAGGTGGTCTATTGGTTAGAGCAGAAGACTATGAGCTCGGACTTCTATTCCCAACTCTGCCAATATCAATGATGACACAGTATCTTGTTTATTCTCAGTTCCCTTCTGATTCCACCATTTTTTAAATTGGGGAAATATCTACTGATGGGGAAAAGGTGGCTTAATTTAGATTTGTTAAAATCCCCAGCAGAAATGTAACTCTGAACTATACAGTATTAATAGCTGAAAATGATATGGAATTTACTCAAAATATACCATCTTATGGTTAGAATTTTTATTATACAACACTGAGCAAACTAAGGGTTATTCTGATGTGAGTCTCTCTCAATTTCTCTTATTGCAGCTGTTCCATTTTGTATATATCTAATTAAATATGCATTAGTCCACTGGCAGCATGAGTGACTCTATAAACCAGTGTTTCCCAAGTGGGGTTCTGCAGAACCCTGGGGTTCCACGAAGTGAAAATAAGGGTTCCGTGACAAAATTCCAGTACAATAACATTTTATGATTTATAAATAATAATAAATATTATGTGATTTTTGTTCTTAAATATGTGCAATTAAACTAAATGTTGATCTCATGACCTTGTTTAGCATTTGTTTATTATTATCCTTCCTCATTTGTGGTTTACTTTTTCAGCTCCATATATGAGACTATTATTAGGCATTCCGCAACATTCTTTCGAGTTTAAAAGGGTTCCGTGAACAAATAAAGTTGGGAAACACTGCTATAAACCATTAGTTAGGCCACTCACCTGTAAGTGGGTAATCCTGGTCCACAGCCTCTCTCATCAGGCAGAAACAAGGTAACTGAACCAGGGTTTTCCCACCCCACCTGAAAACCCTAAACACTGGGCTAAAGTTATTAAAGGAGTTCACTCTGCATAGAATTCAACATGCTCTGAGCATGTTCAGCAGAGAGGGCCCTGCAAGCAAGATAACACAGGGCAACACCTAACACATCTGGTTTATGGTCACACTGGGGCTTTGGTATGCGACAGTAATATATGTGCCAAAAGGCATAAACTTATACACCTTACAAACTTTTACAGCAAAAATCTGGATGTCCACAGGAGTAAGGTGGTGGAATCTCCATCCCTAGAGGTTTTTAAGTCTTGGCTTGACAAAGCCCTGGCTGGGATGATTTAGTTGGGATTGGTCCTGCTTTGGGCAGAGGGCTGGACTATATAACCTCCTGAGGTCTCTTCCAGCCCTAGGATTCTATGTAAAGCAGCTGCTGAGTGAGGTTTTGTGAAACACAGCAAAGCCTAATTTTTTTTAAAGATATGTGCCTCTATGTTCCTTTGATTGGTTTGTTCCTTCCTTCTGTTTCAAAGGGTCACTAAGGTAATTGATTTAGAAGAGGCCTGGACTAAAGAAAACTACAATCACAGAAGACCAAGAGACCAATGTTCAGGTATCATTTGTTAACACTGTCTTTAAAAACTGTGGCTTGCAACTGGAGAAAACTGTTAGAAATTAGTTTTAATTGTTCATAAGACAGCATATTTTATCCTATACTACTAATCAGACTAAGATGGCAAAGTACCAAAATATCAGCATTTAAAATACTAGTGTGAGCTTTATAAAGTAAGTCTCCATTTTTAGTATTAACAATCAGCTGGTATTTCTAGCATCCAAGTGAAAGGAAAGTACATAAACAGTCCATAAACAAATCTACGAAGTAAATCCTCTTTTTATGAGCAGAAGTTGATCAGAAAATGCCAAAGAATATTAGGATGGGGGAAAAATGGTAAAAAGTTAGGAAGAAGAAAGTGGAAAAAATTAACTTTTCCCAATGGCTACTTGTTCAAACATGGAAAAAACTGAGTAAGACATCTAGCAATCTCATTCCACCTGTCTTGTCTCATACAATCCACGACCACTGTCTCAATAATTTGACAAATGATACAAAGAAAGTATCACCTTAATTAGGAGTAGAAAGCAAGTTGTGCAATGCCAATTGCTAACCTTAACACACAAGTCCTCCATCCACATGTCAATTTCTCAAATAAGTTTCTACCTCTTATGTTGCTTCTTGCATATGAAACCAAAGTTTAATCACAGAGAAACTCCTACTGCTAGCAGAAGCAGATTAAGGAACTGCCACACCCTGACTGACCAGATCTGGGAAGAAAACTAATACCAGCATGTTATATACACCGTAATAGCAAGCAGGCCATACCTTGTCTGCCCATACAGTGTGTTGGCAAATTCATGTTCATGAATAAGTCCCAGACTAAAGCCATATATGGTCAGGTTTATGCAGTTAAATTATGGTTATAATTGTTCTTGCATTTTTGTTGTATTCTTTTCACAGGGGACCATCAGAAGAGCATTTAGGAAAACTGCAACTATTGATGATGATACATGTAAAATGAAGGCTTGTCTACAGCTATATTGCTAATCTTAACTCTTCTAAAACAGTGTATTTGCTTTGTGGGAGAGGGCCTGTCTGCTCTGTTGACACTAAATATTCCGTAACTTCAGGTGAGCTTGCTACAAGTCTTCCTCCAACTTGTGTGCTAGCTGACAAATGATCTCCAAACTGAAGCTGGTTTATTCAGTAGACGTGCAGCAGTTGATACATATGAACAAAAACAGATATTTACAGTTCTTTTCAGTCACTGGAAAAAAAGATACTTGAAAGAGGATTTGCACAAAAACCTTAGAAGGAAGCAATCGTCACAAGGAACTGATTGCTCCTTTCCTGGCTTCCCATTAGTGACTTTCTGGGCCTTCCTCCCAAGGGCAAGTGGCAATTGTCCAGCTTAACTGTGCTGCCAAACAGCCATTCCCATCCCATATCTGTAAATAGTAATAAATACAGAGGGAGAGCCCATTGGAGAGACTACAAAGGAAAGGGGGTACTATACGCCTGAGCCCCAATCATCTCTGAAATGAGCAAGGGGGAGGGGGAAATGGTCAGGAACTGGATAGAGTATAGTCCCACTGTTCTGGAGTGGGGGGTGTGTGCGCACCTGCTATGGGGTGTGATGCAGAATGCTACAAGGGTTTTCTTTGTGTGTAGTTTCACTGTCTTGTCCTTTACAGGGGCAACAAGGACAGAATGGGGGGAAGGGGGCTCTCCTCCCTATGGGGCAACAGTTCACGTAGGCCCCTGCCTTTCACAAGGCAGCAGGAAGGGAGATATGGGGTGGGGGGCAGGTCTCTGCCAATGCTATGGGAGGGCAACAAGAGGGGTATAATGGGAGCGTCCCTCCCCTCCCGCTAAACACAGGTGAAGGGGAGGGTACTGGACAGGGGTCTCTCCCAGAAATAAGGAGAGGAGTAGGGGACTGGGATGTGGCTAATGGGGGGGGGGGGGTGTCTCTCCCTTTACTCCAATGGGATGGAGGTTACTGAAGGGGTCTCTCCCTCGCTCCAGGAGGATGGCGGGTACTGGGGGAGGGGGGGGTACTGGGGGGGGGGAGGGAGGGGGTCTCTCCCTCACTCCATGAGGGGGGCGGGTCCTGGGGGAGGGGGGGTCTCTCCCTCGCTCCAGGAGGGGGGCGGGTCCTGGGGGAGGGGGGGTCTCTCGCTCCAGGAGGGGGGGTCCTGGGGGAGGGGGGGGTATGGGGGAGGGGGTCTCTCCCTCACTCCAGGAGGGGGGCGGGTACTGGGGGAGGGGGGGTCTCTCCCTCGCTCCAGGAGGGGGGCGGGTCCTGGGGGAGGGGGGGTACTCCGGCGCAGGGGAAGGGGGCAGGTACTGGGAGGGGGTCTCCCTCGCTCCAGGAGGGGGGCGGGCTCCTGGGGGAGGGGGGCAGGTACTGGGGGGGGCTCCCGTCGCTCCAGGAGGGGGGCGGGCACTGGGGGGGTCTCCCGGCGGCAGGGGAAGGGGGGCGGGCACTGGGGGGGGCTCTCCCTCGCTCCAGGGGCGGGAGGCAGCGGGGCCGCGAGCGGGGGACAGAGGGTCGCTCCCCCGCGGGGCCGGGCGCACACAGCCCCCGCTCCCTACCTTCTCCTCGTCCGACACCCGATCCTCGAAGTCGGCCATTTTGGTTCCTTGGGCCGGGCCCCGCCCCACTCCGCGCCCCGCAAAGCACGCTGGGAACGGAGAGCAGGGCGGGAGGGCAGCGACGGAAGGGCAGGGCGGAAATGCCGGAAGCGCTGCTGGCGCCATTTTGATAGCGGGCAGGCGCGAACCCCGCCCCATCTATAGGGCGCTCCTTAAATTTCTAGTGTGGGATATGTCCCCCCCCCCCCAGTGCTGTGTGCTGAGCCCCCCACATCCCCGGGCAGGGCAGGGCCCCAGAGCTGTGTGCAGAGCCCCCCACATCCCCGGGCGGGGCGGGGCCCCAGAGCTGTGTGCAGAGCCCCCCACATCCCCGGGCAGGGCAGGGCGGGGCCCCAGAGCTGTGTGCAGAGCCCCCCACATCCCCGGGCAGGGCAGGGCGGGGCCCCAGAGCTGTGTGCTGAGCCCCCCACATCCCCGGGCGGGGCCGGGCCCCAGAGCTGTGTGCAGAGCCCCCCACATCCCCGGGCGGGGCGGGGCCCCAGAGCTGTGTGCAGAGCCCCCCACATCCCCGGGCGGGGCAGGGCCCCAGAGCTGTGTGCAGAGCCCCCCACATCCCCGGGCAGGGCAGGGCGGGGCCCCAGAGCTGTGTGCTGAGCCCCCCACATCCCCGGGCGGGGCCGGGCCCCAGAGCTGTGTGCAGAGCCCCCCACATCCCCGGGCGGGGCGGGGCCCCAGAGCTGTGTGCAGAGCCCCCCACATCCCCGGGCGGGGCGGGGCCCCAGAGCTGTGTGCTGAGCCCCCCACATCCCCGGGCGGGGCCGGGCCCCAGAGCTGTGTGCTGAGCCCCCCACATCCCCGGGCAGGGCAGGGCCCCAGAGCTGTGTGCAGAGCCCCCCACATCCCCGGGCAGGGCAGGGCCCCAGAGCTGTGTGCAGAGCCCCCCACATCCCCGGGCGGGGCGGGGCCCCAGAGCTGTGTGCAGAGCCCCCCACATCCCCGGGCGGGGCGGGGCCCCAGAGCTGTGTGCAGAGCCCCCCACATCCCCGGGCGGGGCGGGGCCCCAGAGCTGTGTGCTGAGCCCCCCACATCCCCGGGCGGGGCCGGGCCCCAGAGCTGTGTGCAGAGCCCCCCACATCCCCGGGCGGGGCAGGGCCCCAGAGCTGTGTGCAGAGCCCCCCACATCCCCGGGCGGGGCAAGGCCCCAGAGCTGTGTGCAGAGCCCCCCACATCCGCGGGCGGGGCAGGGCAGGGCCCCAGAGCTGTATGCAGAGCCCCCCACATCCCCGGGCAGGGCAGGGCAGGGCCCCAGAGCTGTGTGCAGAGCCCCCCACATCCCCGGGCGGGGCGGGGCCCCAGAGCTGTGTGCTGAGCCCCCCACATCCCCGGGCGGGGCGGGGCCCCAGAGCTGTGTGCAGAGCCCCCCACATCCCCGGGCGGGGCAGGGCAGGGCCCCAGAGCTGTGTGCAGAGCCCCCCACATCCCCGGGCGGGGCGGGGCAGGGCCCCAGATCTGTGTGCAGAGCCCCCCACATCCCCGGGCGGGGCAAGGCCCCAGAGCTGTGTGCAGAGCCCCCCACATCCGCGGGCGGGGCAGGGCAGGGCCCCAGAGCTGTGTGCAGAGCCCCCCACATCCCCGGGCAGGGCAGGGCAGGGCCCCAGAGCTGTGTGCAGAGCCCCCCACATCCCCGGGCGGGGCGGGGCCCCAGAGCTGTGTGCTGAGCCCCCCACATCCCCGGGCGGGGCGGGGCCCCAGAGCTGTGTGCAGAGCCCCCCACATCCCCGGGCGGGGCGGGGCCCCAGAGCTGTGTGCAGGGCCCCCCACATCCCCGGGCGGGGCAAGGCCCCAGAGCTGTGTGCTGAGCCCCCCACATCCCCGGGCGGGGCGGGGCAGGGCCCCAGAGCTGTGTGCAGAGCCCCCCACATCCCCGGGCGGGGCAGGGCAGGGCCCCAGAGCTGTGTGCAAAGCCCCCCACATCCCCGGGCGGGGCGGGGCCCCAGAGCTGTGTGCTGAGCCCCCCACATCCCCGAGCGGGGCGGGGCAGGGCCCCAGAGCTGTGTGCAGAGCCCCCCACATCCCCGGGCGGGGCAGGGCAGGGCCCCAGAGCTGTGTGCAGAGCCCCCCACATCCCTGGGCGGGGCAGGGCCCCAGAGCTGTGTGCAGAGCCCCCCACATCCCCGGGCGGGGCGGGGCAGGGCCCCAGATCTGTGTGCAGAGCCCCCCACATCCCCGGGCGGGGCAAGGCCCCAGAGCTGTGTGCAGAGCCCCCCACATCCCCGGGCGGGGCGGGGCAGGGCCCCAGAGCTGTGTGCAGAGCCCCCCACATCCCCGGGCGGGGCAGGGCAGGGCCCCAGAGCTCTGTGCAGAGCCCCCCACATCCCCGGGCAGGGCAGGGCAGGGCCCCAGAGCTGTGTGCAGAGCCCCCCACATCCCCGGGCGGGGCAGGGCAGGGCCCCAGAGCTGTGTGCAGAGCCCCCCCACATCCCCGGGCGGGGCAGGGCCGGGCCCCAGAGCTGTGTGCGGAGCCCCCCACATCCCCGGGCAGGGCCGGGCCCCAGAGCTGTGTGCGGAGCCCCCCACATCCCCGGGCGGGGCAGGGCCCCAGAGCTGTGTGCAGAGCCCCCCACATCCCCGGGCGGGGCGGGGCAGGGCCCCAGTGCTGTGTGCAGAGCCCCCCACATCCCCGGGCGGGGCAGGGCCCCAGAGCTGTGTGCAGAGCCCCCCACATCCCCGGGCAGGGCAGGGCAGGGCCCCAGAGCTGTGTGCAGAGCCCCCCACATCCCCGGGCAGGGCAGGGCAGGGCCCCAGAGCTGTGTGCAGAGCCCCCCACATCCCCGGGCGGGGCAGGGCAGGGCCCCAGAGCTGTGTGCGGAGCCCCCCACATCCCCGGGCGGGGCAGGGCAGGGCCCCACAGCTGTGTGCGGAGCCCCCCACATCCCCGGGCGAGGCAGGGCAGGGCCCCAGAGCTGTGTGCGGAGCCCCCCACATCCCCGGGCGGGGCAGGGCCCCAGAGCTATGTGCGGAGCCCCCCACATCCCCGGGCGGGGCGGGGCAGGGCCCCAGAGCTGTGTGCGGAGCCCCCCACATTCCCGGGCGGGGCGGGGCAGGGCCCCAGAGCTGTGTGCGGAGCCCCCCACATCCCCGGGCGGGGCGGGGCAGGGCCCCAGAGCTGTGTGCGGAGCCCCCCACATCCCCGGGCGGGGCAGGGCCCCAGAGCTGTGTGCGGAGCCCCCCACATCCCCGGGCGGGGCAGGGCAGGGCCCCAGAGCTGTGTGCAGAGCCCCCCACATCCCCGGGCAGGGCCGGGCCCCAGAGCTGTGTGCAGAGCCCCCCACATCCCCGGGCGGGGCAGGGCCCCAGAGCTGTGTGCAGAGCCCCCCACATCCCCGGGCAGGGCCGGGCCCCAGAGCTGTGTGCAGAGCCCCCCACATCCCCGGGCGGGGCAGGGCAGGGCCCCAGAGCTGTGTGCAGAGCCCCCCACATCCCCGGGCGGGGCGGGGCGGGGCAGGGCCCCAGATCTGTGTGCAGAGCCCCCCACATCCCCGGGCGGGGCAAGGCCCCAGAGCTGTGTGCAGAGCCCCCCACATCCGCGGGCGGGGCGGGGCAGGGCCCCAGAGCTGTGTGCAGAGCCCCCCACATCCCCGGGCGGGGCGGGGCAGGGCCCCAGAGCTGTGTGCAGAGCCCCCCACATCCCCGGGCAGGGCCGGGCCCCAGAGCTGTGTGCAGAGCCCCCCACATCCCCGGGCAGGGCAGGGCCCCAGAGCTGTGTGCAGAGCCCCCCACATCCCCGGGCAGGGCCGGGCCCCAGAGCTGTGTGCAGAGCCCCCCACATCCCCGGGCGGGGCAGGGCAGGGCCCCAGAGCTGTGTGCAGAGCCCCCCACATCCCCGGGCGGGGCGGGGCAGGGCCCCAGATCTGTGTGCAGAGCCCCCCACCTCCCCGGGCGGGGCACGGCCCCAGAGCTGTGTGCAGAGCCCCCCACATCCGCGCGCGGGGCAGGGCAGGGCCCCAGAGCTGTGTGCAGAGCCCCCCACATCCCCGGGCAGGGCAGGGCAGGGCCCCAGAGCTGTGTGCAGAGCCCCCCACATCCCCGGGCGGGGCGGGGCCCCAGAGCTGTGTGCTGAGCCCCCCACATCCCCGGGCGGGGCGGGGCCCCAGAGCTGTGTGCAGAGCCCCCCACATCCCCGGGCGGGGCGGGGCCCCAGAGCTGTGTGCAGGGCCCCCCACATCCCCGGGCGGGGCAAGGCCCCAGAGCTGTGTGCTGAGCCCCCCACATCCCCGGGCGGGGCAGGGCCCCAGAGCTGTGTGCGGAGCCCCCCACATCCCCGGGCGGGGCAGGGCCCCAGAGCTGTGTGCGGAGCCCCCCACATCCCCGGGCGGGGCGGGGCAGGGCCCCAGAGCTGTGTGCAGAGCCCCCCACATCCCCGGGCGGGGCGGGGCGGGGCAGGGCCCCAGAGCTGTGTGCAGAGCCCCCCACATCCCCGGGCGGGGCAGGGCCCCAGAGCTGTGTGCGGAGCCCCCCACATCCCCGGGCGGGGCGGGGCAGGGCCCCAGAGCTGTGTGCGGAGCCCCCCACATCCCCGGGCGGGGCGGGGCAGGGCCCCAGAGCTGTGTGCAGAGCCCCCCACATCCCCGGGCGGGGCAGGGCCCCAGAGCTGTGTGCTGAGCCCCCCACATCCCCGGGCGGGGCGGGGCAGGGCCCCAGAGCTGTGTGCAGAGCCCCCCACATCCCCGGGCGGGGCAGGGCCCCAGAGCTGTGTGCAGAGCCCCCCACATCCCCGAGCGGGGCGGGGCAGGGCCCCAGAGCTGTGTGCAGAGCCCCCCACATCCCTGGGCAGGGCGGGGCAGGGCCCCAGAGCTGTGTGCAGAGCCCCCCACATCCCCGGGCGGGGCAGGGCCCCAGAGCTGTGTGCAGAGCCCCCCACATCCCCGAGCGGGGCGGGGCAGAGCCCCAGAGCTGTGTGCAGAGCCCCCCACATCCCGGAGCGGGGCGGGGCAGGGCCCCAGAGCTGTGTGCAGAGCCCCCCACATCCCCGGGCGGGGCAGGGCCCCAGAGCTGTGTGCAGAGCCCCCCACATCCCCGGGCGGGGCGGGGCAGGGCCCCAGAGCTGTGTGCAGAGCCCCCCACATCCCCGGGCGGGGCAGGGCAGGGCCCCAGAGCTGTGTGCGGAGCCCCCCACATCCCCGGGCGGGGCAGGGCCCCAGAGCTGTGTGCGGAGCCCCCCACATCCCCGGGCGGGGCGGGGCAAGGCCCCAGAGCTGTGTGCAGAGCCCCCCACATCCCCGGGAGGGGCAGGGCCCCAGAGCTGTGTGCAGAGCCCCCCACATCCCCGGGCGGGGCGGGGCAGGGCCCCAGAGCTGTGTGCTGAGCCCCCCACATCCCCGGGCGGGGCAGGGCCCCAGAGCTGTGTGCGGAGCCCCCCACATCCCCGGGCGGGGCGGGGCAGGGCCCCAGAGCTGTGTGCGGAGCCCCCCACATCCCCGGGCGGGGCGGGGCAGGGCCCCAGAGCTGTGTGCGGAGCCCCCCACATCCCCGGGCGGGGCGGGGCAGGGCCCCAGAGCTGTGTGCGGAGCCCCCCACATCCCCGGGCGGGGCAGGGCAGGGCCCCAGAGCTGTGTGCGGAACCCCCACATCCCCGGGCGGGGCAGGGCCCCATAGCTGTGTGCAGAGCCCCCCACATCCCCGGGCAGGGCAGGGCAGGGCCCCAGAGCTGTGTGCAGAGCCCCCCACATCCCCGGGCGGGGCAGGGCAGGGCCCCAGAGCTGTGTGCAGAGCCCCCCACATCCCCGGGCGGGGCAGGGCCGGGCCCCAGAGCTGTGTGCGGAGCCCCCCACATCCCCGGGCAGGGCCGGGCCCCAGAGCTGTGTGCGGAGCCCCCCACATCCCCGGGCGGGGCAGGGCCCCAGAGCTGTGTGCAGAGCCCCCCACATCCCCGGGCAGGGCAGGGCAGGGCCCCAGTGCTGTGTGCAGAGCCCCCCACATCCCCGGGCGGGGCAGGGCCCCAGAGCTGTGTGCAGAGCCCCCCACATCCCCGGGCAGGGCAGGGCAGGGCCCCAGAGCTGTGTGCAGAGCCCCCCACATCTCCGGGCAGGGCAGGGCCCCAGAGCTGTGTGCAGAGCCCCCCACATCCCCGGGCGGGGCAGGGCAGGGCCCCACAGCTGTGTGCGGAGCCCCCCACATCCCCGGGCGGGGCAGGGCAGGGCCCCAGAGCTGTGTGCGGAGCCCCCCACATCCCCGGGCGGGGCAGGGCCCCAGAGCTGTGTGCGGAGCCCCCCACATCCCCGAGCGGGGCGGGGCAGGGCCCCAGAGCTGTGTGCGGAGCCCCCCACATCCCCGGGCGGGGCGGGGCAGGGCCCCAGAGCTGTGTGCGGAGCCCCCCACATCCCCGGGCGGGGCGGGGCAGGGCCCCAGAGCTGTGTGCAGAGCCCCCCACATCCCCGGGCGGGGCAGGGCCCCAGAGCTGTGTGCTGAGCCCCCCACATCCCCGGGCGGGGCGGGGCAGGGCCCCAGAGCTGTGTGCAGAGCCCCCCACATCCCCGGGCGGGGCAGGGCCCCAGAGCTGTGTGCAGAGCCCCCCACATCCCCGGGCGGGGCAGGGCCCCAGAGCTGTGTGCAGAGCCCCCCACATCCCCGAGCGGGGCGGGGCAGGGCCCCAGAGCTGTGTGCAGAGCCCCCCACATCCCTGGGCAGGGCAGGGCAGGGCCCCAGAGCTGTGTGCAGAACCCCCACATCCCCGGGCGGGGCAGGGCCCCAGAGCTGTGTGCAGAGCCCCCCACATCCCCGAGCGGGGCGGGGCAGAGCCCCAGAGCTGTGTGCAGAGCCCCCCACATCCCTGAGCGGGGCGGGGCAGGGCCCCAGAGCTGTGTGCAGAGCCCCCCACATCCCCGGGCGGGGCAGGGCCCCAGAGCTGTGTGCAGAGCCCCCCACATCCCCGGGCGGGGCGGGGCAGGGCCCCAGTGCTGTGTGCAGAGCCCCCCACATCCCCGGGCGGGGCGGGGCAGGGCCCCAGAGCTGTGTGCAGAGCCCCCCACATCCCCGGGCGGGGCAGGGCCCCAGAGCTGTGTGCTGAGCCCCCCACATCCCCGAGCGGGGCGGGGCAGGGCCCCAGAGCTGTGTGCGGAGCCCCCCACATCCCCGGGCGGGGCGGGGCAGGGCCCCAGAGCTGTGTGCGGAGCCCCCCACATCCCCGGGCGGGGCAGGGCCCCAGAGCTGTGTGCGGAGCCCCCCACATCCCCGGGCGGGGCAGGGCAGGGCCCCAGAGCTGTGTGCAGAGCCCCCCACATCCCCGGGCGGGGCAGGGCCCCAGAGCTGTGTGCGGAGCCCCCCACATCCCCGGGCGGGGCGGGGCAAGGCCCCAGAGCTGTGTGCAGAGCCCCCCACATCCCCGGGAGGGGCAGGGCCCCAGAGCTGTGTGCAGAGCCCCCCACATCCCCGGGCGGGGCGGGGCAGGGCCCCAGAGCTGTGTGCTGAGCCCCCCACATCCCCGGGCGGGGCAGGGCCCCAGAGCTGTGTGCGGAGCCCCCCACATCCCCGGGCGGGGCGGGGCAGGGCCCCAGAGCTGTGTGCGGAGCCCCCCACATCCCCGGGCGGGGCGGGGCAGGGCCCCAGAGCTGTGTGCGGAGCCCCCCACATCCCCGGGCGGGGCAGGGCAGGGCCCCAGAGCTGTGTGCGGAACCCCCACATCCCCGGGCGGGGCAGGGCCCCATAGCTGTGTGCAGAGCCCCCCACATCCCCGGGCAGGGCAGGGCAGGGCCCCAGAGCTGTGTGCAGAGCCCCCCACATCCCCGGGCGGGGCAGGGCAGGGCCCCAGAGCTGTGTGCAGAGCCCCCCCACATCCCCGGGCGGGGCAGGGCCGGGCCCCAGAGCTGTGTGCGGAGCCCCCCACATCCCCGGGCAGGGCCGGGCCCCAGAGCTGTGTGCGGAGCCCCCCACATCCCCGGGCGGGGCAGGGCCCCAGAGCTGTGTGCAGAGCCCCCCACATCCCCGGGCAGGGCAGGGCAGGGCCCCAGTGCTGTGTGCAGAGCCCCCCACATCCCCGGGCGGGGCAGGGCCCCAGAGCTGTGTGCAGAGCCCCCCACATCCCCGGGCAGGGCAGGGCAGGGCCCCAGAGCTGTGTGCAGAGCCCCCCACATCTCCGGGCAGGGCAGGGCCCCAGAGCTGTGTGCAGAGCCCCCCACATCCCTGGGCGGGGCAGGGCAGGGCCCCACAGCTGTGTGCGGAGCCCCCCACATCCCCGGGCGGGGCAGGGCAGGGCCCCAGAGCTGTGTGCGGAGCCCCCCACATCCCCGGGCGGGGCAGGGCCCCAGAGCTGTGTGCGGAGCCCCCCACATCCCCGAGCGGGGCGGGGCAGGGCCCCAGAGCTGTGTGCGGAGCCCCCCACATCCCCGGGCGGGGCGGGGCAGGGCCCCAGAGCTGTGTGCGGAGCCCCCCACATCCCCAAGCGGGGCGGGGCAGGGCCCCAGAGCTGTGTGCGGAGCCCCCCACATCGCCGAGCGGGGCGGGGCAGGGCCCCAGAGCTGTGTGCGGAGCCCCCCACATCCCCGGGCGGGGCGGGGCAGGGCCCCAGAGCTGTGTGCGGAGCCCCCCACATCCCCGGGCGGGGCAGGGCCCCAGAGCTGTGTGCGGAGCCCCCCACATCCCCGGGCGGGGCGGGGCAGGGCCCCAGAGCTGTGTGCAGAGCCCCCCACATCCCCGAGCGGGGCGGGGCAGGGCCCCAGAGCTGTGTGCGGAGCCCCCCACATCCCCGGGCGGGGCGGGGCAGGGCCCCAGAGCTGTGTGCGGAGCCCCCCACATCCCCGGGCGGGGCGGGGCAGGGCCCCAGAGCTGTGTGCTGAGCCCCCCACATCCCCGGGCGGGGCAGGGCCCCAGAGCTGTGTGCAGAGCCCCCCACATCCCCGGGCGGGGCGGGGCAGGGCCCCAGAGCTGTGTGCGGAGCCCCCCACATCCCCGGGCGGGGCGGGGCAGGGCCCCAGAGCTGTGTGCGGAGCCCCCCACATCCCCGGGCGGGGCGGGGCAGGGCCCCAGAGCTGTGTGCGGAGCCCCCCACATCCCCGGGCAGGGCAGGGCCCCAGAGCTGTGTGCGGAGCCCCCCACATCCCCGGGCGGGGCAGGGCCCCAGAGCTGTGTGCGGAGCCCCCCACATCCCCGGGCGGGGCAGGGCCCCAGAGCTGTGTGCGGAGCCCCCCACATCCCCGGGCGGGGCAGGGCCCCAGAGCTGTGTGCGGAGCCCCCCACATCCCCGGGCGGGGCAGGGCCCCAGAGCTGTGTGCGGAGCCCCCCACATCCCCGGGCGGGGCGGGGCCCCAGAGCTGTGTGCGGAGCCCCCCACATCCCCGGGCGGGGCGGGGCCCCAGAGCTGTGTGCGGAGCCCCCCACATCCCCGGGCGGGGCGGGGCCCCAGAGCTGTGTGCTGAGCCCCCCACATCCCCGGGCGGGGCGGGGCCCCAGAGCTGTGTGCAGAGCCCCCCACATCCCCGGGCGGGGCGGGGCCCCAGAGCTGTGTGCAGAGCCCCCCACATCCCCGGGCGGGGCGGGGCCCCAGAGCTGTGTGCAGAGCCCCCCACATCCCCGGGCGGGGCGGGGCCCCAGAGCTGTGTGCAGAGCCCCCCACATCCCCGGGCGGGGCAGGGCCCCAGAGCTGTGTGCAGAGCCCCCCACATCCCCGGGCGGGGCAGGGCCCCAGAGCTGTGTGCAGAGCCCCCCACATCCCCGGGCGGGGCAGGGCCCCAGAGCTGTGTGCGGAGCCCCCCACATCCCCGGGCGGGGCAGGGCCCCAGAGCTGTGTGCAGAGCCCCCCACATCCCCGGGCGGGGCGGGGCCCCAGAGCTGTGTGCAGAGCCCCCCACATCCCCGGGCGGGGCGGGGCCCCAGAGCTGTGTGCAGAGCCCCCCACATCCCCGGGCGGGGCGGGGCCCCAGAGCTGTGTGCAGAGCCCCCCACATCCCCGGGCGGGGCAGGGCCCCAGAGCTGTGTGCAGAGCCCCCCACATCCCCGGGCGGGGCGGGGCCCCAGAGCTGTGTGCAGAGCCCCCCACATCCCCGGGCGGGGCGGGGCCCCAGAGCTGTGTGCAGAGCCCCCCACATCCCCGGGCGGGGCAGGGCAGGGCCCCAGAGCTGTGTGCAGAGCCCCCCACATCCCCGGGCGGGGCCGGGCCCCAGAGCTGTGTGCAGAGCCCCCCACATCCCCGGGCGGGGCCGGGCCCCAGAGCTGTGTGCAGAGCCCCCCACATCCCCGGGCAGGGCAGGGCAGGGCCCCAGAGCTGTGTGCAGAGCCCCCCACATCCCCGGGCAGGGCCGGGCCCCAGAGCTGTGTGCAGAGCCCCCCACATCCCCGGGCGGGGCAGGGCCCCAGAGCTGTGTGCAGAGCCCCCCACATCCCCGGGCGGGGCAGGGCCCCAGAGCTGTGTGCAGAGCCCCCCACATCCCCGGGCGGGGCAGGGCCCCAGAGCTGTGTGCAGAGCCCCCCACATCCCCGGGCGGGGCAGGGCCCCAGAGCTGTGTGCAGAGCCCCCCACATCCCCGGGCAGGGCCGGGCCCCAGAGCTGTGTGCAGAGCCCCCCACATCCCCGGGCGGGGCAGGGCCCCAGAGCTGTGTGCAGAGCCCCCCACATCCCCGGGCGGGGCAGGGCCCCAGAGCTGTGTGCAGAGCCCCCCACATCCCCGGGCAGGGCCGGGCCCCAGAGCTGTGTGCAGAGCCCCCCACATCCCCGGGCGGGGCAGGGCAGGGCCCCAGAGCTGTGTGCAGAGCCCCCCACATCCCCGGGCGGGGCAGGGCCCCAGAGCTGTGTGCAGAGCCCCCCACATCCCCGGGCGGGGCAGGGCCCCAGAGCTGTGTGCGGAGCCCCCCACATCCCCGGGCGGGGCAGGGCCCCAGAGCTGTGTGCAGAGCCCCCCACATCCCCGGGCAGGGCAGGGCAGGGCCCCAGAGCTGTGTGCAGAGCCCCCCACATCCCCGGGCGGGGCAGGGCCCCAGAGCTGTGTGCAGAGCCCCCCACATCCCCGGGCGGGGCAGGGCCCCAGAGCTGTGTGCAGAGCCCCCCACATCCCCGGGCGGGGCAGGGCCCCAGAGCTGTGTGCAGAGCCCCCCACATCCCCGGGCAGGGCCGGGCCCCAGAGCTGTGTGCAGAGCCCCCCACATCCCCGGGCGGGGCGGGGCCCCAGAGCTGTGTGCAGAGCCCCCCACATCCCCGGGCGGGGCAGGGCCCCAGAGCTGTGTGCAGAGCCCCCCACATCCCCGGGCAGGGCCGGGCCCCAGAGCTGTGTGCAGAGCCCCCCACATCCCCGGGCGGGGCAGGGCAGGGCCCCAGTGCTGTGTGCAGAGCCCCCCACATCCCCGGGCGGGGCGGGGCCCCAGAGCTGTGTGCAGAGCCCCCCACATCCCCGGGCGGGGCAGGGCCCCAGAGCTGTGTGCAGAGCCCCCCACATCCCCGGGCGGGGCAGGGCCCCAGAGCTGTGTGCAGAGCCCCCCACATCCCCGGGCAGGGCAGGGCAGGGCCCCAGTGCTGTGTGCAGAGCCCCCCACATCCCCGGGCGGGGCAGGGCCCCAGAGCTGTGTGCAGAGCCCCCCACATCCCCGGGCGGGGCAGGGCCCCAGAGCTGTGTGCAGAGCCCCCCACATCCCCGGGCGGGGCAGGGCCCCAGAGCTGTGTGCAGAGCCCCCCACATCCCCGGGCGGGGCGGGGCCCCAGAGCTGTGTGCAGGGCCCCCCACATCCCCGGGCGGGGCAGGGCCCCAGAGCTGTGTGCAGAGCCCCCCACATCCCCGGGCGGGGCGGGGCCCCAGAGCTGTGTGCAGGGCCCCCCACATCCCCGGGCGGGGCAGGGCCCCAGAGCTGTGTGCTGAGCCCCCCACATCCCCGGGCGGGGCAGGGCCCCAGAGCTGTGTGCAGGGCCCCCCACATCCCCGGGCGGGGCGGGGCCCCAGAGCTGTGTGCAGGGCCCCCCACATCCCCGGGCGGGGCAGGGCCCTAGAGCTGTGTGCAGAGCCCCCCACATCCCCGGGCAGGGCAGGGCCCCAGAGCTGTGTGCAGAGCCCCCCACATCCCCGGGCAGGGCCGGGCCCCAGAGCTGTGTGTCTCTCCCTCCCTCCCCCCCCGCCAGCGCAGGGCGCGCGTCAGGCCCGTCCCCCCCCCCCCAGGCGCGCGGCCGAGGTGTGCGGTGCGGCCCGGCAGCCATGGCGGAGCGCGGCGGCGGCGGCGAGGAGGCTGCGGGCCTGGGGCGCTGGGAGCGGCTGAGGCGGCGGGGGGCCGGGCTGGCCGGCGGGCCCTGGGCTCGGGCGCTGGGGCTGCTGGCGGCGCTCGGGCTCCTCTGCTGGCTGCGGGCCCCGCTCCGGCTCCGGGACCACTGGGCGGCCGGTGAGAGGCGCGGCGGGCTGCGGGGGCAGGGCTTCGTAGGGGGGTGCGTGGGGGGCTGACCTGAGGGTCGGGGTGCGTGGGGGGCAGGGCTCGTAGGGGGGTGCGTGGGGGGGCTGACCTGAGGGTCGGGGTGCGGGGGCAGGGCTGCTAGGGGGGTGCGTGGGGGGCTGACCTGAGGGTCGGGGTGCGTGGGGGGCAGGGCTCGTAGGGGGGGTGCGTGGGGGGCTGACCTGAGGGTCGGGGTGCGTGGGGGGCAGGGCTCGTAGGGGGGGTGCGTGGGGGGCTGACCTGAGGGTCGGGGTGCGGGGGCAGGGCTCGTAGGGGGGTGCGTGGGGGGCTGACCTGAGGGTCGGGGTGCGTGGGGGGCAGGGCTCGTAGGGGGGTGCGTGGGGAGGCTGACCTGAGGGTCGGGGTGCGGGGGCAGGGCTTCTAGGGGGGTGCGTGGGGGGGCTGACCTGAGGGTCGGGGTGCGTGGGGGCAGGGCTCATAGGGGGGGTGCGTGGGGGGGCTGACCTGAGGGTCGGGGTGCGGGGGCAGGGCTCGTAGGGGGGTGCGTGGGGGGCTGACCTGAGGGTCGGGGTGCGGGGACAGGGCTCGTAGGGGGGTGCGTGGGGGGCTGACCTGAGGGTCGGGGTGCGGGGGGGCAGGGCTCGTAGGGGGGGTGCGTGGGGGGCTGACCTGAGGGTCGGGGTGCGGGGGCAGGGCTCGTAGGGGGGGTGCGTGGGGGGCTGACCTGAGGGTCGGGTGCGTGGGGGGCAGGGCTCGTAGGGGGGTGCGTGGGGGGCTGACCTGAGGGTCGGGGTGCGGGGGCAGGGCTTCGTAGGGGGGTGCGTGGGGGGCTGACCTGAGGGTCGGGGTGCGTGCGGGGCAGGGCTCGTAGGGGGGTGCGTGGGGGGCTGACCTGAGGGTCGGGGTGCGGGGGCAGGGCTCGTAGGGGGGTGCGTGGGGGGCTGACCTGAGGGTCGGGGTGCGGGGGCAGGGCTCGTAGGGGGGTGCGTGGGGGGGCTGACCTGAGGGTCGGGGTGCGGGGGCAGGGCTCGTAGGGGGGTGCGTGGGGGGCTGACCTGAGGGTCGGGGTGCAGGGGGCAGGGCTCTAGGGGGGTGCGTGGGGGGGCTGACCTGAGGGTCGGGGTGCGTGGGGGGCAGGGCTCGTAGGGGGGGTGCGTGGGGGGCTGACCTGAGGGTCGGGGTGCGTGGGGGGCAGGGCTCGTAGGGGGGTGCGTGGGGGGCTGACCTGAGGGTCGGGGTGCGGGGGCAGGGCTCGTAGGGGGTGCGTGGGCGGGCTGACCTGGTCGGGGTGCGGGGGCAGGGCTCGTAGGGGGGTGCGTGGGGGGGCTGACCTGAGGGTCGGGGTGCGGGGGGGCAGGGCTCGTAGGGGGGTGCGTGGGGGGCTGACGCTGAGGGTCGGGGCGTGCGGGGGGCAGGGCTCGTAGGGGGGTGCGTGGGGGGCTGACCTGAGGGTCGGGGTGCGGGGGCAGGGCTCGTAGGGGGGGTGCGTGGGGGGCTGACCTGAGGGTCGGGGTGCGTGGGGGGCAGGGCTCGTAGGGGGGTGCGTGGGGGGGCTGACCTGAGGGTCGGGGTGCGGGGGCAGGGCTTCTAGGGGGGTGCGTGGGGGGGCTGACCTGAGGGTCGGGGTGCGTGCGGGGCAGGGCTTCGTAGGGGGGTGCGTGGGGGGCTGACCTGAGGGTCGGGGTGCGGGGGCAGGGCTCGTAGGGGGTGCGTGGGGGGCTGACCTGAGGGTCGGGGTGCGGGGGCAGGGCTCGTAGGGGGTGTGTGGGGGGCTGACCTGAGGGTCGGGGTGCGGGGGCAGGGCTCGTAGGGGGTGCGTGGGGGGCTGACCTGAGGGTCGGGGTGCGGGGGGGCAGGGCTCTAGGGGGGTGCGTGGGGGGCTGACCTGAGGGTCGGGGTGCGTGGGGGCAGGGCTCGTAGGGGGGTGCGTGGGGGGCTGACCTGAGGGTCGGGGTGCGGGGGCAGGGCTCGTAGGGGGTGCGTGGGGGGCTGACCTGAGGGTCGGGGTGCGGGGGCAGGGCTTCTAGGGGGTGCGTGGGGGGCTGACCTGAGGGTCGGGGTGCGGGGGGCAGGGCTCTAGGGGGGTGCGTGGGGGGGCTGACCTGAGGGTCGGTGTGCGGGGGGAGCAGGGGTCCTTGGGGCGCTTGTGGGGGGTCGGGCTGAGGGTCGGGGACCGTGGGGGGGTGGCAAGGCTCCCCAGAGCTGGGGGAACACTTGTGGAGCAGAAGGCTATCTGCACGTGGGTCAGTCATAGGTTACCTGTCGTGCCCACCTGTTATTAACAATCAAGCCTAAACCCCTGAGTGTTTTTGGTTTCTGAGCCATTTGCCCAATTGCCTGTGGGTCCAGCAGAGTTTTCTCATGGGCCACCATGCATGAGAAATCTCACTAATTTCTAATAAGTACCTCCAAGGTAGTTTCAGCCCCCAATTTCTCCCTGCTTGCTCCTCCTGAGCCTGACATGGTTTTACCATCACATTTGTTGTTTTTCAGTCCCCTACCCCGGTTGATTTGTGAAGGCTCTCCCCCCACTGGGGAAATAGTGATACTGATTGTCGTGTACACAGTGCTGTCAAATGCACAGAAAACAAATAGGGTGGCTGAGATGGAAATATTCTTCCATTCTTGTCAAGCTCCAGAAATCATTGTGATTTTTTTTTTTTTTTTTTGGTAAGTGCCCATGATAAATAAACCAGGTATAGCAGACTGTCAAGTGCAGCCCAGAAAGGTAGAGCAGGAAGATACCTTTGCTTTTCTGGATAGTCCTATTCAGGGCTATAACAGGGTTCAAAAGAACTAAATACATTAATAGAAGATAGGTCCATCAGTAGCTATTAACCAGGATGGGCAGGGATGGTGTCCCTAGCCTCTGTCAGAAGCGGGGCACCTGTAACAGGAAATGGTTCATTGGATGATTACTTGTTCTGGGGTCACCTGGCACTAACCACTGTTGAAAGACAGGATATTGGACAAAAGGGACATTTGTTCTGAACTAGTATTCTTTTGTTTTTGTTGCGAACATACAGGATAGATAAGACTTCAGGGTTTTAGGCCTGGTTGTTAATTACAGGTGGGTACTACTGGAAATAAAAACACTGGGCTAGTTTCATGTATCTTGGCTTGTGCAGATACCTAGGAGGACACCAACAGTTTAAAATGTCTTATCCATTATGGTTGCAAGTAACATTTAACATGTCTAGAATTGAAAGAATCTAGAAGAAACTATTTTTCTTTTTTTTCTAGTGTGTTTACTTTGTGCATTTGGCAGATTTTTGTGTAGTTTTCTTTTTGTGTATCTTTCATACATTAGCATGGAAGAAAACACACATGTGACCATAGAATGACAACATTTTCAGGAAGACTCAGGCAGGTGGAGGAACTGTAACTGCTTTCACACTGTCCCCACCTCCCTTTGGATGAAAGCATTTCCAGTTGATGATGTCCACAGTGGGTGAAATTGACCAAATGGACGAGTTTCATTTCAGCCTATAGGATTCTGCAGTTAGCAATGGACATAAGAGGAAAAGCTCTCTTGTCTTCCAGGAGTCAGAGGAGAATGGGAAAGGGCTTCACACTTCAGTGTTTTTAGCTAATTGTTCGCCAGAGGGTGATACTAACCTCCTGAGCTAATGTGCAGGTACCAGCACTTGGAAAGAAGCTCAGCATGTCTCTAGCTGCTGGAATGGGATTGGTGCCCTAGGCGGGTGGGGTTCAGGCATCATCTTTTTGTATTAGCTTCCTCCTAGACATTTGGTGTCTATAAACCCTTGTAAAATATTTGGAAATTCTTGGAAGGATTGAAATTGCTCTCTATTTACAGATATTAATTATTACTGTCACCCTTAATTCTGGAAATAATCTCAGAAATCCTTGACCTTTTGCTATCTTTATTCACTAGATTGTCATTTGCTGCAGCTGCAGAATCTAATGAGTCCCTTAAGAAATTGTACAAAACACAATTGAGACCCTTGCTAAGGAACAGATTCAGCAAGATTAATTTGCAGCTATCACTCACCCTTTTGTTGTTATCTGCAATCTCAGCATTAATCATTATGAATCAGAGCATTCTGGTACCAGTTTCCAACTTGCCTAACAAAAAGTGACCGGTTTCATTTTCCAAAATGTTGTTAGTCTGTTCAGTGCTGTTTCAATTTATGTGGTTGTTACACAAATCCTTAACAACAGTGGGTAACTTTTGTTAGTGTAGTAGACAAGGTTTTTATGTCCCTCCAGTGCAGAATGCATTCTGATTCTTTTTAATGGCTATCATACAAGACACATTACCTTAACATAGCTTTTGACAATGTTCTAATACTTAGTACAATGCTTATGTAAAAAGCAGTTAAAGAAATAAAAGTGAATATCTCCCAGTGCCCTGGTTTTCTCTTGGCCTGGGGAGAGTTAGGTTGATGGTTTAATTGGCATGTTTATTTCCTATGAAATATGCCAATTAGAAGGATTTTGCTGGGCCTTAGGTAATCATAGGTTATGGACTAGCAGGCAGCACCTCAAGCTCAGCACTTTGAAATTCACTCAACCAGTCCTAGAGATATTCAGGAATTAAAATTTCCCCTGCGGTTTGTCAATACTGCGTGTTTTGTTTGATGTGACAGGAAATGTCCCTTCTGGTCCTGATTTTGAGTTATTTGGGACAGGGATGCAAGTGACTAGTCGACTATCCGATAAGCATTTGCTATTTGTGCATTTCCTTATTGGCTAGTCTACTAGTGACTTGACTAGTAACTCCCCTCTCCCCCACCTTGCTGCTTAAAAGCACTGTCTCCATGGGTAGAAGGGGCAAAGGCTCAGCGGGGAACTGGAAGCCTGGGGCAAGCTGGGGGCTCAGATAATCCCCCACTGGCCCCACGCTCCCTGCTTTTGAAATGTACAAGAGTCCCCCCCCAGCTGTGCTTGAGTCCCCCGCTGGCCGTGCTCCCTGGCACTTCCTTCCGCCTTTTAAATGTAGTAAGAGCCGGCAGGGCTTTTGCTACATTTCAAAGGCAGAGGCGCCCTTATTGACCAATCGAAAAGTCGATGCAAATTACATGGACTATTTGATTAGTTGATTAATCTAAATTTAACAACCTTAATTTGGGAGATGGTAGATCACCATTAGGTAACATAAATAGTCTTGTATTGGTATGATGACTGTTAGGTCGTGTTCATTGGTTGTGCCACAATCAGTTTGAAGGTGCTGGTTACCTCATATCCATCATTTCAGCTCAGCTTGGGTTGTCACTTGTGGTTATATGTGCTGTGGAAATAACACTGTGCCCCAGCTGATGCCACAAAGGGGTTCTTTAGTCTGCTTTGCTATATGTGGATGAGAAGAATAGATTAAACTTGATATTTTTCTTGAGCTTGTAAGATTCACTGAGTTGTGGGAGTTTAACATCAATTCAGTCTACTGTTCACATTGTCACATTTGCAAGAACAATGTGGTTGATTTCTAGATACAAATATAGAAATAGGTAAAGATTCGATGAAACTGCAGTAGTCACAAGTATAATTACAAACTGAAGGGATGCTAGACCATGACATTTATTGCTGAACTACATAGGCTTCATGCTTGCTGTCAGGAGATACTTCCTTCCATTTCTCCTTTACCAAGGGTCAAATGCTGATTAAATAGGTTTATGCTGTTAAGGTGGTGGGCCTGCTCCTTAAAATTAACTCTCAGATGTCTGCAGTAGATGATTGCCTTGGTTTTCTTGAGCCAATGGCTAGATCAGTGTTTCCCAACCAGGGTTCCGCGGTACCCTGGGGTTCCGCAGACCATCGTCAGGGGTTCCGTGAGAAATTGTGGAATAAATAAATAAAAATTTTGAAATACTGCGAACAATTCCAAATATCCTTCGAAATATCGCGGGAATTTTTGTCTGGCAATTGGCAATACTGGAGTAGTCTTCGTACGCTACCTACTGCCTCTTTGTTTTGTTTTGGTCAGTTTGTGTCTAAGGTTATATTTAGTTGAATTGTGCCTGCCCTTCTGCTTCCCAGAATTCTCCGCATTTAGCAGTAATTGAATTGCGCTCCCTGCTGTCAACTTTTTCTGGCCAAGCAAACGTTTTCATAGGTATGGGTTCCTCGGGATATGAAAAATTATTTTAGGGGTTCCTCCATGGGAAAAAGGTTGGGAATCACTGGGCTAGATAGTATATTTAGCATCACCACAGCTGTAAAAGGTGGACTATTTGTGCAAAAAACGTTTCAAAGTTGTGCATGCTGGCTTGTGACCTCCAGTGAAAATTAAATGTTTTTCCTGCCCGTCCCTCCTTTTTAACACACTGAGGATCATATTACTGCTTTGCTGTTTGTTGATCTATTAAAAAATCTAGCAAATGAATTATTTTCTTTCC
This sequence comes from Pelochelys cantorii, assembly GCA_032595735.1. NCBI lineage: Eukaryota > Metazoa > Chordata > Testudines > Trionychidae > Pelochelys > Pelochelys cantorii. Next base: position 2,469,603 of record CM064353.1, read on the forward strand.
AGGAACATGTTTACTCATTGAGGAGTTAGCATTTCAACATTTTGATGTGAAGTTGAATTCAGAATTTTATTATAGTTAATCATAGAATCGTAGAATACTAGAACTGGAAGGGACCTCAAGAGATCATCAAGTCCAATCCCCTGAACTCACGGCAGGACCAAGCACCGTCTAGATCATCCCTGACAGGTGTCTGTCCAACCTGCTCTTAAATATCTCCAGTGAGGAGATTCCACAACCTTACAGGAAGTTTTTCCTCAAGACCAACCTAAACCTCCCTTGCTGCAATTCAAGCCCATTGCTTCTTGTCCTGTCAGCAGAGGCCAAGAAGAACAATTTTTCTCCCTCCTTCGAACACCTTTTTAGATACCTGAAAACTGCTATCATGTCCCCTCTCAGTCTTCTCTTTTCTAAACTAAACAAACCCAATTCTTTCAGTCTTCCCTCCTAGCTCATGTTTTCTAGATCTTTAATCATTTTTGTTGCTCTTCTCTGGACCTTCTGCAGTTTCTCCACATCTTTCTTGAAATGTGGTGCCCAGAACTGGACACAATACTCCAACTGAGGCCTGATCAGTACGGAGTAGAGTGGAAGAATGACTCCTCGTGTCTCATATTTAGCTTGTGGTCCACTATGACCCCTAGCTCCCTTTCTGCTGTACTCCTTCCTAGACAGTCACTTCCCATTGTGTATGTGTGAAATGGATTGTTCCTTCCTAAGTGGAGCACTTTGCATTTGTCCTTATTAATATTCATCCTATTTACCTCAGACCATTTCTGTAGTTTGTCCAGGTCATTTTGAATTATGACCCTGTCCTCCAAAGCACTTGCAACCCCTTCCAGCTTGGTATTATCTGCAAGCTTAATAATCTTATTCTATGCCATTATCTAAATTGTTGATGAAGATATTGAACAGAACCAGTCCCAAAACAGACCCCAGTGGAACCCCACTTGTTATGCGCTTCCAGCATGACTGTGAACCATTAATAACTACTCTCTGAGAACAGTTATCCAGCCAGTTATGCACTCATCTTATAGTAGTCCCATCTAGGTTGTATTTCCCTAATTTATTGATAAGAAGGTCATGCAAGACTGTACCAAATGCTTTACTAAAGTCTAGCTATACCATATCCACCGTTTCCCTTTTTATAGATGGGCACTAGATTTGACCTATGAAGGAAGGCTGAAAGAATTGGGTTTGTTTAGTTTAGAAAAGAGAAGACTGAGGGGGGGACATGATAGCAGTTTTCAGGTATCTAAAAGGGTGTCATAAGGAGGAGGGAGAAAACTTGTTCATCTTGGCCTCTGAGGATAGAACAAGAAGCAATGGGCTTAAACTGCAGCAAGGGAGGTTTAGGTTGGACATTAGGAAAAAGTTCCTAACTGTCAGGGTAGTCAAACACTGGAATAAATTGCCCAGGGAGGCTGTGGAATCTCCATCTCTGGAGATATTTAAGAGTAGGTTAGATAAATGTCTATCAGGGATGGTCTAGACAGTACTGGGTCCTGCCATGAGGGCAGGGGACTGGACTCGATGACCTCTCGAGGTCCCTTCCAGTCCTAGTATTCTTTGATTCTATGATTCTTCCTTATCCACAAGGCTTGATATCTTATCAAAGAAAGCTCTCAGATTCGTTTAACATGATTTGTTCTTTACAAATCCATGCTGACCGTTACCTATCACCTTATTTTCTTCCAGATAAATTCCTTAATTACTTGCTCCATTATCTTCCCTGGCACAGAAGTTAAACTGACTGGTCTGTAGTTCCCTGGGTTGTTTTCATTTCCCTTTTTATAGATGGGCACTAGATTTGCCCTTTTCCAGTCTTCTGGTACCTCTCTTGACTTCCATAATTTTTCAGAGATAATAACTAAAGGTTCAGATACCTCCTCTATCGGCTCCTTGAGTATTCTAGGATGCATTTCATCAGGCCCTGGTGTCTTGAAGACATCTAACTTTTCTAAGTAATTTTTAACTTGTTCTTTTTTTATTTTAACTTCTAAACCTACCCCCTTCCCACTAGTATTCACTGTGTTAGGCATCCCATCACCATCAATCTTCTTGACAAAAACTGAAACAAAGAAGTCATTAAGCACCTCTGCTATTTCCAAGTTTCCTGTTATTGTTTCTCCCTTTTCACTGAGCAATGGGTCTACCCTGTCCTTGGTCTTCCTGTTGCTTCTAATATATTTGTAGAATGTCTTCTTGTTACCCTTTATGTCTCTAGCCAGATTGAACTCGTTTTTTGCCTTCACCTTTCTAATCTGGCCCCTGCATACTTGTGTTGTTTGTTTATATTCATCCTTTGTAATTTGACCTAATTTCCACTTTTGATATGACTCCTTTTTGATTTTTAAATCATGTTATATCTCCCGGTCGATGCAAGGTGGTCTCTTGCCATACTTTCTATCTTTCCTACACAGTGGTATGGTTTGGTTTTGGGCCCTTAATAATGTCCCTTTGAAAACAACTGTCTCTTGAGTTGTTTTTCCTTGTAGTCTTTTCCATGGGACCTTACCTACCAGCTCTCTGAGTTTACTAAAATCTACCTTAAGAGAAATTATACTATGTTTCTGTAATAGCATCCTCACCTAGGACTTTGTTCCCAATTTAAAGTGCTGTTGTGGTGGTGCTTGAACCTGGCAGTGTGGCCACATCACCAGTGCTGGGAGATTTCAACTAAATCACCTCCACAAGGAGCGCAGCTCCCAGTGCTAGGAGCCTGTTGACAACACTGATGCTTTACAGCACTGTAACTTGTTGTGCTGGGTGTGTACCTGTGTGTGTTTTTCAAAACCAAATTCATTTACAAGTTTGACACCTATAATCAAGGTTTCAACAAAGACCTGACCTGGATGGGGTGCTACATTCCACATCCTAATGACATAAAAAGCTACGCACCGGGCATTTAGAGCCCATTCTATTAGCCTCAGTTAGCATAGACACTCTAATTGATAATATTTTTTTCAAATTTTCCCCCCTTCCCTTTCCCTCCACATTCCCTCTCTTTCTCTGCTATTTATTTCTACCCTGAACCCCTTACTCGTCATCTAAAGAAGTGGGCTGTGCCCACGAAAGCTCATGATACCCATAGTCTCCTATAGACAACCACCTAACCTCAGGATGATTCTTACCAACAACCACAGGACATACCACACTAATACCAACCCTGGAACTTTCCCTTGTAACAAACCCTGGTGCCAGCTTTGTCCACATATTTACTCTGCTGACACCATTATTGGACCTAACCATGCCAGTTACAAGATCAAGAACACATATTCCTGTTCATCCAGAAATATAATTGATGCCATCATGTGCCTAAAGTGTCCGTCTGCTATGTATATTGGACAAACTTCTCAGACACTTCGCCAAAGAATCAATGCACATAAAACAGACATCAGACTCTCTCACAGAGAAAAAACTGTTGCTTGCCATTTTAGCCAGACTGACCATTCTCTGAATGACCTTAAAACATGCATATTGCTTCAAAGAGATTTTAACTCCAGACTTGAAAGAGAAGCCTCAGAACTGTCATTCATGCTTATATTTGACACTTTGCATACGGGTCTTAACAAAGATGCTAATTATCTCACCCATTACAAAGATAGCTTCCCCAATTATCACCCCTAATGTCATTACCTCACAGACACTAACCTTCCCCCCCTCATCCCTCCTCTGTTCTTAAACCTGATTTGTCATTTTTATGTGTTCACTTTTTTTTTTGATTGTATCACTTTGGTGTGTATGGTTGCGCCAGTTTTCTTCCACAAATTGATTTGAGGAAGTGGGTCTGGCCCACAAAAGCTCATCACCTAATAAACCATCTTGTTAGTCTTTAAAGTGCTGCATAGTCCTGTCTTTTGTTTCAGCTAGACCATCTACATTTTTTGTTTGTCCCTAAGGTGCTGCAGAACTATGTCTTGTTTTTTAAGTATTAAACTAAGCGTGTGCTCAGACTGCAGTAGATACTGGCGACTGCAAACAGAGGCTGCCTTTGTTATGTAATACTCCAGTTGGAGGTGCAATATGCTCCCAGTTTTCCTGTTGCTGCTTCCCTGCGATAGTGGATTGGTAGATCAGCTCAAAGCAAACATGCCTTTCTGACTGGGAAATGTGAGAGTTACGCAGGGTGGGGACATTGAAGAGGTCTCATTTGTTCTGTAAATACCACGGAATGGAAATCTCTTCAGATCTACACAGTGCGATGTATTTGAACATCATAACTTTTGGTGCACTTTTTTGTTACGCTTTTTAATATCTGAGATCGAGGAACACATTGATTACTCACTGAGGAATTAGCATTGCAACATTTGAATGTGAAGTTGGATTCAGATTTTTATTATAATTAAGAAAAATTACACTGTGTTGATTCTGTGTGGCTAAGGTTGTTTAGGAAAGAACATATGCCTTTTTAAAACAGAATTTTCATCAGTTTACTTGCTAAGACTTCATAGAAACTTGTATCAAAATAATATAGCTCACTTTTAAATTAAAATAAATCATGTGGTCTGTCAGAATTATTTACATGCAACTGATAAGGTCCTTCTTTAGTGCAGAGAGAGCCTTACAATGTTTGTCTGTTCAAAGGATTTGTATAGAATCATTCTGGCTGCAAACACTAGCTGTATTTTGGTACAGCATCTTCTTTTAACTCTCATCTTCTGCTTGCTGTATTCTCCCATGTGTGAAATAACTAAGGCCCTTGCAAAACCTAAGCAATTTTGTTGTGTGTGTATATGTGTTTAGTGTGCTATGGTTGTTCATGTTGCTTTCAAACATATTGTTTGGATTTTTCTAGATCTGCCTATTGATTGTGCTGTTCTTCCCTCTTAACAGTGACTGTGTTCTTAAGCACTTTGACTCCAAAATTCTACGTTGCACTTACAGGGACTTCATCTCTTATATCTGGACTGATATTTGTAAGTAGAATCCTCTTCTCACTAGAGCTTTTGCATGTCTCTTGTTAAAGTGAGGATGGAAGAAACCCTCCTGTTCTCTGATCAGTCTCTAGGTGGTGTCCTTATACTGTAAAAGAAACTAAGACTCTTCCGTAGTTTCTATCCATTGTTACCTGAACAGTGCATAGCTATGTTCCCACACCAACCTTAACTCTGGATTTCCTGAAGCTTGTGCTAATAGAATCTCAACCTTCAATATTGCATATAATTTCCTTTGTTTTAAATAGGAAAAACTCAGTCCCTTTCCCAATGGATATTTTGCATCACAAAACCACTGCCACAACTGGCTTTTCTCTCATTGGCAGTCTCTGCAGCCAGACCACAAAGACCAGTCACCTCTATCACTGTTGAAGGTGGTCCCTCCAAGCCATAGGTGAAATACTGGTGGTGCAGTGTGCAGCAAAGACACATTGCAAGTGATGTTTGGACAAATTGCTTGGAGAGTGAAATTCTTTCTGGATGTTTCACTGGCACTAAATCCACTAAAAAGTTACTTAAAAAGAGAGGTTGGTGGGGGGAGAGGACTTGGGTTATAAAAGAAATGACTCTTGCTGAATTCTGGTAGGTCTGTGTGGGCAGGTCTGGTTGCAGGATTAAGGCCTTTTGGAACATTCTTTCACTGTTAGACATCACACACTGCTAGCAGAATATGCCAAAGCTGTATTTAGAGGACATTTTTTTGTGGCTAAAGTTAAAAGAAAAGAAACATATTTTTTATGTGAAGGAAACAATTTGTTTACCATAGCTGCAGGAAGAATGTTGTTTGTGAGTACTGAATGGGGGGTTTGGGAGGCTGATTAAGAAGGAGGTGGATGTTGTTTGCCTTAGTCATTTTACATAATTAAGATACAGAAATAAAACCCTGCTTTAAAGAAAAAAAGTGGATTTTGTTGACATTTAAAATGGATGTGTTATTGCAACATTTCACAATGACTTCTCTCTTAATGTTGATGGAAATACCCAGATGAGTGGGGCTAGAGTGGTCCTTAACTCCAGTGTCTAGAATTTGATACATAAATGCCTCATAAAGCCTAAAGAAGGAAATAGTTTAAAAAAAACACTCTTGACCTTAAACTTGTCATAAATGAACTAAATGGATTCCCTTTCTGAAGACACACATGCTGTCAACAAAGCAGATTGCAGGTAATACAAAATGGGCATGAGGTGGATTTGAAAGAATGAAACCCAAAGTTAGGCCCACTCATGTAATCCTTACTTCCAAGGGTAAGTCCCCTTGACTGTGCTAAAGTAAGGGCTACAGACACCTTGTTTGTTAACATTGCTTCAGAAGTTAGTATGCTTTTATGGATTATAATCCATTATTTGGCTAAAATCTGACAGATTTCTTAATTTTTTTTTCTTTGCACATTGTGTGGGAAACGTTCTTTTTGTTTAGTGGAAGGAGTTATAAAATATTGTTTATTTTTATAAATACTATTTGTAATCAGTTGCAAAGGGATGTTCACATGTCTCACATTTTTGTTTCATGTCTGTTGGAAACTTGTGTAGTGAAATACTTGTTGGCAATTTTTCTCCTTTTCCCATTGCAGATATTTGAATTGTGGTACTTCCAAAAATATGGCACCTCTTTCATTGAGCAGGTTTCTGTGAGCCATTTGAGGCCACTCATTGGAGGAGTAGAAAGTAGTCCTCCAGTACAAGGTTTTTCAGCCAACAATGGAGAAAATGAGACAAACAAGCAGAATTTGTCAGGTAATTGCTTATAATTTTTCACTTTGCAGTAGGGTTGCCAGATGGTCTCCCAAAAAATACCGAACACCCGGTATTTTTTGGTCGAGCAAAAAAAAAAAAAGGAACGCGGGATAATAAGCGCCCCCATTCTGACGTGCCCAGAGCAGCAATCGCAACCCCATCTCCCAGCTGGGACTTCCAGGCTGGGAGGCGGGGCCATGATCAGCACTGGGAGCCTGTGATTGCTCAGAAGCCGGGCAGGGGAGTGTCTGGGAGTCCTACCCATTCCCCCCACCTCTGCCAGGCATCTGCGCAATCACAGGCTCCTAGCGCCGATCGTGGCCCCGCCTTCCAGCTGCTCCCCGAGCCCACGCTAGGCTTCCGTCCGGTGCACAGCTGGAAAAATCAGAGAATACTGGACATAGCACATGTCCGGTATTCTCTGAATTTTTTTTTTACCGGACAAAGAGCGCAAATACCGGACTGTCTGGTAGAATACTGGACACCTGGCAACCCTACTTTGCAGGTAGATGTTAAGTGTCTCTCCTAAACTTAGAAACCTAGTTCCAGCTTGTTGGATTTCTATTTTGGAATGGCCTTTTCACATTAGTGTCTATAGTAACAATCAGAGGAAGATATTCTTATTTGGGACCATCAGTGCAAGAGACTTGCAGAAGTAAAGAGAAATAATGATGGAAATCAGTGAAGTAAAATCCAGAATTGCTTTGTGAAGACTGTTGCATTTCTTAAAATTGCTGAAAGAAAGAACCTATGTATTGCCTAGTAGGGTACATAATTATTAGAAGTAAGAGTTTTAGTCAAGAGATCAAAACGCATTAAATTGTCCCAGTAATACTAGGCTTTTGCAGACACCCAACATTTTAGTTTGCAGGCTAAAAATTACATAATTTTGAGCATTGAACCCTTCTTCCAAGTGCTTTTGTATGACTGGAGTGCTAAAAACCTCTGGCTTTGCAAAAGTCATGTCCGGCAGGAAGTGATCATAGAATTCAGATGAATTGGAGTTATGTGGATTTTACAGAAAGAGCTGTCATTATTTAAAGACAAGTGATGAGTTTTGGAACTCTTATTCAGATTTGAAGTAGAGTGCTCTTTCATTTTGCAGAATGCAAAGTGTGGAGAAACCCTCTTAATCTTTTCAGAGGAGCTGAATATAGCAGGTATTTATTTCATTTTATTTTCAATGTAACAAGCAGCTGTGGAAATGAACTTGGATCCTACACACGCCTTTTAAGTTGTTGCCAGGACCTGTTGCACTGCTTAGAAATAATGCTGAGTTCCAAAGAGCACCATGGCTAATTATTGGATTTATACTAGTCCTACACTTAAAAAATATTTGTCCAAAGCTTTAGGCACCTTCATCCCATATTCGTAACACAAATACTTTTGCAAATAAAGTGAACTCTGTAGCTTCCTAAAAGCAAAGCACTGGCCATTCCAGTGCTCATCACCACCCTCTTTCCCTCAAATTCCAGGAAGAGATCTGAGCTTTGCAGCATGCCCTGAAAGCTGACAGATTTGAGCTATTTCATTCCAAACCTCGAGGAATAAGTTCCAAAGTAGAATATCTCACGTAGAACACCTCAGGGGAACCACGTTCTCTCTTTATACACTGATAATTGCAGCTTGAGCACCATTGTTGACCATAACTGTGACACTGTTGCACAGGGATAGAGGCATTTCTCAAATGGGCAGTTGCCAAGCCATTTGGCTTTTAGGTTCAAAAATCATATGTTGCCTTTTCCCGGGAAGCCCTCTGGCAGCTTGTACAGAGCACTGGCATTGCAAGTTTACGATTAGAAAATACACTTAACCAGTGACCCGTTGGTTTCTGGGGACATCATACTTCTGTATCAGCTGTTACCAGCATGTGTTGAGACGTTTCTTGCCTTTTATTAAAGGTACACATGGGTGACTGGGAAGGAGCCGCTTACATACTACGACATGAATTTGTCTGCTCAGGATCATCAGACCTTTTTCACATGTGATATGGACTCTCTTCGGCCTTCAGATACAGGTACTAGCTATTTTGGCATGAAAACAAGGATGTATCTGTGAAATGGTTGGCATATCGTAAATATATAGGAAATATTCACTCTAAGGAAGGGGTCTCCAGCCTTTTTAACCACAAGATCACCTTTTCAGTTTAAGTGCAATGTAAGATCTACCTCTTTCCCACCTCTTCTCTGAGGCCCCGCCCCTGCATCTTCCCTTCTCCCAGGCCTCAGCCTGCTCACTCCAACCCCCTTCCTCCCCTAGCCTCGCTCACTTTCACCAGGCTGGGTAGGGGGTTGGGGTGCAGGCTCTGGTCTTGGGCCAAGGGGTTTGGAGTGTGGGTGGGACCCAGGCTTAGCCCAGGGTGGGGCATTGGGGTCCAGGAGAGGTTTCAGGGTGCAAGCTCTAGGAAGGAGTTTGGGAGCAGGGGGACTCCCATCTGGGGCAGGAGGTTGGGTGCAGGAGGAGGTTCAGGGCTGGAACAAGGGTTCAGGATGCAGGCTCTGGCTGGGCACCGTTCAACTGAGATGGGTTCCGGGTGGTGGAGCAGTGGGGTTAAGGCAGCTTACTCCTGCCCTGGCCCTGCACCACTCCTGAGAGCAGCTAACACGTACAGCAATGGCTCCATGTGCTCCCCGGAATCTACAGGCACTGAGCCCACAGCTTCCACTGGCCACGGTTCCCCGTTATTGATCAATGGGAGCTGCAGGAGCGGTGTCTGCAGGCCAGGACAGCATGTGGAGACCCCCTGCTCTGCCTCTCTCAGGGGCTACAGGGACATGCCAGCCACTTTGAGGAGCAATTATCACAGGGATAATGACTCCTTCCATGACAGGTTCTGCATTTTAGAACTCACTGCTCAAAGAATTAAATTTAAGTGTAAGAGAGAAATAAAAATTATGAAATAACAACCTTTGCAAGCAGTAAAAGAAGGAACAACAACCCCTCATGGATGTGTTGGGTCAGGAGCTGAAAGGGAAGGACAGTGTGTGTTTGTGAGAATGACAGACACACACACAGTGTGAGAGTGACAGAGATTTGCGTTGCCAAGCTCCCTCCATCCCCCTCTCTCTGTGTGGAGCTTGGGTACAGGAGTGGGGGGAGGAAGAACACCCTGACTTCAGTGCCCCCTCACTTCTCCCTCCCACACTCTACACAGTAAGCAGGAGGCTCCCAGGGACAGCTCCAAGGCAGAGGGCAGGAGCAGCATGACAGTGGGTGGAGGGGCAACTGAAGTGCCAGCACTTGATAGCTTCCTGGCCACACCAGTCAGGATCACCTGTCAGAGGCTCCAAGATCTACCGGTAGATCCCGATCGACTTGTTGGTTACCACTGCTCTAAGGTGATCCCAACTACTGAGTGGCAACCTAGAAGCAGTGGCTCTCAACCTATTTACCACTATGGGGTACATATATGTACTGCTTGTATGTCCCTGAGGATGTCACATGGGCCACGGTTGTGTGCTGATTGGGCCACAGGTTAAGAATCTGTTCTATAAAGTAATAACTGCATAATTCTGCAATGTAGGGAGTACAAAATATATGTTTAGTGATGTATTACTGAGTTCTATTGGGAGTGCAATCTAGAACAGAGATGGGCAAAATATGATCCAGCCCACCAAGCCACCAGATCTGGCCCGTGGCCCAGCGGAGGCCTCAGGCAGGCTCCCTGCCTACCCTGCCCCCACATGCCACTCAAAATGGGGGGCCATGTGCGCTCTGCACATTATACGTGCCAGGGGGAGGGGTTCACATGCTGCTCTTGCCCCAAGCACAATCTCTCTGCTTCTGTTGGTCGGTTTCCAGCCAAAGGGAGCTACATGGGCCATGTTTGTGGCACAAGCAGTGCACGGAGGGCCCCTCAAAGGGTGCCTAGCGTGCAGAGAGCATATGGCCTTTGTAGCCGGCCACACTGAGTGTCATTCAGAGGTATGGCAGGCAGGGAGCCTGCCCGGGGCTCCAGCTGGGCTGCTGGCCAGGAGTTACCTCAGGTAAGCACCTCCTGACCAGAGCCTGCATCTGGTACCCCACTTCTTCCTCCCCCCAATCTGCCTCCCCTCCTGCTCCCCTTCCCCAGGTCACAACCCAAACCCTCTTCACCCCCACTCCTGCACATACCCCCTCGTAGACACTGCACCCCAATTCCTTGCTCCAAGTCTCAACTCCCTCCTGCCATAGGTCACAACACCCTCCCAGACCCGACACCCTCTCCTACATGCCTCCACAGGTCGGAATCTTCTCCTGTACCCGTACCCCTCCAAACACTGGACGCCTCCTACGCTCCAATTCCCTGCACCAGGTCACAACCCTCTCCTTACCCAGATTCCCTTCCAGACTCCATATCCCCTCCTGCATCGTAATCCCCTACCCCTAGCTCCCTTCTCCTCCCAGCCTCCATCCTGGACCCTGCACCTCCTCCATTAATATCGTAGAACAGTGCAGCCCTTGACCACTTACTAAATTCTTGGAGTGGCCCCCATCAAAAATTATTGCCCACCCTGGTTTAGAGGTTTAAAGAAACTCCTAAACTTTGCCATTGACTTACTTTGTTACTTTGAGCATGTTACTTCCCTTCTTTTGGCTCAGTTCACCCACTTGTAAAATGGGGATAATGCTAACATAATTTTTTTTACAGGAGTATGATGAGGCTTCATGTTTGCTTAAACAAAACACTCAGATCCCTGGGTGAAAAACATACTAACAAAAGTGTGTTACATACATGAAATAGTTAAGTCATGAAAATGTTCCTGCTTTTGCAAAAGGTGCTGTATACTCTGCATTATGCTTAGTATCATGATTTGGACTCCTGAAAAATGGTCCCTCAGCAGCATTTTGCTCTCAGTACTGTGGTTGCTCATTAGCTCAATACTGACTCAGAAAGAAAAGTGCCAACCCTGCTTCATGCATCGGCTAGATCTTCCTTGGAGTTCTCCCATTGAACAAGCCATGTCCAGCCTTACTTAGCTTCAGGTCTGAGGAGAGTTCAGCTGAAGATGGTTTGACATCCTGAACACAGGACTAACCCTCTTGCCATATAATAGATCTATGTTTGCAAACTTGTTAGTGTTTTAGGATAGATCACTAACAATTACATTGTTGAAGGGAAAAAACATCTTGCTTTGTTTGTCTTCAGTCAATTTATTATTAAAGTAGCCCACAGGACTTTCCCTTTGGAGGGTAAACAGAGCTGCACAGTTTGGTGAAAAGGGAGCTCTTGTGCTGTCTCTTCTGGCTGTGAGGTTGACTGTGCATCTAGAAAACCAAATATTCTAGGATGATACATAAACTAGCTGTTACAGGGTTTTTTCTAAATATATGTTTTTAAAACCTGGACTGTGTTCTTTACTAGTTTAATGTCTTTAAAGAGGTTCACGGTTGGGGCCATAACTAATGAACAGGTGTCTCTTTAAGTGTACTGTACAGCATTTTTGTACAAATGGTATGCCCTACCTGGCTATTGTTAGATGAGGTGCTAACTCTTATCAATTTGTCAAGTTCAGGAAGTGTTAGCTGTCAGCTAGTTGGTGACATGTTTGATATGAGGAATGTATTTTTGTTGCACGAATGGAGTATATTGTCTCGTCTTTTAAGCCAAGACTAATATTTTGTTTCCAAAGGAAAACTCAAATATTTTCCACATTATTCTTACTGGACAGTTGCAGTTTTTGTTCCAAAAGAAACATGTATAGATTCTTCAGTATTCTTATCAAACTTGAGTGAGGCCAGATAGTCAGTTCCCTGAACAAACAGTTTTGGAGTCCTTTCAGAAATGTTATTGGGTGTGAAGACTCTAATTCTGCCTAGGAAATGGTACTGGTAAGAACATTGCCCTTTTTTTTTTTTTTTTTTTTTGTTAAAATGGGCTCTTGAATTTGGGTTCCATTTTGTCATAATGGGGGCTGACATTGTCCAGAGATGTGCGGTGTTGAATTGGTTTTCCTCCCATTCCTCTTCTTGCTGTAATTCTTCTGCAGAAAAATTATAATTCAGACAAACCTCCTAGACTCAAACATTGTTTAGATGAAGAGCATGTTCTGAACTCTGTGTATTTTTAGCTGCTTCGTAGCACCTTTCCACAAGATGATAAACAGTAATAGTATATTTTGAATTGGCTGTAGCATGTTATGCCTCTTGAGTTTCTTCTTGCTTTCCAACCAAAACTTTAATAGGAATTGCTTAACCATTTACAATCCGTTAAATAACAGTTTTGAGGAGGCGCTTACTCCAGGATTTAACACTACAAAACTGCACCAGAACAACAACAAAGTTTATATCCTGTTCTTCCTTAAAAGAAAAGCATTGTCCATAAAAAAAAACAAAAATCAGGAGTTTATGCAGGTCTGCACCAGGGCCACTGTAAGTGCACCCAAAAAACAGTGTGCACCTATTGAGTAATTGTATACCAGTCTGTGCACCGGAAGGATGTGGTTTGCATATACAATAGGTTTTAAATGAACAATGAATAATCTCCTTGCAGATATTCCCTTTTAAGTGGAATTTGTAATCTAATCAGATATGTCATAATATTCTGCTGGCAACGGAAGAAACTTTTCTCAGGATTTCAATCTCTTTTTGCTGCATGTGTCTGAGGGAAGAATACAGTCAAGCTCAGAGTATAAATGATTGTTGAGCCAGTGGAGCTGATGTATAAATAACACAAGGGTTACTTCTTAAAAAGCTCTAATTTTCATGGCTGTTTAGCTATGTTTCTTACATAGGCATTTCTGTTCATGGTTTATTTTAAAACATTTTTCAACAGTTATGCAGAAGGCATGGCGAGAGAGAAACCCTCAAGCCCGAATCAAAGCAGCATATCAAGCTTTAGAATTAAATAATGAGTAAGTTTGAAATTTAATATAAAGATAAATCTAAGTTACTGGAGTAAAAAAACCCAACAAAGTGCTTTACACAGGACACAGTGTCACTTTTTCTTTAAATTTATAATTAGCAAGAAGGAATGTCTTCAGATAGTGTAAGGGTTTTCCATTATGCATCAATTAGAAATAAACATGTGGCTATCAGAATACACTGCAATGCTTAGCCCATGTTTGATTAAAAGATTGCTTTTGGCCTATCTTTTTATTTTAAAAAAGAGTATTAGTTTGATTTCTGTCATTTGTCTTTGGGTAAGTAGAAATAATGTACACAAACGGAAAATCTTTATTTTGAGATAAAACAAAATAAATCTCCTTATGGAATCTTGTTATTGTAATGTCATTTCTGACCCCCAATAATATTGTATGCAGTGTTGTTAACATAATCAGAATTCATGGCCACAAGGAACCATTTTCATCATTGTCACATACACCTTTGCAGCAACAAGGACCCTTTTTTCAAAACTTATTTTTCCATTTGGGACATTTGCCTTAAATTCTTAAAACTGTAAAATTCTCTTTTCCTAGCACTTGTCACTTGACAGTAGTCCAGTGAATACCCTGGTAGGTGCTGTATATTTCACAGGATCTTTTATAAGTATTCTTATAGGCTTAATTTTTATTCATTAGTAATGGGTTTTCATCAATGTTCAAGTACTACATACAGGACAAAAACCTGTAGATATCTTTGATGCCATTACTTTCTTGTACAAAAAATCCTTACAAATGACTTCCATCTGAGTGTCTGTGGCTTTCTTTTTTTGTTTCCATTCTAGTTGTGCCACTGCATATGTTCTCCTAGCTGAGGAAGAAGCAACAACTATTACAGATGCAGAGAAATATTTTAAGCAGGCACTAAAAGCAGGAGAAACAGTTTACAGAAAATCACAGCATTGCCATCCTCAAAACGCCCAGCATGAAGCGCAGCTCAGTAAGCACTGTTGCACCGAATAGTCACAAAGATTTTTCTGTCTGAGCACAAAAGCAAAATGAAAGAAACTTGATTGGTTTTAGGGTAATTTTTGAAACATCAAACCCTGAGAAGGAGACTCATTGTTGGTACTTCTCTGTAATTACATTTTAGCAGAATATGCTGTATGAATAGTATAGGGTGTGCCGTGTGAGTAAATCTATAAAAAAACGGAGCTTGTCATCATCACACTATGATATATCAATCTGCGTTGGTGGGCCTCTGCATATACATGGTCGTGTATCTTCATGTCTTGATGTGCTACTCCGGTGGTAGGGAATAACGGATTTTGTAAGCATTAATGGTACAGTTTACCACTGGACGCTGGTTTTATCCCACCCTGTAGGTGGAAAGAAACTCAAAAGTTCTTGCCCTATGGTGACTGGGAATTTAGCTGAAATTAATTGTTGGGGTTGGTCCTTTTTTTTTTTTTTTTTTTTTGTGGACCACTGCCAGAATTTTGGCTGAGAAGATATTTATGATTGTTCCTTACTCTTTTCTCTCTGCTACTGGTTAGGAAAAGGATGTTGTGCATTCGCTCTTGGGGTACGTCTACACTGCACGGCTACTTCGGGATACCAGAGGTATCCCGAAATAGCTACCCTGCATCTACACAAGCCACCTAGTATTTTGAAATATTTTTCAAAATAATGGGCGTGCTATTTTGCCATCCCTATAAACCTTGTTGCACGAGCGTTAAGGGATGGCATGTTGTTTTGAAATTTGGTGCTGTGTAGATGCACCAAATTCAAAATAAGCTATTTTGAAATAGATTTGAAATATGATACACAATTTGCATAGCACAAATTGCGTATCTTATTTCAAGTTTAGGATGCTGTGTAGTCGTTCCCTTGGAGAATAATGTCATCTCATGCCATTTTAGGCACTGTATAGGAGAGAGAAAAAACAACCAATGGTCTGGTAGCACTTTATAGACTAACGAAACATGTAGATGGGATCATGAGCTTTTGTGGGCACAGCCCACTTCTTCAGATGACCAGAGTTATGAGTTGGGGATATGAAAACTCGAAATAAATAGGAGAGTGAAAGGGGAGGGGGGAGAGAGAGAAAAACGGAGGGGGGTGGGAGACAGAGCATCATTAAGTATCTGGAGAATGGATACTTAAACATAAGCAGATAAAAATCAAAGTCAATAGATAGATTCCTAAAACAGGAATGTTCATATCCCCAACTCATAACTCCGGTCATCTGAAGAAGTGGGCTGTGCCCATGAAAGCTCATGATACCATCTACATGTTTCGTTATTCTATAAAGTGCTACCAGACCATTTGTTGTTTTTTTCTGTAACAGACTAACTCAGCTGCCCCCTGAAGTAATAGGAGAGATGTCCGCAACACATCCCACAACCCTTTTTTATTACTCCTCTTCTACTATAAGTTTATCTTAACATGGATCTTAACTTTAAACAAATAAAGATCTAAAGTGAGTTTTTAGAAGAGAGATGAATTGTTTTATTTTTTTTTAACTCAGGAAGAGACACCAATGTACTGGTTTACGTGAAAAGGAGACTAGCCATGTGCGCAAGGAAACTTGGAAGAATAAGAGAAGCAGTAAAAATGATGAGGGATGTAAGTCATTTTAAATAAAATGTAAACAACTCAGATAATTTGGACAATAGAGTTATTAGTTTATAGCCACAGTAAGGTGATGGAACAGTTTGGTTGGACTTAGTTTCATAGTGAGATAGGAATGCTTTCAGCATAATTTTAGTGTTTGATATCTGTGAAGTACATAATATGGGTGTACGTAATATGGCTCTGTTTCATACTATGGCACTTTATTTATAATTATGGAGGTCTCTTTGCTGGTGGAGGTGGTGGGGGGAGAAGTAAAGAATGAAAAGATTCTAAAGGCACATCAGCCATTATATTAAGTTCTTTTAAACCATGGCATTGAATATTTACGTACTCTGTTTTATCTGAATGCCTTGCTGGATTTATTGAACAATGTGACTAGATTTATCATCTGGTTTGGTTTAGCAACTCAGAGCTGATAATTTATAAAGAATGTGAACCAGTGACCTAAACAACACTGGAAAATGAATGCAATTCTGATACTGTACTTTGGAGCAATTGACGGATACTTGCTTTGATTAACAAGTGTTTCTCTTTTCTGATGTGCAGTTAATGAAAGAGTTTCCACTTCTTAGTATGTTGAATATTCACGAAAACCTTCTGGAGGCACTGCTGGAATTGCAGGCGTATGCTGATGTCCAGGCAGTTTTAGCAAAGTATGATGGTGAGTGACATTTGTCATGAAGCATAAAACATTCATGTTTGCCATTATGTATGTTAACACAGAGCATGTGACATGTATTCTTCGATCCTCAGCTCTAATTCCAGAACAAATGCCACTGCTCTGTGTAGTGGGAGCAAAACAAGCTCCAAGGGCACCTCTTTTGTACGTATCTTAGTTCCTTCATTACTGAATCATTTTTCAGCCCTTCACAGGCAATGCACAGCTACCCTCACCCGAATAGTCAGTATGAGTGAGCTGAAAAGAGGCAGTCTTTCCTCCCACCTGCCTGCATCTTTCATATCACTTGTTAACACTATTTGTCAGAGAGATCAGGACTCAAGCATTTGATCCCTTACATTTCAGGATGTTGCAAAATTACTAATCCTCTAGACCAGTGTTTCTCAACCAGTGGTATGAGTACTCTTAGGGTACTCGAGAGAAGTCTGGGGGGTACCGCAACAAAACTGAAATTTGGAGAAAACGGAATTTTTGTTTTAAGTGTTACAGCATTTTATTATTTTTGTACTTTTTACACCCAAAAATTTCATCGCCTGCCTGGCTACGATTAAGTTGTTTAAACAAATGTGTTGCAATAGTAGAAAAAAATTTTGTGTGTCTGAAAACTATAGGTACTGGGGGTACTTATAATTTTTTTTTTAAAGGGGTACTTTATAAAAAAAAAAAAAAGGTTGAGAAACATTGCTCTCGACTGACCTGCTTCCAATGTCCCATACGCTTAAACGTTCTTCTGTGGAAGAGCCTAGCTATTCTGATTTTGTCTTTAGCGTTATAACACAGAAGTGTTCCCCAAAGCAGTTTTTCTCTTGGTCGGGGGTCACAATGTTACATGCAAGTCGTGATCAAAACTGTCCCTTAAATCAACTTCAGAAGAGGCCTAGAGAAGCAGCATTTCTGGCAGTCTTCCTCACACCCAGGTGTCAACATCTTCTGTAATGGCTCTGTTCACTGTGGCCCTGGGGAATAAGTGGCATGAGGTTTTTGCCAAAACCTAATTCCCAAGTATCTGGCCCACTCTAACAGTATGCTGATATTACTCCACCCATGTTGTGTTGTGTGGGTTTTTTCATTAACACAATGAAAACATTTACTTGGTCATGGGATTTTTTCATGTCCAGAAATTTTGACACTTATCTTATTTAGAGGGGCACTGATTCCTTCTAAACATCTGGAACAGTTAAGGTGAGCTTCAGAAGGCTGTAGGCTCAGAGAAACTTGTAAGAAATTCTTCCCATATGGTACTCACCAGATGCTTGGCTGGCTTGTTACATGGTGGACAAGCCTGAGAGAGGTTTTTAAGAAACAGAAGGATTTCAACTGGTATGCATAGACTAGTATTCAGGAATTTATTTAGAAACAATCTTTTGTCTATTTTTACAATAACCTTGCACTGTAGAATGTTATCTGTCAATGATGCCATCAGGTCAAATTTTTTGACCAAATTTAAGCTTTTTATAAATTCAGGCTTTATAGCACCTAAAACCAATAGATACTTTTCTGTTGACCTAAAACTAATTAAACGTAAGATATTTTAGTTAAATTCCTCTGTGGTGTTTAGCATCTTTCAGCACTGAATTACAATGTATGAGAACTTGAAAATGAAATGTACTACTTTTTTTCAAGTTAAGAAATGCAAAAACGAAGTTGAAGGTTACAAATGATTTGTTTTAATGATGAGTGGTGTTTAACACAACTAAAGACACTTTTAAAGAGTGTTTAATCTAGAGATGTACAAGGTTAATGGATAAGCCTGATCCTTAATGGGTGAGGCTTACCAGTTCTGGTTGTTCAGTAGGGGCTTGAGCAGCTCCCCGTCCGCCCCAGGAAGGGGGCTGCTCCAGTCTCAAGTGTCCTGCCAGAGCAGCTCCTGTCCATGGCGGGCCCCCACTCCTTCCCCCCCATAGGTTGCATGCTGGCTCCCTGGGAGTGGGGCTGGCAACAGCCCTTGTTGGCCCCGTTCCTGGGGAGGCTTCACTGCAGACTCTGCTCTATAGCCCCCACAGCGCCTGTGACCGTGATGATTTTAGCTGTTACATGGTTACATTTTTAAACGCATTTTTACATCCCTAGTTTAACCCACTAATGTACCTCTGTATACATTCATTTTTTCAGTGTCATATTTGACAACTGTGCTCAGAAATGAATGGTGAAGATCAATTCCTGACCCTGCAATTGGGACTGTAAAACCAGGGGATTTTTCTGAGAGAGAATTTTGGGGACTGGTGCAAAGCAGTTAAGGAATTGAAGGTTTCTAGTCATAACTGAAATGTTCCAGATGTTGAATGTACTGTATGAACCATCCCATATGCAAATCATTCAGCTCAAAGGAGACAGATTTAAAATGTTTGTCTTACTTTAGAATCCTAAAGTTAACTATTTATTGTACCGTAGATATAAGTCTTCCAAAATCAGCAGCAATATGTTACACAGCAGCACTGTTGAAGGCAAGAGCTGTTTCAGATAGGTAAGTAAACACAGAAACCACTGAAATCAGTATATAATGCTAATCTTGGATTCCAGTATGAAAAGATGAATCAATTATTAAAAACAAACAAAATCCTAAATCCCATGTGTAGCATTGACATCTCTGAAGACAGATTCTTTCTTTATTCATGAACAAATGTCTGGCTTCTCTCTACTACTATTTTTCTCCTACTTCACTTAAGGTATAAACTACTCCCACAACTAGTCCATCCAAATATACATCATCTTCACTCTTCTGTATTTTAGATGGATCACTCTTCCTGAGCATGTGTTGAGATGGTGGAGGCTGTGGGTGCAAGATTGATGCTTGACCCTACATGGAGTTTGTCTGGTGCTCCCCCTTCTCTGGTTGCTTGCTGACTGCAGCTCCAGCTAATTTTAGCTTTCCCTCTTAGTGTATGTCATCATAAAATCTTATAACATTAATTGAATACTCGGCTTTCAGTTCAGTTTTTAGATGGAAAAGTTTCTAGCATCTCAGTCGTCACTTCAGCATCTCGTTTATTATGCTTGTAATGGATAGGAGGAGTGCTGACCAGTATCTGGTGACTAAGGGAGTAAGCTCAGGTAGCTAGCAAAGGTGTTGGCCAAAGGGCTGGAGAACTAGTCGAGATAGAGGGTTGAAATTTGAATTGGCTATAAATTCCCTGCCTGCTTTCTTTGTGGGGGAGAGATAAACGAGGAGTTGAGAGACACAGAATGATTTAAACCCAGGCAGGACTGCCATATCTCCAAGGAATTCAGGGCATGGGAGAGGACTGAACAAAGAGAAAATTAGAAGTAAGTAAAAGGGAAAAGTGAATCCAGTTGCGTTCAGGGTAATTTTCTTTATTTTGTGGTTTGGTTTGAACTGCTCTGTGTGAATCTATGCCTCTCCTCCCCATTTACTACCTTGCATTGCACCTAGAAAATTTTCTCTGTGTGTTTTTTAATTTATTTTCCTTAGTGCTCTGTAACATCTAGCAACCAAATGTGGTTTATCAAGTTTATCTTTTGTTTTGTAATTAAAATCACTTTTTTTAAGGTGATGATTTGATTCGTGTGTCCTGGAAGGTTTGTCTGTGTGTCTCTGCAGGCCTCAGCTACCAGAGACTGCAGCTTGTTTTTCTCTTTTCTTTTTTCAAGCTCTTTTGGGGCAAAAGAGCTTGGGGTCCCCCGGGGGTGATTTCAAGTGTTCACCCCTGGTTTTTAGGGATTAAAAGCACTTGATGGTGGCAGTGATTCCCCAAAATCTGTGGATTATGATTCTTTTTGTAACCAGAGCCTATAGAGGCAAAGTTTTGAAGCTCTCTTACGGCCCCTCACTTTCTGCACTTGGCGTGCCAGAGTGGGAAACAGCCCTGATAATACTCCAGAGAAAAACCTTCCATAGTGCCACTTTGTTTCCAAAAGCTTCAGATGCCTGTGGCACATGAATAAGGATGGCAATCAAGCTACCTGAGTGAGTTATCTTTTGGTGGTTAGCTGCAGAAAGAGCAAAGCAGGGCTAAGACAAAAGGCAATTTTCTCATTCTCAGCAATCAGTCTTTCCCACAGTTTATGATGAGCTTCAATCTTAAAGTATCATTCTTGTTTGTATTTTCTTTAGTAAATTGTTCGGTTTGGGTTTTCCATGCAGGTTCTCTCCAGAAACAGCCTCCAGAAGAGGGCTCAGCACAGCAGAAATTAATGCTGTGGAAGCAATTCACAGAGCAGTGGAATTTAACCCTCATGTCCCAAAGGTAAGAACTGACTTTTTTTTTTTTCTCCTTATGGGGGTCAGTTTACCTTCCTATCTGAAATACAGCTGCCATTTGCAGTTGTCCTGGAGCCTCATTGCCTTTGTGGAACATGTGACTGTTTCTCTGTGTTTGAAGTAGGCTGAGGATAACTCATGTAAAGCTACTTGGAAATCCTGGGTGAATTGTAGCATGGATAGAAATGAAAGCATCCGCTGCTGATGATTGTTACAGTTGAGGTTGCAAATCTGCTTCTCCCTGCTCATGCATATTTGTAACTGTTTCAGCCTTTAAACTCAGTCTTGTACATAGTTCATAATAGGAAGGTTGTGCTTTGGGCAGAACATAAAATGGTTGCAAAGTAAAGGTTAAGAACATTCTAGCACATGCTCTGTGGAAAACTTCAAGTGGCATTTCTAAGCATGGGTTCAGTACTCATGTGACAGCAGCTATTTGACTGCATGGTGATGTGCCCCTACAATGGAAAGTCTGTTTAAAAGTAATTGTCGCTCTCCTGCTGCTATCATCCTGAGAACATGTGACCTAAAGAAATTAGCACAGAGCTGGAATGCTAGATTTCCTGATTTCTAATCCAACCTCTGCCACCAAACATTTAATTGTCTCAAATACAATTGCTCCCACTTCACAGATGAACAGGCACAAAGCGTAGAAATGACTTTCCCAAAGTTTTGTGTTAGAGGTAGGATTAGAAACCACATGTCCTGATAACTGTGCCCGTGTATAATCCATCTCACAACACTTTTCAAACAAGGCATTTAATTTCTGTTCGTTTCCCCACCTGTAAAATGGGCACAATACTGGTACTTGTCTAATGGGTTTGATCTTTGCCAATATTCAACTTCTTGGGGAAAATTACAGCCACGGGGTTAGGGTGTTCAGAAGCAGATATAGATGAAAGCTGTTCAGTTTGGCAAATTTATAACTGCATATTTGATGGAACACCCTATTTAGCCCAAGTTGAATTGGAAGTATAATTATTGTATGTTGCAAACTGTTCTTGAATTAGAAATTTGTTTGGGCATAAGTAACAAAATTGCATAGATTGAACCCTTCTTGTTCGGCACCCTCAGGGTCGGACCGGTGCCAAATCAGAGAATTTGCTGGACCATAGGAGGTCAATATTTTCTAGTAGCATTATCTACACTTCCACTGCTTACAGGGCTCTTAGAAGACATTTAGGGGTAACTTAGGGTATGTCTAGACTACATGGCTCCATCGACGGAGCCATGTAGTCTAGACATACCCTTAGAGCTAAATAACAGCACAGAACACTGAGAGCCAGGACTGGAAGCTGTAAACAAACTTTATGAGACTGCTGGGAACTTGAACACCCATGATAAGTGGACATCTGGCTAACTAAAATCCTGCCAGATCACAGATGTTGCTGGACCAGACAGTGTCGAACTAGAGAGGTTCAACCTGTAGTCGCTTCTCTGAAATTTCAGATAATAAATGTATTAGATCAAATTCCTGTGTTTTAACTATAAGTAAAGCTTTTTCAAAACATAGGAAATTCTGGAGTTTGCAAGTACAGATAAAGACTGGGCATGTAAAAGATGAAATAATCAACAGGAGGGAACAGATGATTCTCAAAAGGTTGGCCGACTCATTATTTTAGCCACTAGTTAATTTCTGTACCACTCTCAAAAATGTCTCCCACTTGTAAACCAATAAGTGTATGGAACAATATTATCATATTTCCCTCCACGACAAACTGCACAATATGTCTAGTTTAGCTCAGAGTGCCTACTTCTGCTGCAGCAGTAATTCCATACTAGAAGAAACCCTTCTGCTGCCACAAAGCTGATAGAATGTGTAAGGGCCCTGAAGCCATGACACAAATTCTGAGAGAAAGAGTAAATTGACTGCATTTCATGCTGTTCTGGCTAGTAATGGCTCTGTGAACTATTGATTACATAGGATAATAGAATCATAGAAGATTAGAGTTGGAAGAAACCTCAGGAGGTCATCTATTCCAACCCTAGCTACAACATTCCAGCATGGCCTTAAGCCTCTAAGGGTGGAGATTCTACCATTTCACCACTCTCCTAGTGAAATAGTTTTCCCTAATAGCCAACCTAGACTTCCCCCACTGCAACTTGAGACCATTGCTCTTTGTGCTGTCATCTGCCACCACTGTGAATAGCCACGAGTTTTCAAAGGTATGGACGTTTTGAGGTTTTGTGATCTAAGATAGTGACTTGCTGGGATATCTTGAGCAAGCTACTTCACCACCTTACACACCACTCTTTCTAGTTGCAAACTTGGGGCAAGGGCAGAAGATTCTACTCTTCTGAACCTTTTGGCAACCATCAGCTTACCTGAGGACTTTCTAGGCTTATTTTCCTAAACATCCTCTGGATCTCGCATCTTATCTGTGTAGTTAAACTGTTTTTTTAACACTGTGCTTGATAGTATTGTCAGGAGTTGCATTATCTTTAAAGAAAATAGCAGCAAGTGGCTATGGATAGAATGGGTTAATAAGGATTCTTTGCCATTTCCCCTTCTGGTTTTAGAAGGCCTGGCTATCATGTACTTGGTTAAAGATGGAAAGGTAGTGTGGTGGATTTGCAAATTTCAGATATTTCATTAGCATTGATTGCTTACACAGGGCTTTGTTTCATTTGAATAAATAATAGCTTGAACAATTCTAATCGTAACCATTATTCATAGACACGTGTAAGCTGCTACATCCTTGTGGTTACAAGGAAAGATCTTAAAATCAGCAGCATATTTAAAGTATTTATGCCTAGATGAGAAAAAGCTTATTTGTTTATCACTTGCAGACTGCAACGGCAGAAGCTTCATTACTATGAGAATGTCTGTGAAGCTGAAAAACAAAGGTCAGCACACGCTTTTCATTCAGCTTCAGTCTGTAGTAGAACTGAATGAAATATAAAACTGAACAAATGAGCTAACTGCAGCCATACTTGCAGCAGATGTCCTCGCTGTTTCACCAGGATTGGCACAATATGCTCTGATAACTGCATCCCCATGAATGTTGAAACTGGCTTACAGCACAAGGCCCATTCCCTGCCTGTCTAAGCCTTACTCTGTAGTCTTTCCTGCTAAGACCAGGCCTATGTTTGCACCCTCCCCTTATCAGGGAAATTTTCTTGAGAACTGTGGTAATTCCAACCCATTATTGGTATGAGACCATTTAATATTTATATTACAGTGGTACTGGGAGACTAGGACCAGGCATCTGTGTGAGGTACTATAGAAACCACAGTTATGGTTCCTGTCCCAAAAAGCTTACGATCCATGCTAAAATTTCCTGTGTCTCTCAGGACAGTCTGCTTGTGTGCTACTAAAGACACTCTCAGGCAAGAGTAAGGGGTAATTAAAATGTGTGGTCTCCAAAGTCCCAAAAGCTGGACAGGCCTTTCCAAGGACTTGTTTGGTTTTTCTAGATTATTGGCAGAAGAGCCTCTGAAACCTTGATAATTGTACAAGATCTGAGATATCTAATTCAAAAAACAGTATGTGTTCATTTTTTTCCCCTTGTGGTCTGTATATGAACAAAAATAAAACTGGTCCACTCTTGTACTGTAGTTTGTATCTGTGAATACCTGCAGTGATCAGGATAGTAGACTCCCCAAGAAAGATGTACTTAAAATACAAATAGTCTTGTAGCATCTTAGGGACTAACAAAACATGTAGATGGTATCATGAGCTTTCATGGGCACAACTCATTTCTTCAGATGAAACAGTAGGATGTGAAAAAGTAGGACATGTAACTGAACTCTAGAGCAGGGCAGGAATTTTTTGCTTAGGGAAAATGTCAGTTTGTTGAAAAGGAAACTTGGTAAGAGACATACCATCTCTCTCATACCCCTTGTGGTTGAGGCATTCACCTGGGATAAGGGAGACCTAGGTTCAAGCCCTTGTTCCAAATCAGGCAGAATAGGGGCGTGGATCTATCTCCCCCATATAGCAGGCATATGCCCTCCCCACTAGGGTATTGGCTATTCTGGGGTGGTCTCTCTCTCATAGACATATGTTGCATGAAACATTCCAAAAGGTCTACATTATGTTCCAATGCACAATGAAAACAAGCATTGAAAGCTCAGAATTTTTTGGGGAAATGGAATTCTTGTTTTCTAGATAACCTTACTGAACTCTCAGCCACCCCTTTACCAGCACTGCTGATATATGTAAGTTGTAGTCTTGAAAGTGGAAAGGTGGCTTAGCCCTAAATCTCCTCAAATAGTCATGGAGTCCAAATGGATCTAGCCATAAAAGTCTGAATTTTTCTATCCACTGTGTTCTGTCTGCCTGTCCAGTTTAATAGAATGTGCTTGGAGAAAGCTAATTGCTGAGAGAAATTGCTGCTTGTTCGCATGATTGATCAAGAGGGTAGCAAGTTCATTTCAGACAGATTTTTTTCTTCAGACTGTGCCTTTAGGGGAAGAAGATTATAACACATTATCATTATCTAAAAGTTATTTTATTTTGTGTATCTTTCAGTTCCTTCAGAACCCTTACGTTCTTAGAAAGAGTTTTATTAAACTAAATCATCCTTTATGTGAGTTTCATTCACTAGTTTTGTAGACAAAGAAATTAGTATCACCTTTCAATAACCATACCTTCTCCTTTGATCATATGCTCATTCAGACTTTTATTGTTTGTATTACAGTAGTACCTAAGGGCCCCAGTTGAGGGTAGGAGCCCATTGTTTGGGCCCTGATGAGTTTACAGTCTAAACAGAGAAAGCAGGCGCACACACACACACACACACACACTGGGTACAAAAGGGTCAAATGAGTTGCCCAAGGCCACACAGAAGGTCAGTGCCAAAGCTGGGGAAAGAACCCATGTCTTTTGTGTCTCAGGCCATTTGGTTCTATCCACTGATCAAAAATGTACATACGTAAGGTAGAAATCCATCTTTTTTTTGCATGTAATGCAAGTGGTTGGTTTGGGGGAATAACTTTGTGCTGTATTACGCAGCATACAAGATTAACTTCAAGAAAGGAGATGGAAAGTGAACAAGTGCTTCCTTTTCCTTTCGTTGCAGTGACGCTTCTTTGAGATGGATCTTATTTTGAAAGGGTGGGGGAGGTCTTAGTGTATTATGTTGCTTTCCCTTTTAGAGGTGAGGCACTGAGTCAGTTCTAAATCTAGATCCCTCTAGTATAACAGGAATGAAATGCAGGCACTGGCATGTAACCAGGTAACAGGAAAGGGTGTCTCAGTATTGCAAATCTAAGTTTGCTATGAATTGGGTAAACTAGTATCTTTGAATAGCTTTTGTAAATAGACAATTTCAGCATTAGTACCTGTTTTTTTATTACCAAAAAGTAAATGGTTAAACAGTGACTAGAAGAAGTTAAATTAAAAAATTTGCAGCTGTGTCTTTTATTTGTCCTGCACCCATAAAGGTGCCTGGCATAACACATACAAACCAAAAGACCTGATCCCTGTCCTGTGGAGCTGGCAAACATGTTGAGACACTAATAATTACATTGAGGCTTCGTCATTGTGGCTACATTTTCCTTTCCTTACTGTTTAAGCACTTAATTCAACTGCCAACTAGTCACTGCAGAGAGCATGCCGAGTCATGTCAAAGGTCAGATATTTGAGACCATTTTCCCACAGCGGCCCTGTGTGAGTGATCCTTTACCGTGTTAAAAAAAATAGAAGGGATTAAAAAGGATTAGCAAGAATATTACCCTCCAGAGTGCAAGCCCAAGGAACTAAGAGAAGAACCTAGCCAGGCAGTAAATGTGCTTTATTTGGCCAAAGCACAACCTCTGCTACATTCCTTCAAGAATCTGAATGGGAAAAGTTAAGTCCCCAAACTGGATTAGTAAATAATCTCATAGTTTGTGGCATCTGCTGAAATAAATCGGTGAGTTGGCTGCATTCTAAAACTTTGGGAGAGAGTTAAAGGAATTGCCAGTTACACTGATCAAAGATGAGGATTAACTTTGCCCATTACTAAGTGGGACATTCTAAACTATGAAAGGACAACTAATAAGCATATACTAGAAAATCAGAACATTAATTTTAAAGTTGTAAAATTATTTAACATTTCTTAAAAACAAAGTTGAGGAATAAAACAAATTGGCTTATTTTTCTTTGTTGCTTTAAAAAAAAAGGAAAACGAACACCCTGAAAGGTTTTAGAAAAATGTAAAATATTTGTTTAGAAATTCTGCAGTTTTCATAGTGCACATGCTCAGTTTCATGGGCGTTTACTGCCTGGAAACAAGTCAATGTGTTCTTCCCATGTATCCGAACACTATCATTTCTGCTTTCTCCCATCAGATTGTAACAGCAGTTATCATTTGTGCCAGCAAAACACAGCTGTGGATTAAGGATCGCATTTTCAAAAAGTGCTCAGCTTTAGTTTAACTCCACTCCCTTTGAAGTCAGTGGAATCGAAGTTAGATCCAGGCTTGGTGTTTCTGAAAATCCTGCTCTAAACTTTGCAGTCAAGGGTATACCTGGTAGCCTGCCCGCATCGGTTTCTTCTTTGCACCCGACACTTGGGAACTTGCAGATATTAAAGTTTTCAGAAGGCAAAGGTACTGAGGTGCAAATCAAGCTAGACTTACAGTAAGCACTTCAGTGTCAGATCATGAGCATTGGATGACTTCTGGGCTACCTGTGTATGAAACACTTCCGCTAAATCATTCCACTTTCCTTTGGCATTCACGGAGCATGAATTGATGCAGCGTAAAACGTGTATATGTGTGTGCATTTCCCCAGATAACTTACCTTATGTGTTACGATCCAGGAACTAAACTCCAGCCACAGAAGTGTTTTGTAGCTCCTCAGTGAAGTAAAATGCAAATCCATTTGATAGTATATGTACCTTTTTAACATTCGGAGTGTGAAAGATCCAGTTTAGCAGCTCAACTTGTCTGTGTAAATAAGATCTGGCAAGAATTTATCAGGACTGGGCCCTAAATTGCAATACCTCCCTAATTAGGATGGCAAAATCCCATTTAATCAGTTACCCAGTTAAATGTTATATTTAACCGGTTAATCACTTAAACGGGGGACGACGGACTGGAGTTCCCTCACCTGTGGCATGCTGCTCTGGCCAGACCAGTCCTGCTGCAGACAGGGGCTGCTCTGGCCTGGCTGGAGCACCCGCAGCATGCTGCTCCAGCCGGGGCAGGCCCAGGCTGGACGGGAGGCTGCTCCAGCCCGTGCCGGTTAACCATAACTGGTAAGCCTCACCCAGTGAGAGTGATGCTTACCCATTAACCGGTTAGCCATTCACATCCCCATCCCTAATGCATGAAGCCCTCCCTGTGCTAGGCTCTGATTATTTTGAAAAACTGGGGGAAATCTTTTGGCATAACAATGGTTTGGGCATGGCCCTGTCACTAAGCGTGCTTTCTCTTTCCATTTTCTACTCCTAGTACTTACTAGAAATGAAAAGCTTAATTCTGCCTCCAGAGCACATTCTGAAGAGAGGCGACAGCGAGGCAGTAGCATATGCTTTCTTCCATCTTCAGCACTGGAAACGGATAGAAGGAGCCCTTAACCTGTTGCACTGTACATGGGAAGGCAGTAAGTATCTTTTTTTCCAGTGCGGCTAGCTAATCTCTGGGCTTTTATTCCAATCATTGGAACTGGCCTACCTTAACCAGTGTCTCAGCTTCTTTAAAACAGCCTTCTTCAGCTCACTTCAAAAGGGAACTCAGAGCTGTTTGGCTTTTGGCTAGAAATGCTTAATTGATGCCACATTATGAGAAAGCAAAGGGGTTTACCCTGGGGAATGGAGTCAGCTACAATCAACAGACAAAGCTATTTGTATTCCTCAGCAGGGCACTAAATGATAGCTGATCACAGCTCTACACTGTACTCCCAGTTTTTGTGGCCTCTGCCAACTTGTTTTCTCCTCCCTTAAAAGCTCCCCATTTATTGGACAGCTGGAACCAGGGCTACCAAGCAGCCAGGATATAAAAAGCCCCACTGAGGCTGCAGACCTCCTTACCTAGAGTGCAACCACGGGTGAGAACAGCCAGCCACTGGCCTGGGGTAGGGAGAGGGCCTGAAGTGCCACCTAGGAAGAGGTCTGTGATTGCTTCTTAGCAGCTTGCTGGTAACAGTTCCTGTGCTGCTGCGGGCTGAATCATGAAGCCAGGAGTGGCCTTTGCAGTAGGGATGCCAGTAAGCAATGGGTAATACTTACTGGTTCCAATTAACCAGTAGCCCATGAGGGCTGGAATAGCTGCCCACCTGCCACAGGCAGGGGGTGCTCCTGCCCCACAGGCAGCCTGCTGCAGACAGGGGCTGAGAGCTGGCAGCTTGCAGCTATTTCCAGTCTTGCTAAATGTGCTGTCTTTGTGACTGAGATGTTCTTTGTGGTGGAAGATTGGGGGGTTGATTTGTGCACAGGACTAGTGTAAGTCTGACTGACTGTCCTCTCTTCAGCATTTAGAATGATCCCATATCCGTTAGAGAAAGGCCATCTTTTCTATCCCTATCCCAGCTGCACAGAGACAGCAGACAGAGAACTTCTGCCAAGTAAGTGGCTATTTTGTTTGTAAGTAATAACTAGAATAAAATATATGTAATAAAATTCCAGTCTGTACTGCATGTCATAAATGAGTTGGGGAGTGCGGGGGCATATATAAATATCTAATATTACATACTTTCCCTCTGAAATGCAGCCATCTCTGGGATGAAATAAACCGTGTAACTCAGGGATGGGGAACCATTTTCCTGTCAGGGGCCACTGACACCCAGAAAAAAATCAAGTGTGAGCCACACAGTCCTTCCCTCAGGCTGTGGTGTGGGGCCAAAAATGAGGGGTTTGGGTTGCAGGAGGGGGCTCCAAGCTGGGGCAGATGCTTGGAGTGTGGAAGAGGGTGAAGGCTCTGACTGGGGATGCAGGCTCTGGGACAGGGTTGAGGATAATGGGTGGCCCTGGGCTGGGGCCAAGGTGTTTGAAGGGCAGGAGGCAGCTCAGAGCAGGGGGTTGGGTTGTGAGTGGAGGTTCAGGGCCTGGGAAGGAGTTAGGGTTCAGGAGGGGCCTCAGGGCCTGGGCAGGGTGTTGGGGTGTTCGGGCTCTGGCATGGGTTGAGGGATGAGTAGGTTCTGGGTGCGGGAGGGGCCTCAGGGCCTGGGCACGGTGTTGGGGTGTTCGGGCTCTGGCATGGGTTGTGGGACGAAGATGTTCTGGATGCGGGAGGGGCCTCAGGGCCTGGGCAGGGTGTTGGGGTGTTCGGGCTCTGGCATGGGTTGAGGGACGAAGATGTTCTGGATGCGGGAGGGGCCTCAGGGCCTGGGCACGGTGTTGGGGTGTTCGGGCTCTGGCATGGGTTGTGGGACGAAGATGTTCTGGATGTGGGAGGGGCCTCAGGGCCTGGGCAGGGTATTGGGGTGTTCGGGCTCTGGCATGGGTTGAGGGACGAAGATGTTCTGGATGCGGGAGGGGCCTCAGGGCCTGGGCACGGTGTTGGGGTGTTCGGGCTCTGGCATGGGTTGTGGGACGAAGATGTTCTGGATGCGGGAGGGGCCTCAGGGCCTGGGCAGGTGCTGCATTGGTATGTGGAGCTTACCTGATCACCACGCGCCAGCACTTGAAGCTCCAGCCTAGAAGATGAAGGGGCTTCTGGCTGAGGGTGCAGAGACTTGCCCGAGGGCCTGATGAAATTAAGCAGGGGACAGGTTCCCCATCCTGGTGTAACTGAATAGTGGCACTGTCCAACAGTTTGGTACGGCATTTCTCCCTCCCCACTAATTTCAACAGCAAGGGGAATTTAAGCAGATGGACTATAATAGTTCTTAGCAACCTTACCAAATTCCAGTTTATAGCATGCATCTAGACCCAGTGTCATGGGACCTTTAATGACCACTGGCTATAAAGTTAAGTTTTCAATCTCTTTGGATGGGGTCCTTGCCAGTGGCAAAGCGCACCTTTGCTACATCATAAAACCAGGACCAAACCCTAGCAGAGGGTGCCACCAAGAGGTACTGAGTTGCCAGTGAATGCTACTTTGTGTCATGAGGATTTTGTAACCATGCGTGGAGGAAAGAGGCTTCCACACCTGATGCTTCCAAATCCAATCCCCCAAATTGAAGGAAAAGAAAATTGGACTAGTCCTCGGTGATCACTTTTTATTTAAAAAAAAAAAAAAAAGAATGGATACCCTGACCATTGTAGGGATGTAATGGTATAGTCGATGAACCAATAAACGAAAGCTTATAGGTTAATGCTATAGACTACACGCATTCCCCGCTGCCCACCCCTTGGCCAGTAAATTTTTTAGCAGGCTGGCCAGCAGCCTAGCTGAGTCCCGGCCTGTGCTGGGTCTGGGACCTAACCCTGCTGCAGCTCTGCATTTAAAGTGTATTAGGAACCAGGTGAGCAGGCAGCCCGGCTCAGTTCTGGCTCATGCCAGATCTAAGAGCTCAGACTTCCCCCGCACCCGCCAAGGCAGGGCCTGCTGCCACCCCATGCTGCTGCCTCTGATACAGAGGCAGCAGCATGGGGCAGCAGGCAGCTGGTTTTTAAACTGGCTCCCCTCACGGACCAGCTCCCACCTGGCACCCTGCACTGCTGCCTCTGAGAGGGGTAGCAGGGGGCTCCCCGGAAGTGGAGTTGGAGCGCAGTGGCTGCCAGGCCACCCCTGGGGACTATAGAATAGTCGAGTAACCGATAAGAATATTCAGTTAACCGATATTTAACATCCCTGCTTCTGTCATCATCTGCAAATAGCCGGTAGGTTGTTAACAATTCCCGGCTCTTGCATTAGCATGCCCAGCAGAACCTTTATCGTCCTTGGGTAGCCTGTGGCTTGAGAGAACACTTTATTGATCCTTAATTTGATTTGATAGTACATTTCATGGAATCTTGATTATCAAACATTGCTATACATCAGCAATGAGCCCTAAGATTTGACACTAAAGAATGAGGCTTCTCCATTACTTCATTATCCAGGTATTAACCCACGCATATTCTGTCTGTAAAGCAACTTGAATATAAACCACTAGGACCCTCCCTCCCTCCCTCCGCCTGTCACATTTCAGCATTCACTTCATGATAATGGGGCTAGTCACCTGCTGGTGGGACTCTATATGTGGCCTTCTGCATCTCTTGAAATCTCACCTTTTTCATGGAATAACAGGGGCTGCTGCTGAAGTGTCTGAGTGATACAGCTGCAGAAGAGCAAACTTACACCTATGTGTTTCTGTTACAGAAGTGAAAAGTTGTATTTAAAAAGTGTAATTGAAGGCTGCCCCCAGACTATTTTAAATTATTCATTTCTCACTTATGCAGGATATTGCACAAGGAATTCCTTGGTTAGTGACTAACTCGAAGCTGTAGGCTTTCCAGCATAATTAAACAAATCAGCACATGCATGTATTTCAACACAATCATTCACGCATTCCTGCTATGTTTTAAATATGACCATTCCTAAATAAAACCATCTTAACATTTTTATTGCTTTCTCAGCTTTCTCAAGAAGCCTTGAAATGTTAAAAAAAAAAATCAATTATTTTAATATATTTAAAATAGAAATTAAACCAAATTGAAGCTTGAATTGATAAACGTCAAATAGAAAGCTAATTGCTCTACTTGGTAATGGTGCACAGTAAGAAAGCTCCGACCATGCAGAAATCTGTTTAACTCTCTTTACGTACCTTGAGCCTGATCCTGCATTCCGTGGCAGTTCTGGGAGCATAAGGAATTATTGTCAATTCTTGTTGATGTTGGTCTGCCAGCTTTTTCCTGCCTTCCCAACCCTTATGTTTAGTTTGCTTGTTTTCTACTGTTGGCTCCTCTTTCTAGTTCACCTCCCCCGTCCCCCCCCCCGATCATATATGTCCTTACTATACAGTTACATACTGTTCAATGAATTGATCATTAGAGCCCTGCAAATCCATGGATATCCGCTTTATATCCATGGTTATCCACAACCATTTCCACAGGTGTGGATGCAGATATCTGCGGCTCATTTTTGTGGATACCGAAGTGGATGCGGATACAAATTTTGCATCTGCACATGGCTCTTCTGAGCATGTCCCAGTTAGGGTTTTATGAGATGGCTGATGGAAGAGTGTATTGTATGCCATGCCTCCTCATGGACCTGTTGCTGCTTTTTTTGTCCATTAGATGAACAATATGAGTATCCCACTAATCTGCTGAGTAGCAGAGTTGACTCGATTCTAAGGAGAAGAAATGCGAGAGAATCTTGATGGTGGCAGCATTAAGCATATTTGATTAGGGCTTATTTTCTTTTCTTTTGGTGTGTGGCCTTACAGAAAGCCTTATGCATTTCTCACAACTGTACTTTGGAATCTCAGCTTTCACTCACAACATTTTCCCGACCTTTCATGGTTTACAAAGGAGAGGTGGCACTGCAGATCAGGTCATGCTTGCACTGATCACTTCCTGAATTTGCAGGCAACCAGTTGCTCAGTGATGTTCAATCATCTTGATTTAACTCTGTCCCCTTTCTATTTCCCTCTGCAGCCCACTGACAGCTAAACCTGGGCACAACACAAAAGCAAATCGCATAAAAACAAATAACACAGGCTATTGCACTGACTATATATATTTTCCATAGTTAAGTAAATAAAATAATTTTGTTTGGGTGTGCTCCAGAATTAAGTGTGGCTTACTGAAGTATACACAGGACCTTTCTATACTCCGTTGCATGTACTGACCCTGCCTGTTCTCTTTTTTGTAAAGCATTGCAAAATTGTTGGGCAAAAAAGCTAGAATTGCAGCAGTCTCTAGATGACAACTATTTTCAGGGTCTTGAGCTGTGAAAGCTCCATCCATATTCTGCTCCTAAGAGCTGTCTAGTGAAATTATTTTGATTGCTTTGCCCTAAAGTGTGACTAATGGCTGTGTACAAAATTTGTAACCCAGTCTCAATGCTGCTTTTTTTGACATCTGCTTTGTCAATAACTCTGAAATTCATTGTAGTCTGCCAGCTTGCAGTCTTTGGGAAGTTTTAACAGAGTCTGTCCATGTATATTATCTGATTGCTTTCTGAATTGTTTTGCTTTTTAGACATGGGAATTCTTAAGATAGAAAAACATTACATAAAAAGTAGGAAAAATAGGATGCTTGCTTTTTAAAACATTGGCATACAATAAAATAACACCATTTAGCATGTGTAACTGTTAACAATTCCTTGATTATTTAAATTGGGCCAAGTGTTTTCATTGGATCCTTTGTCTTGATGACATCTTGTGAATTTTCTGTTGCTTTCTTCTCTTCTGTTGCAACAGTTGATTTAAAAAATTAACCCTGCAATGGTCTTAAAAATAAAGGAGGGGAAAAAAGTGGTGGAGGAAGGATAGCTTTAGTGACACCAATACATAACTGAAGAGCAAAACCATGTAGCATTTGTGTAAATAGCATATCAGAGCTAAGCCACTTAAATCAGCTTTGAGCAAATGTCAGGAGTTTAGTCTTGTGCTGCACGGAGGCTTGCTGTCCTTGGGCACTAAATCTGAATGTAAAGCCCTGGCTACTCTGTAAGAACAGTGCTTCTCTTTGACCCTCTTGTCTGCTGTAAGCAACGTCATTATGCCCTTTTGTCAAACAAGCAACGGATATTCAAATGTCTAACCTTCCTACGTTTCCCTTTCAGCGTTTCACGATGTCTCCGTTTACCCACAGAAGGAGCTTCCCTTTTTCATCCATTTCACCGCAGGGCTATGTTCCTTTTCGGCGATGCTTGCCGTTCTCACGCACCAATTCCCTGAACTCATGGTCATTTTTGCTAAAGCTGTAAGTATTGTCTCCGATCCTGGAATTGCATAGAGTGTTTGTGAGAGATTCAGAAACTGAGCGTCCTGCCTGTGCAGCTGTTTTGAGATGCAGTAAATATGCGTTCAGTCACGTGCTTCTGAAGTGACATGTCATGCAACTATTAAACGTGATTCTTAGTTCACTTGAGCTCAGAGTTCCTCCTTTTTTAAAGAGTAATATTTTTATTTTAAGCTGGTTTCTGCATATCCGTTTTGATAGATAATCAGTCCTGATTACTAACTTAGGAGCAGCTCAGCTCTCTCTCTCTCCTTTGACAGGAAGGGCTGTGGAGAAGAGTTTACTGTAGAGTCGTCCTGTATGTCAGACACAACTTCTGGTTTTTAGTGTAAACTGAATTATTAGACGCAAAAGCTGCTGCATTTTGAGTTAAGGTCTCTGCAGTAATTAATGGGTGAGACCATAAAGCCATGGGAACTTTTACATTGTAAGCTCTCTGAGGCAAGGACTCTGCTTATAGCTGCATCTTGTACCCTGCTGAAGGCATTGTCTATGCTTAAATAACATTTTGCACACTCCCTCTCAAGCTGTTTACCTCCTCCTGCTGTCCCATTGCTGCTGCTGTTTTTCATTCTGCAACATACTGGAGAGTGACCGGCCATAGATGATGCTGCAGTAGTGACAGTAAGGGCTGAAAAATGTCTGCAAAACACTTTGATTGCATCAGATAAAGTTGGAAACCAAATAAGTGAATCCCGCAGAAAACCTGCTAATAAAATAGCTCTCTTTTCACATGTATCTCACTTCACTCTCATGCCTCTTCCACCACCTTTGCCTTCAAAGATCTGAGAGGCCAAACTGCACATGAAAAGTGTTAATTATGTTACTTAGACCAAATCTACATTGGCACTATACTGCACAGGGGTGTGAAAACACACACACACCCTCCCTAGCACAGCAAGTTACAGCGCTGTAAAGCGTCAGTGTGAACCAGGCTACGGCGCTGGGAGCCGCTCCCTTCATGGAGGCAGTGCCGTGGCCAAACTTCTGTTTAAAGTACTGTTGTGGCTGCGTTTTAAACTTCTCAGTGTAGACGAAGCTTTAGTGTGCTTCTGGAAAGTGCTCAGATACATGCTGAGCCTTGGTATGAAACCAATATAGAATAGAGGGAGAGGGGTCTAGTGGACAGGGCACTGGCCAGGACTCAGGATGCTTCTATTTCAGCTCTGCTGCTGATCTTCTGGGTGACTGCAGGCAAATCCATTCTCTTTTAAGGAAGCCCCATGCTCTGGTAGTATCAGCCCCAGGATGGAAACTGGACGTGGCCTTTGATCCTGATTCACTGTGCTCAGTTCCTCTTACTTGTGAAATGGGGATTTTTGCCTCTCTTCTGTAGCACACTGAGGCACTTAGACATGTGCTATGTGGAGTATCTCGCATGTTCCCGGAGAACAGATTCTTCCCACCCGCATGTTTTGTTTCTCTTGTTTCTGTCCCCTGGCAGGTCCACATAAGGTTACACATCGTGGTAACCTTCTTTCCGGCTCTCAAAAATTGGATGTGCTGCTCTAGAAAAGAGGGGAAGCTACGGAGTCCTACAAACTGCTTGCCACCCTGCTTATCTGTCACACAAAAATAATAAGAAAACCAAAAACATGCTGCAGTGTGCTTGGCATCCTCTGGAGCATGCCTCTCCTATGGTAGCATGGAGCACTAACCACAGAGCCACTGAACACATATTGAATCATTGTTTTGTAACTAGAAAAGCCTCAAATAACTTACGAATGAGAGAGTCAGGCTTCCTGCTGTATAGCACTTCAGGTAATGAGACAAACGGAACAAAAAAGTTCATCACTAAGTTCTCATGAAACCCATGTTTTGCTGACATTTCTGCTCTGTGGTGTCCAGGCTATGCCGGTCTGAGGGTGGGGCCCCATCTTCACCCTGTTCAGTTAATCTTTATGTGGGAAAATGTAGTTGGACATGCCAGTGACAAATTTCTGTGCTGCTTATAATTGGCTGGCTTCATGGCAACCAGGGTCTAACTATCTGCTTGATTAATTCTTTGAGGACTGCATTAGCAAAGTTGTCTGATTTCCAAAGAGATACAAGGTCAAATGTTATACTAACAGAGAATCGCTTGGGGAAGTTCTCTCTGCCGAGTTTTTTCAACCAAAATATATAATGTGTGTGCGCTACATTTGCTCTGCAATTTGAAACAGGCAACTTGAATATCAAGGGGAAAGTTGGTGACTATGGGCAATTGCTCTAGCCTGGTTTTCTCATTTGGCAGTGCTTCACATTGTGTTTATTTTCCATGGGAAGGGATGGCCTTATCACTGTTCCGCTGAAAAGACGAATGTGAGCCATGCTTCCGTGTCTCTACTGGCAGTGGCCAACAGATCACCTTCATGGAAAGCACAGAAATTGTATTGGCTTTCCTTATCCTTGGATGTGCTCTTTTCCTTGCCTGGGTGCAATAATAGTTTTTCAAAGTGCCGTTCAGAACATATTGATTCTTTTAAAAAAATGAATCCAGCGAGTTATCCATATCCAATGGAAAGGGTTCCTTTGGAGGAAGAATGCCCGCTAGTTAAAGCATAACCTGGGAGTTGAAAACCTGACTCTGCCCCACCTTTACTATTTGATCCTAAATAAATCCTTTTGCCAGTCTCTCATTTTTCCCCATTAGTAAAGGGGGCCTGTGAGACTTAATAAGAATGTATGTAATTAATAATAAACTCTAAGCGGCCTGTGTGATTTTTCTTGCATCTCCACCCAACTTTGCTTTATTCACAGTTTCAACAAAATAGTTGCTTTTTCATTGAAATGTAAAGAAAACGCTAATTTTGATGCATTCCAGTGTTCTAGCTAGTGATGAGCCAAACAGTAGAATGTCTGCCCATCTAGACACAATTTGGTCTCTTCAGGTACCAGTTGAATCTGAAATGTGGTCAGATTTCCTTACATTTCAGCAAGGAGACAGTGCCTCACATAGCAAGGTCTGTCAGATTCTAGCAGAATGCCATATATTTGTATGTAACGAACTCAACTAGAAAACTGGCACACAATTTCATCAGAATAAAAAGGGATGCTGAGGTCTGCTTGAATTTTTAAATTTTCACACACTCACTTTTAATCTAACTTCACTTGATTCAAACATCATGAATTTGGAGAGGTCTCTTTTGAAAAATGTAGGTTGTGAAGTGGCAGATTGCTGCTGAAGGGGCTGTAGGGGGGAAAATAAACGTGATCTTGCCACACAGTGATATTTTAGTTTTAATAACAGTAAGGTAGAAATGTGGTGGTTTTTAGGGGTGTGTTCTTTGCAGTGAGCAAAGTAAAACTTGTCAGCTCTACAACAACCCACTAATGTTAATATCAGGAATACAAACATACAGCTATTGATTTTCTGCTGTTTAGAAAAGTCCAGGATTATCTCTCTTTATTCATACTTGAGTGGTTAAAATGTCTTTATTCCTAAGCATAAATGTGTCACAATACTGTGAATATTACATATCTTATTTTTATACCTTCATAAAGGTCTAATTGCCTTGAACTTATCCCTTTGAATGGAAAAATCCAAATTCCAGGTAAATCATAATACTGCTGTGCATTTGTTTTTATGACATTGCTCAGATTTTTTTTTCTGTAACAGACGTTTTGAATAGTGAAGTGTGAAGTGTGATGCCAAGGATGGGGTTTTAAGAAATTCAAGACACACAAGTATGCACGTGGTAGGTGGGGTAGAATGGTGTATGTAATACCTGGACTTTTCACTATTAAGCTGTAGGTGAATGTAAACCCTAATCTCTTTTCTTATATCATAATTCATTGAGTAAATTATTTTAATAAAACCATTGTTTTCAGCTGGTTGATTCTGTATAATTAATTATATGCTTCATAGAAGCCCAAATGTTAACACAGGCCGTCTTCACTATAAGTCCAAGATATGTGCAAAAAACTCGGACTTGTAGCGAAACAACTTAGAACAGGGAATTTTTTTTCTGCGGCTGACTTCCAGTTGTGCAAATTGGTTTTTTTTGTTGTTGTTGTGCAACTTAAGGGCGAGGAATTAGAGGACTTATAACACATCCATTCTTACAAGAATCAATGACGTATACCGGGGAGACATATAGCGGGGATGCCCTGTACTACTTTTATTGAATTTAATAGTCCTGGTTTACATATTTTCACAGTTTAGTGCTTGAATTTAGTATCTGGCTGGTGGGTCTATTTAACATGTGCAGGGTCTAACTGATTGCCGTGTTTGGGGCTGGGAAGGAATCTTTGCCCCAAGTCAGATTGGCAGAGACTCGGAGTGTTTTCGCCGCCTTCTGCACTGTGAGGCCTGGGTAACGTGTTGGTATGAACTGCAGGAAAACGGAAGATTCTCTGTAACATGAAGCCTTTAAATCACAGTTGAGGACATCAGTAAGTCAGCCAGAGGCTATGGGCCTATTTCAGAAGCGGGTGGGTGGGGTTCTGTGGCCTGCACTGTGCAGGAGGTCAGACTAAATGATCATGATGATCCCCTTCTGGCGTTAAAGTCTGTGTCTGTGATGACTGGGGCCTTCAAAAGTGTAAATGTACTTGTAGAAGCAAGTTCCTGACTCGTTAATGTGGGCAGTCTTAAATACACTCAGGCTTGGAATGGGACTCGATTTTTATCAGTAAATATCATGACACATCAATTTCACAGTATGCACACAAACCAACGAAAAATATTTGTCAATAAGAATCAAAACGTACAGAGAGGCAATGTAAGACAATAGCTGCTTGAAAACTTATGAGTTTGATTTAAGGGTATTTACTTGGTATATTTTGATGTGATTTTGATAATTTGTGTTTTAATGGTTGTAAATCTTGAATTTTTTGAATCTCAGTGTCTGCTGTCATTAAATAATTATCTGACCTCCTATAATTTCCTGCAACTGTGAAAATGTAAATACTGTAGATAAAACCCAGAAAGTGTTTAAAAATAATCATAGTCTCCATAGAAATTATATTAAAAAAATGAAATCAAATCCTGCCAAACTGAGGGATACTCCAGAGTGCTACAATAGCTGCCATCAA
Source organism: Pelochelys cantorii (assembly GCA_032595735.1). NCBI lineage: Eukaryota > Metazoa > Chordata > Testudines > Trionychidae > Pelochelys > Pelochelys cantorii. The sequence goes on from CM064353.1 coordinate 2,509,381, forward strand.
TTTGCTTCAGATTTATTCCAGCTAAATTATTTTGTATTCGAGGTAAAGCACGTTGTCTGTCATTTTAGTGAGTCTCACTTTTTGTAAATCACATTACCTGTACTCCAGGACATCTTGCTGGGATTATTAGTTTCTTATGCATGGATAGCAATACAGTGGTCACGTCCAGAATCTCCAGACAGAACGCAGCCCCACTGTACTGAGTACATCACAAACCCATGGTAAAGCAGCCCCTGCCTTGTGGAGCTTTTAATAACACAATCACTCAATAATGTAAAAATGATTTCACAAAAACCAAAGGAAGGGTTTGAGGAGATTTGTTTTAAATATGCCACCTAGCCAATTTCAGATGGGATTAGAAATAAACTTTCTCGGTGGCCAGGTTATTACATAGCTGCCCACAAGAAGGTTAATTGCTGGGGGCTCTGAAGCAGCTGGTAAGTCCACTGTTGGAAACAGGAAACTGGACTATTGCTCCAACACAGTGAGACAAACCCTATGTTTCTGAGACAATCTGCTTTACTCTGAACAAATCCCCTACCATTGTCTGAAGGCTCATTAAGTGAAATTGGAGAATTAACTTTTTACCCAGCCGTTGAACTTTTCATATTTGTAAACACTTGAGGGTTTTGCTTATCTAAGAGAAAATGTACGTTGTTTGGAGATGTGCCGTTCCCTGCCAATATGCAATGATTATAGTTCTTCACTTCATATAAAAAATTCTCACGTATCCTGTCACAAGTTGTGTGTGTCAATGCCAAGAGCAAAGGTTTCTTGCCTTGTTAATCTACATCTTAATTCATGGGCTTAATATGAAGGTTCCACAAGTACCCAGGCGGCGTAGGAATTAGTACAATGAAAAGCGCAGCCTGATGTGAATGTTCGGCTTTTAAAGCCTTTTTAAATGTAATATTAGGTTATGATACAAGCCCAGCTAGCCAAAGTGAAGGCTGGAGAACTCTGTCATTAACTCTGTCTCATGGAAAAACGTGGTTTGTGTGAGGATAAGGTATCTGTCCTAGCTCTGGGCTCTCTGACTTTTGAGAATAGCTCACAAATTTTATTTTAAACCAAACTCCATTTGGGGGAGAAGGGCAGGGTTAGAGGGGAAGAAAAGTCTTTGTGGTTTATAGAATATGAACTGCATCTCTGAGCACTGTCTATTTGTTAGATTGTATTTATACTATTGAATCAGTGGCTTAAGAGCTGCTTGCAGGAAAAGCTAAGGAAATGTGCCACATTCCTCCCCGAGTCACATCAGAGGTAGAATGTAACAGAACAGCAGGAAGATTCAAAACAAGGAGGGAACTCCATTGTAACTCATGGTGGTGTGCCTGGGTGTTGTGGCTCTTTTGGTGTACATATGCCCCCAGTATTCTGCCATCCAGCTGTTAGCAGACAGCACCATCTCTAAGCACAGTGGGGTGAGTTCAATTGAGTTTCAGCTCCTCCTATGACTTCTCTTGATTTTAATAGATTTGTCAGACTCTCCAGTGTAGGATAAGTTGTGTTTTAAGTTATATGTTGCTTTTGGATGTCACCCCATTCCTTGTTGGGACTGTACTATGGCAATGAGCATCATCCAAGCAAATGTTGCAGTGGGATTGAAGCAAAGGGTTGGAGGCCAGGGTCTGTCATTGTCCCATCAACTTCTGACAAGCCACTTAACCTCTGCCCCAGTTTGCCCACCTTTAAAATGGGAATGAGACTTAGGTCACAGAAGTGTGGAGGTAGGGATGTGAAGGACTGTCTGATAAGCAAATGCTTATTGGATAGTCGACAGGAGAGTCAACTAGTCGCTCCCCCTCCCTTGCTGCCTTGCAGGGGGGCAGGGAGGGATGTGGAGGGGGGATTTCAAAGTGGTAGCGCTGCTTGAAGCCTGGGGCCAGACCCTGGGCTCCACGTGGTGCTGCCACTTTGAAAAGCTGCATGCAGCCTGGGGCTAGCTGGGGTGTCCCCAGACTGCATGCGGTGTTTCAAAGCGGCAGCACCACATGGAACCCAAGCTCCATGCAGCGCTGCTGCTTTGAAACATTGCAGGGAGGCCGGCGTCAGGCTCCTCGCAGTATTTCAAAGCGTCAGTGCTGCGTGGAGCCCAGCATCAATCCCCAGCTGACCCTGGCCTCCATGCTACACTTCAAAGGTGAAAGCGTTGCAACAGCCTTAAGACTGTTGCTACACTTCAAGGCAGAGGCGCCCTATCAACTAATCAAATAGTCGATGCAAAATGCATTCATTATTCGATTAGTCAGTCACCCGATACTTAACATCCTTAGTTGAGGGTTCAATATTTTGTGACATGCACTGAGATTCTGAGATAAGTGTAAACTGGTACGAGTATTAAATTTCTGCTTCATGGTGGCAGCACGGCACGAAGCGTGACACAGCCTGGCTTTGATCAGAAGAAAAATTTGGGATTTCTGCCTTCGTGCGCCAATGATGCGAGAGATCCCACTGCTTTTTTAACTCTAGCACAAACTTTTTCTGTTTTGTTTCTTCTAGTTCTTTGGGATGCTTCTTTCACCCTTCAGTTTCATTATGGAAAAGATTAAGCGCTTCATGCCATCCAGTCTCTGGCATCAGCTGACCCAAATTTGACAGGAACGTGTTTTGCACAATAATGAGTTCTCAGGAACGTTACCACCAGCTCCTGTTGGGCCATGGAGCACTGATCTGGCAGCTAGAGGAACAAAAGGAAGATCAGCTGCCTTACTTAAACTTGTCTTCCATCTTGTTAATGGTGCTTAAAGTAACCAAAATCCCTTGTTTGGCCTTCGGATCTGTAATTATTTAAGAAAACATTTTTGTTGAACAATAACTTGTTTCTTCCTGAACCAGTTGTATAAGTCAAAGCTACTACTTTCTCTGTATTAAACTACAGAACACAATAAATCAGGCAGATATTTTCAGTGTTGGCATTTCCTTCTGGTCTGCAAATAGTGATACCTTCGTTGGCCAGCCTCCTGGTTTAAGCATTGCTAAAGGGCTGAGTGAGTACAGTTCTGCACCTCTATCAGGAGGCCACTTTTGTGAGGGAGCTGAATTTGTTGTCCCTTTAAGTGGCAGTTGGACAGGTTACACTGTACATAAGAACAACCAGACTGGATCAGACCAAAGTCCATCTAGCTCAGTGTCCTGTCTTCCAACAATGGCCAATGCCAGGTGTCCCAGAGGGAGGGAACACAACAGGTACAGTAAGCAGCATGAGTAGCCTGCTATGTCATATGGCATAGGCTTGTGTTGCACCTTGGTTTCCTTGTGCAAACTTGGAAAAAGCATCTGGGTTCAGTATTCATCTTGTTCTTGGTTAAACTGCTAACTGCTCTGCCTTTGTTTTCAAAGTGAACGGGTTTTAAAATGGCCTTTTAAAGTGCCACCAAAATGCTTGAGGTACATGCATGGAAGTCATTTTGTAAGGCAGGAACTCCTGAAGGCAGATCCAGGACACATACTAGCAAAGCATCCACTGACTGTGAGGTGTGAAAACTTGGAGCACTCCTGAGAGGGACTGCACACTTACATGGATTCCCACTGTTCAGTAGTGAAAAGAATCTGCCAAAGGAGGTCCCTGGCAGCAGCATGGTGTGGGACAATTAAAAGGACACATCCTAGGGGGAAATAGCCTTTTTTTTTTTCTTACGGGGCTTGTGTCTCTGTCACTCCTTGTTGGGAAACTAAATCACATGAACTGTGGCCCGTGGATGTATGAAAGTAATGGAAATTTAACACACAAATGTGGAGGTCTCTTCTTTTGGCTGAGGGAGGTGTCTATTCATGACATCTCATGTTCCTTCTGGGGTCCCAGGAAGGCTGTACAAGGCTGCTGTCCTCACAGTTCAACCACTACATAGAGGTCTCAGGAATGTGGTGACTCATGATACTTGTTGCTGATCCCTGAGTACGGGCCTCAGACTGTGGGGACCCATTGGACTCCTCTCACACTGCTTCTTGTTACTGCCAGCCAAGTGCAGCGTTTCGAATGGCAGAAGCTGCCGCTTGCTGCATAGCCTGATGTTGCTATTTGCCAACACACAAACCCAGATCAGTAAAGGAACATGGCGCTTGCAGGTCGTTCGACTATTTCTTGGTATGTGGTGCTTACTGGAGTTGGGGCTTGTGAGGAGAGTGGGGTGCTCTAATTGGTGCAGATGTATAGCCAAACCTTTGACCATGTGGAAGCATCCCTTCCCACTAGCCCCTCAATCCAGCCTCAAGTCCCAGCCAAGCAACAGATGAGCAAATTCAGGGTCTGAAAGGGAGCCCATGCAGTGGCAGTGCAGTCTGCTAAGGGATGTTTTCCCCTACTGTTCAGATTTGCCCCATAATTCCCTCCTGTTGCAGGAGAATGAGCACAGATTAGCCAGCTCTTTCCTTAATTTGCTACTGAAGGCCTCTGAACCACTCCTGTCCGTAAGTACCACTTATGCCACTGTTGTGGCTGACACCCCCTGCCCCCCTTAGGCAGAAGCCACGACGCAGCATTTTTATTTCCTACTGTCCATTTGCACTAATGGGGCCTTTGCTGAGATTTCACTCAGGAGGAGGCAAGAGGGGAGATCTAGAGCAAGATACTGACAGAGTTTCAGAGTTGTCCAACTACCGGTAGGTAATTGGCTCAACTTTTCCTTCCAGCTAATAGAAACCACTGGGGCCTTTTCTCACTGTGGAATCATTGCAGTGATTAATAGGCATGTTGTGCTCATGCAATTTCACTTCACGGTCCACGGGGGCCCATCCGCTAACCAACCTAATGCTTTTTAAAGCTGAACATTCTCCAGCATTTGTGTGGGGTAATAAATGAAGCACGGCCTCCCATGTATCATCCCAAGAGCTGCTTTCTCTCACTGTCCTCCCCCTGACATAACACTGACAGCAAGGGGGTGGGCTTGTGCCAAAAGCCGTGCTAGCAACTCGCTGGGCCATGAAAATCGGCCTGCCTTTCCAAGGCACTTGGAGATTTCTCAATGAGGGAGCAGCTCTGCTGTAGCCTTCCTTGGCCCTTTGCGAGCAGCGTCCCAGCACCTGAGCCGTGCCATCCAAGTCCCCGCGCATATGCGCAGACACATCTCTGGGGGTGGGTCATGCTGGCTATCCAGGGAAAACAAGCATCTCCTTGTCGCTATATGTGCCATGGAAGAATATTTCAGCAAAGAGCAACACAACCTCCAACACCCTCAGCTGCTCAGGGCAGCCGCTCCCCCCTGTCATTTGCCACCTGCACACTCAGTAGCCCCAGACAAGCTCAAGCCTAGAAGTCGGGGTCAGTGAGCGATGAGGGAAATGGTTGAAAGGAGGCCGAGAGCTGGCTTTGTTCCACATAGCGCCAGGGTGGTTGTCATTGGGCTTTGCAGTCTCTTGCCTTCCAGTTCTTAAGTTCTCCGCCAGTTTGGGCCTTTTACACATGACTACGAGTCGCACCTGTCTGACAACACACTTTCAGCTGCTGGTGTATCTAGAATGTAGATTCCCAAGGAACCTATAGGAGGTGAGTGCCCACAATCCACTGGAAGGCAGTGAGCTTGGGTACCAATTCCTGTAGGCCCATTTCACACACACAGCTGGAGAGCACAGTATCCCTGTGTGGGTTACCCCTTTTTAAAGAGAGGCCTGGCTCAGTGAACGATTCAGAGAAAGAAACCAGTTTCTGCTAGAAGTTCGGTCCCTTGGTCCCCTTTGCACAGACCTGAGCACTTCCTGCTCCTGCCACCTCGGTCACAGAAAGCCTGTGGTGAAAACAATTTCCACCGGCTGCAAGCAGCTACTGATGTGGCAGTTTGAGGGTAGCAATATGTTTCTGGGCAGCGGGTCTGGATGAGATGACCTCACTGCCCTGGGGCCTATACTCCAAAGAGGGAAGGCCCTTGGTGAGCTAGGGTTCCTGGTTATTTATTTACAGCATCGCAGCCCTGTAGAATAAGGGAGAGGGGGCCGGTGCGTGATCAGTGACAGTGCTGGAATGCACAGCTAACCAAGGCAAGGGGGAGCACAGCGCGAACGCAATGCTGGCACGGGGGAAGCCCTGTCCTGGCCCTGACTGTTCAGTGCAAGACGTCCCAGGGGCTGCTGGGCCGCAGCCTCGTTCCCTCTCACTTAGTTACTCCCCACCCCCTCCTGTTGGAATGGCTGCAAATGTGCCAAGACGCGGAGCGAGGCCAGGGTCGGAGGGCGCAGGCAAGCCCATTAATAACAAGGTGCAAACGGCTGGTTTCTATGGAACGCGAAGCTTTTCACTTATTTCATTTCTGCACTTCGGGGGCTCTGTGTGGTTGCTTACGGAGCGCTTGGTGTCTGGTACCTCTTTTGGCTGAGAGCAGGCCACTGGGTTCCTACAGGGCTTCGGAGGAATGCAGCACATTGTTCTCTGGTGCTGTAATTCTGCAGCGGTAGCTGGGGCTTATTTGTCTTCCAGTTGTTAAATACACGCCCCCCCCCCGCGGAGGTCCTCTTTCTTCCTGGGCAGCAATGAGTAAAACTTCCAGGAATAGACTGGAGAGGGGTCAGCGCGTGGGAGTCAGCGTAAGGGCCTGCATCTCTCTGGCTCCCAGGTCTCTACCAGCGGGCTGAAGAGGTTAACAAGTGAGCTAGGTTCCCCAGATGGAGGGGATGCTCTTATCAGATTCTCACCCTCGTAAATGAACCGAGCCTATCGTTTCTGGGCTGGGGGAGGGGAGCAGCACTCCCCAGTTGGCTAGTTTCTGGCACTGGGGTATGGTGCCAAGTTGGACATCTCCCAGGCTGTGGGGGCCCAGGGGAGCAGCGGGCAGGGCACAGGGAGAAGCGGAGCCGAGGAGAGGTGCAGTGGAAAGTCCTGCCCTGCAGCGGCTGAGCAGGTTCAGCTTTCCATGGAGGGGGCACTTCAGAAGAACAGACTGGCATCTCCTTTGGGCCCCTGGCTTCCCCTGGGGTGCAGTGGAGAAACCCACTGCCTGGTCCCTCTGCTCTGGGGTTGTACAGACAGTGGTAGCAGAGACCCACTCCCACCTTCAATCCTCGTCTCTGGCCCCACTCTGTCTGTCCTCCCGGCCCTTCGCTCTGCTCCCTTGCCCCCGCTGGCTGCCCTGTCGGGCTCAGGGGCGCTGCTGCCTCCGGCTTTGTAGCTGGGGGGTTGTCTCTAGTGCTGCTTTGCCTCTCCCTCCGAGCCTCTTCCCCTCAGTGTGGCCTTGTAAAGCTCAGAAAGTGTCCGAGCCAGCGTCCGGAGGCTGCCATGTGCCCTCGGTCCCTGCCATCCTTTGTTGGGTTCATCGACTCTCTCCGGGGGGGTTCCCGTGTCTCTCTGGAGGGGTCTCGTCTCTCCAGGCTTTGCCTCCTTGTTTGTTGGGTGAATTCCCAGCCACATCCCTGGAGCTGGGTCCAGGGATGCTTTCCCCTGCTCTTGATAGACTCTGAATGAGGCCACTGCAGCTTGGGCTCAGAGAGCCCCTGCTGTTGAGATGTTCCCTCTCGTCCCGGCCATCGTCGATCCCACAACGGACCCTGTGGCGGGGGCGTTCGCTTGTCCTGAGTCATCCGCTGAGGTTCCAGGGCTGTATCCACCCCCTGCTGCTGTCTGGGGCAGCCTCTCGTGCTCAGTACGAACCAACTTGCTGGCTGGAGCAAAACAAAACAAAGTCCTCCCACGTGGCTCACCGCAGGTTATGCAAGAGTTAGTTGAAGGGTCCCAAGCCATCTGACCCTGGGACTTGGGGGAGCATGCAGGGGAGCATGTGTGTGTGTGGCCCCCAGGCCTGCTTGGCTAGTACACGTGCGTACCCCTCTCGCGGTGACAGCTAGTGGCTGCTGGCAGGCGTAGGTCAGCCGAGCTGCCTGTGTCCCTGTGCGCACACAAATGGGCACAGCATGGTTTGTGGCAGCAGAGAAGTGCGTTCAGGCTGGGACGCATGGGAGCAGCCCTGGGCTTTCCTGACGTGCCCGTGACTGACCCAGGCCATCTATGTCTTGTAACTAGCACCATATCATCCACGAGACGCATGCCAGGGCTCAGTGCTGGCGCACCCTCCTGCACGGCTTCCAAGGAAGAAAATTCTGTGCTCACTGCCGTGCCCTCCGTTTGGAAAAGTCGGCTGTTTCAAACCAGGGCTTGATTTGTAATGAGAGGGGCTGCAGCAAGTCCAGAGGGACCGTGGCTATGAACTGCCAAGCCCGGAGACCAGGCCATCCCAAGAGAGTTGCGGGGCCCAGAGCAACACCCCCTCAGGGATGCTCAGGGGCAGGGGAAATGAGGTGGGGATGGGCGCAGGGTCTGGGGCAACCCCCTGTTGCAGGCCCCCACCTGCCCCCATTCCTGCCTCCTTTCCCCCTCCCCTGAGCCAAGTGGCCGGGATTACAGAGGGTCTGGCACGGTGGCGGCCGGTGTCGCCCCCTGCCCTCACCGTGCAGGTGGCAGGAGCCAGAACAGCATAGCAGCCTGTTCTGCTCCACCCTGCCATGTGGCCCGGAGCCCCTCGCTTCTCCACAGGGCGGGAAGCGGCCTGCCCCGGGGCCGGAGCACGCTGCTTCCTGCCGCCGCAGAGAAGCCGAGCGCAGCCGGCCGGGAGAGGGCAGCATGGCGGTGTGGAGCAGGCTGACTGGCAGCTCCAGCCCCTGCGGCCTGCATGGTGGTGGGAGGGGGGCAACTCCTGCTGCCACCTCATGCCAGGCCCCATAAACCCCCCCATCCCTCCCATCCATGCGACGTTTGGCACGGCTGCTGCAGGGCCCCTAAGAGCACGGGGCCTGGGGCAGCTACCCCCATGCGTCCAATGGATGGGGCGGCTCTCCAGGGTTCTTGGAGGGGCTGGGGCTCAGCCCTGGCACAAATTAAGCCCTGCCTCCTACCTCTTATCCATCCCCACCACATGTCCTGTCTCGAGTCTCAGCCTCACAGCCATCTATGCAAAAACCCACACAGCCACGGGTTCTGCGCCTCGTCTTTTGGCTCAGACCCGGCTTGGTGAATTTCAGGGTCATTAGCACATGCTGGCCCATGGAAGGCTTCCATGCACTTCGCATGGCCCCCTGTTAGTGAGTTGGTCCCAGGTGTAGCAGAGCACAGGGACGTCGGAAATTCGCTAGATCTGCAAATGGAAAGTCTCCCCAGTAAGCACAGGAAGGTCGTTCCATGAAATCACCTGATTTCTAATTGCTCGTTTGTTCGTTAGCAAGTCAGTTCATTCTTTGTGGATATGTGGATAGAGCAGGGGGCGAACATTAGCCGGGCGGTCACAGACGGGCGGAGAGGCAAAGGGAGTTCTCCAAGGCTCTACAGCAAGCTGGTTGCAGAGCCAGGTGGGAGCCCGGTGCTAACTCCCTGGGCCACTGTCCCATTCTATGCTCCCAGGGACATGTGTCGGTGTGGTGGAGTTAGGCACCTCTGCTTACGCCTCCAGCCCCGGGAAGTGCCAGGTGTATTCCAATGCTGGTTCAGCAAGCAGCCTCTGCCCACACGCCGGCCTGCTTGCTTTCTCTGTGTCCTGCCACGTGACCCTCACCACCGGCACAGCTCGTCCGAAATGCCTCCGAGCTCCCCAGCGCACTGAGTGCTAGAGCTCAGGTTGCCTTCTCCCCGGCCCTCGGGCATCACGCTGCTGCCCAGCTCACTATGTGTGTGACTGTCGGCAGAGGAGTGACAGCCCCATCTGCCCCTCGTGCAAACACCGTGCGCTCTAATTGTGCATAACAATTCACCTCCCCCAGCCAGTGTCTAACGTGCACTGTCAGCTGCCTGGAGCCGGGACTGGGCCCTGTGTCTGGAACAGCCTCTAGAAATCATGATTTTGCTGCAGGCTGCTCATTCCCATGCGTCTGTCTCCAGGAACGTCCCTTGGAGAAGCACACATGGGCAGTGACGGGGGGGGGGAGGGAGATTCATTCACATCTATTTGTACACTTGTGTTTTTTGTGGGCGTGCCTAAATCCTCACCAGAAAGGCAGGGTGGCCCTGGGGTGAGACTCTGGAGCTCTGGCTTCAGTTCCTAACTCTGCCACCGACTGCCCCATGTGATCCTGGGCAAGTCACTTAGCCTCAGTTCCCCACCTGTGCCGTGTGGCGAATATTCTCTTCCCACTCTGTCAGTCTGGTTTATTTAGGACTGTACATTCCTTGGGGACAGAGACAGTCTCGCAGTAGGTACATGCAACCCCAGCACAATGGGGCCACCGTGATCTCACGAGGGGTCGCTAGCCACTTCTCTAACAGGCCCCCTTAATCCATGGCCTTGTGTCCTCCTAATTTCCCATCGCGCAGGGCTGGGAAGGCCACAGTTCCCAGTGCTCGAGAGACCTGCCCCTTTCAGCTGCTTTCATGCCGTGTCGTGCTGCCGTCTCTTGGCTAACCTCACAGCCTTGCTGTGCAGCTACTAAGGGAAAGCCAGTGAGCCCAGGGGCCGAGGCAGCCTGCCAGCTCCGTTGGATGATGCTCAGAGGCTTCCTGCTCCATTGTTTTCAAGGATTGGACGCCCACGTCCAGGGAGAAGAAACAGCCCCAGGCTTTCGTGGTGATGAACAAGCAAGATGCAGCACATGCCCTGTCATTCATCAGGCGGGGCTGTGAACCCGCAAAGCCCCACTTCTGCCAGAGGCGCCCGCCCCAAGGGGCTGCTGGAGAAAGCAACGTTTCGTCCGCTCCGATGGTCCTGAGGTCCTTTCTGGCCCGTTAGTGCACCTGGCCCAGGGAGAGCGGAGGCAGATGGCCTGCAAAGCTGCTTTTTTGCCCCCTTCTCTTTTCCTTTGTCTCAGCGCGAGGGCAGGTGGGGCTGCAGTGAGGACAAACGAGGAGCGCTCGTCCTGGTGGATTAGCTCTTGCCCTGGTGAGCGGGTTTGAAATGCCCTGGGTTGAGTGCAAACCCTTTTCCTCCCCTTCGCCTGCAGGAATTCCACCAACACCCTCTGGAGAGGGAACAAACCGCTGTGCCAGCTGCATAATCTCGGAAAGCCAGAGGGGTCTGGCAGCCCAGGGGGAGGCCCCGGAGCCTCGGAGATAAACAGACCCGACCTTGAACCAAAGCCTTGCATCGGCTGGGAGCTGCTGGTGGCCCTGCTAATGCCTCTTGTAACCTCTTCTGCCCCCTCTCTGCTGGCTGTGGGGCCAGAGTTAGGTAAAGAGGAGCTCCCAGGATAGGGGCCCCGCAGAAGTGAGTGCCTCCGTCTTTTTGCCTCTGCCGGGCCTTTGGGAAGAAGCAGGTTTAAAATCTGGACTCCGAGGTGCCTCGTGGTAGCACTCCGGACGTGCGCTGTGTCCCTGCCAAAATCTTGATTGTAAATGAGGTGCCCTCCCATGCCTCTTCCTGTTCTTCCGGGGGACCCCCCCTGCAGCCCTTCCCCCGCAGGCACCAGTCGCCTATGTCTGGACTTGATAAGCAAGGTTTAGGAAAGACTTTGCCTAGAGCAGCGGTTTTCAGACGGCGGGTCGTGACCCAGGACTGGTGGTGGAATGTCAGGTGCTGGGTCTTGTTGCTTCAGGGGGATCAGGTGAGCAGAGGGAGGGGCTAAGGCAGCTCCCTGCCTGTTGTGCACGGCAGACTGTGCTGCACCCCAGAAGGGGTCGCAGCAGGCCTGGCTCCTAGGCGCTGGTAGGGAAGCGCACAGGGCTCCATGCACTGCCCCTGCCCCGAGCACTAGCTCCATACTCACATGGGCTGGGAACCTGTTGCTGGTTGCTTTTGGGGCGCAGCCTGGTCTGCAGGGCCAGGAGAGACAGGAAGCTGCCTTAGCCCCCCCGCTGCACCACTGACCAGGAGCTGCTCAAGGTAAGTCCCTCCTGCCCCAGCCCTGATCTACCTGCCCCCCCCCAAGCTCCTCCTCAGCCCCGCCCTGGAGCCCACACTCCCGTCACATTCTGTTGGGTCGCGGCATCAACGATTTTCTTCAACTGGGTCATGAGAAAAAAGGTTTGCAAACCTCAGGCCTAGAGCGCATGTCTGTGCCAGGAAGCACCAGCCTTCTGGGCTGTGGGAACCCAGAGCGCACGGTGAAAGCAATGGCATCCATCGCAGGAGTTCAGCCAGGGCTGGAGACGCACTGCAGATACGGCCTGGGCAGTACCAGCCTGTAGTGCTGACAAAACGCCCCCTCCCGCGCTGCCTGGCACTGCTCCAGGCCGGCCAGGGGAGGGGGCCCTTGCCAGTGCATTGCACACACGGCGCTCTGGTGAACGTTTCCGCGCTTTCCCTTGCCCAGAGGAAAAGGATTCCGCAAGAGCAGGGAAGCCCCTTCCCCACCTGGAAACAGCTCGGCCCACCAGCAAACGGCTTAGATTCCCAGGACACATCTCGGCAGGCTGCCTCCCCCTCTATTCCAGCCTAACTCAGGAGGCAGAGCAGGTGAATTCACAGTCTGGGGCGGGTGCTTCATTCCCAACCCAGAAACACTGCTCAGGCCTGGTGAAAAAATAATAAAAACCCCCTTTGCTTTCATCCCTCCCTGCCCCCCCTTCTGCTGACTGCTCGGCTCAGCCCCCCGCTGTCTGCACACAGACTAATCATCCGTTTCCCCAGCTCTGCTAGGCATGGGGGCAGTACAGAGAGGTACAGAAAAAAGGAGCCTCGCAAAAAAAAAATTTTTTTTTTTGCTTTTGCAGTTGAGTAATGTAAATGTTGAATTGTCCATTGCCATGGAAACCGGCAGGCCATGTTTCCAGGGAAGTTCGATTCCATTCCCGTTGCTTTAGGTTTATGACACCCTTGCAAATGTGCCATGAAATGGTCCAGGTTCAGGCAGACCGTTTCCTCCCCTGCCCTTCAGCAGGAAGATGGAGCATGGGAAACCCAGCAACACTTTTCTCAGCCTTTCAACAAGCAGGATTGCCTCAGGGCAAATAAGGAAGAAAAACATAGAGGAGAATTTAGAGGCATCCTAACTGTTTGATTCAGTGTCATCGCATTTTATAGAGGACGTGTATAAAGTGAAACAAATCTAACAATACACATAGCCCAGTAAATACATTACAGGTTGAACCTCTCTAATCCAGCACCCTTGGGACCTGACCAGAGAATTTGCTGAACCCCAGGAGGCCAGTATTGTCTAGCAGCATTACCAACACTGCTACTACTTACTGAGCTCTGAGAAGACATCAAGGGGTAAATTAAAGCTAAATAGCAGCACAGAACACTGAGAGCCAGGACTGGTGGCTGTAAACAAACTTTACGGAACTGCAGGGAACTTGGCCACACGCAGGATCAGTGGACAGCCAGCTAACTCAAATCATGCTGGACCATGGATGTTTCAGGACCAGAGAGTGCCGGACTAGCGAGGTTCAGCCTGTACTGCAAACCCATCGGGCAGGAGAGGAATGCATATCAGACACACGAAATTGTAGTTCACTCCTAAGGCACAATACAGTCCAGGCAAGAGTGTGTACTACCAAGAGCTGAACAGCACAGCTGGTGGCCCAGTCTATAGGCAACATTTACATTGGGTTAGCTAACTTGGTTTCTGAACCAGGTTAGTTCCATTGGTGTAACCCATTTGACAGGAATGTGTTAAACTAGTTCCAAGTGGCTAACGCATCAATGGAAAGCACCCTTAAACCAAGCGAAGAGGCTCTGCAAGCCGAGGCTGTGCCAGTTGAACTGTACGTATTGAGAAACATGGGTGGTTGGTGCAATTCCTATGTGGAGAACAGGCTCCATTTAGGGTGGGGTGGGGGGAGGGAGATGTGTGTGTGCAGGCCGACCTTAGGATTTCTGGGGCCCTCTGCAGTACTATTCAACTGGTACCCCTAGGCCCCAGGGCAGCCAGGGATGGGGGATGATTTTATAATCGTCAGCACCACACTAATGAAATATCTTTAAAGCACATACGCTACGGTCCTGTCGACTAACATGGTACATGCAGAAATTGGCCGTGTAGACCTAGGCTGACAAATGCCAGTTACGTGGCATCAGGCCCACTTGAATGGCTCTTTCACAGGTTCAATGTGCTGCTGAGAGCTCAGGCAGGCTTTGCCACTTGTAAGTTAACTAGATCCTCTCCAGCGGGAGCAGAGCCACAGGCCAGGGACAGGAAGAGGTGGGTGGATGGACATTAAGAGGTCCCCAGATTTTCAGGTGCCCTACGCAACTATATAGTCTGCATCTGGGTGATGGCCCTATGTGTGTGTCGAGGGGTAACATTTTTTTCTATCAACTTCCATTTTGGTCAACGTGGAAGTTTTAGCACCTCGGAGACGATGTGGAGGCTAACGGATATAATCCGGGATCTCTGCGGGTTTGCAGGCCTCTAAGCACATGGACCATTGCTTTGTTCCGGTGGGACATGCCTGGCATATTGACCATCCTCGTGTGGCAAGCCCAGCACAATCATTTTGAGGGGTTGCGGTGGAAATCTCACTGGAAGACTGCACCATCTGCCAGCCTACGTGCTTTAAGCAGAGTGGGGAGGCAGGGCTTCTGTATTGCAGCCTGCAGAGAAACTCCTGCTCCCTGTCACACACGTGTAGTAATGCACCAAGCAAAGAGCATTGGTTTCTGATATAGGTTTATAATGGATTTTATCTTAAAATAATAAAGCAGTATACACAACATACACATGACTTTCACAAAGCGCCACTGTTATATTAGTTTACTTTAAAACCTACCAGTCTCTTCACAGTCTCTTTGCTCTCTTTCTCTGTATAGATCACTCTCTATATTTTTTCCTCTAGCAGTTATTCAGATTTTGGTTGACAATTTGCAACTCCACCTGTCATCTTCACTGAGGAGCAGGAAGAAAAGTCCACTGACCAAAAGTTGCTCTTGTTCAGCTCATGTCTATAGTGCAGCCAGGCATTAACACGCTGGGTCTGTTTGAATGAAACAGTGGGGACCATCAGCCTTGCCTAGGGCTTTGTAGCCTCCTGTGTTGGGTCTTGCCAAAACACAAAGCAAAGAGCTTTCCGCAAGGGTTTCATATTTTGCCTTAGGTGGGTGACGGTTGTTTTGTGGCTTGTTTTGTGTGTTTTGTTTTGCTAGTGAAATTAAATGTATAGTAACAAAATTCTTTCTGGAGTCCGTGCAGGGATACTCAGTCAATCACATTCCACTGAGCGGTCTCAAGTTTGTAAGCACTGCACTGACATTTTGCAAGCCGACAACGGGCAGAGGACGCTTCACAGTGTAAGCAATGATTGCAAACTCCTAGGGAAGAGAATAGCTTTGCGGAGCAAGTTGGCAGGGTCCATGGGATCTCCTGGGAAATGTAGTCCTGTCTTTAGTGCTTTGCAGAACGAATTAAATAAAAGCCATGCAGCTGAACTACAGCTCCCAGAATGCCAGGGCCCACGGGGCCCGGGTCCTGCGTAAGTTTGTTTTGTCCCCTCTCGGGTTCCTTTCTCCTCAGGTCTGGTCTAACCACTCAGCCCGCTTCGGTGCTTTGCACGTGTGCACGTCCACGGTGTCCTCGCACTCCTTGCAGCGCACTGCGCAGCACCAGTGAAACTTGCACTCGCACTTGGTGACACGTGTGACGCGGGTGGTGTCGTAGCCCCGGCCACAGCACATGACCTCACAGCCATCGGTCCCACGCGACAGCTTATTGCACACACGACCCGCTGTCCCCAGGGAACCTGTGGGGAGGAAGTCAGGGTCCATTACACTGTCTGGGAACGAAAACACCCCCTTGTGACCCTTGGTGTAGTTCTCTGGGCGCTGTCCTAGCCATTGCTACCACCAGCCAACACTGCTTTCTGCAACCAACTACTGTCCATTAGACTGTCAGGCCTTTGGGCCAGGGCCTGCCTTCTTTGTTCTCTATATCGCACCTCCCATGATGGGACCAGGTCAGGATCAGGGGGCCACTAGCAAGGTTCCCTCTAATTTTTCCCCCATCCATGTGCAGAATAAATGTTGTTATGTGCACCAAGTGCTGATGTGCACCAGTAAACACACATGCTACCAGCTGCGGGCGCTCTGCTAATCATCTGGGTGGCACCTGAATCTCTCGGGGGGGGGGGGCCCAACTGCTCAGCTTACAGGGAACACTGACCATTAGGTCATACTGCCATGTAAGTTGGCGAGACTGAGCTTAAACACGTGCTATTTTAGCCATGCATGAACTGATAGTTTTTTGACTTCAGTAGGTTCTAAGATGCAGGGATTGTACTGGGCCTTGTGGTTCAACAGCAATAAGTTCGTGGCTATGTGGACCTAGTCCCAAAGGCCCTCCCATTCCTCCCATTTGCCACTGGTGTCTGTGCCCTCTGCCGGCTAGGGCCCTCCCCTGGGGGCTGAGCTGCAGCGCCCGGTCTGTGTATGATGGAGTGCTCGAGGTGGAAGGGCTCGAAGGCAGAAACACCTCTGTGCCGCTGCTGCATAGAGGTGGGGCGAGTGGCTCACTGAAACGTGGGCGCCATTTGTTCATTGCTAGTGCTGCTCCCACACACACGGCCTGCACGGCTGGGCCCGGGGCACTGGGCCCGTTGTCATGGAAACGGAGGGCAGCCTTTGGCCTGGTGAGCAGTGCCATCACACACAAGGCCGGTGCTTTCTCTGCAGTGGCCCCAGGCCCGTGCGGGGCAGCGCCTGGCCATGCTGACTCCAAACCCTGTGGCAGCAGCTTGCGCCCACCCTGCGTGGCTGCGTGCCATACCCGTGTGCCAAGAAAGGCCCAGGGGTCAGAGAGGAGACTCTGCTCACGCATGCCCACAATGGGAAATTCTGGAGAAACAGCTGCCGTGCAAATCTATCTGGGCACAATTTCTGCCCTTCACTCCCATCTCGATCAAAGCCACCCTGCCTGCAGCGGGCCCCGTGTGTGAACAGCCCTGCCGGGGAGGGTGGCAGGCCACCGGGAAAGGCACTGAGAAGTCTGACAGGAGTTTCCCGGGGTGAGGAAGGCAAATGCCCGTAGGCTGGCTGCCCCCGGGCTGCTCGGACTCCCCGCTGATAGTATCTTGGGCTGCGAGCGGCCACCAGCCCTGGTTTGGTACCGAGTGACGCACACAGCGGTCAGCAGGTGTGCAGATGGTTGGGGGTGCCCAGAGAGGGGCTTCTGCCTCCTTCCCAGCAGCCGCCTGGCAACTACCATTCACCATTTTTTCACACCTTGATGTGTGTTCGCTCGGGCAGCTACATGATCCACACCAGACTGGGCTGATGTCTCGCTGAAGCCCTGCCCTGTTGCCTGAGTCACCTCTGATTTCCCAGACACACCCGCCCTCTTCCGGTCCTCCCAGCTACCTACGGCAGCTCCCAGAGCAGTGCCCCAGTGTCCCAGACTGCCCCACTGGCTACAGTCGCACTGTCACAACCACAGACTTTTCTGGCTAGGGAGATGCTGTTTGGTTTTTCATTTTAAGGGTTTTTTCCCCCTTCTCCTGAGACATTGCCCAGTAAGGTGATGTGTTGCAACTCTCGCTAGGTTTGTGAGGCCTTCCCGGGGGCAGGGAAGGGAACAGAGATGGCTCTGGAACCTGGATCAGCAGAGAACGCACAGCGGGGACGTTACCCTACGTTCTACCTTCGTTACCCTACATTCTACCTTCGTTACCTGACGTTCTACCTTGCTGCTGCTGCCCCAACCCCACCTGCAGGAGTTCAACCCTTGCTTTTTGCTAGGCTGCTCTCTCTACCTATGCAAGCTGAAGACGCAGCAGTAACCTGCTGGGGGGCTGTAGCCAGGTAGGTCCCACCATATTAGAGCAGCAAGGTGAGGAAGGTAATATCATTTACTGGACCAAATTCTGCTGGGGAGAGAGATAAGCTGCCAGGAGGGAAAGCTCCGAGGGGCTTGAATGCTTCTTCACAGAAGTGGGTCCAATAACGGACCATCTTAGCCCCCTTGTCTCTCTCAGTGGCAAGCAGGTTAGATAGCCCTGCACTGCTTGAATCTGACAATTAGGCTGAGCGCTAATAGCCCCGGGGCGGGGGCTGTGGGAGTCCCTCCGTGGGGTAGCAGGAGGAGGCCTGAGAGGGGATGAGAGATTGCGCTAGATTCCCCACCTCGTTCCCCAACGGCTCGTGGGACGGGGTCTTACCTGCCGACTTGTCCATCATGCAGTAATCAGGAGAGTTCTCAAAGTACACCAGGTCTGTTTTGGTGGGTTTCCTGAAGTTCTTGTTGGCCACAGTGAAGCCGGTGCCGTCCTGGTTCATTGTCACCTGGATGGCCCCGTTGTATTTCTTCCGAAGGTAGTCGCCAGTTCTCCGAAAATCGGACAGGGCCAGCCAGCACGTCCTGAGGGTGCAGGAGCCGCTGACTCCATGGCATTTGCACTCCAGCTGCAGGAATCGCTTGACAGCCTGTCAGAGAGAAGTGGCCATGAGGAAAGGGTAGGGCTGAGCCAGCCCACTGCACTCAGGTGGGTCAGGTGCCAGCCACGGAAGCTCAGCCTGCCCGTTTCTTGCCCCCGGGGGGTGGGGGTAGCTAATGGGTAGAGGCGGGGAGTTCTGTGAGCCACAGGGACGCTCTGGAAAATCGCAAAGGACTGGCTTTTGTGCAGCCCCCGATGAGTCCTTGCTGCTTAGCTCCCTGGGGTGACGGAAGAAGGCCACAAATCTCTCACCCCTTACAACAGCTCTGACACCAAAAGGCCACAGGCGTGGATTATAAACAGGACACACCTCAGTTGAAAGCAGGTCTGTGTTACTGCTAGTTGTCTTGACCTGGGGCCTTTTAAACTGGAGTGGGGGTGGGAGGAGCGATGAGATGAGTTGAGAGAAGGAAGCTTTCAGCCTCAGGCCATTTAGAAAACTGAACTTGTGCCCTGGGAAAAGGTCAGGAGTTGGGCTCTGGCCCGATAGGGGTGCCCTTTCACAGACCCACACCTGACTTCAGTGCTCATCGGGTGTGACGGTGTATGCTATTAATGTTCCCCACTTGGACAAGACTACGATAATGGTACAAAGTATGCCTTGTGAGGGGTCATTTGAAACATCATAATCTACTGAACATTTTTGTCCTGTAAAATGTGTGTCGACCATGTATATATAATTACAAGTTTTTACTGTATAACATTGCTGTACCATGTTCCAGATTCAGAAATCAGACCCAAACCAGTTCTACAAAGGCAATTGAGTGCACCCACACAGGCATCGGCAAATTCATGTGGGGGTATCACTTAATCAAGTGACCATTCTCCAGCAATGGGAAGGTGTGAATGAGAAATCTACATTTTGTCACAGGGACAGTCAAACGTTCACACCCACAAGAGACTATTTGTCCCCTCAAAGAGGGGAGACTGGTATAAGATTGAGAGACAGCAGCTTCAAATCACCTCTCTCTCCCTCCATCTTCCCTCACAGCAGCTGCAAAGACAAAGCGAGCGAGGTGGTCCTGGCTGGTTGGCTTTTCAGAATACTGTAAACATATGGCGAGACAAAACCTTGTGCTTTTAAGTTCACTTAGCTCGTTCAGTTAGGGAGTAACTGGTGGTTTACTTATTTCTTCTGTGGCCAGCCCTGACTTTGATGCATCATCCTTTGTAACCGCTTACAATTTATCTTTTTGTACTTAATAAAATTATGTTCTTGTTCAGTCTGAACCAATGTGTGATTAAATTGTGTGGGAAACTCCATTTGGGGTCACAAGCCTGGTGCCTGCCCTTGTCCTCTGAAGAAATGAGGCATGTTTTAGGACCCCACATTTCTCAGCAGTGTGCTGATAGCACAAGACACACGTTTCTGGGGAGGGGTGGGCACGAGGCTGGGACCAGGATTCTGCTAGGGTTCTTCGGCAGTGCAGTTCATGTGTGGCTCGCTAGCAGCCCTCAGTTCTGTGCTGATGGGCACAGGCAAGCTGGGGACAGTCTAGGGGTTAGGCTCTGTCCAGAAGGGGATGCCACTTCCCAGACCCAGGCCTGTCTTCAGCGCTATTGGGGAGTGATGGTCTATACTCTTACTTTCCCCACTTGGACAAGACGATGATAAATATTACAAAGTATGCCTTGGGAGGGATCGTTTGAAACATCATAATCTGCTGAACATTATTGTCCTGTAAAATGTGGGTCACCCATGTATTTACAATTACAAGTTTCTACTGTGTAATGTTGCTGTAACATGTTCCAGACTCAGAAAGGCAGACCCAAACCCGTTCTCCAAAGGCACACCCATGCAGCGACATGCTGGTGGCTGTGTGTACGCAGGCTAGGAGTGGCTGCTCACTAGGCAAGCAGTGGGAAAGGAGCACTGATGAGACATGGCTCGTCAGCAGTCCAGAGTGCACCCTGGGGAATGTCACATGGGGATCTGCCTTCCTTGAGGCCAGTGAGACTACAGGGAGGGCTGCAGGCCCTGGAGGCCCATAGGATCCATCTGCTCCACAGGCTGACGCTTTGGGCTACAGAGAGCTGGTGCTAGCTGCTCCTCCATGTTCCCAGCAGGGCGGGTAGGAGCCTGGGCTTTGCTGCGTGGAGGCCTGTACTGGGCTGCCTGTGAGAGATGCCCAGTTAATTGGGGCTCCTATGGGGCTGCACTTTGGGGGCTGAATGTACTGTTCCCAGCCCCTTTCCCCTGTACAAACTAGCACTGCTGTGCACATGCAGCTGGGGCAGGGGTACAGCCTGGGCATTCTGGCCAGCGGGGGTGGTGTGGGCTGCACTGGGGAGGAGATGCCGCAGCTAGGCAGGGAAGCCGCTTTCCCGCCAGGCCCCAGTGGCCGACCGGGGCTGCTGCCAGGGGTCTGGGACAGCTGTTGCGCAGGGAGAACAGGGCTGCCTGACCGGCCCAGGGGTCTCCACCCTGGAAGGGTGAGCTGCTGTGCCCACAGCTCGGTAACAGCCCAGCAGCCGGGCGCCCCGCCGGTTCGGAATCCAAACGGCAAGCTGCCCCAGGCGGGCGGCATGTGCCCTCTGCAAGGGGGGGGTGTCTTGCAGGGCTGGGGCATGGCCCCCGGGACTCACCGTCCTCCCGCAGCGGTTGTTGTGCAGGTTCATCAGCGCCCGGGCGTCCTTCACCTTCTTCTCCTTGGCGTCCACAAAGGCCTTGGCGAACTTGATCCCGTAGTGGATGTTGTCGCTGCAGCCGCCCCAGTCGAACTCCCCTCGCTCGTCCCTGGAGCGGCCGCGCTTGAGGGGGTCGCAGCCGCAGGCTTTCAGCTCCCCCTGGCTGCAGGCCCGGGTGATGGCGTACACCACCCCGGCCGAGGAGATGGCGTAGACGAAGGCCGCCTCCCTGCTGCCTGCCGGGGGGAGCAAGAGGTGGGGAGTGAGTGCATGCACCAGGCCCCCCTCAGAGCAGGACCCGGGCAGGGATCTCAGAGACACCCCCAGATACAAAGTGGGGCTGTGCTCAGCCCGGCCCCTCCAGCAGGGCACCGCAGCACCTGCCTCCTCAGTCTGCGCCCCCTTCTCCATGCTCCGAGCCCCAGGGCATCGAAGCGCCCAACGCCACGGGCTGGGAGCAGGCCCAGCGCCAACGGAACCAGGCTGAACCATGCTGGGGCTGGGCGCTGCTTGGCCTCCGTCTTCCCACCGCAGAAAGCAGCCTCCCTCTGTCTGCCTGAGGTCTGGATTCTGGCTCTAGGGCCTGCTAGGGCGGCGGCTGGCTTGTGACCCCAAACGGCATGAGCAAGGGGGGGGGAGCCGCCCCTGCTTGGCCTGTTACCCACCAAGCATGGCATGTGCCAGGGTGCACGTCACGCAGTGGCTGGGTGGTGTCAGGGTGGGCGGAATTGCCGACTGTACTGAGACGGGGAGCGACCGGCAGCCTGGCAGTGCTGGCCTTTGTCGCCCGTCCCGCCACGTCCCGCTCACGCAACTTAACGCTTTGGCCTGCGCTGCCCTCCCTGTGGGAAGAGCCCGTGCCCAACAGCTGCCAAGCCATGCACCCAGCCCCCCAGGGTCACCACCTTTGGCTGCACAAATTCCTGGAGGAATCACCCCTGATGAATCGTCAATGAAAGAGTAATCTCTAACTCCTAGGGGGCAGGTAACCCGGAGGGGCAGAGGCTGCCTTTTAGTCCAGCACCCGGCACAAGGTCTCCCGCTGTCTTACTGGGGCCTCTAGCACAGCAACGGGCAACCCAGGCTAGTGAGGGGGCTGGAGGAGCGGCCTCCTTCATCTCCGTGGGCTGCACGTTTGTCCTAACCGAGGCGCTCTCCCGGGGCGAATTTGCTCGCTGCGTGTGCGGCCCTAGAATGTGCGGGCAGTGCTGACGGGCCCATAGCAGCGCTGGGATTGGCTGCCGAGAAGTGCCCGGCTCTCCCGGTCAGCGCTGTGTGCAATCAGCCCATGTCTCACTGCACGCGACCTGGCTCTATGTGCGTGGCACTTTAGTAACTCCGCTAGGGAAAAAACCCCTGCGTGGATGGAAACCAGGGGAACTGGCAACCCTGCACGTGGGCAACGGTAAACCAGATATTTGGTGGGCCACACACAGAGCCCCGATAGGCGGCAGGTTGCTCACTGCTGCTCCAGCTGCTACTGCAGAACAAATAACCATCAAGTGTCATCTCTCCAAGGGATTCTGCAAGCTGTCTACCGTGCCGGGCTGGCCGATCCCTGGGCCGCTGGGCTCTGCGGGCCCAAAGACCCTGTCCTGCAGGCTGACTATCTGAAGAACACCAGTGGCTCATCTCGTGTGTGTGTGTGTGTGCGCGCGCGTGCACATGCGAGAGATGTGTGCACGTGTGAGAGAGAGAACTGGTTCACGAAGCTAGGCAGCTATGCTGCATAGTGGGGTTTGAGCCTAGTTCCTCCTGTGGGGGGAGACACTGGCTATCCAGGGTCAGCACTCGCACCCCCCTGCTCACGGCTCCTTTGCTGGACGGTCCCCCAGAGACCCTGGGCCCCAGGAGCAGCGCGCCTGGCTTGGAGAGAGGGATGCAGGGAGTGCCCGGGGGTGCCAGGGAGAGGTGGGTGGCTCTGCTTAGGGCCCAGTTGAAATGTGCTTGCACTGGAGCTGCCCTGGGGAGGCCAGCGTCTAAGGTCCCTGGAAGGACCAGGGAGATGAACAGGCTGGTAGGCAGAGTGGAGAGCAAAGCAGAGAGCAATCCAGCCCACAGCTCCCCCCGGCAGGCCCTTCAGCTCACCAAGCCGGGCCCAGGGAGCTCGAAGAGGAACCCAGGGGCATGATCCAGCCCCCGAGAGCAACGCCCCGGCCAGTGAGACAGGGCAGAGCCCAGGGGCGACCGGTGGGAGGGGAGCTGCCTGGACAGACTGACAGAGCAAGGGCTGGGCCCTGCCGGTGAGGGGCAAAGGCCAGAGAGCAGAGTGTGGGGGGAGAGCGGTGTATGACTGCACGGGGTGATGGCAGAGTGAGGTTTATGCCCTGCCTTTGGGGTAGTTTCCAGGCACTCCTGGCCTGCCTGCCCTGGCTGCAGAGCTTGGCCTTCGGTAGGACACAGGCAAAAGCGAGAGATTCCACCTTCTGGCTGAGTTCCCAGCCCCTCACCCCTCCCTCTGCCCCTCCACTGCCTCTCCTGCCCATTGCTGCCCCAGCCTGAGCAGAGGAGCCCGGCTGGGACAGCAGCCGGCTTCGTATCCAGCCTCCAGCACGGCAAAGCGCTCGCAGTCTCAGCCTGAGAATGGCCCAGCGGTTGCCGCAGGGCTCCCCGGCTGCCTGATAGTTTATGGCTCTGGCTGGAGGTTTTACATTGTCAAAGCAGCTGCAAATCAAAGCCAGGCAGCGGCGTACCTAGCCGGGACCCGGTCCAAGGCAGAGCTCTCGGGGCCCCTGACCAGGGCTGGGGGGCCCGGCACTGAAGGCAAGAGCTCTGTGGTCGGCTCTCCAGCCCGGCAAACACAGGCGTGGGGGCAGACGTGGGGTCACAGCCTCTCTGCTGGCAGCCTGTGACCCAAAGCGCCTGGCTTCCCATGGCCTCGAGAGCAGAGTCCACATTCCAGCCCTGCCTAGAGAGGCCCCCGCGCTGCTGAACCCCTCGCCGACCAGCGGGGAGCTGCCCGGAGACAGGCAGGCAGAGGCGTGGTATCCCAGGCAGGAGTCCTGTCCTGCGGGCAGTGGTCAGAGGTGGCCAGGAAAGAGCAAATGCCCTGTGCCCCATGCGCTGGCATGGCAGGCTGTGCGCCCAGCCCCGTGTCACACAGAGCTGCAGCCGGAACACAGCCTCCTGGCTCTGGCAAGCCCTGCTCCCTGGTGTTATGCAGCCGGGAGGAGCACAGAGGGGGACAGGGCTGTCCACTGCTGCCCACTGTCGAGGTGGGACATCTCAGAGGGTGGGCGTCTCCACTACCCTCCGGGGAAGGTCTCTCTTCTGCCCCTCCAGCGCTCAGCATGTGGAGCAGCCCTGGGGGGACGGGGAGTCAGCGGAGGCGAGTCCAGGTGTCATGGGTCTGCTTCCTGAGCATCTGGCTGAGTGGGGAGGAAGGCCTGAGGTCCCTGGCCTTTATCGTATCCAGGGAGCAGGGGGGCTTTAAGCCACGGTTGCATCTGATTGTGGGGGCCCATAACTCCCACGGGCTTAACTCCTGCCCCCGCCCTGGTCTCTGCAGGGACTGGATGTCTCTGATCCAGCAGCCAGTGTGCTGCACTCAGGAGCCAGGAAAGTGCCTGGACCCATCTCTCCTGCAGGCTGCAGCTGTCCATGCTCCCTCTGCCTCCTTGCGCCCTGCTGGCTTCCCCGCACTGGGATCTTTCTGGGTCTGATGAGCTCCCTCCTCCGCACGCCCGTCTCCCCAGGCTGCCTTGCCTCTCAGCCAGCCCCTGATGTGACAGCCCCTCTGCCTCCTACCCCGACACCCTCCATAGGCATCCTCGGGGTGAGGAAAACACCTTCCCAGCCACTCTTGGCCTCCACGCCCGGCGGGGCACTGAATGTGACCCAGTGTATGGAGGGGGGAGTGCGTGTGTGTGGGGGACAGGCAGGGTAGGACAGGACAGGCAGGACCGCGTGTCCTTTTGTCATATCAGTCTGGCTCCAGCCTCATCCACACACCAATTAGAAACACCCCCCTCCCGAAAACACTGGTTGTCACACCCCCCTGTGAAGGGGTGAAAATTTTGTAGACCCAGAACTAGGGAAAAGAGATCTGATTGGTTGGATGGGCTGTCAGTCACTCAGAGAAAGAGCAATGGGATGGTCCCTTCCCTGCAAAGCATTCTGGGTAAGGAAGCCCTCTATAAAAGCTGGCAAATGGGCACTGCTTGCTCCTTAGAGCTGCTGGAGGAAGCATCAGGTTGGGGAGCTGGCCACTGCTCAAGTGATGTTAAAGGTATTCATTGCTGTTATGGGCATTTGTTAAAAACAAGGCTTGGTATTGCTTAAGCTTTTATGAGCTGGGTGTCTTGCTCTGTTGGGTAGTTTTGTGGCTTCACTCTTCCCACCCCCTTTGCATCTTCCTCCTTGTTCCTCCGAGCAGCTGGGTGCCACTCTGCTGTTCTGTCTGGCAAGCACTTCCCCCTGCTCCCAGGAGATGCCTGCATCTTACTGGTGCCAGCCTGTGTCCCCCACAGGCTGGGAGCTCCTGCCCTAAGGAAATGAGGTTGGGGGGGGGGGCCCTGAACGTGCCCTGCCTGGGGGGGTGGAGGGCATTGTGGATGTGCTCAGCGTGGCTCAGATGATTGTCCTTTGCGTGGATGTAAGCGCTATGGTATCTGCTCTGGTTGGGGGGGTCTCTGTGCCATGCAGGCTCCCAGTAGTTGCCTATTGCAGGAGCGCCAGGTGTTAACTCCTGTGCCTTTATTCTGCACATCTCGTGGTGTTGGGGGCTTTCTGCAAAGCCCCAGCTCCTGGAGCTATGGCACTAGGCGAGACTCTGAATTGTGTGTGTTAAAAAAGAAAGTTTCTAGCACTCCAGGTGGCAGAGACGACTCTGAGATGCCGGCCCTGCAGGGTCATGGGCCTGGTGGCCAACACAGAGCCCAGCCCGTGCTATATTTAATACTGGGCTTTTAAAGCAGTCTCCTGACTTGGGAAAGCCCAGAGCGGCTGTGCTACCTGCAGTCAGGGAGAGGAGACCAGGCATGCTGGGTCTGTCTAGTTGCCCTCCTGTCTCCCGTGGGCAAGGGAAGGCACTGCCTTCCCAAAAATGTCTCCATGCCCGTGCCTGCAGTGGCCAGGAAGGGTTGGGTTTGGACTTGGCTTCATGGGGGGGCCCTCAGGTGGACAGGGAAGCCTATGGCTATTACCTTTATGTATGGTACAATGTACCTGCTGGCCCCCTTGTCTATGCCAGCCCTATAGCCTGCTCCTCTCTCTGGGGCCCAAAGCTGTGATTGTCCTGGGTCCCCGTGTTCTCCAGCTTGGCTTCCCTGCCACGTAAGGCGACAGTTCCCATGCAAGCGGCTGACTCCTGGCCAGCCCCGCTCTCCAAATATTTATAGATCCTGTTACTGTTTACATGCATGCTCCTTCTCCAGAGGTGTCTCGTTGCCCCGCCCCCTCTTATCCCAGCGCTGGCTGGGCTCCTGTTGCCGCTGGATTAACTGAGTGAAGAGCCATGCTTCCAAGAAAGTAACCCAGCCTAACATGCATGGCAGCCTGGCCCAGCACAACTGGAGAGATTCCTTAGTGGTTCTTGAGTGCTGGTGTAACACCGACAGGCGGAACCGAACTGGGGACCTCTGGAGCTCAGTGCAGGAGTCTCTGCAGCATGTGCTAAAAGCCAGCTGGCTCCCAGCTCAGGCTGTAGGGCAGACTCCTTCTCTCTCTCACTGTAAGTAGTCTCAGTGCCCCTACATGATTTAGGAATCATTAAAAAAGGGAGAGAGAATACGATGGAGAATATCTTATTGCCTCTCTATAAATCCTTGGTACGCCCACATCTTGAATGCTGCGTGCAGATGTGGTCGCCTCATCTCAAAAAAGATCTAGTGGCATTGGAAAAGGTTTAGAAAAGGGCAACAAAAATGCTGAGGGGTTTGGAACGGGTCCCATATGAAGAGAGATTAAAAAGACTTGGACTTTTCAGCTGAGAAAAGAGGAGACTAAGGGGGGATATGATAGATGTCTATAAAATCATGACTGGTATGGAAAAAGTGAATAAGGAAAAGTTATTTACATATTCCCACAATATAAGAACTGAGGGTAATCAAATGAAATGAATAGGCAGCAGGTGTAAAACAAACAAAAGGAAGTTTTTCTTGACTGAGTGCACAGTCAACCTGTGGAACTCCTTGCCAGAGGATGCGGTGGAGGCTAGGACTTTAACAGGATTCAAAAAAGAGTTAGATTCCTGGAGGTTAGGTCCATCAATGGCTATTAGCCAGGATGGGTAGGAATGGAATCCCTAGCCTCTGTTTCTCTGGAGGTGGGTGACAGGGGAGGGATCACGTGAGGATTATCTGTTGTGTTCCCTCCCTCTGGGGCACCTGACATTGGCCACTGTGGGCAGACAGGATACTGGGCTGGATGGACCTTTGGTCTGACCCAGTCTGGCTGCTCTTATGTTCAGTGCCCCTCCCCCAGCAGGTGTGTGGGTTACACCAGCGCTGCAGAGCTGCTGCTTTTACCAGAGTGCCTAGCGATGGACAGGGGCTGGCTATGTGGGCAGGGGAGTCCCTGGCTCTGATTTTTCTGGGGGACGTGGGGCTCTGTGTAGCTGAGCTCTGGGAGTGCGGGGGGGGGGTGTAATGTACTGGGGGAGGGGGCTCTGGCTGAGTAACCCATGGGCACAGGGCATGTCTGCTGGACTCCAGAAGGGGGTTGATACGCCTCAGCTTGTTGGAACCGTATTGCAGCTGGGTCTGGTCCGGTGAGCCCCTGTCCCTACCACACAGCCTGGGCTGAGCCTGCTGGAATGCGGCTGGCAGAGCTGGCCTGGTGCTGGGCCATTCGTGTCTCCTTGGAAATGGAGCGCACACACTCAGGTGCGCTGGGACTGGTCCCAAGCCCCAGGGAGTGGATGGTGGAGCCAGGAATGAGCCCAGCCCCAGCTCGGCTGGGCCTTGTGCACTAGTGTGCTATGGTAGGCCCTGGACATCGCACTGGTGTGAGAAAGGACTGGGACACTCCCCTTGGCACAGGGCTGATAAGTGGCTAGACAGCCCCTCCCCATCTGTTTCCATGGGTGATGGGGCATCAGGGCTGTGGCTGGTAGAAAGATGGTTTTTCTGCATTTGGGGGTCTTAGCTGCTGGACTGGTCCCTCTGGGCCATAGGAAGCTGAGTCTAAGTTAGAGCTGCCCTGGGGCTGCTCTGACTTACACTGGTAGATGCAAAGATGTGTCTAAAGCCCCCCTGCCTCTCTGCCTGTGGGTGGAAATGCCAGTCGGGTCATTGGCTTCCTGGGTTGCTGAATCCCTGCTTTTTCCCACTGTGCCAGGCAGCAGCCCGACTTCCTAGGTGACTTAGCTAGCCTGACCTCCTTCCCCTGCTCCATTTGGGCAGAAATTAAAGGTAGAAGGAGCATCCATGTCAGATCCTCCAGCCAATGCTCTCCTTCCCTTTGGGTTCTCCACTCCCAGCCTCGCCATTAGATACTCAGTAACTCAGAGGTGAGAACTTAACTGCAGAGCTCCTAGATCCAGGGGGAGGGACCAGCTAGTTTTCTTTTCCTTCCAGGTGTCTCACTGTCTTTACAGACTGTAGTTGATCCTCTTCTCTTCAATGCTCCTTTCCTCGGTGAAGCCCAAACCCTCCACCATCCCCCTGTGTCTGGCCAATGCCCGGGTTTCTCGGACACCATACGGAGATTAGAGCCAGCTAGTCGATCCATCAAAATTTAGTTTGGGAGAAACCCCCAATCCGGTTCTTGATGGAGAACTGCAAACTCATTTCCGCCACAATTTTCAAATATGCTCTTGGGTTCCTATTTGGGCCAAAAGCCCCAGGGAAAAGGGGTGGGGGGGAAACAGCTATTTGAAATTTCCCACCAAAACTAACTGGCATTTTTCAATCCACTCCCTCCTGCAGACCAGTGCAAGTTGGAGTAAGGCAGTAATTGCCCGGCAGGGGCTGGGAAAGGCAAGCACTTACTTCGGAGCATGACTCGCCCGAAGACCGTGTGGTCTCTATCCAGAGTGCTGCAGTTCCAGCGGTGGTGCCGGAACTGGTGCTGGCATTCCCGGATCCACTCCTTGGCTCCCTCCCCAACGGACTGCATGATATCGGGGTACCTCTGGCAGAGTTGTCGTTGCTTGTTGACTAATCCAGGGATGTTGTCGCAGATCACCCTTGCCCCCAGAGCCCCAATGTACCTGTGGGGGGAGAGAACGCCGAGGAATCAGCCCAGTGCACCCTCTTTGTGTTCAGGGAGTGGGGGCCCATGGGGAAGAGCAGGGGGCAATGGGGGATTCAGACTCCTGGGTTCTATTCTAAACTTTGGGAGGGGAATGAGGTGGGGTGTGCTAAATACCAGGAATCTTGACCAGCATTCCCTGTAAGTGGGTGCTTGTGCAGCCACTCAGGGGAAATTCAAATGCCACCCAGCTGATTATCAGAGTGCCCACAGCAAGATTTTTTTGTTTGTGGGTGGTGCATTGGCCTCAGTGCACATACAATTTATTCCGCACATGACAGGAACAAATCTGCACAACTGTGGAAGAGTTCAGAGGGAACGTTGGTCTGGACTCGGCAGGCGAGAGGGGTCCGCTGGCAAGCAGGGTGGGGGGGGACAGGGAGCTGGTCTTCTAGGTTCTGTTCCTCGCACTGCCATTCACTCAGTATGATCTCGCTCCCGCCACGTTAAGCTTGGGGTGCTCCCATGCCTCTTGTGCTGAGCCTTGGATTGCATCAGTGCAGCGCAGGCATGCTAGCTGCACCATCCTTGCTCGCCTTCGGTGTGCCAGCAGCCATTGTGGGAGGGACAGTACTGCCCCCTGCTGGTGTAGTTGATAATCACTGATGATGACTGCTTTGGAAGAAGATTGGCTGGGGGCTAAGCAGTGCTCCCTGTAAACCGAGTGCTTGGGTGGCTGCCCAGGAGAGTCAAATGCCAACCAGCTGATTAGCAGAACGCCCGCAGCATGTGTTCCTTCTGGTGGTGTGCATCTTGGTGCACAGAACAAAATTTATTCTGCACATGGATGGAAAAAAATGAGGGAGCACTGGGGCTAAGCCCTGGGTTTCCCCTGGAGCCACATGGCACAAAGTAACCATGACCAGAGGGATGGGGGGTGGAATGTGTCTGCAGCAAGGTGGGGATGTGAGCGCACAGGTGGGATTCTCTCCCCATTTCACACCTCTGTTGCACACTCGCCTGCTTGCTTTTGAAGGGCTAATTCCTGCCCTGTAAAGGTGGCGCACTCTATGCAGAAGGGGTTCAGTCCTGATTGCTGATGGTGTGAGCTTCCTGCTGGGGCGGGAAAACAGCCTACAAGGGTGTGTGTTGCTGACCAGCAGACTCTTCTGCTTTGGAGGCAGCCTGCACTCCCTGAATTTCATGGGGCGACCTGGAGCACCCGGCTTGGATTTGAGTCAGACTCCCAGGGCTGGGATGAAGCCAGACTGACAGGGTGTAGGGGACCAGTGCTGAGTCATCGGGGGCTTTGTCTAACCAAATAACCCCGAGCTGCACCAAGCCCAGAAGGGGGGGGGGAGGAGTTGTGTGCTCTGCCTGAATTACAGTTGTAGGGAGTGAAGGAACCTGTGGAGCAGGTCCCCTTTCTGAGAGATGCGCCAAACAGGTGCAGGAGGAAGGCAGCTTTCAAAAGTGAGTTGTGCACTTGCAGCTCAGGTCTCGGAGGGGGAGCCGTGTTAGTCTGTAACCAAAAACAGCGAGCAGTCCTCGGGCACCTTAGAGACTAACAGATTTATTAGATCATGAGCTTTCCTGGGTGTGTCACTTCATCAGATGAGTTGGAGTGGGAATTACGGAATCCAAGGTGTGTATATAACCACAAAAGAAGTTACCTGTCAAGTGTAGGACCAGTGTTAACGAAGCTAAGTCAGGCTGGAGGTATCTCACTCACAGCAGTTGATGTGGAAATGTGAATATCAAAGGTGGGGAAGTTGCCTTTGTAGTGCGTTAGCCAGTGAATGTCTTTGTTCAAGCCCAAGTTGATAGTGTTGAACTTGTAAATAAACTCCCGTTCTGTTGTCTCCCTCTAATCGGTGACACAATTCTTTTGCAACATTTCAGCTGATGGGATAATTTACTGGGGTGGCAGCTGATGGGGCCGCTCCATCCGTGTTTCCTGTGGCATGAACCCAGCTCTACGGGTGGCAGCAGGATTTGATAAGGCTCTTTCCAGCTCAGAGCCGTGGGGTGAACTCATGAACCTGCAAGGCCGGCACTTGATTATTACCATGAGTTCACTTCTCCTCTGCAGCCCACTGGGAGCTAAATGAGGAGCAGGCCCTTCTGTGCTAGGTGCTGTACAGACTAGCTAGAAAGGTGACAGTCCCTGCCCTGGGGCTCATGACCCGCTGGGCTGATGGGAAGCTGGATGAAACAGACACAGCAGTGGGCCAGGAGACTGACATCAGAACCAACTGAGTTCAGGGGTCCCAGCTGGCCATATAGAATAGGGTAGAAGCCCTGAAGTGTAACTTGAGGGGATCGGACCCTGGGTTCTAGAGATTCTGATTTTTGCCCCATTCTTTGTCACACACTAAGGGAGGGTGGGGGAGATCGGTGCTCAGTATTCAGACAATCTCTGCCTCCCTTTTCCTGCGCATTGGACATGCATCCCAGAAACCAGCAGGGCAGCCCCACCCCGTGGTGCCATCAGTAGAATAATCAAGACCTGTTAGTAAAGACCAAAAAAGCATGAGAACTGCTTTGCTTGCGCCGACCCCAGGTCCATCTAGCCCAGTCTATCTGCCAGGGCCAGGACCAGCTGCCTCAGAGGAAGGGCCAAGAGCCTGTCATTAGCACTGATGGGGTGACCGGTCCTGGGGGAATGCCCCCCATTAGCTCGAAGCGGGTGGCTGGCCCAAAGGAGGGAGTGTCTGCTTTCAACACACTTGGCCTTTAAACCCTTTGGCTGCAGTTCTGGATGTTCCCCATTGGCTGCAGGCATGTCTGTCACACTGGCATGCTGTGTCCTGGGGCAGAGTGCTCCTGCCAGCCCCTACCCCTGCATCCAGCGAGAGGAACCAGGGTGGTGGAGGAAGGACAGGGAGCGCACAGTTCTCTGCTCCAGTCTGCCTGCTCTTCCCGAGGCGCCTTGCACAGAAATCCAGGCAGTGTGGGGGGAGTTCTCTGGCTTCCTCCTTCAGAACCAGGCTCCTCTGCCGACTCCAAAGCAGCACTGACAATGGAGTGGGGGCAGAGTTTTCCAAATCCACCCGAAAACCCTGCCTAGAAAGCAGCCAAGATGGGTTTTGCCACACCACTGAGCTTAACTGCCGGCTGGAAGAGGGGGGCTGGGAAGTGGCGGGGTGCGGGTGTCAGATTTATCAAGCCTCTAGCCTGGAAATAAGCCCTTCCCTCCAATAACAATAAAAGCAACCAACATGGCTCCTATTTCACTGCCTCGCCGGCTGGGTTGTGTGTCCCTCTGAGTGCTTGCGGCCCCCGGAAAGTCCTGTCCCTACAGAGAGGGAGGAGAGGCTTCTCTGCCCCCACCTTTTTAAAATATTTTGATGAACTGCTGGCTGACGCTCAGGGTCATCTTGGGCTGGCACTGTGGAGAATACATCCGGCTCCCCGTGGCTTTGCAAGCTGGGGGCTGTGCTGGCCGAGGTGCAGGATTCTCACAAGCCTGCTCATCAACCTTTCATCGGGCAGCAGCAGTGCCGTGGAGGTGGGGGGAAGCCAGCAGAGCCAAAAGCGGCTCAAGGGAGCGCTCAGGGGGGTGGAGGCCAGTTGCCTCTCCCTTGTGCTTTGCTCCAAAGGGGCGGGGGTGTCCCTGCTGCATGGGGTCAGAGGAAGTGGGGGTTCCCCTCCCACCTTCCTTCATGCAGGGAGGGCACTGCTGGAAACTCAGAGCTGCCCTGCTCAGGCTGGGACCTGCGGGCTGGCCTGGTGTTGCTGATGGACCTTTATGGCTGTTCTGTGCACTGTGGGCCGTGTGGCGGCCGTGCTCAGGGTGGAGAGCTGCTCCCCATGGGCTGAGAGGAGCACAGTGTGACCCTGAGCGCTGGAGGCCAAACCGCCGCCTTGGACCTGGGAGGCTCTTCTGGTGGCCGGGATTGGCGTGGGCTACGGATACTTGTAGCCCCAAGAGATGGGGAAGGATGGAGAGGTCAGGCCCCATGTGTCCCCATCTAACCCCCTATGGCACTAGGACTGATCATAGCTGAGGTCAGGGCTGGAGCCTCGGGAGGAAGACTGGGAGGTTGGGCGCAGCGATCTCTGAGAACATTGGTCCATTTCCATGACGATGGGAAGGGATGCCTAGAGCAGGAGGCTACTCCCTTGGGGTGGCAAGGACCTGGCCAAAGCCATAGGGCTCTGGCTTATGTCCCTGGGCCTTGGCTTGCCCCTGAGGTCTCCGGTGTGGTGCCAGCTGCCAAACGGGAGAAGCATCGAGGCTGCCGGCTCTGAGGAGGACACCGGGCGCTGCCAATGGAGACGTTCGGCTCATGGCAACAGGCGAACTTATCCCCCACAGGAAGCGTTGGTCACGTCGGATCCTCTGAGCGAGATAAACACCAGGCAGGCACTCCTTTTTTCCATGCTGTGAGCTAATGATTTCTGTGTGCTCCGCCTGGCTGCCAAGCAGCCTGATCACAGCAAATATTATTGGAAGGAGAAAGTGGGATGAGAGAACAGAGGAGGGTCACTGATTCCTTTGTTTTTCCATGATGCACCTTGCCAGCTTATCTGGCTCCCGGTGTCAGTGGCTACACAGTGCAGGAGCACTGGAGAATCAAATGCTGTGTTCCAATGGCACCATGGGAAATCCTTTGTGTTTGGAAGTTTTTAGTTCATTTCAGAAGGGAAATTCTTCAGATTTCCCCAGGGAACAAAATTCCAGGGGAATTAATTGTTCCGGGTGGATCAAAGTACTTCAGAGCAGACCAAGATGTTTGCTCCAGTCATGACTTGAAGTATTCAACAAACGGAACCAAGTCACTTTGAAACCGAAGAGTGAAACCACCTTTCAGCTCTGCTCTGTTTGCAAAAGAGAATCGGAGTCAAAACGGACTCGTTTTGCTTTTGGTAAATCTGCATTTTTATGGACCCTTGGGGAGGGGAGGGCCCTAGGAACCAGCCACCAGCCCTACGTGCAGTTGCCATTTGGCAGCCATGGAGTTGAGGAGGGGAAGGAGAACTGCTCCTGGCAAGTGGAGATGACTGGCAGGCTCTTCTGGGCATCGGCATGTTTACATGGGGAAGGAAGCGGGGGGGCGAGCAGCAGGCCAAGGAACAAGGCAACGGGTCCATGCTGGTTGGTGTCCACTGCCAGGTGGTGGAAAGATGTCGTCCAGGTCAACAGAGCTGTGTCTGAGGCAATGAGGAGCAATGGAGAGGTTCACGGGGCAGGCTGCTTGTGAGGGGTCAGCCATGAGTGAGGCTGAGGTGTTCCTTGCCCCCGTGGACAGAGCCAGGGACCACTGGCAAGCTGTGGAAAAGAGAGGTCCAAGGAAGAGAGGCTATTGCAGCTGCTGAGTACTGGGAAGCCAGGTGTGAAGTGAGGTGAGCCAGTGGAGAGCTGGGCAGGGGGAGCAAGGAATTTGCAAGGGTGCTTGTCTGCAAAATGGGCGTAAGGACAGTGCTGCTGACTGGGGCAGGCAGTGAGGTCTTCTGGGGGTGGAGGGAGGGGAGATGGGGCAAGCTTGACTAGGTTATTCCTGCCAGTGTCTATTCTATCCCCAGGGACACATGGCTCCCCCCACACTTGCAGGCACTAACCTTGGGGTGGGGTTTCCCCCGAGTTTTCCTACGTCAGATGCATACTTAAGTCTGACTCCCATAGGTGTGGAGTGTTAACATGCTCCTAAAACCTCATGGCCCCTCTAGTGGCTGGCCTGCCTGAGGGTCAGAGTCTGACTGCCAGCTGGAGGAGTTCCGCATGGAGGTGGATGCGCTGGGGGTGCAGTGCCTGGGCACGGCCTCGCTACCGTCTGTCCCGAACGCTGCTTTTCACAGAGCACACAGGAGACGTCGGAGCAGTGGGCTGAGCCTCCCAGGTGTTCCCCGAGCTCAGCACTGGCTGCTGCCCAGAGAGGGCTGAGCGCCCCACGAGGATCATGGGATTCACGTGCATCCCGTTGGTTACTCTTCTCTTCAGGAGCAATGGGACGCGGCCACTGGCTGAGTGTGGCTGGAGAGCGGAGCGGCTTGGAGGGCCGGAGAAGTCAAGGAGGTGAAGTGGTTCTGCCCTCGTGCGGCTGCTCTTTCCCATGGGGGAATCTGTCACGCAAGCAGATCTCACTAGGCCACTGATGTAGACGCTGCTGAGTGCGGGCTCCCCGAGGCGGAGGGCGAACAGAAGAGAACTGTCACATGCTGGCGTCCGGCTCACTTTCTCGTTCGGAGAATCTGCTGACTTTCACCCTTATAAACAAGGAGAACCCTAAATTGCTTCTAAGATAAACACACAAACTGGAGGCAGCCGCATCTGTTTACTCAACGGCGAGTTTCCTTTTAACCCCCTCCCCGCGGGCGCTCGTGTGCAGTGCACACTCCGGTTCTAGAAAAATTCCCACCGGCAGGCCCTCGGGTTCTACACTGTCCAGTGGCCCCAGGTCGGGTGATCCCGGAGAGCTTTGAATCCCGTGTCCCGTCCCCTCCCTCTGGCTGCTCCAGCTAGGAAATGAGGTGCTTGGGGCTTCCTCACCGCTTCTCTTGAGGTGTCATTTTCCATTCCCCTGTGTATTCAGGGGGAGACCTGTGTCGCACAGTGGAACAAAGCTGTGTCTGGGTCCATGCTGTGGAGACTTCCCAGGGCTACAGCATGCGTCGTGTAGAGGCAGCCTACGCAGAGGGAAGAAGTTTCTTGGGAGAGGCACCTCCCTGCAGCAAGTGAGTTACGAGGAGGGTAGCATTCCTCTGGATTTAGCAGTGTCTACACTGGGAGTTGGATCCACGTCAGCGCGTGGTGTTGATTGTTCTGCACCTCTGGCTGATGCAGTTATGTTAGCCCAACTCATGAGTGTAGACCAAGCCCCGCTCATGTGTCTGGGGACCCCGGCCTTAGTTCCTGCTCCATCTGCATGTGAAGGGGAATCTGGGATCTCTTGCAGCCTTTCAGCACCCTGCTAATAGGAGGCTGGGAAAGAAAACCCCAGTAGCTAAGAACTCTTGCAAACCTCAGCCCTCCGAGCACATGGTGCATTTCTTTCCCCTTCCCTGGTCTAACCAGCACAGCAGCAGGGGTGTGTCAATGAGACACCTCCTACCAGTGTAAGACTTCCACGGTGCACGCCTCTCCCTTTGGAGAGCATGAGAGCAAGGTGGCAGGGGTTAGTCATGCGGCGTGATGCTTTGCTGGAAGGTTTTGGGGTGCAATGGTAAGTAGAAAGTCCTGACAGCCCTGTAGAAGCTCTGTCCATAGCTGCCCGTCCGCCTAGCAGTGCTTCTTGCCGGAAAACAATAGTTTTGTCCCTCAAAACTTCTGCTTTTCTGGCCCCCTGCTGGAAATACCTGGGCTCCTATGGCAATTGTGTGTACATGCGTGTGTACAGCCATGTTTATGGGACACTCTGCTAGTTTTAAAGCAAAAATATTTCCTCTGCCTAGTGTGGCCTGGGGATTGAATAACAGCATGACACCGGCTGCTCCTCCGGAATATCAGAGATTCTCCTTCTCTACCACAGGCCACATGCTGTGCGCATGCAGGGAGACTGTCCAGGCCTCCCCAGAACTGACCTCGCAATAGTCAAGGTCGTTCCTTGGGGCTCTGCTAGTGAGCTGATGGAGCTGAGAGCTGGGGTCGTGCGCACCTCTGACTGGCTTTAGAATATACACAGCCTGGTGCTTAGCCCTGCAGGGAAGAGGGGATGTCCAATTGAAACACTTTCTGGGAGTGTTGCTGTCTTTGATATTTCAGATGGGCAAAAGTTGAAACGAATCAGTTTGGCTCTTACTTTACTTTATTTTGCTAATGTCAGTGTTTTGTACAGGCGTTTATATGATGATCATTTTAATATTAGGGGTCTTACATAATGATTTGACATGACTCAAGTCAAGTGGGCTGTGCCCACGAAAGCTCATGACACCGTGTATATTTTTTAGTCTCTAGGGTGCCCTGGGACTACTCTTTGCTTTTAAAGTCTCAGACTAACACACTCCCCCTCTGAAACCTCAAAGTGAAACATGTTTACCTCAAATGTTTGAACTGTTGTCATTGTTTCCAAATCAAGGTGCGTTTGGAATTTTTCACAGTAAATGTCAAAACTTTGACTCTGTTCTGAACAAAGACAAATGTAGATCAGTTTGCATTGGCCATGCGGAGGTAATTCCTATTTTCCAAGCAGTGTTATTGCATTTAGAGTTCTCCCATTTGAAGGAAAGATGCTGCTTTTGAACTGTGATAGAGATGCAGCCGTGTTAGTCTGGTCTAGCTGAAACAAAAGACAGGACTATGCAGCACTTTAAAGACTAACAAGATGTTTTATTAGGTGATGAGCTTTCGTGGGCCAGACCCACTTCCTCAGATCAATTTGTGTAAGAAAATTGGCACGACCATATATACCAAAGTGATACAATCAAAAAAAGTGAACAGATATAAAAATGATGAATCAGGTTTAAGAACAGAGGAGGGATGAGGGGGGGAAGGTTAGTGTCTGTGAGGTAATGACATTGGGGGTGATCACTGGGGAAGCTATCTTTGTAATGGGTGAGATAATTAGCATCTTTGTTAAGACCCGTATGCAAAGTGTCAAATTTAAGCATGAATGACAGTTCTGAGGCTTCTCTTTCAAGTCTGGAGTTAAAATCTCTTTGAAGCAATATGCATGTTTTAAGGTCATTGAGAGAATGGTCAGTCTGGTTAAAATGGCAAGCAACAGTTTTCTCTCTGTGAGAGTCTGATGTCTGTTTTGTGTGCATTGATTCTTTGGCGAAGTGTCTGAGAAGTTTGTCCAATATACATAGGAGACAGACACTTTAGGCACATGATGGCATCAATTATATTTCTGGATGAACAGGAATATGTGTTCTTGATCTTGTAACTGGCATGGTTAGGTCCAGTAATGATGTTAGCAGAGTAAATATGTGGACAAAGCTGGCACCGGGGTTTGTTGCAAGGGAAAGTTCCAGGGTTGGTATTAGTGTGGTATGTCCTGTGGTTGTAGGTAAGAATCATCCTGACGTTAGGTGGTTGTCTATAGGAGACTATGGGCCTGTCTCCCAGAGCCTCTTGGAGGGTAGTATCCTGTTCCAGTATAGGTTGTAGTTTATTGATAATGCATTGGAGGGGTTTAAGTTGGGGGCTATAGGTGATGACAAGTGGTGTTCTGTTGTTGGTTTTCTTGGGTCTATCTTGAAATAGATGGTTTCTGGGTATTCGTCTGGCTCTTTCAATTTGTTTTTTTATTTCTCCGGGTGGGTAGTTGAGGTTTATAAATGCTTGGTAGAGATCCTGAAGTTTCTGGTCTCTCAGTGGGATTAGAGCAGATGCGATTGTATCTAAGGGCTTGGCTATAGACGATGGATCGTATGGTGTGTCCTGGATGGGAGCTGGAGGCATGTAGGTAACTGTAGGAGTCAGTGGGTTTTCTGTAGAGTGGTGTCTAATTTACCATTGGTGATTTGTACTGTGGTGTCCAGGAAACAGATCTTTCGCGTAGAATGTTCCAGGCTGAGATTGATGGTGGGGTGTAGGTGATTAAAGTCTCTGTGGAATGCATCCACTGTTTCTTGGCCATGGGTCCAGATCATAAAGATGTCATTGATGTAGCGTAAGTAGAGAAGGGGTAGAAGGGGATGGGATCTGAGGAAACGTCGTTCTAAGTCAGCCATAAAGATGTTGGCGTACTGTGCATGCATATTGCTTCAAAGAGATTTTAACTCCAGACTTGAAAGAGAAGCCTCAGAACTGTCATTCATGCTTAAATTTGACACTTAGCGTACGGGTCTTAACAAAGATGCTAATTATCTCACCCATTACAAAGTTAGCTTCCTCAGTTATCACCCCTAATGTCATTACCTCACAGACACTAACCTTCCCCCCTCATCCCTCCTCTGTTCTTAAACATGATTCGTCATTTTTATGTGTTCACTTTTTTTGATTGTATCACTTTGGTGTATATGGTCGTGCCAATTTTCTTCCACAAATTGATCTGAGGAAGTGGGTCTGGCCCATGAAAGCTCATCACCTAATAAACCATCTTGCTAGTCTTTAAAGTGCTGCATAGTCCTGTCTTTTGTTTCAGCTTTTGAACTGGTTTAACTTGGTTTAAATGCTTTAAAAGTGGTGCCCAGGATTTAGACTGAATTAAAGGTGTCCACATGGATTGACACTGTTAAAACTAAGCTGCCTTCTAAACACATCTGCAATTGCCTGATGCTCCTCTGACTACAGGCAAAGCCTGCAACAGGGCTATCTGCTCCCAGGCTGCCTGCTCCAGCTTGGAAAGAGCCGCGGCAGGAGGTGCTAGCTGCACTTCTCATAGTAGAGAGGTCATGGCTGTAAACTGATGCCAGGATATTTGCTCTTCCTGCAGCTTGTCACCGCAAAGGCCCACAGAACAGCCTGCGGATGGTCCACTGCCCCCCAACTGAACCCTGCCCTGCTGTGTGCACTGTACGAGCAGAGGGGCTATTTTGACCAAGAAAAGCTGAGTAAAACTCGCAGAATAGTCCTGTGGGCGCAGCTCCGAAGCCTGCTGAAGTCTGTAAGGACTTTTGCTGGACCCTTGGAGCAGGTTTAGAGCAAACAGGGCTTGAAGATCTGCTCTGAGTGGCAGATGCCTTCGCACTCTGGCACTCCGTTTTCCCATACCCCCTTAAGACACTGAGTGCGTCCACACAGCAGCGTTCGCTGGTGCGGAGCTCAATGAGGCTTTTTATAAAAAGCAGCCAGGCCACTGCCTTGGCCCATGCGTTAGGCACGCCTCCCATTCGCTGCCCTCCTCTGGCTGCTGGATGCCCATAATATTTCGTGCTCCCACCTATTATTACTCTGGCTCACAGGCTGGCATCACTGGGAAGAAATGCTGAGCATGTCACCCCTCCACAGCCAAGCAAGTGGTGCCCTTGGGGCCTCTTCTGCTGAGTGATAGCCTCAGCCGCACATGGCTTGGGAGCCCAGGGTGACTGTCTTAGCTGCTGGGCAAATGGATCAGCTCTGGATTCTTCACCCGTTTGATTCTGCTCTGCAGTACATGGGCTGCTGCCAGCTGCCTAGGAGGGCATATCCCCACAGACCTTGCCTGGAGTGGGTAGCACAGTGCTGTCTCTGGCGAGGGGCAGGGGAAGTTTGGTCCCATTTCTTTTGTGGTGGGAGGAAGACTGGGAACCCCATGACACAGCAACCAAAGGCAGCAAAGTAGGCCAGCAAACTCCTTAAGTGATGGGTAGAGCCTGAAGGAGGGTGGGGAAGCACTGGGATGGGTTCCCGAGGGAGTTGGTGGAATCTCCATCCCAGGAGGTTTTTAAGTCCTGGCTTGACAAAGTCCTGGCTGGGATGATTTAGTTGGGATTGGTCCTGCCTTGGGCAGAGGGCTGGACTTGATGACTCCTGAGGTTCTATGAAGCCTCCAAGATCCTGACAGCTATAGGGCCAACTTCGGGATCCTGCCCTCCTTCTCTGCCCCTTCTCCAAGCCTGGCAGTATTACGAGGGGGGGGGGGCATTCTGCACCGGGGGGAGTGTGAGCGCCCACGGGAATGAAGGGCTCTGGACCTGCCTTAGAGGGCACTCTGTACCTCACAGAATCAGGCCATAAGAAGTGGGCTGGGGCCGTGAACTCACTACTTACAGTGGACCCCCCCCCATCTGCCATTGAACATCACTTCAGGTGCTGCTGGCCTTGGCTAGGAAAGATCTGCTGGGGTGGAGGGGAAACCTCTGCGTCTCCTCTGGCCTTTCCAGCCCCCCTGGGGAGCCCTCCGTAGCTCTCGGGTGCTCTGATAGCCAGGGCTCCCACGCATGCCACAGTTAGATGGACCTGCAGGGCTCCTCATTCTGCCATCACTGAGTGCAAGCGAAAGCCAGAAGGGGTCCCAGGATAAGTGGCATGCTCAACACAGTGGTGTTTGCGTGAGCTAGCGAATACTCCCTTTCTTCCGTGCTGTCCTTGTGGGTCCCAGTGTCAGCGTGCTACAGCCTCTGGTAGAGTCTCGGGGAATCCTAGATTTGGAGGGGCCAAACCTTCTGTACCTTGAATATGGGACCGAGAAGTAGCTGGTGACTCTTCCCATTGAATGACTGAGGCAGGGCATCACTAGAGGACAGACGAGAGGTGTTCTTAGGGGAGATGTCAGATGGAGACCCTGCTTGCTTCCAGTGGCTTAAGATCCCATGGTGGCTTTTGGCAAAAGCAGGGGGCAAATTCCAAACAGGGTGTTTGTTCCCTGGGCAGTTGCATGTGGATGCTGGTTTTTTCCTTTCTGGGCCCTGGCTAATGTGGATGCAGAATCTCGAGCTGACGGCAAAGCGTTTCCGGATTCATTCATAGAACCCAAGGCCAGAAGGGACCAGTCTGATACGCTATCTGATGTCAGGGTGCTGTGTGCGAGGTATGACGTGGTTATAAGCCCTTACTGTTGCATTAGGCCGTGCTGGGAGTGGAGCCATTCTGGCCTGCTAAAATTAACACCTCCGAATGATGAACAACCCTCATTTCCTTACTTGGAGCCATTGCTCCGTGGGTTGGAAATGCTGGTCTCCTTTGAATAACCACACAGCATTATACTGCCACATCTCCCAACCCCGTTGCATTTGGTGTGTGCTTTCTTTGCTCTGTAGCCACTCTTTTTACATTTCCCCAGCCCTGTGGCTGATTCCTGACCAATCCCTGGTGCACGCCATGGCCTCACAGCCCTATGTCCATGGTATCAAAATGTGGCTAGTACAGAGAATTGTTTCCTCATCACAGGGCTTGAAATGACAGGTCCCCTCTGGATCTGAAGACTCAGAGGGGCCTGCCCCCAAGAACTGGCCAGTGGCCCAGTGACGTACCATGTTGGTTTTAGGGGCGTATTGCTGGGGTGCCTGGAATCCCAACTGAGCTTGGGGCTCTGTGCTGTACAAACTCATAGTCAAAGGCCCAGAGATCCAATGTGCGGGAGAGGGGGGAGGGGGCTTTCCCAAGGTGTCCCTAGAAAACTGAAGCTAGGTTGGGGTATTGGGCCAATACATATTCTTGTACACACATGGGGTGTTAGAACGCAGTGGGGAATAGGGACAGCCCCCCTCCTATCGAAATCTAGCTCAGTAAGGGCTGAAAGTTGTTACATCCCGAGGTCTCTTTTTGCCAGTGGCTTAAAGAGCTCAGCAAGAATACGTCTTACTACTTCCTGAGATGGGAAAGCCCTTTACAAAGGGTGCTCATGTCACTCCCCCATTTGATAGAGGGGAGGCAAATGTGCAGAGGGACCTAACCTGAGCATCCACATCGCCCTCTGGCTGCAGCTGGTGCTTGGTAACTTCAGCCACTGGCTTTGGTGGGACTTGTGCAAGCTTGTACAATGAACCAGAGCAGGGCTCCTGAGTTCCTCACCGCTACCATGTTCGCACTACTGCAGAGCTCAGATAAGGGCCTTTTGTCACTCTGAAAGGGAGGGTGGATTCTGGGTCTGGCTCTGGGTTGGATTCCTGGCTTTGCCACAGCCACCTTATGACCTTGGACAAGTCACTTAGCCTGTGCCTCAGTCCCCCATCTGCAGAATGGGCATAATAGTTTTCCTCTCAGCCTGTGTCTTGTGTATTTGGATTGAAAACTCCTCGGGGCAGAGACTTTCCTGTGCCGGGGCAGAGCCTAGCAGCTCAAAGTCCTGCTCTGCTAGGGCCTTGAGGGCCTGATTTAGTGACTATTAATAATGGCGAGTAGATTTGTAAGAGCAGCAGATGGGTTCCCCTGCACCCTCTATTTTCCTCAGTGAAAGAGGCTCTAGGTAAACATTCCTCTGAAGAATGAACCAAGAAATACTGTTAGACTGGAGATGATTGAGGCAAGAGTGAGAGCCCATCGGTTACCAGCGATTCCCCAGCAAAGCACACTGAATTACTCCACCGGCCAGAGATCATTTTAGCTGGGTTTGACTTTTAAAACAAGCAGTCACCTTAGGCTAACAGGTTTATTAGGGCACAAGGGTTGGTTGGTAAAAGCCACTTCATCACGAGTGGAGTGGAAATGACAGAATCTGGGTATACATAACAGCCAAAGAAGTACCGGTCAATTGTTTGAGCTAGTTGTCGGGCTGGATGTGTCCCATTCATCGCATTTGATGTGGAGATGTGAGTATCAAAATTGGAGAAATTGCCTTTGTAGTGCATTAACCAGTTAAGATTTTCATTCAAGCCCAAGTTGATAGTGTCCGATGTGTAAATGAACTCCAGTTCTGCTGTCTCCCTCTCTAATTGGGTGATCAAATCCTTCTGTAGAAGGATGGCAAATTTGAAATCCATTGTTGATTGTCCAGGCAATGTCCCCCTACAAGTTGGGTGTTCCCCTTCCTGATGTCTGACTTGTGTCCATGTATCCTTTGGCGCAGAGACTGTCCTGTTTGGCAGAGGGGCTTTGTCCAAGAGGACGTTGTCAGATTACTAGAATTACAGCACTTTGGCACAAAGACTTCCTGATTTGTGGCCCTCCTCCCCCGAGCCTCCCATGTGTTACACGTTTATGCAGGGGGGGCCCATTTCCTAGGAACCTGCCTTCAAACCCTCCTTCCTCTACTTGGCCACGCGGAATGAGCCTGGCTAGACAGAGGAATGGCTCTGTAGTTGGGGGCAGGTGTCATGGAAGAGAGGCGCAAACCAAAGCACACTGGGCCTAAGGCAGAACTGTGTAGAGAGCTGCTGTGGCAGCTGCCATCTTGGCTGACACACAGGGAGTGAACCAGGGACCTCCGAGTGAACAGCAAACACTGTGGGACGGGCCAAGGGGTGTGAGCGGGCCTGCAACAGGTCCCTGGCCGATCAATGCAGAGGCCTGGCACACATCCTCACTATAGGGCTCTGCTGACTGGAAGTCGGGTTTAAAGGGGACTCGTATTTCTACAGCATGTCTGACTTGCCTTCCTGTCTCAGGTACTGCCAGCGTGTCCCAGGAATGGGCTTTGGGGAGCATCGTCCTGGGGGTTGAACTACAACCCCAAAGCACACACCATGGGTGCTAGCCCAGCATCGCCCATGCTGTCTGTGCTCCTAAAGCAACCCAAGTGGCCTCTAGTATCCTATGAGCTTGGGAGCCAGGGAATGAGCTCCGCAGATTTGTTTTCTCTCTAGGGAGTTTGATGCCTCCCATCTGCTCTGGTGCCAGACAAAATTAAATATTTGTAGTTCCCGAGGATTGTGGTTAGCATTACACAAGTGAGCCAAGGAGGGGTGTGCGGCTCCGAGTTTAGAGGGGGCTGAGGTACGTGTGAGGGTTGGGTGTCAGAGCGAGGGGGCACAGACTTGTGTACATTCTTCTTTAACCAGCCCTTTGTTTCCAGATGACTTTCCACGCGCCCGTGACCAGGCTCTCAGCAGCAAGTAAACTCCCCTAAGTTACTT
Source organism: Pelochelys cantorii (assembly GCA_032595735.1). NCBI lineage: Eukaryota > Metazoa > Chordata > Testudines > Trionychidae > Pelochelys > Pelochelys cantorii. The sequence goes on from CM064353.1 coordinate 2,553,665, forward strand.
GCACCTCATTTGTTTATTGCGCTGTTTCTGTTGACAAGCAACATAATTGACTAATCTGCCCCAAATCTTTGGAAAGAGATTTGAGGCCCATTGTGGGGCCTGATTTCTTCCTTCCTCCAACAGTCACCGTCTGGTGTACAGAATGATGCACTGGAGTCAGGCTTTGCAGAGACTGAGAACAGCTGGGCTTCCCCCGGGCCTGGAGTCACTTGGTATATGAAGCTGGCTTGCCTACATGTGCAAATGTGACCTACACTTTTCCCTCTGTGCTCCTTTTCCCATTCCAGTGATCAGCTGCTATAGCGTTGCTAAGTAACGCTCCATAGTTGGGAGGCTTTCTCCATAGATGCTGTCTTCACACACGACTCTCATTCTTCCTGCTGTTGCTAGTTAGCACGCTCTCTGGTGCCACTTGAACTGCACTGAGGAACGCACAACCCAGGTGCAATGGCACCACAAACGGTTCAAGTTGGCTTTTTGAGAGCTCCCCTGTGTGAGCCCAGATCATATGAACCTGCGCATCTGTGGTAGTGTAAATAACAAAATTCGGAGCTACAGGCTTTGAGCAAACACATGGTTTTCAGCAAGCACCGTGTGCCAATTCCTGGAGCTTTTGTGAAGCAATGTGGGTCTGCCTGATGTCACACTGTTGGCTGAACTGACCCTCTTGCTTCAATTAAAATCCTTTAAAAAGCAGGGAAATGAGAAGCATTTCCTCTAGGGCCAGGCATGTGTGTGAATCCCTAAAGGGATTTGGCACTAATAAAACTGAGTGATGATGGACCACCAGGAGTATCTACTAATATCATTGGCCCCTAAATGTGCTTGCCAACCTGTCTAGATCACAAGGAGGAGAGCTTTCAGAGGAAAGCCAGCCAGGGTACTTTCAGGGAAAAGCCATTTCATCTGTAACGATGCTGAAATATTTCACCGCGAGAGCTTTGTTGAAGCCAGTGTTTTATCAAGTGTCTGTGATCCAAAGCTCACTGGTCAAATCTGACTAGAGACCGGAACTGTGGAAACCTGAGCTTTTCAGACCCAAACCTGCCATTTTCACAACTGTTCTGCAACAGCATTTTAAAGGGTTTTGTTTGTCTTCTACGGTGGAACAAACAAATGTCAAAACCTCATGTTGCGTAAGAACTGAATTTTTCTTGCAGCCTGGATGGAGTTAGTGCCAATCCCCATGCAGGCTTTTATCACCTGGAGGCCATTTCTGGCTCTGCAAAACCCCATCCCTAGAGCTATCTCATGCCAGAACAAATCCTGCCAGCCGAGGGGGGCATCTTGGGAGCGTAGGAGCTGTCTCTTTCATAAGAGCAAGCTGTAGCTTCCCCAGGATGCATGCTGCACATTCCTAAATCTAAGTATTTACTCCTATCAGTTGGGAAGGTAGAAACCTGTAACTGTAGGTCTTGAGGTGGTCAGATACCATGGTGATGGGCATGCCAGTCAGAATCTGGATGGCCAGAACTTAGCTGTTGTCTGTCTTTAACATGAGAGCTCCACACACTGGTTTGCTTCTCTCTTCCACTGTACCTGCAGTCTCCTGGGAATCCCAGCATCTGAGAGACTGCTCTGCAGCTCTGGAAAGTGCAGCGTTTCCTCTTTTCGAGGTCAGTTCAGTGGTGGAGGAAGCTGGATTGTCAGAACAGGAGCTAGGAGAGCTCATTAGTCCCAGAACCAGGGCTGTGGGGACAGCAGCAAGTCAGGAGCCATAATTAGGGTCCTACTAAAATCATGGTGATAAACTCACCACAGACCATGAAATGTGATCTCACCATGCAGTCTGCTCTGGTGTGCTTTTATGCAATCTGATGCAGATTTCATGGGGGAGAAGCCCAGTGTTCCTCAAGCAAGGGGGTTCTGACCCAAAAAGGGAGTTGCGGGGGGTGCCTGGTGAGTGGTGGCAGCTGACCAAGCTGGCCCAGCTCTGAAGGTAGAGTGGCAATACCATCCCATGCTCCCTACTAGCAGCCACCTCTCTAGCTGCCTAGCTCAGAAGGCAGCAGCACAGAAGTAAGGGTAGCAGTACTGCAACTGCCCCCTGCAATAACCTTGTAACCCTTACACCCGGTTCCTTTTGGGTCAGCACCCCCACAATTACAGCACCACGACATTTCAGATGAAATAGCTGAAATCAAGAAATTTGGGTTTTAAAAGCCTGACTGTGAAATTGACCAAAAGGGGACTGAATTGAGTAGGGTCCTAACTATATCTAACAGACAGCAAGCTCTGGGAAACAGGTACTAGACTTTGTCACTTTGCTGTAAAGTGCTGTGTGTAAAGTTATGGCCACCCCTTGCTTTGATGAAAAATGCTGGCAACCCCTCTCTCCCCCCCCATCTGGCAAGAGAGGAGAGGGGGAAGGGAGTCCAGGCACACAGGCAAGATCTGCCTCTAACTCCATAGCTCCCAAGGGGTCAGCCTCTAGGGGTCTGTCTTCACTGCAGAGTTGACCCATGTCAGAGCAGCTAGATGTGCGGCCCTGAGTTAGCCTGAGAACATCCAACTGCAATGCTGTGCTCAGGTCAGACTGGTGTAGCCGTGCGGGAGCTAGGATGTCTGGGGTCTCTTCCCCTGGGTCAGCCCAAGCTCTGAATCTGAATCCGGTTTGGATCAGGGACTCGGTTGAAGGAAGAACACCCTCCACTGCAGGAATCTGGGCAGAGTTCGGACCTGTGCAATGCAGGAGATCAGACTAGTCCACTCTGCCTTCGCTGTCCAGGGATTCACAAGCGGAAGTAAAATCCATGCTGCAGAATGCCCTGCAGTTCAGCACAAGGGGGGTCATTAGCTTTGTCCATCCAGAACAGTCCTGCCCTTGCCTCGTTCTCACTGGATGGTGAAGGCAGCAGCTGTCTGAGTTCATTGTCTCCAAATGAGCTGGCGATAAATGTTCTCGGCTCCCTGGCTCTGATCACATCTCACCCTCATTCTCCATGCCCTTGATCAAAATGTCAGCTGTGTTTCCAGTGTGGGAGGAGGGGGAAGGGGTCTGAACCCTTAAACCAAACATTTTCTAACCAGCAGAGTGAAGGCAGGATGGCGTTGTGCGTGAGCAGGTAGGGACGAGGTGTCTGGTATGCTTGCGCAGAACTAGCAATCTTACTAAAACAAAGCGTAGAGCCGGTCAAAACAAATCCTCCAAATGGTTTTAATCCCAAGTGGCCTTTTTCTTAAATGAAAACTTCCATGGAAAATGTTTGTTCCTTTCGAAATGTTTCATCACCACCATAAACAAAAGGGTGGTGTCTCAATTTCTGGTTGTTTTTCCTCCTCTCTCAGTAGCACAAAGGAAAAAGTAGAGGCAGCAGCAGGAGCAAAAATTCAAGTAAATGGTTTTTTTTTGGGGGGGGGGGGGAGGAGTTGTAGGATTTTGCAGGGAAAGGAGGAAACATTTCAGAGCTTCCTATGAAAAATAAGTGGCCTTTTCCTATAAGCTCATAAGATTGGAAGCCACTTCAGCTGGGACCAGCCAATATTCATAGCTGCTTATTCCAAATATGTTAGCCAGCTTTCCCTTCTAGGGAGGTCGTGGAATCTGTCATTGCTGATGTTCATCTGACGGGCTCTTGAATATCAGGGATGATCTAGATCTGTGGTGTCCAACCAGTTCTGAAACAGAAGCCACTATAGTAGCTACTGCTACAGCAAACTAGCCACATTATTCTGAAAATGTAAATAATTTTGTGAGCTACATGCAGCTAGTGGATAGCATGTTGGACACTATGGCTCTTTTCTTGGTCCTGCTGTGAGGGCAGGGGACTGGACTTGATGATCTCTCAAGGTCCCTTCCAATTCTTGGATTCTGTGATTCTCCCTCCACCTTGGTAAGTAGCTGAAACAGTCCAGCTCCCCTCTGGTCCCTGAACCTTTCCCTTCCTCAGCGCCTCATGCATCAACCATCACATTCCAAGAGGATGCTCTTCTGTTCTCACCTGCCCCGCTGGTGGGGCCAGACTTCCTAGCTAGCTAGCTGTGCTGCCAGCCTGTCAACCTGATACTGGGGGCTAGCGGTGCATATGTACCATCCTGCTCAGTTTCAGCTCCACCTGGGCTGAATGGTGCTGTACCAGTCTCTCTGGGCATTGCTGGGCACAGCTTTGTTTGTAAGGTGTTTGCATTATGCAGTACCCGGGCCCCCTTGTACTGGGCACTTTATTACATACTGCCCTCTCTTGTGTCTAATGTCACACTGCTTCTTCCTCTTCAGTCAGCTCTGGCATATGATCAGCACTGCCTGCCAGCCTAGCCTCTCCCCTCTTACCAGCTGCTGGAGCAATCCTTGAAGCAGCCCTCTGGGCACAGATCGTGGTAGGGAGGCAAGTGGGAGCCCTTCCACCCCAAGGAATGCCTTTGCTGCTGGCTGGAGAGACTTGGAAGGCACCTGACACCTAGGAGCACCTACTGCAGAGTATTTAAGCTGGGTAACAAGACAAACCCTTCCTCAGTCAGGTCTGGGTCTTGCTCTCCCACTTCCTAGCTAGGCTCCGCACCGGTGCCTGAATCCTTGTTGGATGGGTGCCCTGTGCCAGAGGGCCTGGGCTGCACTGCAAGTTTCCTTGCACGGGAGAGGCAGCAGCCGCCCCTGCCCTCTGCAAAACCTCCGTCTGTTTCCCTCCTTCCTCTTGCTCGATCTCCCCCACTTCTGGGTGAGGGCGCAGCCCAGGAATGCGCCTCGGCCCAGAACCTGACCGGCTCGGGGGGCGTGGCCCCGGCCGGAGCTCTGACATCAGACTTCAGTTGTCATGGGGATGATTGACAGGCTCAGCTCTTTCCATAAAGCCCCAGCAGGAGCAAGTCAACTTGGCCGGAGCAAAGCCCCTGTCTCCCATCAAACGGCCCAGAAGCGGAGCCAGGCGGGGCTGAGGGAGTGAAGTTGCCTGTGCGGCGGGCGCTGTACAATCCAAGCTCCGTGGAAGTGATTGACAGCTGGGGGAGCGTAGGCTTCAAGCGGCGATTTTCAAAGGACTGTTTGAAAGTGCAGTGGGCGCCTAACTCGCTGGAGTTGGCGTGGAAAGCCTGGGCTTCCTAGTAGGCTAAAGGGCGCCTACTTCTTAGGCAAGGGCGCTTCCGTCCCGCCTTAACCCCGAGCTGGCCACGCATGTTTGCTGCTCCAATGATTTTGGGCTGAGCCCAGAGGCTTAGCGCGCACGCAGAGGGGTGTAGGCCCCACCTACTTTCAAATGCTTCGGGGGCCCCGGGGCAGGGCGGGGACCTGATGCTCGAAGTGCACGTTGCTAGAGGCTGTTGGGGCCGGGTCCTTATAACTCCCTAAAATACACCTGGAGCCAGATTTTCAGACCTTGCGCGCCCCCCTCAGCAGGATCAGGTACCTCATCCACCTCCCCAGGGGACGCAGGGAGCTGCCCCGAGCAGCAGCGGGAAGAGCTGCGCTGCGCTTTGCTGCCCTCTGAAAAAGCTGTTTCTTGCCGGCGCCGCGGAGCGAGCCTAGCACGCCCCCGCCCGCGCTCCGCTCCTTAATACAAGCCACCTGTCGGAGCCAGCCCGGGGCAGCCGCATTCCTCCGTCTCCCAGCCCTACGCGGCGGATTCTGCTCGGGGATGAGCGAGCCCCGAGCCACCGCCTTGAGCTCCCACTGCACCGCCCCCCCTTCACATGCGCTCCGCTCCGAATTCCGTGTTCCCGGCACCAAGCGCCGGCCGGCCCTTGAGGCCGCCAGGGGACACTCGCTTTGGCCGCGCTAGGCTGCTCCGGGGGCGGTGGGTGCTGGAGCCCCGCAGCCCTGGCTCCCGGACGAAGAGACGGGCTCGCCCCCAGGCTGCTCCGAAAGCACTAACTCTTACCCCCGCCCCCAGGTGGGCCGGGGCCCGGGGCGCGCCTTTCCCAGCGGAGGACGCGCCGGCTCCAGGGCGAGTACGTCCGCGGAAGACCCACCCGCCCTGGGCTGTTTCAGGTTCTGGGCCAGCTCCTGGGACGCGGAGCCCAGCAGCAGCGCGGACCCTGCGAGCCTCATGTCGGGCTCGGAACCGGCTGCCACCAGGGCGCAGCTGGAAGCGGGACCCGCTGGTTTCTCGGGCTGGGGGCGCGGTTTCTAGCGGGGCCGGGGCGGGTTACTGTGTCCCGCGCCTTGTGGGGGGCCTGGGCTGAGCGGCGGGAGGTTGCCTAGCAGGGCAGCTCAGCGTGAAACCACCCTGCCCCAGGACCAAGCCAGCTGCCCGGGCGCTTGTCTGGCTCCTGGCCCCGTAGCCGGGCCGGGCCAGCGGGCCACGTTGCAAAGGCCGGGTCCTAAGCCGGGCTTGTCCGCCTTCCTTCTAAAAGTGGCGCTAAATCCGCACTCGCAATGGTGAGTTTCAGCTCCGCGGCCGGCTCGTAGCGGGCGCCAGCGACAGGGCTCGGGGTTCAGCCCGAAGCGTGGAAAAGACCAGCAGCCGCAAGTGAAAACGATTCTGCCCGGGGAGGCTGGGCCGCAATTTCGGCCGCAGCTGCGTTAACAACCACACGCGTAGCCGGTCGTGGGCCGGCACCGACCCGCTTGGCACTAGGACGAGCCGCCTGCCTGCAGCAGCCCCGCCCTACCAGTGTCTCTAGTGGCAGGCGGCTTTTACCAGGGCAGTTTTGCTGTAACAAGGGCGGCGACCCCGCTCCTGCCCCCTGCGCTGCTGCGGATAGCGCTTGGGCGGGCGGCTGGCGAAGGGGTGAGAAAGGGGCGCAGGACGCGGCTCCTAGGGCGCAGCTGTTCTAGGGAAATACTCCCCGCGCCGGGGGCCCCGTCGCTCGCAGGGCTCCGGTGGGGAGGGGGGAATTGGGCCTTTGGGCGAAGGGGACCCACCGTAGGGCCAAACCCGGCTGGGTGGGTGAGCGAGGCAGCCCGGGAGCAGCGCCCAGCCCCGGCAGTTGGCACCGCGCTGCGCCGCGGAAAAGCCTCCGCTCCGACGGGGCCGAACTCAGCCCGGGCCCTTTCGCACCTTCGGCTCCAGGGCTGCTGCACGAACCGGAGCGGCCCTCGGCCAGCCCGGGAGGGGTTCCCGGGAGGGCGGGCTGTGGCTCCTTCGACCCCCCCCCAGGCACTTACCACCACGAGGAGCCCACGCCGGGTGTGAGCGTCAGCAGCACCAAGGCCAGGGCGAAGCAGAGCCGCCAGCTGGCATTCGTGCCCTCGCTCCGCGGGAGCTGGCTGCAGCCGGGGCCCCCGGGGCCCAAGGGAATCCTCGCCGCGCCTTGCCCGCAGCGTAGGCCGAGCATAGCTCCCCAGGGCGGCTCTCCAGCCGCAGGAACAACAGGGGCAAGTTTTATCCAGCTTCCCTCGGGGCGCGGAACGGGGCCGGCCCCCCTCCCCCCTCCCGTGGCAGCCAGGCTCCGCCTCGTCCGTGGGGCCGGGCGCGGCGTGGCGGGTGCCCCCCTCCGCGCCTGGCGCTGCTGCGCGGGGAGCGGGAAGCAGGCGAGGCCAAGGGGGCCGCTCCATGCGCCCGGGCGCACCGGCTGCCCGGGACAGGACGCGCCGCCGGCTGCGGGGCCCTTCCAGGAGGGCTAGCCCCAGAGCGGGGAAGGGGCCAGGCCGGCCGGAGCGCCTGGCGCGGATGATGCGGACACTGGCTCCGCGGGGTTCGGGGGCAGCCTAGAAATATTGATAGCGCCCGTGCGCTCCGGGCTCTCATTGGGCAGAGTCGGCGGGGCTGGCGCAGGGCCCGCGCTCCCCTCTCCCTGGGGCACCTTGGCCACCCTGCCGCCTGCGGGTCCACTTTCCCCAAGCCCCCGCCGGGCTCCCAGCGCCTCGGGGAGCGGCGCTGTCTGGGCATCGCTCTGCCAAGGGGACTGTGGGGTGTGGCTGACGACAGGGGTCCGCAAACAGAGGCTGCGAGCTCGCAGGAGGGTTTCCTCGCAACGAGACCCCCCAGCCCTTCCGGCAGCCTGGAGTGCACCCTGCCCCGGCGCGGCGCAAGGGGGACCAGCTGGGTAGGGGGCTGGTGCCTTAGAGAGCCGGACTTCCGAGCAGCCAGCCCTGGCCATGGGGGTTACCGCTGAGAGCTCAGCCCCGGGGTGAGGCCTGGCCTCGGGCCAGACCGCCCCTCCCCCCCGGGGCTCCCAACCCGACTGGCGCAGGATTTCCAGCTTGCTCGCTCCCCTTAAAGGTCACTTCGTGTGGCGCCCTTCCGCCCTGCCCCGCGCACAGCCGGGCTCCTTTAACTCTCCCCTCTGGTGGGCGCGCTCAGAGGAGGGGGCTGTCATCTCCCCCGGCTCGGGGACGCTGCTGCCCCGCGGCTAGCAAACCCCTGCGGCTGGGGCGGGCTCTGGAGGGCTCTAGCGCAGGGGAGCGAAACCAGAGCGGAGCAGCTGGGTTCGGATTCCGCGGACTCCCCCCAGGCTGAGTCTCTGGCGAGTAGCGCCCGGATCCCCCCAGTGAGCCGAGCGGGGAGCTTCCCCCCCCCCCCCGCCCCCATCACTTGCCTCTTGCAAATCTCGGTCCACGTCCCAAAGGCAGAGTCCAGCCTGCAGCACAAGCGGGGCTCCGGGCGCGGTTCAGTCTGCCCTGGTTTGGCTCAGACCGGGGGAGGAGCAGTGCCCGGGCAGGTCCGGCTGTGGGTTTGCGGTGTGCAGGGCACGGCAGAGCGAGGGAGACTGAGCAGCTGCCTGACAAAAGTCCCGTTGGCCTTTCACTTCCGAGGATTTCCTTCCCAGTTCCCAGAGAATAAAGCGGGCTGGGAGGGACCGTCCAGGGGACCTGTCTCCCAGATCTTAGGCCCTGGGGTTAGGTGGAGCAACACTGGGATCCCATTTCTCAGCATGCTTTCAGGCAAACATTCTGGGGTTCACTGTACTTCCATTACCCCCTCTGAGAACTGGTTTCCTGACTCGCAGCTCTAGCTGCACACTCTGTTCCTGGGCCTTTCCTCTCCAAAGCAGCCCTTTGCAAACAGGAGCCAGTTAACCCTTGCAGGGAGTTCAGCCTTCCGCCCCTGTCCTGGAAACACTGAAGCACCTGCCTCAGGTCCCCTGGATTTCACTGGAGCAACTCACAGGCTGAAAGTTAGGCAGGTGGGTAAGTGTGGGCAGAATCCTGGCGTTCAGCCAACAAGCATGGGCGTAAGCAGTGCTGCAGCAGAAATAGCCAGGTACCCTGGCAGAATGATGCCTGTGTGGTAGGGGAATTCCTTCTTGTCCTTGCTGCTAAGAAGGGCATGGCCTGAAGCATGAGTGTTAGTTGACCCTTTTGTCTCCCATATGTTCATCTTTAGGCCAGGTGTCTCTGCGCACAGACAGTTCAGGATTTCTCTCCTGCCCTGCTTGGATAAACTGATTGCTGATTTGGAAATGCAGTTAAATCCATGGCCTTGGGAAAAGTTCAGAAAAGGGGCAACTAAAATGATTGGGGTATGGAATGGCTGACATAGGAGGAGAGATGGATAAGATTGGGACTTTTTGACTTGCGAAAGAGACAACTAAGGAGCGGTATGCTAGAGTTCTAAAAATGATTAGTGTGGAGAAAGTGAATACAGAAGAGTTATTTTCTCCTTCCCATAATAAAAGAACTAGGGCGTACCAAATTAAATTAATAGGCAGCAGTTTAAAAGAAACAAAAGGCAGTATTTCTTCACACGACACACAGTCAACCTGTGGAATTCCTTGCCAGAGGATGTTGTGAAGGTCAAGACTATAACAGGATTTAAAAAAAAAAGGAACTACATAAATTCATGGAGGTTAGGTCCATCAATGCTTATTAGCCAGAATGTATAGGGATGGTGTCCCTAGCCTCTGTTTGTCAGCAGCTGGAAATGGATGACAGGAGAGAAATCACATGATGATTCCCTGTTCTTTTCACTCCCTCTGTGGCACCTGGCATTGGCCATTGTCAAAAGACACTGGGCTAGATGGACACTTTGGTCTGACCCAGTCTGGCTGTTCTTGTGTTCCTGTGTTTGAGGAGACAGCATAACCTAGTGGCTAGATCGCTTGATTGGGACTCTGGAGACATGGGCCATCCCCGTGGCCCTGCCTCTGCCCCTGTTGTGCTGTGTGACCTAATTCCTGTACTGTGTCTGATGTGTGAGCTCACCAGGGCAGCACCCTCCTTGTCTGTGCAGCCCCCAGCAGAATGGAGCTGCAGTAATGCAGATAATTTTTTGGACTGTCAATACAATGAGACCAGTGGCGAACAGACCTGCAATGTTAATCTACTTATATTGCTTTAAGCTGCAAGCCCCTGGCTGTGGTACTGAAGCAGCATGTACAGTGGGGTGCTGAGAGACACTGAACCAAACTATAAACCCTGTGTACCTGTTGGTGCTGGAATGAGCAGAGCTGGGGGAGCGGAGGCTGCCGCACCCTCTGGCTCGAAGTGGTTTCCATAATGTCTTGGCTTTCCAGTTTGGTTCAACAGCTCTCAGCAGCCCTGGAATGAAATTGTTCCAGCCCCTTGGCTGTATATGCAGGAAACCACTTCACCCAGGGGTGCAGGAGCACCCGGAGTTCTAGCTGAGTCAGTAGCTCAGTCAGAAGTATTAGCAGTCTCCAAGGAGGTCTAACACCTTTGCTTAATGGGGGGGCACCCCCTGGAATCCCGGGGAGCTTTGCTTCTGCAGAGTTCCCACAGCCTCCCTCCAAAGTGCCCTGCCCCTTTCCCAGACAGGATGCTGGAGTCCCGGGGCCAGGGCTTGGACTGTGTCTGAGCAGGGCGGGGCCTCCCGTGGATCCCAGACATACCTGCAGGTGATTCAACGCAAGGATCCTTGCGGCAGACGCAGGCCAAGAGAAATTGGGAGCTGGCTGTTGATATTGCTGCTAGGGGAAGCACAGGACGGGACTCGTGTCGCTGCACGCTGCCATGCACCCTGGCTGCCATGCTTAACGCTTGCTCTTCTGATACCGAAAGCAGCTTAACACTCACGATGCCAGCAGAGGCTTGGCTTCCAGCTAAGGGCCTGAGCCCTCAAGCCTCTTGAGTAATCCCATGGAAGGCTGCAGCACTGCTCAGAGGAGAAAGGGCCTGCTCTTGCAGAATGTAGGTCTTTCCCCTGTGGCCAATGCAGCCACTTCAGTGCCTGGGGATGTGTGTTGTTTTAGTTGGGCTCCCCCAGCAGGTGTCACTGCAGGGTGAGAACCGTGGAGAGGAAACCCTGCCTAGGAAAAAGATGACCCGAGAAAATAGTCTCTGTACCTCTGTGTGAGCTGCCCGACTGAGCTGAGTGAGAGGGGATTGGTTTTCAGTGGGAAAGAGTTCCCCAACCCACGCCGCTCCCCACTGCTGCTCTTCGCCTCATTTTGGTGCTGTTGGCCTCCCTTCTGGGCCTTGGGCCGAGCTCTGCCACATCCAGCCGCTGGTTGCTAAGGGAAGGAAGGGAGCTTGCACACTGGGCAGGAAGTGATCCCAGCACTTGCAGGGTGAATGGAGTTGGTTAGGTGCAAGGTGGGGAATGAATGACACTCTAAGGGACTAGCTGGCTCCAGAAACTGGCTGGGATTCGCTTTTTCATAGGGAAGCTACTTCCATGGTCATCTCTCTTAAAATGGAAACTGGGTGGGGTTTTTTGCAACCTCTGGGCCAGAACCTTTCAGATCAGTTCCCCAAAACCAGATATCGGCGCATAAGGCACCAGTTCATCCACATCCCTTTGCACATGCATTTAAGTCCCATCCACTGTGGTTCAGTGAGACTTAAGCACCTGGCTTGCTGCTTTGCCGCCCTGGGGGCAGAATGGACAGTCATGCAGAAGTGCAGAGTCCCCACAGCTTCCACGAAAGTACCAGCATAGGAGAGGGGGAGGAGGGAGTGCTGCCAATTCTCATAGTTTATTGTGAGGTTCATGGTATCGGATCTAAGTCCTCAGCTGCTGGAGTCAGGTGATTTCAGAAGCACCTCCACTTTCATTTAAAAATTAAATATGTTTCTAGCAATCAGGGTGGCAGAGAGAACCTGGAAGCAGGACCCGTAAAGGGTCAAGCACTAAAAGGCAAACAAAAAAAGTCTCATGATTTTTGGGGGTCTGGTTCATGGCTTTTGAACACTTGGGGTTGATTCCTCTGTGTACCTGTGCAGGGACCAGGATCCAGGCAAATGGCTTTCTTTTCTTTTCTTTTTCTTTTCATGCAAAAGATTTCAAGGATGATCCCTGTGGTTTGCAATTTCCCAACAGCTGTGCTTCCTTTCTGAGCAGCCAGATCCCACACCCCTTTGTTAGATAAGCACAGTAGAGGGACCATTCCCCTAGTTGGAATAGACCAGCTGCTGTGGAGGAGTTGTCAGGTGCTGTGCATGGTCTCAGAGCTCTGCTCCAGCCCCCCACCGGTTAACCAGAGCCAGTAACTTTGTCTGTTAAGGGTGATGCTTATCGGGTTAACCTTCCACATCCCTGCCCCCTTGCCCGCTCTGCTCTTTCCTTCAGACCACAATTGTTAGATTCCATAACGACTTCACTGGCCTAAGAGAAACTGAGACCAGACCCAGAGGCCATTTTTTAATCCAATTACACTGCTCAAAATTACCGGGACAGAAAGCAAGTGCCAGCGGGATGTGGTCCTTTTGTCTGCAACCCAGCTGAAATCTTGCATTACAGCTTATTTATAAAGCCATCCCACTGGGGACAAAGATTGAAGTATCTATAGATAGACTATTGCTGGAGCCTGTGGATTTGTTTAGAAGTCTCATC